>JACEHZ010000731.1:0-1242352 GCA_017893485.1 Hemerocallis citrina | reverse complement strand
AAAACCTTCAGAAAAGACACTCACAAGGGATTCCAGGACTTTCAAGAAGAAATTCTTGAAGCTCTCCGACGGACCTCCAGGGAGGGAGGCCCACAGGATCGGCGAGGTACTAGGAACCGGAGACTTTCACCTCCGAACCCTACTCCGAACTGCATCCAGGGTCGGGATCCCGAGTCCGAGGGAGCCATGGGTACGCCATCCACCCTGCATTATATCCACGGGGGGCCAATGGGAGGAGAATCCGATACTTCCCGAAAAGCCTTCATCCAAGAGGTGAATACTGTCCAATACAGCCCCTCACCCAAGCAACAACCTCTGCCAATCTCCTTCTCAGGAGAGGACCTCGAAGGAGTTCACCTACCCCACTGCGATGCCCTCGTCATTAGCCTCCACATAGCTAATTGTGAGGTTCGCCGAATCCTCGTCGACAACGGCAGCTCGGTAAATATTCTTTTTCTCAAAGCCTTCGAA
Organism: Hemerocallis citrina; assembly: GCA_017893485.1. NCBI lineage: Eukaryota > Viridiplantae > Streptophyta > Magnoliopsida > Asparagales > Asphodelaceae > Hemerocallis > Hemerocallis citrina. The sequence continues at coordinate 1,241,881 of JACEHZ010000731.1, read as the reverse complement.
AGTCTCAAATTATCCAAAGGGAAGCTCAAACCAGCCGGATACACGTTGCTTGAATTCTCCGGTGTCCCGATCGTAATAGAGGGGATTATTACCCTCGACGTCGCCGCAGGATCGGCTCCTGTCAAGAGGACCGAATCCATGGATTTCATGATCATCAACGTCAAGGCGGCTTACAACGCCATTCTTGGCCGATCCGGACTAAACTCCCTCCAAGCGATACCTTTGGCCTACCATCTGAAACTTAAATTTCCCACCCCCCAAGGGGTCGGCATCGTCCGAGGTAGCCACGAAGCAGCACGATCGTGCTACATAACCGCCGTCGGAGGGGGTGTGTTCCCCCTCGACGCCGTTGAACTCGAACCCGAGAGGGACGGCCCAGCTCCCGAGCCGGTTGACGAATTAGAAGAGGTCCTGTTCGATGCCAAGGATGAGTCGAAATGGTTCTGGGTGAGCCGCTCACTCTCCGAGGACTTGAAGTCAGGCATCATCGCCTGCATCCGTCGCAGCGTCGATCTCTTCGCTTGGAAGCCCTCCGACATGCCCGGGATCTCCGAAGACTTGATTATGCACCGACTAAGCGTCATCCCCGACTCTAAGCCGATCGTCCAAAAGAGGCGCAAAGTCGCCCCGGAGAGGCAACAAATTGTAAAGACAGAAGTGGACAAACTCTTGTCCGCTCGATTCATCCAGGAAGTCAGCTACCCCGAGTGGTTGGCTAATGTCGTCATGGTGAAGAAGGCAACAGGGGGTTGGCGGATCTGCATCGACTTCACGGACCTTAACAAAGCATGTACGAAAGATCCTTTCCCCCTCCCCCGCATCGACTCTTTAATCGACGCAACCTCGGGGCATGAGCTACTGTCCTTCATGGACGCATTCTCGGGGTACAATCAGATCCGGATGTTTCCACCAGACATCTCCAAGACCTCGTTCGTCACCGACCAGGGTCTTTATTGTTACCGCGTTATGCCCTTCGGGCTGAAAAATGCTGGAGCCACGTACCAGCGACTCGTCAACAGAGTCTTCAAAGACCTGATCGGCCGCAACGTGGAAGTGTACGTCGACGACATGCTTGTCAAAAGTCGGGCTGGGCCGGACCACGTCGCCGACCTTGAGGAAGCCTTCGGTGTCCTCCGACGCCACAACATGAGACTCAACCCGGCTAAATGCGCCTTCGGCGTCTCCACGGGGAAGTTCTTGGGGTTCATCGTCAGCCAACGCGGCATTGAAGCAAACCCCGAGAAAATCCGAGCCATTATTGACATGTCCCCGCCCCGGAATGTCAAGGAGGTTCAGAGGCTCACAGGTCGGTTGGCGGCAATCGGCCGTTTTCTCTCCAAGTCGGGGGAGAAGTCTCTCCCCTTCTTCAAGGCCTTGCACGGAAAAGGGGGCTTCGAGTGGGGTACCCATCAACAAGAAGCCTTCGAATAGCTAAAGCAATACCTCGCCAACCCGCCTCTCCTCAGCAAGCCCGAGCCGGGCGAGCCGCTTTGGCTCTACCTGTCCGCCCCGGACAACGCTCTCAGCGCCGTCCTCGTCAGAGAGGAGGAAGGGGTTCAAAAGCCACTGTATTATGTGAGCAAAGTGCTCCTCCCAGCCAAGACGAGATACGCAAAGATAGAGAAGGTGGCCTATGCGCTGGTCATGGCAGCCCGGAAGCTTTGCCCTTACTTCCAAGCCTACTCCGTCCAAGTACTGACCGACCAACCACTGAAGACTGTCCTTCACAAGCCCGAAAACTCCGGCCGCTTAATCAAGTGGTCAATCGAGCTGAGCCAGTTCGACATCAGCTATCAGCCAAGGACGGCCATTAAAGGACAGGCCCTCGCCGAATTCATAACTGAGTGCACCGTCTCCGAGCAACCTAGCCTCGAAGGGTCGGATCCGACCTGGGAGGTCTTCGTCGATGGCTCGTCATGCGAAACAGGGAGTGGGGCGGGCATCATCCTTCGTGGCCCCGACCAATTCCTACTTCAATACTCCCTCTGCCTCAACTTTCCGGCCTTCAACAACGAGGCAGAATACGAGGCCATGATCGCCGGATTGACCCTCGCCAACCGAGCCGGAGCCAAGCAAATCCGGGCCTTTAGTGATTCTCAACTCGTGGTCAATCAGATCACCGGAGAATACGAAGCCCGCGATGAACGCATGATGAGGTATCTGGCGGCAGTCAAGCGACTCCTGGCGTCCTTCAGCTGCGCCGCAGTTATCAGAGTCCCCAGGGAACAGAACGCTCAAGCAGACGCGTTATCCAAACTTGCCTCTTCCTCCTTCGAGGGCCTCGATCAGACGGTGCTCATAGAAGTCCTCCTGAAACCGAGTATCAGTGACCCAGAGCCGGAAGCGATGTGTGTGCAAGATGGGACCAGCCCGGACGACTGGACCACTCCCATCCGAAGATTCTTAATCAGTGCCGAGCTTCCTGAAGACAGAGCCGAAGCCAGATGAGTTAGAGTCCGAGCTGAAAGGTTTGTCATGATCGATGACATCCTCTTCAAACGCTCGTACACCTTGGCCGACGGCAAATCATACCTCCGCTGCCTCACCAGCGACGAGGCCAGCTACGCCCTCAGAGACCTACACGAGGGGATCGGCGGATGCCACATGGGGAGCAGGACGCTTGCTCGGAAGGCCCTGAATCAGGGGTACTATTGGCCAACCATGCTCCAAGATTCACAAGACTTAGTCAAGAGGTGCGGCCCCTGCCAAAGATTCTCCCCTATCAAAAGGCTTCCTCAAGCCAATCTCCGGTCCCTGGCAAGCCCTACGCCCTTTGCCATGTGGGGTATGGACCTTGTGGGGCCCTTCCCCCCAGCGGTGGGACAAAAGAAATTCCTGATCGTCGCCATCGACTACTTCACCAAGTGGATCGAAGCTGAACCACTGTCCAGCATCACCGAGCGCCAAGTGCAACAGTTCTTTTGGAAGAACATCATTTGCCGGTTCGGAATCCCTCGAGTCCTCGTCACAGACAACGGAACCCAGTTCCAAGGTCAAAACTTCCAAACCTTCTGCACGGACATCGGTATCCAGCAGCGTTTCTCCGCCATTTGCCACCCTCAGTCCAACGGCCAAGCGGAGAACGCGAACAGGCAAATCCTCGACGGCCTCAAAAAGCGCCTCGACAGTTCTCCCAAAGGGCTGTGGGTCGAGGAACTGCCTAGCGTACTATGGGCGCACCGAACCACCCAGAGGATCCCCACGGGGGAGACACCATTCAGTCTGACCTATGGGACTGAGGCAGTCATCCCCGTCGAGGTCGGATTACCTTCTCCCCGGATCATAGCCTTCAATGAAGCTGACAATGCGTCCGGCCTGAGGGCCAACCTGGACCTCGTCGCCGAGGTACGAGAGAAGTCTTCAATCCGGAGAAGCATCTACCAGCAACGGATCGAGAGGTTTTACAACAAGAAGGTCCGCCCCACAAACATCAAGGCAGGGGACCTGGTATTACGAAAGCTATCTGTCTCCGATCCAACCAAGAAAAGGAAATTGGCTCCCAACTGGGAAGGCCCATACCGTGTAGTCGAGGCTGTCCGCCCTGGTACATACCGACTGGCGGATATGGACGACCGACCCATCAGCCGACCCTGAAACGCCGAGCACCAAATGAAATTCCTGGAAGAGCGAGCCTAGGTGCTAGCCTGACTAAAGTAAATTAAAACTGATGTAAGCTTTCGTGTGTAAAGGGCCACTTCAACGACCCTCCCTATCTGGTATAAAAGAAGTCTCTTTTTGTCAAAATCCAAATACCTCGGCAACTCCGACCTGGTACCGGACAATGGGATCGGCACCCAGGTTCACGCTCCGGTATCGTCCCCAAGAGTCTCGGTAGGGTCGACCCAGCTCCGGACCAGGGAGTCTTCCTATGGCCCCACGTCGATCCCTCACGAATCTGCGGAGCCAAACCTCGCCTCCACCGCCCTTCACCACACCGCTGACCAGAGCAAAGAAGGAAAAGATTTCGTTATTTCATACTCTTTTATTTTATTCGGGGAAAACAAACAAAGACCGTTACAGGACCACTCCACTCATCTCAAACTAAAGGAAATCACCGCCTTAGGGCTCCTTGGATCCAGCAAGGGGCGGGATCACTACGACCGAACAACTTGGAGCTCTCTCTTCGTCATGACGGTCCTTCGGTTCTGCCACAATCGACACACCGGCCACGGAGCTCTGGGCGTCAACGGATCGCATACGCTCCATCAGAAGCATCGCAGAGGGAACCCCCTCCGCTCGCCGACCCCCCGAGGAAGATATCGAGACGCCCAACATCGTCCTATAATGGTGTATCTCCATCTCCTTCTCCACTATTACATCACGAAGTAGCTTTTCAGAGGAGGGCCTCTGCACCGAGGAACTAGACATAGTATATCCAAGACCGGCGCCCCCGAGCTCCCGATCCGCCATCGCCCTCCTCAGCCGGCTTGTCTCCTCACTAAGGGCTTCGGACTTGTTCCTGTAGTAATTGAAAGCCGCATCAGTATCACGGGCCCCCTTTCGATACCGGACCAAAGTGGCCTCCAGGGCCTCAACCTTGCTCCAAAGCCACGCCACGTCGGAACGACGGGGGTCTGCCTCAGGAGGGGGAGCCATAACCTACAAGAGAACCAGCCCACTCAAAACATATAAGCAAGGAGGTTCGGAAGTATTCAAGGTCAAAACACTTGGCCAGCCAAAAACCCTCTTTTTATAAGTTTAGTTTCTCCATACAAAAAATACGGTGGCCAGTCCGCAGAAGGCAAATACAATCGAGAGAAGGAAAAAGAAGGACAAAAATTATACAGCTAGTTTTCCCACCTCAGTGTCGGTCGGGTTCACGGGGGGGTCGACAGCCTGGTCACCATCGAGCCCTTGTTCGCCAGGGGTCTTCGGTGTCCCCTCAATCTCCATATCAAACTCGAAGTTGGACAGGTCGATAGTAGGATAGAAGTGCCTCACATGACTGAGGGCCTTTGCATAACAGTTGTCCTGGGCCTTGATCACCAGGAGCTGGCACGACTCCGTCAACTCATCCTTCTCCTTCGCCGACATCTTCTCCTGAGCCGCCATCGTCTTCGCCCATTCCTCCTTCTCCTTGTCGAAGGCCGCCTTCATTTCCGTCTCCCTCCTATGAGAGCCTTCGAGCTCTACCTTCAACTCCTTCACCTCCTGCTCGGCCTTGTCAGCCCGGTCTCGCTCTCGCTGCAAAGCCGCCTCATAAAGGCCTCTCACGTGGGCACCCTGCACGGTCGCCTGCAGTAGCCCGACAATACTAAAAAACCTTTCTTAGCGACATGATCTGAAAGCAAGTGGGTTCGGTTGACTTACCAGCACATTGGCCTGCGCAAGACGCACGTACGCCTCGTCCAGGGTCTGGGCCTTCATATCCGAACGGTCCCGAGGGGTCGCCAGCTTATCTGCAACCTCCACGGCCTGGCGCCCTCGGACCAGGCAATCACCCTCGCGGATCGACCAATTCGACAACCACGGTCGCCGAAGTCTCTCCTCTATCCCGGTGTCCACCAGGGGACCCTTCCCCTTATCAAGATCAGTAGCCCTGCCCTGATCCAAGCCCCCCTGAACCACCGCGTCCCCGCCTGTCTCCGAGCGAGTCCTTTTGGCCCTTGGCTGAATTGGGGCCTCGGAGACCACCTGGGACAACTCGATCGTCTTCACCGCGTCCCCCTTCTTCTCGGCCTTCTTCTTCTTCATAGCGAGCCTCAGCGCCCTAATCGATTCTTCATCCATATCTGTAAAAAAATCCATTAAGAACAATGAGCAAGAAAGTACAAGAAGATCGAGAGAAAAGAAACAACCACATACTAGAAAGTACGGCCGGGCTCAGTCCAACACTCGCCAGGTGGGCCTCTGTCACCTTCGCCTAATTGATGCTGTACGACAGACGGAGGCGCTCAACAAACCTCCACTCCTCTGCCGTCAGGTCCCCCGGCCTCGGCATTTCATAGCTCGGCTTAGAATGGTTCCACCGAGTGGGAATATCCCAAGGATCCTCACTCCGGATCACCAGATATTTCTTCTTCCAAAACTTGATAGAATCCGGGTGACCGTGGACTACCTTCCCCTTACCACGAGGCGAGATATAGTATACTCCCTCTGACGATGAGCCGATCATCAACATCGCTCGGAACACATTCAGCCGCAGGGGTACCTTCTGCTCTTCGCTCATCAGCACGAAGCAGACGATCTGCTTCCAGGAGTTCGGCCCAAACTGCATCGGCGCCAAAGACGCCCAATTCAGCACCTCCCGAACGAATGGGTGGATCGGCAGCCTCAGTCCGGAGATAAAGGCGTCCACAGGGAAGATGCAATACCTATCCGGCAGGGGGTCGGTCGGCCGAAGAGTAGAGTTCGGCAGCATGAGCTCATAGCCGGACCCAATGTAGTATGCCAACTGCAGAGCCCCTAAGTAGCCTGCCTCCAGAACTGTCGGGTGTGCGTCCACCTTCACCCTCTTTCGGCTCGACGACGACGGCTGGACCCCAGAGAGCTCCTTATCGGAGAGATCGTCGGGATAGCAACGGAAAGGCTTGGGGTGTACAGACGATCCTATCGTCAGGTCACCGTAAACAGGCACCTGACTCGAGCTGCCGATCCCCGACCCCTTCTTCTTCTTCGGAGCCCTCTTCTTCTTGGCTCGCTCCGGCGAGGGTGTAGACAACCGAGCCAGACCGGTCGGATTCCGAGGCCCTTCGGCGCCATCCCCTTCGGGACCACCCTCCTCTCCGGAAACCAACCCTGGAGTCCGGACTTCGTCTGAACTACCGCCCCCCTCCTCAGAGTCGCTACTATTCACCACGAAATGCCTCCGAGATCGCAACGGCTTCACGTTATGTACCACCTCCTCCTCGCTTACCGTCTCCTCCCACAAAGTCGATTTGAAGACAGGCTTCACTCCCCCCCCAAGACGTCGATGCCGACGAGCCAGACTGAGCCCTATCCATCGGTACCTAAGCTAAAACAGACTTACCAGCTAACCTGAGATCACTTCGGAAGAACGAGCCCACTGCAGGAAACCGAAGGGACGAACACTGAAGAGTTGGAAGATTTTTTGAAAAGTAAGGAGCGAGAAAAAAGTGGGCGATGAGAGGAGAGGGGAGAACATTTATAGAGGATAGAAACGACTCCTCGATTTCCGCAGTTACTATTCACCGATTGACGTGCAACTGCCACCTGGAGAATCGCGCCACGACCTCGAAACGTGCGCTGCTGACGTCACCCAGTGCCAGGCTGGCAGCCCTGCACAGGGGTCGGTTCGGATGGAGGGCTCGGCAGAGGCAATGTTTTACTTAAGATTTAAGGCTCCAGGGTTCGATTGGCTCACCTCTCACCCGCGAACAACTCGGGGCTTACGACCTCGACAGCCGAAACCCCGAATTGTTCCCGGGTGGGAGAATAGCCACCATCGCCTGCGCCCCGGGCTCCAGGACTCGGTCGGCTGTTCGTGAGTGGTAGAAAAGCCACCATCGCCTGGGACCCTATCGGAAAGCAGATCGCCCCCATATCCGAGGCTCTTCAGCCTCAGGCCCAGAATACGGTGAGCACCACTCCCGTCCGGTTCTCTCTCGGGCCAGACAACCGTGTAAGTGCCGTCTGAACCAAAAAGGGATCCGGACGGCAGAGTCACCACCGAACAGGATCGGGGGATAAAATTTTTAAAGAAAGAGACGTCCACCGAAGCAGACACCTCTGGCGGCCAATGGACCACCCTTGCTGTAATCGAATCCTCAGGGGGGAATTAGGTATTTATAACCTCCACCGGTGTCCTGCCACTATGGCGGGGGGAAAGCCAAACGACGGAAGCCCATGCGCCAGGCATTTATCAGGCGGCACCATTAATGCCCCTAGGAAATTGGAAACACCTGCACAGATCCCGGAGCGCCTTTAAAGCTCCACAAAGACAGCAGACCACCCCGCTTAATCCCTCTAAAACACCGCGGCTCGTCATCACCCTTACCGGCCCGTAATCCCTCGCCAGCTCGAGGTCCGGTCTGGCACCAGGGTACTCTTCTTCGGAAGATCCACCGGCTCGCCATCACCCTTACCGACCCATAATCCCTTCTCATCTCGAGGTTCGGCCCGGCACCAGGGTACTCTTCTCAGGAAGAAACAACGACTCGCCCTCACCCTTACCAACCCATAATCCCTCGCCAGCTCGAGGTTCGGTCTGGCACCAGGGTACTCTTCTTCGGAAGATCCACCGGCTCGCCATCACCCTTACCGACCCATAATCCCTCCTCATCTCGAGGTTCGGTCTGGCACCAGGGTACTCTTCTCAGGAAGAAATAATGGCTCGCCATCACCCTTACCGACCCATAATCCCTCGCCAGCTCGAGGTCCGGTCTGGCACCAGGGTACTCTTCTTCGAAAGATCCACCGGCTCGCCATCACCCTTACCGACCCATAATTCCTCCTCATCTCGAGGTTCGGTCTGGCACCAGGGTACTCTTCTCAAGAAGAAACAACGGCTCGTCATCACCCTTACCGATCCATAATCCCTCGCCAGCACGAGGTCCGGTCTGGCACCAGGGTACTCTTCTTCGGAAGATACACCGGCTCGCCATAACCCTTACCGACCCATAATCCCTCCTCATCTCGAGGTTCGGTCTGGCACCAGGGTACTCTTCTCAGGAAGAAATAACGGCTCGCCATCACCCTTGTCGACACATAATCCTTCGTCATCTCGAGGTTGGGTCAAACACCAGGGTACTCTTCTCCGGAAGATTCAACGGTTCGCCATCCCATTTCCACGACCATGAACACTCCTCCCCAGCTAGCTCCTGCACCCCCGCAGGAGTGGGGGGCTTGTGTGGTAGGGTAAAAATGGCCTGGGGGGGCCAACCTGGGCCCAATACAACTCTCACTCAAGAAAGGTAAAAATAGCAATCTAGTTCGGCTTCGAACCACTGCAGGGTCGACGCCGAACCTCAAGTTCACCCCCACAGAACTGGCCTCCTCGTATCCGACAAGCCTCAGTGGTCCTCGGCCTCCGGTCCGTGACAGCCCCACGGGCCGTCCCCCCTCTCTGGCGAAGCATGGAGAAGACCTGGCACAGCCTAGGCCCTCCGATTCTCCCAGAAGCACAGAAGACCCACGATTAGCCATGTCAGCTCCAAATACCACCAAGGGTTTTGCCACGTCAGCCCTATACCGCTCCTGGTATTGCCACGTCTGCCCTAAACCCCCTGGGCCTTCTGCCACGTCAGGCCCATGGGCTTTCGGATCCAGACCCGGCCCCCAAGCGGAACCAAACCCGGTTGGGATTCTCTATAAATACTAGACCCTCACCCACCTTTTGAGGTAATCAATCTTTTACCACTTAAATTCACCTAGTTATTGCTACTCTCTCACAGAGACTGACTAGATCGTCGGAGGATCCGCCACCGGAACAAACCCCGGTGTTTCAGGACCGTCTGCAGGTACACAAGACCTCGGATCCGAACCCTCTGATCCGAACCCAGATCTCCGCCTCATTCCGAGGTCGCCACAGGTTCCGTCCGGTCAGCCGAGGGTCGTCAGACGAGCAACTTTCTCCTTCAAAAACAAATTGAGTCCGAACTCACACCTGGTGCATCCACACGTCTCCCAGAAATAAACCGCATCACTTACCTAAAGGGAAAAGGCACGAGAAGCCTAGGCTTCCGAGTAGGGGCTAAAGTTTCACGACTCTGGAAAGGAATTACCAAGGCTAGCGGCCCCTTCAATTCAGCAGTTACGTCTATAATCGGTAATGGACGGTCCACCAGATTCTGGTGGGACAGGTGGTGTGGTGCCCATACCCTGAAGGACACGTTCCCAAAGCTGTATGAGAAGTCGAGTCGACCGAATATGTCCGTTGCCAAGGGGTGGAAAAGGGAAAGTTGGAGACCGTCATTCCGAGGAACGCTCACTCCAGAACTATGCCAGCAATTGCTTGACATGCAAGCACACATCACACGGACAGGCGCAAGGTGCGCCCAAGGCCCAGATCAGATGCGATGGGGACTCGAGAGCAAGGGAGCTTTCTCGGTTAGATCTCTGTATCATAGGATCCACTTTCGAGGATGCAGACCCAGCTGGGCACAGGTATTGTGGAAGGCGAAAACCCCTCTTAAAGTCAGAGTTTTCTTATGACTAGTACTTAATAATGCTATCCTCACTAGGCAAAACCTTGCCAAAAGACAACCACAGGTGGCGACCAACTGTGGCTTCTGCGACGCGCATGTGGAAGATCTAAATCACCTTTTTATTCACTGCCCAAGAAGTAAGACAACTATGGTGGAGGTACTCCGAGCCTTAGGAACGGATGACTACCCCTGCGAATATGAGGATTTGTGGGTTGGTCCCAAATTTGCCTCGATTCGCCATGAAATGAAGGATGCGTGGTACATCGCAATTGCGGCAACATGGGTGTTATGGCTAGACAGAAATAATTTTTATTTTCGTGCTTCATGTAATAGTATTTCTGGTAAGCTTACTCACATCATGCATCTTATCTCTTTTTGGGCCACAGCTGCGGCCACGGGGGCGAGAGGGAGGATGGCCAGAGTTTTCCAGGTAGAAGAGTTTAACGATGAGGAGGTAGAGTTCGGATCGACGCTGGACTGAGGGACTGGCTTCACCAGTCATGTCAGAATTTCTGCCAATTTGTGTGTTGTACCAACCTACTGTACTCTTCGGTTGCTTGATACATAGGTAGTTAGACCCACCCCCCAGAGTTTGCTGGGGGAGTTTGTTTGTTTTCTTTCATTTTCTTCCTGCATTGTACTTTTGTTTTCTTCCGGTACGTCGGAGTTGTTTTATTAACCTCTTATTAATGAAACAAGATGACATTATTTTACCTTTTACCTAAAAAAAAAAAAAAATCTGGTGACCTAAAGTAATTAATTCAAGAGTGCTTTTACTCAAGCTCCACCCTTTACAGTCTAATAACAAAGTATAAATAACGCAAACTTAGTAAAAATAAATTAGTACAACTGGCATTTTTCAATAACTCGATAAGACGGTATACAAGTCTAGTAGGCATCACAATAACCCAAGGAAACAATATCCTCACAAGAATGTATGTGCCAAAAATCGAAGAGTTTGGTTTTCCCCTATTGCGATAAGTTACATAGAAGAGTTAAAATGACAAAATTTTACCTAGCCGCAAGCATAGAAATCTACCCCAACAAATAAGCTACAACGTGCTCGAAATAAACATAACAACGTCAAATCAACTCAATAAGAGCATCCGTAGTCGTTGGCCATTGGCCATTGGACATTTTTTGCATTTTTTCTAAAAAATAAGAAACAACCCACTGCAGTCGTTGGCTAAAAATTTAAAATTTGAATTTTTGGTGAACAGGAGACTGCTAAATATGACAGAAAATTTGAGATTTTGAAAAATATAGCAATCGAAAATGGTTTTTTGTCTTTGCATCGGTCGGGAAAAAAAATTTCGTTGGAAGAATTTTTTATTATTCTCAAAGTATCGGACGAAAACTAATTTTCCGCCACAAAAAAAAATCAGTTGAATTAAATCGATGGACAGGAAAAGATTTCCCGTCCAATCGAAAAATCAACCTTTCCGGTCCAGTCGAAAAAATAAATGCAAAAAAAAACCAAATCATTTCTTGGACAGGAGAAGGTTTCCCGTCCATGTGATTTTTGTTTTTTTTTTAATTTTTTTAAAAGTTGGATGGATGGAAATTCTTTTCCCGTCCGTTCAAATATTATATAATTTTTTTTTTAACTTCAGACAAAAATTTGTCTTTTGTCTGAGAATTGAAAACTTTCGAATACCCATTTTTTTAACAATTAATGACTGCAGCACAAAGCCAATTTTTCCATTTCTATTTGCCGAATACCTAAAGTTTGGGTCGAGACGAACTACATATGCTCTAACCAAAATCCCCCCCCCCCCCCCCCCCCCCCCCACCCCCCCCCCCCCCCCCACCACCACCACCAAAAAAAAAATCATCTCAAGTTAGAACATCACTACCAAACAATATACAAATCCCAAAAATTCAACAACCAATTTGCCCTTTTACAAACTAACAACCAAAACAATTCAAAACGCAAATCCTACTATCATGCCTACGTCAACCCTCTAATTCCTTTCACATATATTTTAGAAGGAGAATAAAAAAAACGCAATGTAAAAACAAGCTGAGATTTGAGGAACAAATTAAAAACAATCTCGGGCTCTACCTAATCCCCTCCCTAAACCCCAATTAATACAGTATTTAAACATTATCAAACTAACACCATGACGAAACAGTTAGTAACGGCCGTTCCTCCCAAGCTAACGAAAGAAAACCCTCAACGGAATCCAATAATTTGTACTTGAGACAGTAACTGTAGTCCCAAAGTAACAGCTTCGCCTGACTAACGGCATAATTACTTACCGGAACAGATTCAAACCCGCATCCCTCCATCAACGCCTTCCACTCCTCCCTTCCTCCCATCCTCTCCCTCCTCTTCGCCGGGCCCACCACTCTCCTTATCCGATGCCCGAATAGCATCCTCTCAACCCGAACCCGCTCCGCCGAATCCCGGTCCATCCCCGCCTCCAACGATTCGAACACCGCCGAATAGTAATCCAGTGCATTCACAAACCGGTCGAAAAACCCAACACAATTCAAGCTCGCTTCATACTCACCTAGTGTTACGATTCCAGGGTTTACGGATTTTGCAACGGCGAGAATACGCTCGGTCAATGCCGGCGTTTCGTCGAGGTAGTTGTAAAGCTGAAGCATGAAGTTAACAACCACGGTTTCCTCCGGTTCGATTCGGAATGCGAATTTGGTTAGCTCATGAACCGGAGTCATGATCGGATCGAACTCGAAATCGAGATTGAGAAGGTTAGCGAAGTTGCGCAACCGGATTCCGGTAGCTGCCAGGGAGGCAGCGGGAGAGGGTCCCAGTACGGGTGCGGGGATGCCGGAAACCCGAATCTTAGCGGGTTTTCCGGCAGGTCGGGTTGCGAGGGCTTGGAGCAGTGCCGCCCATTGCACGCCCTGAACGATGCCGAAGTCGATGATGTGGATCCGATCAGAAGATTCGGAAGCTTCTAGAATCGCTTGGTTGGCAGTTAGGTGTGCGAATTTGGTGTACGCACACGCGTCGTTGAGTGTTTTGTAGCAGACAGTGAAGTCCTCCTCAGTTGAGAAATCCAAATCCGAAACCGAATCCAATGTAGAAAAGGGAGAGGAAGAGAGTACCGGATCCTTGGTATTCACGCCTTTGGAAATCAGACGGTGGAGAAGCGCTTCCGAAAAGTAGAACGCCACTCGATCCGTCGGATCGCCGACGTCGGAGGAGAGTTCTCGGATCCGGGTCAAAGTTTTTGCAGCAAGATTAGGATCCGAATCCACGAGACGGGCGCAGTTTTGCAAAGACTTGAGTAACGGCGCCGAAGGTGACGATAATTCCTTGACCTCGTCGTCGTGGTGGATCGGATCTTCGAAAGCGGTGACCGGGTCCACCTGATCGAAGGCGGCAGTGAGGTTAACGGACTCCGGAAAGAGCACGTGGTCGAGATCGGAGGGTTCAGTTGAGAACATCGGCGGCGGTGGCTGCGAGTGCCACGTGTCGGTTTCTAAGGTCTCCATCCAGTCATCGGACTCGAACTCGTCGACGGCGGCGGAGGAGTTGAAGTCCGTTAGGGGGAAGGGGACGGCGTCGAGGTCAGGGAGGACGAAGGGAGAGGATGACGTGGAGGAGAAGGTGGGGTCCACGAGGGGGTGGTGGGGCCATGGGGGTGGGTGGGTATTGGAGGGTGCGAGGAAGTTTTGGTGGTGGTTTTGTTGGTTTTGCTGTTGTTGTTGTTGCTGCTGCTGCTTCTTTTTTTGTTGGATGACTTGTTGGGCGATGGCCATGAGGTTGCCGCTGTCTGCGCACATGTAAGCCATTGCCGAGGTGAGGGTAGACTGGTAATTTCAGGTTAGTGGAGAAGAGAGCATTTTGAGAGAGTGTGAGAGAGGGATAGAGGAGGAGGTTGGGGAAGGGCCGAAGGGAGGGACAGTTTTGAGAGGGTTTTAAAAGAAAGAGGTGCTAAGTGTGATAAAGACAGGGAGAGTTTTTCTCGAGGGAGCCTGGCCACTGCCGGTGGGCCCCCGTCCAAATGCTATTACTATCATATTAGAGCATCTGCACTCGTTTTGAGTTAAATTTTGGATATTTGACAAATAAAAATGTCAAAAATAGCTTTGCGCCGTAATTGTTGATTGTCTAGAAATGGGTAATCGAAATTTTCGAAACCTGAGACAAAAGATAAATTTACGTTTGATACTTTGAACTCATTTTCTGTCCATCCAAATTTTAAAAAAAATCCAAAAAATGCAAAGACAACAAATCTTCTTCCCGTCCTTCAAATGTTGGTATTTTGTTTTGTTTTTTTTCCTTTTTGAGATCGTCTGAAATTCTTTCCCGTCCATCGGTTTAATTTAAAAAAATTATTTGGGACGAAAAATTAAATTTCATCCGATACCTCTGAAACAGTAAACTTCTCTAACGAATTTTTTTTTCGTCTGATGCAACAGACGATAAATCGTCTTCCATTTGCTATATTTTTCAAAATCCCAAATCGTCTGTCATATTTGGAAGCTTACTGTCCACCAAGAGCCCCAAATTTGAGTTTTGGGCCAACGACTACAACGATTCTTTTCTCATTTTTTGGAAAAAATACAAAAATAGCCAACGACTACAAATGCTCATACATACGCTTAATAAATAAATCATACTCCCTCTGTTTTAAAATATTAGTATTTTCACGTGCGATGCACGTTTTAATAAGAGTTGGAGAATTTTCACGTGCGATATATGTGTTAAGAAATTGTTTTGGAGTTGGACGTGCGTTACACGTAATTGGAATAAAATATTTTGAAGAAAAAGCTACGATTTGTACGTGCAATGCACGTATTTATAAATAAAATTTGAGTTGTACATGCAACTTGTGTATATGTGGTGTTAAAAAATATTGAAATTTTATTTTACACGTGCATTGTATGTTTTAAATAGGTGAAATTTTGTTTGTTTGTTAGTTTTTATTGTAATTAATGGGAGAGTTTTGAGTTGCACGTATAATGCACGGGTTTGTTTATTGACAAATTACAACTCCAACTCTCTCATTAATTATACTAGTAATTTACACGTGCAATGCACTCTTTAATAAAGAATTGAAGTTGTACGTACAATACACGTAAGTTAGAGTTGTCCGTGCGATGCACGTTTTAATAAATATATATGTGGTAAGGTAAAAATGGCTTAGGGCCCAACCAGGGCCCAATACAACTCTCACTCAGAAATGGTGAAAACAGCGGTCCAGATCGGCGCCGAACCTCCAGTTCGGCACCGAACCTCCACTACAGGGTCGGCGCCGAGTCTCCATTTCACCCCC
This sequence comes from Hemerocallis citrina, assembly GCA_017893485.1. Classification (NCBI taxonomy): domain Eukaryota; kingdom Viridiplantae; phylum Streptophyta; class Magnoliopsida; order Asparagales; family Asphodelaceae; genus Hemerocallis; species Hemerocallis citrina. Next base: position 1,226,520 of record JACEHZ010000731.1, on the reverse strand, counting down.
ACAGATCCGGACTCCTCGTGTCCGATGAGCGACTATGGCCCTCGGCCTCCGATCCACGACAGCCCTCCAAGCCGTCCTACCATCCTGGTGTGGAAGAAAGATGACTTGGCGCAGCCCAGGCCCTCAGATCCTCCCAGGAGCACAGGGGCCCCATGATCTGCCCTGTCAGCCCCAAATACCACCAAGGGCTTTGCCACATCAGCCCTATACCACTCCTGGTATTGCCACGTCAGCCCTAAACCCCTTGGGCCTTCTGCCACGTCAGGCCCATGGGCTTCCGGGTTCAGACCCGGCCCCCAAGCGGATCCAAACCCGGTTGGGATTCTCTATAAATACTAGACCCTCACCCACCTTTTCAGGTAATCAATCTTTTTCCACTTAAATTCACCTAGTTATTGCTACTCTCTCACAGAGACTGACTAGATCGTCGGAGGGTCCGCCACCGGGACAAACCCCGGTGTTTCAGGACCGTCTGCAGGTACACAAGACCTCGGATCCGAATCCTCTGATCCGAGCCCAGATCTCCGAATCACCCCGAGGTCGCCACAGCTTCCGCCCGGTCAGCCAAGGGTCGTCAGACGAGCAGCATTCTCCTTCAAATACAAATTGAGTCCGAACTCACACCTGGTGCATCCACACGTCTCCCAGAAATAAACCGCATCAGGTTGGCGCCGTCTGTGGGAAAACTGCTTCAGAAGCCGACCCGAGCCCAACCATCGAGCGACCTCGACAGCCGAACTCTCATGACCTCCAAGGGCAGGAGAAGGGCCGCTTCCAACCCGGCCCCGAACCGTCCAACACCGCCGCCCGAGGGACGGAGACCAGTGCTCAGCCGCGTCGGAAGGCAACCTTCAGACCGACAGAGCAAGGTCGGGGGAACCCCCGTCACTCACAAGGGATCCCAGGACTTTCAAGAAGAAATTTCTAAAGCTCTCCGACGGACCTCCAGGGAGGAAGGCCCACAGGATCGGCGAAGTACTGGGAACCGGAGACTCTCACCTCCGAACCCTACTCCGAACCGCATCCAGGGTCGGGATCCCGGGTCCGAGGGAGCCATGGGTACGCCATTCACCCTGCACTATATCCACGGGGGGCCCATGGGAGGAGAATCCGATACTTCCCGAAAAGCCTTTATCCAATAGGCGAATGCTGTCCAAAACAGCCCCTCCCCCAAGCAACAACCGCTGCCGATCTCCTTCTCAGGAGAGGACCTCGAAGAAGTTCACCTACCCCACTACGATGCCCTCGTCGTTAGCCTCCGCATAGCTAATTGTGAGGTTCGCCGAATCCTCGTCGACAACGGCAGCTCGGTAAATATTCTTTTTCACAAAGCCTTCGAAAGTCTTAAATTATCCAAAGGGAAGCTCAAACCAGCCGAATACACGTTGCTTGAATTCTCCGGCGTCCCAACCGTAATAAAGGGGATTATTACCCTCGACGTCACCGCCGGATCGGCTCCTGTCAAGAGGACCGAATCCCTGGATTTCATGATCATCGACGTCAGGGCGGCTTACAACGCCATTCTTGGCCGACCCGGACTAAACTCCTTCTAAGCGATACCTTCGGCCTACCACCTGAAGCTTAAATTTTCCACCCCCCAAGGGGTCGGCATCGTCCGAGGTAGCCACGAAGCAGCACGATCGTGCTACATAACCGCCGTCGGAGGGGGTGTATTCCCCCTCGACGCCGTTGAACTCGAACCCGAGAGAGACGGCCCAGCTCCCGAGCCGGTTGATGAATTAGAAGAGGTCCTGTTCGATGCCAAGGATGAGTCGAAATGGTTCCGGGTGAGCCGCTCACTCTCCGAGGACTTGAAGTCAGGCATCATCGCCTGCATCCGTCGCAACGTCGATCTCTTCGCTTGGAAACCCTCCGACATGCCCGGGATCTCCGAAGACTTGATTATGCATCGACTAAGCGTCATCCCTGACTCTAAGCCGGTCGTCCAAAAGAGGCGCAAAGTCGCCCCGGAGAGGCAACAAATTGTAAAGACGGAAGTGGACAAACTCTTGTCCGCTCGATTCATCCAGGAAGTCAGCTACCCCGAGTGGCTGGCTAATGTCGTCATGGTGAAGAAGGCAACAGGGGGTTGGCGGATCTGCATCGACTTCACGGACCTTAACAAAGCATGTCCTAAAGATCCTTTCCCCCTCCCCCGCATCGACGCTCTAATCGACGCAACCTCGGGGCATGAGCTACTGTCCTTCATGGACACATTCTCGGGGTACAATCAGATCCGGATATTTCCACCCGACATCTCCAAGACCTCGTTCGTCACCGACCAGGGCCTTTATTGTTACCGCGTTATGCCCTTCGGGCTGAAAAATGCTGGAGCCACGTACCAACGACTCGTCAACAGAGTCTTCAAAGACCTGATCGGCCGCAATGTGGAAGTGTACGTCGACGACATGCTTGTCAAAAGCCGGGCTGGGCCGGATCACGTCGCTGACCTCGAGGAAGCCTTCGGTGTCCTCCGATGCCACAACATGAGACTCAACCCGGCCAAATGCGCCTTCGGCGTCTCCACGGGGAAGTTCTTGGGGTTCATCGTCAGCCAACGCGGCATTGAAGCAAACCCCGAGAAAATCCAAGCCATTATTGACATGTCCCCGCCCTGGAATGTCAAGGAGGTTCAAAGGCTCACAGGTCGATTAGCGGCAATCGGCCGTTTTCTCTCCAAATCAGGAGAGAAGTCTCTCCCCTTTTTCAAGGCCTTGCGCGGAAAAGGAGGCTTCGAGTGGGGTACCCCTCAACAAGAAGCCTTCGAACAGCTAAAGCAATACCTCGCCAACCCGCCTCTCCTCAGCAAGCCCGAGCCGGGCGAGCCGCTGTGGCTCTACCTGTCCGCCTCGGACAACGCTCTCAGCGCCGTCCTCGTCCGAGAGGAGGAAGGGGTTCAAAAGCCACTGTATTATGTGAGCAAAGTGCTCCTCCCAGCAGAGACGAGATACGCAAAAATAGAGATGGTGGCCTATGCGCTGGTCATGGCAGCCCGGAAGCTTCGCCCTTACTTCCAAGCCCACTCCGTCCAAGTACTGACTGACCAACCACTAAAGACTGTCCTTCACAAGCCCGAAAACTCCGGCCGCTTAGTCAAGTGGTCAATCGAGCTGAGCCAGTTCGACATCAGCTATCAGCCAAGGGCGGCCATTAAAGGACAGGCTCTCGCCGAATTCATAACGGAGTGCACCGTCTCCGAGTAGCCTGGCCTCGAGGGATCGGATCCGACCTGGGAGGTCTTCGTCGACGGCTCGTCATGCGAAACGGGAAGTGGGGCGGGCATCATCCTTCGTGGCCCCAACCAATTCCTACTTCAATACTCCCTCCGCCTCAACTTTCCAGCCTCCAACAACGAGGCAGAATACGAGGCCATGATCGCCGGATTGACCCTCGCCAGCCGAGCCGGGGCCAAGCAAATCCGGGCCTTTAGTGATTCTCAACTCGTGGTCAATCAGATCACTGGAGAATACGAAGCCCGCGATGAACGCATGATGAAATATTTAACGGCAGTCAAGCGACTCCTGGCGTCCTTCAACTGCGCCGCGGTTATCAGAGTCCCCAGGGAACAGAACGCTCAAGCAGACGCGTTATCCAAACTTGCCTCTTCCTCCTTCGAGGGCCTCGATCAGACGGTGCTCATAGAAGTCCTCCTGAAACCAAGTATCAGTGACCCGGAGCCGGAAGCGATGTGTGTGCAAGATGGGACCAACCCGGACGACTGGACCACTCCCATCAGAAGGTTCTTAATCAATGCCGAGCTTCCTGAAGACAGAGCCGAGGCCAGACGAGTCAGAGTCCGAGCTGAAAGGTTTGTCATGATCGATGACATCCTCTTCAAACGCTCGTACACCTTGGCCGACGGCAAACCTTACCTCCGCTGCCTCACCAGCGACGAGGCCAGCTACGCCCTCAGAGACCTGCACGAGGGGATCGGCGGATGCCACATGGGGAGCAGGATGCTTGCTCGGAAGGCCCTGAATCAGGGATACTATTGGCCAACCATGCTCCAAGACTCGCTAGACTTGGTCAAGAGGTGCGGCCCCTGCCAAAGATTCTCCCCTATCAAAAGGCTTCCTCAAGCCAATCTCCGGTCCCTGGCAAGCCCTACGCCCTTCGCTATGTGGGGTATGGACCTTGTGGGGCCCTTCCCCCCAGCAGTGGGACAAAAGAAATTCTTGATCGTCGCCATCGACTACTTCACCAAGTGGATCGAAGCCGAACCACTGTCCAGCATCACCGAACGCCAAGTGCAACAGTTCTTTTGGAAGAACATCATCTGCCGATTCGGAATCCCTCGAGTCCTCGTCACTGACAACGGAACCCAGTTCCAAGGTCAAAACTTCCAAACCTTCTACGCAGACATCGGCATCCAGCAACGTTTCTCTGCCATTTGCCACCCTCAGTCCAACGGCCAAGCGGAGAACGCGAACCGGCAAATCCTCGACGGCCTCAAAAAGCGCCTCGACAGTTCCCCCAAAGGGCTGTGGGTCGAGGAACTGCCCAGCGTACTATGGGCGCACCGAACCACCCAGAGGATCCCCACGGGGGAAACACCATTCAGTCTGACCTACGGGACTGAGGTAGTCATCCCCGTCGAGGTCGGATTACCCTCTCCCCGGATCATAGCCTTCGATGAAGCTGACAATGCGTCCGGTCTGAGGGCCAACCTGGACCTCGTCGCCGAGGTACGAGAGAAATCTTCAATCCGAAGAAGCATCTACCAGCAACGGATCGAGAAGTTTTACAACAAGAAGGTCTGCCCCACAAACATCAGGACAGGGGACCTGGTGTTACGTAAGCTATCTGTCTCCGATCCAACCAAGAAGAGGAAATTGGCTCCCAACTGGGAAGGCCCATACCGTGTAGTCGAGGCTGTCCGCCCTGGTACATACCGACTGGCGGATATGGACGACCGACCCATCAGCCGACCCTGGAACGCCGAGCACCTGATGAAATTCCTGGAAGAGCGAGCCTAGGTCACAGCCTGACTATAGTAAAGTAAAACTGATGTAAGCTTTCATATGTAAAGGGCCACTTCAAGGGCCCTCCCTATCTGGTATATAAGAAGTCTCTTTTTTTTCAAAATCCAAATTCCTCGGCAAACTCCGACCGGGTACCGAACAAGGGGATCGGCACCCAGGTTCACGCTCCGGTATCGTCCCCAAGAGCCCCGGTCGGGTCGACCCAGCTCCGGGCCAGGGAGTCTTTCTGTTGCCCCACGTCGATCCCTCACGAATCCGCGGGGCCAGACCTCGCCTCCACCGCCCTTCACCACACCGCTGACCAGAGCAAAGAAGGAAAAGATTTCTTTATTTCATATTCTTTTATTTTATTCGGGGAAAACAAACAACAACCGTTACAAGACCACTCCACTCATCTCAAACTAAAGGAAATCGCCGCCTTAGGGCTCCTCGGATCCAGCGAGGGGCGGGATCACTCCGACCGAACGACTTGGAGCTCTCTCTTCATCATGACGGTCCTTCGGTTCTGCCACAGTCGACACACCGGCCACGGAGCTCTGAGCGTCAACGGATCGCATACGCTCCATCAAAAGCATCGCAGAGGGAACCCCCTCCGCTCACCTACCCCCCGAGGAAGATAGCGAGACACCCAACATCGTCCTATAACGGTGTATCTCCATCTCCTTCTCCACTATCACATCACGAAGAAGCTTTTCAGAGGAGGGCCTCTGCACCGAGGAACTAGACATAGTATATCCGAGACCGGCACCCCCAAGCTCCCGATCCGCAATCGCCCTTCTCAGCCGGCTTGCCTCCTCACTAAGGACCTCAGACTTATTCCTGTAGTAATTGAAAGCCGCATCGGTATCACGGGCCCCCTTTCGGTACCGAACCAAAGTGGCCTCCAGGGCCTCAACCTTGCTCCGAAGCCAAGCCACGTCGGAACGACGGGGGTCCGCCTCAGGAGGGGGAGCCATAACCTACAAGAGAACCAGCCCACTCAAAACGCATAAGCAAGGAGGTTCGGAAGTATTCAAGGTCAAAACACTTGGCCAGCCAAAAAACCCCTTTTTATAAATTTAGTTTCTCCATACAAAAAATGCGGTGGCCAGTCCGCGGAAAGCAAATACAATCGAGAGAAGGAAAAAGAAGGACAAAAAATTATACAGCTAGTTTTCCCACCTCAGTGTCGGTCGGGTTCACAGGGGGGTCGGCAGCCTGGTCACCATCGGGCTCTTGTTCTCCAGGGGTCTTCGGTGTCCCCTCAATCTCCATATCAAACTCGAAGTGGGACAGGTCGATAGTAGGATAGAAGTGCCTCACATGACTGAGGGCCTTTGCATAACAGTTGTCCTGGGCCTTGATCACCAGGAGCTGACACGACTCCGTCACCTCATCCTTCTCCTTCACCGACCTCTTCTCCTGAGCCGCCATCGTCTTCACCCATTCCTCCTTTTCCTTGTCGAAGGCCGCCTTCATTTCCGTCTCCCTCCCATGAGAGCCTTCGAGCTCTACCTTCAACTCCTTCACCTCCTGCTCGGCCTTGTCAGCCCGGTCTCGCTCTCGCTGCAAAGCCACCTCATAAAGGCCTCTCACGTGGGCCCCCTGCACGGTCGCCTGCAATATCCCAACAATACTAAGAAACTTGTCTTAAATAACATGATCTTAGAGCAGATGGGTTCGGTTGATTTACCAGCACATTGGCCTGCGCAAGACGCACGTACGCCTCGTCCAGGGTCTGGGCCTTCATATCCGAACGGTCCCGGGGGGTCGCCAGCTTATCGGCAACCTCCACGGCCTGGCGCCCTCGGACCAGGCAATCACCCTCTCGGATCGACCAATTCGGCACCCACGGTCGCCGAAGTCTCTCCTCTATCCCGGTATCCACCAGGGGACCCTTCCCCTTATCAAGGTCAGTAGCCCTGCCCTGATCCGAGCCTCCCTGGACCACCGCATCCCCGCCTGTCTCCGAGCGATTCCTTTTGGCCCTAGGCTGAGTTGGGGCCTCGGAGACCACCTGGGACAATTCGGTCGTCTTCACCGCGTCACCCTTCTTCTCGACCTTCTTCTTCTTCATGGCGAGCTTCAGCGCCCTAATCGATTCTTCATCCATATCTGTAAAAAAATCCATTAAAAACAATGAGCAAGAAAGTACAAGAAGATCGAGAGAAAGGAAACAAACACATACTAGAAAGTACGGCCGGGCTCAGTCCAGCTCTCGCCAGGTGGGCCTCTGTCACCTTCGCCCAATTGATGCTGTACGAAAGACGGAGGCGCTCAACAAACCTCCACTCCTCAGCCGTCAGGTTCCCCGGCCTCGACGTTTCATAGCTCGGCTTAGAATGGTTCCACCGCGTGGGAATATCCCAAGGATCCTCGCTCCGAATCACCAAATATTTCTTCTTCCAAAACTTGATAGAATCCGGGTGACCGTGGACTACCTTCCCCTTACCACGAGGCGAAATATAGTACATTCCCTATGACGATGAGCCGATCATCAACATCACTCGGAACACATTCAGCCGCAGGGGCACCTTCTGCTCTTCACACATCAGCACGAAGCAGACGATCTGCTTCCAGGAGTTCGACCCAAACTGCATCGGCGCCAAAGACGCCCAATTCAGCACCTCCCGAACGAATGGGTGGATCGGCAGCCTCAGTCCGGAGATAAAGGCGTCCACAGGGAAGACGCAATACCTATCCGGCAGGGGGTCGGTCGGCCGAAGAATAGAGTTCGGCAGCAGAAGCTCATAGTTGGACCCAATGTAGTATGCCAACTGCAGAGCCCCTAAGTCACCTACCTCCAGAACTGTCGGGTGTACGTCCACCTTCACCCTCTTTCGGCTCGGCAACGACGACTGGACCCCAGAGAGCTCCTTATCGGAGAGATCGTCGGGAAAAAGATTGATTACCTCAAAAGGTGGGTGAGGGTCTAGTATTTATAGAGAATCCCAACCGGGTTTGGTTCCGCTTGGGGGCCGGGTCTGGACCTGAAAGCCCATGGGCTTGACGTGGCAGAAGGCCCAGGGGGTTTAGGGCAGACGTGGCAATACCAGGAGCAGTATAGGGCTGACGTGGCTGATCGTGGGTCTTCTGTGCTTCTGGAAGAATCGGAGGGCCTAGGCTGTGCCAGGTCATCCCCCTGCTTCGCCAGAGAGGGGGGACGGCCCGTGGGGCTGTCACGGATCGGAGGCCGAGGACCGCTGAAGCCCGTCGGATACGAGGAGGCCAGTTCTGCGGGGGTGAACGTGAGGTTCGGCGCCGACCCTGCGGTGGTTCGAAGCCGAACTAGATTGCTATTTTTACCTTTCTTGAGTGAGAGTTGTATTGGGCCCTGGTAGGGCCTCCAGGCCATTTTTACCCTACCACACAAGCCCCCCACTCCTGCGGGGGTGCGGGAGCTAGCCGGGGAGGAGTGTTCATGGTCGTGGAAATGGGATGGCAAATCGTTGAATCTTCCGGAGGAGAGTGCCCTGGTGCTCGACCCAACCTCGAGATGACGAGGGATTACGTGTCGACAAGGGTGATGCGTGCCGTTGTTTCTTTCTGAGAAGAGTACCCTGGTGCCAGACCGAACCTCGAGATGAGGAGGGATTATGGGTCGGTAAGGGTGATGGCGAGCCGTTGGTCTTCCTGAGAAGACCACCCTGGTGCCAGACCTGACCTCGAGCTTGGCGAGGGATTACGGGTCGGCAAGTGCGATGGCGAGCCGTGAAGCCTTCCTGAGAAGACTACCCTGGTGCTAGACCTGACCTCGAGCTGGCGAGGGATTACGGGCCAACAAGGGTTGTGGCGAGCCGTTAGTCTTCCTGAGAAGACCACCCTGGTGCCAGACCTGACCTCGAGCTTGGCGAGGAATTACGGATCGGCAAGGGCGATGGCGAGCCATGAAGCCTTCCTGAGAAGACTACCCTGGTGCTAGACCTGACCTCGAGCTGGTGAGGGATTACGGGCCAACAAGGGTGGTGGCGAGCCGTTGGCCTTCCTGAGAAGACCACCCTGGTGCCAGACCTGACCTCAAGCTTGGCGAGGGATTACGGGTCGGCAAGGGCGATGGCGAGCCGTGAAGCCTTCCTGAGAAGACTACCCTGGTGCTAGACCTGACCTCGAGCTGGCGAGGGATTACGGGCCAACAAGGGTGGTGGCGAGCCGTTGGCCTTCCTGAGAAGACCACCTGGTGCCAGACCTGACCTCGAGCTTGGCGAGGGATTACGGGTCGGCAAGGGCGATGGCGAGCCGTGAAGCCTTCCTGAGAAGACTACCCTGGTGCTAGACCTGATCTCGAGCTGGCGAGGGATTACGGGCCAACAAGGGTGATGGCGAGCCGTTGGCCTTCCTGAGAAGACCACCCTGGTGCCAGACTGACCTCGAGCTTGGCGAGGGATTACGGGTCGGCAAGGGTGATGGCGAGCCGTGAAGCCTTCCTGAGAAGACTACCCTGGTGCTAGACCTGACCTCGAGCTGGCGAGGGATTACGGGCCAACAAGGGTGATGACGAGCCGTTGGCCTTCCTGAGAAGACCACCCTGGTGTCAGACCTGACCTCGAGCTTGGCGAGGGATTACGGGTTGGCAAGGGCGATGGCGAGCCGTGGAGCTTTCCTGGGAAGACTACCCTGGTGATAGACCTGACCTTGAGCTGGCGAGGGATTACGGGTCGGTAAGGGTGATGTCGAACTGTCGTGCCCTATAGCATTTTGAGCGGGGGTAGCCCGCCGTTCCTGCGGAGCATTGAAGGCTCTCCGGAATCTGTGTGATGGTCCAATTTCCTAGGGACATTAATGGCGCCGCCTGATAAATGCAGATAGCGCATGGGCTTCCGTCGATTGGCTTTCCCCATGTCATAATGGTTGGTCTATGGGGGAGGCTATAAATACCTCTCCCCCCACAGTGGGTTTGATCACACCAGGGGTGGTCTATTGGCCATCGGAGGTGTCTGCTTCGGCGGGCGCCTGTTTCTTGCAAAAATTTTCAACCCTGGCGGTGTCGGAGAGGTGGTTACTCTGCCGCCCCGATCTTCTCTTGGATCTGATGGCTCTTGATACGGTAGCCAGATCCAGGGGAGATCAGGGCGAGAGGGGTAACGGCCGAAATCCGTACTGGTAGAAAAGGAGCCTCGGATTGGTGGTGGCTGTGCCGTCTGGATCCTTTTTCGGGTCAGAAGACCCTGACACGGTTGTTTGGCCCGAGAGAGAACCAGACGGGAGGGGCACCAATCGTATTCCGGTCTTGGGGCTGAAGAGTCTCAGATAGAGGGGTCACCTCCGACCAGGGGTTGGCCACTCTGTCTTCCGATAGGGCTCCAGGCGATGGTGGTTTCTGTCCCACCCTCGAACAGTTCGGGGTTTCGGCACCAACCCGAGGCTGTAAGCTCTGAGCTGCTCGGGGATGAGAGGAGAACCGATCGAATGCTGGAGCCCGGGGCGTCTGTCGAAGGACGGCGCCTTAAACCTTAAGTAAAGCGTTTTCTCCGTCGCATACTCTATCCGAACCGACCTCTGAGTCTTGGCCGCCAGCCTGGCACCCGATGACGTCAACAGCGCACGCTTCGAGGATGTGGCGCGATTTTCCAAGCGGCAGTTGTACGTCAATCGGTGAATAGTAATTGCGAAAGTCGAGGAGCCGTTCTTATCCTTTATAAGTATTCCCCCCTCCCCTTTTCTCGCCCACTTCTTTCTTGCTGCTTTCTTTCCTGAAAAATCTTCCAACCATTCAGCGCTCGTTCTTGCAGTTAGCTGTACTGGGCTCGTCCTTCCGAAGCGTCCCCCGGTTAGTTGGTAAGTTCTTTTGGTTTAGGCACAGATGGATAGGGCTCAGTCCGGCTCGTCAGCGTCGACGTCCAGGGGGGAAGTGAAGCGCGCCTCCACATCGACGTCGTGGGAGGAGCCCGTGCTTGAGGAGGAGTCGGTGCGCGCTGCGGAGCCTTCCGATTCAGTTTCGTGGGAGGAACCAGTAGGTGAGGGGGAGGTGGTACACAAGATGAGGTCGTCACGCTCCCGACGTCCCTTCGTGGTGGAGAGTAGCGAGTCGGAGGAAACCAGTGATAGTTCGGATGACATCCAGGTACTGGAGTTGTCTTCCGAGGAGGAGGAGGGCGAGGGCGACATGATGAGGAGATCCACCGTTCAGGGTGCGGGCTCGAGTTTCACGCCGACAGGCCTGGGGCCCTTACCTACTCCCTCGTCGGAGCGAACCAAGAAGAGGAAGAGGGCCTCGAGGAAGGCGGGGTCGAGGACTGGGGGTTCGAGCCAGGCGCCTGTTTTCCGCAACTTGATGACAGGTTCGCCCGTACAGCCGAAGCCTTTCCGTCAGTATCCCGACAATCTTTCTGACAAGGAGCTCTTCGCCGAGTCGGAGGAGGGTGATGATGGATGCGATCCCGACTGTCTTGGAGGGCGGGGACTTGGAGGTTCTGCAGCTGGCGTATCACATAGGGCCTGGCTACGAATTGTTGCTGCCGAGATCTACTCTGCGCCCCACCGATCCCCTTTCTGCTTGGTATTGCGTCTTCCCAGTGGACGCTTTCATCTCCGGGCTGAGGTTGCCAGTTCACCCGTTTGTTCGGGATGTGCTGAACTGGGCCTCCTTGGCCCCCATGCAATACGGGCCGAACTCTTGGAAGCAGATTATCTGCTTTGGGTTGATGTGCGAGGAACAGAAGGTACCCCTGAGGCTGAATGTGTTCCGTGCGATGTTGATGATCAGCTCGGCGGCCGAGGGTGTTTACTACATCTCTCCCCGGAGTAAGGGGAAGGTCGTTCACAGTCACCCGGACTCCATCAAGGAATGGAAGAAAAAATATCTGGTGATCCGGAGTGAAGAGCCCTGGGACATTCCCACTCGATGGAATCACTCCAAACCGAACTATCAAGTGCCGAGGCCGAGGGATTTGTCGGCCGAGGAGTGGGGGTTTGTCGAGCGCCTCCGATCGTCACCCAGTATTGATTGGACGAAGGTGACAGAGGCCAACTTGGCGAGCGTTGGACTGAGCCCGACCGTCATGTGTATGTAGTTGTTTCTTTTCTTTCGGTCCTTTCGTACTTTCTTGCTCATTGCTCTTAATGGCTTTTTCTGCAGATATGGACGAAGCATCGATCAAGGCGAAGAGGCTCGCCATGAGGAAGGAGAATGCAGAGAAGAAGGGGGAGGCGGCGAAGAGGCTGAGGGGGTCGCCCCTAGTCATTTCTGAGGTCCAGCCCGAATCGGGGACCAAGAGGATTCGCTCGGAGACGAGCAAGGGGGCGGCTGCTTCGAAGGGCCAGAGCCTAGCGAGGGCCTCCGTTCTTGACAAGGGGAAAGGTCCCTTGGTCGAGGTTGAGGAAGAGGACCCGGTGGCGGAGTTGCTGCGGCAGCGGTGGGCTCCGGACTGGTCTGTTCGGATGGGGGACCGTCTGACCGACGAGGCCCAGGCCGTCGAGGTGGTGGAGAAGTTGGCGACCCCTCGTGACCGCAAGGTGATGGAGGGTGAGCCCGTGGAAGTGACGTTCACGCGTCTGGCGCAGGCCCTCGTGCAGGTAATTCCGTCGACCCTATTCTCCTTGTCAATTTTTTCTGCGAAAGTCTTTTTCTTATCTGCGCTTGTTGGTCGCAGGCTTGCATGCAGGGGGCTAATATGAAGAACCTCTACGAGGCGTCCCTGGCACAAGAGCGAGCTTGGGCGGAGAAGAGCGAGCGGGAGATGAAGGAACTGCGGATCGAGCTCGAGGGTTCGCACAAGAGGGAGCAGCAGATGAAGCTCGAGCTCGAGGCCAAGGATGCGGAGTGGGGGAAGAAGGTGGCCTCCTTGAAGAAGAAGTTCGTCAAGGAGAAGGAAGAAGTGACGCTTACGGGCCAGATGATGGTGATCAAGGCCCAGGACACATGTTATGCGAAGGCCCTCAGCCATGTGAGGCACTTCTATCCGACCATCGACCTGTCCAATTTTGAGTACGACATGGAGATTGAGGGGACGTCGAAGACTCCTGGCGAAGGAGGGCCTGCTCTCGACCCGCCGGCCGATCCATCTGTAGATCCGTCAGTCGACGCTGAGGTGGGACGATAAGCTGTATTATTCTGTCTTTATTTTCTCCTTCTCTTGACTGTATTTGCCTCCCGCGGACTGGCCACCGCCTTTTTTTGTAAGGAGTACTTAAATTTATAGGAAAAAAAGTTTTTTGACCGGCCAAGTGTTTTGAACTCGGATTTTTCTGAACCTTTTCGCGTGTGTGTATTGGGTTGGCTGGTTTTCCTGTAGGTTGTGGCTCCCCTTCCCGAGGAGGACCCCCGACGTTCCGATGTGGCGTGGCTCCGGAGCAAGGTTGAGGTCCTGGAGGCCGCGTTGGTCTGCCACCGAAGGGGGGCCCGTGACACTGACGCGGCTTTGAATTTTTATTGGAATAAGTCTGAAGCTTTAAGCGAGGAGGCGAGCCGGCTGAGGAAGGCGATGCTGGATCGGGGACTCGGCGGTGCGAGCCTTGGGCAGGCGGTGTTGGGTGCCTCGGCGCCGAGGCCCACTTCTGAAAGGTTACTTCGGGATGTCTCTGCGGAGAAAGAAATGGAGATACATCGTTATAATATTATGCTGGGTGCCTCTGCGTCTTCCTCGGTGGGTCGGCAAGCGGAGGGTGTTCCCTCTGCGCTGCTGCTGTTGCAGCGTACGCGACCAGGTGACGCCCAGAGCTCCGTGGCTGGGGAGTCGACCATGGCTGAGTTCCAGGACCATCCTAACGAGCAAGGGGATTTTTTAGCCGCTTGTTCGAAGTAATCCCGCCCTCCGACGGACCCGAGGGGCTCTAAGATGGCGACTTCCTTCAGTTTGAGATGAGTGGGGTGGTCCTGTAACGGTCTTCGTTTGTTTTCTTGGGACGAAAATAGAAGGGTACGAATAAAGAATACTGTTCCTTCTTTGCTTCGGCTAGTAGTGTAGTGAACGATGGTGGTTTTTTAGGGAGAGTCCACCGATCCGCGAGGGATCGAAGTGGGGCCTTAGGGAGAGTCCTCAGCTTGGATTCGGTTGGAGCCTACCGAGGTGTTGGGGACGATACCGGAGTGAGGACTCAGGCGCCGATCTTATTATCTGGCGTTAGGATTTTAACAAAAAGAGACCTCTTTTGCATAAGATAAGGAGGGCCGCTAAGATGGTCCTGTACATAAGAGTGTTTACACAAAAAGGGTCTACATTTAGCCAGGCTAGAGCCTATGTTTGTCCCTCGAGGAGTGTCATTAGGTACTTGGCTTCGACGGGGGTCTCCTCCCGCTCGGTGTCAGTTTGGAAGCAGGGCCGTCCCTCTCAGGTTGGGACTCGACGGCGTCGAGGGAGAACACACCTCCCCCGACGGTGGTCATGTAGCACGATCGCGCTGCTTCTTGGCTACCTCGGACGGTACCGACTCCTTGCGGGGTGGGAAATTTGAGTTTCAGATGGTAAGCCGAAGGCACCGCTTGGAGGGAGCATAGTCCGGGTCGGCCGAGTATGGCGTTGTAAGCCGCCTTGACGTTGACCACCATGAAGTCCATGGACTCGGTCCTCTTGACAGGAGCCGATCCTGCGGTAACGTCGAGGGTGACAATTCCTTCTATCATGACAGGGACGCCGGAGAACCCATGCAAGGTGTATCCGGCCGGCTTGAGTTTGCCTTTAGGTAGCTTGAGATTCTCGAAGGCTTCGAGAAAAAGAATGTTAACCGAGTTGCCGTTGTCGACGAGGATTCGGCGAACTTCACAATTAGCCATGTGGAGACTAATGACGAGGGCATCGCAGTGGGGCAGGCGAACGCCTTCGAGATCCTCTCCTGAGAAGGAGACCGGCATCGGTTGTAGCTTGGGCGAGGCACTGTCGTGGACAGCATTCACCTCCCGGATGAAGGCTTTTCGGGAAGTGTTTGAATCTCCTCCCATCGGCCCTCCGTGGACACAGTGCAAGATGAAGGGCGTATCTGTGGCTCCCTCGGAGTCGGGATCCCGACCCTGGATGCGGTTCGGGGTAGGGTTCGGAGGCGAGGACCTCCGGTTCCTAGTATCTCGTCGATCCCGCGGGACTTCTCGGGTGAATTCTCGGAGGTACCCCTGGAGATGAGTTCCTCAATTTCATCTTTCAGGGCCCGACACTGGTCGGTTTCGTGCCCGTGATCTCTGTGGAAGCGGCAGTAGAAGCGTTGATCTCGATTCTTGTTGTTATTAGATCGGGGGGGTAGTCGGACAATGCCTTTGTCTTCGATTTCTAAGAGGATGGCGGATATGTCATGCGTCAAGGGAGTGTACCTTTCGAAGCGGGGGACCGGCGGGACCTTCTTCACGGCCCCCGCGTCCCTCGGAGCTTTCTTTGGTGGTTCGACGGCTTCGACCTTCCGCTTTCCCTTCCCGATGGCCTCCCTGGTATCTTCGGGGTAAAGGGCCTCTTCTGCCCTAATGTATTTCTCGACCCGGTTGAGGGGATCGGGAAAGTCGACGGGGGGTCTCTTCGCTAGAGAAGCTTTCAGCTGTCCATGACGAACGTTGTGCCGAAAGGCCGCAGAGGCGACGCCTGGATCAAGAGAGGAGACCGACCTCGCCTCCGTGATAAATCTCCGGACGAACACTCTGAGGGATTCTCCCCCTATCTGCTTGAGCCCAAGTAAAGAAGCGCTAGTCCTTTCCGCCTTCCGGCTGGTGACGAAGTGGGCGAGGAAATTGCCCTCTAGTTGGTCGAAGGAGTAAATGGAGTCGGGGGTGAGTTTCGAATACCATTCACGAGCCGGACCCCGAAGCGTGGTGGGGAAGGCTCGGCATAGCAGGGGATCCGAGGCGCTGTGAATCATCATGAGGGTTTTGAAACCTTCCATGTGATCAGCGGGATCTCCCTCGCCGTCGTAGGTCTCGAACTGAGGTGGTCGGAAATTCCTTGGTATTTCCGCTTGGAGGATGGGGGCGGAGAAGGGAGGTCGGACAGGTCTGTACCCCTGAGCCGCCCGTCGGTCGCCGTCTCCCATATGATCGAGGCGATCCTCCATTTCTTGGAGGCGTCTTAGGAGTATGCCATCGTCTTCTGGCTGGTTTGTTGAAGGGCGCGATGCGCTGGTCTCGACATCCGACCCCGTTTGGGAGCGGAGGGTTTCCTCCCCGGGGGTCCGTCGGAGGGCCCCGAGAATCTCTCTCCGGAAGTCTTGGAACTCCTTGTGAGTGACGGGGGCTCCCTCGACCCGGTGTGGTTGGTCTGGAGGCTGCCTTCCGATGCGGCTGAGTGCCGATCTCCGTCCCTCGGGCGGCGGTCTCGGATGGTTCGGGGCCGGGTTGGAAGCGGCCCTTCGCTTGCTGCGGCTAGTCTGTCGGTTGACGATTACTCCCCGTAGGTCGGGCTGGACTGTACGGGTGGCGCTCCGCCGGGATCCCTGATGGGAATCTCCGTGCCTTGATGCGCGTGGCCCTGCATTGGTGTTTGGTGGGGGTGTGTCCTGTCGGTTGATGGAGGAGGCGGCCCCCTTGCCCTTGGAGGCCATGAGAGTTCGGCTGTCGAGGTCGCTCGATGGTCGGGCTCGGATCGGCTTCTGAAGCAGTGTTCCCACAGACGGCGCCAACCTGATGCGGTTTATTTCTTGGAGACGTGTGGATGCACCAGGTGTGAGTTCGGACTCAATTTGTATTTGAAGGAGAAAGCTGCTCGTCTGACGACCCTTGGCTGACCGGGCGGAACCTAAGGTGACCTCGGGGTGATTCGGAGATCTGGGCTCGGGTCAGAGGATTCGGATCCGAGGTCTTGTGTACCTGCAGACGGTCCTGAAACACCGGGGTTTGTCCCGGTGGCGGACCCTCCGACGATCTAGTCAGTCTCTGTGAGAGAGTATCAATAACTAGGTGAATTTAAGTGGAAAAAGATTGATTACCTCAAAAGGTGGGTGAGGGTCTAGTATTTATAGAGAATCCCAACCGGGTTTGGTTCCGCTTGGGGGCCGGGTCTGGACCCGAAAGCCCATGGGCCTGACGTGGCAGAAGGCCCAGGGGGTTTAGGGCAGACGTGGCAATACCAGGAGTGGTATAGGGCTGACGTGGCTGATCGTGGGTCTTCTGTGCTTCTGGGAGAATCGGAGGGTCTAGGCTGTGCCAGGTCATCCCCCTGCTTCGCCGGAGAGGGGGGACGGCCCGTGGGGCTGTCACGGATCGGAGGCCGAGGACCGCTGAAGCCCGTCGGATACGAGGAGGCCAGTTCTGCGGGGGTGAACGTGAGGTTCGGCGCCGACCCTGCGGTGGTTCGAAGCGGAACTAGATTGCCAATTTTACCTTTCTTGAGTGAGAGTTGTATTGGGCCCTGGTAGGGCCTCCAGGCCATTTTTACCCTACCACACACACACACACACACACACACACATATATATATATATATATATATGTGTGTGTGTGTGTGTGTGTGTGGTAGGGTAAAAATGGCCTGGAGGCCCAACCAGGGCCCAATACAACTCTCACTCAAAAATTGGTAGAAACAGCAGTCTAGTTCGGCTTCGAGCCACTGCAGGGTCGGCGCTGAACCTCAAGTTCACCCCCACAGATCTGGTCTCCTCGTATCCGATGAGCGGCGATGGCCCTCGACCTCCGATCCACGACAGCCCTCCGGGCCGTCCGCCCCTCCTGGTATAGAATGAGGATGACCTGGCACAGCCTGGGCCACCAGATCCTCCCGGAAGCACAGAAGCCCCATGATCTGCTATGTCAGCTCCAAATATCACCCAGGGCTTTGCCGCGTCAGCCCTATACCACTCCTGGTACTGCCACGTCAGCCCTAAACCCCCTGGGCCTTCTGCCATGTCAGGCCCATGGGCTTTCGGGTTCAGACCCGGCCCCCAAGCGGATCCAAACCCGGTTAGAATTCTCTATAAATACTAGACCCTCACCCACCTTTAGAGGTAACCAATCTTTTGCCACTTAAATTCACCTAGTTATTGCTACTCTCTCACAGAGACTGACTAGATCGTCGGAGGGTCCGCCACCGGGATAAACCCCGGTGTTTCAGGACCGTCTGCAGGTACACAAGACCTCGGATCCGAACCCTATGATCCGAGCCGAGGCATCCACTTCACTCCGAGCCCGTTACAGAAGCCGTCAGGTCACTCCGAGGGTCGTCTGGCAAGCAGCTTTCTCCTTCAATATAAATTGAGTCCGAACTCACACCTGGTGCATCCACACGTCTCCCAGAAATAAACCGCATCAGGTTGGCGCCGTCTGTGGGAACACTGCTTCAGAAGCCGACCCGAGCACAACCATCAAGGCACCCCGACAGCCGAACTCTCATGGCCTCAAAGGGCAAGGGGGCTGCTTCCTCAGTCAACCGACGGGACTCGCCCCCACCAACCGCTAACGCCGATCCACACCCTTCAAAACACAGGGCCCACCATCATGGGTCCCAAAGGAGCGTCACCCGTCAGGTCCAGCCCGACCTACGGGGAGTAATCGTCAACCGACAGATTAGCCGCAACAGGGGAAGGGCCGCTTCCAACCTGGCCCCGAACCATCCTAGACCGCCGCCCGAGGGACGGAGGTCAGCACTCAGCCGCATCGGAAGGCAGCCTTCAGACCGACCCAACAGGGTCGAGGGAGCCCCCGTCACTCACAAGGAGTTCCAAGACTTCCGGATAGAAATTCTCGGGGCCCTCCGACGGGCCCCCAGGGAGGAAACCCTCCACTCCCAAACCAGATCGGATGCCGAGGCCAGCGTGTCGCGCCCGTCAACAATCCAGCCAGAAGACGATGGCGTACTCCTAAGGCGCCTCCAAGAAATGGAGGATCGCCTCGATCATATAAGAGACGGCGACCGACGAGCGCCACAGGGGTACAGACCTGTCCGTCCTCCCTTCTCCGCCCCCATCCTCCAAGCGGAAATACCCAGGAATTTCCGACCACCTCAATTCGAGACCTACGACGGCGAGGGAGATCCCGCTGATCACATGGAGGGTTTCAAAACCCTCATGATGATTCACAGCGCCTCGGATCCCCTACTATGCCGAGCCTTCCCCGCCACACTTCGGGGTCCGGCTCGTGAATGGTACTCGAAACTCACCCCCGACTCCATTTACTCCTTCGACCAACTAGAGGACAATTTTCTTGCCCACTT
The DNA here is from genome assembly GCA_017893485.1 of Hemerocallis citrina. NCBI lineage: Eukaryota > Viridiplantae > Streptophyta > Magnoliopsida > Asparagales > Asphodelaceae > Hemerocallis > Hemerocallis citrina. Next base: position 1,207,505 of record JACEHZ010000731.1, on the reverse strand, counting down.
CGTCACCAGCCGGAAGGCGGAAAGGACCAGCGCCTCTTTACTTGGGCTCAGACAGATAGAGGGAGAGTCCCTCAGAGTGTTCGTCCGGAGATTTACCACGGAGGCGAGGTCGGTCTCCTCTCTTGATCCAGGCGTCGCCTCTGCGGCCTTTCGGCACAACGTCCGTCATGGACAGCTGAAAGCTTCTCTGGCGAAGAGACCCCCCGTCGACTTTCCCGACCTCCTCAATAGGGTCGAGAAATACATTAGGGCAGAAGAGGCCCTTAGCCCCGAAGATGCTAGAGAGGCCACCTCGAAGGGAAAACGGAAGGTCGAAGAAGTCGAACCATCAAAGAAGGCTCCGAGGGACGCGGGGGCCATAAAGAAAATCCTGCCAGTCCCCCGCTTCGAGAGGTACACTCCCTTGACACATAACGTATCCGCCATCCTCTTAGAAATCGAAGACAAAGGCATTGTTCGACTACCTCCCCGACCTAACAACAGCAAGAACCGAGATCAGCGCTTCTACTGCCGCTTCCACAGAGACCATGGGCACGACACCGACCAATGCCGGGCCCTGAAAGACGAGATTGAGGAACTCATCTCCAGGGGGTACCTCCGAGAATTCACCCGAGAAGTCCCACGGGATCGACGAGATACTAGGAGCCGGAGGATCTCGCCTCCGAACCCTACTCCGAACCGCATCCAGGGTCGGGATCCCGAGTCCGAGGGAGCCGCGGATACGCCATTCATCTTGCACTGTGTCCACGGAGGGCCGATGGGAGGAGAATCGAATACTTCCCGAAAAGCCTTCATCCGAGAGGTGAATGCTGTCCAAGACAACCCCTCGCCCAAGCTACAGCTAATGCCAGTCTCGTTCTCAGGAGAGGACCTCGAAGGCGTTCGCCTGCCCCACTGCGATGCCCTCGTCATTAGCCTCCACATGGCTAATTGTGAAGTTCGTCGAATCCTCGTCGACGACGGCAGCTCGGTTAATATTCTTTTCCTCGAAGCCTTTGAGAATCTCAAGTTACCTAGAGGTAAGCTCAAGCCGGCCGGATATACCTTGCATGGGTTCTCCGGCGTCCCTGTCGTGATAGAAGGGATTGTCACCCTCGACATTACCGCAGGATCGGCTCCCATCAAGAGGACCGAGTCTATGGACTTCATGGTGGTCAACGTCAAGGCGGCTTACAACGCCATACTCGGCCGACCCGAATTATGCTCCCTCCAAGCTGTGCCTTCGCCTACCATCTAAAGCTTAAATTTCCCACCCCGCTAGGACTCGGCATCGTCCGAGGCAGCCAAGAAGCGGCGCGATCGTGCTACATGACCACCGTCGGGGGAGGTGTGTTCCCCCTCGACGCCGTCGAATTCAAACCAGAGAGGGACGACCCTACTCCCGGACCTGCTGTCAAGCCGGAGGGATTCCCATTGGACGCCGAGCACCTAGTGAATTTCCTTGAGGGACGAGCTTAAGTTCTAACTTAGCTAGAAGTAAACCTTTTGTAAAGCTTTCGTATGTAAAGGGTCGTTTTAGCAGCCCCCCCATCTTATACTAAGGAAATCTCTTTGTATCATACCCCAAGCGCCTCGGCGGATCCGACCTAATACCAGACGAGGGGATCGACACCCAATTCTTCATCCTGGGATCATCCCCGACGCCTCGGTATTTCCGACCCGACCCAGGCCGGAAGACTTCACCACGGCCCACGCCGATCCCTCACGGACCGACAGAGCCGAACCACACTCCCTTCATCATTCCGTACATTATCAACCGTAGCAAAGAGTGAAATGAATTCCTTATTCATACTCCTTTATTGGGTTAGGAGGAAACAAACAAAGACCGTTACAGAAACACTCCTCTCATCTCAAACAGTAGGAAGCCGCCCTCTCAAGACCCCTCTGGTCCGACGAACGACGGGATCACTCCAATCGAACAACTTGGAACTCTCTCCTTGTCATAATGGTCCTTCGGTTCGGCCACGGACGACACACCGGCCACGGAACTCTGGGCATCGGCGGGCCGCATACGCTCCAATAACGGCAGCGCAGAGGGTACCCCCTCCGCTCGCTGACCACCCGAGGAAGGTCTCGAGACGCCCAGCATCGTCCGGTAGCAGTGTATCTCCACCTCCTTCTCCACTATCACATCGCGAAGTAGCTTCTCAGAGGAGGGCCTCTGCACCGAGGAACTCGACATAGTATATCCGAGTCCGACACCCACGAGTTCCCGATCCACCATCGCCCTCCTCAGACGGCTTGCCTCCTCACCAAGGGCTTCGACATGTTCCTGTAATAATTAAAGGCCGCATCAGCGTTACGAGCCCTCTCACGGTACCGAGCCAAAGTGGCCTCCAATGCCTCAACCTTGCTCCGGAGCCACGCCGCGTCGGAACGACGGGGGTCCGCCTCGGGAAGGGAAGCCACAACTTACAAGAGAACCAACTCAACGCACATAAGCAAGGAGGTTCGGAAGTATCCGAAGTCAAAACACTTGGCCAGTCAAAAATACTTTTTTATAAATTGTGCTGCTTCTTACAAAAAAAGCGGTGGCCAGTCCGTGGAAGGCAAATACAATCGAAGGGGGAAAAAAAAGAAAGATAAAACTATACAACTTGATTTCCCACCTCGGCATCGATCAGGTTCGCAGGAGGGTCGACGGCCGGGTTGCCAACGGGCCCTTCTTCGGCAGGAGTCTTCGGTGTCCCCTCGATCTCCATGTCATACTCAAAGTTGGACAGGTCGACGGTCGGGTAGAAGTGCCTCACATGACTGAGGGCCTTCGCGTAGCACTCATCCTGGGCCTTGATCACCATCCGCTGACCCGCATCCGTCAGCTCTTCCCTCTCCTTGGCGAACGCAGCCGTCAACTCCTCCTTCTCCTTGGCAAACTTCTTCTTCAAGGAGACCACCCTCTTCCCCCACTCGGCATCCTTGGCCTCGAGCTCGAGCTTCATCTGCTGCTCCCTCTTATGCGAACCCTCGAGCTCGATCCGCATCTCCTTCATCTCCCACTCGCTCTTGTCCGCCCGAGCCCGCTCTTGCGACAGGGACGCTTCGTAGAGGTTCTTTACGTTAGCTCCCTGCATACAAGCCTGCGACCGACAAGCACTGCTAAGAAGAAAACTCCCGAAGCAAGATTAACAAGAGGGATGGGGTCGACAAGCTTACCAGCACGGTGGCCTGCGCCAGGCGCGTAAATGCCACCTCTACGGGCTCGCTCTCCATCGCTTGGCGATCACGAGGGGTCGCCAACTTCTCCACCACCTCAACGGCCTGGGCTTCCTCAGTCAGACAGTCGCCCATCTGAACCGACCAGTCCGGCGCCCACCGTTGCCGCAACATCTCCACCACCGGGTCCTCCTCCTCCACCTCTACCAAGGGACCTTTCCCCTTGTCGAGATCGGATGCCCTCGCTGGGCCCTTACCCCTCGAAGGGGCCGCCCCCTTGCTCGTCTCCGAGCGAGTCCTCTTAGCCCTCGGCCCGAACGGGGCCTCCGAGATAACCAGGGACGGCTCCCTCGGCTTCTTCGCTGCCTCCCCCTTCTTCTTCTCGGCGTTCTCCTTCTTCATGGCGAGCCTCCTTGCTTTGATCGATGCCTCATCCATATCTACAGAAAAAACCATTAAGAGCAATGAGCAAGAAAGTACGAAAAGACCGAGAGAAAAGAAACAACTACATACGCAGAACGGCTGGGCTCAGTCCAACGCTCGCCAGGTGGGCCTCCGTCACCTTCGTCCAATCGATACTAGGGGACAAACGGAGGCGCTCGACAAACCCCCACTCCTCGGCCGTCAGATCCCTCGGCCTCGGCGGTGGATAGCTCAGCTTGGAATGGTTCCATCGAGTCGGAATGTCCCAGGGCTCCTCACTCCGGATCACCAGATATTTCTTCTTCCAATCCTTGATGGAGTCCGGATGACTGTGAACGACCTTCCCCTTACTCCGAGGGGAGATATAGTAAATACACTCAGCCGCCGAGCTGATCATCAACATCGCTCGGAACACGTTCAACCGCAGGGGTACCTTTTGTTCCTCGCACATCAGTACAAAACAAATTATCTGCTTCCAAGAGTTCGGCCCATACTGCATCGGCGCCAAGGAGGCCCAGTTCAGCACTTCCCGAACAAACGGGTGGACTGGCAGCCTCAGCCCAGAGATGAAGGCGTCCACTGGGAAGACGCAATACCAAGCAGATAGGGGATCGGTTGGGCGCAGAGTAGAGCTCGGCAGCATCAATTCGTAGCCAGGACCTATGTGATACGCCAGCTGCAAAACCTCCAAGTCCCCACCCTCCAAGACGGTCTGAATCGCGTCCACCATCACCCTCTTCCGACTCGGCAAAGAGGCATGCACGCCGAAGAGCTCCTTGTCAGATAGGTCGTCAGGATACTGACGGAAAGGCTTCGGCTGCACGGGCGAACCTGTCCACAAATTACGGTAAACAGGCGCCTGGCTAGAACCACCAGTCCTCGGTCCTGCCTTCCTCGGAGCCTTCTTCCTCTTCTTGGTTCTCTCCGGCGAGGGAGTAGATAAGGTCCCCAGACCAGTCGGCGTGGAACTCGGACCCGCACCCTGAAATGTGGATCTTCTTACTGAGCCGCCCTTACCTCCCTCCTCCTCGGAAGTCAACTCCAGAACGCGGACGCCCTCCGAGCCATCATTCGCTTCCTCCGACTCGCTACTCTCCACCACGAAGGGACGTCGGGAGCGTAACGGCCTCGCACCATGTACCTCCTCCTCCTCACCTACTGGTTCCTCCCACGAAACCGAGTCGGAAGGCTCCTCAACGTGTACTGACTCCTCCTCAAGCACGGGCTCCTCCCATGACGTCGATCTAGAGACAGGTTTCACTTCCCCCCTAGACGTCGACGCTGACGAGCCAGACTGAGCCCTATCCATCTGTGCCTAAACTAAACAGACTTACCAACTCACCTGGGGTCACTTCGGAAGGGCGAGTCTAGTGCAACAAACTGCAGGGACGAGCGCTGAAGTGTTGGGAAAATTTTGAAAAAGAAAGCAGCAAGAAAGGAGTGGGCTAAAGGGGGAGAGGGGGGAGTATTTATAAAGGATGAAAGCGACTCCTCGATTTCCGCAAGAACTGTTCACCTATTGACGTGCAACTGCCGCCTGGGAAATCGCGCCACGTCCTCAAAACGTGCACTGCTGACGTCATCCAACGCCAGGCTGGCAGCCAGACGAGGTGGTCAGTTCGGAGGGGGTGTTCGGCAAAGAGAACGTTTTACTTAAGATTTAAGGCGCCGTCCTTAGACAGACGCCCCGGGCTCCAGGGCTCGGTCGGTTCTCCTTTCACCCGCGAGCAGCTCGGGGCTTACAGCCTCGACAGCCAAAACCCCGAACTGTTCGAGGGTAAGACAGAAACTGCCATCACCTGGAGCCCTATTGGAAGACAGAGTGGCCAACCTCCAATCGGAGACGACCCATCTATCCGAGGCTCTTCAGCCCCAAGCTGGGATATGGTTGATGCCCCTCCCGTCTGGATCTCTCTCGGGCCAAACAACCATATCAGGGTCGTCTGACCCGAAAAAGGATCCAGACGGCTGAAGCATCACCAATCCGAGGCTCCTCATCTACCGGTCCGAATTTCGGTCGTTACCCCTCTCGCCCTGATCCCCCCTGGATCTGGCTACCGTATCAGAGCCATCAGATCCAAGAGAAGATCCGGGCGGCAGAGAAACCACCTCTCCGACACGACCGGGGGTAAAATTTTGCAAGAAACAGACGTCCGCCGGAGCAGACACCTTTGATGGCCAATAGACCACCCTTGCTGTGATCCAACCCACTGCAGAGAGAGGGGTACTTATAGCCTCCCCCATAGGCCGGCCTTTATGACATGCGGAAGACCAAACGACGGAAGACCATGCGCCATGCATTTATTAGGCGGCGCCATTAAGGCCCCTGGGAAATTGGAACATCACACAGATCCCGGGGCGCCTTTAATGCTCCGCAAAGACAGCGGACCACCCTGCTCAACATTCCTAAGGAACAACGGTTCGCCCCCCACCCTTGCCGATCCGTAATCCCTCGCCAGCTCGAGGTCAGGTCTAGCACCAGGGTAGTCTTCTCAGGAAGGCTCCACGGCTCGCCATCGCCCTTGCCGACCCGTAATCCCTCGCCAAGCTCAAGGTCAGGTCTGGCACCAGGGTAGTCTTCTCAGGAAGGCTCAACGGCTCGCCATCCCCCTTGTTGGCCCATAAATCCCTCGCCAGCTCGAGGTCGGGTCTAGCACCAGGGTAGTCTTCTCAGGAAGGCTCCACGGCTCGCCATCGCCCTTGCCGACCCGTAATCCCTCGCCAAGCTCGATGTCAGATCTGGCCCCAGGGTAGTCTTCTCAGGAAGGCTCAACGGCTCGCCATCACCCTTGTTGGCCCATAAGTCCCTCGCCAGCTCGAGGTCGGGTCTAGCACCAGGGTAGTCTTCTCAGGAAGGCTCCACGGCTCGGCATCACCCTTGTTAACTCGTAATCCCTCGACAGCTCGAGGTCAGGTCTAGCACCAGGGTAGTCTTCTCAGGAAGGCTCAACGGCTCGCCCTCACCCTTGTTGGCCCATAAGTTCCTCGCCAGCTCGAGGTCGGGTCTAGCACCAGGGTAGTCTTCTCAGGAAGGCTCCACGGCTCGCCATCGCCCTTGTTAACTCGTAATTCCTCGACAGCTCGAGGTCAGGTCTAGCACCAGGGTAGTCTTCTCAGGAAGGCTCAACGGCTCGCCATCACCCTTGCCGATCCATAATCCCTCGCCTGCTCGAGGTTAGGTCTGGCGCCAAGATAATCCCCTCATGAAGGCACAATGGCTCGCCATCCCATTTCTACAACCGTAAACACTCCTCCACGGCTAGCTTCCGCACCCCCGCAGGAGTGGGGGGCTTGTGTGGTAGGGTAAAAATGGCTTGGGGCTCAACCAGGGCCCAATACAACTCTCACTCAAAAATTGGTAGAAACAGCAGTCTAGTTCGGCTTCGAGCCACTGCAGGGTCGGTGCCGAACCTCAAGTTCACCCCCACAGATCTGGTCTCCTCGTATCCGATGAGCGGCGAGGGCCCTCGACCTCCGATCCACGACAGCCCTCCGGGCCGTCTGCCCCTCCTGGTATAGAATGAGGATGACCTGGCACAGCCTGGGCCACCAGATCCTCCCGGAAGCACAGAAGCCCCATGATCTGCCATGTTAGCTCCAAATATCACCAAGGGCTTTGCCACGTCAGCCCTATACCACTCCTGGTACTGCCACGTCAGCCCTAAACCCCCTGGACCTTCTGCCACGTCAGGCCCATGGGCTTTCGGGTTCAGACCCGGCCCCCAAGCGGATCCAAACCCGGTTAGAATTCTCTATAAATACTAGACCCTCACCCACCTTTAGAGGTAACCAATCTTTTGCCACTTAAATTCACCTAGTTATTGCTACTCTCTCACAGAGACTGACTATATCGTCGGAGGATCCGCCACCGGGATAAACCACGGTGTTTCAGGACCGTCTGCAGGTACACAAGACCTCGGATCCGAACCCTATGATTCGAGCCGAGGCATCCACTTCACTCCGAGCCCGTTACAGAAGCCGTCAGGTCACTCCGAGGGTCGTCTGACAAGCAGCTTTCTCCTTCATTATAAATTGAGTCCGAACTCACACCTGGTGCATCCACACGTCTCCCAGAAATAAACCGCATATATATATATATATATATATATATATATATATATATATATATATATATATATATTAGTAATCTGCATGTGCTTTGCACGTAGTAATAAATATATATTTTTAAAGTAATACTAAGACGTAATCTGATATCGAATCTTAGACATATTTTTACTCATCACGTACTCTTTACAAATTACTCATAGTGGCGCCAACTTTTATTTTCTACGAGTGTCACTTTTGTAAATAATTATGTCATAAATAAATTTAAACTTTGATGGTATTATGGTAACTAACAATAATTTAGTAAATGAATTTAGTAAATGAATGGTTAATATATCTTCCACTTAAAAATGAATATGTGAGATCAGATGATTGAATGTCTACAAATGACAACATCAACTCTCCCATTATAATATAAGAGATAAATTATTTGAAGTTTTTTTTTGTAATATAAATTGTTTTAGAATTTCGAAAAGTAATCATATTATTTTTAATTATCCATAAAATAAATTTTATGAGATTTTTAATTTTATTCCTTTCTCTATAAGAGAAGTAATAAAATATTATAGAGAATGACAAATAAGAAATCGTACAGCTGATTTATTTATTAGCCTCAAAAATTAAGAATATTAAGAATATGAAGTACTTTTACTCCGGCCTATGTTATTTATTAATTGTTGTTTGTAAATCTAATATGACTTGTACTTTGAAACGAATTATTTTCAGTTACTTAATTAATTACTAATTTACAGAAATATCTTGACTGGTTAGTGTTTACAGTACATTACTTTCTAACCATGACAATCTGTCAAATCTTCACAGTTATACATCGCTGGTAATTTACACGTGGAATACACATTTTAATAATTTCAAAAAAATAAAAATAAAAAATACCTGGACATATAAAGGATTTGAACCGAAAACTTATTTTATATTAGTTATGTACATGCATTGCACATATTGATAGAAAAACAAAATAACAAATGACACTAAGGCCTTCTCCCATTATAATATTACTAGTATTTTTCACGTATTGAGCATGGGCGAAGCCAAAACAATTTTACTGGAAGGACCAAAAAAAAATTCTATGACTTCATGTAAAAATATAACGATTTTTTCATAATTTTTAAGAGAGACAAACAATAAACTTAGAATTCAGGGGGGCCAAATGATAATTTTTTACGGGTTTATAAAATTTTAATAGTGTGAAGCGAAGTAAGGAACCATGGCATATATGTTTGGAACAGATTCCATTTTGAGAGATTTGAAAAAGCACTATCTCGTTGAAAGGTTCTATACACCTGCCCAGGATTTTGAAAATTCTGGAGGGGCCCGGGCACCCCCGGGCTCTCACTATGTTCCACCACTGGTGTTGATAAAAGTTAGAGAATTTTTACATACGGTAAACGTGTTAAGAAATAGTTTTAAAATTTGAATTTTGAGAGATTAGTTAAACACTGACAATTTTCAAATTTGAATTTCCCTCCTAATAATTTCTTTTGTTTACTTACCCAAATACTAATCTTCAAATTCCTCCTAAAAAATTAACTTTATTTTAGCAACTGAGTTACAAATATTGAAGAGAATTTCAGTCTCTACTTGAGCTGATAACCACTTGCAAATAACTGGATACTCAAAGTGTGATATATGAAGGTGCCATCAAACTATTATTATGCAAAATTGTTTTGCATTAATTACGTTTCACTGTTACCTTTTTATGCCAAGCAGCGTGAAACCAGCATACTAAAAATAGCACAATTACCACTACCTTGATACTCCGAGAAAAATAGGTATCTTATATGGGTCAGATGACGTGGCCCCTTCTGGGTCACAGGATCTTCTCATAAAGTATGTACTGTCGGATCATTCGGGTCCGCTACGTTAACGTAGAAATCATCTGGGCCCCTGCCACGTCCGCTTGGAAACCGCCCAGGTCTCTGCCACGTCAGCCCTAAACCGCTTGGGCTTCTGCCACGTCAGGCCCATGGGTAACCAAGTCCAGACCCAGTTGGCTTTTCCTGTAAATATCAGACCTTCTACCCCTTCCACAGGTAATCAATTTTTTTCCTCTCAAACCCTAGTTACTGTTACTCTCTCAGTAACTCACTAGATCGTCGGAGGGTCTGCCACTGGAACCAACTCCGGTGTTCCAGACCGTGTGCAGGTACACAGAATTCGAGCCTCCAAGATCCGAGCCGAGCCTCCGATCTCCACCTCACTCCCGCCAGCTCTCGAGCTGTTCCTCCAGCCGAGGGTCGGGACCATCGTTCGCTCTAGAGGTTCCTCCACCAAAATAAATCGAGTAGAACTCACGCCTAGTGCATCCACACTCCCCCCAAAAACAAACCGCATCAGGAAGGCGCCGTCTGTGGAAAACTTCTAGTGCAGACTCTAGTCCGAGCTCAGCTATCAACGGTACCCCATCATCCCAAGCTCATATGGCGTCCAAGGCCAGGAAAGCTGTTACCTCTGCGCGTCGCCAGGACGCGCCTCTTCAAGGTGTCGCCGCCGACGCTCATGGATCCAACAACCCGGGGGTCAGTCACGGACACCAACAGGGTGCCTCCCGTCCTGTCCACCCCGACCTACGAGGGGTAATCCAGAATCGACAGGCGAGCCGGTCTAGGGGAGGGGCCGCTTCCAACTCGGCCCCGAACCATCCCACACCTCCGTCCCTAGGGCGGGGGCTGGCACTCAGCCGCGTAGGCCGGCGGCCGCAGGCTCAGCAAAACTGAGCTGAGCGAGCTCCGGTCACCCACCAGGAGTTCCAAGACTTCCGAAAAGAAATCATGGAGGCTATCCGGGGACCCCCGTCGATGAGTACATCCGTCGCTATCACACACGTTTGGACGCCGAGGCGAGCGTGTCTCGCATCTCGACAGTCCAGCCGGAGTATGACGATGACATCCTGAAGCGCCTCCAAGAAATGGAAGACCGCCTCGACCACTTCGGCGACGGCGGTCCTAGGCCGGCCCAGGGATACAGGCCCATCCGACCCCCTTTCTCCAACGTCATCTTGCATGCGAAAATACCCCGGAACTTCCGTCCACCTCAATTCGAGACTTATAACGGTGAGGGTGATCCTGCTGATCACATGGAGGGCTTCAAGACCCTCATGATGATTCACAGCGCATCGGATCCCCTCCTGTGCCGCGCCTTCCCCGCCACCCTCCGGGGTCCGGCTCTGGAATGGTTCTCGAAGCTCACCCCCGGCCCCATCTATTCTTTTGACCAACTGCAGGGCAACTTCCTCGCCCACTTCGTTACCAGCCGGAAGGCCGAAAGGACAAGTGCGTCCCTATTGGGCCTCCGGCAGAAGGAAGGGGAGTCACTTCGGTTGTTTGTCCGAAGGTTCACCACTGAGGCAAGGTCGGTCTCCTCCCTCGACCCAGGGGTCGCCTCAGCAGCATTTCCACACAACGTCCGACATGGCCAGCTGAAAGCCTCCCTGGCGAAGAAGCCTCCGATAGATTTTCTCGACTTCCTAAATCGTGTCAAAAAATACATCTGGGCTGAGGACTCAAAAGAAATTCCCAGGAAGGAGAAACGCAAGGCCGACGAGGCCGAGCCAGCAAAGAAAGGCCCTAAGAGATGGAGGCTCGCCGAAAAGGGCCTCCCCGGTCCCTCGCTTCGAGAGATACACTCTGCTGACGCAGAACGTATCAACTATCCTCCTAGCAATCGAAGATAGGGACCACGTACAATTCCCCCCTCGGCCGACCAACAACAACAGCAAGAAGAGGGATCAACGGTTCTACTGCCGCTTCCACCAGGACAACGGGCACGACACGGACCATTATCGTGCCTTGAAGGACGAAATCGATGCCCTCATCCATTGAGGGTACCTCCGGGAGTTCAAATGGGAAGGCGCTCGGGACCCGAGAGATACGAGGAACAGGAAGGCTTCCCCTCCTCCTCGAGCACTCAGACAGCAACCCGAGCGGGACCAGGAGTCCGAAGAACCTGAGGGTCAAGCCATCTTGCATTGCGCCCACGGAGGGCCGATGGGAGGGGAGTCCAACACTTCCCGTAAGGTGTTCATCCGAGATGTCAACGCCGTCCAGGGCCCCCTCTCTCCCCAGGTACAGCAACTCCCTGTATCCTTCTCAGGAGAAGACCTGGAGGGATTTCGGCTCCCGCATTGTGACGCGTGTTAGTGTAAGTGCCCTAGAGACAATGTGATTGTGCTTCTAGGAAATACTTTTGTTAATTAATGATTGTGTTCTATTGATTATTATATGTTAATTTATTATGTCTTAATTTACTGCGATAAAAATGTTAGAGTAATAAATGTCCTTGGAATATATAATACGTATTCTATATCTTTAAGTATGTGACTTAAAAATGAGATTATATGAATAGTGTTTATATTCCTAAATATCCCTAATCAAGCATTGTCATTATGGGACAATAATAATGCATAAAGATTAGTATGTTTGTTGACTGATGACCACATCTCATTGGTCATAGGTATAGTGATACTAAAGTCAAGAACATAGGTGCATGTAAGATTCTACATGGCACTGGATAGACCCACAGTGAGATTCTTCATGTTTAAATAAAGTCATAAGAAAGACTCACAGTGATAATGGTGTAATGATCCTCTGACTTGAGATCATTATATTTCTATACGAGGATTAATATACTTTGACTACATTAAAAGTTACCTTTGACCGGGTGATGATAAAAGTGGACATCGGGTATATTATGAGTCGTATGAGAAATATGAATGATAGATAAAGAATTTAACCCTCCTATAATTAGGAGAGATATTATTGGCCTCTTGATTGAGTGAGACTATGAAAAGCATGGCCATGCTCAAATAATGATTTGTTTTAATAGTCTACTCATTGATCAAGGAAACTCGGATTAAATGTTGAAGAGGATAACTGAGAACATGCCTCGAGTTTAATCTATAATATTTGGTTAAAGGGATTATATTACATGGAAACATTAATCACGAAAGGTTTTATTGGATCACCAATTATTATTATTACTTGGGTAGCAATGATGTATTACTAGATGCCGCTCATTGTTTATAATTTTATTATTGGATATTAAAATTATTTCCAATGTAATAATAACCTAAAGGGTCACACACAAGAACGCTTGAAGGAGATTTGATTTAAATTATGAATTTAAATTAAATAGTAATTCGAATTTATTTATGATATTAATTAAGTGGGACTTAATTAATTAAATATAATTTCAAATTTACTAATGATTAGAATTAGAATTATATTAGAATATTAATGAAGTTTGACTTAATTATTTATTTAACTAAGAATTCTAATTTTAATAAAAGCCCAATAGGATTGGGCTTTAGAAAAACAGATTTGTCTCTCTATATAAAGATCTTAAAACTCTCAAATTAGGGTTCATGGCTAAGAGAAAAACCCTAGCCATTTGAGAGAAGAAGATGGAGATAGAGTGAATTTGGTTTTCGGATGCTAGTACATCGCTCCTTCAAAAACCAAGTGTTCGTGTGGATACCGATAGAGCGTAGATCGCGTGAGCGGGATGCGTGGTGATTCAAGAAGCTTGGACCTCCATTAGTCATCCTTTTCTCAACTGTTAAAGCTTCGTTTTAAGGTAAACGTTCATAACTACGAATTAAACATCTTATTTTGCATGGATCCTGCGATTGGGTTTCGATTTTATTGTTTTTATCTGCTGCATTTATGCCCCGAAAACCCAACAATGGTATCAGAGCCACTTGCGAAAACGTTTTAATTCGTTTATTTGTTACAGTTTTGATATATATGCATAAACTGTAAGTTAATGATGATTAGGATGATCATATGATGATCTTATAATCTGTATGTATACTAATATGTATATGATTTATGTTTGTTCTAATTACGAGAATCGTATTCGATATGGATTCTGAAACGGCTGCTGCAGATTTGCTGAAATCTATTTCTAGTGTCCGATTTTTGCAAATGAGTACCTTTTCGGAAAGGGAAACGAGCGTCTGAACAAAACTGATAGCTTAAGCTATCACCGACTCGTCTGTAAGGCGTTTGACGCCGTTTAGGGCCTGAAATATGCAATTTTATGTTTTCAGATTTAATTTCAATTTTCTGAATTATGCCTTATATGATTTTTATGATTGGATCATGATGAAATATGATATGGTATAACATGATAAGATAATATATGATATTATTTGAATATTATATATTTGTTCTTATCGCGTAGATTGTATACGATACGGTTTCTGAAAAATTGCGCAGATTTAGTGAAATTTGCGTATTGTATCCGATTTTCGCAAACCATATATGGTTTTTGACTGAAATCAGGCCACTGAGCAAGACTGACAAAGTCAGGTTCGCATCTGTAAGCCGTTTAACGCCGCTTACTGCCTGTAAACAGCGATTTATGGTTTTTTGATTTAATTTCGAATTTTCTGAAAATTGTTTTCTGAGATGTATCTTATATGATCATATTGGATATGATATGTACTGTTATGTATTGATGTATGGTGACATATGATGATGTCTATTAATTGTTTACTTGAGCATGGTGCTGGTTATGGCCTTAAGACCCTTAGATTAATGGTTTATGGTTTTGGTTTTGTAAATTCGACTTGCATGTCGTTTTCTTCATTCTTGTAATTGTATAATCTCGAATGTAACTCGAGTTTTATTATGTAAGTACATAAGTACATTAGTATAGGTTGTTTTCAATTATTCAATGTAATGTACTTGAAGATTGAAGGACGATCCAAGAAGTGGAGCAACCAAGGAGAATGAAGACATGTAATTGTATTTATATTTTCCACCATAGATTGACCTCGATCCTTTCATTAGCTTGAAAGGATCATGTAGAATAAAGGCCATAACCAAGCACGTTTACATACTGCACTTTATATATTGATGTGTGAATGTCTGTGTAGAATACATTATGATGCATGCTTCAATTAGATTAATAATGTATTAATGTATGTATTAGATACATCACCCATGCCATGCCTGCTTAAACAAGATAAAATCTATAACGATTTAAGAGATGCATGCTTAATTAGATTAAGATGAATGTATTAGATACGACACCCCATTCATGCTTAAACAAGATAAAATCTATAACGATTTAAGATGAACATTAAATAAACGATCATGAGATTCTTGTGTTTATGAAACACGGTAATTAAATATGAATTTTCATTATTCAACGATTGAATGATTTTGTCAACAACCGATTACGAATCTGTAAGAAAAGGGGTGCCAATAATGCCGTCTGTGCGTTAACCTCTGATCTGGAAATCATTCATTCAACGAATTTTGATTTGAAATATTTGATTCAAGGAAAAATTGAGAATCTCTTTATGATGGGATCATGATCGTTTATAAGTAAATCCCTTAATAAATATTAAGTTAAACAAGATGCTTTCCAATGAATAACACTCATCAAGGCCTAGATCATAAGGGGTGGGTTTGCCAAAGCAGAGTGCTCCTTTTAATCGTGGTGAGGTGCGAAAGAGTAAATGTGATACTCGTTATGTTGATTCATTGGGCCTAACTTAACTAAGTCGTCTAAGATTATGAACTTAGAAGCATAGAGTTTGGCGAAAAATTTATTAGATAAATTAGAACAATGGTTGTTCACCAAACTATCCAAGAGTTATATACGTGATATAATTGACAAATGTTGTCTACCTAAATAGTTGTGTTTTGGGAGTTTCGGCCAACGCTGACTCAAGACATGATGAAATATGGATCTTGGCCCACTAGAAAGATATATAATAAATGCTTTCCGAATTAATAGTAAGGGCTATTAATTTGATCAAAATAGTGGGAGATATATATTATGAATATATATGAATAATCATTTGAACATAAACTAATAATTCCGTAGACTAATTCTTTTATGTATTTTTTTACATTATAGATATTCTAATGGCAAACAACTCAAATAACTTCTCTGTACGATCTGTCCTTGAGAAGGACAAGTTGACAGGAACAAACTTCCTCGATTGGCAAAGGAATTTGAGGATAGTCCTCAGGTAAGAGTGAAAGCTCTATGTCATTTCCTCGCCCTGGACCTCTCCCTGTAGGTGCATCGGTTGATCAACGTAATGTTTATCAGAAACATATCGATGATGACACGGATGTCACTTGTCTTATGCTTGCGACTATGAGTCTTGAGCTTCAGAAACAGCATGAGCATATGGATGCTCATATAATAATAGAGCACCTTAAACGTATGTTTGAAGGACAGGCTCGTCAAGAGAGGTTTGATACAAGTAAAGCCTTGTATGCGTGCAAATAGGGTGATCGTGATCCAGTTGCACCGCATGTTCTAAAGATGATTGGATATATGGAGTACCTTGCTACTCTGGGTTCCGCCATCAGTCCGGAAGCTCAGATAGATCTAATCTTGCAATCTTTGAACAGCGACTATGCTCAAATTTGTAATGAATTACAATATGAATGAGATAGACAAGACACCTACCGAATTGTTGGCTATGTTGAACTGCTGAGACCAACATTCAGAAGGCGTCCCCTGCTCCCATAATGATGGTCAACAAAGGGAATGCCAAAGGAAAGGGTAAATGGAAAGGCAAGAACAAGATTGGATCTAAGCCTGCTAATCCAGAACCCGCTGTTAAGGCTTTGAAGCCTATTGGAGGTGTTGCAAAGGCAAAGGCAAAGGGTGATTGTCACTATTGCAAGAAGCCGGGTCATTGGAAGAGAAACTGTCAAACTTATTTGGAGGATCTGAAGAAACTGAAGGCTGTTCAGATTTCTGATTCAGGTATTTATATTATAGAAGTCAAATTTTTCTACTTCTACATCATGGGTATTAGATACTGGATGTGGTTCTCATATTTGTATAAATGTGCATAAACGGCGAAGGAGTAGAACTTTGGCGTTAGGAGAAGTCGACCTACATGTTAGCAATGGAGCAAAGGTTGCTGCTTTAGCTGTAGGGACTTATTATTTATCGATGCCCATGGGGCTTATTTCAGAACTTGAGAACTATTTTACGTGCCTGCAATTTGCAGAAACATTATTTTGGTTTCTTGTTTGGACAAGATTGCCTTTTTGATTCAGAACAATTGTTGTTCCTTTTCATTAAATAATGTTACCTATGAGGTTGCACGTTTGTTTAATGGTTTATATGTTCTTGATTTTGATACTCCTATCTATAATGTAAATAATTAACGTCTAAAGATAAATGACTCAAATCAAACATACCTCTGGCACTGTCATTTAGGCCATATAAATGAGAATCGCATTTCCAAGTTACATTAGGATGGATACTTGGATAAGTTTGATTTTGAATCATACGAAGAATGTGAACTATGTCTCATTGGCAAAATGACTAAAACTCCTTTTACCGGATAAGGTGAGAGGGCCACCAAACAATTGGAATTGATACATAGTGATGTATGTGGTCCAATGCGTATGTTGGCAAGAGGTGGCTTTTACTAATTTTAACCTTTACTGATGATTTTAGTAGATACGGATATGTGTATCTTTTGAAGAACAAATCCGAATCGTTTGAAAAATTCAAAGAGTAAGAGATTGAAGAAGAAAAACAAATAGGCGAAAGTATAAACTCTACGATCTGATCGTAGAGGAGAATACCTAAGCTTAAAATTTCTTAAAAGCGTGTGGTATAGTATCACAACTCACTCCTCCTGGAACACCACAAAGACATGGTGTGTCTGAGAGGAGAAATCGCATTTTGTTGGACATGGTGCGATTGATGATGAGTCTAGGGGATCTTCCAATTAGTTTCTGGGGTTATGCCCCTAGAGACGGCTGCAGAAACACTAAACCGAGTTCCTTCTAAATCAGTTCAAAAGACACCATATATGAGATATGAACTGAGAAACGTCACAGCGTGTCATTTATGAAAATTTGGGGATATGAAGCGTTTGTGAAACGTATGATCTCTGACAAGCTAGGACCAAAATCAGATTTTGTGGGATACCCAATGGAAACAAAAAGGGTATTATTTCTATAAACCTTCCGAGAACAAAGTGTTTGTTGCTTGAATGGCTATGTTTCTAAAGAGAGATTTACTTTCTAAGAAAAATAGTGGGAGGACAATAGATCTCGATGAGGATCGAGAACCACAGAATAATGTTGAACCAGAGTTGGAACATGAGCAGAATGTGACTCAAGATGTTGATAACAACACTGCTCAAGAAACACAGGTTATTTGTAGATCTAGTAGGATTCGCTATGAGCCAGAGAGTTGACGTGGATTTCTTCTGACTCAAATTGGCGATGTGAAGATCATAGATGATGATGAGCCTCTCACCTACAAAGATGCTATGAATAGTCCAGATTTTGAGAGATGGCTGGAGGCCATGAAATCTGAGATGGATTCCATGTATGAAAATCAAAGTATGGACTTTGGTTGGACCACCCGAAGGGGTAAAACCCATAGGGTGCAAGTGGGTTTCTTGAAGAAAACTGACGTGGATTGTAATGTACAGACCTACAAAGCAAGACTAGTGGCGAAAGGTTTCGAAGCAGATTCATAGTAGTGACTATGATGAAACTTTCTCACCGGTGGCTATGGTCAAATCCATCAGGATTTTGCTTGCGACAGCAACTTACTATGACTATGAAATCTGGCAAATGGATGTCAAGTCGATCCAAAGTTTGCTAGAATGGTCTGTGAGAAGCGATGGTCCATTTATGGATTAAAGCCGGCCTCGAGGAGATGGAACATTCGTTTTGATGAAACAGTCAAAGAGTTTGGTTTCATGCAAAATGAAAATGTGTCGTATGCTTACGAAGGGTTAGTGGGAGCCATGTGTCATTCCTAGTATTATATGTAGATGACATATTATTAATAGGGAATGACATTCCTAATCTACAGGTTGTGAAGATTTGGTTGGGAAATAGTTTCTCGATAAAAGACTTTGGCGATGATACATATGTCTTAGGGATCAGGATCTATAGAGATAGATCTAAAAGATTAATCGGCTTAAGTCAGAATACATACATATGTAAAGTGCATACTTAAGATAACGTTGCGGACCCACAAGACTAAGGCTTTGTCGCAGCAGAAGCACGAAGGTCACACTAGTTCCATGGGTATTAGATACATGAGTGATTGGCTCTAGTGCAAGTGGGAGATTGTTAGTGTAAGTGCCCTAGAGACAATGTGATTGTGCTTCTAGGAAATACTTTTGTTAATTAATGATTGTGTTCTATTGATTATTATATGTTAATTTATTATGTCTTAATTTACTGCGATAAAAATGTTAGAGTAATAAATGTCCTTGGAATATATAATACGTATTCTATATCTTTAAGTATGTGACTTAAAAATGAGATTATATGAATAGTGTTTATATTCCTAAATATCCCTAATCAAGCATTGTCATTATGGGACAATAATAATGCATAAAGATTAGTATGTTTGTTGACTGATGACCACATCTCATTGGTCATAGGTATAGTGATACTAAAGTCAAGAACATAGGTGCATGTAAGATTCTACATGGCACTGGATAGACCCACAGTGAGATTCTTCATGTTTAAATAAAGTCATAAGAAAGACTCACAGTGATAATGGTGTAATGATCCTCTGACTTGAGATCATTATATTTCTATACGAGGATTAATATACTTTGACTACATTAAAAGTTACCTTTGACCGGGTGATGATAAAAGTGGACATCGGGTATATTATGAGTCGTATGAGAAATATGAATGATAGATAAAGGATTTAACCCTCCTATAATTAGGAGAGATATTATTGGCCTCTTGATTGAGTGAGACTATGAAAAGCATGGCCATGCTCAAATAATGATTTGTTTTAATAGTCTACTCATTGATCAAGGAAACTCGGATTAAATGTTGAAGAGGATGACTGAGAACATGCCTCGAGTTTAATCTATAATATTTGGTTAAAGGGATTATATTACATGGAAACATTAATCACGAAAGGTTTTATTGGATCACCAATTATTATTATTACTTGGGTAGCAATGATGTATTACTAGATGCCGCTCATTGTTTATAATTTTATTATTGGATATTAAAATTATTTCCAACGTAATAATAACCTAAAGGGTCACACACAAGAACGCTTGAAGGAGATTTGATTTAAATTATGAATTTAAATTAAATAGTAATTCGAATTTATTTATGATATTAATTAAGTGGGACTTAATTAATTAAATATAATTTCAAATTTACTAATGATTAGAATTAGAATTATATTAGAATATTAATTAAGTTTGACTTAATTATTTATTTAACTAAGAATTCTAATTTTAATAAAAGCCCAATAGGATTGGGCTTTAGAAAAACAGATTTGTCTCTCTATATAAAGATCTTAAAACTCTCAAATTAGGGTTCATGGCTAAGAGAAAAACCCTAGCCATTTGAGAGAAGAAGATGGAGATAGAGTGAATTTGGTTTTCGGATGCTAGTACATCGCTCCTTCAAAAACCAAGTGTTCGTGTGGATACCGATAGAGCGTAGATCGCGTGAGCGGGATGCGTGGTGATTCAAGAAGCTTGGACCTCCATTAGTCATCCTTTTCTCAACTGTTAAAGCTTCGTTTTAAGGTAAACGTTCATAACTACGAATTAAACATCTTGTTTTGCATGGATCCTGCGATTGGGTTTCGATTTTATTGTTTTTATCCGCTGCATTTATGCCCCGAAAACCCAACAATGGTATCAGAGCCACTTGCGAAAACGTTTTAATTCGTTTATTTGTTACAGTTTTGATATATATGCATAAACTGTAAGTTAATGATGATTAGGATGATCATATGATGATCTTATAATCTGTATGTATACTAATATGTATATGATTTATGTTTGTTCTAATTACGAGAATCGTATTCGATATGGATTCTGAAACGGCTGCTGCAGATTTGCTGAAATCTATTTCTAGTGTCCGATTTTTGCAAATGTGTACCTTTTCGGAAAGGGAAACGAGCGTCTGAACAAAACTAATAGCTTAAGCTATCACCGACTCGTCTGTAAGGCGTTTGACGCCGTTTAGGGCCTGAAATATGCAATTTTATGTTTTCAGATTTAATTTCAATTTTCTGAATTATGCCTTATATGATTTTTATGATTGGATCATGATTAAATATGATATGGTATAACATGATAAGATAATATATGATATTATTTGAATATTATATATTTGTTCTTATCGCGTAGATTGTATACGATACGGTTTCTGAAAAATTGCGCAGATTTAGTGAAATTTGCGTACTGTATCCGATTTTCGCAAACCATATATGGTTTTTGACTGAAATCAGGCCACTGAGCAAGACTGACAAAGTCAGGTTCGCATCTGTAAGCCGTTTAACGCCGCTTACTGCCTGTAAACAGCGATTTATGGTTTTTTGATTTAATTTCGAATTTTCTGAAAATTGTTTTCTGAGATGTATCTTATATGATCATATTGGATATGATATGTACTGTTATGTATTGATGTATGGTGACATATGATGATGTCTATTAATTGTTTACTTGAGCATGGTGCTGGTTATGGCCTTAAGACCCTTAGATTAATGGTTTATGGTTTTGGTTTTGTAAATTCGACTTGCATGTCGTTTTCTTCATTCTTGTAATTGTATAATCTCGAATGTAACTCGAGTTTTATTATGTAAGTACATAAGTACATTAGTATAGGTTGTTTTCAATTATTCAATGTAATGTACTTGAAGATTGAAGGATCGTCACCTTAAACGTCACAGCTGGTACGACCCCACACCGAAGGACCGAGTCAATGGACTTCATAGTTGTGAACGTCAAGGCAGCATACAACGCCATACTCGATCGTCCCGGGCTTTGCTCCCTCCAGGCGGTTCCCTCGGCCTACCACCAGAAGATGAAGTTCCCTACCAACACCGGTGTCAAAATTGTCCAAGGGAACCAAGAAGCAGCACGATCGTGCTATATGACGGCGATCGGGGGCGGCGTATTTCCCCTTGATGCCGTCGAGCTACAGCCCGAGAGAACCTGGCCAGAACCGGAGCCGGCAGACGAGTTAGAAGATGTCTCGTTCGAGACAGGGGACACGTCAAGGTGTTTCCGAGTAAGCAGCTCCCTCGCTCCCAACCTCAAATCTGCCCTAATCGACTGCATTTGCCGCAATGTCAACCTCTTTTCCTGGAAGCCCTTCGACATTCTCGGTATCTCCGAGGATCTCATCATGCACAAACTCAGCGTGATCCCCGGTTCAAAGGAGATCGTCCAGAAGCGACGTAAATTCGCCCTGGAGCGACAACAAGCGGTGAATGCGGAAGTGGACAAACTCTTGTCCGCCCGTTTCATACAGGAGGTCAGCTATCCCGAGTGGCTGGCGAACGTCGTGATGGTCAGAAAGGCGAGCGGGAGTTGGAGGATCTGTATAGACTTTACAGACCTCAACAAGTCATGCCCCAAAGATCTGTTCCCTCTCCCCAGCATCGACGCCCTTATCGACGCCACATCGGGCCACGAACTCCTTTCTTTCATGGATGTCTTCTCGGACTATAACCAGATCCGAATGTTCCCTCCCGATATAGCCAAGACGTCCTTCGTCACGGACCAAGAACTTTATTGCTACCGGGTTATGCCCTTCGGCCTGAAGAACTCCGGTGCCACTTATCAGAGAATCGTTAACCGAGTCTTCAAGGATCAAATTGGGCGTAACATGGAGGTGTATGTTGAAGACATGCTCGTCAAAAGCAAGCAGGGGCAGGATCACGTCGCCGACCTGGAGGAGGCCTTCGGGGTCCTTCGGACCCACAAAATGAGACTTAACCCGGCGAAGTGTGCATTCGGCGTCTCCTCGAAAAAATTCCTCAGCCAGCGCGGCATTGAGGCGAACCCCAAAAAAATCCAGGCCATAACAGACATGGCCCCTCCCAGGAACATCAAAGAAGTCCAGAGGCTAACGGGAAGACTGGAGGCCATCGGCCGTTTCCTCTCCAAGTCCGGAGAGAAGTCCCTCCCATTCTTCAAGGCACTGCGCGGAACTGGAGGATTCGAGTGGGATACTCAGCAGTAAGAGGCGTTCGCCCAATTGAAGGAGTATCTCGCCAACCCCCCTCTCCTCAGCAAGCCTTTGGGATACAATCGAAGTTCTCCTCAAGCCGAGTACAGACCTTCCCGAGACTCTCTGCATTGCAGACGGAGCTCTTCCTACCGACTGGACCACTCTTATTAAGAAATTTCTAATTAAAGGAGAGCTCCCCGAAGACCGGGCTGAAGCGAGGCGGGTCAGGGTCCGTTCAAAAAGGTTCGTCGTGATCAACGCAACCCTCTTCAAAAGGTCATACACAACAACAGATGGCAACCCTACCTCAGCTGCCTGACCCCGGATGAAGCAAAGTACGCCCACAAGGAGCTGCATAAGGGAATCGGCGAGTGCCATATGGGAAGCCGCTCGCTCGCACGAAATGCTTTGAATCACGGGTATTACTGGCCCACGATATTGCAAGACGCCCTCGCCCTAGTGAAAAAGTACAGCCCCCGTCAACAATTCTCCCCTGTGAAAAGGGTCCCGCAAGCAAACCTCCGTTCCATGGCCAGTCCGACCCCCTTCGCAATGTGGAGAATGGATCTGGTAGGTCCATTTCCAAAAGCAACGGGCCAGTGAAAATTTTTTATAGTGGCAATCGACTACTTTACAAAGTGGATCGAGGCCGAGCCATTGGCAGCGATCACCGAGCAATAGACCCAACAGTTCTTCTGAAAATACATCGTCTGCCGGTTTGGTATCCCATAGGTACTCATCACGGACAATGGAACTCAATTCGCGGGTAAACATTTTCGAAAGTTCTGCGAAGATCTTGGGATACAACAACGCTTCTCCTCGGTGTGCCACCCACAGTCAAATGGTCAGGCGGAGAACGCGAACCGCCAAATCCTCGACGGCCTCAAGAAACGGCTCGATAACTCTTCCAAGGGATTATGGGTCGATGAGTCGCCGAGCGTTCTTTAGGCCCACCGAACGACAAAAAGAATCCCCACGGGAGAGTCACCATTTAATCTAACATACGGTGCGGAGGCCGTCATTCCCCTGAAAATCGGGATACCCTCACCCCGGATCATTGCATTCGATGAAGCAAGCAACTCTGCACAGCTGCGAGCCGACCTGGACCTCATAGACGAGGTCAGAGAGAAGTCCGCCATCAGAAGGAACACCTACCAACAGAGGATCGAAAGGTTCTACAACAAAAAGGTGCGCCCCACCGACATCAAACTCGGAGACATCGTCCTCCGAAAGCTAGCGGTATCCAACCCCGGCCAAAAGAGAAAATTGGCCCCAAACTGGAAGGGCCCATACAAGGTATCTGAGATTGTACGTCCGGGGACGTACCGCTTAACCGACCCAGAAGGCAGGGTTATCAAAAGGCCCTGGAATGCGGAGCACCTCATCAAGTTCCTAGTGGGGGAGGGTTAGCCTCCACACCCCATGTAAATTATGAAGAATGTAATCGGCAAGTCGTGCCTTGTTTTTTGTAAAGTTCAAATGTGTTGTAATTATGCCAGCTTTCTTAAAACAAGTTTTGGCTTCGTATTAGTTCTCATTAGAAACATGTCTCGGACTCGGCGCTCGGATAGCACCGCGAGCCAGAAAAACTTTCCTTACAAGCTTATGGCTCGGCACTGGGATGACACTGCGAGCCAGAAAAGCTTCCCTTACAAGCTTACGGCTCGGCACTCGGATAAAACCGCGAGCCAGAAAAGCTTCCCTTACAAGCTTACGACTCGGCACTCGGATGAAATCGCGAGCCAAAAAAGCTTTCCTTACAAGCTCACGGCTCGGCACTCGGCTACACACGTACCGTCGACCCCGAGCAAGGCCGAGGCATTCTTCAAAGCTACTTGACTGTTACGCTCGGCGACGACTTTCAGCCACGCCCATTACCGGCTTTCTCTCCGGTGCGGGGGCTCGGCATCTACCCCTAGCATGGTCTGGGCTTCTTCAAGCCCATCAACTATGCACAAGGCGGCTACCGCCAGCTACACACTTACCGTCTTCCTGAGAACAAGTATGGGGGGCTCATCGTCAACCCCGAATAAGGTCGAGACTTTCTTCAAAGCCACTCGACCGTTACGTTCGGCGACGACCTTCAGCCACGCCCATTACCAGCTTTCTCCCCGGTGTGGGGGCTCGGCATCTGCCCATAGCATGGTTTGGGCTTCTTCAAAACCATCAACCTATGCACAAGGCGGCAACCGCCAGCTACACCCGTACCGTCTTCCTGAGAACAAGTGTGGAGGCTCTTCGTCGACCCCGAACAAGGCCGAGGCTTTCTTCAAAGCCACTCGACCGTTACGCTCGGCGACGACCTTCAGCCACGCCCATTACTAGCGTTCTCCCCGGTATGCACAAAGCGGCAACAGCCAGCTACACCCGTACCGTCTTCTTGAGAACAAGTGTGGGGGCTCGTCGTCGACCCCGAGCTAGGCCGAGGCTTTCTTCAAAGCCACTCGACCGTTGCGCTCGGCGATAACCTTTAGCCACGCCCATTACCGGCTTTCTCCCCGGTGTGGGGGCTCGGCATCTGCCCCTAGCATGGTTTGGGCTTCTTCAAGCCCATCAACCCATGCGCACGGCGGCAACCGCCAGCTACACCCGTATCGTCTTCCTGCGAGCAAGGGATGGGGCTCGTCCTCGATCCCGAGCAAGGCCGATGCTTTCTTCAAAGCCACTCGACCATTACGCTCGGCGGCGACCGTCCACCACGACCCCTTCAACAAAATTTTCATTAAGATTTAAAGCACCCACCTTCGGCGAATGCCCCGAGCTTCGAGTCGATATTTGACCCCCCTCTTACCCGTGAACAACTCGGGGTTTGCAGCTTTCAAAAGCTAAAACTCCGAACTGTTCGAGGGCGGCAGGGGAGCCGCCGACCCAAGGCTCTCTCCGATCCTCCGAGCTTCCGAATCAATTGATCGGACCACCACTCACCAAAGAACAACCTAGGGTCTTACAGCCCTCAAGGCCAAAACCCCAAATTCTTCGAGGGTGATTGGTGCGCCGTCAATCCGGAGCCCTCAGGCCAAAGTTTCAACGTCGAGGCGCCTGCCTTCGGCAGGCACCAGAGTCATGTGGAAGTTAAGCCAACTCCAACTCCTGACAGCCAACATGGAAGGAGAAGGGGGGGTTATATAGCCCCCTCAAGAAGCGCAGTTATTGTACCTAGGAAGCCCAAACGGCGGAAGGCGAAACGTCGCCATTAATGCCTGACGGAAGGCAAAGCACTGCCAGTTACGCATCACCGACCTAAGGACACCGGGCGACCTTCTCCCTCGGCGGCGACCCCCTGTAAGGACGAGCCCGGTCATAATCATCAATGAAATTGTCAAGGTTAAAGGAGTCGGAAATTCTTTTTATTATTACTCATCGCGCGCCGGTAACGGCGGCACAAATACAATAGAAGGCTTACAAATCACTGATGCTCAGCTTAAAACTCATACTCGGCACCTCCATCGATTTCCTTCTCGCGCTCGGACGGCCCGACCGGGGAAGGCACCCCCGCCACCGAGCTTCCCGTATCTTCAGGCTGAGCCCACTCCAATAAGAAGGTCGGAGAGGGCCCTATCACCGAATTGCTCGCCTCCTCGATCAAACCAGCGCCTAACACCAGTTTCACCCGGCGGATCTCCAACTCCTTCTCAACAACGGCCTCGCGAAGAAAAGACTCCGAAGCCAACCGCCCACTCGAGGCATTCGAGATCGACCAGTTCATCTCGATTACCCACCAGTCCCGGTCGGCTATGGCTTTCTTCAGACGAGCAACTTCCAAACCGAGCTCCCTAGACTTGTTCGCAAAATAAGTCACTGCGGCTGCTCGGTTCCTCGCATGTTTTCGCTGGCGAGCCAGAGCCGCCTCCATGGCCTCCTTCCCTGCTCGGACCATTGAATCCTCGGCAGAAACAGGGTCGACGGCCAAGACCTCGTGCGTCTATCAAAAAATGAGAGAAACAACTAATCACAAAAGAGACTAAAAATTGTGCAAATCACGAAGTCTCGGCCAAAAAGTATCTTTTATTACTTTCAAAAAATGTGCTACAAAAATACGGTGGCCAGTCTGCGCGAGGCATATACAATCAAAAAAGATAGAAAAAGCCTAAGCTATGCTTGAGGGGGGGGGGGGGTGGCACCTCTTAGTCATCCTGGTCGCCCCCCATCTCCTCGCCACCAGGAGTCGGCAAAAGGTCCGACTGCCAGTTGAAGTGGAGGTGGTCGACCTTCTGGTCCGGATAGATCATCTGGAAATGCTCCTTGGCATGATCGTAGGCCTCGTCCTGCGCCAGGATCAGGGCATCCGCCAGGGTAATTTCTATTTGCTCCAGGGCCTTCCGCCCCTTCTCTGCTTCGTCCTGGATCTTCTGCTCAAGGCGCTCCACGTCCTTCTTGTGGTGGTCGAAGATCGAGGCTATCTGGGCCTCGTGGACGGCTTCCATGCTCTTTGCCTCCTTCAGCTCGTCCGTCGTCTTGTTCAGTTCGCGGAGATACTTCTCCGCGTTCCTCCTCTCGACGAGGATTTCCTTCTCCAAGCACTTCTGAAAGTGTTGTCCGTGAAGCATCGCCTGTTCGAAGAAGAAAGAGTCAGAAAAATTCTAGAATCCAAACCAAATACAAAGTCTTGAACACTCACCGAGACCTGTGCCTGAGACCATCGCATGAAGGCCTGATCAGACGTCTGCACTGCCAGCGCCATCCGATCCAGCTCGGTGGCGATTTTTCTGACGAGCTCGATGGCCACGGGACCTTCGAGCAGGGAGTCCCCTTGTACAATCGACCAATCGGGAGCGAAGGGCTGTAACCCCTGTTGCCCCACCATCTGCTCGGCGGTGGGACGAGTGGGGGGAAGTCTCTGCTCTGGGACCTCAGTAGTCCTCTTGCTACTAGAACTTCTCTCCCGCCTCCCGAGACGCCCTCGGTGTGTGGGGGTGCTGCCTCTTGGTCCTCTTCGGGGACTGCTCCGGCCGCCGAGGTCGGTCCCTTACCGGACCCAACACCTTGAGCAGCCAGCTTCTCCTGCTCTGCCTTCTTCACCTTCTCCGCCCTCCTCTTGGCAGCATCATCTATCAAGGCACGCCTATCGTCGACCTGCTGGGACGTCATCTCTGCAAAAATAAAAGAAGAGGGGCTAACGTTAACACGCAGGCAGGGAGACAAAAATTCAGAAAGAAAACATACTAGGGTCGACTGAAATCAGTCCGACCCGAGCCAGGTGCATCTCCGTCACTCGAGGCCACGCTATGCTGTGCCCCCCAACAATTTTCTCCACCTTCTTCCACACCTTCTCAGTCAGATCGATGCGCTTCGGAAGCTTGTGATTCGGCTTAAAGAAATTCCAGGAGGTCGGAATCCCCCAAGACTTCTCGCTCTGGACTACGAAATATTTTTCTTTCCACCCTTTGATGGAGTCCGGATGGCCGTGCATCACATTCTTATGAGGCCTAGGCGAGAAGTAGAAGATCCCCTCCGCATCGCCTAGTAAGCTAATCCCTAAGATAGCGCGGAAGTACGTCAGCCTCGGCCTGACCCCCTTCTCCTGGCACTTCAAGATGAAACAGATCAAGTGCTTCTAACAGTTGGGGATGTACTGCATCGGGCTCAACTTTGCCCAATTCAAGACCCGCTTGATGAAAGGGTGCAGCGGCAGCCTTAGTCCCGAGACAAAAGCGTCCTCAGAAAAAATGCAGTAACCCAGTGCATGAAAAGTCGTGGGGCGAATACCGGGGCTCGGAATCAGCACTTTGAATTCCCGAGGAATGAAGTAGGCGGCCCTCAAAATGTGAAGGTAGTTCGCCTTCAAGACACATTGAACGTCATCCATCCGGATCTTTACCCGACTCTCGTCGCCCGGCACAGGAGGAAGAGGATTGACATCTTTGACGTCGCCGGGATACATCCTGAACGATCCCGAATTCTTAAAAGATACTGGGGGAAATTCGAACCCCGACCTAGGGGCGTATTTGTTCGGAGGAGGGAGGCTATCCGGGAGGCTCAACTTCCTCTTCTTCCTACGAGGGCAGGCCTTCCTCTCAAGAGACGGCGTCGACAAAGGGGGCAGAGGTGGGAGACCACTCTCGACCTCGCCTGCCCCTCCTACTGGGCCTTCGCCCACACCTTCCCGAGCGTCGTCCTCCTCGACATTCCGATCGGGCTCCTCTTGATTCTCATCAGAGTCTCCTCCATCCTCAACATCCCCCTCTCCCTCAGAATCCTGATCCTCCTCGTCATCCTCTTCATCCTCAACGTTCCCCTCTCCCTTGGGGTCATGTTCTTCCTCATCGACATCCTCTTCCTCCTTCTCACCCTCGTCCACGGGCTCCTTCCCCGGCCTACAAGACCTCAACGGTGACACAACAAAGACTACATCACCCCCACCGTCCGACCCTGGGTCTGACAAAACTTCCTCCTTGACCTTATAGTCGCCCAAATCCAAAGACGTCTCCGGGGACTCTGATTCCTTACTAGAACGGCCTGACGAGCTGGCCTCGGAGCTGGACTGAGAGCGCGACATTATAAGATCAGAAATACTAACCTGAGATATGGACCATGCAATCACCGGAAAAAGTCGCCGACGGCAAGTAAGACCCTGTTCTTGAAAATTGGAAAATGCAAGAAGTGAAGGAAAGAAAAGTGGGAAGGGGGGGGGGGAGAGATTTATAGCGGAGAAAGCGACTCCTCGATTCTCGCAAAAAGATCTGGCCGTGGGATCTTAATCATCAAGATC
Organism: Hemerocallis citrina; assembly: GCA_017893485.1. Taxonomy (NCBI): domain Eukaryota; kingdom Viridiplantae; phylum Streptophyta; class Magnoliopsida; order Asparagales; family Asphodelaceae; genus Hemerocallis; species Hemerocallis citrina. The sequence goes on along the minus strand of JACEHZ010000731.1, from coordinate 1,178,174 downwards.
TAATGGCCGCTAAGATCTAAAGTCGCTTCGATTCTTGAGCACGTGACGTCAGCAGTTGGCACAAAATTACCCTAATGCCCCTAATTTTTTTTCAACAAACTGGTTTTTTCGACAAGTCAGAGAGCTCGGAGCTCGGATGGCACCAAATTCCTCTTTTATTTTACAGAAGGGTCGACGCTCGGATGGCATCGCAAGCCCCTAATTCCTCTTCTATTTCACAGAAGAGTCGACGCTCGGATGGCAGCGTGAGCCAAAAACTCCTCCTCTATTTCACAGGAGGCTCGAAGCTCGGATGGCAACGCGAGCCCAATATCTCCTCCTATTCTAGAGGAGGCTCGGAGCTCGGATGGCACCGCGAGCCCCAAAGTCCTCGACGCTCGAATGGCAGCGCGAGCCACAAACTGCTCCTCTATTCCACAGGAGACTCGGAGCTCGGATGGCACCGCGAGCCCCAAATTCCTCTTCTATTTCAGAAGGGTCGACGCTCGGATGGCAACGCGAGCCACAAACTCCTCTATTTCACAGGAGGTTCGAAGCTCGGATGGCATCGCGAGCCCCAATATCTTCTCCTATTCTACAGGAGGCTTGGAGCTCGGATGGCATCGCAAGCCCCAATATCTCCTTCTATTCCACAGGAGGCTCGAAGTTTGGATGGCATCGCGACACCCACTATCTTCTCCTATTTCAGGGGAGGCTCGGAGTTCGGATGACACCGCGAGCCCCAATGTCTTCTCCTATTTCATAGGAGGCTTGGAGCTCGGACGACACCGCGAGCCCCAATATCGCCCCAATATCTTCTCCAATGTTGAAAGAAGGCTCGGAGCTCGGATCTCACCGCGAGCCCCAATACCCTCCTCTATTTTTCAGAGGGTTCGGCACCCGGATCGCACCGCGAGCCGCAACATCCTCTCTAATTTCGCATAATGCTCAGAGCTCGGATCTCACCGCGAGCCCCAATATCCTCCTTTATCAACAAGGGGCTCAGCACTCGGATATCACCGGGCCACCGAGACTTCTACACCCAAAGCATTAAATGAAATGAAATCATTACAAACCCATCCAACAGCCGCTGCCAAATTGAGGGGCTCGAACCTCAGATGATGCCGCGAGCCCCCAATACTCCTTCATTCGCAAGAGGCTCAGAGCTCAGACAACAGCGCGAGTCCCAAAAGCCTTCCTTTATTCCCAATAGGTTCGGAGCTCGGACGACAGCACGGACCCCAAAGGCCTCCTCTACTCACAGGGGGCTCAGAGCTCGGATGACACCGCGAGACCTAAAAATTCCCCTCTATTCATAGGAGGCTCGGAGCTCGGATGGCACCGCGAGCCCCAAAACCTTCCTCTACCCAACTAGCGAGGGGATCATCTCCCGACCCTCGACACTCGTCTACCGACCATAGACGCTCGGCAAGCCGAGCTCCAACATGACAGATCTTTACAACCCCTTGCTCTTCCAACTAGCGAGGGGATCATCTCCCGACCCTCGACACTCGTTTACTGACCATAGACGCTCGGCAAGCCAAGCTCCAACACGAAAGACCTTTACGTCTCCTTGCTCTTCCAACTAGCGAGGGGATCATCTACCGACCCTCTACACTCGTCTACCGATCCTAGACGATCGGCAAGTCGAGCTCCAACTCGGCAGACGTTGACATCCCCTTGCTCTTCCAACTAGCGAGGGAATCGTCTGCTGACCCTCTACACTCGTCTGCCGACCCTCGGAGCTTATCCACTGACCCTCGATGCTCGTATGCCGACCATAGACGCTCGTCTACCGACCCTAAGTGCTCGGCAAGCGTGGCTCCAACTCTTCCGCGCCCAACACCCCGCAGGATTCCAATAGGGGATCCCTTCATCCTACCCCCTGGCCTCTTCTGGAAGGTACAGACCCTATTTCTCGCCGCACACACCTTCCTGCTCTTCCTACAGAGGCAAAGAACCACTCCCACACGGCTGGGTCACCCAGCCCTCCAGGAGTGGGGAGCTCCTGATATGGGTCAGATGATGTGGCCCCTCCTGGGCCACAGGATCTCCTCATAAACCGTGCACCGTCGGATCATCCGGGTTCGCCACGTCAGCGCAGAAACTGCCTGGGCCCCTGCCACGTCAGCCTGGAAACCGTCCAGATCTCCGCCACATCAGCCCTAAACTGCTTGGGCTTCTGCCACGTCAGGCCCATGGGCAACCGGGTCCAGATCCGGCCCGAAACAGGTCCAAATCCGGTTGGCTTTTTCTATAAATACCAGACCCTCTACCCTTTCCACAAGTAATCAATCTTTTCCCTCTCAAACCCTAGTTACTGTTACTCTCTCTCAGTAACTCACTAGATCGTTGGAGGGTCTGCCACGGGACCAACCCCGGTGTTCCAGACCGTGTGCAGGTACACAGGACTCGAGCCTTCAAGATCCGAGCCGAGCCTCAAGATCCGAGCCGAGCCTCCGATCTCCACCTCACTCCCGCCAACTCCCGAGCCATTCCTCCAGCCGAGGGTCGGGACCACCGTCCGCTCTAGAGGTTCCTCCACCAATACAAATCGAGTAGAACTCATGCCTGGTGTATCCACACTCTTCCCAAAAACAAACCGCATCAGTATCCAATTTGGCAAACGGCTGTGCAAAAATAGTTAAACTAGTACTGCAATTATGTAATTGTCGATATGAAAAAGGTAGCCGAGAGTGTTTTGAAATAACTATTTGTTTAAAAAAAACGTGCACCTAACTCTCCTCAGAGACATCATTATTTTACTTTTGTTTTTTTTTTATAACCAAAACCATAACTCAAACAAAAAACTTGAAATAGCTCAGCAGAATTAAACATTTGAAATATCTATCATTCTAAATAATACTCGTGCATGTACATACCAATCCCGTATGAGAAAGATATAGTGAAGCATACCCAAAATGTTACCAAGGAGTACTAAAGTGATGTAGATAACAAAGAGCCCAACGTGGGGCCCATTAGGCCCACGAAGGAAAGCTCGGGAAAGAACAGGTTCACTATCTGTCTTCTGGCTCAAAAAACACACTGATTGCATTCCAGAGCAGCTGTAGTCGTTCTAAGCTATTTTTTGGGTATTTGGCTTTTAAAAATAGAAAATATGGCTGCGCGCTGCAGTCGTTGAAAGTTAAAATATGGCCGGACGATCGATTATCTCTCGTCCCAATTTTTTTTTTTAAAAAAAAATTTCTTTTCTAAGCACCAAAAGACAAAAAAAAAGGGGGAAATAGGGTGGGACGGTGGATTATACACCGGCCCACCTATTTTGTCTTATTCAAAATTGGTGGGACGGTGCCGTCCGAGACTTTTTTATTTATTTATTTATTTTTTTAATAACGGACGGGACAATGTTCATCGTCCGGATTCGGAATTGACGATGTATAATGCATCGTCTCTGATTTTTTTTCCCCTTTTTCAAACGGGGTTTAATCCATCATCCTAAATCACTTTTTGTACGATTCTCCTACGAGACGAAATTTTATCTTTTATTTTTACTGACGGACGAAATAAAATAGGTCGTTAGCTATATTTTGATTTTTGCCGAATCGTCTGCTATATTTGGTAAAATACTATTTATCGTACATCAAAATTTTGAATATTTGTACGATGACTGCAGCTCTTTTTTTTCAAATTTTTCCAAAATTTGATATTTAGCCCCCGACTACAGATGCTCTCATTTCAGCTTAATCATTATTCTCCTAATTGCTTTGAGCTCTGCGCCATGCATGACGTGCACATCCACCCAGTCTCCTCTGGCTCGGTGGTCCCCACCACACACAACTAAGGAATTGACCTGACAAGCGAGTAGGTTGCACTTCATCCCTCTCCTGCTCGTAACACAAAATACCGTATCTAACGACTAATGTGAACACACGTCATACTATTCCTGAAATTAACTAATCCGTTCTACACGTAAAATGTGCAATCCCTGGGGTCCACTATCTTGCCTATGGGAGTGTGCCACGTTTTTAACGCCGCACTTGTATTGTCAAGTGTGATGGAGGATGTGGACCATTGGCTAGTTTCCCTTCCCTATCAATTGCAAGAATAGGGCTAGTATTTGGTTCACTTGATTAAAATGGTCTTTAGATCATCTACACTGGTTTTTTTTTCTTTTCGAATTTAGCAAATTACAAAGAAAAAATGACCTATTGGGACCTAAAATTTATAAAAATTATCTAGACATACCTAAAGTTTCTATAATATCCCAATAGCACCCAAACTTCTATTATTTGAACCTAAAGACCCCCGCCGTTAATTTCTCAGTTAAGTTAGTGAAATATTCCTGAAATATATTCATTAACCGGTTTAAACCCATTAAGAAGCACGCGAAAAAACCAAAATATCCTCCAAATTTTTTTTAATGAGTGTCTCTCACTCACTTAAATGTAGACAGAAAGAGTTAGAGAGAGATAGAGACAGAGACAGAGACAGAGAATGAGAGAGAGAGAGAGCGCTAGAGAGGGGAAAACATAGAGAGATAGACAGAGAGGGAGATAACGAGAGTGAGAGAGAGATGGTTACAGTGAGGCTCGACAGCAAGGAGGAGGAGGTGGGGAGTGGTCGACGAGGAGGCAATCATGAGCTAGGAGGGAGCTCGAAGGCGGCAGCGGTGGTGAGAGTGGATGGGTATGGTCGGAAGCTCGAGGGGGAGGAGAGCGGTGGAGTTTGAGAACTCGAAGGGAGCTTAGTGGCGGTGCTGACGGCAGCGAGGAGGAGTGGAGGAGCTTCGGAGGTTGGCGGTAGCGACGGAGGGGAGCTCGAGTGTGACGACGATGGCGAGGAGTTGTTTCGGAGGAGGTTGAACGTGGTGGCAGAGTTGTGGCGAGGCGCTCGTCGACTGTGATGGAGCTTGGGGTGCTTCGGTGGTGTTCGTCGAGGGCAGTGAGCGGCGGTGGTGGTGAGGAGAGCAGCGGAGAAGGTGTGCGGTGGTGGAGGAGAGCAGCAGAGGTGTGCGGTGGAGTCGAGGGTGGTGGCGAAGGTAATGGATAAGGCGAGGAGGTGCTTCGGGTGGAGTAAAGGTGGTCGGAGGCGGAGGTCGGTGGCGATGGTGGAGAGGAGGTGTGGCGTTGGGGGGTCAGGCTTTTGGTTGTCGTCGAAGGGGAAGAGGAAGAAATAGAGAATGGAGAAGAAAGAAGGTGGAGGTGGGGGTGAAAAAGTAATTTCACCCGGTGAAAAAGTAATTTCACCCCCTAATTATTAAAAAACTAACGGAATTGGACGCCAGGTGCCTATAGGTCCAATTTTGAAAAGTTCAGATGTGTTTAGGGTATTACCGTCACTTCAGGTGTGTTTAGGGTATTAGGACAAACTTTAGGTGCCTATAGGTCCTCCCAATTACAAAATAAGAAATAACAATATAAGAGTTTATTTGCAGTGATCGCTTGCTAAAATTTTAAAGACAAAACAGTTTATTATTCCATTAAATTAATACTTAAACCATGATTTGAGACTATTTGTTGAAACGGAAGATGTTGTCCCGTCCGATGCCTTGTTTTCTTAAATTTAAATTTTATATGACAAAACAAGTTGTTCCGTCCGATAGGATTTTTGTAAAAAATATTAAACAATCCTTTGACGACAAAACTTGAACCGTCTGATTGAATTTTTAAAAAAAGGGACAAATAATGTTTCGTCCCTTATATTTTGTGAATCCACAAATAGTTTCTCATATTTGAGACAGCAATGTTCCCACTTTCTCATATTTTGGCAAAATGAGAAACTACTACAGCGCTCATTTTACCCAAATACGTGTGTGTGGCTATGATCTTGTTTATATATATATATATATATATATATATATATATATATATATATATATATATGCTCAGTTGCAAATGGGTCTGTTTGCACAGACCCGTGCAAACGGCATTGCTGACCATTGCATCTTGATCCAAAGGCCGTGATCGAGCCCCGCCTGTTGAATGAACCCTAGATTCTTTTAAACAGCGGCATTTTTAGTCTAGGCTATTGTTGGGAACAACGGCCTAGATTATAAAAGGTTCTTGTTTCAGACAACTCGTTGAATGAACCTAGTCCGTTGTTCCAAACAACGGCCTATGTTGTTTGAAACAGCGGTATTTTATAGCTTAGACCGTTGTTTGGAACAATTAGGGTGGCATCAGGTTCGGGCCAGCCCGGGACCGGCCCGGCCCCCTCCTTTCCGGTCTGAACCACGACCCCCCCCCCCCTCCCCCCCTCTCCGGTCTGGTCCGGTCCTCAAACATTGGAAAGAAGCCCGGTCTGGCCCGGCCCGGTTGAGGCCCGGGACCGGCTGAACCGGCCCGCCCAGGCTCGGGCCGGGTCCGGGGCCGACCGTTGGCTTCATATATATATATATATATTCTTTGTAGAAATTTTTTTTAAAAAATTTAAAAATTACGAAAATGCCACCCAACGGATTTATACGGACTAGTTTTGGGGAGTACTTTAGGAAATCAAACAATTTTCATATTCTATATATATATCATACCATTTCTTTCATTCCCCTTCACTAATTCACTCAAATCTCTCATTCTCTACTATTTTTCCAATCAACAACAACAATCAAGTGATCAATACTCTCTAAAGTTTGGAAGATCTGCAGGCCTAGGTCTGTTTGGTTTGGCTTTTTTTTTCTTTTTTTTTCGGAAAGCCAAAAACGTGTTTGGTTAGGGTGTTTTGTGAAAAGAGTTTTCACAAAACTCCAACTTCAGTCATTCTCTCTCTACATGAGCGCAACCTTAGATTTTTAGAAAAGCATTTTTGAAAATTCCAACTTGTTTGGTTAGGGTGTTTTTAGAAAACTGTTTTCAAAACAACAAACCAAAAATCTCTCTAAATTTTGAAGGAAGAAAAATCAACAACAATCAAGTGATCAACTCATCAACAACAACAATCAATACTACAAGCTCTCAAGTCTCAACTTTCTCAACAATCATTCTTCAAACTTCAAGCATTCTTACGGTATTTTAGTATATTTTTAATTTGTAGATTTAACATAGTTGATTATTCTCATATTCATCTCTTAATTAGTTTGGGTTTTTTTGAACTTCTTCCTCTCATTTTTTTAGATTTTATTTTGTAATTTTGGTAAAGTGGTAAAACATACATACACTACTCACTCACTAGTTTTTGATATTGTTGTTATTTTTTAATTGAGATAGATTGTTGTTTGTTTTAAATTATTAATTGTCATACATTTAGTTGTTGCTTTCTCTCCAATTTTTACATACACTAGTTTTTTATACTTAAATGGCCTCTATTCGATCACTCAGTGGTGGTAGACATAGTAGTCAAGAATCCACTAGTCATAACATTCCAACCCTTCCAAATCCATATATAGATGATGAAGAAACATTCATGAATTATGATAATTTTCCCGATATGAATGAAACACACTCAAATCCTATAAAAATAGAAGATCATGTAGAACCATAATCATCGGAACAAGGTCCTTCTCTAACCTCAAGGAAAACATGAATGACTACTTCCGAAGTACACTAATTATTTCAATTTTGTCCCTTTACAAAACGATAAGAGTGTAGGACTTAAAATATGTAAGAATTGTCAAACACCATATAAGTTTAAATTAGGATCGGGCACGGGTACACTTCAACGTCACTTAAGCAAATGTCAACCACAATTTTCGAAAGACAATCTCACACAACAAAAAATACATCCTAGAACCGATCAAGTAGATAGTCATAACTACGAACACGATCTCGTTCGTAGGGAAATGACTAAGTTAGTAATTAGGGGTAAATTCATTTGGTGAAAAAAAAAATATGTAGAGACTTTTGTACAAACCTCCTTCAACCCCCATTATAAAAAGATTGCTAGAAATGTAGTTAAGAATGATTGTAAATTAGTTTACAATGAGACTAAGGATTTTTTGATAGCAACACTAAAATCACTAAACAATAGAGTTTCATTAGCATCGGATGGGTGGGTAGGAGTAAACGGCGTTCCAATGATGTGTGTAACATGTCATTAGATAGATTCGGATTGGGTAATTCAAAAGAGGATAATTTCATTTGGATATGTTAGGTACACACATAAGGGTGAAATTATAGCCACACACATTATGGAAGCATGTAACAATTTTTGTATTTATGATAAAGTGTTTGCTATTGGTTTTGATAACGCCTCCAATAATACTAAGGCAATTGAGAGCTTGAAAATTACTTTAGATCCTATAGAACCCGAAATTTTTCATGTTAGGTGTGCTTGTCACATTTTAAATCTTTGTGTGCAAGATGCACTAAAATATGAAAATGATAAACTTGATGTAATGAGAGATTATGTACATTATATTACATTGAGTGGTCCAATTTATCAAGCTTTTCATGATTGACATATACTTAAGGGAATTGTATGTAAACGTTTTCCTAAAGATGTTAGACATCGTTGGAATTCTACCTTTGAATTATTAGGTGTTGTTCTTCATTATCGTTTTAATCTTAGAGATTTTTGTGTCGCAATGGGTATGCAAAATTGTATGTTAGATGATGATTTTTAGTTTTTTACTGATAGTTTGTATAAATTTTTAGAACCTTTTATCGATGCAACTTTGCAATTTTCAAAAACATATACATCTATATCTAGTGCTATTTTACTTGAAATTGTGACTATGATGACAATAATTAAATATTTGCAAAATGACTCTTTTATTGGAGATATGGTTAATGCGACATATATTAAATTTTTAAAATATTTTCATCCACTTCCTATGTTATATTGTGTAGCTAGTGTAATGAATCCTATGATTAAATTAAATGATACCAAAGATTTAATTAAAATTTTTTACACTTATGCCCCACACGATGCAATACTAGATTTTGATCAAGTTGCTTTTACTCGTAAATTTGAGAATATTTTGACTAGGTTATATGATTCTTATGATAGGTTTTATTCATCTAACACTACACAAATACAAACACAAACACAAAATGTTGATTCTTCTTCTTCTTCCTCCTCCTTATTAGCAAAAGAAAAGAGTCATGCCAGTAGTAGTGTTTTAAATCTTATTAAATCAAAAAAACCAATTCACCAAATGAGTTGAATTGGTATAATGCACAAAGTACAGTTGAAGATGTAGAAGATGTGTTACAGTTTTGGAAGAGTAATGAAGCAATTTTTAATATTCTTTCTCGTATGGCTAGAAATTTGCTAACAACACCAGTGTCAACCGTTGTATCGGAAAGTTTTTTTTCTCTTGGTGGCAGGATAATGAGCCCGAACAGGAACCGATTGACAGCTAAAAATTTGAAGATGCTAGTATGCGCCGAAGATTGGATGAAAGCTGAAGAGAGGGCCCAAGACTTACTTGAAGGGCAAGCTGGATCAACAAGTAGCGATGACTGAACGATTACATTTAGTCAATTTACATTAAAATGATGTTCAATATATTGTAATTAATTGAAAATTTTAGGGTGATGAGATTCTATATTTAGGTTAAGTAGAAGTGCACGACAATAATTCAATGTCTTCTCCTCAATCTAAATAGAGACCATCTCGATCTCTAAATTCAAGTAATTTTCTTGTTTTGTAATTTGATCTAATTTGTATGAAATTTTATTCATGTACTTCATTTTATAAGAATTTCAAATTTATTAAATCATGTACTTCATTTATTTATAAAATTTTATTCTTTGCAATTGTTATGAAATTACAATTTAAGACTTGGATCTTTAATATATTGCAAAAAAAATCTCCATAAACACCGGCCCGGCCCGAACCCCACACTTGGGGCCGGGGGCCAGGTCCGGGCCAAGATTTTCAACCTTGAGCCTGGCCCGCCCCGCGTAATCTTCGAGCCCGGTCTAGCCCGGCCCGGCCCAGCCCGAGTGGCCGAATGCCATCCCTATTTGGTATGGTGTCTACTAATTTACATGACGGTGACACTTCACCAGACATAACTGAATCAAATGCACAACTATTCAATCCTGAGAATTTAAAAGCTGACAGTTCTTGCCCTGACTCTTAATAGCAGAAGCTGAATGTCCTTTTCTTCATGAACAATGCAATACATTCAATGGGTTCCTTCATCTTCTGAATATAGAGGGTAAAATCTACTCCAATATGTAAAAGAAATTAACTATCAGTATACATCTCGATATTCTCAAATGAGTCGGTTATCTCTTTAAACATTTCCGTATGTAAGCATTGGATTATTAATTCCATCACTGACCTTTCTATTCCTTAGAGCATCCACAGTCGTTGAAGCCAAATTTTGGATAAATAGGAATTGAGAAATAGGAAAAAAGGAATGTTGCCGCAGTCGTTGAAAGCTAAAATATAGCCGGACGGAAGATTATTATCCGTCCATTAAGAATGACGGAGTGTAATCGTCCGTTCCAAATTTTTTTTTAATTTTTTTTTTTATTATTATTTTTATGCACTAGAAGACAAAAAATTAAAAAAACAAAAAAAAAAAAATTCACATTAGAGCACACACGGAAGATTATGATCCGTCAATTCCAATTGAAGTGTACTGACTTTAATTTTTTTTTATTTTTTTAATGCACTAAAAGACAAAAAGTTAGAAATAAAAAATAAAAAAAATGAGAAAACTGGCCTGGGACGGAAGAGTATATGCCGTCAATTTCAAATGACGGGGGATTATACACCGTCGGCCAATTGCGTCGTTTTTTGATTTTTTTTTTTTTTTTTTTTAAAATTGGTTCGGACGGAAGATTATCAACCGTCAATCTCCTTGGACGGTGTATAATACGCCGTTGGTTGACTTTTTTTTTTTTTTTTTTTCAAAAGCTTCTTAATCATTTGGGTTCAGTACTTTTGTACGGGACGGTATATTATCCTCCGTTAATTAGATCGGATGGATTATAATCTTCCGTGAGCTATATTTTCTATTTGGCCAGATCGCCTGCTATATTTGGCACGCAACTGTTCATCGTATACCCAAATTTTGGGTATTTAGACAACGACTGCAGCTCGATTTTTTCTATATTTTCCAAATTTTGGGTATATAGCAAACGACTGTGGATGCTCTTACAACATGAATCTAATTTAAGTAATTTTGTTGAGAATCCCATGTGCTAAAATACTTTGTAAGTTGGACTTACTTGCAATCAAAAGATCATTCTATTACCAAAGGGTTTTTAACATGTATGCCTTTAACGTATGCCTTTAACGAATATAATAATATCATATATATATATATATATATATATATATATATATATATATATATATATATATATATATATATATATATATATATATATATATATATATATATATATATATATATATATATATATATATCACAAATATATATTTTTATATATGTCACTAACAATTTGGACTTTATATTTACCTCTATGTTAGATATCACTAAGTAAACTATAATTTCTCTTACGAGACAAATAGAAATCAAATTAAAATATCATATTAGAAATCAAATTATAAAAGATTTAAGAGTTTTAAGAAAAATAAATGAGAAAGCTTATAATCTATAATTAAAAAAAAAATTTGATGGCAATTTTAAAGATTTAACGCGAGAAAGAATATGCAGTTTTCAAATATGCACTGTTAGTTTGTCCATTTTTTTATAAAAAAAAATGAAGAAATTTTGAGAAAAGTTAATGAGTCTCAGTTGGATTAACAATTACCCGGATTTACAATGAAGAAGACAATTTAAATGGTAGAGAATATAATATTTCAGTCATTTTTCAATAAATTCATTAAAAAAAACTGAAAATTCTTCATCATTTTAAGATTTTTTTAATTAGAAGGGTAGATGTGGTATATATTGTTGGGGACAAATATGAAAATACATATTTGTGAGGAACATATATGATATTCACGTATTTGTTAGAGACATATATGTTAAAAATCCATTACCAAAACTAGTAATTTACACGTGCGATGAACGTTTTAATAATTTCTAAAAATAAAAACTCTGACATAGGGGAGATTTGAACGGAAAACCTCATTTATATTAGTTATGTACGTGCGTTGCACATGTTCGTAGAATGACAAAATGACAAATGACACTAAGGCCTTCTCCCATTACGATATTAGAGATTAGAGATATACAAGCTGAAAGTCCAGAGCAGAGCATATCGCCCATGTAATTAAGCAGGTTTTACTTTTAACGGCTAACATCATTATTGTCCAACTGCTATTTCTTCGTACAACCAAGATGTAACTGAAAATGAAATAGCATGAGGAAAAAAGACATTCCAGTAGAAAAGAAATGCAAAAAGGGATATTAAAAGTTACACAAGACACTCAAGCTTAATGAAATATATCTAGGGATGTAATAATGGTTAGACAGGAAATCACTAACAATTATCTAGCAGAGCACTATAAGTTCAACAACGACAACCAGCACATAGAAGGACCAAGAAGTTAAGACAAATGAGCTTTATATAGGAACGAAACGAACAAAGTCCAACTTACCACCAATTTAATGCAGAAGTCGTGAAGAAATTTTTGTGAAAGCTGATTCAAAAAATGAACGGAGCTAGCAATTATTAGAAAAGAAGGGACAAGCTGCATGAAATCGATAAACAAAATACCGATATTACAGAAAGTTCAACGATATTACATAGTATATCAATAAAAACAGAACTGAATTAAAATGGAAAGAACAGACAATCAAAGAAAAGGCCAGCAGAAAACTGGTCTGGTTACCTTGTGTAATAGTTGTTGTCTATAATATATACTAGTGTTACCCTGTGTAAATTGCAAAGACTAAAATAATTTTGAAGAACTCATAAAATTATATATTACTTAAAAATTTAGAAAATCCTCTAAGTTATTTCAATCACAATATAATGAAAAGATGATAAATCTACAAATTAACTAATTCACACTTTTAAACAAACCAACATCATTTTATATATCTATTCAATTAAAAAAATTTAAAAAATAGTCGAATAATTACCGAAATTTAAAGATTCTAAGAAAGAGACTTACAATCTTGTCAGATTCCTCCATTCTAAAGTTAGCTTGCAAATACTCATATTGTCTACCGAAATAGTTGTTGTCTACAATATATAAACGAGAACACACAAAGCAGGAACTACTACCACCAATCCGTCACGAAATCTCCTTCAGAAACTCAGGTGATACAAGATCACAGAAACATCACCACTTTAACTTCTCAATAAAGAAGCGTGATAGTTTTTGAAACAAAAGAAGAATATCATTCAATCATAGGGATGTCAATTTAACAATCTAAGTAAATTCATCATTTTGAGGTACTAAACGTCCTACTATAATCACACTTTTGGCAGCCATATGGTTTCATTTGCAGAGCCATGAAACTTTAGTTGGGCTTGGGCCAAATATTATCTTTGCTCCATCAGAATCACATTACGAAAACAAATGCATACACCTGAGACGATACCGGTGTTTTTAAACCAAAAGCCACTCCACTAAGCTTAATTACGAATAAAAACAGCTGGAAATATGTTCATAAGAAAAGCTAGGAAACTTACATATCAAAAAAAGGTCAAAAATAGAAAAGATCAATCCAGCAAGATCGAAGATTAATGGAAACAGCAAGTTCCTGCTAACTATATAACATGCACGAATGTAGCAAATAAAATACATGCAATTTCTCCAGCAGAGTATCATCTATTCAGGACTACAGCGTTTGGGAAGAAACTTAATTGTGTTCTCGAAAGAAAAAAAATCATAAGAACTCATACATATTCTGAATGTTCAGAGAATTAACTGTTGTCAGGACAGTTCAAAAGATACATGCCAATATTATTTTGTAATATCTTCTCTGAAGAATAACCCAACTAGTGTCTTTATCATAGTTATATCATCTACCGCCAGCTTTGCTAACAAAATTTGAGACTTCAAATTTAAATTATGGGCAAACATTTAGAACAATGAGATGGATGGGTAACTTGAGAAGAAAAAGGCACGGTTTGACAATGTATAGTAGATATAAACCTCCGAGAAGGGACACTTTATTAATTCAGAGAAATGTTGTCGCCTCACTACCTTATTCAAACTGCAAGTACTTGCAGTCAACTATCTTCAGATTATCAATCCAAACAAGTAGAGGGAGGTGTATTAATAAACACGTGCTTTGGGTGGGAATGTCTCGATTTCGTCATCCAAAGTATTCATATGCACAGGCCTGTATGCTAGCCTGACCTTCTCATTCTCCCAGTACCTGTAAGTAGACCAGGAAAAATGCTTAGAAGCAGGCATAATTTGAGCACGAAACCAGATAGCAAGTAAAACTTTATAGGATCCACTTCATTATCACTGACAATAATTTAGTTTCACCTGTTTGGCGGTAACTTAGGATTCAACTTAGTTGATTGTAACATTCATATATGCATAAAGTAACCTAGGGAGGAAACGGATATTTCCATCATATGTTAGCCCCCATCTATCAAATGACATAGGACACAGTTGGGGATACATATTAGCCCCAACATTTAGCTACAGCTTCTCTTGAGCAGAAAATTGACTAGTAAGATCAAGAGAAGAGAATAAATGGACACCCACAAAATTTAAACCATAAAGTCGAAACCGAATGAATAAATTATAGAAAAGCAAAAATACTGATGTAATGTTCATTATAGTTATGTGTGCGAGTTTTCTCGGCTTTCTGTGGGGGTGATTTAATTCACTGATTGCTTTTGGCCAGTTGGGTGTTCATTATAGTTATATCTGTGAAGTTCTTTCCGCTTTCTGTAGGAGTGGTTTAATTCATAGATTGATTTGGGGTTGCTGAGAGATTTGATAATGCTTTTGCTGGAGCCTGGTGGTGTTTAGGTTACTAGTATCCCCATCTTCAACCACAATTGTCGAGAACTACTATGATTCATTCATAAAGTGAATTAATCAATAAGAAATATGGGCCCTACATATGAATTTGTATTTTGCCGTCATTCCTCAGTGATATGGATGTATGTTTTCTACAAAGCCACCACAAAGGAACAAGGAAAATCCGGCGAAACTACCCCGGCATTTGGGCAATTTCGTCGGGGATTCCCCGACATTTTTTGGAAAGGGCCAGCGGAGTTGATAGCAACCCCAGTGTTTTTTTAAAAACACCAAGGTATCCACCTACCCCGGCGTTTGCAAACGCCGGAGATAAAATCAGCAAAACCCTAGCTCCAACAATCCCCAATTTCCCTCCTCGCGCTCGATCCCACCCTAATTTTCCCTCACCCAAACCCTATTTTCCTCGACCCCCAGTTTCCTCTCGCCTCTCGCTCTCTCTACAAATCCCCAACCCCAAATCCCTCACTCTTCACTCCTTCGGCCCCGTCCCAAGGATGCATCTCCGTCCCCATCCCTGTTGCTTGCTCGTCGTCCTCCTCCGTCCCCGTCCATCGCTCTCTATCCCCATCCCCATCCCCGTCCTCGTCTCAAACCCTAGGTATTGTGATAAATTTTGATTTGTATTATTAAAAGGATTTCTTGGCATTGATTCTGTGGATATGATTCTCCATTTTCCTTAACCGATTTAAATTTGAAGTTGACACATCAATCCAGATCTCTCTCGCTCTCATATTAAAATTTTAAAATTTGCACATTGCAGACAAGCGTAATATCATAACCCCCAACATTCTTCTTTCCAATGCATTAGATATGTATTCGAGGTTTGCTTCATCATAAACTCTAAACGACAAACGATGGCCCCCTCCTTGAAAAGTTTATCCTTGCATTGTTTTCATCTGAACTATATTCTTAAATTTGATATGAAGTAAACCTTTGTAGTGAGGGAGCTTTGGAGAATTTTTGGCCAAATTTGATTTTTGGCTGTTAAGTTGATATTAACTACCACTGCCTTGGTGCCAATTTCATGTGGACAAGTCTAGGTTTTGCCAAGGAATCTGCTAGGCTACTTCTGGAATTAGATAACTTACATTCTTGTGAATTTGCTAGGCTAAGTTGAAATGATCTCCTTTTGGTTTTGACCATTATGCGTTGGATATTATGAAAATAGATTTTTTTCATCACAACCGCACCATTTCTTTCATACTTCTATAACTTTATAAACTTACTCATATCACCAGTCAGGTGATGCGAGCATCCTTCATCAACTATCCAATCGGTTCTGTATCTGTAGTCGATTCTGTCCTTACTGCTCAAGGTATACTCTGCACAACTCATCTTGACGACTTATAAAATAGAAGTGTATGGAGGGCTCTCTACAATCGATGTCACTGCAAGGTGCTCGTGGTTTTTGACCAAAATTTGTTAGATTAACTTGAAAAATTCACCTTTTGGGTTGTTGTTAAATTATTGATGATGTGGATAATTATGTCTTTGAGAGGTTATTTTTAAGATTTTCATGTATAAGCCACCTCTATACCTGTTACTTTATTATAGCCAAAGTTTCTCTCTTTCTCTCTATCTATAAGTGGGAGATCAAATGTACAGACAAGTTGAAAGAAATAGTCTTCAAAAAGATATCATTCAAACTCGGAACAAGCTCGATGGCTGTTTTAAGTCTACAAGTATTGAAATTTAATAATTCAGTAGTTTCTCTCTTGTTAAGTTATTCTTTGTTTTGGATGCTTAATCTGCAATTTCTATGTATTGCCTATAAACCATTCACGAAAATCATTTGGTTTATTTCCTTTTTAACAGGAAAACGTATTTCTTGTGATGGTCATTCGGGACTTGCTGAACCTCTGTGAAATCACAAAAGGGAAGGATAACAAAGCCGTTATTGCCAGTAACATCATGTATAAATATCTAAGCCCGATCATTAAATATGTTGTATGCCATGTTATCCAAGTGCGATTTTTGAAAATCTGAAGTGGCATTCCTAAGTCACATCCTTTCTAAAGAGTGAGTGGCAACTGATCCTCAGAAGATAGAGACAGTGAGAGATTGGGCAAGGCCTACTACAGTGAAGGAAATCAGAAGTTTCCTTGGATTAACGGGATACTACAGGAGATTTATCCAGGGCTACGCTCAGATAGTTGTGCCGCTCACTGGTCTGACCAAGAAGAATGTGAACTTCAAGTGGACCGAACAGTGCGAGGCAAACTTTCAGGAATTGAAAGAGAGGCTGACTACTACACCCATTTTGGCTTTGCCTAGAGCAGGTGTTGAGTATAATGTTTACAGCGATGATTCACATCGTGGGTTTGGTTGTGTCTTAATGCAAAAAGGGAAAGTAATCGCTTACGAGTCTAGGCAACTAAAACCGCATGAGAAGAATTATCCGACTCATGATCTGGAGTTGGCTGCAATTATCTTCGCCTTGAAGCAATTGAGACATTATGTGTATGGTGAGAAGCTGAATATGTACACAGACCATAAAAGCTTGAAGTACATCTATCAGCAGAAGGATCTGAACCTGAGGCAAAGGAGATGGCTGGAGGTACTTGAGAACATTCGTCCAGAGATTAAGTATCATCCTGGGAAGACTAATGTTGCTGCTGATGCACTTAGCAGCAAGAGCAGTCTGGCGGGTTTGATTACAACTCAGAAGCAGCTGGCAGAGGAGTTGGATCGGACTGGTATTGAAGTAGTTCTGCAAGGCTTGAGATCATCTTTAGCTCAGTTGAGGCTTCAACCAACACTGAATGAAAGGATTATCGCAAGTCAGAAGGATGATGCAGAAATTCAGAAGATGAAGGAGCAGGTTGGTGCTGGCAAGTTGCCCGGATTTCAGATCAGGGATGAAGTGCTGCGGTTTGGAGAGAGGCTGTGTTCCGGATCAGTCGGACTTGAAAGAAAGTATTCTTCAGGAGGCACATGCTACTCTTTTGTCAGTACATCCCGGGAGTACCAAGATATACAAGGACATTAAACAGTATTTTTGGTGGTCAGGTTTGAAGCAGAGTGTGGCTGAATTTGTGTCGAGGTGTGAGATTTGTCAGCAAGTCAAAGCCGAGAATTAGAAACCCGAAGGTCTATTGCAACCATTACCTATTCCGGAATGGAAGTGGGATAACATCAGTATGGATTTCATCACGAATTTGCCTAAGAGTCCTAAAGGCAATGATGCGATTTGGGTCATAGTCGATCGACTAACCAAGTCCGCTCACTTCTTGGCAATGAAACTCACTGCTTCGATGGACAAGTTGGCTGAGATGTATGTTGATAAGATCGTCAGGCTTCATGGTGTTCCGTTGACTATTGTGTCTGATCGAGATGCGCGGTTTACTTCACATTTCTGGAGTCTTCAAACGGCTTTGGGTACCAAGACGAATTTCAGCACTGCTTTTCATCTACAAATCGATGGACAGACCGAAAGAGTCAACCGCATTCTTGAGGACATGCTTCGGTGTTGTGTACTAGACTTTGGAGGCAGTTGGAAAAGGCATTTAGCTTTGGTGGAATTTGCCTACAACAACAATTTTCAGACTAGCATTAGGATGGCGCCGTACGAAGCTTTGTATGGCTGGAAGTGCAGGACGCCTGTTGATTGGTTCGAAGTTGGGAAACGTCAAATGTTTGGGCCTGAGATTGTGCAGCAGACCTCTGAAAAGATTGATCTGATCAGAAAGATGTTGGTGGATGCTCAAAATAGGCAGAAGAGCTATGCATACAACCGAAGGAGGGACCTTGAGTTCGAGGTTGGTGACTGTCTTTCTGAAGGTATCGCCGAGCAAAGGCGTAATCCGATTCGGCAAGAGTGGAAAGTTAGCTCCAAGGTTCATAGGCCCGTATAAGATATTGAAAAGGATCGGAAAAACTGCTTACCAGCTTGAGTTACCGGAAGAGTTGTCTCAGGTGCACAATGTATTTCATGTATCTATGCTAAGAGGTTACATTCCGGATCCAAGTCAGCATTTGCCCGAAGTACCAGAGGGTTTGCAGTTGAATCGGAGTTACATTGAACTTCCAGTTGAGATTATTGATCGTCGGAAGAAAGTCTTGAGGAATAAGACGATACCGATGGTCAAGGTAGTCTGGAAAAACCAGTTGGTTGAAGAGACTACTTGAGAATCTGAGGAGAGGATGATGAAGAATCATCATGAGCTCTTTGTTTGATTGTATTTTCTTATTGTGTTTTGTTTTCTCACTCTTTAATTGTAGTTCCGGGGACGGAACTATTCTAAGGAGGGAGTGTTATAATACCCTAAACTTTTATTTTAATAAAAATGTTGATTTTCACGTGTTGTACACGTGCAAAATTTCGTATGTATATTTATTTTTATAAAATTTCTTTTCTAGTATGAACAATTATTTCTCTCTTTATCTTTCTAAAAAGCCTATTTTATAAAGCTTAAACATTATTTTCTTATTTTGAGCCCACTCTAATAATTAAATATTTTATTAATTAGCCCATAAGCCTAAGCCCACTATTTTGAAGCCCACAAACTTAACTAATCCTTTAAATTGTCACAACTTGTCATGTAGACAAATGGTGAACAATTGAATTTGTACAAATTTCAAATGGGGGGGTACTAGAAAGGCACATGCATGCACGTAGTGTGCTTAGCACACCCTAGAGGCCAGGTATGCATAAGGAGAAGATGGGAGAGTGGGTGTGTGTGCATGGGTGGTTGCTACAACTTCCCATCCTATCCTAGCCATCCATCTCCAGCCATCTAATGAAATCCTAGCCCTCCAATCTATCCTAAAACTAGTATAAATACCCCCCTACCTTCATATATACTACACTAAGAAATAATTGAAAGAAAGAAATTATATAGGAGAGAAATACATTAGAAAGTAAAAGAGTGAGTGTGAAATTGTGTGTCCCAACCAAGGAGGCCGGCCCCATCCGCAAGCAAGTGCAGCATCGGGTTGCACAAGGAACAAGAAGGGAAGCATTTTGCAACACAATCTAGGAGGAGAAGGCTACTCTCTTGCATTCTAGGAGACTCTAGGAGCTTTTATTTCGTTTTTCTCCAAAGAGATGGGTGTTTCTCATACTTCTAGAATTAGATATCATGCTAGGTATGATTCTTAATGAAATTATATGAATCAACTAGTGAGAAATTGGAATCATGCTTGTTTAATTAAAAGTAGAGTGGTAATTTAGAGAATAATTGATGGATTGATTGCTAATGAATAATTGTTGGAAATCTCCATATTGTTGTGCTACATGAATGTTATGATAAAAAAAATTGCATTTGCAAATAGTTGATTGGAAGCATCATGTATAATTAGTTGACAAAAATAGATTTTTATTTTGTAGAAAGATGAGATTTTGTGTTCTAAAAATATGGTAGGTTGTCAATAAGAAAGAGAACAAAAGAATGTAGTGATTTGTGGAAACCTAACTCTAAATTATGAAGAAATGTTCTATTGTTCGCAATGTCGAAATTATGGACATGGAACACAAATTAGGACTAAAATACATGTTTTATAAAGCAAATAACGTTTATAAAAATACTGGTTTACTGTAGATTTATGTATATTAAAATCTGGAAAAGTTTGCTTTCAAAAGAGATGAAAAAGAAACAAAATTGTTGTGAGAATTTATGAAATATAGATATGAACAGAGAGCTAGTTCAAACCTAATTAAATCCTTTTCAAAACGATATGGTCACTTAGACCAATTGGACGGAAGAGTTTCAGTCGCTACAGTAGCGGGAGCTTAGTCACTAGTCTCGGGTTCGAGACTGAGAATGAAGCTTTTTGTTTTTGTTTTTTTTGTTAAAATCCGAAATACCGAAAGTCGATACATAGGGATAATAACCCCTCTCATATCGTCTCGGTGGCTTGGCGCAGTGGTCTTGGGCGCTGTCCTTTGGGCCGCTGGCTGTGGGTTCGAATCCGGATGGGCGTTTTGGTTTAAAAGTTGTTTTTTTTGGGAAAATTAATATTATTTTGAGTTTTTAAATAAATTAAAATTTAGGAAAAATATGGAAAAATTACTGAAATTATTTGGACTTCATGAAAGAAATTTTTATAACTTTTCGGAAAAATATAATTGAGAAATTGAGGCTATTTTGCAAGAAAGGACTTCTTTTTAAATTAAATTGTCTTTTGAGAGAAAGGAAAAATAAATGAGATTTTTTTAAGAGTTTTAAAATAAGAATTAATAATGAATAATTTGAAATTGTGATTTGTGTAACTAATTGAAATTATAAATTGTGATTTTTAGTAAGGATTGAAAATAAGAATAAGAGATTGGTGGAATGAATGAACTATTGAATATGACTAGTTGAAATTTATTATTATTTTTCGCATGAGATTGTGTATGGAATTGAAATATTGAATATGATGAGTTTGAAGGATATGGATACATGAATACTATGATTATGAAATATAAATTGCGATTAATCATGAAAAGACTTTATGAGCATGAAAAGCTCGATGTTGTGATTGTAAGTTGAAATTGAGAAATAGGTGTAGCTAAGCCTTATACCGGCAATAAAAGAAATGTGAAAATAATATTTGAAGTGAAAAGACCAAGGTTTGGGTCATGTGAAATAAATGAATAAGACCGGTATAGTGGGAGTGCTAAAAAGGGATTGATTTTATTCATGATTCAATTAAACTGATACATAGTGAAGATGTGATGAAAGTAAGGAAAAAACATTGGGTATGAGGGCCATTGGATTGCCGGCGTGAGAGTGTTCACAGGATGTCCCATGATGCGTAATGATAGGACGTGGATACTGCTCCAGAGTACCATCCCGATGGCGACGCTCGTGGGATGTTTGACGACTGCGGATGGTGTCATATCTATGGTAGGAGCTGAATTACAACAGAATGCCTGCATGATGAGTCATGTGTCAGTGCGTTGGAATTCCCTCCAGGACGCCTAAACATGAGTTCGTAAGTCATAAAACATCTAGGATACTTACCGTAATTACAGTAGTAGATTAAGTCATGACGAGGGATTGAACCCTACAAGATGAAGAACGGTTAAGGGCTTGCCCTCGGGCCTATGTAGTATGGGCTGCATGGACTCTGAACAAGTGCGCATTAGTGTCATATAATGAAAATATTTGCATTAAGGACTAAGTGCACATTCACAACACGACATCAATAAGATAGTCCCTTTAGCTTTGTTTGTGAACAAGTTTGTGGTTTGCTAAGTATTGACAATCGTTATACTGTTTCTGATATAGAGAGGATGACCGTGTATAATATTTCATCAGTTGGATGAACTGACGCGCCCACATTTTACATGCAGGGTAAGGATGCTTGACAAATTGAAGTATACCTGCTGCTCAAAGATTGATTTAAATATTATTTCATGTAATTTACTGTAAAATTGCTTCCGCTGTAATGATGTAAAGGTATGATGTAACTCTGATGTAAGAAATGTTTTTATTTCCTTGTAAAATTGTACGAAAGAAGTGTAAAGATCATGTAGAACTTCGAATTCAGTTGTATTTTGGAATTCAGGGTGTTACACCTCTTATATTTTTATGGTATGTTCTATTTTTGTATCAGTTCTATCATTAGTGTATATATTTATGTTATCTGTAAGTGATTATGATGTATATGCTTCATACAGGTTTGTAAATTAGTGGTAGTTATCGTCTTTATATTTTGATGAATACTATCATGGTTTATTAGCACTGGATTGAGCTCATTCTTCATCTCATAAAATTTGCATTTCTTTCAGGATATGGCATGCGATACTTTCTTGAAAATTGTTCAAAAATGCAAGCGGAAGTTTGTACTTACGCAGGTATATATTTTTTTTCATTGCATTTGTTATCCCCTATCCCACACAATTTTTGTTTGATAGTTATAAATCATTTTATGTATGTGAAATACTGATATTGATTATAAACCTTGTCCCTGATCATGCATGTATTTTGACCACAATTGAAATTTCTGGAGGTCAATTAATTGTCTTAATGACTTTGATTCGAACATGGGAAATTTGTTTGGTTGGCTTTCCTGGAAATGTGTTCATTGTGCTTAATTAAGGCTGAAATAGTCTGTTTTAAATGTGTTCTTAGTACCCTATAGATTAGTACCCTATAGTATTTACTAGCATTAGTTCTTATAGTGGGGTTGCACAGTTATAAACTTGATCGTACCTGTTAACAGCTACATGTTACTTTTGATATGCTAGGCTACTTCTGGATTACCGCAGACTCTTTTGTCCCTTTTGTGTTTTAGTTCCTGATTCCTGCTCTCTGAACCTCTTTTATCTAGAACTTCAAACAAATGGATTGTTGAAATCAACTATGTACATCAAGGATTTTAAAACATACGTATTTGGATGCTTAAAACTTGAATATATGAGTTAATGGGGAACAATGTATATGAAGACATCTGAACATATGTATTTGGATGCTCTTTTTATTCTGGATGCTGAATGATCCACTTATATTAGTCTGCATGATGTGAAGACATGTTTTATTCTTCACGCCTTGTCACTATGCTGAAGGTTCTATTTTCATGTAGTTTGCTCATTTAAATCTGAAGACAGTGTGACGTTTCTAGATGATTTTGCAGTTGGTTACAGTACCTGATGCTGAGAATTTAGCTGATGACAGCAAGCTCTAAAAATTTTACACAGAAGCTTCATTATATGTTCAAATCTCCAAGTTTGCTATCATATTCTGGACGCTGAATGATCCACTTGTTAGGATTGTGATTGTAAAATGAATTGTTTAATTATTATGCTTGATTATTGGAATGAATTTGTGTTGCAAATTACTTGTCTATTGTTTATTATGTTTGATTCATGAATTTGTAGAAAATTATAAATTAAATTGCAGGTATTTTGATTTGATAAATCAACAACAATAACCTAACTATTAAACCCCTCTTCTCTAAAATAATATATATATATATATATATAGAGAGAGAGAGAGAGAGAGAAATCTTCCGTTGCACACTACTTTGGTGAGCACTCCGTGAGCACTCCCAAACTAGAGACCCTATGAAAAATCCGAACCGCTCATATTGTTCTATATGTCTTAGATAGCCTAACAATAAAAAATCAAGTAATTTGAAGTTCATTTACCCATGATTTACATCATCACAAAATTGTGTGGCTGAAATTTCTAATAGCATGATGGATGGGCAAATGAACTTCAAATTACTTGATTTTTTATTGTTAGGCTATCTAAGGCATATAGAACAATATGAGCGGTTCGGATTTTTCATAGGGTCTCTAGTTTGGAAGTGCTCACGGAGTGCTCACCAAAAGTAGTGTGCAACCGAAGGGGACTCATATAGAGATATATATATATATATATAAAAGACCTATCCCGGCATTTTAAAATGGCGGGATAGGTTTTGCTATTAAAAAAAACTAAAAAAAAGGAAAATTAATCTATCCCGGCGTTTCCAAACGCCGGGATAGCTTAAAAGCCAACCCCGGTGTTTGAAAACGCCGGGAAAGATTTTGCGCATCCCCGGCAGGGGCAGTCCGGCGCTTGCGGCAATGTTTTGCGAAGCGCCGGGACGGTCAAACCTGGCATTTTTAAACGCCAGGAAATCAAAAAATAAACGCCGGGAATTTATGGGTCTTTTGTAGTGAGCTGTGGACACTGGTCTTTGTCAGCAGATTGTTCCAGCAACATTCAATAACATAATACTAAGCATTAGTAAAGAAACATTTGTTAGTCATTGCCATCACGAAATCAAGCTTTTCCGACCAAATGGGTATGACTATAAATCACACTTCTAGTGAGAATTCTAGTGAGAATTCTAGAAAGACATACAAATTCTGCTAACCATCATTTTCATGTCAAACCTCCACAGGGGGCACCTAATTTCCTAGTCAAGACAACTATGGGAAATGCCAACAGAATCATTTGTTGCACAATCTAGAAGATCAGTTAACAGCTTCAAAAACACTCCGCTAACATAGTGGTTATTGCTTAAATTATGACCTTTAGTGGTGCTTGTCCCAAGCCAGATAAACGAAGGGGGTTGCATTAGATAGCCATATCCAACAGTTACACTGGAAGATAGGATTAACTGGATCTGATGGATGGAAAGTGAGATTGAAGTTTGAAAACAGAATGATTGAAGAAACGACAAGTGAATAGGGATGGGATCAGAATCAGATGCTTCAGATCCCAGACTCCCAGTTAAAAGCGTCATGCAAGCAAAGAAAGAGTGGGAGATTGGACGGACCAGGAAAGGTTCTTAAAAA
Source organism: Hemerocallis citrina (assembly GCA_017893485.1). Taxonomy (NCBI): domain Eukaryota; kingdom Viridiplantae; phylum Streptophyta; class Magnoliopsida; order Asparagales; family Asphodelaceae; genus Hemerocallis; species Hemerocallis citrina. Next base: position 1,153,195 of record JACEHZ010000731.1, on the reverse strand, counting down.
AAACTTGAAGGGGCACAGAGTCAAATCAGTGAGATTTGCTGTCTTGTTCTTAACACCAGAGCAAAGCACGATAAATGGTTATTAACACTTTGTTAGCTGAATGTTTAATTTAGTAATGCTTTCACAAGTTCAGTTAACAGCTATATTTCTATGTTTAACTTCTACAAGAAAGAATGTACTCTTATATCAGAAAAAGGAAAAGGAAAAAAACTAACTTTAACCTACTTAGAATGCAGAAGATATGCAATATGAATGGACAACGGATAACAGTACCTAGCAATGGTTAGCCTACCAATGGCACTTCATGAAGAAAAAAGAGAAGAAAAAAAAAGAATATCCACAAAGTGAATCAGAAAGCAAATATATATAAGTTCAAGAGTTGCAAAGCTTAAAGCTCACTAATCAGTTTTATCCAACATCTAACATCATGATAGCACTGAGGAAATAAAGCAATAAATTTTATGATTAGATTTTATATTCAGTAAATGTAATGGCAGGACGCTTTATGAGTTAGAAGTGAACAAGAAAACAATACTTACCCTAATGTGTGCTTCATCCACTTTTCATCATCTCTTTTCTGCAAACAAGAGAGAAATAAGAGAAGAACTTGTCAGATCAAAGAAAAATAAATTAAATGGAGAAAGGATATGCCTAGAATATTCAGCTGACCGTAAAATCTTCACGAGCATGGGCTCCTCTACTCTCCTTTCTTGCCTCTGCAGAGTGCATAGTTATGCAAGCATTTATAAGAAGATTTTCAAGCTCAATAGTTTCTATCAAGTCAGAATTCCTGTCACAGCACCGTGTAGATTAGTCAGTGCCAGTGCTCTACAAATGAGATATTCAAATGAGACATTACTGCAAAAAGATAAATACCATATCAAACTCCGATCACGGATCTGCACATCATGAAAACTATCCCAAGACTTGTCAATCAAGTGGCAGCCTATAATCAAATTAAATATAAGTATCCTCTCAGTAGAGCGGGGGGAAAGATGCACTGCATAATTACATAGAACACACTACTATACCAACATAAGATCATGGAAAAAATAAAAGGAATAGGGTGATGTCAGCAAAAAAAAAGAAAAGAACACCATTTTGATCATATACCTTCTTCTAAAGTTTCTTGAGTACGGAAGACAGCAGCATTATTCTGCATCACTCGTTGCATATTAAGCCGAATATTTGATGTTGGCAGCGATCCATTTGAGTTTCTTAATTTGTCCAGCCAAGCGATGGTCCTTTCACCAGCATCTTTGTCAAGTGGCTTTTGTTTTTGTCCTGTATACATATATTCCATTCTAGATAAATAATGTGTGCAAGTTCATGATGCATGATGTTGCACAACTTCCAAAGAAGTGAGACTAACTTGCCTGGCTTACAGATTTCCGCAACTCGGTTTGCACATGCTCTACCAAAGACAACAATGTCAAGAAGAGAATTTGCACCAAGCCGATTTGCACCATGAACTGATGCACAGGCTGCTTCTCCTGCAGCCATAAGTCCAGGAATAACTGTATCTGGATCATCACCTTTTATGTCAACAACCTGGAAAGTAAAATATAGACAACATTTTAAGTAACTTGTAAAGTCTGTGAACCAAATTCTCAGAATTGAAACAGTTTCAAGCATATCAGTGGAATATTACCTCCCCATGATAATTTGTAGGAATACCACCCATATTATAGTGCACTGTGGGTAGAACTGGTATAGGCTCCTTGGTAACGTCAACACCAGCAAAGATGGCAGCTGTTTCAGATATTCCAGGAAGTCGCTCTTTAAGAACTTCTGGTGGTAAATGATTCAGGTGAAGATAAATGTGGTCCTTTTGTGGCCCTGAGGAAATAGAACTTATGCATTAGTTGCAAAAAATCAGGACCCAATCCATAAGTCTATGAGAATATATACTCGGGTGCAGATACATTTAGTTCTTCACAAACAAACTCAAACTCCATACATGAGCAAAAACACACAGCATGAAGGAGCTATAATAGGAAAGGAACAAGGAGTTGTGCATTATGCCGGATATAAAGACCGTTGAAGTTATTCACAGTCGAGAATGAAAGAAATAGGACAAAGCATAATAATGGTCAGCTCAATTCAACTAACTTGTTGATCAAATTTCTATGAAAGATTCATCAGATATTAAGTTTGCTGACATCATGACATGAAGGTGCAGTATATAAAATGCTTACCTACACCACGCCCTTCTCTAATTTCCACGGTCATAGATCTTGAAACAACATCTCGTGATGCAAGATCCTTGGCGGTAGGAGCATATCGTTCCATAAAACGTTCACCTTCACTGTTTCTTAGTATACCACCTTCACCGCGAGATCCTATTTAACACATCCAATGATAAAAAGTAACTGAGTTACCGACACATTAAACACAGGAATATTCAATTTCTTTTTATAAAAAAACTGTAACATAATAAAATTATACATATTACAGCTTTTATAAACCATCAGTAGGTTCCGTTATCACTAAGAGGGTCGGTGTGTCACTAGTGTCAACCCAACCTGCAAGAGTCCCTCTAGTTGCACTACCTTATGGCAAAAGGTGCAACTGAAAAGTAAAAGAAATTACTCTATATTTGCAACTTGGACTTGCAACTACAGGGAATCTATCAAGTTGGGCTGCAACTTACTCGATGAGTTGCAACTATTTGCAATGAAAAAAAGACACAGTAGTTAAACTTAAATATGACGTAAACAACTTGATGGTTAAAAAGCACAAACCTTCAGTAATGAGACACCCAGCACCATATATACCTGTAGGATGGAACTGAACAAACTCAAGATCCTGCATAAGAAAATGAAAGCACAAGGTGAAATGCAAGGCTGAGAAACTAGAACAAAAGGCCTCTAATAAGCAGAGAGATCAAAAGAACCTGCAGGGGCAATCCAGCACGTGCAACCATAGCATTGCCATCACCAGTGCATGTATGAGCTGAGGTTGCAGAGAAGTAAGCTCTTCCATATCCCTGAAGATTTACAACATTAAAGTTAGGATGAACCTGGGTATCTACTTATTAAAATTATCCACTGTTAAATGGAAGACTGTTACCCCAGTAGCCAAAATAGTTGAGGCTGCACGGAAGCGATGGAGGGTCCCATCTTCCATATTCAGTGCAACCACCCCTTGGCAAGCCCCTTAAAGAATCAATGAGAAAACCAATGTTACCAAGCATGAGCAGAAAGAAGAAAGTAAATGAGATTAAAAAACAAATTTGATATCTGTGAAGAACACACTGTAATTTTTAAAGCAGCATAAAGCACAACTAGGATGAAAACAGAAAAACAGCAAAATTCATAAAACAGGGATGATATGTCAACTAAAACATGAACCAATAAGTCTGCTCTTTTAACAGTTCAGAAAGAAATAGATAATCCTGAATGAAGTCAATCAACTGTTATGAAGATAATCAAAATAACTATATATGCTGAAGAACAAAACTATATAGTAAAAGGAAATGGAAAAAATATTCTATCGAGCAGAAACAAAAACCATAAATAAAAGTAGCTTACCACTGCTATCCATAAGAAGATCCAATGCAAAATATTCAACAAAGAACTGAGTATTGTGCTTCATAGCTTGACCATAGAGTGTATGCAACAATGCATGGCCAGTTCGATCAGCAGCACATGCACAACGATAAGCCTGACCACCTACAGATGAAATTAGCTTAGTATCCTACAGACAAACAGAAAATCATATAGAAACGTGAACTTAAAAATCTACGCATTGTGTACCTTTTCCAAAATCCAAACTTTGACCTCCAAATGCACGCTGATATATTTTGCCATCATCAGTCCGGGAGAATGGCAACCCATAATTTTCAAGTTCAATGACTGCTTTTGGTGCCTCTCTGCACATGTACTGGATAGCATCCTGATCCCCTGAATGATTCATCAAAATCTTTGATTAATTCAACATATATAAAGCGGGACAATTTCGATGCAGGTAAAATAATCATCAGCACTATATTGTTTTGTAAAATAGAAACCCACTAACAAGTACAATTTCCACAGTAGTTTGTGAAGGAGACTGGAGAGAAACAACTAGACTATAGGAAATTAAATTCATGATGATGGTACTGAAAATGACCGGGAACAAAACGCACAACCCATAATTTTGGAAGTATGCCATATAATTGTATGAACAAAGTATGTATAATAATGTAAAGTATGATCAAGCATGATCATGTAATATACCTAACCAATCACTGCCTTTAACTGTGTCATACATATGCCACCTCCAGTCATCCTCGGACATATTTCCCAGAGCTGCATTTATGCCACCCTGCAACAAAAACAAGACCACAAATTCAGTGCTCAATATCCACGAGAAAAGGAGAATGACATTTTAAAACTAAATATTTTCCTTCACATGGAAACAATATTTATTGGTGTTAATGACAGGAAGAAAAAAACCCATTATAGAAGATGTTGTAAAGTATAACTGTTAATACAAAAAGAAGGCTCACTCTAGACTTGTTGAATTAAAATTCAATCCTTGTAAAATTAACAGAAATATCGATAGAAATAATGTATTGCAGCTTATTTACTGAAATGTACTGCCATTTTGACGCTAAAAGAACTTTAAGCCCCTATTCCACTATGAAACATCCAGCATATAGCCTACTTGTTCATACTTCATATAAACTCCTGTAAATGTTTCTTCTCTTCCTTCACCATATCCATATGACACTTGCAATACTTTCAATCGCAAAGATAGCTTTCTACATAAAGTATAGATGACATGTTACACACAATATACCGATTATTCTGAACAACTTACAACCCTACACAGAACTTACGGTCAATCAAAATATTATCAAATCGGAAATAGTACACACAAAAACTTCAGGACTATTAATCTTACAAATACAGAAAAACTGAGAGGTATCAGCCATTATAATACCTGCGCAGCAACTGTATGCGAGCGAGTAGGAAAGAGCTTGGTGATACAGGCTGTATTAAACCCATGCTCCGAGAGGCCAATAGCTGCCCTAAGCCCGGCACCTCCTGCTCCTACAACGACGGCATCATATGTGTGATCGACAATGGTGTAAGATGATCGTCCCCCAACCTACATCACAAATTTTAATTACGCATACTGAACAATATCAACACAACTCCCAATCTAATTTCATATCAACATGTTTAACAGCACGTGAGCTAGTGATGATGTAATAAATTTAAACCCTAACAAATGCATCAATGAGTTTAATAATCAATCAGATCTAATAACAGTTCTCCGAAAACACATCAGATCGTCAATTTAAGCATTTCTAGGGTTTATCAACTACTTCCGAATCTCGATGAGATCATCTGATCTGAGATCAAGAACCTCAAACTCAGTGCGATCGACACGAATCTTAGAGCAGAACTACAAGAACGAAACGAAACGAAAGGAAAGGAAAGAAATTGTGAGAATACCGAATCTGAAGAGAAGAATCGAGGAGCGATCCGTTCGGTTCCGATCGACGGCTTCTTCGTCGACAATCGGAGACCGCGAGATACGCAACTTCGCCACATCTCTATCCTCTTCTCTCTCTAGAAATGAAGAAGAACTATAAGCTGCTCTTTGTCTCTGTATAAAAAGGGTGAAACTATAGATCGATCGGCAAGTGCGGAACGAGAATGAATGGGAAAATTAATAAATAAATTGGGTTGCGAGGAAATTACGAGATTGCCCTTTCAGATAGGGATCAACAAATTTTAGGAGTATAGTGGTTATCTTGTAAATTCGTGGAATTCCGAGGGTTACGAAGAGAGGCAGCTAAGAATCACTTACGCACGTGATTAGCGCAAGTAATTGAGATTTTGTGAGTTTTGTGGAGATGTTAACGATATCTTGAATGGATGCAACCAAATGAACGCGGCCTCTATTCTCTCCGTAATCTTTACGAAGAGAGCCAACTAAGAATCACTTGAGCACGTCATTAGCGCAAGTAATTGAGATTTTATGAGTTTTGTGGAAAGGTTAAGGAAATCTTGAATGGATGCAACCGATTGAACGCGGCCTCTATTCTCTCCATAATCTTTGTTTCGTGTTGAAATTTTTATACAATGCTTTCATCCTTTGGAAAATAGTATGCTACAATCGCATGAAAACACCGGCAAATCTTTTGGACAAACAGTATGATCACTTGTATATGGTCGGTTTTCATCTATGAATTATGAACAAAGATTAATCCACCTCTAACAAGGTTTTTTTTTTTTTAAGGGAAAAGGTGGAATAACGCTACCCTCTTTCATTAATAAGAAGTTAATAAAACAAACCCGGTCTATCGGGAGAATACAAAAGTACAGTGCAGGAAATAAAATATAATCCCCCAACAAAACCCCGAGAGGTAGGTCTAGTCATCCAAACATCATACACCCAAAAGTAGAGTGGGTCGATACAAAAAACCAAATAGTGGAGACTGTGGCTAATGAAACTCTGCTGATTGTGGAGGGCGCAACCTCTCAGTCCAGTGTCGGCCCAAACTCTACCTCCTCATCATCAAATTCTTCCATCTGGAAGACTCTGGCAATTCTGCCTCTCGCTCCTGTGGCAGCAGCTGTAGCCCAAAAAGATATAAAATGCATGATATGAGTAAAGTTACCAGAAATACTATTACATGAAGCATGAAAATAGAAATTATTTCAGTCTAGCCATAACACCCATGTAGTTGCCGCAATGGCAATGTACCACGCATCCTTCATTTCGTGGCGAACCGAGGCAAATTTGGGGCCAATCCACAAATCCTCGTATTCGCTGGGATAGTCGCCTATTCCTAAAGCTCGTAACACCACTACCATAGTTGCCTTACTTCTTGGGCAGTAAATAAAGAGGTGATTCAAACTCTCCACATGCATGTTACAGAATCCACAGTTGGTCGCTGATATGGCTAAAAATGGGGTTTAATCGGAGCCGTCCAAATCAGGCACGAATCTTGATGCCCAGGGGTAAAACGGTAATTTCTCCTACCAGTGGGTCTGAAGCGGGTACTGGTTCTCCTCCTCGAAAACCCGCTAACCCGCAAGCGGATCCACCTCAATCGGGTGCGGGTTTCAACCAGCAGAAAGCCCGAATCAGAGGGATAGAATTAGGGTTTCTGATTAGATCCTAATCAACGGCCCTGATTCATATCTATCCCTCCACCGGGGATTAGGGATTACATTCCTAATCTGTTTACAAGGAGAATATTCCTTATCAGATCACGGGGATTACATTCCTAATCCGTTCCCTATGACGCCTATAAATACCTCCCATCCATCTCCATTAAGAGGTAATCAATCTCTCTCCAGTTTCTGCGCTCTTTCATAATCATTTCTGGTTACTGACTTGAGCGTCGGAGGGTGCGTCGCCGGGAACAACCCCGGTGTCTCGCACTTTTTGCAGGTCCACGGCGGGAGCGACGATCATACCCCGACGGAACAGGTATACAGGTTTACTATTCAGTTTCCCTAAGAATCCACAAATACTATCTGTTTGCCCCCACACCAAATTTAGTGGCAACAGATTGGCGCCGTCTGTGGGAAACTAACGAATAGAAACCTCTCCTCTTCCCGGTGAACAGATCTTCTCCAACCATGCCTCCTAGGAAAGTCAGATCGAGGGGGTCCAACCGAGGACCCAACCCTGATCAGCAGCAAGAAGTTCCCCCTAATCCCGCTCAATAACAAGGGTAACTTCCCCCTGCAACGGAAGACCCGCTCCAGCAGGACCTTCCTCCTCCTAATCAGCCGCCTCCAAAGGGTCCTAACCCACAGAAACAGCCTCTTCACCAGGACCACGTCTCCATCCACAATGCCTCTTCGGACTCCATGGCCTCCCATCATCCCCGAGCCTCCAGTCACCACAACACCATCCTCAATCGCCAGAAAGAGGATGATCTGCGCCGCCACCTGGATGAAAAGCGGGCCCGAGAGGGAACCTCCCGCAAACACCGTCCAGATGACCGGTCTCCTCGCCACCGAGAACACAAAAGGTCTCCTGCCAGGAGGGGACGTAGAGAGTCACCCGAGCATCACAGAAGAAGACCATACTCCCCCGCGGGTCGGCAACAGCCTAGGAACAATGAGGCACCCATCACCCGTGCCGAGTTCCAGCAGTTCCAAGCGACCGTCCTGCAGGCTCTCAATCTCCGTCGGAACCCTAATGAGCCGAAGGCCCCTTCTCCTCCTCCGGTCCGAAGTCCTCGCCGACGATCCCCCTCTCCTCCTCCAGAGCGAAGTCCTCGACGACGGTCCCCATCCCCTCTTCCCAACAACTCCAGGCACGAACCAAGTCCTCGCAGATCTAGAAGTCACCGTCGTCGGAGCCCCCGCTCTCCCTCCTACGAAGACGAGTCTAGGGGCTCGGCCGACTACCGTCGAAGGGACGGCGCTATGTACCGCCGTCTTCACGAAGTGGAGAGGCGATTGGGTCAGCTGGACCGAGAATAAGAACTTAGAGGGAGGACCCTTCGTCCTAGCAGACCTCCTTTCTCCCGAACCATAATCGACACATCGGTGCCGTTCGGTTTTAAACCTCCCCAATTTGAGAATTACTCGGGGGAGACCGACCCTGTTGATCACATCGAAAGTTTTAAGACCCTGATGCTCCTCCATCAAGCTTCCGATGCCCTCCTCTGCAAAACCTTCCCCGCAACTCTCAAGGGCCCAGCTCGAGAATGGTACTCTCGCCTTGCCCCTTCCTCAATATTCTCCTTCGAGCAGTTCGAGACCCTTTTCATTACCCATTTCGTAAGCAGCCGTAGAGCTGAGAAAACCAGCGTCTCGCTATTGCACCTCCACCAGAAGAAGGGTGAGAAGTTGAGAGACTATGTGAAGAGGTTCACAGCTGAAGCCAGGTCCATAGCATCCCTCGACCAGTCGGTCGCTGTGGCAGCATTTCAATCTAATGTCCTCAATTCCAACCTCCGCTCCTCCCTCGCCAAGAAGCCTCCACAGAACTTCTCTGACCTCCTCCTCCGTAGTGAAAAGTACATCAGGGCAGAAGAGGCCGAGCAGCGACCCAACTGGGAGGGGTCTTCCTCCGGATTTAAAAGAAAGGGAACATAAGAGGAAGGAGCCAAGAAGCTCCATAAGGATAATGCCGGCCAGCGCTGACCTCCCCCCAGATTTGAGAAGTTCACTCCCCTCACCACTAACGTCTCAACCATTCTGATGGAAGTCGAAAAGGAAGGGATCATACCTCCTGCTCCGAGGATGAATACCCCAGCCAAGAGAAGAGATAAAGAGAAATGGTGCCGTTACCACAGGAACCATGGACACGACACCAATGATTGTCGCGCCTTAAAAAATGAGATAGAAGCCCTTATCCAGAGGGGGCAGCTGAACAGGTTCGTAAGAAAGGACCGAGCCGAACTCCCTCCCCCGCCTCGGGGGGCTAACAAGCGTCCGAAACGAGAAGAGACACCTGACTTTGAGGAAGAGCGAGTCCTCCACCTCATCCATGGGGCCTAATGGGGGGCTCCTCAAACTCCTCTCGGAAGGCATTTTTAAGAGAAGTCAATTCGGTCCATACCACCCCTCCTCCCAGAGGCCTCGGAGTGCCTGTCACATTCTCCGACGAAGATCTTGAAGGAGTTCGCACCCCACATTGTGTAGAACCCCATATTTTCAAATATTATTTTAATTATTTGAAAATGAATTTAAATGATTTTTTTGGAGATTTAATTAATATTTTCTAAGAAATTTATCTTTTGTACACGTGCAAAACACGTGCAAATGACTTTTTAGAAATTTGAAAAATTAAGATTTCTTTATGAAAAATCATTATTTATTATTTAGAATTTATGTAGTATTTTTCCAGATTTTTCTAAAATTAATTGATACTATTTGCAATTTTTGAGAAAAGAAAGACTTATTTGCAAAATTGACATTTTCAAGGGTTGAAATGCAAATTTGGCATTCTGGACGTTTTAAGCAGTATTGGCTGAGGTTTAGAAGTATATTTTCTATTAGATCCTAATTTAAAGGAGTTTTATTGAATTTACAAGACTAATGTATATATATGTGAGTTGTATTTTTGGGAAGGATTGGTTTGCAAAATGTCGGTAAAACCCTAATATTAATCCGGCATATATAAGGGATTTCCTTCCCAGCCGTCATTTACAAAATATACAGATTTTGAGATTTGTTTGAGGAGCAAGAAGAGGCTTTTTGGATCTAGCAAGGAGGAGAGCTTTTTCGTGGATTTTCTTCAAAACAAAGTGAGTGGTTTGGTTTTTGTTTTGCTTTGTTTTGTTTATTTGTTTTGATTGATGAATGACGTAAGATCTTTGTTACGCTTTGTTTGGGATCGGTATGATATTGTTTTGTTTGTCTCATTGTGTGCATGATATGGATCTTTTATTTTGATATGGATGATGAGAACACTTGTTGATATTTGGACCATGTATAAGAAACTATCAAGATTTGTTGAGGAAATATTGATGTATGGGATCGTATTATTGGAAAGCATGTTAAGAATTGATTAGGTCGTGATCGGATGATAGACATCTGGATCTTATGATTTTATATCAGATTTGATTATGAGTCGAGGATGAAGTTTAGTTGGGAAACCCTAATAGAAGATTAGTGATTTAGATCATGAGAAGTTGAGATTTGAGGAATTAATGGATGAGTAATGTATCCGTATTGGAGATTATTTTGAGAGTTATCATTGGCTTGTGTACGAACTATTGTTTGATAAACAATGAACAATGATTCTTTAGAAATATTCAGTTTGATTTTGTATCCAGACCTATTTTTGAAAACTGTAGGCCGACAGTCGACTGGCCTACTGTGCAGTCGACTGGTACAACTCTACTGATTATCTTCAGTCTTTTGAGAATTGTTCGGGACAGTCGACTTAGGCTATTGTCAGTCGACTGGTCTGCTGATCGTAAAATTTGTTCAGTCCTTTCGGGACAGTCGACCTATGAACCTTTTCAGTCGACTGATATACTTAGAATATTTTCTTGAAAATTATTGGAATTTGTCTCGGGGCAGTCGACTGATGACTTTTCTAGTCGACTGATATGCCTTAGATTATTTTGTGAAATTCTGGAGAAATGTCCTCTGGACAGTTGACTTACCTCAGCATAAGTCGACTAGTACTGAGGGATCTGTGTATTTGATTTTGAGATATTTTGTTCAAAGTTTGATTTGAGATATTTTGTTCAGTGTTTGATTTTGAGATATTCAGTTGAACCACTTGTTTAGTGGGAATTTGATTAGATATTTGATTTTGAGTCTCTAGAGGTACGTGACCCTAGTATACCGGTGTTGAGTTATTTGTTGAGGCCCATTGAGGCGAATTTTCAGTTATTCAGATTTTTAGTCCGGTGGGGTACACTACTCTAGGAGATTTGTTCAGTAACCAAAAATAATAAGGACTTGCACTAGTAGTGTCATGACGAAGGGGACATGAGTTATGCACCTCAGTAAGGCTTTAGATGTGGGAATTAATCTCCTGAATTATCCAAGTGGTTAACTTGAGATGTGGGATTTATCTCCTGAATTATCCAGGTAGACAACCTGAGATGTGAGATATATCTCCTGAATTATCCAAGTAACTATCTTGAGATGCGGGATTGACCTACGGAATGATCAGAGTCGAGGCGACACTCTTGGGATATTATTGTGATGATGAGTCTATGTTTGGATGTGGGTTGATCTCCTGAATTATCCAGGAAAAATACCTGAGATGTGGGATCTATTTCCGGGATTATCAAGCATGGGCAAATTCTCATAGTTTATCTTCATCTCTTAGTAGTCATCGTTGTCAGCATATAGCATTTGTGTTTTATTGACTCATCTTTATGCATTCGGATTTCCTGTTTTCACATGTGACATTTGGTTTTGGTATCACCTGTTGTTCTATTTGGTATTTTGATTATTACTTGTTGGACATTATGATTTAAGTTCATTTATGTTGTTGTTTGATTTTTATGCCACTCACACCATTTATGGCTGACCCCTTTAGTTTGGGGGTTAGGGTTCAACTCTAGCCTCACTTGTTGCAGGTTATTGCTTAGAGTTGGAGATTGGATGCTTGAGTTAGCTTTTGGGATAAATGGACTATTAAGTGCTTAGTGTTAATTTGTAAAGACCTGTTGAGCTAATTTTGAGTTGTTTAGTCTTCCGCTGTGATATGTAAAGGTTGTTGTAATAAACATTGAAAATTTTAGTGGTGTTTGATTGTGTTTATTGTTATATTGAAGTGGATCACTGGGAATGTGCCACGTATTTTCTAAGCTCTCATATTAGAAATTCGGGGCGCTACACATTGTGACGCACTCGTCATTGGTCTCCACATGGCGAATTTCAAAGTCGAGAGGATCCTAGTAGATAACGGCAACTCCGTAAACATCCTCTTCTTCGTTGCTTTTAAAGGCCTAAAGCTCTCCCGAGACAGACTCAAGCCCGCCGGCTACACGCTCCATGGGTTCACGGGACTGCCAGTGACTATTGAAGGGGTGATTACCCTCGATGTAACCGCTGGCAAAACTCCTACTACCCGAACGGAGTCGATGGACTTCATGATCGTAGACGTCCCAGCAGCCTACAATGTCATTCTGGGCCGGCCTGGCCTAGCCGCCCTCGAAGCCGTCCCTTCTACCTACCATTTCAAAATGAAGTTCCCCACTCGGGCCGGAGTAGGGGAAGTAAAGGGCAATCAGGAGCAGGCCCGCAAGTGCTACATGACCTCTACCCTCGGACCCGTCCTCTCCTTAGAAACTCTGGAAATCCCCCAAGATGTTGCTCGACCAACATCCGAGCCGGTGGACGAATTGGAGGAGGTGCTCTTCTCTGAGCAGGAGCCGACCCGCAAGTTCTTTGTTAGCAAGACCCTCCCGTCGGCCCTATACTCAGATATTGTACAATGCATCCGAAGGAACCACGGCCTCTTCGCATGGTCAGCTGCAGATATGCCCGGTATCTCCGAAAAACTCTTAGTCCACCGCCTAAGCGTTGATCCGGGGTCCAAACCGGTTCAGCAGAAGAGGCGCAAGTTCGCCCCCGAGCGTCAGCTCGCTATTAAAGAGGAGGTGGACAAGCTCTTGAGGGCCCGATTCATACAGGAGGTGAACTATCCTGAGTGGTTGTCGAATGTAGTAATGGTGAAGAAGTCCAATGGGACTTGGAGGATTTGTATTGATTTCACCGACCTCAACAAGGCTTGCCCCAAGGACCCCTTCCCTCTTCCGAGTATTGACACTCTGATTGATGCAACCTCGGGACAAGAGCTCCTCAGCTTCATGGACGCCTTCTCAGGTTACAATCAGATAAGGATGTTCCCTCCGGATATCCCAAAGACCTCATTTGTGACCGACCAAGGCCTCTATTGCAATAGAGTCATGCCGTTCGGTCTGAAGAATGCAGGAGCTACATATCAACGCCTCGTCAACAAGGTTTTTCAGGCCCAGATCGGCCGCAATATGGAGGTGTATGTTAACGACATGCTCGTAAAAAGCATCCGAGGCATCGATCATGTGACCGACCTCCAAGAGGCGTTCGACGTTATGAGAAAACACAATATGCGACTTAACCCGAACAAGTGCGCTTTCGGAGTCTCCTCGGGGAAGTTCCTCGGCTTCATGGTCAGCCAACGAGGAATTGAAGCAAACCCTGAGAAGATCAAGGCCATATTAGACATGGCCCCATCCAGAAATGTAAAAGAAGTCCAAAGGTTGACAGGTCGCCTAGCCGCCATAGGGCGCTTTCTGTCGAAGTCAGGGGAAAAATGCCTCCCGTTCTTCAAAGCCCTCAGAGGGGCTAAAGGATTTGAGTGGGGACAACAGCAATAGGAGTCCTTCGACCAGCTCAAGGCTTACCTCATCAATCCACCTCTTCTCAGCAAACCAATACCTGGCGAACCACTCTACCTCTACCTGGCAGCCTCCGAGCAGACACTTAGTGCAGTCTTAGTCAGAGAAGAAGACAGGGCTCAGAAGCCCATCTACTATGTGAGCAAGGTACTCCGAGACGCCGAGCTCCGATATCCGAAGATAGAAAAAATGGCCTATGCCCTGGTGATGGCCGCGAGGAAGCTTCGCCCGTACTTTCAGTCGCATTCGGTGGTCGTTCTTACCGACCAGCCGCTGAAGCAGGTTCTTCACAAGCCCGAGACTTCGGGTTGCCTTATGAAGTGGTCAATCGAACTGAGCCAACACAATATAACTTATCAGCCTCGGACCGCGATCAAGGCTCAGGCGCTGGCCGAATTCATAGTTGAAAGTACTATCCCCGAATCCAGCCAAACAGTGAAGGGACCACCCGTCTGGTCGGTTTATGTTGACGGATCCTCCTGCAACGAGGGAAGCGGGGCAGGGGTCATCCTGGCAGGCCCAGATGACTTCATCCTCCAATACTCCCTCCGTATAAACTTCAAAGCCTCGAACAACGAAGCTGAATACGAGGCGCTCATAGCCGGCCTTGGAATGGCCCGAAATGCAGGGGCGCAACGCCTTCGAATCTTTAGCAACTCCCAGCTGGTCGTCAATCAGGTCCTCGGCGAATATGAGGCGCGTGATGACATGATGGTTAAATACTTAGCCAAAGTCAAGAGCCTCATGGCACTGTTTGAAGAGGCCCTCATCCAAAAAATCCCCCGGGAAGAAAATGCTCAGGCCGACGCCTTATCCAAATTGGCCTCCTCTTCCCTTCAAGGTCTCGAGCAGACCGTACTGATAAAAGTCCTTCTGAAACCGAGCATAGAGGACGAAACTCTCGACTCTATAAAGACATTGCATGTCATCCTCGAAAACAACTGGATGAGACCCCTCATTGAATTTTTAAGGGACGGACTCCTCCCTGAGGACCCCAAGGAAGCACGAAGAGTTAGAACCCGAGCCGAGCGTTATACATTAATCGGAGGCATCTTATATAAACGCTCCTTCACCCAGGTGGACGGTCGACCTTACCTGAGGTGCCTCTCCCCCGGGCAAGCCGACTACGCCCTGCAAGAACTTCATGAGGGCATCGGCGGGGCCCATTCAGGGTCCAGGGCCCTAGCGCGCAAAGTGTTGAACTACGGGTATTTCTGGCCCACTCTCCTACGGGACGCTGAACGACACGTTCGGCAATGCAGCTCCTGTCAAAAGTACTCCGACATCCGATGCCTTCCACAAGCACCACTCACTTCCCTATCAAGTCCGATCCCCTTCGCAATGTGGGGGATGGATTTACTAGGGTCGTTTCCGCCAGCCCCCGGACAGCTTAAGTTCCTAGTCGTGGCAGTCGACTACTTCTCGAAATGGATAGAGGCCGAGCCCCTGGCCACGATCACCGAACATAAGGTTGTTCAATTCTTCTGGAAAAGTGTGATCTGCCGATTTGGCGTTCCCCGGGTCCTAGTTACAGATAACGGAACACAGTTCACTGGGGCTGCCTTCCGAGATTTATGTGAAGACCTCGCCATACAATACCGGTTCTCCTCCGTTTCTCATCCTCAGTCAAATGGCCAGGCCGAAAATGCCAACCGACAGATTCTCTCCGGCATTAAGAAAAGGCTAAACAAGTGTTCCAAAGGCTTGTGGGTCGACCAGCTGCCCAATGTGCTGTGGAATTACCGCACCACAAAGCGGACCCCAACAGGAGAGAGCCCATTCAATCTCACCTATGGATCCGAGGCCATCATCCCCTTGGAAGTCGGAATACCCTTTCCCCGTCTGATAGCATATGATGAAGAGCAGAACGCTAGAGAGCTCAGAGCAAGCCTAGACCTGATATAAGAGATCCGAGAAAGAGCTGCCATACGTCAACAAAGCTACCGAAGAAGGATCGATCTAGCATACAACAAAAGAGTCCGCCCAACGGACCTTAAAGAAGGGGACCTGGTCCTCCGAAAGTTAGCCATCTCGTTCCCAGGTCAGAAAAGCAAGTTGGCCCCGAACTGGGAGGGACCTTACAAGATTTCCGAAGTAATCTGCCCCGGCACATACAGACTAGAAGATCTCGAAGGCAGGGAGATTCCCAGTACTTGGAATGCCGACCATCTCTTAAAATACCAAGAGAGAACAATGCCTCTCTAAGTACTTCGAGATGACGAACTGTTCCTTTCCTGTTACTTGTAGTAGTTTTCTTTCATTTTTCCTTGTAATAACGGCTAGCAACTTTAGAAGCAGCCGATCATTGGTTATTAATGAATAAAGTCTTTTCGTATTTTTTGCTACTGTTTACATCTCTCTGCTTTTTACTCTTCAATCTAACGATGGTTCGGAGTCCAACACTTGGCTCGATTCTACTTTGCAAGTTCACTCCTAAGCGGACTAGAGGTAGTTCGCCATTCGGAATTGCTCCCATAGCCGTTGAACTAATCTAACGATGGTTCGGAGTCCAACACTTGGCTCGATTCTACTTCGCAAGTTCGCTCCTAAGCGGACTAGAGGTAGTTCGCCATTCGGAATTGCTCCCACAGCCGTTGAACTAATCTAACGATGGTTCGGAGTCCAACACTTGGCTCGATTCTACTTCGCAAGTTCGCTCCTAAGCAGACTAGAGGTAGTTCGCCATTCGGAATTGCTCCCACAGCCGTTGAACTAATCTAACGATGGTTCAGAGTCCAACACTTGGCTCGATTCTACTTTGCAAGTTCGCTCCTAAGCGGACTAGAGGTAGTTCGCCATTCGGAATTGCTCCCACAGCCGTTGAACTAATCTAACAATGGTTCGGAGTCCAATACTTGGCTCGATTCTACTTCGCAAGTTCGCTCCTAAGCGGACTAGAGGTAGTTCGCCATTTGGGATTGCTCCCATAACTGCCGAACCACTCTGGCGACAATCCGAGGTCTAACACTTGTGCTTGGACGCGTTTCCTCACCTCGCAAGACTACATGACTGGGCATCGGAAGCGAAGCTCGACACCTCTGGCCGATCTCTCACCTCACAGATCGGCAAACAAACAACAGTTACAAAAATAAAGAACACACAAGTTCGGCAACAACATTTTATTAATGGATAGGATGCGGTACAAAGACAAGCACAACAGAGAAAGTTACAATGCCGACTTATTACACTTGGCCAAAAAAAAAGAATATACAAAAGCCCTTGGAGACGACGTCTTCAGCGCTTTCTTGGAGCCGGGGCGTTCCGCTTCAAAGACACTCGAGAGTGGCGACGCTTGTCTCCCGAGCGCAACCCCAAGCCAGCAAATTGAGACGTATCCTCGGCGCCGCTTCTAGTAGCTGCACCGACGGATGCTCCGCTCGACGAAATTGCTACCGAGCTTTGCGCGTCCCCCGGACTAGGATGGCCGATATGCTGACGAGTTGCCATTTCGTAGAAGGTAATGCCCCGATCACTCTCCGCGCGAGTGCACGAGGTGCTTCGGACATTAAGGGGTCCCGAATGCGGCTTAAGATGAGCCACTTCCGCCTCCAACTCCGAGATCCGATCACGCAACGAGTCGTCTTTGACGTTAACTTCGAAACGAGGGGGTATCGCGGAGTCCGGCACGCCTGATCGACTGGCTATAAGGCGCTGAAGATGAGTGACTTCGATACTTTTATCCACCGTTGCTCTCTTCAGCGCTTCGATCTCGGCTGCCAATTGGACCCGTTCGGTCGTCAACTTGGCCACTTCTGCCGTTAGCCCCTCGCCTTCCGTCCGAAGCTTCGTCTCTACGGACTGCAGATGCCGGATCTCGAAAAGTAGGTCGTCTCTCTCCGCTGTTATTTTGGACAGGTTATGACGAATGCATTGAATCCGAAGCTCATTACTGAAAGCAGCTGGCGAATATTCACCTTCTCCTGTGGGAGTCAGTTCGACGATTCTGCTTTCCAAACGACAAATCTCGATATCTCGCCGGCCGAGGACGAGCTGGAGATGGTTCCGCTTGCTTTCGGCTCGGCGCAATCCAAGCTCGACTTCGTAAAGCCGCTCTCGGCATCTCGCCAGACACAACCTCGTCGTCCCCAAGCCAGCCTCGGCTCGAGCTTCCTCATCCGAACGCGTAGGCTCGACATCTTGGGCGATCACCATGAGCTGAAAAGAGATCGAAGTAATTAGCAAAAGTTCAAACACTGCCGGAGCAAGACACTTGAGAAATTTTCAACAAAAAAAATATATATATACTTGACAAAAGGGGGGCGAAAGACCAAGGTCCGAACACCAACACTTCAAAAAAAAAAATTTTCATTCATTTCAAAAAAGCAGCGGTGGCCAGTCCGCTATTAGGCGTTACAATGAGTGAAAAAAAAGAGAAAAAAAAAAGAACAAAAAACAAAACAAGAAAATGAGGAGCGGAGTCAAGGCGCGACCTCTTTCCCCGGGCGACGAGTTTGGGTGGGGGTCGACTTCTCCGAAGGGGACGCCACCGCCAGCGGAGTGACCACGGTACCGGGGACCTCGGCATCGGCTTCGTCA
This sequence comes from Hemerocallis citrina, assembly GCA_017893485.1. Classification (NCBI taxonomy): domain Eukaryota; kingdom Viridiplantae; phylum Streptophyta; class Magnoliopsida; order Asparagales; family Asphodelaceae; genus Hemerocallis; species Hemerocallis citrina. The sequence continues at coordinate 1,134,840 of JACEHZ010000731.1, read as the reverse complement.
TCCCCTTCCTCCTCCTCCCCCTCGAACTCAGGGTCAAAACCCTCGACGTGTCCGGGGAATAGCCTCCACCCCGAGACGTCCACCTCGGGGAACTCCTTCGACACCCGGTCGATAGCTGCGGCGAAGGCCTTCGCCATGTTCTGGGCGAGGAACCCCTGCGCCTTCTCCAGGGTCGCGTCCTCCGCTGCCTTCACAGCCGCCGCCTTGGCTGCCTCGGCTTCGGCCAGCTGCTTGGCCGACCCCTCCTTCTGGCGAAGGAGCTCGCCCTCCAACCTCATCACCTCGGCCTTGAGGTGCTGGATCCTCGCCGACCTGCCCTCGTGCTCGACGCGAAGCTTGTCGAGCTCGTTCGACAGCCGAGCTTTCTCGTTCCGAGCTTGGTCGGACTCTTGCTTTAGCTCTTTCTCCAGAGCTGTCAACCTCTCGGTGAGGTGACCGAAGTGGACGATGATCTGTAGCAAAGAAGAACCAAAAGAGTTAGAAATTTTTTTTGGCTAAAGGAGTACAATGAATGAAAGAAGCTCAAGGCTTACCGACACCGCCGAACGAGCGATCTCGATCACGTCGTCGCCCTCTCTCCCGGCCTCCATGGCGGCCCGGTCCTTCGGAGTGGCGAGGTGCTTGACGGCCTGCATGCTCGCCAGAGAGTTCCCGAGGAACCCATCATGCCTCCGGACTTGCCAGTCCGGAATGTGAATCCTCTTGTGCTCCTCCGTCAGGAGCTCCTCGCCTGCCACCGTCAGTGGCGGCGTCGCCATAGCGAGGGCGGCAGCGATGGGGAACTCGCCAGCAGCTGCCGGAGCCGAAATCCCCACCACGGTGTCAGCTGGACTGTCGAGGACCTCCACTTCCTCAACAGAGGCTGCAATCCTCGGAGTCTTCGAGTTCGGGGGAAGCTTGGTCGCGACCCTATTGCGCTTTTTAGGCACCTTGCTCGCAAGTCCGGCCCTGAGCGCCAGCACAGCGTCGTAATCCATGGATTCTGCGCCCAAAACAAAAACTGGTTAGCACACGGCAAATAACGAAAGAGTGCGGAAAATAAGAACATGACGAGAGCCGCGTACTGGGATCTACGCGGCAGAGCCCTCCCTTGAAGAGGATGTCCTCCGTGAGCTCCCTCCAATCGTACTTTGGCCGATCTAGGAGAGTCCGGACCGCCTCTTCTTCTTCTACGTTGAGCTTCGGAAGCGCCCTCGCCCTCTTCGGCACCCCCTCTACCCAGTTGGAAGGGATCGGCCATGCCTCCCGACTCCGCACAACCAAAAACTTCTCTCGCCAGTGCTTAATGGAGTCGGGGCATATGACGAGCCTGCCACCGTGCCTCGGAGTCAAGTAGTACCGGTACTCCGACTTATTCCCTTGGTGGAGCCGGTATAACGTCCGAAGCACGTTCAGCTGCGGCTCGATCACTGCAGCTTGGCAGTGGAGAACGAAACCATTTATCACTCTCCACGCGTTCGGCATTAGCTGGATGGGGCTGACCCCGAACCAACTCACCACGGTAACGGCGAACGCGTGGAGAGGTAGCCGAGCCCCAGCGATGAAGGCATCGACCGGCCAGCAACACATCGTCACTGGCAACGGCGAATTGGCCCTAACCCCGGGACCCGACAACATGAGCTCGTACTCCTCCGGGATGTGAACGGAATCCCGGATCGCCGCCAAGTCCTCCTCGCTCAGAATCGACGCCGCCTCGTCCGCCTCCGTCATCTCCCTCGCGGCGTTCTCCTCGAAGGACCTCCCCTCCCATGAACGATTTGCTCGGCCTGATCCTCCGGGAGCTGCCTAACCCTGTGGAGCCCGGTCAGCAGTCCTGGCAGTTGCCCGAACTCTCCCATCCTCTTCGGATCCTCAACGATCGAATCCTTGCCGAACACCTTCTTGCCCTTGGTCGGAGTCGGAGTAGAATCCTCGACGACTTCGAGGGAGGGCTCGGACTAAGAGATTTCTTCGGAGACAGAAGCTACAGACATAATTTATAAATTACCTTAAAGGGGATAGCTGCCGGAAAACTTCGGCGGAAACAAGCATCGACCACCGGAAGAATTCGCCTGAGCACAAGAAACCGTCTGAGCAAAAGAGAGGAGAAATGAGAAATGAGAGAGGGGGGTGAGGATTTATAGAGAGGCGCACTCCAAACGAGGTTAATGGGCCTGTACGACCGGCCCATTTACACAAAACGACAAAGCGACCTCAATCGTCGCCTTGCTTACCACGCCAAATCATGAGCAGCATTTAATGAGCATCCCATCCGATGGAAGCCCAGAGGTCACCGCATTTAATATACGTCCCATCTGTCAGAAGTTGTCAGAGGCTGTCAGAAGTTCAGGAGGCGCACAGATGATACAAACTCCTAGGACGAAAAACGACAAGTTACAGACCTCGGCATCGCTACCGAGCGTTCTTGCCACCGACCTCGTTATGGGGGAAAAATCGAGTTCGGCACCACTGCCGAGCGTTCTTGACACCGACCTCGTTATGGGGGAAAAATTCGAGTTCGGCACCACTTCCGAGCGTTCTTGCCACCGACCTTGTTATGGGGGGAAAATTCGAGTTCGGCACCCAGCTGCCGAGCGTTCTTGCCACCGACCTCGTTATGGGGGGAAAATTCGAGTTCGGCACCCAGCTGCCGAGTGTTCTTGCCACCGACCTCGTTACGGGGAAAAATGGAGTTCGGCACCAGCTGCCGAGCGTTCTTGCCACCGACCCCGTTACGGGGGAAAAATTCGAGTTCGGCACCACTTCCGAGCGTTCTCACCACCGACCTCATTATGGGGGGAAATTTTGAGTTCGGCACCACTTCCGAGCGTTCTTGCCACCGACCTCGTTATGGGAGAAAAATTCGAGTTCGGCACCCAGCTGCCGAGCGTTCTTGCCACCGTCCTCGTTACGGGGGGAAAATGGAGTTCGGCACCAGCTGCCGAGCGTTCTTGCCACCGACCCCGTTACGGGGGGAAAATTCGAGTTCGGCACCGCTGCCGAGCGTTCTTGACACCGACCTCGTTATAGGGGGAAAATTCGAGTTCGGCACCACTTTCGAGCATTCTTGCCACCGACCTCGTTATGGGGGAAAAATTCGAGTTCGGCACCCAGCTGCCGAGCGTTCTTGCCACCGACCTCGTTACGGGGGGAAAATGGAGTTCGGCACCAGCTGCCGAGCGCTCTTGCCACCGACCCCATTACGGGGGAAAAATTCGAGTTCGGCACCACTGCCGAGCGTTCTTGCCACCGACCTCGTTATGGGGGAAAAATTCGAGTTCGGCACCCACTGCCGAGCGTTCTTGACACCGACCTCGTTACGGGGGGAAAATGGAGTTCGGCACCAGCTGCCGAGCGTTCTTACCACCGACCTCGTTATGGGGGAAAATTCGAGTTCAGCACCCAGCTGCCGAGCGTTCTTGCCACCGACCTCGTTACGGGGTGAAAATGGAGTTCGGCACCAGCTGCCGAGCGTTCTTGCCACCGACCCCGTTACGGGGGAAAAATTCGAGTTCGACACCACTTCCGAGCGTTTTTGCCACCGACCTCGTCACGGGGAAAGATTGGACCTCGCGCCATGCCGGACTCCCTCCCAGCACTCACGACTACGCCGAACTTGCTCTCCTCTTCGGAAAAACACGCCGAACCGCATACGGACCTCGGCCCCCTAGTCAGCGAGCTCTAGAGGGGGTTGGAAGTGTGATACAAATGTATATACCCCTCAACGAAGGATAACGACCAAGCTATTGCACCAAAAAACAATTAAAAAGTTCGAAGAGGTAAGGAAGAACTCTTGGAAAGCAATTATAAAGTTGGGAGCACCTTCTCGCTCCCAAACAAACAATTGTTGCCCAAGAACAATCTTCTAGAACCCCCAAGATGTCGAATCGACGCTTTCTTAAGTCAAAAGGATGTTCCAACAAGGGGCTCTAGAGCAACTCAGGGTCCAATCCACTTGAAAAATCGCCAAACTACCTCCATCAAGATTCGAAACCTCCCACTTGAGCTCCGACACAACTCCCCTAGCCATTAAAACAATAAAACTACTCCTCAAAGGCTGATCAAGCTCAGTCTTCGGGAGTGGAGGGCTCATGATATGGCTAAAAATGGGGTTTAATTGGAGCCGTCCAAATCAGGCACGAATCTTGATGCCCAGGGGTAAAACGGTAATTTCTCCTACCAGTGGGTCTGAAGCGGGTACTGGTTCTCCTCCTCGAAAACCCGCTAACCCGCAAGCGGATCCACCTCAATCGGGTGCGGGTTTCAACCAGCAGAAAGCCCGATTCAGAGGGATAGAATTAGGGTTTCTGATTAGATCCTAATCAACGGCCCTGATTCATATCTATCCCTCCACCGGGGATTAAGGATTACATTCCTAATCTGTTTACGAGGAGAATATTCCTTATCAGATCACGGAGATTACATTCCTAATCCGTTCCCTATGACGCCTATAAATACCCCACATCCATCTCCATTAAGAGGTAATCAATCTCTCTCCAGTTTCTGCGCTCTTTCATAATCATTTCTGGTTACTGACTTGAGTGTCGGAGGGTGCGTCGCCGGGAACAACCCCGGTGTCTTGCACTTTTTGCAGGTCCACGGCGGGAGCGACGATCATACCCCGACGGAACAGGTATACATGTTTACTATTCAGTTTCCCTAAGAATCCACAAATACTATCTGTTTGCCCCCACACCAAATTTAGCGGCAACAGTCGCTATCTGGGATTGTCGTTTGGCAAGGTTCTCTCTGGTGAGGATTGTATTGTTGAGCACTAGCCAGAGAAAGACCCTAACTTTAAGCGGGGTTTTCGCCTTCCATAACACCTGGGCCCAGCTGGGTCTGCATCCTCGATAATGAATTCGATGATACATGGGACCTAACCGTGAAAGATCCATTGGACTTGAGTCCCCAGCGCATCTGATCTGGGCCTTGAAGACACCTCGCCCCGGTCCGTGTAATGCACGCTTGTAATTCAAGCAATTGCTGGTGTAGTTCTGGAGTAAGAGTTCCTCGGAACGGTGGTCTCCAATTACCCCTCTTCAAGGTCTCGGCCACCGATATATTTGGTCGCTTCGTTTTCTCATACAGTTCTGGGAAGGTTTCCTTGAGTGTATGGGCATCACACCATTTGTCCCACCAAAATCTGGTGGACCGTCCATTACCGATAGTTGAGGTAACTGCTGAGTTGAACGGTCCGCTTGCTTTGGTAATTCCTTTCCAGAATCGAGAGACTCTAGACCTTACTCGGAATCCTAAACTTCTCGTACCTTTTCTCCGAAGGTATGGTTGAATGAAGTCCTGCCAGCCTTCCCCGCTGTGGTGAAATACCTTCCACCACCATTTTCCCAGAAGGGCGAGGTTCATGTCTCTAAGGTCGATGGTGCCTAACCCACCATTCTTCTTCTTCATGCAGGCCATACTCCATTTGATCAGGTGGTATCCTCCCCTGTTCGAGTCTGGCCCTTTCCAAAGGAACCTTTTACGGATTCGGTCGATCCTTTGGATTACCCATTTAGGAAGCTAAAAAATGACATATAATAAATGGGCAGATTAGACAAAACTGAATTGATGGGGACCACTCTACCACCGAGGGAAAGTGATTTTCCTTTCCACCCCGACAACCTGTCCTCCACCCTATCTATGATAGGGAGCCAGTCCGACTTAGTAAGCTTTCTTGGCTTGAGTGGAAGCCCTAAATATTTGATCGGAAACTCATCTGTCATACAGTTTAGAATGGTCACATGGTCCTATGCCTTTACACCTGAGAGTGCAATGGGAATCAAAGCACTTTTGTGAAAATTAATCCTGAGACCTGACCATACTTCAAAGCAGTAGAGGGCCCCTTTTAAAGTAGACTGTCTCAGACCTATTCCCGTTACCAAATAGTAGGGTGTCATCAGCATATTGGAGAATCGTGCACCCTTGGTTAGAGTGACTGCTCGCCACAGGCGTTATCCAGCCATTCCTCCGACAGTTATCTAGCATGCCCCTCAGAACATCTGAGACGATGGTGAAAAGCAGGGGAGACAGTGGATCCCCTTGTCGAAGCCCCTTCTTGCAAGGAAACGGTAGACCCGGCCACCCATTAACCGAGATTGCCATTTTACCAGTGTATAAACACTGTTTGATCCACCTAACCCATTTATCCCTGAAGCCTCGTTCTCTGAGAGCTTCCATCAAGCACTCCCAGTCGATGGAGTCATATGCTTTCTCGAAGTCTAGTTTGAGGAGGAAATTCTTAGATTGGCCCGTATGGCAGTGGTGGATGACCTGTTCTGCAGTAGCCACACAGTCCAGGATACATCTACCCTTGATGAAACCAGTATGGGTTTTGGAAATTAAACTTTCCATTAAGCTTCTCAGGCGGATGGCCAGGACCTCTGTGATGATCTTAGCCGAGCAGTTTATGAGGCTGATCGGCCTAAAATCCCCCACCCTTGAAGGTTTCGCCCTCTTAGGAATCAACACAACTTCCGCAAAGTTGAACATGCCTAATCTGAGATTGTTATGGAAGAATTCATCCATCTACGCCATAATGTCCCATTTTATTTCCCCCCAGAATACCTTGTAAAACAACATTGGGAATCCGTCCGGCCCAAGCGACTTGTCTGCTCCCATTTGTTTGATGGCATTTTCCACTTCCACTTCTGAGAAAGGAGTTTCCAAGTTAGAGAGCGTTTGCACTGACTCGTTCTGACAGTCCTGCCAGAAGTCTTCCCTGAGCGAGACCCTGAAATCATTCTTCTTCCCAAAGAGGCCCTTGTAGTAATCTTGAAAGGTTTTGGAAATCACAGCTTCGTCTTGCGAGGTTCCCGTATCCGTTTGTTGTGACCAGATTAAATTGGACCTGCGTCTTGCGCTAGCCACTCGGTGGAAGTAGACCATGTTTGCGTCTCCCTCTTTGAGCCACGTAAGCCTCGGCCTTTGCTGCCATTTGATCTCTTCCAGCTTATAAAGATTGGCGATATTTTTGCGTAGGTCTAGCAGCCTGTTTCTTTCCTTTTGTGATAGGACTCTTGTTTCCTCCAGTCTTTCTAGTTCGTCAATGCCTTCCAAAAAGAAGTATTTTGCACGCTAGATGGTCGAAAATCTAGACCGGTTCCACCTACGCAGCCGCTTTCTCAATTTGCAGACTTTTTCACACCATCGGGATGCTGCATCCGTACCAGTGGTTGGCAACGCCCAGTTTTCCATAACCATGTGGTGAAATCTTTGAATTTCCAGTCAGGCCTTCTCAAATCTAAATCTTCTTGGCCTTTGAGATTGCTGTACCCTGGCATCAAGTAGGACCGGGGTGTGATCTGACGTCGGTCTAGGGATAGATTTAGCGCTTGCTAATGGGAATTTAGCCTTCCAATCCATCGACACAAGAATTCTATCCAATTTGGCCATAATTGGGGTTGCTTGCATGTTGGACCATGTAAATAGTCTGTCATTGATAAGAATATCAATTAGTTCTAGTTTCGCGATCACCCTATTGAACTCTTCTCTGTGCCTGTCGCTGGACCATCTTCCCTTGTGCTCAAAAGCAAATCTAGTGATATTGAAGTCCCCTCCAACTATCCACGCTCCCTGCCAACGTTGGCGAATACCAAAAAGTTCTTCCCAGAAGGCTTCACGCTCTGCAGCCACATTCGGTCCATAGACGACCGTGATAGTCTGCATCCAATTATCAGATCGTCGCTTTAGCCGGATAGTCAGGAAAAACGTTCCGCAGTGCTCCTCTGAGCAAGTGAAGACATCCGGGTTGAACCCAATAGCAATCCCCCCGATGCTCCTGCGGCCTGGCGCAGCACCCATTCCTTGATCCTGCTGCCCCCAACTCTTTTGAGTTTAAATCCATTCGCCAGTTTGGTTTCTTGTAACCCGACTACATCCGCCTTGAAACTTTTAATAACGTCCCTAACCATATCTCTTCCCCCTATCCCCCAGTCCCCTAACATTCCAGAATAGTGTATTCATTGGGTGATTGTATTAAGGTTAATCGTATGTGTGGGGCGGGGGGAGTGTTCCTCCCCAACCTCCATCGAGTCAGAGGTAGATCGTGTGTCTATCTGAGAGGTCATCTTAGCCCGATCCGTTTCCCACCCTCTAATTTTGTTGAGCAGAAGAGCGTTCCGCTTTATGTCGCAAACTTCTAGACCACAGGTATGAGCTAGCAAAAAAACTTCTGAATCTGACATGAAATTTAAAACAGAAGCTAAAAAACATCCCGTACCTACATCATCGAATTTTGTTGTTTTGGCTACCGTGGCAACCTCCAGGTAGTCATCTAGGGACTCCGCATGAGCCCTCTTAGGCGACCGCTGTTCCCTGATTCCCACTGTTCTGCTAGGCGCTTTGCGACCCAAATGAGATGCTGATTCTGGGAAGGTGGATAATACAATTTCTGGAAAGATCTCACACTGCGTAGCAGTTACAAACTCAAGATCCTCTTATTCCTCCTCCGAAATTGAGAATTCTTCGTCTAAATTTAAGCGCTCAGCTAAGTCTTCATCACAATTAGCCTGTTGAGTAACCAGTTGTAAAGGAATCTCTCTCGTCGCGAACTCCTCAATGAGCCCGCTAATTGTAGACGCCTTTGTCAGAATAGTAGTGCTTCCTGTCGCGGACCCTTCAATGGGCCCACTAATCATCTGTAACTGTTCTTGACTGTGTTTGGGCCCCTCTTTGGGCCCATTAGCACATATATAAATACCCTCCCGTTGGTTCTTTGCTTCATCGCCAGACCCTTTTACACCCTCTATTCCTCCGCGAAGGAGCAGACCCCCCTTCTCAAATCCCCCGCCATATGTTGCATGTGCTCTGCGCGCCTCCTCGTTCCTGTCGCTACCTCCACGTGGCACCAGTTGATAAGTGGGCTCTGTGGTCGAGGGCGTTATTAACAGAGTCTTGAGTCTCAGAACTCTTCGTCTTACTACTTTATTCACCTACTCCCTCACCTGCTCCCTTCTCATTCACTTTCCTCCCCTCTTATCCGCTGCCATTACTAGCTCTCTTAGCGCTCAGAGTTTGTTCTTTTCCCAAATCGAGAGCCCCTTCTCTGGTGTCGCTCTCCTTTTGGGTGAGATCTCTTTTGGAGGCGCTTTCGGGCTTTGTCTTCTTCCCCAGAATGGAAGTCTGCTCTGTCGACTTTCTACCCACTCTTGTCCCTTTTTTAGACTGCTCTGCATGTCTCGTATGTCGTTCGGTGGGTCGCTTGCTTTTTTCCGCTTTAGCGCGACCAGAATCCACTCTCAACTCCACTCTGGCCTCTTTCCCACCAAATGCCATGTGATGACTGCCTCTTTGAGCTTTGGCTCGGTACTCCTATTGCAGGTCAGTTCTCTGCACAGGGAGACTTTCCAAATCTAGCATATTGCTCCGAACCGCCGTTGGATCTGATGATGTAGATGCTCCTGGGAGTCTTGGATCGTTGGATCTGATGGTCGTGCCTCTTCCTCGACCATCTTTGAGATTAGTGCAACTCCTCGGTTCTGATCCCTCCGCCACGCCTCCTTGGCCTCGCTCCTGCCCTTTCGCCGCTTTGATGAGCTCTCGGTGAGCCCTTTCTACTTTGTGTGCTCCATCAATGGTGAGATCCCACTGTGGCACCACCACTTGCCTGTAGGATTTGTTATCTCTGAGCGACGATGCAGGAGTAGGGGAGATGATGGCCGGCTGCTCTGATGTTGGTTCCACTCGCTTGTCGAGGACGAACCAGACGAGATATGAGTCTTCAAAAGAGAAGATTTTGGCGAAGCGAGGCATCTGCGCTATGTCGGTGCTCCTTATGAGCATCCTAGCCGAGACTATTACTGATCTTCGCACCGTCTTCTCGTCAATCTCTATCATAGAACCAAACTCGGTGACGATCTCTTGGAGAGCCTCTCTCTTCCAAAAGTGAAGTGGAACATTATGGATCCAAATCCAGTACAAGTCCCCTTGAGGGAGCTCTGCTCCGAAGCTAGGCGTCCATGCTTTGAATTCAACTCTAAAGTGGCCGAAGTTGATATTCCCCAACCCAATGACATCAATAACCTTCGCCGGTGATGGGAAAGAGACCAAGAACTGTAAGTGGCACACTTTCTTTACTACCCAGTCTCTATATGCTTTCATTGGCCATTTTTCATTGAAGGCTTGGAGTAGATATACTTCCGATGGGCTCCCCGCTGTAACCTTGGCGATTGCACACCATTCGCGAAGCCATCTCTCCTCGTTCTTGATCTTCTATAAGCTGTTTGCGAGGCGAATGAAAGTGGGGTTCTCTGGTGACCTACCTCGGCTCACCAGTCTTTCGTCGTCGGAACGAGTTTCAACCACGTTGGTACAAACAAGGTTGCAATACAGCTTTGACTAATTGGACATAATTTTAATTTTAGTTGAGCTCGAGCTTTAGAGTTTGAACCCGAATTTTTAACCAGACAACATGTATGAATAAGTACCTGACGGGAAACTGTAATATTGAATTGAAATATGCCTTCGATTATATATCATAGTACCAATAAGCAATGTGAACAAGTTGTGGTTGATAGCTCCTTCAAAAAAGAATTTCACAAATATTTCCATTATATTCATTTTAGGGTAATGCTACACCCACTACCTATTTTACTACCTTTTCCTTACAACCTTATGTGGCATGCTTAGTCAGCATTGCCACATCACCATTTTAATTAACCCATACTTTCTTTTATTACTGAACTCTTCCGCTTCTTGCTGTTTCTTCTTCCTCATCCTCTCTCCCACTTACAGGAAACCCATCATTCTCTCCCATTTGTGGCTTTCAACTTCTATATCTCCTTCATTTTCCAACTTTTTTTAAAAAATAAATAACATATCCCTACTATTTCCACCATTCTCTTTCCATTTTTACTATCAAAATAAGTTTTTGAAGGAGGTCAACAAGATTGACGGGACTCTTGCTCTTCAGGTTTGTAGATTTTGGGCTTTTTTTTGGGAGGATGATTGTTTTGTAGTTTGATTTGTTTGGGGGGGGGGGGGGGGGGGGGCGAAGCAAGAGATGCTTCTGTTGAATTTAGTTTTTGAAAAGTTGGATTCTTTTTAGTTGAACTTATTACCCTAGTTTATGTTGCTTTTATATCTGTTGCTCATGTAGCCTAATTCATGGATTGTACTGGGATACTCTGTTTTCATTATAATGTGGGATACTCTGTTTTCTCAGCAGAATTTCTCACAAAAAACCTTTCTCAGATTACTTCATAAGTAACAGATTCTCATGCATTATACCGTGGCTCGATCGATATAATAATACTAAATATTGAATAAAGTAGTAACGGGAAGTGGCTCAATCTATATAGTGCATGAACAATTATTTTACTAAATTCTGATATGTATTTAACAGGATGGAGAATTCCACCAATGTTTCCCCTTCAGTTGTGAATCTATTTGGTGATAATGTTAATGAAGTGAAGGGTATAAAGGAAAACGAAAACGAAAAGGTTGAAGAACCTAAAGTTAATTTGAAATTCGATTCAATCAAGGAAGCAAAGGATTATTACATAAGGAATGCTTCCCATATGGGGTTTGAAATAACCAGAAGGACATCTAAAAGAAATTTGGATGATGAGGTGAATTTTGTCGCATTTGTATGTAAACGATATGGTAGCTCAGTGAGTACTTCACAAAATCCTTTGAAGCCACAGCCAGTAGGGAAGACTAATTGCGAAGCAAAAATGAACATTGTGTTGTGTAAAAATAATGAGTGGAGAGTGAGCCACTATATACCACATCACAATCATCCACTTGCTAGCCCATTTCAAGTTCGTTACTTCCCATGCAATAGGGTAATAAAGCCACATGGGAAAAGAAAACTTGAAATTAATGATAAAGCTGGCATTAGAATGAACAAAAGCTATAATTCTCTTATGGTTGAAGCAGGTGGATATGAAAACTTGACGTTTTTGGAAAAAGACTGCAGGAATTATGTTGAGGAAGTAAGACGGTTGGAGCTTGGGGAAGGTGATGCTATTGCAGCTCAGAACTATTTTATGAAGATGCAAGCAAGGAATTCTAACTTCTTTTACAGTATGGATATGGATGATGATGGTCGTCTACAAAATATTTTCTGGGCAGATGGTCGAAGTAGAGAGGCATACAAGGAATTTGGCGATGTCGTTACGTTTGATACAACGTATTTGACAAATACATATGGTATGCCTTTTGCTCCATTTGTTGGTGTTAATCACCATGGGCAATCAATTCTTCTTGGGTGTGGACTAATTTCAGGTGAAACTACAATAATGTTTGTGTGGTTGTTTAAAACTTGGCTCACTTGTATGTCAGATTGTCCCCCTCAAGCTATAATTACAGATCAAGATAGAGCTATGAGAAATGCGATTGAAATAGTTTTTCCGAATGCTCGCCATAGGTGGTGCTTGTGGCATATCATGAAGAAACTCCCAGAGAAGTTGAGTGGATACACTGATTATAAATTGATAAAGATTTCTCTAAAAAGTGTGGTGTACGATTCCTTAAGTCCCACTGAATTTGAGGTAAATTGGACTCAGATGATTAAGAAATATGGGCTTCATAAAAATGTTTGGTTAGGTGAGTTGTATGATGACAGACATCGATGGGTTCCTGCTTTTGTAAAAGATTGTTTTTGGGCATGAATGTCTACTACCCAACGAAGTGAGGGTATGAATTCTTTTTTTGATAAGTATATTCATCCCAAAACTACTTTAAAACAATTTGTTGATCAATATGAAAATGCCTTGAAAGATAAAGCTGAGAAAGAAAGTCTTGCAAATTTTAACTCTTTCAAATCAAGGCTGCCATGTGTTACTCATTATAAGATGGAAAAACAATTTCAAAAGGTTTACACTATTGCAAAGTTTAAGGAGTTCCAGCTGGAGTTGACTGGGAAAATGTATTGTGAGATATCTTCATTCAAAGAAAATGCTACAGTTGCAAACTATGAACTTTATGAGGATGTCAAAGTAGGAGGGGGGTCAAAGCGTGTGATTTTCCAAGTTTTCTTGAATAAACTATATTCTAATGAAGAACATGAAGTCAACTGCAACTGTCGCTTATTTGAGTTTAGGGGCATTTTGTGCAGGTATGATTTATTTATTTATTTTTTGTTTTGTTTCCCATCTCAATTTTTATATATGATTATATCATATCCTGGCTATTATTAGATGTTTCTTTTTTGTATGCAGACATGCAATTTTGGTTCTCATCCATAAAAAGATCTTCAAAGTTCCGAATAAATACATAATACCGAGATGGAGGAAAGATATAAAACGCCAGTATACAAGAGTGATTACCAGTTATGACGATTGGACTAGCAAACCTGAAGGAAAAAGATTTGATAAAATGTGCAATGCATTTCATGGGATTGCAGACTTAGCTATCGACTCTGAGAAGAAATGCAACATGGTGGTTGACTGGATAAAAGACCTTGAAAGAAAATTATTGATGACTGAAGACAATGTAGATAGCTATCAACCTATACAAGTATCTAACCTTAATGAGATATGTGCAGGTGATGGAAAATGTATAGTAAAGGACAGCCAAAAACCAATTGACCCAGTTAAAGTTCGAAGTAAGGGTCGCCCACCTACTAACCGGAAACAGTCTAAAGTCGAGCATATTGTTAACAAAAAAAAATAAAAGTAAGAATATGGCTACCAAGGGACAAACAGATCCAGGTAATCAAGTCTTTATCTAAGATATTCCAATTATTTAGCATGTTGAACCTTTTTTTTGTGGTGAACCTTTTTTCTATGTAGAAGAAAACATGATTTCAATTATTGTTTCCCCAACTTGTGCAGTGAACAATAATACAATTGGGAGCAACACTGACAGTACAATAGGCAAATTGTACAATGGTCTAGAAATGATGAGAGGAAGGTTGGGTTCAGGTGTTGCCATTGGAAGGGAATTTGTGGTATGATTAGCTTTTTTTAAAATAAAATAAAATTATATGTGACATGATCTTCAAGTTATTTAACCCTGAGAAGTTTTTGTCTAATATACCCACTCTTACATGGCAGCAACCTAGTCAAATAGTAGGATTTACATATGGAAATGGAATAGTCAACATAAGCACACCTACTTTTCAGGTTAGTATTTTATTCACATTTAGAACATCTTTAATTTATGTCTTATTTGTGTCTCACCAAGTTTATATCAGTACTTCACATTAGAAGTATATTTCTAATATTGATCTTTGTGTATAGGTCGCTTCTCCCAACATGAAGCCATACTCACGCACCGAACCAGTACCCGACCAAAATGCTTCAACTGGATCAGATCATGATGGTCATCAAGGAAATTGAAGGCAATTGAAGTTCTTTGTAAAGGCTGCACAATGTTTCTCATAATTATTTCTGTTGGAGACCAATAGTTTTGAGTTTGAGTGTAGTTGTTTTTTTTTATTTGACAAGATAAGAAGACATTGAAGAACTGTAGTTGTTTTGAATTAATTATTTCATGCCCAGTTTGTGGATGACATTGCATTTTCCTTTACTGTGGATGCATACTTTTTATCGACTATGAATGCATTGATGTTCTTGGCAAGTTCTGGCATTGCTAGACCATAGTTTATGTTCTTGGCATGTAGCTTATTTCATGGATTGTATTGGGATACTGTGTTTTCTCAGCTGGGGATGAGTATCATGGACTCAAATTCCATTAACAAATTACAAAGAGATCTATCAACTGTAAATTACCTTACTAGATTGGTAAGGATGAGAGGAACATCTTATGGAGAAAATGGCTGGGAAATTTTCCTGAGTCACAAATTAGACAATCATCAGCAGTTAATTTCATGTCTAGGTTAGATCTGATGCCAAGGCCAGGAATCTATAAAGATGATCAATACAGCTTTCATTTAGAGTGGTTCTAAGTATGTGATCTAGAGCCATTTATATCGTCACTGCAGTACAAATTTTCCGGATAGGATTGTAACTCTTTTCATTGAGTATCCTCGTGAGTTGTTTGAGGCTTTCTTCATTTTGTTTCTTTTCATATGTGTGGATATAGGGGCATGGGAAGATAATGGGTTTGAAAACATAATCAGGTTCGGGTTTAAAAAATGCTTAAAACCTGCGTGACTCGGCCTGTGCATAACCCCATTTGGATGTAATTCCCATTCCTCCCTGACTTTAGCAGAGTTTGTTTCACCTCCTTAAGTAGTGGCACCTCCTTAAGCAATGACGATGATTGTGCCAACACACATTTAATCTAATGGTAACAATTTATCCACCATAAGCAGGAAAATTGCCATCAGAATCAGCATCTGACAATTTTTGAACTGCTACCTCACTTATTTACATCATTATTTTCATTTTCTTCAACACATCTTACAATCATAGAACAATATGTGCATAAAACTGCACAAGGTACTAGATAATTTACCAATTTTTAATAAGTCAACTGTATAAATATATTTATCACAACAACCTTAAAAGAGGTGTGGTTATGTTGTTGTTTTGGGTGGGTTTGTTCAGTGTGGGAGATGCAAGAAATTGTAAAATGATAGTGGAGAGATCGGTGAAACACCATGTATCTTTTACCAACTCTGTTACCCACTTTGATCTTACCCACTTTGATCTACAGCTACATAAATTTCCACTCCTTTGATGGAGGGAAGATCATCTCAACTTGTAAACTCATGAACTGAGGGTTTTTCTATCCCCTATTGAGACTGAGGAATTTTCTATCAAACTAGACCCTATTGTAAACTCATGAACAGAGTATCCCCTATTGTATCGGACTGAGGGTTTTCCTATCCCCTATTGTAAACTCATGAACTGAGTCATCGATCGATATCAAACTAGACCCTGACAGCTTCTGAACTCTCTTCATTTCAAACTTGCTAATGCTTTTGTGGCTTTCTGATGCATTATTTCATTAACATCGACTTCCCTCTCACATCAACAAAAGCACACCTAAACTTATTTATTTGTTGAGAATAGTTGAAAAATGAAGAAGATTTAGAAGTTGAAAGCTTAGGGTTTGAGAGAGAATTAGAGGAGAGAATGATGGGTTTCGTGTAAGTTGGAGAGAGGATGAGGAAGAAGAAACAACAAGAAGCAAGAAGCGGAAGAGTTCAGTAATAAAAGAAAGTATGGGTTAATTAAACTGGTGATGAGGCAATGCTGACTAAGCATGCCACGTAAGGTTGTAAGGAAAAGGTAGTAAAATAGGTAGTGGATGTAGCATTACCCTTCATTTTATAACGATTATTTACACATACCTCCAAAAAATATACAATAACAGAAGAACCCAAAAAAAAAAAAAAAAGTTGAAACCTAGAAGAAGAAAAAGAAATTGCCAAACCATATCACATATTTCAGCCCGGCCCATATAACCATTCGGCCCATTAGTCTTCAGTCTTCTACCTTTTCTTATTCAGTCCTTTTTCAATTAGGAGCCCATGAAGACCTTCACCAAGTAGAAACAAACATTGGGCTTGAAAAGCAAAATCTATAGCGCCCCCCCCCCCCACCAATCATTTTCACTAATTAATTAGTAGTATCATCCAATGAAACTAAAGCAGTTAATGTTAGTGAACATCGATGACATACTTGATTACATCTTTCTCCTTTCCTTTCGACCATCATCAGAACAGATCACGTAACGGGAACGGATTTTGATGGGCAAACCTTTGGGGAAGTCAAGGTAGGGGTAGGCGAGAGCTTGGTCGGGCTCAGCTAACTCCCAGTTGTAGTTCAGTACAAGATGGTGCAAGAAAACTGCCATCTCGAGCTTAGCTAGTTCAGAGCCTGCACAAAGACGAGGACCTCCACCATAGGGCATGTAGTAGTTCATGGCAGCAACACTCGTAGGGTTCTGTGGAGAATTAAAGGGACAAAAAAATTAATTTAATAATCATATCTAAGCATAAATTAAGAAAGAAAATAAGAAATTAATATATATATATGTATATGTATGGCTGAATATAGGAGAGGAAAAGAACATATTATTTCTTATGTCCATGGAATCATGGTCAGTTGTATGTGTACGACTCACATTGACGTGATTCTCCAACACTATTCATCGATTACTAAAGATATATATATATAGTACTAGACCACCCACTAAAAGAACAGTATGCAAGAATAGTAGCTAGGTTGTCCAAAAAACTAATTAAAGCTATATATATTCGCACTCATAAATGTTGCATTATTAAGACAGAGATCAAAATAGGAAGGAACCAACTAACCTTCCACCTCCATGGATTGAACTCATGAGGGTTACCATACAATTCTGAATCCAAATGAACTGCAGCAAACACTGGAAGTATTTTCCAGCCACATGGAATATCATACCCTTTAAAAAGACCAACATTATAATTAATTACAAGAAAGCCTCCTTATTTTGTACCTTAAATAATTAAAAATAATTAATTAATTAATTAATCAAAATGTAAGGAAAGTACCAACCTTTATATCTAACATCTTTAATAACCTTTCTGTGTACAAACCTAACTACATTCCCTAGTCGAAGTGTCTCATTTATAACCTTCATCATTAAATAAGACAAATAGGAGTAATTAATTACTTACATTGAATATATACATGTTTATTTAAAAAGTACTAAAATTTTAGCTAGTTTTACAAAACATACACATTGGGTGAACTCCATTTGCTTATAATCATCCCAATTCAATGCAACCTCTCCTTTTTGCTTCTTGTTCTCTGCGATCGCAGAATGCTCTCTCTGAAAATATAGTTTAATTTCATCAACTTTTAGAACTTGCTATTAGAGTAAATCGTGCTAAAAAAAAAGAACAAAAGAAAAAAGAAAACGAGGTTATATATACCCTTAGTTCGTCTATGACATTTGGACTGCTTTGGAGGAAATAGATAGCGAGAGCCAAGGCCATGGAAGAAGTCTCATGACCTGCGAAGAGCAAGCTTAGGAGGAGGTCTAGAATTTGTTCCTTAGAGAGATTGGATTGCTTTAGAGCCCAACCTAGGAGATCATCTTCGTCATCTCTCTCTTCCTTCTTCTTTATCCTTTCTATTCTTTCATCCATTTTCTTCTCGATTGCCGAAAGTATAATTGTCCGCGACTGTTAATTTCATAAAATTTTATCAACTATATACGTACAGATCATATTATTTGTGGTTTTTTTTGTATATGCATGTATCGTTTACGGAATATGGATAATAAGAATATATATACAAAATGAAAACTAAATGCATGGGTATGAAAGAAAATGGGTTTCAAAATAGGGTGAAGGAAGCAATTTTTCATTGCAATAAGAATAGTAGTAGGTCACAAATATAAGCCATGATAAAATGGTAGTGTGATGACTACTGCCAGTGCCAGCCTCATACATGATGAGAAGCAATGATGAATTAATTTTTTTATAAATAAAAGAAAACACCAAAATTTATTTGTTGAGGTTAATTATGAAGGTGGCCTGGCATGGGTCATCTAAATTCTCATTCTTTTAATACTATTTTTAGATCCATCATAAATAAATTAAGCTAGATATATATATGCGTAATCAATCCTTTGAGAGTGACTCCATATATATATATATATATATATGCTATTAAAAGAACGTGAAATATTTCATGTGCCCAAAAGTTATATTAAGAAATTAAAAATTAGGTGTTAACAAACTAATTATTTAAATTAAGAAATTAACAAACCTTCAAAGCTTTCCAATATGGAGTTCCAGGAAAATTGAGAGGAGCTGAAACCACTCCTTTCATGAAAGTGATGTACTCCAATCTTAATCTCTCCGTCTCGGCCTCGCCCGGATCCATGCTCAAAATGTTCTTCGCCATCAAATTGAAAGTAAACTGAAATGAAAAATAAAAATAAACTCATATCTCAATGCATTGATTAATAGACAAAGTAAACTCAGCTCAGGTAAAACTATATTTACGTACCTTTTTGGCTTCATCTTGGGCGGAAAAGGTCGAATTTACCCTCCAGGATCGTAAAACAAGCAAGGTGTGCCTCTCAACCTCGGGCAACAAAAGCGTCCGAAGCCGCACACTGCTCATAAAATTCAACGAAATCATCCTCATTTCTCGATGCATCTCTCCCACCAAAACTAGCATAGACCACTTCCCCAGTATCCCCCCTATGCTTTTCGGGTAGCTGCATTCGAACAGTCTCCCTTCGTTCTGTAGTATGAACCGGTTCAGGCTCGGGTCAGCGGAAACTATGGTCGGTTCACCAAATAAGCTCGACCGGTATATCTTGCCATACCTATTAATTAATTAAATAAATAAATAACAGAGTTTTCACATTTGGATACTCCTGCTCAGCTCAACTAATAACATAATAATTAACTACGTGCGTGCGTACCTTAATACGTGATGGTTCATGAATTTTCCTACGGTGACAGCCGAGTGAGGCTTGAGATAGGCGAAGGTTTCGCCGATGAACGGCCATCCTGTCGAGCCCGGAGGGAGGTTGGTGGGGCCCACTTTCCTCTTCCATTTGATGAGGTTGATGTAGAAGTAGAGGGAGAGAAGTATTGGCAGGGTGAAGAAGAGGAGCTCTCCTAGTATTGACATGAAGGAATATGAAAGAGAGAGAGAGAGAGAGAGAGAGAGAGAGAGAGGCTCTTTTTCAGGAGAAGTGAGAATGAGAAATTTGTAACTAAGGAGGGAGAATTTATAAAGAGGTTAGCCTATGCACAGGAGAATAACAAAAAAGCCCTTAGAGCATCTGCAGGCGTGCTTTACTACAAATAGCTACATGCATATTATAGATATCGCTAAGGGAGTTTGCTATAATGGTAAAATGTTACAATATAGTTAAAAAAAAAAAAAATTATGATCGGACGATCTTCGAGATCTAACCCACGAATTTTAAATAATTTTCGTGATTTTTTAAATCATTAAAAATAATTTTTTAGTGCAAAAAAAAAAAAGGGAAGTGGGCTCCCTTAATTGATGGATCTTCATGATCCGTCCAAGGGGTTTTAGGAATTTTTTGACTTTTTTCGAAAATTGATTAAAAAGCGTGGAACGGACTTTCGAATTCTGTCTGACTAAAAAAAATTATTTTTTTAATTGGGACGGTTTTTCAAAATCTATCATGTATAATATGCATATTCTAATATCCGCTCTCATATATAGCAATCATTATCGCGAAATCGTCAAAATATGTATAAGTAGCAAACGATTGCGGTTCATTTACTAAAATATGCATAAAATAAATAAATAGCAAACGAACTGTAGATGCTCTTATGGAATTGACTTTTTGCCAGTTGTCTACTTTTATGTGTTTTTTACTCCATGTATTTGTGTGAATATACTTTTTATATGTTTTATGCATACTTTAATTAATTAGACGGTAAAGATTGGAACACAAATACTTTGGAGTTTAATATTTTGGTGGTACTATATTATCGATTTTTAGAAGGAGGGAGAATTTATATTGGACCCCATGTTCTGTCCTTGCTTTGCCATTAGCTACTTCTCATCTCATCATTGAAACTGGTTGTAAAGATGCTTCCTATACCAAAGTTGAATTATTTGCAATTCAGTTCCTCGATTAATAGATATTTGCAGTTTAGTCCCTCAATCATAGCAATTGAAATTTTTATAAAAAATTGTAATTTAGTCCCTCAAATTATATAGCAAATGCAATTTATACCTGCAAACCGTATAGCTAGCAATAGCGAGATTTATTCTCTCAATTCCAAAAAAATCATCAATTTAGTCTAATATTTTAGCTAAATCTAGTAAATTCTACAAAATTTAGTCTATATTTAGAGTAAGTCATTTTCGATAAAATTTTAATTCATTACATTCAACTGTATTAATACAACCATCATTGAATAGCTTACTCTAATTTTATACTAAATTGAGTTGAATTTAGCAGATTCAGTTAAAGTTGGATAAATGAGTTACAATTGAGGGACTAAATTGCATTTGTTATGATGTGAGTGTTGGTGTATGCCTTAAAATTCAGTTGTGTGTATTGACATTACTAGTTTACATTGTATCATGATATTTATTCCATATTTAGGCATTTCATTTATTGTTTTATTTATTGTAAATTAAATAAACATATACTACAAGATTTTTAGTATTCCCCGGCGAATTTACCCTGTCGTTTGAGTAGTCGCGCCGGGGAATCGAAGGACTATAAAATTTTGGTAATCTACGCCGGCGTTTGTAAAAAACGCCGGTCTAGGGTATGTACACTTCAGCGTCCATTAGTTAAAATTCCCCCAATCCGAACCCTATTTCACTCTCTATCATTTTTTACTCAATTTCATTTTCCCCTCTCTCTCTCTTGCGATCTCCCGCCATTCATCGACGCCGGTTCATGGCGGCCGTCACTATGCCCACGTCGACGTCCACGCACTCTCTATCCCGCTCACTCATTTCTCTCTCATTGCAAGTACTCTCTCTCTCTCTCTCTCCTTCTTGATTTTGTTTTGGAATCTATGCTCAAGAACTCATGCGATCTCGAATCTCGTCTCTATTTTTGCTTCACTGTGTTACTCTGTGATTGGATCTAGCTAGGTTTTAATTTCACTGACTTGTTGTTCTTGAGATTTTGAGGGATTTAATCTCTGTTTATTTTTGTGAGAATTTTGGGTGGTAATGATTTTTGTAAGGACTAATTTAGGGGAGATTTGAAACTCAAATTGCAAAAAAATGTGGCAATATACTCAGATTTGGAGTTTACTGCCCTTTTTATTAAGTACATTTATGGTTAATTTAGGGGAGAATGCACCCATTTATGGTTAATTGATGACTGCCTTTTTTATGCATTGTTAGTGTTAGTGATGAATGGGAAAAACAAGATGAAGTGCTTTATTGTCTTGAGAGAGATTCTAGGATTGGTATATGTGTTTACTTATTTGTTCATTTGGTTCATAATTTCTTGTGGTCAGTTTCATTATTAATAAATGTAATGTAGTTGGTTTATAGATATTGGGCGTCGCTCTCTCATTTAGTTTATCATCATGGATTAATTCTATCACCAATCATTGTCTTGCTCATCTATTTGTTTCTATTCTTTTGGGATATACCAATGAAAAAGAAGGGTAAATTAAGGAAGTTTAAACTTGGCGCATCTTCAAATGTCATTCAGCTCACATTGAATTAATGTTTGGTTTAGCCAAAAAGGAAGTTATGTTCTCCATGCTGGTAATCTATTATATTTAGCTCATTTTATTATAATGTTATGTTTAGATTGAAGAAAGGGGTCTTTAGTTTGGGTTCTTTGTAGTATGTGCTTCATTTTCTTCACTGTTCAATACTTGAAGCTTATCTTGATTAAAACAAAAATTGGGACCATGCAGGTTCAATTTTTTCATTCTTCAGTTTGAGTTTGCTTTCTTATCTGCAATCGAAAGAAGTTTGCAGTTTGACAACTTTTTAAGAAAATTAACCGATGCTAGTTATATTGTGTTTTGATGAAGTATACATGATCCAATAGTTAATGAAATGAACTCTCAAATTCTCTCACTGCATAGTGTGTGCTTGTTTGAAATTTGGTTGAATACCAACATGCAAGGGGTTTATAGCCTTCAGAATAAACTGGAATTATTATGCATTTGGAGATGGGTTAGTTACTTTTTTGTCTGAATTTGGAGATGAGATGGATCATGTATCTGAAATTGCACACTATGATTTTCTGAGGAGCAACTAGTGATGGAATTTTTTTTATCTAAACTTTGTGTACAATTATATCATGATGTCTACATGAGCATCAGTTTCTAACGTAATGTTCATGCTTGTTGCTTGGGTTTGAAAATGAGATTGTTCTTTGCCGTATGGTTTTAAGTGATGATAAGATGGATTATGTAACTGAAGTTGCATACTATGATTTACAGAGGAGTGACTAGTGATGAAATAATCATGTTTGAACTTATGTTGTGGTTTCAATTGACAGTTATCTTATGAGTATTATAAAAGTATAAGTTTCATTTCAGTTAGTAGCATTTTTGCCTTAATTTGACAGTGAAAGTATTCTTTTTCACTCTTTGTAATTCAATAATTTGAACTCCATATTCTGGTTTTGATTGTAAGAGTGTTGCATGTTTTTTTAAAAAAATTTATATACCTACACCGACGTTTGTAAAAACACCGGTGTAGAATGATTATAGGGGAAGAAGAGGGCAATCTTGAATACGCCATACACCGGCGTGTTTGAGACCGCCATTGTATCTTACGAAAATACCGGCGTTCGTAAAAAACACCGGTGTAGACCTCCCTTTTTCTGCGATGCCTTCTTCGGCGGCATTAGCACCGACGATTTTAAAAACGTCAGTGAATTATTCACTGGCATTTTAAAATGCCGGTGAATATCAGAAAAAATGCCAGAAAATCCATTGTGTGTTGTAGTGATAACGAAGTTCTTAGAATAGTAAGTTCAATGTCATAGGATATCAAGTGCGCGACTTGATTGTCAAATCCTATTGTCTGAAATAAGAACACAGTTCTTAAATGTCCCAAGTCAAGTAATGTTGTGAATTAGAACAACAATAATATATAGAGACTAGTGTGTGCATAGACTGATGACCATTCTCACAGGTCATGTATATAAGATATCAAATCTTCATATTGGTATATATTAGAGTAATAATGAACTGGACTGACTCACTATGAGAACGCTGCATGAATCGTTACGTGAGTGTCATAAGCAGTTCTCACAGTAACAGTGGTGTACGTAGTCCTTTGACATGTAGTTATTACAGTTCCCTACATAAGAAGTTATATGTTTTAATGTCGTCAAATATTGCCTGTAATAAGGTGATTATAAAGTCGACTATTAAATATACTACAAATCATGCAGACCCACAGCTAGCATCGCTGTCTGAGAAAGAGATGTTTTTCGTTCCGTTCGTGTGGATACCGTAGAGGCAACACAATATTGCAGTGTTGTGATCGGCATACTGTGGAGACAACAGATCCATTTTTAAGGTCTAACTCCTAAACACAATTTATGGTTTTCGCATGGATCCATGGCTAGATTTCGGTTTTTTTTTTTAAAAAAAAATTGTTTTTTTTTCCACTGTGAACGGCGGTCGGGATCTTCTTCTTGAAGGGCCTCGAGGGTTTTCCGCCGTTGGATATGTCGACAAGGGGCTTCCTCGCGATGGCGGCCAAGGCATCGGCGGGAGAGCGCGGGAAAGAGGGGAAAAAATTGGGAATTTTTTTTTGGATCGAAGGAGGAAATGCTGTAGGGTTTGGGTTTGGGGGAAATTTATTCCAAACCCTATACCGGCATTTTAACTAAAAAACGCCAGTGAATGGGAGAAGATTTTTTGGTACATTTTATCTGTATATTCGCCGGCGTGTTTTATTAAAACGCTGGTGAATATGGCCTTCACCGGCGTTTTAATAAAAAACACCGGTGAATATCATAATTCCCCGGCATTTTATAGAGGTCGACGGCGTATATCCATCCAATTTGACGCCCCATTCTTGGTCTCTTCTTACCCCGGCGTGACTGGAAAAACGCCGGTAAATCCATTGCGTGTTGTAGTGTACCTTCTCTTTTCAAAATAATTCAAATATTTTACCAAAATTAGTAATCTAGCTGGATTCCAAAACAAAAGCAAGAATCAGAGCCAATTAATGCAGGTCCCGATATGCGAAAAGTAAATCCTGTACAACTGCTGTACGATGCGTGTCTTCCCAATCCAACGGCTTTATATAATCCTATAGTTTCAGTGTCCGCACATGATTATTTTGTTAGGGTTATATACTGAAAGCATCACTTTTGTATTAACTTTATTTCCTTATTTTTTTTGAGTGAGAATCATATGGGCATATGTTTGCATATTGTGTTTATTATAATATTAATGCAAGTATCTGATATTCTATAAGGTTGATAATATGGTGTGAGGTAACACACAGAAGATCATATTATCAGTTCCCTATGGAATATATAAATAGTTCACAACCTAGACGGACTTGGATAATCCATTGGAAAGGTTGTAGTGTAATCAGGTATTAGTCTATCTTGACTATAGGTTTACACTAGTACACTTTGTGCGTATTGAACAGGACCACTTGAGGTTGTTCTCTTTGTACTGACTACAAAAGAGAACAAACATCTCTGTTATTATGGATGCTTATGCTCTTAATCCAGATATAATAACAGACATGTATATGCAGTGTGCATTACTTTGACTCATAAAAGAGTGAGATTCATTATGAATCAACAACCTCTATGAATTGGGTAATAGCATTGTATGTATGATGGGCTGTTGATTGTAAAAGAAATCCATGTCCCGATACGTCGGGTTGATGATGTCCCCTTAAGGAGCTCATAAGGATTGTCATGTAAACCCTGCAGGTGGATTACATCCGACATGACAAATAAAGTTGAGTGGTACTACTTAAGGATAAAAGATGTTGATCAATATAGTTGTCAGTAACTTAATTTGATCGACGGACATTCGATATCTTAACATGGGGAGCTCAACGAGCATATAATAAAAGGAGCCCATAAATATAATTTAGGATTAGGAAGGTACTGCAACAATAGCCCTTAGTGGACCGAGCTATTGTTAATGAGCCTGGGTTGTGTGTTCGGGCTGAACACGGGATACTCAGATTCGTTAGGAGACCTAACCCTAATTTCTCCTCATGGTCCTGCCGTAGCCTTATATATATCCTCTATTTCTCTGACCGTCAATGATCATTGGAAATATAAGATTTTTTCTCTAAATTCGTGATTCACGTAAGGAGAGAAAGAGAGGTCAGCCAAGGAGAAGAAAGGTTGGGAGATCGTCGACCACACGATGTCCAACCCGAGGAAGGAATACGTGCAGAAGATCTTGGGGTCGCTGTCGTCTTCTTCTCATCGCAGGTATAATTCGTGAACCCTAGATTCTGCTATATAGGGTTAGATCACGTGTTTAATCTAATAATCTTTTATGATCGATACGCACACCAATCCGTAGTCCTGGGAATCATCTCAGTTCCATCAAATTTTCCCCAGGTTGTTACTGACTTGCTGGTAAAGGATTTGCTTCAAATAGACAAAAAAATTGACAGAATTAACTCTAGATTATTTTTTAGACTTTTATATATTTGGGGGCATGATAGTAAAGAGCCGCCAAAATGGGGCTTTGCTTAATAATAGTTTAGATATGTATCTGTGGAAAAGACACACATTAAGTAAATCTTGTACAACTGTTGTACGATGCGTGTCTTCCCAATCCAACGGCTTTATATAATTCTATAATTTCAGCGTCCGCACAGGATCATTTTCCCCAGGTTGTTACTGACTTGCTGGTAAAGAATTTGCTTCAAATAGACAAAATAATTGACAGAATTAACCCTAGATTATTTTTTAGACTATTATATATTTGGGGGCATTATAGTAAAAAGCCATCAAAATGGGGCTTTACTTAATAATAGTATAGATATGTATCTGTGGAAAAGATACACATTAAAAATCCTAGTCGTCACAGAAAGTGAGAGAGAAAAAATCGTGAGAAACATTCCCTTCCCACAGCTAGCACCGCGGTCTGAAGAAGTGATGTTTTTCGTTCCGTTTAATTGTGTGGATACCATAGAGGCAACGCAATATTGCAGTGTTGTAATCGGCATACTGTGGAGACAGCAGATCCATCTTTAAGGTCTAATTCCTAAATACGATTTATGTTTTTCACATGGATCCATGACTAGATTTCGATATTTTATTTTATTTTATTTTGTTTTATTTTGTTTTTTTCGCTGTGTATTTAATCTGTGATTGCCTTCGAAACCTAACAGTGTAAATTAAATTATAAATATCCATTAATTGAGGGGCTAAATTGTAAAAATTCAAATAATTTTTTTAACCCTCGTATTAAAGTAAAAAGTAAAAGAAAAAGCAATTTGGGTGAAATTAGTCTCAATCCATAGTGTTGGTATTTTCTACAATTTACAATTTAATAAAAAATCTACTACTATTAATGGGAGAGTTTGTCACTTTGTCACTTTGAGTTTGTAACCAAACAAACAATTTTTAAATATTTTTTTTTGTCACAAATAAAACACATACGTTATACGTGTAACTCTAACTCTATTTATTAACACGTGCATTATGAGTGTAACTCAAAGTTTTTTCCTTCAAAAATAAATAATTTAAAAAAAATTTTGTCACAAAGCAAATACGTACGTCGCACGTGCAACTCAAAATCTATTTTGTAACACATCGCCGTACGTACAATTCAAGATTTTTTTCCGAAAAATTTTAAAAATTGCGTGCAGTGCCCGTTCAACTGCAATTTTTTTAAAATTTAAGACATTCATTATAAGTGCTGATTGCTACCGACTTACATATATCGGCATATCACACGTTTAACTCTAACTTTTTTATCAAAACATACATCGCACGTGAAAATTACTAGTGTATATTAAAGTAAAAATTATTATTACCCTGAAGAGCTGTCGGATTTTCCGTCAAATAAGATTCTTTTAATTGGTTTGAAGAGAGAGAAAATCAGTGTTAAAAATATTACTCAATTTATTTAGTTCTTTTAATTTTAAGTGAATGAGAGTTATAACCCCTACTCAAAATATGTGATCGCAAAAGCGATTTAGGACGAATCACTAAAAAAGTATGATTGAGACAATTTTTTATTGTGCTTGCAGCAAGTGAAGCCTACAACAAATGTATTTTCTTACATAGATATTAAAAAAAACTTAACATCAAGAAAGTGTCAAAACTGCAAATACTGAATTCAACATATCAACTAAAATATTCGGTGCACCTTAAGAAAAAATTAGATTGTGTGGGAGGTGATCCATGGCTAATTTGTAACCTCGTGGTGTTTGTTTCCCTCAAATTTCTCCTCTCACCAGAAACTCACGAACTTACTAGCTACCACCACTTGGATTTTTTGCTGTCTTAGAGCGTTCACACTCATTTGCTAAAATTGCAAAATGATATAAAAATTAGCAACCGGCCACTGCACTCATTTGATATTTTACCAAATTTTAACAAATGAGGAATATTCGTTTGCCAAATTTAAGAAACGGATTTGACAATTTTCAAATATAGGAGATGGAACTCCATTTTTTGTAGGGTTTTTTTTTATAAATTTTCAAACGCATCGATCCATAAATAATAAAAGGTATCAGACGGAAATTGTTGTCCCGTCTGATCACAAAATGTTCTTGAATGGGACAACATGTCCCGTGCCACCCATCCCCACTTAAATCACTTTTTAATCACTCACATGTCACACTTTATCACTAATTTTACAATTTTTTTATAACTAATCATCATTAAATCACTAAATGATTATTTAATCACTATTTTTTATTTAAAAAAAATGTGTGGGATGGAACAATATGTTCTGTCCGATTATATTTTTTAAAAGTTTTCTAAAATTATCGCAAATAACGACGGCAACGAAACATTCATTTTGATATTTCTTATTTTACCAATTTGTAAAATAGTAAAAACGAATGTGGATGCTCTTAGCTAGTAAAAATTAAACAACTTGGTTAATACTCAATAAATTAATCTGAAGAGCTAATGAAAACTAGCTGGAAATAATATAATAATTTTTTTTAATAAAAAACAATTAACTAAAAAAAGTTATCCTTTTTAGGAGACAGATATGCTCCCAGATAGACGAATCCTGTGAGAATCAAAACCTTCCCCAAAGCCCAATCTATGCCTCTCATTTAGGCTTTTTGGGTTGGTGGGTTTAATATAAATATTTAGCTAATGATTTACAATAATTAATTACTTTTTGGGGGCGCCTAATTAGATTCCTAATCCTGTTTTGTATTTGTATACATATATACATTTTATGCCCATGTTAGGGTTCCTATTTCTTTATCCAATGAGTATACGACATCTTCAGTTAGGGTTTACTTTACCATCATAAAGCTCATTAGTTGGATGTGGATGCTACTTTATGTCTCAATAATGAACTAGTTAAGAAATGCTTAAAAATTTTGTTTCTTTATGAAAGAACCCAAGAAGCTTCTTAGTTATAATAATGATCTACCTTCAATTTTTAGTACTTACTCTTCATCTTACTCATTTTTAACGAAAAACTCGATTAGTAAGTTCCAAACTTCAAACTTCCAACTTCCAACTTCCAAGTAATATTTTCTGCTCTTCACTGATTCTATTTTCACCTCCGAAATATATGAAATATATATGAAGAGTAATGCTACATTTACTACCGAAACTACTCTACATTAGTAATATGAAGAGTAATATAACTATATATTCTATACCTACTCTACAATACCTTCTATTAATAGTGTGCCACTTAACATAGTAGATTTGGTAATAGGTGTAGCATTACTTATATATGAAACTATAATCGGTTTTTTTTATATTTTAGTCCCTTTTGAAATATATATTTTCAAATTAGTCTATATTTCCATATTATTTGCTATTAGGTCTCTTAATCGAGCATTATTAAACTGAATAGGTCCCTTATTGGTGAATTTTGTCCAAATGTAACTTTAACATAATTAATAGGCTAATTAGGTATGATAAAAAAAATCAAACGTATACTCATATCTTATGTTGGTGGAACCAAAGCAGTAAAGTTTATCATTTTTTGTGGAAAAAAGCATCGGAATTAGTTAAATTTTTGAGACAGAAATCGATCATTTGTAATTGACGTGTTAGTCTAAACTAACTGTTAGAGATAACATGATGGAATTAGAAGCGGGTATTACAAAAATGAAAAATCTTTTTGTTAAGTACGTATAACGGTGATTTGAAGAGAGATTCATGATTAATTAATCGTAGAGATCAATTTCGTAATTATTAGGTCAATTAAGGAACCTCATAACAAATAACGTAAAAATAGAGACTAATTTAAAAATATATATTTTCAAAAGAGACTAATATTTTTTCAAAAAAATCCAACTATAAAAGACTATGAAACTTATCTAAACTCTCATTTTAGTTGCATCCAACTACCCAAAAATATCACACTCTGTGAAATAACTTGTATATCATTTTTTCTACATTATTTTTAGCAAGTAAGCAATTTGTCAATGAAAACTCGACAATCATTGTTTCAACCTCGCTGACTCTTTATACCATGACATGAATTTTAGCACCTGTATTGTATGTTTTCAAACTCGTACCTAGAATTTTTTTTTCCCCTTCTTAAGAAATTTCAGAGTTTAGTGAATTTCATGGAACAATAATTCTGAAGGGGTTAGGAAGTACTCGTAATCAGAAAAATTTCTTAAAGGAGTAATTAACAATTAAGTACAAGAAGCTAGATTGATTACAAGGATGATTTGTTCATTTCGTTGTTTCTTATTCAGGCATGTTGGTGGATCGTTTTGAGGCAAGGTTGCTCCAACATAGGGCCAAGCATTCGCTGTTTCTGGGTCGAAGTGGTCGGGCTGTGGTATGTTTGGCTCGTTGGTGTGGTATGTTGTTCTCGGTCTTCGGCGACGACAGTCAGGATTTTTTAGTTCTTCTTTTTTAGTTCTTCTTACAGGCTGCTGCTCTCAGTATGGTTGTTCCGTGTTTAGTGCAATTCTCTTCATTGCAGCGGATGGTGTAAAATTTACTCTTTTTCCATTTTTACTCATCATTAGACCGTGTTTTCTGCAATTCTCTTCATTGCAACGGATTATATTTGAGTCGTCGTTTTATATTTTTTCCAATTTTACTCCATGTAAAATTTTCTAATACTTGTAATCATTTCCTTTTTATTATATATATCTCAACTCGAGTCTGTTGACTCTATGAAAAAAAAACAAAAAAACAAAAAAAAAACTAAAAAAAAAAATTGATTTGTTCATATGGTCCCAATACATAGAATTTTATTTTAAAAAACAAAACCTTATGATGAGAGTAACATGATCTATAATTAATTAGCTAACCCCCAAGGCTAACTGAAAAAAATATCTCTGTAAGATAAGCTATGCTCTTTTGACTCTAACCCTAATTTGTTAGCTCTTACTAGAGGACAACAATTCAAGAACGTGGCATTAATTTTGTTGTGGTGTTGTTAGCTCACCACTTGCGTCAATTGCATCACTCTCTGCCATACGCATACATGATCAGAGCTATAAGCAGAAATTTGTGCTTGCACTACATTACTTTGTCTCTATCACTTCATTAATTAGGCAATCATACTAATAGTTCAAGACTTGATGCACGAGTGTTTGTCTTATCCATACCAATCATGCATAGATTAACAACTAGTTTATTCATAATATAATTAACAACCAAGTTTATTGTATGCATGTATGGTTCCTTATCAAAATCAATTACAATGAAGTTGACAATTTTTATTAGATACAAAATTGTAAAATTATTCTAAGTACTACAACACGAACAAATGACTATAAACGCCCTTAGAGCATCTGTAGTCGTGGGCTAAAAACCCAAAATTTGAAAAAATTTAGAAAAAACGAGCTGTAGTCGTCGTCCAAATACCCAAAATTTGAGTGTACGAGGAACAGTTCGTGGCCAAATATAGCAGACGATTTGGCCAAATGCAAAATATTGCGAACGAACTATTTTCTTTCGTCCGTCAGAATTGACGAATGATTAAATTTCGTCTCGTAGGTGAGACGAATGATTAAATAAAAAAAAAAGAAGGGACGGACGATTATATATCGTCAATCTTAACAGACGAACCATAATCTCTCGTCCCAGGTATTTTTCCAAATTTTTTTTTTGTCTTTTAGTGCTTAAAAAAAATAATTTTTTTTTAAAAAAATGGGACGGATGATTACACCCCGTCAATTTCATTGGACGGGGCATAATCTCCCGTCCAGGTACTCTTCCAATTTTTTTTTTGTCTTTTAGTGCAAAAAAAAAAAAAATTTTAAAAAAAACTTAGGAACGGACGATTATACCTCGTCATTCTTAAAGGACGTGTGATAATCTCTCGTTCGACTATATTTTAGTTTTAAACGACTGCAGCGCGCACTGATATTTTCTATTTCCAAAAGCCAAATACCCTAAATTTACAAATGAACGAACGACTACAACAGATGCTCTTATCATATAAGAAAAAATGAATAAATCAAAAAGAGATAAACATTGCGAGAAATTGTGTCACGGTACTGCTTGGTGCTTTGCTGTCGCTTTTGAATGTCCGTATCCACGTGTGAACCCATGATTGGCCTCCCATGTGACAACCACCCCAACCGCAAAATCTTTGCCGACTACCAATCCTACTCCCTGTTTATTTATCAGTCCTCATAACTAGACTTATTTAGATTTCTCTATTTAGAATAAGAAAAGTTTTAATTTATTGTTTTTGTTTTTTGTATCTAATACAGTATCTTTCTCAAATTCACTGACGTCGTGTAGATGTAATATTTAATCTCCAGACCAATAACAATTTAAGAAAGAAAAAGTTTGCAGATTGCACCTCTGATTTCATCGTATTTCCATGCACAATGCTAGCTAGCTGCTAGCATGTTGAAAACTTGCCCACTATTTTAGGCTTTAAATTGATGTAAGGCAAAATATTTAGTTAAGTGAAACAGATGGGTTCATATATATAATGCCAGCTTCAAAACGTGTGATTAAAACTGGTTGTTTGGCAACAGATGAAAGCAAGACTTTGTTTGTTCACGAGGGGGGTGGGGTCCATATGTAAAAACCGAGGATATACAAGGTCTGGGATGCAAAAAATGAACACCCGTGCGGGTGTCTGGCCTGTGATGTCGACACGTGCCAAGTTGCAAATGATTGCGCCTCGTCGGCAGTGACGAGACGTGGCCTCACGTGCGCCAGGCTAATGGCTCCAACCTCCCCCACCCCCGTCACTATAATTTTTTCCCAAACTGTCCCACCTTTTCAAAGTTTTTCGCAGACTGCCCTAACTTTGTTTTAAAATTCACAAACTACCCTCACTTAACTTTTTTTTTTAAAGTCACAAACTACCCTCGCTTGCTTTCTGAAAAAACGAGTGCGATTAAAATCTCATCGTTTTTTCAGAAAGTGAGTGTGAATTTTTTGATTTTCGAAAGCCTACACTCGCTTTCTAAAAAATGTTTTAACTTCACTCGCTTTCTTAAAAAGCGAGTGTCACTTAGTTCATATCAATTAGTCACTCTGGACTTATTGGTCAGTGAGTGTGTTTTAGGGCAATTACTATTCATGGTACTGTTGGGTTTGGGTTCGAATTTGGTATTTCCTATTTTTATTTTTTAATTCGTTTTTTTGAGTTTTTATTGAAATAAAAATTGGAAAAAAATGTTATAATTTTTTATAAATTAATTAGTTCTTATAAAAAGAATTTATTTGGCCTTTTGTTTGAGTTTATAGATCCACTCTATAAATTATTAATTATGTGACAAAATCCGTGACAACGCATGAAAATAAGATGAGAGATATGCATTGCACAATAATATCTTTTGTTCGTCCCGGGTATACGTATATTACCTGGAAATGTAAACTTGTCCATCAACAATGGTTACTCCAATAATATGTGGCACAGTCAAATGGAAGAGAATGTCTCATTTTGAAATGTTTTAAATAATCTCCTGTAGCGTATGCCCACCAACAATGTTCCGTAACCAACAAGTTGGTGTTATTCATCCAATAAGTCTTGTACGAGTCTATACTAATACTGGAAACTTCAGAATATATAGGTAAAGTGAAAGAATAATATTTTTGATCTCAAGAGATAATTTTGACTAACTCGAAGAAGAGACTGGGTTCATTCTTGTTGAAGTGAATTATACAACCCTTCACCTTTCTAACTAACTTGATGAGGTAGAATAATTTTACACTTGTTGAAGAAATTAAAACTCAGACCGAAGATTTATAAATTAATACTGGGTTCATTCTGGCAATTTATAAACCCAGACCGAATACTGGGTTCATTCTCGTTGAAGAATTTATTTGGCATTTTGTTTGCGTTTATAGATCCACTTTATAAATCTATAAACTCTTCTTATAATAAACTTTATAAATCTATTAATTTATAAGAAATTATAATATTTTTTCCAACTTTTAATTCACCAAAAAATTAAAAAAACGAATTAAAAAATAAAAGTGGGAAATGCTGGATTCGAACCCAGATCCAACAATTCCATAAATAGTAATAACCCTAAAACACACCTACTGACCAATAAGTCCTGAGTGACTGATTTATATGAACTAAGTGGCAGTCGCTTTTTCAAAAAGCAAGTGCAGTTAAATGCCAATCGGTTTTTCAAAAGTCGAGTACAAGCTTTCAAAAATCAAAAATCTCTTACTCGTTTTCTAAAAAAGCGATGAGTCGCTTTTTTAGAAAGCCAGCGAGGCACTTTGAAATTTTTTAATAAAATAGGGCAGTCTAGGGAAACTTGGGACAGTTTGGGAAAAAAATCCCATCACTACTACTCTTAGTTGGGACCCACCTAATTACCACAGTACCCGCAAGTGAAGGATGGTGGGGGCCCATTGATCGATGGTGACGGCCAAGATTTTATTCTCTACAGTAATAATAAGGGGATGCTTTCCGGCGTTGACTGGTCAAAATGTGCTCAAGCATGCTCCTCATCATGTGCTCGGTGCTCTAGACCTCTTCCCTACTTCAATCATTTCTTTTTGGACAACTCAAGTCCACCACTTGACTTATTAGAGCATCACAGTCGTTGGCAAAATGCATTTTTTAGCAATCCAATTCGATGGGTATCATTGGTAAAAAATGGCGGAAACAAAACATGATGTTTCGTCCCAAAAATTGAAAAAAAATAAAGGTTTTTTTTTGCAAAAAAAATTGCAAAAAACAAATTTTAAAAATAGTTCGTAAATAATATTTGCAAAAACAATTAAAAAATTTGCAAAAACAATTTAAAAATATTACAAAAATTTGCAAAATTTGCTTCGTCCGGATTTTCCGAAAATTTTTTTTAAAAAAAAATTGCAAAAAGAATTTTTTAAACAAATTGTAATTTTTTTTTGCAAAAACAATTTAAAAATTTGCAAAATCAATTAAAAAAATTGCGAAAAAATATATAATTTACAATTTTTTTTAAATTTTGGATTGGGACGAAGCATGATGTTTCGTCTCAAATTGAGACGAAACATCATGTTCATTCCCACGTTTAAAGGTTATTTTATTAGGTTTTTTTTTTTTTACTTCGGACGAAACACCATGTTTCGTCTGATCAATTAAAATAATAATTAAATAATCCAGACGAAACATCATGTTTCGTCCGCTATAATATGCATTTTGCTATTTCGATTGCTATTTCTCCGTATCTACTGTAGCGCTTTTGCCAAAAAATGGCAAAATAGCAAACGACTGTGAGCGCTACAGTAGAAAAAAATGGCAAAAATGGCAATAAAGCAAACGACTGTGGATGCTCTTAGAATCCACAATTCGTTTGCTATATTTATCAATTTCTCATTTTTTATCCAACAAAGTGCTACAGTCATTTGCTATTTGTTATATTTTGACAAAAAAATTATAGTAACCTTTTATTTTTAAAAAACCGAAATAGTGATTCTCAAATTATAAGAGACAAAACATATTGTTTCGTCCCCCCCCCCCCCCCCCCCCCCCCTTTCCCCCCCTTTTTTTTAATAATGTGATCAGGCGAAATAAGTTGTTTCGTCTGATCTATTTTTATTTTTATTTTTAAATGATCAGACGGTACATGTTGTACCATCTGAACAAAAAAAAAAATTCTGAAAACCCCTCGAACGAGACATGTTGTCTCGTCCCATACCAAAATGGCTGGGACGGGACAACATGTCCGTCCTAGAAATGGGGACATGTGTTTTAGGGTTAATTTCACATTTAATCCCTCCTTTAGCCTAATTGATTACCTATTCACTACAAAAGAAAGTAGCTTTCCCGGCGCTTTTTTCGGTCTATACCGGCATTTTTTTACGCCGGGGAAACTTTCACCGGCGTTTACAATAACGCCGGTCCAACTGCCGCCGAAGCGAGCGTCGCTGAAATGAAGGGGTCTACACCGGCGTTTTTGGTGGACGCCGGTAAATGTTAGGACTACACCGGCGGTCATCAAACGCCGGTGTATATCGGTTTCTGGGTGCCGTTCTTGTGCACCTATATACATACACAGGCGGTCGTAAACCGCCGGTATTTATACATTCACCGGCGGAAATAAAAAAGCCGGTGTAGATCGAAAGTATACCGGCGGTCAAGAAACGCCGGTGTATGTGCGTTTATGAGCGCCTGCTTTTCCCTGTTTACGAACACCGGCGCGACCAAAAAATGCCGGTGAAGTTATATACGCCGGCGTATATAAAATGCCGGTGTACGCCTGTGCCGTTACAGCTGAAAACTTTCACCGGCGTGCGTTGAAACGCCAGTGTATCACACACTCCAACAATTAAATTATATACACCGCTGTTTTTTAAAACGCCGTTCTGGCTATGCCCGTTTATTTTCGATACTCCGCTTTTCCGTTCGATTTCAATTCACAGTTTCATTTACAAAACCTGTAAACTAATTCTCACAACTGATTCAATCAATTTCGTTGCATACTACTGCGCAAACCACAACCAAACACAAAAATAATTAAAGATAATCAAGTTTCACACGTGTCATATCAACGTCCAAATTCATTGATTAATTAACAGTGTCATAATTAACAAATTAATATAGAGACTAACATCCAAAATATCCAAACAAACCAGTCTGAAAAATATCCAAAATATCCCAAATTCAAAGTATGACATAACTCTAAAAAAAAAAACCAGTCTGATATAACAACAGCAAGGAGGAGGATATAAGAACAACAACCATACAGCAAGGAGGACATAAGAACAGCAAGGAGGACCGCAGATTCATACCCCTCGAGTAGCTTCAGCTCTGATCATCTGCATTTCCTTCATCTTGACGACCGCTCTGTAAATAAAAAACAATAGTTTAATTGAACAGTAGATCACAATACAGAATATACATATTTTTTGAACTTGCAAAAAGAACTACCTGTGTCTCGAATTATAAGATCAAAGTGCCAACTGCAAATGGAATTGTTAATGATATATACAGAGGTAAAATAATTACATTGCAATGCTAAAAATTCCGTACTTAATTTTGTTTTTAAATATATCTAAAATAACAAAACAAATGAAAATTCAGTATCTAACTTGAAACCTTTATATTCTCCTCTGATTGGGAATATCCACTATCTAAAACAATAAAACAAATGAAAATTCAGTATCTAAGCATGTCCTTCATGGATTGTTCAGACAATCCATGAAACTGTCATCGTGGACGGAAACCAAATACAAGAAAAAAAAGAAAAATAAGATAGGGCTCATATCAAGTGTATTTTTAGGAAACTGTCATCGTGGAAGGAAACCAAATATATATAGAAGCCAGAAATGGAAACAGAAAGAAGAAAGGTAGAGACTTTGGATACACCAGGCTACCATAGCGGCATTTTCCTCATCTCTCTCTCATCCCTTGTTTCCCTTCAGCACACGAACAGAAAGAGACATCAGCAACCACCTTAAGAGCGACAAGAACAACAATAATAATAAATTATTATGAACAAGATGTCTCTATATGGGTTTCCAGTTCTCCACTCGAGCCCACTCTTTCTAATCACAGCCCAATTAAGAATATAGACAACATCCACTAAACAATCCAATCATAGCCCAGTCAAAATTTATCATCCTGGATCTTAATGAAATACGCTTCATTAACAGTGAAAGAAAATGAGGATGCTAGCAGCATACTTAGTTTGGAAGTGAACCCATTTTGTGTTAAAAAATCATGCCAAAGATGGCAATCAGCTTCATTAACAGTATCTGAAAATGAAAATTTCCATTAACTGAGCTTATATGTTGCTCTACTAATTCACTGTGCCGAACTAAATCTAAAACCCAATTGTTGTGCGTATCCGGAGGATTTTGGCATACGTACCTATAGCATCCTCAGTTCACAGTAAACCCGTTTTGGTCAAAAAAACATGCCAAGATCACAATCAGATGCATGAAAATAAGCTTCACTATCAACAAAAGAAGAACTGAGGATGCTATGCAGCATACTTAGTTTGGAAGTGAACCCATTTTGTGTTAAACAATCAGGTTACATTGACAGTATCTGAAAATGAAAATTTCTCCATTATCTGAGCTTATATGTTGCTCTACTACTTTTTCAGCCCAACTATATCGCAAAACCCAAGTGTGGTGCATATCCGGTCGGAGAATTTTGGCATACGTACCTATACAATATCCTCAGTTCACAGTGAACCCATTTTTGGTATAAAAACATACATGCCAAGAAGACAATCAGGTGCTTGAAATCAGCTACACTAACAGTTAGTGAAAATGGGACCATAAAATAGCTTAAGAAGACCATCAGGTTTGTGAAGTAAGCTTCACTAACAGTGATAGAAACTGGGGATGCTATGCAGCATACTCATTTTGGAAGTGAACCCATTTTGTGTTAAAAAAACCATGCCAAAGATTGCAATCAGGTTACATTGACAGTATCCGAAAATGAAAATTTCTCCATTATCTGAGCTTATATGTTGCTCTACTACTTTTTTAGCCCAACTATATCGCAAAACCCAAGTGTGGTGCATATCCGGCCGGAGAATTTTGGCATACGTACCTATACAATATCCTCAGTTTACAGTGAACCCATTTTTGGTATAAAAACATACATGCCAAGAAGACAATCAGGTGCTTGAAATGAACTTCACTAACAGTTAGTGAAAATGGGACCATAAAATAGCTTAAGAAGACCATCAGGTTTGTGAAGTAAGCTTCACTAACAGTGATAGAAACTGGGGATGCTATGCAGCATACTCATTTTGGAAGTGAACCCATTGTGTTAAAAAAACCATGCCAAAGATTGCAATCAG
The DNA here is from genome assembly GCA_017893485.1 of Hemerocallis citrina. NCBI lineage: Eukaryota > Viridiplantae > Streptophyta > Magnoliopsida > Asparagales > Asphodelaceae > Hemerocallis > Hemerocallis citrina. The sequence goes on along the minus strand of JACEHZ010000731.1, from coordinate 1,096,168 downwards.
GTTACATTGACAGTGCCCGAAAAAGAAAATTTCTCCATTATCTGAGCTTATATGTTGCTCTACTACTTTTTTAGCCCAACTATATCGCAAAACCCAAGTGTGGTGCATATCCGGCTGGAGAATTTTGGCATACGTACCTATACAATATCCTCAGTTCACAGTGAACCCATTTTCGGTGTAAAAACATACATGCCAAGAAGACAATCAGGTGCTTGAAATGAGCTTCACTAACAGTTAGTGAAAATGGGACCATAAAATAGCTTAAGAAGACCATCAGGTTTGTGAAGTAAGCTTCACTAACAGTGAAAGAAACTAGGGATGCTATGCAGCATACTCATTTTGGAAGTGAACCCATTTTGTGTTAAAAAAACCGGTTACATTGACAGTATTTGAAAATGAAAATTTCTCCATCATCTGATGACCACAGTGAACCCATTTTTGGTATAAAAACATACATGCCAAGAAGACAATCAGGTGCTTGAAATCAGCTTCACTAACAGTTAGTGAAAATGGGACCATAAAATAGCTTAAGAAGACCATCAGGTTTGTGAAGTAAGCTTCACTAACAGTGATAGAAACTGGGGATGCTATGCAGCATACTCATTTTGGAAGTGAACCCATTTTGTGTTAAAAAAACCATGCCAAAGATTGCAATCAGGTTACATTGACAGTGCCCGAAAAAGAAAATTTCTCCATTATCTGAGCTTATATGTTGCTCTACTACTTTTTTAGCCCAACTATATCGCAAAACCCAAGTGTGGTGCATATCCGGCCGGAGAATTTTGGCATACGTAACTATACAATATCCTCAGTTCACAGTGAACCCATTTTCGGTGTAAAAACATACATGCCAAGAAGACAATCAGGTGCTTGAAATGAGCTTCACTAACAGTTAGTGAAAATGGGACCATAAAATAGCTTAAGAAGACCATCAGGTTTGTGAAATAAGCTTCACTAACAGTGAAAGAAACTGGGGATGCTATGCAGCATACTCATTTTGGAAGTGAACCCATTTTGTGTTAAAAAAACCGGTTACGTTGACAGTATTTGAAAATGAAAATTTCTCCATCATCTGATGACCACAGTGAACCCATTTTTGGTATAAAAACATACATGCCAAGAAGACAATCAGGTGCTTGAAATCAGCTTCACTAACAGTTAGTGAAAATGGGACCATAAAACAGCTTAAGAAGACCATCAGGTTTGTGAAATAAGCTTCACTAACAGTGAAAGAAACTGGGGATGCTATGCAGCATACTCATATTGGAAGTGAACCCATTTTGTGTTAAAAAAACCATGCCAAAGATTGCAATCAGGTTACATTGACAGTGCCCGAAAAAGAAAATTTCTCCATTATCTGAGCTTATATGTTGCTCTACTACTTTTTTAGCCCAACTATACCGCAAAACCCAAGTGTGGTGCATATCCGGCCGGAGGATTTTGGCATACGTACCTATATACCATCGTCAGTTCATGGAAGAAAAATACGAATAGGGCTCATAGCAAGTGTAGTTTTAACTGGAATTGTCATCGTGGAAGGAAACCAAATATAGAAGCCAGAAAGAGGAATGGTAGAGAATGAGGATACACCAGGCTAACATAGCGGCATTTTCCTCATCTCTCTCTCACCCCTTCTTTCCCTTCTTCACTCCAACTTGTCTCTTTCTAATCACAGCCCAATTAAGAACAATTGTTCACAGTCACTGTTAAAGAAACATATATGCTCAGATTATGAAAAATTTATATGCTCAGATTATGGAAATTTTCAGTCACTGTTAAAGAAACTAAGTAGGCTGCATAGCATCCCCAGTTTCTTTCACTGTTAGTGAAGCTTGTTTGGAAAATTGTTCACTCAAACATGCCCCTTGTTTCTGAACTCAAACATGACATTAATAAACATCTTTTCTAATAATGGCTACACTTGTGGAAGCTCTCTCTAAGCCTCAATTCTTCAAGGTTTTGTTGCCTACTTCTTTACAGAAGTTGGTACTCCATTCTCCTCTCTTTAAAGAAGAATAGAGTACCAGTTTCTGTAAAGAAGTAGGCAACAAAACCTTGAAGAATTGAGGCTTAGAGAGAGCTTCCACAAGTGTAGCCATTATTAGAAAAGATGTTTATTAATGTGATGTTTGAGTTCAGATACAAGGGGCATGTTTGAGTGAACAATTGGGTTTTGAATGGAGATTGTAGTCATAGATCAATTCTTCATGGAAGAAAAATACGAATAGGGCTCATAGCAAGTGTAGTTTTAACTGGAATTGTCATCGTGGAAGGAAACCAAATATAGAAGCCAGAAAGAGGAATGGTAGAGAATGAGGATACACCAGGCTAACATAGCGGCATTTTCCTCATCTCTCTCTCATCCCTTCTTTCCCTTCAGCACACGAACACATAGAGACATCAGCAACAACAGCAAGAGCGATAAGAACAACAACAATAATAAATTATTATGAACAAGATGTCTCTATATGGGTTTCCAGATCTCCACTCCAACTCGTCTCTTTCTAATCACAGCCCAATTAAGAACAATTGTTCACAGTCACTGTTAAAGAAACATATATGCTCAGATTATGAAAAATTTTCATTTTCAGATACTGTTAAAGAAGCTGATTTCATGCATCTGATTGCAATCTTTGGCATGGTTTTTTTAACACAAAATGGACTACTTCCAAACTAAGTATGCTGCATAGCATCCCCAGTTTCTTTCACTGTTAGTGAAGCTTATTTCACAAACCTGATGGTCTTCTTAAGCTATTTTATGGTCCCATTTTCACCTCCCTCAAATCAGTACAATGTCATCTATACCAGGTTATGTGCCAAAATGGGGTTGGGCATACGATGCAAGGCCGACAAGTATTAGTTGTTTGTGAGTATGCAATAGGATGCAGTTATGAACATGGGCTCATATCAAGTGTAGTATTACGGACTGTCATCGTGGAAGGAAACCAATTTAATATAGAAGCCATATATGGAGCCAGAAAGAGGGATGGTAGAGAATGAGGATACACCAGGCTAACATAGCGGCATTTTCCTCATCTTTCTCTCATCCCTTCATTCTCTTCAACACACGCACACAAAGAGACATCAGCAACAACAGCAAGAGGGGGTTGGTCCAACAATAAGTGTAGATTATAATAAACGAGATGTCTCTATTTTGGGTTTCCAGATCTCCACTCCAGCCCTTTCTTTCTAATCACAGCCCACTTAAGAAACATAGACGAAATGCTTATAGACGACAGCCACAATGCAGACTCACAAACACTAGTATGTGTCTTTCATGCATTCAAGTAACATAATCTCTTTAAAAATACCAATTTTAAGACTTACCGATGTTTTTTGACAGTGGGCGGCGTGCTACCCTCACTCTCATATGTTTGCCTGCCACTATTATTTAGTGGCTGCTCATCCCCATGGCTCTCGTTGCCATCATTTATATTAACCCTCTTTCCACGCCTCGGCATGTTGTACCTGTCAAGGATCCGATAACTTGGTTCAAATGACAACGATAGTTTGGTTCAAATGACACTAAGCATAGTTTAATGTAAATAATACCAAGCAGTAGAAAATAGAAAGACAATTAAACAAGTGTATTAAATTCACAATGAACATATTCGAAATTACAGACATAATATTACAACAAGATTTAAGACATAAAATTACAGACATATAATAAACTTGCATAAAAAATCATGTAAACTACAATACGACATCTTCCAGTACATCGCCCTCTTTTCCATCCTTGCGGAGCCAAGTCCCGCAAATTCCAACATCGGTTGTGTTTACATCAAACACAGGAAACTCAGAAGCAATGTAACTGCTCATGTCTTCACCGTCTTCATCGTCTGAAGTATCGCCCAGTTGGAATACATCTCTTGGTTGCATAGGGATAGCCACATACGATTTTGGCAGGGTTGGATCTGCAATGTAGAACACTTGTTGCACTTGGGATGGAAACACAAATGGCTCATGGCTAATGTGTGTACCGATGTGAATCAATTTTGAGAAGTTTACAACTGTGAAGCCAAGCTTGTCCTTGTTGTTAGCAAAATTCCTATCAAACTCAGCCCAATCCCCACGAAATAAGACAACACGGAAATGGCCAAAATAATTCAACTCAATGATATCCGTGAGCACTCCATAGTAGTCGAGATCCCCATCTACAGGCCTCGTGTCCGATTTGGAAGCATAACTTCTAGTCTTAGACGTCACTACCATTCCACTATTTTGAGACTTCAAATTAGATTCACGATCCTTAGTACGAAATCTAAAACCATTGAATATGTATCCTCCGTATCTTTTGGCCATCTGATAGGGACCTTTGGCAAGTACTTGTATTTCAGATGACGCACCATCAGGACCCAAAGAATGTACCTATTAATTTTGCGCAAATCGTATCAACACCATAGAAAATGTAGAAATAATAAAGATTAACTTGCATAACTGTAATTCACCTACATGAGATTCAAACCATTTATGAAATTTTTCATTCATCAGCTTGTTTTGTTCACGTGGTGGTAGTCTTCTTGGTCTAGCCCTTCGTTTGATGTCCCTGACAAATTCGCTAAAAAACAAGCAATTGAAATTAGGAATAACAAAAGTATCAAAAATATCGAACTCCGCGGTTTTCACTGTATTCGATTTACATTTAATAGCAACTTACTTTCAAAATGGTTCCACTGATGCATGATGGTCTAGCACATATCGATGTGCCTGTTCCCATGCTAAGCTATCGAGCTCAAATGCATCAACTTTACCAACAGTGGTGCCAGCGGTATCAAAAAGATATTGTGCACCATCAAGGTTGGAAATGTCTAGATTTCTACGTGGTCTACTGGAAGATGTCTCCACACCAGGTAAATACCTGGAAAAAAAATGTGAGCACTCCTCTGATAGATATCCCTGGGCTATTGACCCTTCAGGATATGCTCTATTTTTCACATAACCCTTTAGCCGGTATAGGTACCTGAACATGTACAATTAATAAACTAGAGCGGTTTAGGGGATTAAAAGAAATGAGCTTTTGAAAATTCAATTTCGTAAGATGAACGAATTATTTTACCTCTCAATGGGGTACATCCACCGATAGTGAATAGGACCACCGATTCTGGCTTCACCAGCAAGGTGGATTATCAAGTGAATCATAATAGTGAAAACGATGGAGGAAATATCATCTCCATTTTACTAAGTGTCAATGCCGCCTGCTGCTCCAATTGGTCCAGATCTTCAACACGAAGCATTCTTGAGCAAATACCTTTATATATGCTACAAAGATCTTTCAGGACAGTAGTGACTTGCTCACACATTGAAGACCTTAGGGCCACAGGAAGGAGATCCTGCATTAGGATGTGGTAGTCGTGTGACTTTAGCCCCTGAAGCCTCTTCTCTTTAAAGTTGACACATTTTGCCATGTTAGAAGAATAGCTATCGGGGACTTTCAGTTCAAGTAGTACTTTGCAAAACAACTCCAACTCCGATTTTGACATTGAATAGATTGCAGGAGGTAGGAGCACTTTCCCGTTCGGCAATTCTTCTGGGTGCAACTCATGTCGGATGCCCATTGACTTCAAATCAAGTCGGCTCTTGAGATTGTCCTTTGTCTTCCGATCATCTCCCATAACTGTTCCTATACAATTCTCCCCTATATTTTTGCCGATATGCATCACATCTAAATTATGTCTCAGTAAGTTGAATTCCCAATACGGCAACTTGAAGAAAATACTCTTCTTCTTCCATGCACCTAAACTCGTCAAGTTTTGATCCTCATCCTCGCCATATAGATCGGTCTCCTCATCTTGCTCCGGCCTTGCCCTTTTCTTGCCCTTTGTCCTGACTTCTGGTTCCTTTCCATATTTGAATTGATGACCATCTACCCGCCTCAAAATATCTGAACCAGAGGAAGACCCAGGAGCATGTTCCCACTCGTCGGTGCCATCAAATGTCGCTGCCTCTGCCCGAAATATATGTGTGTCAGGCAACCATCTCCTATGACCCATATAGCAAAACTTTCTGCCATTGTACAACCACCTTGAACTAGTTTGGTCAGCACAACATGGACATGGATAACGTCCTTTAGTACTATATCCAGATAAATTTGCATATGCTGGAAAATCATTGATTGTCCAAGACAACACGGCACGAAGAGAAAATGTTTCTTTAGCCACAGCATCATAGGTTGGAACACCCACCCACAACTTCTGAAGTTCATCTATTAACGGTTGTAGGTACACATCTATATCATTTCCAGGACCTTTCGGTCCAGGAACTATCATGGACAAAATAAATAAGGACTGCTTCATGCATTTCCAAGGCGGCAAATTGTATGGTATCAACACAACCGGCCATATGCTGTATGTACTACTCATTTGCCTGAAAGGGTTGAAACCATCACTAGCTAGTCCAAGTCTCACATTTCGAGGATCTTCCGCAAAATCAGGATATCTTTCATCAAATTTTTTCCAAGACTGAGAATCAGCAGGATGTCTAAGAATCCCATCATTAGTGCGGCCTTCAGCATGCCATTTCATATCAGAAGACGTTTTCGTGGACATAAACAACCTTTGTAACCTAGGGATCAGAGGAAAGTAACGCAATGTTTTGGCAGGCTTCTTTTTCCTACTTCGCTTAGTAGATCCACTGGCTCCCTCGTCTTGATTTGGTCTTTCTTTCCATTTCGAAGAACCACACACTTCGCAATTCTCCAGACTTTCCTTACCACTCGTGAAAAGCATACAGTCATTTGGACATGCTGCTATCTTCTCATATCCTAGATCGAGCGAACTTAGGAATTTTTTGATTTTATAGGCTGAGTTTGGAATACAGATTTCAAGAAATGCTTCATTCAACAATTCAAGTAGCATAGTGAAGGACTTAGCAGACCACCCGTTTAAACATTTAATCTGAAATAGTCTGACAATGAATGAGAACTTAGAAAATTTGGTGCAGTCGCGGTACAACGGGATACTAGCATCTTCAAGTAACTTAGCGAAGGATTCTTGCTGCTTATTATTTTCATGGGTGGGGCTAGACATTTCCTCGTCCATCCCACCACCAATCTGGTTTGTTTCTATTGACTCATTGTGAACTTCGGTTGTTGGGTCATTGGTGTGGAAAGGAACATTATGAATCCCCATGGCATCTTGTAACAAAGCATGCATCTCATCGGGAACGCTTAAGTCTTCGTTCACTAAGGGCTCAGCCTCATTTTCTAATACAACCGGACGAACAGGAGCTGCCGTATGATCCTCTCCATGACAAAACCACCTTGTGTACCCTTGAAGAAAACCGTTGACAGCCAAGTGTGTATGTACTACGTCACATGTCCTCAGCATACAATTTGTACAGCGAAGGCATGGACAAAGGATTAGGTTGGGATCACGGGAATGTCGTTTGGCAAAGATAATAAAATCTTTAATACCATCACGGTACTCCTTGGATAATCATGGTTTACTAATCCAACTTCTATCCATTATATCAATAGCACACAGTCTGAAATTAAAATTTGATATATTATCTAGTAATAACAGTAAAAGGCATTTTGTATATTAAATTTCACCTATTTGAAAACCATCCCTAGCTGCAAATAAATAAACGATATAATCTTTAACTGTAAAATAAAGAAATTGTGGCTCCAAAAAATGTACAAAAAAAAACTACTTCTTAACACAATCTACTCTATTCACCAAACCCTAAACGACCTTTTGTGGAAATGATCACAACCACCTTAGACGGTATTTTATCGCACACCCTGTGTTCGAGCATAAAAAAAAATCGACTATAGTCTCCCCTGTATTTGGCTTTCCGTTCAAGGAGATGATGATGGTAAAGGGTATTTTGCTGATGAAGAGGAATCGGCCGAATAATGAGTGCGTCGTGCTGTAACTACGGTAACAAGAAGATCTGATGACTCATGAACTATTCTGTTCATGACTACTAATAATCACTTATCTCATAATAATAATAATAATAATAATAATAATAATAATAATACTAAACAAAAGAAACAATAAAAGAAAAATTAAAATGTCTAGTATGTAAGCATATATTTTGCAGACTGAACCAATTGTTGTACATAGCCGGAGGATTTTGGCATAGAGCTATAGCATCCTCAGTTCACAGTGAACCCAGTTTGGTCAAAAAAACATGCCAAAATGACAATCAGATGCATGGGATAAGCTTCAATTAATTAACAGTGAAAGAAACTGGGGATGCTATGCAGCATACTTAGTTACGAAGTGAACCCATTTTGTTAAAAAACCATGCCAAGGATTCCAGTCAGGTTACTTTAACAGTATCTGAAAATGAAAAATTTCCCATTATCTGAGCTTATATGTTGCTCTACTACTTCTTCATCCCAACTAAATCTAAAACCCAATTGTAGCCGCATATCCGGCCGGAGGATTTTGGCATACGTACCTATACCATCCTCAGTTCACAGTGAACCCATTTTGGTAAAAAAAAACATGCCAAGATGACAATCAGATGCATGAAAATAAGCTTCACTAACAACAAAAAAAGAAAATGGGGATGCTAGCAGCATACTTAGATTGGAAGTTAACCCATTTTCGTATAAAAAACCATGCCAAAGATTGACAATCAGGTTACTTTAACAGTATTTGAAAATGATAAATTTTCCATTATCAGAGCTTATATGTTGCTATACTACTTCTTCAACCCAACTAAATCTAAAACCCAATTGTTGTGCGTATCCGAAGGATTTTGGCATACGTACCTATAGCATCCTCAGTTCACTTAGTCTGGAAGTGAACCTATAGAAACTGGGGATGCTATGCATGCAGCATACTTAGTTTGGAAGTGAACACATTTTGTGTTAAAAAACCATGCCAAAGATTGCAATCAGGTTACTTTAACGGTATCTGAAAATGAAAATTTCCCATTATCTGAGCTTATATGTTGCTCTACTACTTCTTTAGCCCAACTAAATCTAAAATCCAATTGTTGTGCATATCCGGCCGGAGGATTTTGACATACGTACCTATAGCATCCTCAGTTCACAGTGAACCCATTTTGGGTAAAAAAACATGCATGCCAAGAAGACAATCAGATGCATGAAATCAGCTTCATTAACAGTGAAAGAAAACGGGTATGCTATGCAGCATACTTAGTTTGGAAGTGAACCCAATTTGTGTTAAAAAACCATGCCAAAGATTGCAATCAGGTTACTTTAATAGTATCTGAAAATGAAAATTTCCCATTAACTGAGCTTATATGTTGCTCTACTAATTCACTGTGCCCAACTAAATCTAAAACCCAAGTGTGGTGCATATCCGGCCAGAGAATTTTGGCATACGTACCTATACAATATCCTCAGTTCACAGTGAACCCATTTTGGGTAAAAAAACAAACATGCCATGAAGACAATCAGATGCATGAAATCAGCTTCATTAACAGTAAAAGAAGATGAAAATTTCCATTATCTAAGCATATATTTTTCTATTAATTCTTCATCTCAACTAAACCGTTTATGCTAAGGAAATCGAAATGAATAAACTGAAAAAAGCTGTCTTTTTTGGAAAATAAGGGAAATCAAGAGATCATACCGAAGAGAGAGGGAGGGAGCGGGGCGACGAGGGCGGGGGCGTAGGAGAGAGAGAGAGAGGGGGCGACCGCCGATTCACCTCCAGATCGAGAGAGGGAAGAAGGAAATCGAAAAGGACGAAGGGAATCGAATGGTCGAAGGCCGTCGAAGAGGACGAAGCGGGGGAGGCAAACGCGCGGGAAATAGAGCGAGGAAGGAGGGAAACGAAGCGCCTCTTTCCCCTTTTTTTTTGGGTAATGGGTAAATGGCGAGCGAAAGATTAGGGTTCGCGGGTTTTATTCCCAGTTATTCACCGGCGTTTTAATTGGAAACGCCGGTGAATGTGCCCGTATATTCGCCGGCGTTTATAATAAAAAACGCCGGTGAATAATAAACTTCACCGGCGTGTTTAGGTAAAACACCGGTGAATACTAACATTCGCCGACGTTTTAAATCGACCGCTGGTGTATGACAATCCCATCTGGCGCCCAATTCCTACTCGCTCCCTACCCCGGCGCTACTAGTAAAACGCCGGGGAATAATCGCCGGTAAAAGCAGTATCTTTTGTAGTGATTTATTAATTTAATAATCTAATACTATTAGTAATTACTAACTTACTTCATATGGCTAAAAATATGATTAAATCGGGACCGTTCACATCGGACACGAATCTTAAAGCTCATGGGTAAAACGGTAATTTCACATACTAACGGGTCTGAAATGGGTACTGGATCTCCTCCCCAAAGATCCAATAACCCACGAACGGATCCACCTCAACTGGGTACGGGTCCCAACCCGAAATGAACCCAGTCCAGCATGATAGAATTAGGGTTTCTGTTTAATACTAATCAACGGCCCTGATTCACATCTATCCTTTCACTGGGGATTAGGGATTACATTCCTTATCCAATCACAGGGATTACATTCCTAATCTGACCCCAACGGCGACTATAAATACCTCTCATCCATCTCCATTAAGAGGTAATCAATCTTTTGCCAGTTTTACGCTCTTTCATAATCACTTCTGATTACTGACTTGAGCGTCGGAGGGTGCGTCGCCGGGATCAACCCCGGTGTCTCGCACTTTTTGCAGGTTCGCAGCAGCGGCAAGAGACCAAGTCAACAGATGGTGAAGCTGAACAGGTCAACAGGTTTGCATTGTTCGTTTTCTCAAGAATCCATAAATTCTATCTGTTTGCCCCCACACCAGATTTAGCGGTAACATTACTTAAACTAATGTAGTATTAAAATTAATAATATTATAAAATTAAAGTGAGACAGGGCATGTTGTCTTGTCCGCTTAAAAAAAAATTTAACAAAATTATAGCAAACCATCGTTGCAGGCAAATTTCCTATTTACTATTACTGTAGCAGTCATTTTGTAAAAAATGAGAAACACCATTGGGGATGGTCTTAGAGCATTTGGACTCGGTTCGCTATATTTCCAAAATTTGAAAAATATAGCCAACGATATGTTGTAGTCGTTCGCTATATTTTCAAATTTTGAAAATATCGCTACGGTAATCATCTATAATTGAGTGACGATATAGGAATTTTCCAAATATAAAAATTGGAATATCATCTTGCGTTCGATCTATAAAAAAAAAAATTGGACGCAAGATGATCTTGCGTGCGAGCAATTTCAAAAATTAAAAAGGAGAAAAAAAGTATCGAACGCAAGATCATATCTTATTGCGTCTGATCCATACCAAAAAAAAAACAAATCCTGAGAAAAGGGATGCAAAATTAGTTTGCTTCTTCTCCCCCATTTTTTTTTTTATGGAACACAACCTATAGGATTGTTCATGCATATAGTATATAATTGAGATTGTTTTGTTTTGTTTTGTTTTATCAAGGATTGAGATGAGATTAGTCTGTAGGATTGTTATGTGGACGTTTCGTATATTTTTTTGGTCAAAGCGTTGGACTCAATTTTTATTTATTTATTTATTTATAATTTAATGGTTGTGATTGATTTGAATTTGTTAGATCCACCATTCGTCTAAAATTTGAGTTTTTAACGACTACATATCTAACTCAAAATTTCTCTCTCTTTTCCAAATTTAAAAAATTGGAGTTACTACATATGCTCTTTTTTCAGTACAGTATTACATAAATTTTATTAGTAGTATTTATTTACCGAGTGGAAACCGTTTGTGCTCATTGGGTTGAGGTGTCACCGAGCAAGCTATATATTAATTGGTGAAAAAGAAGATTGATGCACCAGGGGAGATCCTTCACTTTTTCTTCTAATTCACTCTCGCTGCCAAAATTTGCATATTTGACATATAACATATAGTCGCTAGCTATATAATTTTCGTCTGTAGTTGTTGTTAGTCAAAATTTGACGTTTAAAAATTCTGAATAGGTCAAACGGTATATAATATCCCACCCGATATTATATATATATATATATATATATATATATATATATATATATATATATATATATATATATTAATAAAAAATCAACCATGTTCTCTTATTTTTTTAAGCATTCAAATTATTTAATACAAAAAATTTTGTCCTTGGTAGTGACGTTTTGAAAAAAAAAATTAAAAAAATTCTCCCAAATCTTAGGACGGAGAACATTTCTCCTCTCATTTTTTTAAGATTGAGATTATGGATCGGTGTATAATTCACCGTCCCAAATCTTTGGAATTTTTTTCTTCTTTCGGACGGTGTATAATTCACCGTCCCAAACAATTGTGAGAAAAAAAATCGAACGGTGCATAATTTCTCGTCCGGTTTTTTTATTAATAATTTTTTTCCAGACGATAGATTACACATCGTCTGATCAAAAGACGGAAAATAATGATTCGTATGACTATTTTATCCATTTAACTAAATTGTATGCCAAATATAGTTGGAACTGCTCACAAAAATAAAAAATTTGGCAAAATGGCCAAAGACTATAGCACGTTTCAAGCCTAAGTAGCCAACGACTACATATGCTCACCCCTCCCCCCCAAAAATAATAATAATAATAATAATAATAATAAATAAAATAAAAATAAAAATGATCAGTTGGTCAAATTCTACTTTCAAGCAAGTGATGTTCGATTTAATGAGAGAGTGAATGGTTAGCGGTCACTACGTACAATCCAAATCCATGCATCACAATCCTTTGTATGCAGCAAATACTGCTCAACTAAGTGAAGATAACGGGAATCTGACAGGAAATAAAACATGAAATATCTTGGATATTTGAAGAATGAGTTTTGAGAATTTTAAAGTTAGCCAACTTGGACGGCGCTGATTAATAAATTTTTGGTGACCGGTGTATCTTTCTTGCAGTGCCGGCCCCGAGTTCACGGGACCCAAGGCAAAAAACCAAAATATTTATTTTTAGAGATCCTTAATTACAATATAATTTTTATACTTACAAAATATGTGACTATATTTATAAGAAGAATACAAATCTAAAGAATCCAAAAATTACAAAAAATTCGGGAGCCTGCCTCAAAGTGGGGCGACCCTCCTTTCTTGTGATGTGTATCTCTTCTTTTTGGTACTAAAAGTTATCTGTCTACCAAACTTGGAAAGAAATATATAAAGTATGATCACCATGTTTCTTCAATAAAAGGAAAAGAGTTTGGACCAGTCTTACTTACCATTACCACTACATGCAGGCGGACTATTCTTGTTTTACGATAGTTTTGAACGTGACTTGTCCTATAGAAATTAATAATAAGCATCGACAGCGACTACTACGACTATATATAGAAATGAACTTGCCCCGTTGTATGTTTGAATTATATGAGAGAATGAACTGAACCATTTTCTTCTCTAAAGACAGATTTGCATTCCAGATTTTTCCGAGTCGGTGTCTAAAACTCGAATTTTTTCTCTGTCCATTTGCATTCAAGATAGGGAGAGAAATCATTTGTTGTTTGTTCAAATGTAAAATTGTGAAGTGATTGGAGTTAGCTTTGGAAACAAATGTCCATATAAATTAATTCCTACTACTTGCTAATGCTCTTCTATTTGTTTTGAGTAGAAATAGCAACATCAGAGTCGTGTCATGTCATGTAGTTAGGAAAGCCAGGCTTTCAGTTATAGGAGCTAAGTGATTAGGTCTAGGCGATTTGTTATGTCTGTCTCATTTTGATTCTCAACCTACAATTCGAGCAAAGCATCTCTAAATTATTTTTTTTAAAAAAATTTCGAAAAGTAACATAATTCGTCCTGTTCCATAGTTCCATTGTTAAGAGATAGTAGATAAAAAGAAAACGACACTACCGATAAGAAAAGAGCAACGGAAACAGTAACAATAAAAGAGGGGAAGAAATGAGACAAAAACTGACGCAAGACAACCTCACAGGAGCTAGTCCTCGCTATAAACCTATTTGCCGGCCCTCATCACCCTTTGATAATTGAGATTTACAATTGCATTTCTTGAGCTACAGAGTTGAGGAATGGCACCAACCTCACTGTATGGGATTGAAAAGGACTACAGACTAATCCACTCAGAAAATCAAGTATATATGTCTTTTTGCCACGTAAATTCCATTATGTAACAATCATGTGATTAATATGTTTTTGGTAGTTGGTTAAGAAGGAGCTGAACGAAATAGCATATAAAGTTTATACACAATGGTGTTTTTTTTTTTTAAATTTTAATGACAGCTACAGTAATAGAAAATAGTGTATTTGTCTGCAATGATTGTTTGCTAAAATTTTGCTAAAATTTGAGAAAGACAAGACATGTTGTTTCATCCGTTTTTTTTAACGCTAATTAATTAGTAATTAGATATTAAAATAAGTTAATTAAATAAATTAAATAATTAAATATACCCTAAAAACTAATTAATGACACACTAACCTAATTAAATGCCAAATTAACCCTAAATTTTGTTCCACCTTTCTAGGACGGGACAACATGTCTCGTTCAAGGCATTTTCCGATTTTTTTTTCCCTTCTTCCAGGCGGTACAACATGTACCGTCCGATCAATTAAAAAAAATAAAAAAAATTGTCTGACGAAACATGTTGTCTCGTCTGATCCCATTAAAAAATTGAAAAAAATTTGGGACAAAACATGTTGTCTCGTCTCTTTTAATTTGAGAATCGCAATTTCGTTTCTCAAAAATGAGAAACGATTGTAGCTACTTTGCCAAAATATGGCAAAATAGCAAACGACTGCAGCACCTTGTTTGCTAAAAAATGAGAAATTGGCAAATATAACAAACGATTGTGGATGCTCTAAGAGCATAAAAAAATTTGGATAATTTGGCCAAAAATCATCTGGAGTTATTGACCAAATACCCATTTTTTTGGTTTGAGGTAAACAATTATCTGCCAAATTTTGGAATTTGGAACATGATATGTCGTCCGTCGATCTGTTTTTATTTTTATTTTTATTATTAATAAATAGACCCGTCCGATCGATTTTCTGAATTTTCAACAAAAAAAAAAAAAAAAGATCATATCCTGTCCAAGAAATGGGAAGTTCTCATTTTCGATTTTTAAATCCTATACTTTAGGCCTATACTTTATAACTATGGGCCATTAACTATTTTGTTCAGGAATTCTTCTTTTTGGATAGGATATGATATCCCATCCATTTTTTTTTTCGGGAAAAATAATTAAAAAAATTTGCTCCCACGACAGATGATATTCCGTCGATCGAAGAAATTGCAAAATTTGGGTTTAGACGACTACAACTCATTTCCAAAATATCTATTGTTATATGCCAAATACCCAAATTTTGGGTATAGACGACTACAGATGCTCTGATATCCAAATAAAAACATAAGTTTTTAAAATGTGATAAAAATTAACTTTAGTAAAGTTAATTTTTTAGAGAAATAGTGTGAAATTACATAAATAACCCTATGCCTTTCTTCTTCCATTTTTAGCTCTTCTTTAATTTTTTTTTTCAGTTTTTCTTGTTTTGGTTTTTAAAAATTTTGGTGTAGATGAAGGTGATAGAGATGGTGGTCGGTGGTGGCATTGGTGGTTGGAGATAATGGTGGAGGTGGTTGATGGAGATTTTGGTGGTGGTTGTAGATGGAGATGGTAGTGTTTGGAGATGGTGGTTGGAGATGATGGTTGTGGTGGTGTTTGGAGATGGTAGTCAGTGATGGTGATGACAATGAATTTTGTAATTTGCATAAAGAAATGAGGACAATTTTGACATTTCACTCTTTTTAATAAGTTCAAACCCATTAAAAGGAATATTTCATTAACTTAATGGAAAATTTAACGACAAGTATTTTTTGGTCATATTTTAACAACTTCTGATACTATTTGAATATATAAAAGGTTTGGATACTATTTAAATATTAAAATAAATTTTGAGCGTTATTTGATCATTTTTCTTACCTAGAAATACATATCTTTGTAATATGTAGAATGAGAGCTGAAATTTAGGGGACGTTTGGTACAAAGATTTTTTTTTCGTTCACAGGAATCATAAATCCTAGGATTTATGATTCCTGGGATTTATGATTCTTAGGAATCATAAAATATGTTTGGTATGTCTTAAATAACTCTGGAAATCTTAGTTGGGAACTTAATTTTCTATGTTTGGTTGAGATACATATTTTCTGGAAATCTTAATCTTATTGTCCAAAATACCCCTCTCAACCTCAAATAACAAAACAAAATATTTGATGTAAATAAAAGACCTGTGAATGCTCGTGCTGTTATTGAACATGCATATATCAAAGCTCTGAAAAATATTCAATCTTACTATTGAACATGCATATATAAAAGCTCTGAAAATATTCAATCTTAATAAAAGCACGAGCATATATAAAATCTTACTATTCAGTACCAACATGCATATATAGCAGAGCTTTTATTAAACATGCATATATAAAAGCTCTGAAAAATATTCAATCTTAATAAAAGCATGAGCATGTATAAAATCTTACTATTCAGTACCAACATGCATATATAGCAGATCTCTGAGACAATAACGAGAAATATAAAAACTCTGAAAAATAAAAGCTTTTATTGAAAGACATCAGACATACTATTCAGTACCAATTAGTTATTGTCTCAGAGCTTTTATTTTTCTCGTTGTTGAATATGTTCAATGAAAGATTATATATCACTAAAAATAATCTATGGTTTAGGGTTTTTTACTTTAGGGGCAAAATTGTGATTTTAAAGAAATAACATATTTCCAAGCACTTGGGAATCTAAGAATCCCATCCTCCCATGGAAAAATTTTTGTAAAAATTGTGGCAAAAAAAATTCCTAAGAATGTTAGTTTTCTGAAAATTTGAATTTAAAAATTAGCATGCCAAACATGGAAAACTAAATTTCCAAAAATTCTTTGTATCAAACACCCTCTTAGAGTCTTAGTAACCATGCAAGTTTGACCTCTCAAGCTCATGAAAGAATATATATATATATTTTTTGACATTACATGAAAGAATATTATCTCGTGGAAAGAGATGCAACCTATGTCCTTGGATTTTAAGAGGGCAAGAAGAAGACAAGTCAAAGATCAAACTTCAATCAAATGGATGTGGCCTGTTTGTCTACCGGCTTGTCAAATTAATAAACATGCAGGTGTCCAAATATACATGATTGATGTTTCTACATCTTTCTCTGTTAAGCATTTAGTATGATTGTGCTGTCTCTAAGTTACTGTTATTTTTCTCTTCTTATAAGCGATTTATCTCTTATAAGAAATGGTCCACCTTTTTTTTAATAATTTTTAGCCTTTTTTTTTACATCTTATAAGCAATTTTTCTCAAAATCGCTTATAAGCCTAAACGACTTCTAGTAGCCTCTTTCAAATTCTTGTAAGCCTTCTATCACTTAAAAAATCTATATTACCCCAAAGTATAAACAGAAAAATTATATAGTAAGGCTACACAACCAACATTCAATATTCATGATTACACCAAACAACTGCACCACTAAGGCACTAACTCTCCAATTATAACAGTAAAGATTGTGTACTAAAAGGGTGTGAATTACACTAGCCGAAATCTTGTGTAATTAAGAAACAAAGAAAACAAATGTTTTACTGGAATATAAAAATTACAGGTCTATTTGTATGTTCAAGAAATTTAATCATTCAAGTTGTCAGGAATTATTCGGAACCATGACGTCCTTCATAATCAGATAAAATATAAGCCATCACATAACAGTGACCTAGCAATTCTATGACCTCCTAAACAATTGGACAAAAAAGGGTATCAGATACAGTGACCTAGCAATTCAGAAATGACAATAAACATATTCCATAAAGAATTTAGAAGGTTATGAGCAACTTGTATCTAGAGCTTGCAAATTTACTAGTAATCAGTTCAATTTTCGTTTCCAAGGTTTCAGTAGCTACATCCCTCCACAGACGTACCAAGATGACAAAACACACAACAAAGAAAGCAAAAGATGATCAAGAAGTTGAATCATTAATGAACATAGAGAGAAGATAACAACAATAATAAACAAAAGAGTTCCATTAACATAGGCTTTCACTTAAAGAAGTTGGGAACATACTGACTGGTCTGGTCCTCAAATTTCCAAGCAAAAGGAATTCAATGTTAGTCATACCAGAAGCATTTTGAATATATTTGGAAGGGTCAAAATGTGCTAGAAATTATAATGGGGGGTGGTAATGAGAGTGTTGGGATAAGAGGTGACCTTAGTCTTTAAGTGCAATCTCATCAATCGCATCGATATACAAAGTCCTGAAGACAAGAGATGATAAGGAGCAGAGTTTGTAGGTTCCCTGTTTCATCTTTTGCATAAAGGAGAAACCCAACTTCAGTTCAAACAAGCATATCTTTGCATCATAAAATAAGCTTAGTTAAGAGTAATTGGACAGAGCACTTACTTATGGAACCTAACTGGATTCAAACTGCTAATTATGACTTATGAGATGTCTGAATAATTGATCAGTTAAGCCAAAAGTTGCATCCTTCATCCCTTATTTCTTCACTTCCACTTTGTGGTTTTGTTAGAGGGACAACTTTGAACCTTTCCTCTACATCTGGAAGTCACAAATGAAAACAAGAGAGAACATGTTTTGATTATGGAAAGTACAGTCTCATATCAAAACTTCCCTTTGTTGTTCAAGCCCAATGAATAGAATTTCACCCTGATATTACAAAGCATAGTTTCGTAAAATCGACTATAATGATATAACGAGGACGGGCATCCATTTTGTGTCATCAGTCAGCAAATAATAAAGCGAACAATCTGACTCTGCACATAAGTTATGACACAGAATGGAAAAGTACAGTGGTATCTATCGTGAATACAACCATCTGCTTCAGGTGATAAAGGGGGTTATATATCTATCTCTGAATATGACTCGAAATGGGTAGTGCATGCCTCATAGCTGCTAAACATTACCCATTAAAAAAATATTATATGTTGAACCAACAGAAAAGAAGAAATAGAAGTATGCCATGACACAGCCCATACAAAAATCAAAGATACAAATTAATGAAGAAACATGCAGATGAGAATAGAAGAGCCAGTTCTCGCAAATAATAACAGGATAATGCACAGATGCATGTACCTTATAGGCCCAATACAGGTATGGAGTTTCGTCATTTATTTCTTTGTCAAGATGAGCCTTCACCTTAGATGGTGTCCAAAGTACACCCTGAGAGATTAATTCATTCATGCATAGATGTCAACAAAATGAAGACAACAACTATAAGATAAGAACAAGTTCAGGAAAACAATAAATTTCAGATTTTATAGGCATAATCAAACTGAATAAAGAATACATTCATACAACAACAATAACAACAAAGCATTTTTTTCAACTAGTTGGGGTCGGCTACATGAATCCTGATTTTTCATTCTGCACGGTTTAGCGCAATATCTTCTGTAAGGCCACAAACTATTATATCTTTTCTCACCGTTTTCATACATCATTGATGGTCTAACAGTTGTCCTATAAAAAAATTTCTTCAACTTCAATGATATACGTTTGTCACACAAAACATCGCTGACACTTCTCCACTTAAGTCACCATGCTTGGATCTTATGTATAACATTTTTACAAATCTCATGATCTCTTTATATAATCGAGCCTAAATATCGAAAACGATCTCTCTTAGGTATCTCTTAACCATCAAGCTTCATTTCTTCCTCATTTGTGTTCCGAACATCACTAAAATTACACTTCATATACACTATTTTAGTTCTGCTTATTCTAAAACTTCTAACTTCCAAAGTTTTTCTCCACGATTCTAATTAGGCATTGATTCCTGCTATAGTCTCATCCACTAAGACGACGTCATCAGCAAAAAGTATACACCAAGACACCTCATCTTGTATTTCTCACATCAATTCATCCATAACCAAAGCAATGAGGTAGGAGCTTCAAGTCGAACCTTGGTGTAAACCTACTGTAATAGGAAAATCATTGGTCTCTCATGTGATTGTTCTAATTATGGTTTTTGCCCCTTCATAAATATCCTTAATTATCTCAATATACCGAATAGTTACTCTTTTATTATTTAACGTCCACCATACTATGTCTCTAGGGACTTTATCGTATATTTTTTCTAGATCTATAAACACCATATGTAAATTTTTCTCATTCTCCATATATTTTTCTAAAAGTTTTCTCATTACATAAATTGTTTCCATTGTTGAACTTCCAGACATAAATCCAAACTGATTCTCAAATACTGTAGTTTTTAGTCTTAGTCTATGTTCGATCACTCTCTTCAAATTTTTATCGTATGCTCATTAATTTGATCCTTCGGTAGTTGGAGCAACTTTGTATATCTCCTTTAGTTGTATATATAGGTACTAAAATACCCTTTCTCCATTCATCGAGTATTTTCTTAGTCCTCAAAATTCCATTAAATAATCTTATTAGCCAACTAACTCCTACATCCTCAAGACACTTTCAAACTTGACTAAGTATACCATTCAGTCCTAAAACTTTTCCTATTTTTATCTTTCCTAGAGCATTTCGAACATCAGAGGTCCTACTTGTACGGAAAAAAATATGCTCTCAACTCTCCCTCGAGTCCTTTATATTTAAGTTGCCCACAACCTTTTCATTTAATAATGTTTCAAAGTAATTTTGTTATCTTTCATTAATTTCCTTATCTTTTATTAAGACTCTTGAATCATCGCTCTTAATATACCTAATTGTTTCCAAATCTTTTTTTTCCCTATCCCTTTGTTCAGCAAACTTATAAATATTATTTTCACCTTCATTTGTTCATAATTTTGTGTATAAATCATCATAAGCTTTTTTTTTTTGCATCTCTTCCCGCTTTCTTAACAGTTTTTCTAACGGTCTTATATCTCTCCAAATTATCTTCATTTTTACTCTTTTGCCATATTTTGAAAATTGATCTTTTTTCTCTCATAATATTTTGGACTTTTTTTTTCACCACCATGTTTCTTTATTTTGCAAACCTCTACCTTTAGATTCTCCATGTACCTTTTTTGTGATTTCTCTTATGCACGTAGTCATTTTAGTCCACATCATATTTACCTCCATTTCCCAATTTCATGTCGCTCCTTCAAAGACTTTTTCTCTAAAAATCTCTAGTTTCTCCCGCTTTAAGTTCCACCACCTAATTCTCGGGTTCCTAGTCTCCTTCCTCACGGATATGTGTTTCTCAATTTTAACATCTAATACCATTTATCTATGTTGTGAGATTAAACATTCTCCCGTTATCACTTTACAATCTATATATGTCAAGCAATTCATCTTTCTAGTAATAAAAAAAAATCAATCTACTCTTATTTGTCCCACTTTTAAAGGTTATCAAATATTCATTTTACAACTTTCTAATATAAGTATTTGCTAGTATAAGATCATACGAAGTCGCAAAATCTAATGGAGCCAATAAAGAAGACATTTATATAAAAAAAAATAATATGAAAACAATTATACTTAGACGGCAATGTAACTAGAGAGAACTCTTTAGACATCCAATTACGAGAAGCAATTGAATCACACTAGAAGGAATTAAAAGAGTAAACTATGATTTTTAGTTTGTGGGCTTTCACTACAACCTGACATATTTATTGCAAGTGTAGGAAATATTTGTACAGCTCATTTGAATTTGGCAAAAGTTGGAACTTTACTACATCCTCTATAATGTTATCCGCCTTTTCATTCTATCTATCTAGTTAAGTTGCAGTTTGGAATTGTAAATAGTGTAAATTACCAAAATATGCTACATCTGCAGGAAGGTATATTAAATGCTTCAAAAAGATCTCCATCTATGTTCCACTAGGGGTGGGCATTGGTCGGTATCCGACCTAATATGGATCATCCATCACCGATTTAAAGAAGATCGGTTTTTTAATTTTCTCATCCGCAACCAATCCGAACCTGAATTGGATCGGTTTCCATCCAAGCCGATTAAGCTTGGTTTGGATTGGATTGGATGGTCGGTTTGGCGTGCTACTTTTTACCTTCAACATCATTCATAATTTTATTGAAATTTAAAAGATCAACTTCAATCAAACTTAAGAAACAACCTGCAATTTGTTATTCAGAAATTAATTTAAAATGAGGATTCATAAAATCACAGGTTGTTAATAAATTTTGCACTAATTATTTGAGATTATGACATTTAAATGAGTGAGATAAACTACTTTTTCACTTGCATACTTCTGTAATCTTAGTTTATTATCATAAAGGAAACGTTAAATAACCATAGCTAATTGAATTTCACGTACAATAAAAAAAAAATTTAGATTACAATTTCTACTTGACTTGATTAAAGTAACTACTAATTACTGTTACATCAACTTCATGATTCTATTAAGTTGGGTCACACTGTAAATCAAGCATTTCTCCACAACATAACACACAAGATTATGGAGAATTAAAATACAGGTAGAACATTTGCTCGGTTTGTATTAAAGAAATTAAAGAAGACTGTTTGTATCTCCAAGAAAATAAGAAATGACTATTTTTATATTCAAGAAATTAAATGAGAACTATATTTTTTATGGACTTATGCATAGAGGTACGGTCGGTTCGATTTCATCGGTTATTTGAAAGCCTCATCCAACAACCGAACCAGTCCAGTTGGTTATCGAAGATCAAGAACCGAGCCAATCCAAACTCCCAATTGGTTCGATTAAAAACCAGTCGGTTCGGATTGGATTTGTTCGGATTGGTCGGTTCCGATAATAGTTGTCCACCCCTATGTTCCACAGTTACGAATATGGCTCATCCGAACCTGCTAATAAGGACTGAACCATGCATTATTTGCACCCTAGTCAGCAGATATAGTGAATTTTACTGAGAAACATTTAAGTAATCATAGCTATCTACTAGTCCTATGTATTAGGGGTGCTATTATTTGAACCGACCAATCCGAACCAATCCAACCCAAACCGACCGGTTTTTAACCGAACCAATTAGGGGTTTGGATTGGATCAGTTCTTGATCTTCAATAACCAATTGGACCGGTTCGGTTGTTGGATGAGGCTTTCAAATAACTGATGAAACCGAACCGACCATACCTCTATGCATAAGTCCATAAAAAATATAGTTCTTCTTTAATTTCTTGAATATACAAATAGTCATTTCTCATTTTCCTTGAGATACAAACAGTCTTTTTTAATTTTTTTAATACAAACCGAGCGGTTGTTCTACCTATGTTTTGGTTCTCCATAATCCTATGTATTATGTTGTTGAGCAATGCTTGATTTACAGTGTGACCCAACTTAATAGAATCATAAAGTTGATGTAACATTTAGTAGTTACTTTAATCAAGTCAAGCAGAAATTATTTTCTAAATCTTTTTTTATTGCACCTGAAATTCAATTAGCTATGATTATTGATGTTTCTTTTATGATAATAAACTAAGATTACAGAAGTAAGTAAGTGAAAAAGTCGTTTATCTCACTCATTTAAATGTCATCATCTCAAACAATTAGTGCAAAATTCATTAACGACTTGTGGTTTTATGAATCTTCATTTTAAATTCATTTCTGAATAACAAATAGCAGGTTGTTTCTTAAGTTTGATTGAAGTTGATCTCTTAAATTTCAACAAAATTATGAATGATGTTGAAGGTGAAAAGTAGCACACCAAACCGACCATCCAATCCAATCCAAACCGAGCTTAATCGGCTTGGATGGAAACCGATCGGCTTGGATGGAAACCGATCTAATTAAGGTTCGGATTGGTTGTGGATGAGAAAATTAAAAAACCGATTTTCTTTGGATCGGTGGTGGATGGTCCATATTAGGTCGAATACCGACCGATGCCCACCCCTACTATGTATGTCTAGGTTGACACTAACTATATATGTTCTAGGGATAAAATTTATCATTTATGCAGGGAGAAGTGTATAGAAACATAAATAAAAAGAAAACAAAAGGAAATGAAAAAAAGTATTTATGAAGATTTTTTATGCATCGGAACCACTTAGACAATGGGTTCAATATCTCATCAGGAATGTACTAAGAGTCTTAGGGGGCGTTTGGTACGCGGATTGGAAAATTCCTAGGAATTGGTAGATTCCCAGGAATATGAGGGTGGGAATGAAGATTCCCGGGAATGTTGCAATACTGTGTTTGGTATACGACATTACATGTCTGGGAATACTTTATTACCGTGTTTGGTATAGAATAATTCATTCCCATCAATCCATCTCTATAGTAGTGTAATACCCTGACTTTTTATATGAAAGATTATTTATTGTATAAGGTATATTTGTGCAATATTATTGACTAGTATTTTTCAACATCGTTTTATAAAGCATTAATTTACCTATTTCTTCAAAATAACTAGTTTGGCCCAAATTGGTTTTAAGCCCATGAATTTGAACCATCCTACTATTTCTACAACTTGTAGTGTAACATTCTTTCTCCTTTTAATCCCGGGTACACATTTGTGGTGTGACTTGTGCTTACACGTGCACTCAATGTACACGTGTATTAGGCACAATTTCTTGGCCGGTTTTTGGGAGAGGAGTGGCTTGAGTTGTGGGTAGTTATCCTGAGTTGTGGGTAGTTTTTACAACCCCCAAATCAATCTCAGCCCTTAATCCTCCAACTCCCTAATGGATCTCAACCCTTCATCTTATTGGTCTTCTAGTATAAATACCCCCCTACTTTCCCTATCTCTTTTGCACTAAAATTCCCTGAGATTGTAAGAGTATCTGAGAGTGTGTGGGAGCTTTTCGGTGGAGGCTAGCCGCATTGCTGAGGAGTCGGAGTAGAACCAAGGAACAAGAAGTGCTGCGCTATATTGAAGGACTTGCGGGATTTCGTTATTTTCTTCACAAAAGGTGGGTGTTTCTCAGGACTTCTAATGTAGGAATAATGCTATTTTTGTCATGAAGTGTTACCATGTGGCAAAAGTGAATTGAATACGGTAGAAATTGCTTGAACATGCTATTAAATTCGAGCCAAGACTGACGGTACAGTCGACTGCCATATGAGCCAGTCGACTGATACGAGATATTTACTTTCATAATGTGCTGATAAAATGTGTGTGAATAGCCATGATGTTGTGATCATAAAATGTATGTCTTTCCCTATGACACATATGATGGAGGGAAGGTAAACAAACAAAAGGAACTGAGGAGATAAACATCTGAAGTTGTCGGCTCAGTCGACTGACTTGGGGTTAAGTCGACCGATGCTCGTTCTGAAAGTGACTATTTGATAGTTCCCCGAATAAAGATATTCTAATTTTGTGTAGACTCATAATGATGACTTGAAATCTATATCCTCATTGTCGTATGTAAGTATGAGCAATGTGAATACAGGGTTAGAGTAGTAGTTCTCTAAAGAGCATGTTAATAACTGGGAAAATTGTGTTGTGAATGCTACTGAGCAAGGGGTACTATGTTTATGAAACATGAATTGGTATATACTGTTAATTGATATCATGATGCAAGTATATGTAAGAAAATGTAAGTAAATTCCCAAATTAAAATGGATCTGTCCAGTCGACCGATGCATGTGGCAAGTCGACTAATCTGGATTTAGAAATATTGCTGTTGAAATCCCCAGGACAGACGACTGATGTGTGAACAGTCGACTGTCATGTGATTTATATTGTGGACATGGAAGTTGCGGGACAGGCGACTGGTGGTGTACACAGTCGACTAACCCGAACGTTATGATAACCCTGTATGACTGTATAAGTCGACTGGTGTTCTTCCAAGTCGACTGTACAGAGTGAACTTTGGTATACTGGAATTCATGTTATTTTGCTGTTGGTGAACCTTGTGATTTAAGTCAATGAACTCTGTTATGGATGCATGAATTGTGTAAATGAATCATAGATGAGGATTGAGAATTAAATGAAATTATGAAATGTGAAATCATGATGAGAAAAGTCTGTGAGACCCTAAAATGAATTATGAGCTGATGATGCTCCATTGGATATTGTGAATGTGAAATTGAGCAGAAGAGTAGCTAGGTCTCCCCGGCAGTGAATGAAATAATATTGAGAATTAGACCAGGTTGGTCAAGTGAAATGAAATGATGAGTCCGGATGATGGAGAGGCTAACTCTAGAGGTTGATTTTCATTCATGATTCTAATTAAGTTAAAACATAGTGTGGAGGTGATGAAGGTGAGAGAAAAACATGAGTATGAGAGCTAGGGTACGGTGCGGGTGTGTGAGCCGCAGAATGCATGCTTGATGAGTCGAGACATGGCGCGGGCACAACTCAGTAATGATCGGACTCTAGTCACGCTTGTGGGATGTTTTGGTGACTGCAAGAGGAGTGTGTTCAGGGAGGAGGCTGAATTGTCGCAGAATGCATGCTTGACGAGTCAAGACATGGCGCGAAATTCTACTCCAGGGGCCAGGATACATGCTTGTACTCATAGATTCATCTAGGATACTCATTGGAATTACAGTAGTAGAATAAGTCATGGCGGGGGATTGAACCCTACAAAAATGAAGATCGTTTAAGAGGCTTGCACTCGAACCTATGTAGTATGGGATGCATAGAATTCGAACAAGTGTGCATTAATGTCATAATTAATTAAGTAAATTGCATTAAGGATTTAAGTGCACAATCACGACACGACATCATTAAAAGTTCCCCTATTTGCATGCTTATGTTGAACAAGTTTGTGATTTGTAAGAAATGAGATTCATTATACTGTTTCTGGCATAGAGAGGATGGCCATGTATAATTATCGTCGGTTGAATAAACTGACGTACCCACAGTGTTTTTATGCAGGATAAAATTACATGTAAAAGGAATGGATGCACAAAGAGTTCATTATGTTGTTGTTCATTTATGTAAATATTGTATATTTTGCTTCCGCTGTGTAAATTCAAATGTAACATGTTGTAACTCTGATGTAAAAGTAAAGATTTTAAATTCCTTGTAAAATTGTATGTGAAGAAAGCGAAAAGATCCTGAAGAACATCTCGAATTCAGTAAATTGGGATTCGGGGCGTTACAGAGTGGTATCAGAGCCACGCTTTCTATGCTTTCACACTCGTACAAATTTATAAGGAACGACACCCTAGATGTGGACATTAGAGTGTGTGTTTGGATTTAGAGATTTAAATGTAAGTAACTTACATTTGTGTTGCTCTATGATTTATGCTTCTTCCTCTCTATTCTAAGATGGCTGATCACTTCGACCCTGCTGGAGGCGACGACTGGCACATTATTGAGGAAGAGTACCATCCTGGACAGGCTGATTCTGAGGACAAATATCACCCCGGGCAAGCTGATTCTGATGATGAGGAGTACCCTGAATCCCGAGAGATCACCCCACCGCCGAACTCACCTGATGATTCTTCTTCTTCCGATGAAGAAAAGGGACCAGCTTTGGGTAACGCTGTAGCTTCTCTGCAGAGGCAAGTGGATACCTTGAAGTATAGAGTTGGAGTTTTGGAGGCTCAGCTGGAGAAGCGGAATGCTGACTATTCTGTTCTTAGCCATCGGATTTGGGAACTTGAGAAGAAAAAGAACCTAACTGATGTGCTGAAGGATGAGGTGGATGAACTGCGGGATGAACTTCGAGCAGCGAAGAGGACCCGTAGAGATTAGATTGTCCTAGTTTCTATTTTCTTCTGTTCTGATGTTAAAATGTTTTTTTTTAAATTCGAATGTATAAACTTTGAAATTCAATGAAATGGAAGTTGGTTTAAATTCTTGTTTTATACTTCGAATTTAATGGATCTTTTGCATCAGAATATGGCGAGAAGGGGAACCAGGAATGGTGAAGGTTTGGACCTGGATGCCGAGTTTGCAAGGGTTTACCAGACGCTGAATACAGTGGCTGCAAACCAAGGTAGGGGGCCGGTGAATCCAGTACCCGAGGCAATCAAGCTAGTGGAATCATTCAAGAGAATGAAACCACCAGTGTTCGAGGGAAAGTCCGACCCGGATGCGGCCGATAACTGGATTCGGCAAGTGGAGACAATCTTCGAGGTGTTGGAAACACTGGAGGGCAGCAAGGTCAAGTTGGCGACTTTGCAGTTGGAGAAGGATGCGGCTGTTTGGTGGCAGTCGATGAAGAGGACTATGGGCGGCTTGTTGCTTGGCTGGGAGGAATTTTTGGAGGAATTCCGCAGCCATTACTTCCCCTCCGACGTCCAGGAGAAAAAGGCCATGGAGTTTCTGTCACTTCAGCAAGGCAGCATGTCAGTAAGGGAGTATGAGACCAAGTTCACTCAACTCTCTAGGTATGCTCCAGAACTGGTGATGGATGAGGCGAAGAAGGCTCGCAAATTCGAGCATGGTCTGAGGCCGAGCTTGAGATCTCGTATGATACCCCTTGGTATCAGGAGATTCAATAAGCTGGTGAAGAGGGCGGCAGCAACGGAGGCGGATATGGAGCAGTTCCATGTTGCTCAGCACCAGAGGAGCAACTGGCAGTCTGGGAAGAGGCCCGCGCCATCGGGGAGTTTCAAGGGGCAACCATCTGCACAGAAGTTCAAACCGACAGGGGCGAATGCCGTCAGTGTGGCTGGGAGACCTGGAAACGATGCAGGGAGACCTTCTGCAGTCACTTGCTTTAACTGTGGTGAAGTGGGACATTACCAATATCGATGTCTCAAACCACGGGCTGGCAATCACAATGTGCCAATACAGCAGACTGGGAAGAGGCCGTACCAGTCAGGGCGAGTATTTGCTTTGACAGAAGCTGATGCTGAGGAGGCGGATCAGGTTATCTCTGGTACGAGGGCTGATGTTTAGTGTGATTTCTTTTTCATTTCTCCTTCCCGATCATAGCGTAAAACTGTTATGTAATGATGTATGTTATGTAACAGGAGAACTCTATATTAATGGAAAGGGAGCTGTGGTGTTGTTTGATACTGGATCCTCTCATACTTTTGTGTCTCCTAGATTTGCTAAAGTGTTGGGAGTTGAACCGAAGATTTTCCCAGGCAAGATCTTAGCAGTGGCTACACCATCAGGGGAAACTTTGACCACTGATCGGTACTATGCTGATTGCGAGATAGTGATTGGGGAACGAATCTTCGGCATTGATCTGATCGAGCTGACTATCTTGGGAGTCGATGTTATCATTGGCATTGATTGGATGTCGGTGTACAGTGCAAGCATCGAGTGTAAGACCAAGATCGTGACAGTGAAGGCTCCAGGTGGACCTGAAGTCACTTTCCAAGGGAAGTTGAAGTGTTCTAAGCTGGTGGCAACTATCCGCAAGGAAGAGACTCCTGTGGAATTGCAAGGGATTCCTGTGGTTCGGGACTATCCGACTGTGTTCTTGGAAGATTTTCCTGGGTTACCTCCGCATCGTGATGTAGAGTTCAGCATCACTGTTCAACCGGGAAGTGCACCCATTTCTAAGGCACCGTATAGGATGGCTCCAGTGGAACAGGATGAGGTGAAACGGCAGATTGAGGAACTATTGGGAAAAGGCTTTATTCAACCTAGTGCGTCACCTTGGGGAGCACCAGTGCTTTTGGTAAAGAAGAAGGATGGATCGATGAGGATGTGTATCGATTACCGGGAGCTGAATAAGGTCACTGTTCAGAATAAGTATCCGATTCCTCGAATTGATGACTTGTTCGATCGTCTACAAGGAGCAGCTGTATTCTCCAAAATAGATCTTCGATCAGGATATCACCAAGTGCGAGTGAAGGCTGAAGATGTGCATAAGACTGCATTTAGAACTCGGCATGGGCATTACGAATTCTTAGTTATGCCATTCGGAGTGACGAATGCACCTGCAATCTTCATGGACTTGATGAACAGAGTTCTGAGGCCGTTTATTGATTCTTTCGTCGTGGTGTTTATCGACGATATTCTCGTGTACTCCAAGTCTGAGGAGGAGCACACTGAGCATCTGGCAGCAGTTTTGCAGAAGTTGGAAGGGCAGAGGTTGTATGCCAAGTTATCCAAGTGTGATTTCTGGAAATCTGAAGTGGCATTCCTAGGTCACATCCTTTCTAAGGAGGGAGTGGCAACTGACCCTCAGAAGATAGAGGCAGTGAGGGATTGGGCTAGGCCTACTACAGTGAAAGAAGTCAGAAGTTTCCTTGGGATGACTGGATACTACAGGAGATTCATTCAAGGTTATGCTCAGATAGCTGTGCCGCTTACCGAGTTGACCAAGAAGAATGCGAGCTTCAAGTGGACCGAGCAATGTGAGGCGAGTTTTCAGGAGTTGAAGGATAGACTGACTACTGCACCTATTTTGGCTTTGCCTAGAGCAGGAGTTGAGTATGATGTCTATAGTGATGCTTCACATCGGGGGCTTGGTTGTGTCTTAATGCAAGAAGGTAAAGTGATCGCATATGGGTCTAGGCAACTACGACCGCATGAGAAGAATTATCCGACTCATGATCTGGAGCTGGCTGCGATTATCTTTGCTTTGAAGCAATGGAGGCACTACGTGTATGGTGAGAAGTTGAACATGTACACGGATCATAAGAGCTTGAAGTATATCTACCAGCAGAGGGATCTCAATCTAAGACAGCGGAGATGGTTGGAAGTGCTCGAGGATATGCGACCTAAGATCAAGTATCATCCCGGAAAGGCTAATGTTGTTGCTGATGCACTTAGTCGCAAGAGCAGTTTGGCCTGTTTGATTACGACTCAGAGGCATCTGATTGAGGAGTTGGACCGAGCAGGTATTGAGGTTGTCTTGCAAGGATTGGGAGCATCTTTATCTCAGTTGAAGCTTCAGCCTACTCTGAATGCAAGGATCATTGCAAGTCAGGAGGTTGATACTGATATTCTGGAGATGAAGGAGCAGGTTGGTGCTGGCAGGTTGCCCGGTTTTCAGACCAGGGATGGAGTGCTGTGGTTCGGAGATAGACTGTGCGTTCCAGATCAGGCGGACCTGAAAGAGAGTATTCTTCAGGAGGCGCATGCTACTCTTTTGTCGGTACATCCTGGGAGTACTAAGATGTACAAGGACATCAAGCAGCATTTCTGGTGGTCAGGTTTAAAGCGGGATGTGGCTGAATTTGTCGCGAAGTGTGAGGTTTGTCAGCAAGTTAAAGCCGAAAATCAGAGGCCCGGAGGTCTATTACAGCCGTTACCTATTCCGGAATGGAAGTGGGATAACATCAGTATGGATTTCATCACGGGTTTGCCTAAGAGTTCTAAAGGCAACGATGCTATTTGGGTTATAGTCGATCGACTTACCAAGTCCGCTCACTTTTTGGCGATGAAACTCACAGTTTCGATGGACAAGTTGGCTGAGATGTATGTTGGTGAGATTGTCCGACTTCATGGCGTTCCTTCGACCATTGTGTCTGATCGAGATGCGCGGTTTACTTCGCATTTCTGGAGGAGTCTTCAGGCAGCTTTGGGTACCAAGACAGATTTCAGCACTGCTTTTCATCCACAGACCGATGGGCAGACCGAGAGAGTCAACCGTATTCTTGAGGATATGCTTCGGTGTTGTATACTAGACTTCGGAGGCAGTTGGGAAAGGCATTTACCTTTGGTGGAGTTTGCCTACAACAACAGTTTTCAGGCTAGCATCGGGATGGCGCCGTATGAAGCTTTGTATGGCAGGAAGTGCAGGACTCCTGTGTGTTGGTATGAGGTTGGGGAGCGTCAGTTGTTTGGTCCTGAGCTTGTGCAGCTGACTTCTGAGAAGATTGATCTGATCAGGAAAAGGTTGGTGGAAGCTCAGAGCAGGCAGAAAAGCTATGCAGACAACCGGAGAAGGGACCTTGAGTTTGAGGTTGGTGACTTCGTCTTTCTGAAGGTATCACCCAGCAAAGGTGTGGTTCGGTTTGGCAAGGGCGGGAAGTTAGCCCCGAGATTTATAGGCCCATATAAAATATTGAAAAGGATCGGGAAAACTGCTTACCGGCTTGAATTACCGGAAGAGTTGTCTCAGGTACACAATGTTTTCCATGTGTCTATGTTGAGAGGTTATATTCCAGATCCGAGTCATCATTTGCCTGAAGTGCCGGAAGGTTTGCAGTTAGACCTGAATTACATCGAGACTCCTGTTGAGATTGTTGACCGTAGGGAGAAGGTCTTGAGGAATAAGACGATACCGATGGTCAAGGTAGTCTGGAGAAACCACTTGGTTGAAGATGCTACTTGGGAATCCGAGGACAAGATGTTGAAGGACTATCCTGAGCTTTTTGTTTGATTGTTTGTATGTTGCATCTGTGTATTTTGTATCTCTTGTTGTTGCTTTTTTTTATGTCTCGTTCTTGGCTGTAGTTCCGGGGACGGAACTATTCTAAGGAGGGAGTGATGTAATACCCTGACTTTTTATATGAAAGATTATTTATTGTATAAGGTATACTTGTGCAATATTATTGACTAGTATTTTTCAACATCGTTTTATAAAGCATTAATTTACCTATTTCTTCAAAATAACTAGTTTGGCCCAAATTGGTTTTAAGCCCATGAATTTGAACCATCCTACTATTTCTACAACTTGTAGTGTAACATTCTTTCTCCTTTTAATCCCGGGTACACATTTGTGGTGTGACTTGTGCTTACACGTGCACTCAATGTACACGTGTATTAGGCACAATTTCTTGGCCGGTTTTTGGGAGAGGAGTGGCTTGAGTTGTGGGTAGTTATCCTGAGTTGTGGGTAGTTTTTACAACCCCCAAATCAATCTCAGCCCTTAATCCTCCAACTCCCTAATGGATCTCAACCCTTCATCTTATTGGTCTTCTAGTATAAATACCCCCCTACTTTCCCTATCTCTTTTGCACTAAAATTCCCTGAGATTGTAAGAGTATCTGAGAGTGTGTGGGAGCTTTTCGGTGGAGGCTAGCCGCATTGCTGAGGAGTCGGAGTAGAACCAAGGAACAAGAAGTGCTGCGCTATATTGAAGGACTTGCGGGATTTCGTTATTTTCTTCATAAAAGGTGGGTGTTTCTCAGGACTTCTAATGTAGGAATAATGCTATTTTTGTCATGAAGTGTTACCATGTGGCAAAAGTGAATTGAATACGGTAGAAATTGCTTGAACATGCTATTAAATTCGAGCCAAGACTGACGGTACAGTCGACTGCCATATGAGCCAGTCGACTGATACGAGATATTTACTTTCATAATGTGCTGATAAAATGTGTGTGAATAGCCATGATGTTGTGATCATAAAATGTATGTCTTTCCCTATGACACATATGATGGAGGGAAGGTAAACAAACAAAAGGAACTGAGGAGATAAACATCTGAAGTTGTCGGCTCAGTCGACTGACTTGGGGTTAAGTCGACCGATGCTCGTTCTGAAAGTGACTATTTGATAGTTCCCCGAATAAAGATATTCTAATTTTGTGTAGACTCATAATGATGACTTGAAATCTATATCCTCATTGTCGTATGTAAGTATGAGCAATGTGAATACAGGGTTAGAGTAGTAGTTCTCTAAAGAGCATGTTAATAACTGGGAAAATTGTGTTGTGAATGCTACTGAGCAAAGGGTACTATGTTTATGAAACATGAATTGGTATATACTGTTAATTGATATCATGATGCAAGTATATATAAGAAAGTGTAAGTAAATTCCCAAATTAAAATGGATCTGTCCAGTCGACCGATGCATGTGGCAAGTCGACTGATCTGGATTTAGAAATATTGCTGTTGAAATCCCCAGGACAGACGACTGATGTGTGAACAGTCGACTGTCATGTGATTTATATTGTGGACATGGAAGTTGCGGGACAGGCGACTGGTGGTGTACACAGTCGACTAACCCGAACGTTATGATAACCCTGTATGACTGTATAAGTCGACTGGTGTTCTTCCAAGTCGACTGTACAGAGTGAACTTTGGTATACTGGAATTCATGTTATTTTGCTGTTGGTGAACCTTGTGATTTAAGTCAATGAACTCTGTTATGGATGCATGAATTGTGTAAATGAATCATAGATGAGGATTGAGAATTAAATGAAATTATGAAATGTGAAATCATGATGAGAAAAGTCTGTGAGACCCTAAAATGAATTATGAGCTGATGATGCTCCATTGGATATTGTGAATGTGAAATTGAGCAGAAGAGTAGCTAAGTCTCCCCGGCAGTGAATGAAATAATATTGAGAATTAGACCAGGTTGGTCAAGTGAAATGAAATGATGAGTCCGGATGATGGAGAGGCTAACTCTAGAGGTTGATTTTCATTCATGATTCTAATTAAGTTAAAACATAGTGTGGAGGTGATGAAGGTGAGAGAAAAACATGAGTATGAGAGCTAGGGTACGGTGCGGGTGTGTGAGCCGCAGAATGCATGCTTGATGAGTCGAGACATGGCGCGGGCACAACTCAGTAATGATCGGACTCTAGTCACGCTTGTGGGATGTTTTGGTGACTGCAAGAGGAGTGTGTTCAGGGAGGAGGCTGAATTGTCGCAGAATGCATGCTTGACGAGTCAAGACATGGCGCGAAATTCTACTCCAGGGGCCAGGATACATGCTTGTACTCATAGATTCATCTAGGATACTCATTGGAATTACAGTAGTAGAATAAGTCATGGCGGGGGATTGAACCCTACAAAAATGAAGATCGTTTAAGAGGCTTGCACTCGAACCTATGTAGTATGGGATGCATAGAATTCGAACAAGTGTGCATTAATGTCATAATTAATTAAGTAAATTGCATTAAGGATTTAATTGCACAATCACGACACGACATCATTAAAAGTTCCCCTATTTGCATGCTTATGTTGAACAAGTTTGTGATTTGTAAGAAATGAGATTCATTATACTGTTTCTGGCATAGAGAGGATGGCCATGTATAATTATCGTCGGTTGAATAAACTGACGTACCCACAGTGTTTTTATGCAGGATAAAATTACATGTAAAAGGAATGGATGCACAAAGAGTTCATTATGTTGTTGTTCATTTATGTAAATATTGTATATTTTGCTTCCGCTGTGTAAATTCAAATGTAACATGTTGTAACTCTGATGTAAAAGTAAAGATTTTAAATTCCTTGTAAAATTGTATGTGAAGAAAGCGAAAAGATCCTGAAGAACATCTCGAATTCAGTAAATTGGGATTCGGGGCGTTACAAGTAGACATTACCGAAAATACCCTTTTGGCTTTATTTAAAAATAAATAAATATAAAAGTTATCTAATTTAGTAATTGATGTATATGCATGCATGTGCAAAAGCAATACTGATATATATCTTATAAAACTTTAGTAAATTAACAAATAGATTACTAAAAAAAATTACACTATGATTCAAATATATTTCAACCAGTTAGATGAAGAACATAACAAAAAGGAAAAATGAACCTCCTAGATTGAGTTGTACTTTTTGTAGCAGGTAATGTCGTCAAGAGGAAGCTTGCTAAGTACCTAAACTATCAATAGAATTGTAGCAGCATGCCTCTACTTATAATCAAAAGTAGGGACTGGCGGTGAATCAAAACTCTCCAAAACCTCTTTGTGTGCACCTCCACTCTCCTTAACCTTCTTCTTTCCCCCAAAAATGCCTCCAAACCAAGAACTAATCGACTCCTCTACTCCTGAACTTGGTGGTGCATGCATTTGGTACATACCAGTACCAACCCCTCCATCTCCTGCAACTGCTGCTAAATTTGGTGGCATACCATCCATTCCTGGATCTGCCATTTCAGTTGACGGTGGAGGAATAACCATGATACAATTAAGCATAATCCCAACCCCTTCAATACAGGCAAGAAGAATTCCACCAAAAAGTGCTGACCTAGCAGCGGGTCCAGGTCCCTGTCTCATTTGCAAAAGCCCTCCAGTGGCAGCTCCGGAGATGATGGAATTCCAGGGGTCCTCCTTCTGCCTGATGTAGACAACGGTGCAGTCGAACACGGAGAAGAGGCAGCTCCAAACAGCGAAGCTCCTGCCGACGCGAGGGGCGTTCATGCATATGGCGAGGGAGCCGCCGGCAAGGCGCTCGCCGTTGGGGGTGTAACACCCCAACTATATTTTTTATTATTAAAATGCATTTTTCAATTTTTTGCACGTATGGTGCACGTGCAAATTTTTATTCTCATTTTGCTACTCTCATTTTACTATTTTTAGCATGCATTGGTTTTATTTAGCCTTTCTTTTGATCCATGGGCCTATAAACTAAAATGTAGCCCATTAAGAAAGGAGTCCACTAGATAATTAAAATTAATTAATTAGTAATGGGCCCATGTAGCAAGCCCATTATTAAAATCACATTTTTAGTTAAACATATACTAATACATGACAAGTTACAAATATTAGTACACATTTTTGAGTTATAGAAATGTGTTCATATTTGTTTGTGCATGTGTGCATGCACACACAAATGTACTTGGACCAAATGTTGGGCAAGGGGGGTGGCCGGTTATGGTGAAGGGAAGAGAGTAGTGGAGAGTTAAGTTCATGGAGAGTGGGGAGATGAAGAGATGGGGGTTTTAGGAGTTAGGAAAGTGGAGAGTTATTAGGTGTAAAATTATGCATAATAGACCCTAACCATACCCTATAAATAGAGCCTCATTTCCTACATTTCTCTTGCACCAAAAACATTATAGAAAGAAAGAAAGAAAGAAAGAAAAGAGAGAGAGAGGGTCCTTTTGCTTGGAAGAATTGCTAGAGGAAGCCATTGCTAGGAAAGGGAGCTTTGCTAGGAGGAGGAGCCATTGCTAGGAGTTGTCTTGGAGCTAGAAGAAGTGTCACATCTTTCCCTTCAATTGTTCAAGCTTCAATAAGGTGGGTGTCTCCTACTTTCTATTTTTTATGTGCATGCTAATTAAAATGAATGAGTAGTTTATAAAATAGAATAACTATACTATGAATGTGGTGAATCATGCTATGTTGACAAATGGACTAATATTATGTTTGTGGGTGATCTCATTATTTTCTAATGTAGAACATTGTATGCTAAAAATAAGTAATGTGAGAAGAATCTTGTTATGAATAGATAAAATTCATGTTAGTTTAAAATGATGTTGTGGTTGATGTGATTAAATAGAAAAAGGAAGTATACCATACTAACTAAAGAAAAAGAATCACTTGATTATTATGAACCATGCTAATATGCTTGCTTAGTCTTGTGTTTACAATAGTGTTAACATATGAGGATAACTTTGATGTGAAATCCACAAATGAGAATCATGCTAGTATGATAGATGCGAAAGTAGTCTTATTGTGACAAATACCATGTTAATGAAAGAAAATAAATTCTTGTATAAACCATGTTGGTAAGTTGTAAAATTTTGTGCTTATAATATTTTGACCACATTAGATTTTATAAGAAAGAAGAAAGAATGAAATTTCGTTAGTTTATAATGTGTCGACATTTGTAGGTTCTATATTTTTTTTTAAAAGAATGGGAACTATTGCATGAAAAAGCTTCTTTTATTTTCATTATAAAATATGATTTATGTCAAAATGAGATTATAACCAAATAGGCATGGATACTAGTTTTCATTTCTTTTGTAATATTTAGTTCTAAAAGAAAGATCTAAGTTTTGCAAAAGATGAGAAAAAGGATTTTTTTTTAAATAAGTGAAAAATAATATTTTAATGAATTGAAAATTTCATTTGTTACTATCTTTTTATCTAATATCAAGGAAAGGATTATTCTAAAATTTTGAAAGAACTGATCTTTTGAATAAACACATTTTATGGAAAAAGACACACTTGTGGATAGTTGAACAAAAGAACCTTTATGCTTTTTCTAAACAGAAAATACATATAAACTTACTGGTTAGCCACTGCAAAATAAAATACTATTGGGATAGGTCTGGGTTCGATTCTTACGAAGCCCAAAACATTTTTTTGTTTAATTGAACTCAAGAACTGATAGTGGGTATAAATGGGGTTTATTCTGGAGTTAGACACAAAGCCCACATTGGGCTAGTGGCTAACGGGTGGTCTCTTGGCCTCTTGGGTGGTCACGGGTTCAAGGCTCAGAAGTGCCCTTTTGTTTTTTTGATGTTTTATTGAATCAATGAGTTTTAAAAGCAAGTTAAAATTTTGGAATGAAATACTATTATTCCTATAAAAGGATTTAGAACTTACTAAAATTAGTTCTAAGACTTTCATGTATGATTGAGACCTTAAAAAGAAAGATTGAGATAGAAAGTGAGATTTATTATTAAAAAGGTATGATACTATTTTAGAAGAATAAAAGGAATATGCTATGTGAAATTAATTGTTCTTGTACATGATTATTGGAATTATTTCATGAGTTTTAAATTACAAATGAAAGTGTGAGTGAAGAATTATTATTGTTGATTTGTGAATGAAATTTATGATTGGTTAAGAGATTCATATATGATACTAAATAAGACATTGGTCAAATTATGGATAAGCTAGGACATGAATATAATAAGTTAAGACATGATTATTAAGGGGTATGTGTACCCATGTTTCTTGCACATGAAAGGTTTATGATTTAGAATTAGTAAGACCTCGGTAACCGGTAATTATTGAAAGAAAGATTTTTGGAAACTTGATTTTGAGATAATGCCGTCGGGCGATCTCGCATTTTGTGAATAAATCCGGTATGAGGTAAAACTGATTCTAGGGTGATAACATATCCATGTCTTGAACTAAAAATAACTAGGCACTTAGATGAAGATGTAATAGACCTGTGCAAACGTAAATGGGTGCTTCTATATAGTCGGCGGTGGATCTCCGTGGCTATAGACCCAGTTGGTGGACTGTGGTTGCTCCGTAGGAGATGGACTGTATTTTATCCGGGACTTAGGGTAGTCGACGGATGTTTACCATACTCCAAAGAATATGTATATACCGGGGCTAGAGGGGCATTTACGGGATTATTCTCACGATATAATAGCCAGGGAGGCTGGGATCTGTTATTATAGCCAGGGAGGCTAGCCAGGGAGGCTGAGATCCATATCTGTGAAATAACTCTAAAACTTGTTTAATTACTGGGTAGTCTCATGGCGAGGGATCGAACCCTTCAATATGGAGTACGTAGGCGCTTGCCCTCAGACCTATGTAGTATGGGATGCATAGAATCTGAACAAGTGTGCATTAGTGTCATCCTAGTGTAGAATTGTGTGCATTAGGCATTAAGGCATGACATACACTTATATTTAGAATAATCACCCTTGACACTTTACTTGTTCATTCAATCTCTTTTTTGTGATTTGTTAAAGTATGAGATCGTTATACTATTCCCGGCATAGAGAGGATAGCCGTGTATAACATTTCGTCAGTTGTAAGTAACTGACGAGCCCACAGATTAACATGCAGGTAAAGGACCATTCATGAAGCTATGAAGTGGATATGCTGATGCTGTTTTTATTTTAAAGATGTTGTAAATGTTTTATTGTAAATTTCATTATTCTGCTGTGTAAAATTAAGTTGTAATTGAACTCTGATGTACTATTGAAAAAGTTTTTAAATTTTCCTTGTAAAATTGTACGAAGTGAAGTAAAGATCCTGTGAAATCCCGAGTTTATCCTTATTTGAAATTCGGGGTGTTACAGGGGGAGTGGTAGAGGCCTTTGAGGAAGTGGAAGGCGGAGCCGCCGACTACGCCCATGGCGAAAGCGCCGCCGAGATCGTCGAGGATGCGATCAGGGCAGGGCTCGCGGGAGATTTCGGGAGTGGACGGTCTTGTTGCGATTTGGAGGAGGAGGAAATACTTCTGATTCCAGATAGATGGAAGAGAAAGAAATGGTTATAACGAAGAGAAGAAGAAGAGGTTGCGCGGTAGTGGGTGAATTTGGTTGGAGGGAACAAGAGCGGGTTATATGATAAGACATAAATCTGTAGGGTGTTTTGGGTATGCAATAATCTCACTCATCTTTTATATGGAGGAATCTACAAATCCCACCATTTTCAAGGAGAGTGTTTATCCTTCCCAACTAATTATTTTGATAACCGTGGGAATTTAAGATTATTTACAAAACTATACCTATGTCTTACCAAACCAGGTAATCAAGAGGGTAATCCTAAATTTCCTTATACATTACCGCGTACCAAACGCCCCCAAGATTTCATACTTGGAACCACTTATATATATATATATATATTCATCGAAAATAGTGAAGTATTTGAAACATAACATAGACCACCTTTGTAGACTGTTCATGTAATATCTGGTTAAGGATTTGATTAATCCAACCCTCAACTTTGCAGCAATTGTCATTAGGCACAAAAAATATTTCTTATCCAATTTAGCCCTTTTGATCGCAAAAAAGCTCCAGGAAGAGAAAAGTCACATTTATATGTCGGTGCAAGGCATTTGATAATGTCCTCTTCAATACCACCTGCAGTTGTAACTATAACATCAACCTATAAATGCCACAACCTTGTTATTTACAAATTACAATCCTTGAGAAATATCAAATCAACATGACCAACTTCAAAAGTAAATATGTAGAGTAATATAGAAAGGACTATACTACTATGAGAAACTACAAGGGTACAAGTTTGAAGAATGTTTCTAGATTATGTAGTTCTATTTGCTCACTATGGGATAATTTGTAAAAGTTGATTGTAATTGCAAAAACATCATTAGTAACGATAAATTGTAAATAAGTTCAAATTTGAATATTTTATGTTTAATTACATAAGAATACAACATTAATTTTTATGGGTAAAATCACAAAAATACCCCTTAGTGTCAATTGATCGATAAGGATACATGCACATAATAAAAGTGCATCATTCCTCGTATGTCTAACTTACTAGCGCCAACAGAATAAACAACACACTGTTTCTAATTATTATAGAAATGCACTGTACTAATAGCTATCAGCATTCAACATTAACTATCACAAGTTCATTGTGCTAATAGCTGTACGACAAGATATAAATTTATTATACTAACAGCTATAAGCATTTTCGTTCATGAGATATCGTCAACCTACGAGACATGAATACGTCGCTTCTCTCCAAATGATGGTGGAAAATGCACAAACAACAAAAGACTTGGTGGAGCAATTCGTTCATGAGATATCGAAGACAGAAAATTGTTAGATTTGAAGGAAAAGGTAAACAAGGGAAGGTTTCATTCTTATGGAAAGGAATTGCCAAAGTGGGGGATATTTTCCATTCCAATACGATTTGCAAACTAGGAAACGGGAGTAATACTAGATTCTGGAAGGATAAGTGGTGTGGGACTAATACCCTACAATCACTTTTCCCTGATCTGGCAAGCGAAGTTACTAGGGAGGATGATCTCGTCACGGATGAGTGGAAGAATAGAAGACAAAGATTAGTATTAAGAGGTACCTTATCAAGCATAGGAGAGACGTAACTGGACGCACTGAAAGAAATTTTAAGGGGGGTGGGGAGCCCGGAGAGGGGTGTAGAGGATGAAAAAGAGTGGATAAGGAGCTCATCTCCGATGTTCTCCGTTGCATCGATGTATGGATTCTTGAATGAAGGGAGAATTAGAAACAGTCAGGCTACAACAATGTGGAAGTCGAAAGTTCTAAATAAGGTCAAAGCCTTTCTCTGGTTGGTCCAGAACAACGCTATTCTGTCCAAAACGAATCTTAGGAAACAAAATCTACAGATAGATGTAATGTGCCAACAATGTAACTTGGAACCAGAGGACACTAACCATATTTTCATTCTATGTCCTAGAGCCACTTACTTGGGAAGTCATGGGATTGAGTTTTCATACTGTAGAGACACCAAAGTGTATCGACGACATATGGGGTAGCTGGAGAACCAGTAACATTACGAAAGATCATAGGCTAATCTGGGATATTATGACTGGGGCGATCTTGTGGTCCCTTTGGCTTGATAGAAATGATTAATGCTTTCGTAATATTAGATATAGATTTTATATGTTACTGCACAAAATTTTGGTTCTAATAGCTGCTTAGGCAGGTCATACTGGTACAAGAAAGAGAATCCGCTTCGAGGGGGCAGAGTAAGGGGTCATGCCGGGGCAGCAGTCATCTCCTATCTCTTACTATTGGTGGCAGATTATGTAGGAGATTTATGTTCTTTTGGGTTCGCTGTAATGGAATATTTGTTGTAAGTGTCGTGGTGCACTATACTTTTCTAGATGCTAGGTGTTTTGTAGTAATGGAATATTTTTCGTTAGTGTCGTAGTGCACTGTAATATCTTAGAGTTGTAGTAGGCTATTTTGTGGTTTCGTTAATCTTTCATTAATGAAATTGGTGACCTCGGTCACTTTTTTCTATAAAAAAAACATCTAAAGCATTTGGTGTTTTTTTTTTTAGATTAAAGATGACTATCGTCATCGTTTCATTAATAAGAGTCAAAGATGAGGAGAAGGCAGTAAGAGGTACAAAGCCAGGCTTGTTGTGAAAGGATTCTCTCAAAGGGAAGGCGTCGATTATAGTGAGATCTTTGCACCGGTTGTGAAGATGGCTCCTATTAGGGTTCTGCTCAGTGTTGTGGCAGTTGAAGACTTACACTTAGAGCAGTTGGATGTGAAGACAACATTTCTCCATGGTGATGTCGAAGAAGAGCTGTATATGAAACAACCCACATGTTTTGAAGCCAAAGGAAAGGAAGACATGGTGTGTCGAGCAAGCACCGCGGCAATGGTATTTGAAGTTTGATTGCTTCATGAGAGGAAAAGGTTTCGATAGATGCGAAATGGGTCATTGTGTGTATATCCGTAGATATGAAGACAATGATACAGTTACCTTGGCATTGTATGTGGATGACATGCTGTTAGCAGGTTCATGTATGGAGAAGATCAAGGAAGTGAAAAAGTTACTAGCTTCGGAGTTTTCAATGAAGGACTTGGGTGAAGTAAAGCAAATCCTCGGCATGAAGATCAGTAGAGACAGGAGTAGCAAGAAGCTTTGGTTATCACAAGCGGACTATGTGAAGAAGGTGTTGAAGAGATTCAATATGGATGGCGCGAGGCCAGTCACTTATCCCTTGGCTGATCACTTCAAGTTATCAATGGACTTGTGTCCTAAGACGGAGGCGAAGATGGAGAAAATGACTGCTATTCCTTATGCCTCAGTCGTTGGGAGTTTGATGTATGCGATGGTGTCTACAAGACCGGACACCGCACAAGCAGTGGGAGTTGTCAGCCGTTATATGAAGAATCCAGGTAAACAGCATTGGGATGCAATAAGGTGGATTCTTAGATATCTAGCAGGTACTTCAGATCACTCTCTTTGTTTTGGGAGAGATTCTTTGCATATACATGGTTATGTAGATGCAGATTTTTTGGGCGATCGTGATGGTTGCAGAAGTACTACAGGGTATGTATTTACAGTTGGTGGAACAACTGTTAGTTGGACTTCGCAGTTACAAAAGGTTGTAGCGCAGTAAACCACGGAGTCAGAGTATATGGCACTTATGGAAGCGACGAAAGACATGTTGTGGATTTCGGAGCTTATGAAACAGTTGGGCAGGAAGCAACCCATAGGTGAACTATGGTGCGACAGTCAAAGTACAGTTTTCTTGGCGAAAAACTCGGCATATCACTCTAGGACTCGGCACATTCATATGAGGTATCATTTTGTCAAAATGGCGGTTGAGAAGAAATGACTGAAGCTAACTAAGATTCTTGGTATTAAGAATCTGGCGGACATGCTCACTAAGGTGGTGGATAGCAAG
Source organism: Hemerocallis citrina (assembly GCA_017893485.1). NCBI lineage: Eukaryota > Viridiplantae > Streptophyta > Magnoliopsida > Asparagales > Asphodelaceae > Hemerocallis > Hemerocallis citrina. The sequence goes on along the minus strand of JACEHZ010000731.1, from coordinate 1,052,776 downwards.
AAACATCAGTTTTGCTATACCGCTATTGGATTGTCTCCAGGTTAATTGTTGAGGAGGCTCGTAGAGGCATAAGCCTAGACTAGGCCAATGGAAGTCTTGCCACTAAGTCTGGTGTGGGGGCAAACAGATAGAATTTGTGGATTCTTAGGGAAACCGAATAGCAAACCTGGAGCCTTTCCACCGGAGTTTGGCTGTTGACTCCTGCCGTTCACCTGCAAAAAGTGCGAGACACCGGGGTTGATCCCGGTGACGCACCCTCCGACGCTCAAGTCAATAACTAGAAAAGATTATGAAAGAGCGTAAACTGGCAAAAAAGTTGATTACCTCTTAATGGTGGGGGATGGGGGGTATTTATAGCCGCCGTTGGGATCAAATTAGGAATGAAATTCCTAATTCCCAGTAAAAGGATAGATGTGAATCAGGGCCATTGATTAGGATTAAACCTTAATTCTATCCAGCTGGACCGGGTTCGTTTCGGGTTTGAACCTGTACCCGGTTGAAGTGGATCCGTTTGCGGGTTACTAGGCTTTTGGAAGGAAGACCCAGTACCCACTTCAGGCCTGTTTGTAGGTGAAATTACTATTCTACCTCTAAGCTGTAAGATTCGTGCCTGATTAGGACGGTTCCGATTTAGCCATATTTTTAGCCATATCACGAGCCCCCCACTCTTGGAGACTGAGTTTTACAGTCTTTAAGGAGTAGTTTTGTTGTTCTAATGGCGTACGGGGTGGTATCGGAGTCCGAATGAGGGGCATTGAATCTTTGCATGAGGTATTATGGTGATTTTCTGAGTTAGTCGTGTGCTCAAGGTTGTTCCTGAGCTTCCTGGACTCTTGGTGATTTTTCTTAATTTTTATCTATTTTTCGGATCACTTATTTGATTTTGCGAAGTGTTAATTTGTTGTTCGGGGGTCTTAATTGACTCTTCTAAGCTATAATTATTTACCTGGGGGCTCAAAAATACTTTCCTGAATTTATAATTATTTTTTAGAATTTTTAATTAATTTTTCTGAATTTTTAATTATTTTTTCACAATTTTTAAATTAAAAAATCGATTTTAATAAATAAAAAATAATTTTTAATACCGAATTATGTCGTGGCGTAATTTGGGCCCTTCATCAGCGTTGAGCGCCGTTTTCTGAAGGATCGGACTGTCTGAGTAGCTCGGCACGCTTTTTCCCCGTATGCGAAGGTCGGTGCCTCGGCACCTTGGCCCCCTGTACCTCGGTAGCTCGGTGGCTCGGCACGTAGCGAACGACCAAGCTACGTGGCAAGATCTGGATCGCTCATCATGGCGTGAATCACAAGGAGGGCGGCTCATATCACGAAAAAATGCTATCTTGTCGTTTTGTGGGCGTGGCGCGATCTGGATCGTTCATCGTGTTCTAGCACGTTTTTTGACATGATCCAACGGTTAAGATGGTTCAGCATCATTTTTCTTCAAATGTGAGGGTCGGCACCTCGGCAGTTCGACCAGAGCGGCCCGGTGGCTCGGTAGCTCGTCCTCTGCCCATAGTAGCTTGGCTAAGCTGTTCGGTAGCTCGACCGAGCACTCCGGTGAATCGGCAGCTCGGATGCTCGGCTAAGCTGTTCGGTAGCTCGGCTGAGCACTCCGGTGAGTCGGCAGCTCAGAATGAATCGTTGGGACACGTGGCTGAATCTGGAACGTTCATCATGACACGAATCTCGAGGACGGGGTTCAGATCACGAGAAAACGATGTCTTGTCGTTTTGTGGGCATGGCATGATCTGAGCTGCTCATCAGATTCAGACACGAATTTTGAGACAATCTGATGGTGAAACTGGAACGGCGGCATTTTTCTCCAAATGTGAGGGTCGGTACCTCGTCAGTTCGGCCGGAGCGGCCCGGTAGCTAGTCCTCTGCCCACAGTAGCTCGGTAGCTGGGCGGAGCTGTTCGGTAGCTCGCCTGGGCGCTCCGGTTGCTTGGTAGATCGGATTGAGTCTTCGAACCACGTGGTGGGATCTGAGACGCTCATCATGGCTCGTATCACGAAGTTGGAGGTTCAGATCACGAGAAAATGTTATCTTGTCGTTTTGTGGGCGTGGCATGATCTAAGACGATCATCAGATTCGGACATGAATTTTGAGACAATCTGACGGTGAAACTGGCTCGGCGGTATTTTTCTCCATATGTGGAGGTCGGTACCCCGTCAGTTCGTCAGGTTGGCTTGGTGGCTCGGCGAGTCACGAGTCGTCGAGATGTTAAGCGAACCGACGCGTCTTTCCTCTGAACCATCACAGCTTTCTCTTTTTTGTCGTTTTATCTCCCTTAATGGGCCCCTAAGCATTTCGAAAGCCCAACAGTCGCTTTCTTGGCTATAAGTTCTTACCCCCCCTTCACCCCTTAGCTTCTCACTTTTACTTCCAAGTTTTTACTTTTGCTCTCGAGTTGGTCTACTAGCGGCGATTTGTGCTCCAAGGCGATTGTGCTAGCTGTCGCAAGGGCCAGGCAATTTCCGGCGAACTCTTTCCGACCGTAAACGTCACTTCAAGGTTACGTTACATCAAGGTCAGTCTTTTTTGTCTTAGATATTTATTTGAGATGTCAAGAGTAAACTCGGGAAGTAAGGCATCGTCCTCAGGAGGTCGGAGGGCCGAGGAGGAGAGAGAAGTAGTGAGTCGTAGAAGGGGGAAGGAGATAGTAGGGTCGTCCACGGCCGAGTGGAAGGGAAAGGAAGCGACTCGGTCCGTAGTAGTCGAGGAGGTGGTGGAGGTTGAGAGGCGCGCCGGTGAATCGGGTCGGATGCCGACCGTGCTGTCCGGACATGCCGGGATTAGGCATTACAGCGGTGAGCTGCTGAGCAAGGCGGTCGTTGGTCGCTCGGCAACTTATAAGGAGAACGATCCAAGGGAGATCACCGAGGTGGATGACCTCCCCTCGGTGCTAACCGAGCGGGATCTCCTCCGGATTAGAAAGGGGTTAGCCATCCCTCAGGAGTACAGGCTGGTCCTCCCCGGCCCCGGGATGCGAGAGAACACTGTCCTATCTTCGGACACATGCGTCTTTGCCTATGATGCCTTAAACGCCGGTCTGCGCTTCCCCCTTCATCCCTTTGTGACGGCTGTCCTTCAGTGGTACTGTCTGGCCCCCATACAGTTCATGCCGAACACTTGGCGCCACATGCTCGGCTTTCTGCTTCAATGTCGAATTGCCAAAGTGGAACCGGAGCTCGTCATCCTCCGCAGTTTATACCAAATCAACAGGATGAGTAAGTTCGAGCCTCGCTATTACTTGTCACCTCGGAGAGGGGTTAAGTTAATAGAGAACCCTGATTCGATAAAGCTGTGGAAGGGGAAGTTTTTTCTGATAAAGGGGCCCTTAACATTGGATTTCCTGACTCGGTGGAAGGAGGAGGTACCGAAGTTTGCAAAGGTCGAGCCGGTGTTGACCACTACCGAGGCGGAGGTGGCGGCGAAGCTGATCGCCCTCCCGATGTTGAGCTAGAGGGAGATGACCGAGGAGGTGCTGCACGGGTCGGACCTTAGTCCAATCGACCCGGGTATGCTCCTGACATCTCACTTTGTAATTCTCTTTCATCGCCTTGTACATTCTTCTAACTCTTTTCTCTTTCTTTGGACAGAGGCGCCGAACATGGACTTTAAGGGCATGATGACGGAACGAAGCAAATTCGCCGATGGCAAGAAGAGGAAGAAGATGAGCACGGGTCCTTTGTCATGCCCACCAAGGCACCCTCGGCCGTCGCCGCTCCTGCTCCTCGGGAACCATCTTCGGAGGTAGCCGTCCTTCCAACCCCGTCTGCCCCTGCAAGTGAAGCTTTCTCCGTCTCGGCGGCACTGGCGCTCGAGGCCCCACCCCTAACCGAACACGCCGAGGAGATTCTGACCGAGGCGCACAAGAAGTTGTTCGTCCCCAACTGGCGAGTGAAGAACCACGACGGCTTCTTGGGCAACTCAGGGATGAGCACGCAGGTAGTTAAGCATCTTCCAACCCCGAAGGATCGAGCCGCCCTAAAGGTGGGGACGACAGGGGATGACTCTCTCGAAGTGGCTCGGTCGCTCATATCGGTAAGTTCTCTTTTGCTGTTTAAAATTTTTCTTGAAAAATTTCCAAGTCTCTAGCTCGGTTTTTGTGGTGTTCTAACCATTTCTTCGTGCAGGCCACTTGCCACTTCGGCCATCTCCTCAAGGAGTATTCCGAGCGGGAGAGGGAGCTGAAGACCCTCAGTGACAAGGACCGAGCGGAGAGGGCGGTGGCCGTGAAACAGCTCGATGCGGAGCAGCGTCGCTCGGACTCTTTGGCGGCTCGGGTCGCCGACCTCGAGGCGGTCTTGGCGCAAGCGAAGGAAAAGCTCGCTGCGGAGGTCGCTAAGGCTGCCGAGGAGAGGGCCGCAGTGGCGAAGGCTTTGGAAGCGGTGAAGTTGGAACAAGCCGAGGCCGTGGAGAAGGAGAGGAAGAAGATCGAGGATGAGGCGAAGAAGCATATGGCTGCCAACATGGAGCTGTCTTATGCCAGGACGCTCGATCATGTCGAGGCTCAAGTCCCCGGCTTCGAGAGGGTGGGGTATCGGCTGTGGCCCGGTGGCGAGGAAGAAGACGAAGAGGAGGAGGGTGAAGAGGAGGAGGGCGAACAACAGGATGACGAGGCGCCTGCCGATCCCGAGACTGTGGCAGCCGACCCCCGAGCCGAGGCGACAGGGGACGAGGGGCCGTCCACCGAGGCGCCTGTTTCCGAGCTGCCGCCTGTTGTGCAATCTAGATGATCTAAATAAATAGATAAACTAGACACGAATTAAAACCTCGCAAGTGTACGAATCGTTGATAGAAGCATAGTGAAGAGCAAGGGTCGATCCCACAGAGATTGTAGTACTTAACTCACTAATCAATAAAACAAGAAAAATGCAAATCATAAAGTTTTGTTCTAAAAGTCTGATTGAAAAGGAAATGAAAAAGATTAAAATCTAAATTAAGTAGCATCACAATTTGAGTCACGAATTTCTATTAAAGTAGCTGGGCTTTGATTTCCACATATAGTCAATAATGTTAAGTCGTATACTACTCCAATTACTCATGTTTGTTCCCTTAAGGGCATGGTATCTACTCCTTAAAGTTAATGTTTCCCTAAGCCAAGAATTAGGCATGGTATCTACTCTAATTCGTTTCTTTCCTTAAGTATTTAGCATGGTATCTACTAAGTTGCACTTGAAGAAAGCATATGAACAATGGAAACGAACAAACACTCAAAATTCTAGAAATTGGTATCAGATCTAGATCCTTCAAGTTGATCAAACCAAGAACCCCTAAAGATTCATGTGTTACAAGTTATGAGCACGAGATACGGGTCGTCTCTATGCTCATATAACAGATTCAGATTTATAATATGCAAACTTGATAAACTCAGGTTCTGTATGGCAGTCGACTGCTCTTAGAACTTCTGAACAAGTTTGATATATTATAAATCTATACCAATACTCTCAGGTTTAATCAATAAGTAATATAGTAGCATTCAGAAGAATATAAGCATTACATGACTATGGTTTCAATCTACCCAACTATGAAATTAGTTGCACATAATACAACTTTTATTGATTAATAAAATAGAATTCATGACTCTACAATAAAAATAAAAGTGAAAGGAAGAGCAGAAGAACACTGATTTGTATGATGTTGAAATTGAGCCCAATCAGCAGTCGACTTGTTCTCCTCCTTCTTTGATGCTGGTATCTTGATGCTTGCTGGTCGATGGATCTGTTGGATTCCCTCTCATAATGCCTCTTGGTTGATATTTATAAAACACAGGAAGAGAGTTAGGGTTTGCACTTTTTTGCAGAAAAGTCCTCTTCTTTCATTTATTTCCTTCCTTATTTGATCTGCGTTTTATTTCTTTCTCTTTTCTTCTTTTCTTCCTTTTCTGCTAACCACGTGCTCTTGCCAATCCCCGGTCTCTAGCTTTGATTGTTGGAGAATTTGTTATTCGCAGATAACCTGGGTTTGGATAACTTAATTTTGATTTGGATTTAGATGAGGATGGATCTTCAATTATCTTATCTTTTCACTCTGCTGGATGCAGTCGACTGGTGTTGGAGTAAGTCGACTGTGCCGATCAGCTTCAACCTTTCTGTCCAGTTGCCTGTATGAAGAACCAGTCGACCTATGCTTTGCAGTTTCTGTGTATCATCCTCAAAATCCTGAATCTGCTTCGTTTTGCTGTTTTAGGCTGTTTCCTGTGGAAAAGAGAAAATAAGAGTAAAATACCACATATAGAGCATTTAAATGTCAAATTGTATTAAGATTATTGCTCCTAAATGTGAATATTATTGGGTTCATCACCGCCCCTGGTGGACCCTTGATTTCCTCGTTCTTGTAAATTTTCTTTTTATGTACTGCCTTGTAGCGGACTGGCCACCGCTTTTGATATGAATAAAGTTTTGTTCGAACTCTCTTCTCAAATTTGACTAAGGGTTGGATTGAAATCTTTTCGAAATTTTGACTAAGTGTTGAGAACCGCCACTCTTTCTTCGTGTTGATACCCTTCTGCTTTTCAGGTTGTCGAGCCGAGCCTGGTCTCCGAAGCATCTTGCCTTCGTACCGAACTAGAATAGGCGAAGCAAGCCCTCTCTCGCAGTCGAGAGAGTTTCCTCAAGAGCGAGCTGAGATTAGAGGACATCAAAGAGACTACGAGAGGATATTTATCCGAGCTGAAACAACTACGGAAGCGATGTTGCGAGGCTCGTCTCGAAGGCGAGGTGGAGTTGCTAAGGAAGACGCTATTCGACGTTGAGATAGAGAAAGGCGAGTTACTGGCGGAGATTCGCCATTTGGAAATAGCCGAAGAAGAACTCTTGGCGGAGGAAGATGAGTTAGCATCGGCAGTGGGTAAACTGATGATCGAGCGTGACGAGTTGACTGCGAGGGTCGAGCAGTTGAGGAGAGTTACAGTCGACAAAAGCATTGAAGTGACCCACCTTCGTCGCATTATAGCCGACAGCACCGATGCCGCAGGCTCCGCCAAACTTCCTCGTTTCAAAATATCTGTGAAGGATGATGCTTTGAAAGATAGGATCGTCGAGCTCGAGGAGGAAGTTGCTCGCCTTAAACCTCATCCTGTAAGGGTCAATGTTCGAAGTACGTCGTGTACTCGTGAGGAGAGCGAGAGGGGGATCTCGTTTTATGAGCTCGCGACTCGTTCGCCTGTCGTTAGGCAGAGCCCGGCCGATGCTCAGAGTGGGGTGGCCGCTTCGTCTAGTGGCGCTTCGGTGGGAGCCACAGTCAGAGGCAGCGCTGAAGAGGCGTCTCAGTTCGTTGGTTTAGAGACGAGCTCGGAGGTTAGGCGACGTCGCCCCCATGTGTCCCTGAATCGAAACGTCCCTTTTCCGAAGAAGCATTAAATAAGTTGTATTATGCTCCTTTGAGTTCATGTAGCAGTAGCTAGGTCTTGTAACTTGAACGCTTTTGTGCGTTAGAATTTTATATAAGTGAAAGCTTTTGCTTCTCTTCTGTGTTCATGTGCTTCTGTTGGTAAGCATTTACTCAAGCACAGCCTCTCCAATTTTTGACAACCACTCAAAATCAGAAGCAAATCTTTCTTCTTGTAGGCACGGAGTGTCTAACTTTAACTTCAGATGAATCTTAGGGACTGAAGGTTTAACACCTCTAAGCACTCTTCTCCCATGTCTAGTATAGTTGTGAACACTTCGTGCGCGTTGTTTAAGCGAATCTTAACGGTTGTGGGACCGATTCCGAATGGAGAACCACTTCTAGTTCGCTTAAGAGCGAACCTGCGAAGCGGAATCGAGCCAAGCGTTGGACTCCGAACTCGTCGTTTGAGTATATTTCAACGGTTGTGGGAGCAATTCCGAATGGCGAACCACTTCTAGCTCGTTTAAGAGCGAGTTTGCGAAGCGGAATCGAGCCAAGTGTTGGACTCCGAACTCGTCATTTGAGTATATTTCAACGGTTGTGGGAGCAATTCCGAATAGCGAACCACTTCTAGCTCGCTTAAGAGCGAGTTTGCAAAGCGGAGTCGAGCCAAGTGTTGGACTCCGAACTCATTGTTTGAGTGTATTTCAACGGTTGTGGGAGCAATTCCGAATGGCAAACCACTTCTAGCTCGCTTAAGAGCGAGTTTGCGAAGCGGAGTCGAGCCAAGTGTTGGACTCCGAACTCGTCGTTTGAGTGTATTTCAACGGCTGTGGAATCAATTTCGAATGGCGAACCACTTCTAGCTCACTTAAGAGCGAGTTTGCGAAGCAGAGTCGAGCCAAGTGTTGGACTCCGAACTCGTCGTTTGAGTGTATTTCAACGGTTGTGGGAGCAATTCCGAATGGCAAACCACTTCTAGCTCACTTAGGAGCGAGTTTGCGAAGCGGAGTCGAGCCAAGTGTTGGACTCCGAACTCGTCGTTTGAGTATATTTCAACGGTTGTGGGAGCAATTCCGAATGGTGAACCACCTCTAGCTCGCTTAGGAGCAAGTTTGCGAAGCGGAGTCGAGCCAAGTGTTGGACTCCGAACTCATCGCTTGGGTAAAAAAAATTAAAAACAGAGAGATGTACACAATCACGAAAAGTATGTAAAAAGGAAGCTTTTTATTGATAACTACCTAGTCGGCTGCTTCTAAGTTGCAAGCCACTATTACAATGAGGAAATAAAGAAGCAAAATACAAGTGAAAAGATGGAAATGGCTCGCCACTTGAAGTCACTTAGAGAGGCGTTAAGGCGCTCTCTTGGTACTTCAGTAGGTGGTCGGCATTCCAAGTCCTGGGTATCTCTCTGCCCTCAAGGTCTTCAAGACGGTATGTTCCGGGCCGAACTTATTTGATGATCTTGTAGGGTCCCTCCCAATTCGGAGCTAGCTAGTTTTCTAAGGACTAAGTCCCCTTCTTTGAGATTGGTTGGTCGGACCCTTTTGTTGTAGGCTAACTCGATCCTCCTCCGATAGTTTTGTTGGCGAATTGAAGCTCTTTCCCGTAGCTCATCAATCTAGTCCAAGTTTGCCCAAAGCTCTCTAGCATTCTATTCTTCTTCATAGGCCATGAGACGAGGGGAGGGTAGTCCGACTTCCAAGGGGATCACAGCTTCGGACCCATAGGTGAGGTTGAATGGCGATTCACCTGTGGGGGTCCGCTTCGTAGTGCGGTAGTTACACAGTACGTTGGAGAGCTGATCCGCCCATAAGCCTTTGGCCGCCTTATCTAGCATTTTCTTGATACCGGAAAGGATCTGTCGGTTGGCATTTTCCACTTGGTCGTTTGTTTGGGGATGGGAGACGGAAGAGAAGCGTTGCTGAATGGCGAGGTCTTCACACAGAGATCGGAATGCCACCCCTGTAAATTGTGTTCTGTTATCAGTTATCAGGACCCGAGGCACCCCGAACCTACAGATGACGTTCTTCCAGAAGAACTGAAGCACTTTGTTCTCAGTGATTGTAGCCAAAGGCTCAGACTCTATCCACTTTGAGAAGTAGTCGATCGCCACGATTAAGAACTTGAGCTGTCCGGGAGCCGATGGAAATGGGCCGAGCAAGTCCATCCCCCACATTGCGAAAGGGATCGGGCGTGAGAGAGAGGTGAGTTGTGCTTGGGGTAGGCGACGAACGTTGGAGTACTTTTGACAAGAGCTGCATTGCCGGACATGCCGTTCGGCATCTTTTAGGAGAGTCGGCTAGAAGTATCCATAGTTCAACACCTTCCTAGCGAAGGACTTTGACCCTGAATGTGCTCCGCCTATACCTTCGTGGAGCTCTTGTAAGGCATATGTTGCTTCTTCTGGGGAGAGGCACCGCAAGTAGGGTCTGCCGTCTACTTGGGTGTAGGAGCATTTGTACAAGACCCCCTCAACAAGGGCGTACCGCTCCGCTCTGGTCCGGACTCTGCGAGCTTCCTTGGGTCTTCGGGAAGGAGTCCATTCCTTAGAAATTCTATTAGGGGTTTCATCCAGTTGTCTTGAAGTTGGACGGGCAGCGACTCCATCGAGTCGGGAGTTTCATCTTCTATGCTCAGTCTGAGGAGCACTTCAATCAGGACGGTCTGCTCGAGACCCTGAAGGGAGGAAGTGGCTAGCTTGGAGAGGGCATCTGCTTGGGAATTTTCTTTTTTGGGGATTCACTGAATTAGCGCCTCTTCGAATGAAGCCATGAGATTTTGAACCTTGGCTAGGTACTTAGCCATTCGGTCATCGTTTGCCTCGTACTCAACCAATACTTGATTCACGACCAGCTGCGAGTCGCTAAATATCCGGAGGCATTGTGCCCCTGCCTTGCGAGCCATACCGAGACCGGCTATAAGGGCTTCATACTCCGCTTCATTATTGGAGGCTTTAAAGTTAATGCGGAGGGAGTATTGGAGAATGAAATCATCTGGGCCTGCCAGAATGACCCCGGCTCCACTTTCCTCGGTGCAAGAGGATCCGTCTACATATACCGTCCAGAGAGGAGGCCCCTTTGCTGCTTGGCTGACCTCTGGGATAGTGCTCTCAACAATGAATCCAGCTAAGACTTGAGCCTTGATTGCGGTCCGAGGCTAGTATGATATGTCATGCTGACTCACCTCGATCGACCACTTCATCAGCCGGCCCGAGGTCTCGGGTTTGTGCAGAACTTGCTTAAGCGGCTGGTCGGTAAGAACGACCACCGAGTGGGACTGAAAATAAGGGTGAGGCTTCCTAGCTGCCATAACCAAGGCGTACGCCATTTTCTCCAGCCTTGGATAGCGAAGCTCGGCATTCCGAAGTACCTTGCTCACGTAGTAGATGGGCTTTTGAGCCTTGTCTTCTTCCCTCACCAGGACTGCACTGAGGGTTTGTTCGGAGGCAACTAAGTAGAGGTAGAGTGTTTCCTCGGAGATAGGCTTGCTAAGAAGAGGGGGGTTGACTAAATAGGCCTTCATCTGATCGAACAATTCTTGTTGTTGTTGGCCCCATTCAAAGCCTTTAGGCCCCCTGAGGGCTTTGAAGAAAGAAAGACACTTCTCCCCTGACTTGGATAGAAAGCGCCCTATGGCCGCGAGGCGCCCCATGAGTTTCTGGACCTCTTTCACATTTTTAGGCGGAGCCATGTCCAAGATGGCTTTGTTTTTCTCGGGATTGGCCTCGATTCCTCTTTAGCTGACCATGAAGTCTAGGAATTTTCCGGATGAGACCCCGAACGCACACTTATTCGGGTTGAGCCTCATGTCATGTTTCCTCAATACATCGAATGCCTCCTGCAGATCGGCCACGTGATTGGCCCCATGGATGCTTTTGACCAGTATATCATCAACATATACTTCCATGTTTCGGTCGATTTGGTTCTAAAAAACTTTGTTGACAAGGCATTGGTAGGTCGCACCTGCATTCTTCAACCCGAAGGGCATTACCCTGTAGCAGTAGAGCCCCTGATCGGTGACAAAGGAGATCTTCGGGATATCCGGGGGGAACATTCGGATTTGGTTATACTCGGAGAAGGCGTCCATGAAGCTGAACAACTCATGACCCGAAGTGGCATCAATCAGGGTGTCGATGCTTGGGAAAGGGAATGGATCTTTAGGGCATTCCTTATTCAGGTCCGTGAAGTCGATACGAATCTTCCAACTCCCATTAGACTTCTTAACCATAACAACATTGGAAAGCCATTCGGAGCAGTTGACTTCTTGGATGAATCGGGCCTTGAGGAGCTTGTCCACTTCTTCCTTGATGGCATGTTGGCGCTCAGGGGGAAATTTGCGCCTTTTTTATTGGACCAGTTTGGACCCTGGACAACACTCAAGTGGTGGACGAGGAGCTCTTCGGAGATTCCTAGCATGTCGGCAGCCGACCATGCGAAGAGGTCGCGGTTCTTTCTGATGCATTGGACTATGTCGGAACATAGGGCAGATGGGAGGGTCTTGCTGATGAGGAACTTGCGGTTCGGATCTTGCTCGGAGAAGAGCACTTCCTCCAATTCATCCACCGGTTCGGATGTTGGCCGAACATTCTCTTGGGGAATCTCAAGAGTTTCGAGGGAGAGGACTGGACCCCCGGTGGAGGTCATGTAACACTTTCGGGCCATCTCTTGGCTACCTCTCACTTCCCCAACTCCTGCCCTGGTGGGGAATTTCATCTTGAGACGATAAGCCGACGGGACAGCCTCTAGAGCAGCTAGGCTAGGTCGACCTAGAATCACATTATAAGCAGCAGGGACATCGACGACCATGAAGTCCATCGGCTCCATTCGGGTAGTAGGAGTTTTGCCAGCGGTTACGTCGAGGGTGATAACCCCTTCGATAGTCACTGGCACTCCCGTGAACCCGTGGAGTGTGTAACCGGCGGGCTTAAGCTTGTCCCGCGATAGCTTGAGTCCTTTAAAAGCAGCGAGGAAGAGGATGTTAACGAAGCTACCATTGTCCACCAGTATCCTCTCGACTTTAAAATTCGCCATATGGAGGTTGATCACTAGGGCGTCGCAATGGGGGGTTCGGACACCCTCAAGGTCTTCATCTGAAAATGTGACCGGTACTCCGAGGCCTTTGGGAGGGGGCATGCTATGTACTGAGTTGACCTCCCTGATGAAGGCCTTTCGAGAGGAGTTGAAGGTGCCCCCCATAGGGCCTCCATGAATAAGATATAGGATGCGCTCCTCTTCGAACTCGGGAGTTTCCTCGCGCCTTTCAGGGCACTTGTTGGCTCCCCTGGGGGGAGGAGGAAGATCGGTCCGATCTTTTCTCACAAATTTAGATAGCTGCCCCCTTTGGATGAGGGCATCGATTTCATTCTTTAGGGCCCGACAATCATTGGTGTCGTGGCCGTGGTCCCGGTGATATTGGCACCACTTCTCTTTGTCCCTCTTCTTGCCAGGGGTATTCATCTTCGGGGCAGGAGGTATAACCCCTTCTTTCTCAACCTCCATGAGAATAGTGGAAATGTTAGCGTTAAGAGGAGTGAATTTCTCGAACCTGGGAAGAGGGCGGCGCTGGCCCCCATTATCCTTCTGGAGCTTCTTAGCTCCTTCTTCTTCAGCTGCCTTTCGCTTGGTCCCAGAGGAAGACCCCTCAAATGAGGGGCGTTACTCAGCTTCCTCAGCCCGAATATACTTCTCACTCCTGAGCAGGAGGTCGGAGAAGTTTTGCGGAGGCTTCTTGGCTAGGGAGGACTGAAGGCTGGAGTTAAGGACATTTGACTGGAAGGCTGTGGCAGCGACCGACTGGTCGAGAGAAGCGATGGACCTAGCTTCCGCAGTGAACCTTTTCACATAGTTCCTGAGCTTTTCCCCTTCTTCTGACTAAGGTAGAGTAGCGAGATGCTGGTCTTCTCTGTGCGGCGGCTACTTACGAAGTGGGTGACGAAGAGGGTCTCAAATTGTTCAAAGGAGAATATGGAGGATGGGGCGAGGCGAGAGTACCACTCCCGAGCGGGACCTTTGAGAGTGGATGGGAAGGTTTTGCACATTAGGGCATCGGAAGCTTGGTGGATCAGCATGAGGGTCTTAAAGCTCTCGCTGTGGTCCACGGGGTCTGACTCCCCAGAGTAAGTCTCGAACTGTGGGGGCTTGAAGCCTATTGGAACGGGCACCTCCATGATTGTTCGAGAGAAGGGAGGTCGGCTTGGACGGAGGGTCCTTCCTCTAAGCTCCTCTTCCTTGTATAGCTGACCCAAGCACCTCTCCATCTCGTGGAGACGACAGTAGACTGTATCATCCCTTCGACGGTAGCCAAACGAGCCTCTGGACTCACCTTCGTACGAAGGGGAGCGGGGGCTACGACGACGGTAGCTCGGGGAGTGACGAGGACTAAGGTCATGATGGCGGTTGCTAGGAGCTTGGGGAGGAGTTAGGGACCGATGGCGAGGACTTCGGACCAGAGGAGGAGTGGGGACCCCCTGAGCATTGTTGTTGTTGGGTCGGAGATGGAGGGCTTGCAAGATGGTTGCCTGGAATTGCTGGAATTCAGCACGGGTGATAGGAGCATTATCATCCCTCGGTGAGCGAGGCCTTCTTCTATGGTGCTCAGGGGACTCTCTCCGTCTTCGGTGAGGAGGAGACCTTCTATGTTCTCGGCGATGAGGAGATCGCTCATTTGGACGTTGTTAGCGGGAGACTCCCTTTCGGGCCCACCTTTCATCCAAACAGCGGCGAAGATCCTCTTCTTTATGCCGATTGTTAAGGGTGTTGCGGAGGTCATCAGAGGCCTGGGGATTGTGAGATGCCATGGAGTTGGTAGAGGGGTTGTGCACGGAGACGTGGTCATGTTGGAAAGGTTGTTTCTGAGGATTGGGACGGGAGCCCCCCACACGGCATTCTGAGGCCCGGTTTGACCCCGAGGGGGCTGAACATTCTGAAGAGGAGGTTGGTCCTGCAGCGGGGCTTGGTCGGGCTGAGGAGGGAGGCCATGTGGCTGGACTGTTTGGAGGGGGATCTCCTGCTGTTGAGGAGGAGTAGGTCCACGGTTGGACCCCCTGGATCTAAATTTCCTTGGAGGCATGGCTGGAGATGATCTGACCGATGGGAAGAGGAAGGATTGCTATTGCAGGTTCCCACAGACGGCACCAATCTGTTGCCGCTAAGTCTGGTGTGGGGGCAAACAGATAGAATTTGTGGATTCTTAGGAAAACCGAATAGCAAACCTGGAGCATTTCCACCGGAGTTTGGTTGTTGACTCCTGCCGTTCACGGCAAAAAGTGCGAGACACCGGGGTTGATCTCGGCGACGCACCCTCCGACGCTCAAGTTAATAACCAGAAAAGATTATGAAAGAGCGTAAACTGGCAAAAAGATTGATTACCTCTTAATGGTGGTGGATGGGGGGCATTTATAGCAGCCGTTGGGATCAAATTAGGAATGAAATCCCTAATTCCCAGTGAAAGGATATATGTGAATCAGGGCCGTTGATTAGAATTAATCGGAAACCCTAATTCTATCCAGCTGGACCGGATTCGTTTCGGGTTTGAATCTGTACCCGGTTGAAGCAGATCCGTTTGCGGGTTACTAGGCTTTTGGAAGGAAGACCCAGTACCCACTTCAGGCCTGTTTGTAGGTGAAATTACCATTCTACCCCTAAGCTGTAAGATTCGTGCCTGATTAGGACGGTTCCGATTTAGCCATATTTTTAGCCATATCAGGAAGAATGAAGAACATGTTAGAGACTTCATGTATACGTCTCCAAGTGGGAGATTGTTGGGGTTTGTGGATCCAATACACGACAATGAGTTGAAGAAGATAGTCAGGAAGGAAAGTCGAAGTGGGAGCATCAGGTCAAGAGTAGCAAGTGCTACAGCAGAGTTGCGGTCAACCGCGCAGTCGACCGCACCCCCGACCGCCCAGGCAATATGACCGGTCGACCGCGCAGTCGACCGTCCCGCTCTCTGACACAACTCTGTAGCTTGATGAAATGACCGGTCGACTGCGCAGTCGACCGACCCGCTCTCTGTTGGATTTCGTGCTGTCGAGGGAAAAGACCGGTCGACCGTCAAGATGGACCGGTCGACCGTCCCGACGATGAATAGGTGAACTGAGATGGAAAGTTGTGGAATCCTATATATATTGTATTGTATCCGATTTTAGGGTTAAACCAAGAGAAAAGAGAGATCTACTAGCCGTCATTAAGAGAAAGAGATAGAGAGAAACCCTACACTTTGGTGGTTAGTTCTAGAGAGATTTGTAAACCTGATCTTCAGATTTGTAGTGGAAATCGCAGGAGTGCCTCTGCACGAGGAAGTAGCCATTGTTTGGGTGAACCTCGATAAAATCTTGTGTGTTCTTGTGTGTTGCTTTTGCTTATTCTTTGTTCTCTTGCTTTGATTCTATAGTTCTTGCATCTCGTCGTCATTGTTGAGTTTATTCCGCAGTTAGAATTCAACAAAGTGAGGGAGAGCGAAACAACAAGTATTTAAAATTTTCCGATCGACACTCGCTATCTCAGTTAGCGAGTTTAGTACAAAAGCACTCGCTAACTGAGTAGCAAGTGTCAATTGGAAAAATTTTCTTCAAGAACCTATACTCGCTATCCCAATTAGCGAGTATGGTACAAACACACTTGCTATCAAAGATAGCGAGAGCCGATGAAGAATTTTCTACACAACCATACACTCCCTATCTGAGATAGCGAGTGTATTATAAACACACTCGCTATCTGAGATAGCGAATCTATACTTGATGTTTTTTTTTGAAACACATAACTATGCTATCTCTATCTTAGATAGCGTTGAGATTTTAACCAAACTCGCTATTGGAGATAACGAGTAGGTCGTTTTAGCAAATACTTTGGAAAGTGGGTCAGTTTGGTAAATACTTTCCACAGGTGAGTCATTTTAGTAAAAATTCTATAACCAATATAAGAATAAAGAATACTGAGTTAATCTGAAGTTTGGGTCGGACTTATACAAACCCACACCCATCATTTTGAAAAATTTCAGGCCCTTACTTTATTAGAAATGGGTCAGACTTTGTAGGGCTGGAATCAATTGCCACCTTCAAGAAAAATAAAATAAAATGGAGTACTACACACAAAAAAGTATTTTTATTTTGAAAAAAGGAAAAAAGAGGGAAAAGGAAAGAAAAAGAAAGAAGTGGGGGTGCTGCTTTTGGCCTTTCGGCGGTCACATCGATTCCGCTTCACCTAACAAAACCAAAGAAAACTCGAAGAAACAAAAAAGAAAACGGCGTTCGAATCTCGATGGAGAAATCGTTAGTAGAGCGACTCGAAGTGGCGGTCGCGCGCTTGGAGTCCCTATCCGCAGTCGGATCTCAACCGTCGATCGCATCCCGAGATCTCTTCGATGTCGCTTCTCAGCCGTCGGATCCGTCGATCATCGCCTTCGACGAGTTGATGAAGAACTATCTCGGTAGGGTTTCCGCTGCTGCGGAGAAGATCGGGGGGAAGGTGTTGGAGGCGACGAAGGTTCTAGAAGCAGCGTTTGCGGCGGAGAAGGAGCTGTTGGTTAGGACGAAGAAATGCCAGGTGCGGTAACGGATCTGTTTTTTTTTTTTTGTGTGTGTGTGTGTGTGTGTGTGATTATTTTATTCTGGTAGTTAAGATCAAGAAGTGAACATATTTCACAGGTTTGTGATTCTAGAGGTACATTGTTGTCTGGAGAATTTCGAACATTCTAGATGTACACGGTTGTGTTTTGAGGGTTAGGCATAACGATTTTTTTGCAGTACTAGGGCACTTTTCCAAACTATTTGCGATTTTACGCCAGTTCCCAAACTATTAGTGTTCGTGGGCTAGCCAGCGCCACGTCAGCAGCGGCCGCTATGTCAGGGACGCCAGAGGACAGTTGCTGGAGTGATCTGCAGTATCTCAGAGTCGGAGCATTCATGAAGAGCAACTGAAGTAGGGATGTATTACTTTAGCTCAGTACCTAATTTTTACGTGCTTTGAGCACTTTTCTTTTAAATGTTGAGAGGGCAAGTAGAGAGTCATGTACGTTGCACGTGCTTTGGTCTGTTATGCTGTATCCCTAAATACTGCGATGTAAGAAGTTTTCCACAATGAATGAAAAATCAATCTAGTTCTCCCCCAAATCTCTAATTTCTTCTCCAAATCTTCTCTTTCTCAACCCTAGTTCTTCCAATCTTCCCTTTAATGGCAACTTTCAGCACTTTCGGGAAACGGATCCCTGACAAAGTGGTATCAGAGCCGGCCTTCACCGGTGACTATTCGCGAGACGTCGGAGGCACGTCGACGGTGAGGAAGGGAATCCGATCCATAAATGAGGGGATGCGAGCGATGAATCTGCAATCGAAATTGATGGAGAAGCAACTCGATTCACTCCATGAAAGATTTGAGGCGTTGGTGACCAAAATGGAAGAGAGACTTGAGGCAGTGTCAACAAGAATGGAGGTGATGTTGTTCTCAGTGCAGCAACCATTTTCTCAGCAAATTCAGCAATCAATCTCTCAATCGACTCCTCATCTAAACCCATCGATTAAGGTATCAAACCCTAATTTCACTTATTTCAATTCTAGAGTTGAGAGTGATGAGAAAATTCGAAGAAGTGAGAAGTCGGAAGTAGCTCAAAAGATTGATAATCTGGGAGATGGCGATGAAGACAATGACAGTGATGATGAGTACCACTGCAATTGGTGTTGGAGTTCTTGCTCTTGTAAAAGATACCATTGCAACGAATTGTTTGATTACGGTTTGTGTTTCGATTGTTTTGTTAACAATAGATTTGAAGTGGGATTGGCTCCATTAGATTTCATCTTTATAGAGGATAATGGATGGGCTAACAAATTAGTTGTTGTAGATGAAGTGAATGTGAATGATGTTGTTTCTTGTGGAAAGTATAAAGATGGAGTTGTTGTAAATGGTGAAGATTTGTTGAGTTTTGAAGCTAAAGTAAAGAGTGTTGAGAAGAATGGTGATAAGACATTCAAGGTGTTTGATGAAATGCTAGAACCAGATAATAGAGAGACAAATCCGGTTAATGAGATGGTTGATGTTGAGAATGTGCAATCTTTAACTAGGGCCATTAACAATGCACGAGAAGGGTATTCTGTTGCGCCATCAAAATGTATATTTGCAATTATGGTTGCAAGCCCATATGTCCTTGACTACATATCACCAGCAGGCTCAGGTTCATCAAGTGATGGGTCTTTTGTTGCTAGTCCTTTGTATGAGGCTACAACATACTACATGGAAACAACGATATTTACAAAGATAAGTAGACTCAGTTTTGATCATGGTGGAAGCAAAGTTGCTACTGTTCAAGGTCCTTCAGGGACTGGATTTCTTCATCTTGCTGCAACATTTATACAAAGATATTTTCCTGATACTAAAGTCCCCCCAGTTCACAGTGTTCTGAGGAATCCATCTAATGCCACTTCAAAAAAGGTTGAATTGCAGATGACAAATTTGATCAAAGAGAGTATCAGAATGGGATACAATGATTTTGGAGATTTCTACTATGCCCATGGTCAACTTGGTGATGCTTTTAAGAGTTATATCCGGACTCGTGATTAATGCACTACTCCTAAGCCTATAATCCATATGTGCCTAAATGCGATCCTAGTTAGCATTGAGCTTGGTCAATCTGTGCATGTCTTAAATTATGTCGCTACAGCAGAGCAAACACAAGACCATTTGGAACTTGTGACACTTGCAAAACTTCGTTCTGCATCTGGCTTAGCTCACTTGGACGCAATGAGGTATAAGCAAGCTGCTCGCAAGTTCCTAGAAACAGGTTATGAACTGGGAAACAATTACTCAGAAGTGATAGCACCCCAAGATGTGGCAACTTATGGTAGTCTGTGTGCACTTACTTCCTTTTGATCGAACAGAACTCAAGGACAAAGTCATCAACAACATCAATTTCAGAAATTTCTTAGAGTTGGTACCTGAAGTGAGGGAACTTTTTCACGACTTTTATGCGAGCCGTTATGCTTCGTGTCTGGAAATTGTCGAGAAGCTCAAGCCTAACTTGTTGCTGGATATCCATTTGTACACTCATGTTGAAACACTCTACACTCAGATCCGGCACAAAGCAATCATCCAGTACACACACCCTTTCATTTCGGTGGATTTACATATGATGGCTGATGCTTTCAAGACTAACGTTGTTGAGTTGGCGAAGGAGATGGAGAACAGAGGGTTTGTGGTAGATTTGGTGACGATAACGTCGTTGCTTATTGGGCTTCATAAGAATGGGAGATGGGATTGTGCGGAAAGGTTGGTGAAGTATGTGAGGGATAGAGCTTTGTTGCCGAAGGTTCTTAGGTGGAAGGAGGAGATGGATTCTTCGCTGAGGAGTCCACAGGACAAAGGGAAGGACTTCACGCCGCTGTTTCCATCTGTAGGAAATCTATGTGATATCATGAGTTTGATCGATCCATTTCCTTGAAAAGATGATGAATACATAAATAGTTTGCATGAAGAGATGAAATATGAGTGGTCATCATCTTCGTACTTGGACCAACTTGTGAAAAAGTTTGAGAATTTGGACGATTCTCCTCAGGTGTTTTCTGTGAGCAAAGGTCAGAGGGTTCAAGATAGAGGCACCGAATCTTTAGATGTGGATATGGTTAATACTTATTTGTCCATCTTTCTCTCCAAAGGAAAGCTGAGTGTTGCATGCAAGTTGTTTGAGATCTTCAGTTCATTTGGAAGGGAACCTGGGAGCTATACTTACAATGCATTGATGAGATCATTTGTGAAGAGAGGGTATTGGAAAGAGGCTTGGGGTCTTCTTCAGGATATGGGGAACAAATTTTACCCGGGAGATATTGCAACCTATAATTTGATAATGCAAGGGTTGGGAAAGATGGGGAAGGCTGATATTGGGTGTTCAGTTCTTGACCGAATGCTGAAACAGGGTGGCTATCTAGATATTGTGATGGGTAATACAATGATTCATGCTTTAGGTAAAGCGGGAATGATGGATGAAGTGAATCAATTATTCAAACAGATGATTGGAAGTATGCTGTTAATGATACTCGGAGTTTTGGAGATGATTTACGACGGAGATTTCCTGGTATTGAGCTTGGGGACAAGCTCATTTTTTAAGGGGGGTGGAGTTGTCAGGGACGCCAGAGGACTGTTGCTGGAGTGATCTGCAGTATCTCAGGGTCGGAGCATTCATGAAGAGCAACTGAAGTAGGGATGTATTACTTTAGCTCAGTACCTAGTTTTTACGTGCTTTGAGCACTTTTCTTTTAAATGTTGAGAGGGCAGGTAGAGTCATGTGCGTTGCACGTGCTTTGGTCTATTATGCTGTATCCCTAAATAATGCGATGTAAGAAGTTTTCCACAATGAATGAAAAATCAATCTAGTTCTCCCCCAAATCTCTAATTTCTTCCCCAAATCTTCTCTTTCTCAACCCTAGTTCTTCCAATCTTCCCTTTAATGGCAACTTTCAGCACTTTCGGGAAACGGATCCCTGATACGCTATTCCTAATAGCGGCCTCTTCATTTATGATGCCGCTATTGGAAATAGCGACCAACACATTGTACTCAACCTCCCACACTTCGGCAGATTTTAGAGAGGCTTATGTAAAATTGGTAAACGACTTCCGACTAACTGAGGTCGCTATTGGAAATAGCGACTACGTCTAACTGAGGTCGCTATTCCCAATAGCGTCCTCAAGTGGGCCCAAGCTTTTAAGACTCAGCGCGTCCCCACTGTGTCTCCCTCTCTTTCTCTTATTTTGTTTTTCTTCTTCTCTATCTCCCAAAACCCTAACCCCTAATTTCTCCCCCAAAAACCCATTAATTCGAGTTACATTCATCTCCACCTAATCTCTCTCCTCACACTTCATCTCTACCTAATTATTCTCCTCACTACAGATTTCGGAAATCCCCAATTTGGAAACCCTAAAAAGGTATGCCTAGTATCTTGCAATTGTGATTGGTTGATGAATGTTTATTGATTGATTGATTCATGAATGTTGTTGAAACTCGTATTGTAGGTGTTATATTGGAACTTAAACATTGTGATATATGTACATTCAACTATTTCTGGTTAATTCGAGGTGAATGGTGTTAGTTTGGCATGTTGTGAACTATGTTGTTAATGGGATGTGATCATGTGTACTACAATTAAATTTATTCTACGTAGGCCCGTGACCACGTACCTACGACTTCATGGATATAACTATACTTTTATCAAGTAATGTACACTGATTTCAATTATTATATATGCAGACACCTATACAAACTTATGTGGTTCGTTTCATTTAGAACTTGCTTTTGCACTGTTGGCAAAAAGCGTATCATAAAATATACCTTCTGCATTATATATTGTGGTTGTGTGGACTTGACGTGAAGAGGGAGTTTTATAAATTTTGCATATGGATTAGTTTTGCGTTGGATTTGCATGAACCATTATTTTAGACATGTACCAGTTAATTTAGACATATATCAGTTATTTTAGACATAGATCCATTAAATATATTATATAGATAGATTAGTGTGATTTAGGGGTCGTATACAAAAATTTAAAATGTAGTATGGGATGCGACACTTGAAATGAAATCGTGAGTAGTGATTCATATTACATCTACTTTCTCTTGTAATGATATTGTGAATTTTGAGGATTAACAAACATTCAGATATGTTTTTCACGCCACAGTATAAATATTCATTTCAAACATGGATCCATGAAATAATATAATTTAAATTGGTTAAATGCCATGGTTAATCTTTGTTAATATGTATTTAATTTTTTGATCATGATTATATATTGAATGCAATTTTTTTTACTAATGTATAGGTATAGACTATAAAATTCCTATTTGGTTGTATTATGGGGGAGAAATAGTTCGAGACCCAAAAGTAGTTTTTTGCTATAAAGGTGTTGAACCGGAGATAGTTTGGGCAAATCGTAATATAAAAATGCAAGAATTAGTTGAAAAGGTATACGAAGTAACTAAATGGGATAAAGGTGAATGGAGTTTTCAAATTAAAGCTAGGTATGCAGCTGGAAAAGGTAGAAGGGGCCCATATTTTATGGCGGTAGATGATGACTCACTTGTTGCTATGATTGCAAGATCAATTGATCCGTACAGTAGTTGGTGTGCAATGGAATTATATATAGAGCAAACCAAAATTCACATATGTAGTCCACAGGTTGGTTACGTGTCAACTTCAATACCCGAAGTACCGACCTCTCAGATGATTCCCAATGATCCGATTCAGTTGAATGTTAGCTTGTCTCCACATGATGACATATTCACAAATCCAAATACATCTAGTTCTGCACAAGATGAAATCCCAAATCTTTCCTTTTTGATACGCAATCTTGTGGAAAATGAAAATATTATTGAAATCTTTGAGCATGTTTTGGTTAACAATGACTTGATAGAAGATGAAGAATATGAAGAAGAGGTGGAAGATGTAGAGGATGGTGACGATGAAGATGAAGAAAATGTGCACGTCAATGATGTGAATGTTAACGTTAATGATGGTAACGATGTTCATGATTTGGAACGAAATGTTGAACGGGCCGTCCCCATGAATCAATTGGCCTTTTCAACCGTTCATGATGTTGGACCGGTGGACTTGGCTAACATTGCGAGAGTATACCACTTTGGTCAAGAGTCTTCAACCTCATCTGACCCTCGTGACTTGCACATTGGCCAGAAGTTTACATGCAAAGAAGCCGTGATACATGCCGTCAAAATGTTCTCCATCAAGGAACATCGAGAGTTTGTCACCGTTAGGTCGAACAAAACCATATTTGTCGTTAAATGTAAAATGGCACCAAGGGTGCGAACAGTGGCGGAACAATTAGCAAATCCCGATGTGGTAGAGGCCGGTTGTACGTGGAGATTTCGTGCAATAATTCCAACTGGACAGACATATTTTGTTGTGAAGAAATTGGAAGGGTCTCATACTTGCATCAATCCAACATTGACACAAGACCACAGGAAAGTTGATTCCAAATTAGTTTCAAATCTAATTTTGAATGTTGTGGGGGCACAAATAGGAATAACACCAAAGGCGATCATTGAGATAGTGTTGTTACATGTCAATTACAAGATTTCTTACAACAAGGCTTGGCGAGCGAAACAAAGAGTTATTGAGAGGCTCTACAGTGGGTTTGCGGAAGCATGTACGAAGTTGCCCTATCTCTTATCTGCACCACAAGATTCAAATCCCGGCACTTATGTCAAATGGGATAATGTTCCGGCCGGGCCAGGTGAGGAGATATTCAAGAGAGTATTCTGGACTTTTGCAGCTTCGATTAAAGGATTTAAGTCTTGCAGACCGGTAATAAGTATTGATGGAATACATTTGTATGGTAAATATAAGGGATGTTTACTTATAGTGGTTGCCCCGGACACTAGTGATCGGTTATTTCCATTTGCGTTTGCTATAGTTGATGCAGAAAGTATAGAAAGTTGGACTTGGTTCATGAGTTGCATTCGATACTATGTAACTGACCGTCAAGGTATATGCGTTATCTCTGATCGTCACGCCGATATTCTGTCTTGCATGGATATGGAAAACAGATCTTGGAATGAGCCACATGCCTATCACTGTTACTGTATACGCCATTTTGCTACCAATTTTTTCTCCAAATTTGGTAACAAGGAGTTGAGGAACAAGGTTAAAGTAGTGTCATGTCAAAATCAGCAAAAAAAGCTGAAAAAAGGAATGACAGAGATTGAGTCGGTAAAAGTTGAGGCGACTAATTGGCTCAAGGAGAAACCAATTGAGAAATGGGCACGTGCGGCAGATGGAGGACGTCGGTACGGCATCATGACTACAAATAGTAGTGAAGTATTTAATTCTGTGTTGAAGGGGGTTCGTAGCTTGCCCGTTACCGCTATTGTGGAACTGAGATTCTACCGTCTTAATAGCTACTTTACCGAACGTCATCAAGCGGCACAAAAAATGGTCAATGATGGGAATATATGGCCTCCACGCGTTTAAGCTCTTCTTGATAAACGACGAGAGAGAGCTAACATGCACGAGGCAATAATGTTTCACCATAGCACAGGTGTATTTCAAGTTAGTACTGGTATAAGGGTTGAAAAGAACCACCAAAGGGGTGGAAACCTGCATACTGTCGATTTGGGAGGATTTGGTAGCCAGGACTTGTACCTGCCAGAAATTCCAACTTTACCATTTACCATGTTCTCATGCATTGGCAGCTTGTGCATCGAGGGCTGTGGATAACCTTCCTTATGTTGATCTATTTTATTCTACGGATTGCTTATTAAGCACTTGGATGCCAACTTTCAATCCAATTCCGGACGAAGCATACTGGCCTACTCAATGGGGACCAACGCTTAAAGCTGATGACACACTTAGAAGATGTCGGAAGGGTAGACGTAGATCTACGCGCATTCGGAATGACATGGATGTGGGAGACGGAGCAACCGGAAGGATAACTTGTTCCGAATGCAGTGAAAAAGGACATAATAAACGTCGCTGTCCGAATAGACAAACATCCGGTAGCACTAGTACGTCGCAGGTGGTATAAATAGTCATAGTTTGTTTTATTCAGCTAATATTTCATGCAAGTGTTTTGAATTGTTATCTAAAATTCGGTTAAATTTTTGGAATTGTGATGCATGCAGGGTGAGAGATTGAATGCAACAAGTAGACGTGGAAGAGAAAGGGGAGCACGGAGTCGTGGTGCACGAACTCCGGGGAACATCGTAAATACGTCGTCTTCAACTTGATGAATGTAAATATGAACAAATTTTTGGACGTCTAACTCAATGTGGTTGGAGTAGGCTAATCTCATATATAGGCAAATTTTTGGAAATTCTTTTGGAAGTATAGGTTACAATGTTGAAGTATTTTGTTAGAATGTTGGAATACAGTTTGAATCATTTTGTAGAGGAAGTGTTGTTCTCATGTCGATAGCCTAAAATTGGAAGTATATTATAAATTACTTTTTGGCAAAGTCATATTCATATTTTGGATGTTCAGTTTGGTTGTCTATATTAAGTTGGTTATGTGGTGATTTGATTGAGATAAATTGTAAACAGGGGAGTGGTCATATTAAATATTAGAAAGTCGGTTGTTAATACTGTGGCCGCTATTGGGATTCGCGACCACAACTATTTGTGATCGTTTTTACCAATAGCTATTAAACTGAAACAACCTTATCATATATGTTGTAATTATTACCAAAGTCGACTGTAACTGAGGTCGCTTTTGGGAATAGCGACCTAAGTTACAGTCGATTTTGAGTTGAAATTCCAGAGAGGAAGTCAGTATTGACTATAACTGAGGTCGCTAATGCCAAAAGCGACCTCAGTTATACTCGATATTGGCTTGCTCTCTGGTTTTTCAACTCAAAATCGACTATAACTGAGGTCGCTAATGCCAAAAGCGACCTCAGTTATAGTCGATATTGACTTACTCTCTGGAATTTCAACTCAAAATCGATTATAACTGAGGTGGCTAATGCCAAAAGCGACCTCAGTTATAGTCGATATTGACTTGCTCTCTAGAATTTCAACTCAAAATCGACTATAACTGAGGTCACTATTGCCAAAAGCGACCGCAGTTATAGTCGATATTGACTTGCTCTCTGGTAATTCTACTCAAAATTGACTATAACTGAGGTCGCTAATGCCAAAAGCGACCTCAGTTATAGTCGATATTGACTTGCTCTCTGGAATTTCAACTTAAAATCGACTATAACTGAGGTCGCTAATGCCAAAAGCGACCTCAGTTATAGTCGATATTGACTTGCTTTCTGGAATTTCTACTCAAAATCGACTATAACTGAGGTCGCTAATGCCAAAAATGACCTACGTTATACTCGATATTGGCTTGCTCTCTGGAATTTCAACTCGAAATCGACTATAATGGAGGTCGCATTTGGGAATAGCAACCTCAGTTATAGTCGATTTTAAGTTCAAATCCCAGAAAGCAACCCAATATTGACTACAACTGAGGGCGCCATTGGGAATAGCGACCTCAGTTAAAGTCGATTTTGAGTACAAATTTCCAGAGTGTATCAGTTTTAGTGATCACGTAGATCGCTATTCCCACCAACGACCTATGCATAACATTGCAGAATATTCACACTGCTATGATGCCAATGCTGCCTATCGTTTAATCAATATTCATACTGCGATGAAAGCTCAAGTTCACCAGCTTCTCCCTTTCCAGATAGCCATCTTACAAGATTAATCAATAACCATAGAGAAGCCAAAGATTATATTATCTTATATGGTCATACATACAAGTCACACATAGACACTGAAGAGTATCCAATTTATTTCCTTACCGTAACTATAGTCACACATACTATGATACCCAACATCAACACATAGTCACACATAGACACTGTAACATGAAGCCAGATACTATGATACCCAACATATATCCATTCAAGCCACTTCTACTTCGTTGTTGGAGCTGCCTTAGGGGCTACCACCTGCATCATCGTCACCATCACTTATTAGTTATTGACTAACAAATACATAACTTGATTTTGCAACATGCACGAGAAACATTATAGATTGAGCAGCAGATTTTGGAAGCGAAAACTAGATTTTGCGAAAACAATAAAAATTTGAGTTATACAAGCATGAACTTACTTAAACATAATATGCTCCTTTTGATGGTTGTTAACTTTGGTGCAGAGAATGAAGTTGAAAAGCTGGCACTACATCCAAATGAAAAGCAAGAAGAGAATAGGTCAGTTGTTGGTATAAAAATGACAATGCAATCAAAGGAGAAGCAGGATGGAAATTAGACAGTTATAGGTCAGTGTATTATTCCAATTAAAAGAAATAGTAAGTATTATTAATTCAACAAATAGTACTTCAAGCATAGGCTTGTCTTAGATACAACCCCACAAACTTCTTTATTTTAATATAATCCTAGAGAACTTCATATATTGATATTACCTACAGAAAACATGCACAAAAAAGAAGATACCAAAAACAAGAAACAATTGTACAAGAAAGAAGACATGTACAAGAAAACATTGAAACATGCACAGGAAAGAAGATACCTACAGAACTTCATATAGTTGCAGGGACTGATACCAAAAAATTACCCCAAATTTTGAAGAAAGAAGATGAAAACAACAAGAAAAAATTGTGGTTCTTTCTGCTGCTCAATCTATAATATTATGAAGACTGCCTTCCTATCTTCCAAAAAATACACAAGAAACAAACATGAGGCTGAAGAAAGAAGATTTTGCAACATGCACGAGACTAATTTTACGACCAACCATGTTTGCAACATGTTACAAAGGCAGGCATCAAAAACAACAATTTCCATTGCGTGCATTGATTAAAAAAGAGGCGACTAATTTCTAAGATGAAACTACGCCTAAATAAAAAACACAAGAATTGGTACATTTAAAATGGGACGACTACGATAGAGTGTACAATGTCGGCTTCCTCCTTTTCCTAATAACTTTCCGACTCGGGCCTGCTTGTGCAACTTGGGTAACTTGTGATATGAGCATATCATCGGAAATTTCTTCAATTTCATTACTATGTTGTCCTCCTACTTGTGGTTGTTGAAACTGCTCTTCTTGTTGAGCATTTACATCTTCATTGCCTGGATCTTGTTCATGCTCTTCATCAGCTTGCTCTTCCACTGGCGGCTCAACTCGTTGTCGACTATGTGTTGGACGCTTCATGGCCTTCTTACGCCTAGATGTTCCGTAGGTCGGGGATGTCATCAATGCATCAAATCTTGCCACCTCACCTACCTCCATTTGCAAACGACATGGTGCAAGAATCTCGCATGCGAGATCCTTAGCCGCTTGAGCCACATTGCTTTTCAAAACTTGTGCGCATTTTTGGGCAATGACCCATACTTGGTCCATCTGAATATATCACAAACACATTTCATATAATATACATCGCAAATGTATTAATATAGATGTTTAATATAAACAAAATTTCAAAGTAACAATTAAAATTTTAACATACGATTTTGCGAGTGGATGTCGCCCTTAGTTGATATGTGGGTAGCGTAGAGGAATACGCAGGATCAGGTTCGACCTGATCACTCGGGACTGGAAGGACACCTGCTGGTACGGAAGTACGAGGAGCTACATATAAACGTGTTATCCGCTGATACCACGACATGTATATAGTGTGTAATGATCCATCGTACGGAGGAATACGGTGATGGGTAGCCCAGTTATGATCGGGCACACGTCCAACCCCTTTGACCTTGTGTAAAAGAACGTCATACGTTCGTGGGGCGGGGATGGTTTGTTGAAGACCGAACTGACGAAGCACTCGATCCGGATAATACATCTCGACAACACTAAAGTTCACCAATGGGGCTTTCGTCAACCATAGCTGCATGTGTGCGATACAATTTGGTGGTAGTCTCTCCAATCGATTCGGTGTGTACGGTGCCATATGACGAACTCCTCTCTCAACATATCTAGCTCGTCCCTGTAGTAGGTCACCACTCCACGTGGATTATCTCTCCACGTGTGACTCCCTGCCCAGTACACACCGATGGGAGCCAACATTGCAGCATTCGCTGCATCTATCATCCACCTTTGTGACTGCCGACTTATATGGGGACGTCCTATATGTAAGTGTTCCCAACACCAAATTTGTAGGATTAACATCGGACCAGTCATCTCCTTCGCATTCAACGCTCCATTGCACAAGCTCCTGTATAAAGAGGCTAATGCAGCACTGCCTCAGCTGTATTGACTAATTCTAGTCAAATCACCAATCAGTGGTAAGTACATGAGAGGCACGAATCTCCTGTCGAGTTGGGAAAAAGAACACCACCAAATACAATCATCAAGTAAGCTCGGGTGTAACACTCTACATGATACTCTGGCGATTCGTTGTTTAAGAAATTCTTGAACGTATTCTTATTCCAACTTAACCGGATAGACACACCATCGAATGTAGTCTCATCTGCTTCGACACCAAGAAAATCTGCCACAAGCATCTCCTTGTTAAATGCCATTGTACCTGTGACGGCGAAACCATCAATTGGAAGTCCAGAGATAACCGCGATATCCTGAAACATCACGGCCATCTTCCAATGGGGAAATGGAAGGAATGGGTCACCGGCCTCCAACGCTCGAGTACCGCTGTAAGTAGATGACGATCGAGTTTCATCTTCCCTATCAAGCCGAGTCCGTAGAAACCTGCCGCCACTAATAGCTCGTGTGTCATTGGATGCATTGGCAAGGTCTCATGCATACAGAAACTGCACTCCCTGGATGTATTGTCCCATACCCGCTGTGATCTATGTGTCTGCTGCATAGTCAACAAAGAAGGATCATGAGGACCGGGCCCACTAGGTGCCACTAGCAGACGAAGAAGCTCCCCCGTCTTGGACACCCCGCGATGGACGTCCATGTCCACGACCAATATTACTCGGTCCTTCGTCAGAACCCTACAAAAATACAGTAATGTCTAGTGAACACTGCATTGAAACAAGTATATTATCTAAACCAAAGATAAAAATACTACTTGGTTGGGGTCTACCACCCACTACAACATTCTTCGTCTGAACCATTTATCCATTGATTACAACTGCAAAACATAATCGTAAATATTTGAAAGTTCTCCAATAACAAGATATACTTCTAACATTCCCAATATCAACAACTAAAATCATAATCGAAACATAATCGTAAATATTTGAAAGTTCTCCAATAACAAGATATACTTCTAACATTCCCAATATCAACAACTAAAATCATAATCGTAATCGTAATGTTGTTGATGATTCACATTATACAACAACTAAATCGAAGAACCATGATCAAATCACAATCACCCAATTACACCCAAAAACATCACAAGTATATTGCAAACATTCCTCCTTGTCTATAACCACCACAAAGAAGATGCTATCTTTACTAACTATCTATTGTGAACAATATAACAGTTATAACAAGTAACAAGTATACATAATAAGTCCCGCATTTGATAGTCTATGGGGTTTAACAACATTCAACTCAAGCACGAATCATACACAATCTTAACCCATTATTTCAACAACAAGTCAAGTAAATGTAACCTACAATAAGAATCAAACGAAAAGTAGTAAATATTGTGCATACCTATCTAGGGTTTCGGATTTCGAAATCCCAAATTTCCAAATGTCGATGGTGGTCGCTAGTTTGGTGGAGAGATGAAGAGAGACAAGTCCTTTTGAGGAATCTTTGGGGTCTACGGAAGTGTATGATGATTTGGGAGAGGAATGGGGGATTAGGGTTATTGGGGATTACGGTTTTGGGAACGAAGAAGAGGGGGAAACGATATGTAGATAGAGAGGGGGAGAGACAGTGGGAATAGCGGCCTCATTAGAGGTCGGGTCCCACTAGAGGCCGCTATTGGGAATAGCGACCACAGTAATAACAGGTCGTTACTCCCTATAGCGACCTCAGTTAAGTGTTCATTATACAAAACCATTGGAATAACGACAGAGTTATAAAAATCCCGTAACATTTATAATGTTGGTCGCTATTCCCAATAGCGGCATCGTAAATGAAGAGGCCGCTATTGGGAATAGCGGCCGCTGCTGACGCGACGCTGGCTAGCCCACAAACGCTAATAGTTTGGGAACTAGCCTAAAATCGCAAATAGTTTCAAAAAGTGGCCTAGTACGGCAAAAAATTCAGGCATTATCGGTTTGATGTTTTAATATGTTTTTTTTATGATGTTTGAGTAAATATAGTTGATATATAGAGCGAAACCTTATGGATGGACGGTGATTGTATTATTTATTGTAAGAAAGCTTCATTTTCAAATTAACATTTAAGTATTGACTGATTTAGGAGATATACCGAGGATGTTCAAACGATTGTTTGTTGTGGTGTTCATTGTGAGATTACTTCCACTTCAAAATGACATACTAGCGGCTTGATGCATCTGATTAATACTCCCTTTGGTGGAGTGGGCTGTGGGCAGAGTATAAAGTAGAAGCATTTTTTGTTGGTAAGTGGATTTAATGTGAATAATTTTGTATCGACGAACTTTTGTTGTAGATATTAGCACTGTTATACCGTCGGGTCGTGAGGTACCCGGATCCTACCTTATGCAAGGTTTTTAAAAGCGTGAAACGTACTTAAGCGCTCAAGGACCGCTTATCGCTTTTAGCGCTTAAGCGTGATTAAATGCCCGATTAAGTGCTTTTTTTTATTTACTTTATTTAAAATTTAAATTTTAGGGACAATTCTAAAAATTCATGAAAATTATAATCAGTACAAGAACATGTAGAAATTTATAGTGAAGAATAAATGATGTAAAATTCAAAAAACATGCTACAAATTGCAAGAGTATGGAATAGAAAAGGCTATAAAGTGAAGGAACATGCTGAGTTACATAGCATTAAAAGTATTTATAAAATTAAAACATGAATTGATAAAAAAATATCTAGCAAGGAAAGGTGAGCCAAGTAGTCCACATTCAGCAAGACAAGGGTTGATTGCATAGGAGGATTAGGGGTTAGGATTTGAGAAACTATCTAATTTCAGACTGAGACAACTTGTTACTTGGACTTTGTGTGGCTCGGGTTCAAAAGGGTTTTAAGTTGTGTTACTATTACTATTTTTTTCACACTTCGATCCGCTTAAGCTGATCGGGTCAATTAAGCATCATCTTAATTTAAAAAGTGCAATAAAATCGGTGGACCGCTAAATAGGTCTGCTTTGCTTATATTTTAGCGTAACTCTCACCACTTCTGTTTTTTGGGCTGCATAAGCGTAAAAAGCGTACTTGTTTAAAAACAATGACTCTATGGCAATGGGTCCAGATACAAATCTATTCATTTTTTTAGGGTTCGGTTCAGTTCCGGATCGGCTTCGGGGTACTAACAGGTCTAACAATATGCAACAATCATTTTATTTTTCAATTTTTACTAAAGATTTTAATATTCAAATTTCTAACATATTTTTTTTTCTCTTGAGGACTACATTAATTCACTACATAGAGAAAGTGAAAATAAAATCAATTAATATGTAAATGAACATAGGTAAGTTGATTCTACAAAATAAAGTGCATGAATTTTGTAGAGTATGAGATGCGAATTGGGAGTAAGAAAAAATTTGCATACTCCTTATTAAGTTATATGAACATATTAAACTTTATTTTCTATCAAAAAAACTAAAACCTTTTTGGAAACACATACAACTATCTTGTACTAATATACTAAATTTATGTTATAGGTCAATTACCGGGTCCACGGGTTGGGTCGGGTGGCTCCAAAATCAATATTGGGTCCGGGACACGGGTAAATGTGACAGTGCTAGTAGATATGTTTTGTTTGTTATGTAATTTAGTGTGTTTAGTTTGTTTATTTAAATATGTTCCTTTATGTATTACATTGCATGTGATTTTATAGAGACGAGTACATATTTGGGTTGTAATTGTATTGTTAGCACTAGATAGGTTGTATATGTGGATAATCTAAGTGAAAATTAGGATCAATATTTTCATTCTATATAACACATGATATTTACTTGATATCGCTAATATATCTCCAATATCCGGTATCGACAGTTGTTGTTCAATTTAATTCTGATATCTGAGATTTAGAACCTTGATTAAGAGAGTATTCAAGTCATGTTAATGGCCAACTGTTCTGATGAGAAATGCTCATATGATGTCAACGAACTAGACTTTAAGGTCTAACAAAGATTCCGTGTTGGATGAATGTGCATAGTTTGTTGATTTATTGAGAAAATGAGATAAAAGGATGTGATGGTGAACTATGGAAACGGGGTGTCGGGTTTGATTTGTGTTATACTGTTACTCTCCAAAATGGGATGGAGAAGGATCAGTGTAGCCGACCCCAAAATTGTTGGGATAAAGGCTTTGTTGTTGTTGTTGTTGGATGTCAGATGCATTCGTGTTATACTGTTCCTCTCCTTTCAGACTTTCATTATTTTAGTGTTTACTGAATGTAATGCAGTTTAGGAAATGTACATTGTGGTTTTCATTAGTGCTGCATTTAGGAAATGTACATAGTTTAATTGCATTTTCCCCATTTCCCAATCCTCAGTTCTTGGTTTAGGTTTTAGCTGTCCTAATGATTTCTCTCCCACACGTACTGAATTTGTTTTACTTAATGGTAAGATTGTCTTATGTGTAAGATATTTTCCTTATATACGTATTTCTTGCATATATAAACTTTTAATCTGTGTTACAGAAACCAGATATTACCACTTTAGCCGAGTTTTTGAAGCCATTGAATGATGTTATACTCAAGGCAAACACTTTAACAGAAGGAAGGAAACCTGAATTTTTCAACCATTTGAAAACTGCCGCTGATAGTCTGACAGCTT
Source organism: Hemerocallis citrina (assembly GCA_017893485.1). NCBI lineage: Eukaryota > Viridiplantae > Streptophyta > Magnoliopsida > Asparagales > Asphodelaceae > Hemerocallis > Hemerocallis citrina. Next base: position 1,019,145 of record JACEHZ010000731.1, on the reverse strand, counting down.
TGGCTTGGATTGCTTACTTGGGGAAGGATTGTGGTTCGTCAATCTATCATTGTGTTTTTTAACTCTATTCTCAATATTTCTATTTGGTTCTATATTTTGATTAATCTCTCAAAGTTTGTTAATTTTCTAATAAACATTCCTTTTTTGGTTTCTTCCAGGCATGAGTCTCCCTATTGCGCATGTGGAAGAAAGCTGGCAAATGGCTGAATTCTATAACAACAAGGCAAGTTCTTTACTTGCTACTGCAATTCTTTGTTTTTTCTTTCACCTTGTTAATTCGCTTTTGAGGAAGGTTGAGTTCAATATAAAGTAGTTGATCTGGTTACATGCTACTTACATTTTACAAGTCATAATCTTCTAACTTAAACAAGTTATTTCATAATACTTATAATACAGTACTTGTTGCATACAACTTAAGAATATTTTGATACATAGTACTTAGTCAAGGAAACATTTGTTGCTTGTGGTAGTTGGGGCCTTGTCAAAACTGAAAATATTGGTTATTTGTTTCTCGAGTTTATGGAACAGACAATTTAGGGTGCATTTTGATCTTTATCCATCCAATTTAAGTAGTTGTTTTTAGAAGCCCTCACACTCACCGTGGCAGGACTGAATTCGGTACGCATGCATATTCAAACACTCCCTTGGTTCCCTGCAAGTGAACCCTAGGTCTCAATCATTCTGAATTTGGACAAATTACATTTTATTACATAAATCTTTTTAATTTGTTTTTAGTAATTTTGATAGGCTGGATTTTCTATGTCCTGGACCTAATACCCTTTTCTGTCTGACGCAGTAGTCTTCCAAGTATGTTTTTTCCAATTGTAGAAATAACATTGTCCTTTTGAAATTTAGATCCTTGTGGAGTATAGAAGCAAAGATCCAAATCATGCAGAGTGGGCAAAAGCTCTAAAGGAACTATATTTGCCTGGTCTACGAGACTATGTTAAGGCCTTTTACCCTTTGGGTCCTGTGTGGGGTCCACCTGGTGGTGTGACTTCTGCTGCAGTAGCTGCTACTGCTCCTTCCACCACAAAAGCTCCTGCTCCCTCTCCCCCTCCCCTTGGGAAAGGCCCTGCTCCTCCACCTCCTCCCTCATCTAATCTTTTCAGCTCTGAAACTCCGCCATCACGACCTAAGCAAGGCATGTCTGCAGTATTCCAAGAAATCAGCTCAAAGCCTGTGACTGCAGGTATGTACTCGAGGCTTCTTTTTTCTTTTGAGGGTATGGGGAGCTATTTATTTTAGGCCCCTTGTTTAATTATGAAATTCCGTTAGCACTTTTAACTTTATTTTATACACTTGTAAAATATTTCGTAAACCTGGGGGAGAACCGTTATTCTTTTGCTAAGATGTACTATCTTTTGGCTTCCTCATTAAAATGTATTTTTTTGTATATAGATGTACATTTTTCTTTAATGTGTATTGCTTTCTATCAAAGTATAATTTTTTAAGTTGAAATATACTGATTTTTGGTGAGTCTATTTAATCAAACAAGTCAAATTTGACTGCATATGAAATAGAAGAGGATTTTCAAAATAGTTTGGAAGAATGGAAGATGAGGGGTTTAAAGTGTTTTAAAAAAATAAGTTAATGTGGGGAAATAAAGGGCAAATGAGGGGCTTCGAACCAATTTCTCCTTTTCCTATCTATTTTTTGCATCTAATCTTTTAGTTCGCATTTTGCTGTGAATTATTTATAATGTGATATTCTTCATGGCAGGCTTGAGGAAGGTGACTGATGACATGAAGACTAAAAATCGAACAGATAAGACTGGTGTTGTCGCTGCAGCTGAAAAGGAATCTCGCAGCAGTTCATTTTCCTTCTCCAAAGCAGGCCCCCCAAAATTGGAGCTTCAAATGGGTCGCAAGTGAGAATTTTATTTGTTATTTTTGAAGATGATTCACCTCTCAATCTAGTTTCTTAATTATCATAAGAGCATCCACAGTCGTTGAATGTGAAAAATGGCAAAATGCATTTTTTGCCCATCCAATTCGACGAAACGCTGTAGTCGTCGAATGGCAAAAAAATGCATAAGTTCGTTAAAAAAGAAACAAACGAAACATGATGTTTCGTCTGTAACTAAAAAAAATTACGGGACGAAACATGATTTTTCGTCTGTAACTAAAAAAAATTACGGGACAAACCCAAAAAGGGGAAAAAAGGAAGTTTTTTTTTTGCAAAAAAATTTTGCAAAAACAAATTTTAAAAATAGTTTGTAAATAATATTTGCAAAAACAATTTAAAAATTTGCAAAAACAATTAAAAATATTACAAAAAGTTCCAAAAAATTCACTGTAGCTGGACGAAGCATGGTGCTTCGTCCGGAATTTCCGGAGGTTTTTTTTGTAAAAAAAAATTGCAAAAAGAATTTTTTAAACAAATTGTAATTTTTTTTTGCAAAAACAATTAAAAAATTTGCAAAATCAATTTAGATAATTGCAAAAAAATTTAAAATTTACAAATTTGTTTAAAAATTGGATTGGGACGAAGCATGATGTTTCGTCACAAATTGGGACGAAACATCATGTTCATTCCCACGTTTAAAGGTTATTTTATTCGGTTTTTTTTTTATTTTTTACTTCGGACGAAACATCATGTTTCGTCCGATCAATTAAAATAATAATTAAATAATTCAGACGAAACATGATGTTTCGTCTGCTATAATATGCATTTTGCTATATCGATTGCTATTATCCCCTTTCTACTGTAGCGATTTTGCCAAAAAATGGCAAAATAGCAGACGAGTGTGTGCGCTACAGTAAAAAAAAATAGAAAAAATGGCAAATAAGCAAACGACTGTGGATGCTCTAAATGTGGAGAGGTTGTTACTCTTTCTGTAGGAACACTTGGATTTTGGTTGTGCATTTGCTTATCTGTGAATTCATATTTAAACAGATGGGCAGTTGAAAACCAGATTGGAAAGAAGAACTTGGTTATTGATGATTGTGACTCGAAGCAATCTGTATATGTATTTGGATGTAAAGATTCTGTTTTACAAATCAAAGGTAATTCAGCTCCCATTTGAACTTGCACATAGTTAAGAGTGTTTGATTTTCTTAAGATATAATATAAATGATTATGTTCCGTATCTTTTCAAGTGAATAGATTGAATTTCTAAAGTTCATTGTTCATATGGTGCAGGAAAAGTGAACAACATAACCATTGATAAGTGCACCAAGATGGGAATTGTGTTTACGGTCAGTATAAAAACTGTTTCTTTCTGTCTAGGATAACATTTTCCTTCTGTGAAATGTATATAGTATTTGATCTTATTGTTATGTGTTAACACAAACTTCTGATGTTGAAATCAGGATGTGGTAGCTGCTTGTGAGATTGTGAACTGCAATGGTGTGGAGGTGCAATGCCAGGTAAAATTATGTTTTTTCTTGTTGAAATATATACTTTTCAGCATGTAGTTTTAAAATGGCTGATGCTCAGTCACACTATAAAGCATAATATTGACCATACAGTAGTTTTTTTTTATCTAATTGTTTTCTTCCTATTTAGCACATATGAAATTGCACAAAAACCTTAGTTGTAGTTTTCACATTAACTGTTTATTATAGTCTTCATCTATTTGCTAAAAGGGAACATTTATACATCTCAAGTATGGCTATTCATGTGCCTGGTTAGGCAGTTTTGGGGATGCTGAGACTGAACTGCTTTCTTCAGGAGCGGTTTCATAGCTGAAGTGCCTGCCCAGATATAGGGGTGCATGAGCCCAAACCTGAGGATTCAAGTTCAGCTCGTGTTCATTTGGGCAGGTTTTAGTGAAATTTTGGTGGCCTGATGATGAAACTTATAAACAATTAGAAGATACTGCTTTTAGTTAGTTTTGTATAGAAAACTTGGTTTTATGTGGGATATACAGGAGTGCTTTTAGATGTTTTCAGTGGGATCATCATACAGGTGTAAAGTGATGGATTATTGAAACCGTGGTTCTCTGTGCTTAGAAGCTGAAACTATTATTATGGAAATATATAGGATGCTGATTGGTTGATGGGATTAGGAGTTATACTATAACCAGGAAATGTCTCAATTTATTGGCTCTCTTAAATCTGATCATATGAACTTAAACCAGAAAATTATACTAATCAGTTCTCGAGAATTCTATTTATTTTTATGATTTTTAGAAAAATTAGTTTGTTATATTATTACATGTAATACTTAAAACTTCAAGAAAAATTTCTTTGATATCTCCTGGGAATATTTGTGTGCTTCATAGGTTCTCTTGTCGTTTTTTTACTTCTTACATTGTCATTGGCATTTTTGCAGGGCTCAGCACCAACAATATCAATTGACAACACTAATGGCTGCCAACTGTATTTAAGCAAAGATTCGTTACAGGCTTCTATAACAACTGCTAAATCAAGTGAGATAAATGTGCTAATTCCTGGTGCAAGAGCTGATAGTGATTGGGTAAGAATTTTCATTCCCCTTTCCGGTAGAACTTATTGCTTCAACATTTGGGCTGGGACAAAGTAGGTTTTTGTGTATTTGCACTGTATTGCTACGAACATCTCGTATTAAACTGCAACTTTTATAGATTCTTGAGTTTTGGCCCTGGGTTCCTCATCTCACACCGAAAAATATGCATTTGAAAATTCTTGCTTATACTGATAAGAAGATAGCTTTGATTATGATGATGCACGATTGTGCATTTTAATACGTAAAAGAGTATGTCCACCTATTCCAGATATCCGTGTAGCATAGGTTATTTGTTCATAGATGCAGTTTTCAGGGGATGGAAGTGGGCTGTCTGTGCGTGTGTATCAAGGTTGACTTTATATAGGGTGTAACTGCAATCTTTTAAAATTCTATATATGCAATGTGTATTGCCTTGTAATGTGCTGCTTATTATTTCAATTGACAAGTGCGTAATTGCATTCACATATATAGAGACATTATGCAACATTTTTCCTTGTAAGTTCTCGTTGCAACCCTGTAAATCCTCATTTTCGAGAACCATCTTCCATCCATGTGTGAACCCTTCATTGCGACTTCTCGTGCTTATGCTTAGTTTAGTATTCGACCACTTACTTTTGATCTGTGTCTTAGCAGAAACAAGTATTGAACTGCGAGGATAGGTTTTTTGTAGTAAACCAAAACTTAGTAGTTGATTTTTACTGAAAGAAGACTAATCCACCAATATGGATTTAGACTATGGGAATAAAGCTGTCTGAAATGTTGTTATGAATATTTCTTTTTATAAGTTTGGAACTTTGGATATAAGATGCTTGGTACTTTTTATAAGTTTGGAGCTTTGGATATGTTATGAATACACACTTTACATACTGTCTCAAAACATTTACATGTATGTAGTATCCGCACTATGGTTTATGTTTGTATAGATAGGATATGTAGGGACCTTGCTTGCACGAATAGTGAGTATATCCAAACCCATGCCACGGTTTTTGCCTTTTTGGACATAGAGCCTTTACAGATCTAGCTCATGGTGTTTCTCTTTTTGCGTGGGTTTAAGCCTTTACAAATTTATCTCATGGTGTTTCTCTTTTTGCGTGGGTTTCATCATCTTTATTATCAGAGCCACATCAAACATCAAACAGTATAGGTCGGGTATGAAGCACATGATTCCATAAATTATTTGACTCAAGTAAATGTTGTGGAAAGCGAAAAAAAGTGGGTAGGCAGAGCTTAGACTATTAGGGATTTAACAGAAAAATCCACCAAGACTATCTTAAAAATTAAATTTTAAGAAGATAAAAATCCGTAAATAATAATGAAGACAAGTTTGTAAGTTTATAATAAAAAGAAAAATATTCATAGTATTAACTCAAAAAAAAAATTAACTACAGAAAGTAATATTTGAAGACAATATTCACTCTAAATTCAAAGGCAGGGCTAAGGCGATCTTGAAAAGCTAAAGTGAACTTTCAGGGACCAAAAGCAGCCCTTATGCAGTTTTTTTGCAACTTCGGACAGAGTTTGGGTATTGACTGGTAACCTAACATCAACCCCGTTTAATCAGATTTCGGAAGCCTAGCCATGGAAAAATATGGGTAAAGGAGGGCCCCTGCTATACCCAACATGAGATTAAATTACAAATAAGTAAGAAGGATATCTTTTGTGAACACTACCAAATAAGGATTAATTGGGAGTACTTCTGAAATTTCTTCTTTCTGACTAGTCTTGTAATTCAGTGGATCGCTTTGTGATATATGAACGCTACTTATTAGGTGGCTATGTTTGTGTATTAGCAAAAAGAAAAAAAAAGGTGGCAGTGATTGCACGTTAGATTACCTAATGCAAGTGCAAGGCACCGTAGTATCCATTTAAAGATGTTCAATTATTTTCTTTGGTGAATTAGCATCAACATCAAACATCTTCTCTTCATTCCCTCCCTTCCATTTACTATAGAAAATTTGGGAATTATTTTCATTCTTGTATATCATTCTTTATTGATATTTAGGAATATTTTCCATTTGGTTGACCATTGCAATCTTGTAAAATTCAACTTGTGATTTACAAAACTCTACTGCTGAAATGAACATTATGAAATTGTCTTGTAGTCATTATACCTGAGGTTTGAGGACCCTAACTAATATTGTTGCCACCTTGGTTGGTTACATGGAAACAGAAAGGGTTGCCTTTTAACAAATATTCCATGTTCACACTCTGCGAGAAAGCCTAGTAACAACAAACCAGTACTGAAAGCCTAAAATGCATAATATTCAAAAAAAAAAAACCTCAGTTACAGCCTAATGTGCACCGGTTGCAGGCCTTGTATTTAGTTGAAACTGAAACTTCTTTAGAGTTTATAACAAGATGTCGTTTTTTTACTAGAGGTAGAGAGGTACTATAATCATGGACACCTCCACTCAAAATATAATCCAAGTAAACAAGTGACCTCTAGGATATCTCGGGCATTGTAGGTAGGATAACTAAAGATATCTCGAACTCCACAACTAGAGAAATGTTGATACATCTACATACCTCCAGTTAAACGTACAGCTAAACAAGTAATTCATCATTGGTTGACATAGTTTGTGACAACATGCTTATGTTCTGAATAATCTTGCAGGTGGAAAATGCATTACCTCAGCAGTTCATGCACACTTTCCAGGATGGTCACTTTGTAACATCTCCTGTCACCCACTCTGGCGGGTAACTAAGCTTTCTTTTCATCATATATCTCATATTGTAATGTTTCTGTATGGAGTCAAGGTTTGTGATTTGTGAATTCTGTGTCTGTCTGTTACTGTATTGTTTCTTACATGTAGGTGAGCTTTGGTATTTGTGAATTGTGTTATGTAAGTCTTTTTCGGTTTGCATGTTGTTTATTATGTTGACTGTAAGTGATTTTTTTCCCCTATACAAGCAAAGAGGCGTGTGTGTACTTTATCGGTGTGATATCTTTAATTCTTTTTAAAGAGATACAATTTTTTGTCCCTTTCATTTTCCTACTTGTCTTCATTGTTGTGGTAAGGTCTAATTGGAGTTATTGATTGAACTGGACGCACGAACTTATCGGTTGAGCTGGACTTGCAAGCATATGCAATCCATTATACTTATCTTCTATTTTGCACTGTGTTCTTTCCTCAACCTATGTTTTTTTATTGATTGCTTCAATGATGAACTTTTTGCTGCTAGCAATAAATTCTCCTGTATAATGCGCCATCCAGTTTCTTTAGCTTCTGGTTGGTGGGACAATTAGGTAGTAGCTATTGAATGGTGATGTATTCTCATCTTGATTTGAAGTGCTTAAAACTTGCTCCTTTTTTGAAGTCTTTTTTGCCCGAAATGTCTTTAATTGGGTATGCCTGGATATGCTTTTCATATAACTACTGCTATAATTTGCTTTTCTTGGGTCCACAAAATTAGAATTAGGTCCACTTCAAGGGGCCTTTTGCAGAGCATGAGTTTGGCTTTTTTTCCTCCTCGGTGTTTACACAATTATGTGTATTTTGTTTAAGAAGGTAGAGTATTGTCACCCTGCTTAAAGCTCATAAGCAAGCTTGTAAAACCAACCTCGTACATGAATCAGAGGTAAAAGGAAAATTCTTTATCTTTTTCAGCCACCAACGCCGTTGATGGTAAGGGTGCACATTGTAGTATGATTTTGGTGCTGCCTAATCTTTGCGAAGACCTTCTCGGTAATATTATTGAAATTATTTTCATGTGCAATGCATATACTTTCTTCTTATGGAGAACTTAGCATGCATTATCAATTATTTTGGCGTGCTGATAAATCTAGGAGATGTAGCAAACCCTTGAAAGCAAGGAGCCTGAACATTGCCATAACCTGTCAATTCCTAGCTCCACTGTCTTCAAATTTTGCAGAAAAAAGGAGATGATGAAAAGATGAACACTAAAGAGAGGATAAAGGTTATTGTATATGTTGAGATTTGATAGAGAACATGCAGTCAGTCTTGCAATCTTTGAATATTCAAATATCAGGAATTTCCACAACAGTTTCTATTTCAAGAAATTACTTCACTCTTGGAATCTCATTGAGAGTTGGGCATCAACGATCTTAGTAATTTCAGGCATGCATTGTATCGTACCATGTACTAATGCAATATTCTCGAATGCATTGTATCATACCATCTGTACTAATGCAATGTTTATCAAAAAAAAAAAATGCAATGTTTTTTTTAAGAATAAAGATGATATCGTCATCGTTTTATTAATGAAAAATTTACGAATCACAGTACAACATATTATATACTAATATACAAAATCTGAGTCTACTTCAAAGCATCAAATACAAAGTACAACATCTACTACTACTGAAATGAAACGAAGATACGATACAGCATAGTGAACCATCCATCAGCTCAATCCCACCATATTCGCCCTGCCCTACTTCTCATCTTCTATAGGAAGCATTTTTTTTGCTCCTGCCTGATCTGTCCAAGCAGGACTATAACCAAAAAAATTTATGCATCATAACAGAAAATTTATGATTCATATTACGGAAATGCAACTCATTACGGTCTAGCCATAAGCTCTATATCTTGGCAGCAACAGTCAAATTTCAAGCTACTCTATCCTCCTTCCTTACTATACCTACTCTCCACTGACCCCAAACCTCTGTAATCGATGTAGGACAATTTAAGCTCCCAAACCCTAGACACAACTTCCCATACTAACCTAGCCTTAGGGCAAGTGAAAAAAAAAATGATTGGTGTCTTCGTCGCCACTATTACATCCAGAGCATTTAACATCGATCTGCATAATATGTTTCTGGAGGTTGATCTTGGATAAGATAGCATTGTTCGCCACCAGCCAAAGAAACGCTTTTACCTTCAAACGCGCATTTGTACTCCATATAATATTTGCCTCATTAATTCCGATCCCCTCCATTAATCCACTTGGACATGGAAGCCACTGAGAAGGTGGAGTTAGGGTCTAAGTTCCATGATCTGACATCCTCGGTATCATTGGTATATTGTCCCACACTCCGGATGAAATTATACAGATTTTGCAGTTGATTAATACTCTTATGAGACAGTTCCTCAAAAACCTAGATCCTAAGTCTATCATTTCGCGAGACATCGGCTACTAAAGTGTTTATGTTTATCGTCGCTTTAGCAGCTTCCGAAAACAGACATTGAAGAGTATTGCTTCCACACCATTTATCTTTTCAGAATCTGGTATCTTTTTCGTTTCCGATCCTACATCTTGTATTCGCGTGGAACATTGTCCCTACCTTCGCCACCCCTTTCCAAAGGTATGATGTCTTACCATGCTCACTTCTCCCCCCATATCTAAAGTTCTTCTTCTTCCAGTATCCAACAAAGAATTTATACCACCAATTGTTACGTCTCCTACTCATTTTCCACCACCACTTGCTCATCAAAGCTTTATTCATATCTCTTAGGTCCATGATACCTAATCCTCCGAATTCTTTCCTCTTACATACCCTACCTCATTTAACCAGTGAAAGCCTTTAATGGAATCGTCAGCTCCCTTCCATAAGAATTTTCTTCTGCATTTATCAGTTTTGTTGATAATCCATTTCGGTAGCTCATAAATGGGAGACTGCTAAGTATTGAGTTCAGTAGCGTGATTTTTCTCCCGAGCGAAAAAAAAATGTCTCTTCCATTATGTCAATCTCTTCTCTAACCTTCCCTATTAAAGGTTGACAATCTTCTCTTCGAATCGTCCTTGGCCTAATGGCCGTTCCTAAATATACCAATGGAAAATGTCCTATCGCGCATCCTAGATAATTCTTTATTGACGCAGTCGGGATGGATAGGCTATTGCCAAGTGGAATAACACAACTCTTGTTAAGATTCACTTTCAATCCAACCCAAGCCTCAAAGCACTTCAGAGCAATACCAACCGCTAAAATCTCATATTCCTTTGCTCTACCAAATAATAATATATCATCTGCATACTGAAGAATTGAGATCGCATTGGGGATACCTTTAATCACCATTCCTCGGATAGTGTGTTATTCTCTACCTTTCTGGATTATTTCTGCAAGCCCATCAGCAACCAGGGTAAATAAGAGGGAAGATAACTAATGCAATATTCTTGAATGCATTGTATTATACCATCCGTACTAATGCAATATACTCGAGAATCTCAATTCCAACCTTTAACATTTTCGGAAAACCTCTCATTGTCAGAAATTTCTTCAATCAGTGTACCAAAACGCCCTAATCAATTTAGAAAGTTGAAAAAAGAAATGCTGGGTTTGTCCAAGTGAGTAAACAAAGGACAAGTGGAGTTCAGTTTTAGCAATAGCTTAACGACTAAAGGGATCAGAAACTCAATACAACAAGCAGCAGCTCAAAAGCAAAAAGACCTGAAAGAAGGAAACCAACGGTCCAACCCCAGCTGTATCCCTAAGCATTATTAACTAATTTCATCTCTCTTTATTAAGAGTCTTTAGTCTTGTTTAATTAGTAATCAAATATTGAAACGGCGGTCACTAATTGCCTTTCAACTTCATCCTACCCTTCTTCTTCGCTGCTTGTCTGGCGTTGCAAAAAAATTGGAAAATTTCCCTTAGTCTTTACATTTTTTTTTTTTGCGCAGGCAAGAATACGTGATGCCGGTTTTGTACTTTTATTTATAAGCTAAATTAGTACATAATATTAAGTTCTGGACCTAATTTGCAAGATTCTTTTAAACTGCAACTACAGAATAGAAAACAAGTAAAATTTTACAAGGGTTTTGCAACTATCTACTACTAGAGACGATATGGATTCTGCTTTGAGATGCATGCCAGTTTCGCTCTGTAAGTAGCACATGAGTAGAAGAATTTGAGAGGAAACCCGATTTGAAGAGCTAAACATCAAAAGCAGCCGTGCACTTCACTCCAAACTTCTCTTCTTCAGTCGTGACCACCTACCATCCATCTTCTTCCACAACCAACCTCAGAAACTCACTTATTTACCATCCTACCCCTCGCCGATCCCCGCCTGCAAACAACTCCATCTTTATAATCCCTCTAAAATTTCCAAAAAAAATTCCACTCCCTCTCCCTCTCTCTCTCTCTCTCTAATGGAGAAAAAGCAGCGTCACCTGCTCGTCATCCTCTTTGCACTCCTACTCTCACACGCAAGTAATCAATTAATTTGATGATATATTCAATGCCTGATTTGCGTATGTTCAATTTTGTTTTTGTCTAACTCTGTTTTTGTTTTTCAAGATTGTCAACCATTCATTGGAGTAAACTACGGCGAAGTCGCGGACAACCTCCCACATCCGGCGTCAACCGCCTCCCTCCTCCAGGGAACCACCATCTCGAAAGTTCGCATCTACAATGTCGACCCCGCCTTAATCAAATCCCTTGCCCACACCAACATCTCCATGGTCATCGGCACCTCCAACGCTGACATCGCCTCCCTCTCCTCCTCCCCCTCCGCCGCCTCTGCATGGCTCGCCACCAACTTCCTCCCTTTCACCCCTGCCACATCCATCTCCGCCATCTCTGTAGGCAACGAGGTCAGATACACATAATTTTGGATCAAAACCAAAGACATTTATATTTTCGAATCAAGAAACTCTCAAATGTGATTCAAATAACATTTTGGTCCACCATTATAAGCAGAGGAGAAGAGAGTTTCTTGATTTAAATTAAAAAGTTGCGGGATTTCGTGAGTAAAATGGAAATGATGATGATGATGATGATTATTGAGTTTTGCCCTGTTTTTCCTGTTTGTTTGTTTGTAAGGTCCTCAACTCCGGCGACCCCTCGCTGTATGCTCAGTTGCTCCCCGCGATGCAAAATCTGCAGAAAGCGCTTGGGGGAAATTCCGGAGTGAAGGTTACGACGGTGCATTCGATGGCGGTTATGTCTCAGTCCAACCCGCCGAGTTCTGGGGCTTTCCATGCAGATTTGGTGCAGTACTTGGAGCCAATACTGGGTTTTTTGGAGCAGAGTGGAGGACCTTTTATGATCAATCCATATCCGTATTTTGCGTATAGGGATGATTCGAGGCCGGAGACGCTGGCGTTTTGCTTGTTTCAGCCGAATTTGGGGAGGTTGGACCCGAATTCGGGGATTACGTATATGAACATGTTCGATGCTCAGGTTTGTGTTGCTGTACTGATGTTGGAACAGTTTGGATAAGTTAACTCGGTAATCAGATTTGATGAAAATGAGCTTTGCTTTCATCGCTTGCTTGTCGTAATTAAGCTAAGTATCATCAATTTGAAATCTAGCACGAGCAGTCGCATGTGTAATGCATATTTGCATTAAAAAATTCACGCATCTATTACTAATGTAGGTTGACGCGGTGAAGTCAGCATTGAAATCAGTAGGGCACGGAGGAGTGGAGATAGTGGTGGCGGAAACAGGGTGGCCTTACAAAGGGGATGACGGGGAGGTTGGGGCGACTATTGAGAATGCGCAGGCTTACAATGGCAACCTTGTGAAGCATTTGAGGTCCATGGTAGGCACTCCCTTGATGCCCGGCCACTCTGTTGACACTTACATTTTTGCACTTTACGACGAGGATTTGAAGCCCGGTCCAACTTCGGAGAGGTCTTTCGGACTTTATCATTTGGATCTCACCATGATCTATGATATCGGGCTCGCCAAGTCCAATTCAAACCAGGTAATTTGTTGTTACTGTTATCATTTTGTTCTTGATATAAGAATAGAAATGCATTTTCCATATCTCGATCCTGAGTGAGATATGCTTTAGAAATTCAATGCATTTTTTGTTCTTGATATGCTATGGAAATTCATCTACTTTCTTGTGTGAGTTTAAATTTTTTCGAGGAAATGAACTTATTATTAGTAAGGATTATGGCAAACTTCGCATGTGTGTACATAGTTGTTTCCTGAGGTAGAAGTTGGCGTGAATGTAGAATGGGATAGCCACCATCTTCATGACTCGTCATCGGTTGAATCTTCTTGGGCGTAGAATCAAATTACTTATACCATATGTTGCTAATCTAACGGTCACAATGTCTTCACTCGCAGGTGCACCCTCCTCCGCCACCGCCACCAGCAATCAGATCGGTCCATGTAACTCCTCAGAGCGTTTTCTAATTCTTCTAAGATAGAATTAATCTATCATATTTTACTAGTCTTGAAAAATTTACACAATTTCTAACTTTTAGAGCCGATAGCTTTTCTTAGGCCGAACATGACATCCGGTGGTAAACTTTTGTCATTTGTTTTCTTTCATGGATGCATTTGCTCGAAAGGTTTTGATATAAACATGTAGACAGAAAATGAGATAGAAATGGTTGTCTGAATCATTTTTTTGGTGTTCAATTGCTTGATTTACAGTTAAACCCTCCGCCACCAATGGCCATGATCACTCCACCAGTGCAACCACATCAGCCCGTCGACTGTCGTCTGAGCCAAACCGGGACCAACTGTCATGTGCCAAGCTCTGTGGGATCGCAGGCAGAGAATTTCCTCAGCCCCATCTTAGCTGCTCTGTCTCTACATCAACTCTTCAGATCAATTTTCTATCGCACATTTGGTTTCTTTTGTAGCTTCATGTTTCATGTATCACTCCCATTGTTGTTGCTAAGCTTGTGAAACGTGTGCATGTTTACACCGTTGTATGTGCTTCTTCGTTTATATTATATATTTGTGTAGGTTAGGAAATGCATTGTCACAAAAGAATGCATTCTTTCCAAACATGTTCATGCATCAATAGATAGTGGTGGATAAAGTGAAGCTGTTGCTTTTAATTTCCCTTTCTCTGTTTGTCTTTTTGTTCAATCCTCACATAATTTCATTAAGCCAAACACATAGTACGTATCTCGTAAGTACTAGTCATCACATGCAAATGCAAACAACAAATACGCACCAAACAGTCATCAGTTATCAGTTATCTTCTTGCAGATACTGCAAGTGCATATAATGTACAATATACTTCTCTAGGATAATGGCATTGAAGTAGTATAGTTTTTAAAACAGATTGCTTGGGCAAATTTTGTTCTATGCTTACTCCAAAGTGAAGCTTAGCAAGGTATGCAAGAACCAACTCGAAGCAAGGTATAATGTTGGAAAGGTGTACACCTCTCACTTAAAAACTTAAAAAACTTTACTACATCTTTTCATAACAAGGAACAATGCCTGATGCTCCCCATGCAACTAGGCCAGGGTTTTTGCCTGTCATCAAATTCAAACAAGCCAAGAATAATTTGAACATGCATAAATATATAATACTAATTGATAAATATTGAAACTTGTGAATGTCGATGTCTACAATATCTTCACCCGACCACATTTGAAGAGAGCCCAAAAGAGAATCCTTCAGCAAGGAAAAAGGAGTAACAAAAACTTGCTTGCAAAGAATTGTTAGGATTGTGTCTTATATACTCGTTGTTCAGATTAAAAGAAGGTAATATGAAGCACAGAAGTCGAAGCGTCGAAGCAAGTAGAAGGAGAACAGCAACAGCAGTAGGTGCAGGCTAGTTGCGGTCGACCGGTCATGGTGACAGTCAACCGCACCCCCTAACCGCTCGTTGTACTAGGAAGTCAGAGAGTGGTACGGTCGACCGGCCTTGGTGGACGATCGACCGCTTGCGGCGCTGATTCGTTTTTTGGGCGTCGATTTGTTAGGTCGTTTCAGCCCAATCTTCAACTCCAGGTCAGATCGTGCGGCTCCTATTCAGTTACTTCTTATTCAGGTTTTATCGGACGACTGAGGATCAAGATTAGACCTAGGTTTTTTCTCTATTCCTCTATATATATTGTAAACTCCTCCAATATGAGAGGGAGTACTTCATAGATTCTTTTCTCCATTACAAATAGATGCTCGAGAGAGAGATAGTTCTTGGTGGATGAGTTTATTTACTTGTGTCAAGTGAATCAGTAACTCCTTGTAATCTCTTCTAGTTGAATATCAGATCTCCCTATATTTTTTCCCGGATTAAGCAAATGCTAACCGGAATAAGTCATCGTTGTTGTGTTTGTGTTAGTTTAGTGGATCTACTCGCTTGCTCAATTTATTCGCCTCGTCTACTTCGTCTTCCTCATTACTCTATTAGTTCCGCTGCGACCACAGGACGTTTGTTGACGCCCTAATCCAAACAACTGGTATCAGAGCTTCAGGTTACCGAGTTCCTTGGTTAAGATGACAGGCCACAGTATTTTGAAGATCAAGCAGTTTGATGGTAAGATCAATTTCAATCTTTGGAAGACTGACATGTATGATGTTCTTGTTCAAGAATAGTTGCAGTCAGCAGTAAAGAAGAAGGAAAAGCCAACTGATATGAAGGATGATGTTTGGGAAGATATTCGTGAAAGAGCCATAAGTCTAATCCGACCATCCTTGGCGGATGAGGTCAAGTGCAGATTTCTTAAAGAAACTGACGCGGCGAGTTTGTGGAAAAGACTCATAACTGACTATTCTGGTTCGTCGTTATTAGATCGGATGCATTGGAAGAGAAAGTTGTTCTGTTTATCTATGAAGGAAGGTACCGATCTCGAAGACCACATTACAGAGTTCAATAAGGTATTATCTGAACTTAAGGCGATCAACGTAGATGTGTGTGAGGAAGATAAAGTTTTCAACCTGATATATTCACTGCCGGATTCGTATGAGCCTTTGATCACGACCATGCTACACGGTCGATCTGCCAAGCAGAGTATTTCGGTAGATGGTGTAATCAAAGCATTGAAGGAAAATCAATTTAGGAAGGAGACCCATAAATCTGCATCGTCTATTCCTACAAGTTGTCTAGCAGTGGATGGTCCTTCGGGGGAAAGACAAAGTTCTTTGCAAAAGGATTCGATCCGTTGCCGATATTGTAAGAGGCCAGGGCATATCAAGAATGTCATGCATCGCTTCCCAAAAAGAATACAGAATACGGATACGCGACAAAAGTCCAGCGAATGATTTTCATCATCCATAAGCTGTTCAAGAATCTTTACAACATATTACAATATAATTAGAGTCGGAAGCCAGAAAAGTCAACCACATGCACATATGAACCAAATACCAACAAGAATACTTGAAACAAAATATATTAATCTCAAACAGTCATGATCTGAAAAACACAAATAATCCTGGGTCATATTGCCCAAATACAAGAATAAATCCAAATACATGAATACAATGTTCAAAATGAGCAACAGAAAATAAATAAAGATAGCAAAAGCTCCAGCCAACAAGAACTTTAGATCACACTCTCCATCGGACAGCTACCATCCTGATCTGCAATTAGTAAATTTGCAGGAGAAGAAGAAAAGAAGAAAACAAGTACCCGTCAATTGCAAGTTGCAGGTCACAAATAATGTAGGATACAAGCACATGGGGAAAACTAACAGATCTAATTAATAGTAGAAACAGACCTAGCATGGTATGGTAGAATCAACTGGCATGGTATACTAACATGTCTTAAGTGTTAACTGTCAAGTGTCAGATAGTATGCAAACAGATATACAGATAGTGTCAAGTAATGGTGTCACATGGTAGTGTCAAACAGATAACAGATAATCAGATAATCAGATAACAGATAGTCAGATATGTGTAACAGATGTAGATTCAGATTCCAGATACAAATAGAGATTCAGATTTTTATAAGTCTTGTATTAATTACTAACTAGGTAGCACTTCATGTGTCATCTTTTTATCACATGGCAGCCTACATTCAAACCAGATAACAGACAATCATGTAATATGATCTCATATAGATAACAGACGATCATGTAACATGATCTCATACAGATAACAGACGATCATGTAACATGATCTCTTACAGATAAGAGACGATCATGTAACATGATCTCATATAGATAACAGATAATCAGATGGAAAACACGGGCCCCCTTCTAAGTACACATTTCTATGCTTTCCCACCACTAGATCTTTCTCTTAAACTCCGGCTTGGTTACTTTCATTATGGTTATCAACAGACGTGAATGTGGACAAAATAGTGTCAAACTAACATGGTATAATCAATATTAGGTTCAAGGAAACAAATAAATATGCATAGATGATATATAGTCACACAAACGAGCAAAACACTGTATGTTCATATTTAGGACAGCATGACAGTACAATACTAAAACAGTGAATCTCGTCGCTACAGAAATGCAAATCTGGATCCGTCGAAGGATCTAGAAACTAGACATCCACACGAATCCAGCGAATATAATTAAGTCACATAGTACTTCATAACATCATAACTCAAAACAGGTTCGAAAACAGAAAACATGTTCAGCCAAAAATTAGGAAAATGAATTCTCAGTCAGAAAAACTGCGTCAAAACCTCTTAAATAAATTCAGGAAAAATCTGGGGCTGAGGGCGGAAGGATAGCGGTTGAAAGGTTGGGTTCGTGAGATGCAGGAAGAGGAAACGACGGAGGTAGACAAAGGGGATGAAGAACAGGGTAGATGAAGCGGCAGGTGGTGAATGGGTTGATATATATAGGGTGGGGAAAAAATAGGGTTAGGCTGAGAGGGTATTTCGGGTTTGGGTTGGGTAATAACGGGTGTGGGTTAAATAACTGGGTTGGGTTTAGGGGAAATGGGTAGCGGGTCTGTGGTAGGGTATAATTGAAAAGATAATGGGTTTTGGGGATTAATATAATGGGTTTTGGGTATATAAAACTAACGGGTTAATGGGTTTTAAAAAAAAGTTCAATAGGAAAAATTAATATAACCAATAAAATAGACAATTTAGGGTTTATAAAAATAATAGTAATCAACATAAAAACAATAAAAATAATAATAATTCAAATCAAAGTGTTAATAACAATAAATATAATGATACTAATAGTAGAATTTAATAAAAATAATAAAAATAAAATAACCGTAATAATAATAATAATAAGTTTTGCATTAAAACACAAAATCATACAAAATAGTTACAAATACAATTTTTGATCGAAAATATATTTTAATAGGAGATCCAATAGTAAAATTCGACAAAAGAAATTGAAAGCAGTAAAAATAATTTACGAAATTTTTTTAAATACAGAGAATACACAAAAATACATTTTTAGGAAAACATGGGCTACAAAGAAAGACTGTTGAAAATTTCATAATCAAGAGAGCGCAAAGAACAGGAGTTCAGCTAATGTGGTTAGTGCCTTTGATTCAGGCGATTCGTGTCTTCTTGTTTCAAATTCTTTAGAAGTGGATTCTAGTTGGTTTTTTGACTCGGGGAATTCTTCTCATATTTACTCCGAGAGAGAGTTGTTTTCTACTTATAAGTCTACTACGGTGCGTTGTGTGATAACGGGAACTGGAGAGATTTGTGAAGTAGTGGGTGAGGGGACAGTTGAGTTGAAGATGCCAGGTCTACACATGTTCACTCACTTTAAGGGATGTTTTGCATATTCCTCTGCTGAAATGGAATTGATTTCCTTGGGAACTCTTGATGCACGGGGCTGCAGGTACACAGCTCGAGGTGGAGTTCTGTCTGTTTTTCAGGGTCGTCGCAAGGTGATTAGATGTATGAGAATGGTTGGGCCAAGCCAAAAACAATCTCTACAAGTTTTGGAAAATTCGAAATACTTGCGCAAGTGTTGCTCCTTTTCCTGGTATTCCCGCAAGCTCAGCTAGTTTGCCGCAACTAGATTCATCGAGACGAGACCACGACGTTCGAATATCGTTGAGAGGTGGAGAAAGCCTAAGGGTAGGTGGAGTTCGTGCGGAGTTTGGCAACTTCATGAGTACATCTACGGAGGTGGGCCTTTGAGGGGCTACACTGGATTTGGTGAGATTGGGTAGAGATCATTTCAACTAAAAGAAGAAGCTATTGTTCTAAGTTTTCTTTGCAAGTGAAATTTGTTAGAGTTTGGAGATGAGTAACACATCATGTGATAGCACTCTTATGCAATCCAATGTGGAGTTTGTTAGGATTGTATCTTGTATACTCGTTGTTCAGATTAAAAGAAGGTAATATGAAGCACAGAGGTCGAAACGTCGAAGCGAGTAGAAGGAGAACAGCAACAGCAGCAGGTGCAGGCTAGTTGCGGTCGACCGCACGCACCCCCGACCGCACCCCCGATCGTTCGTTGTACTGAAAAGTCAGAGAGTGGTACGGTCGACCGGCCTTGGTGGACGGTCGACCGCCCGCGGCGCTGATTCGTTTTTTGGGCGTCGATTTGTTAGGTCGTTTCAGCCCAATCTTCAACTCCAAATCAGATCGTGCGACTACTATTCAGAAACTTCTTTTCCATGTTTTATCGGACGACTGAGGATCAAGATTAGACCTAGGTTTTCTCTCTATTCTTCTATATATATTGTAAACTCCTCTAATATGAGAGGAAGTACTACATAGATTCTTTTCTCCATTGCAAAGAGAGGCTCGGGAGAGAGATAGTTCTTGGTGGGTGAGTTTAATTTCTTATGTCAAGTGAATCAGTAACTCCTTGTAATCTCTTCTAGTTGAATATCAGATCTCCCTATATTTTCCCCCAGATTAAGCAAAAGCTAACCGGGATAAGTCATCGTTGTTGTGTTTGTATTAGTTTGGTGAATCTACTTACTTGCTCAATTTATTCGCCTCGTCTACTTCGTCTTCCTCATTGCTCTATTAGTTCCGCTGCGACCAAAGGGCATTTGTTGACGCCCCAATTCCAACAAGAATGCCAACCTGTTCATTCATATCAGTACTGACTCGATGAACAAATATCTGATCTAAGGGTGATTCCTGTAACATAAAAATCGATATTACATTAAAAATTTCTGAGATATTTAAACAGATAATGCAACAGAAAGTGAACTTGTAGGCTGGCAATCTCCCACATCCTTTTAAAGAGAAATATTGGGAGCGAGGGCTCGACATAATTCATTTGCAGCAGAATTCATTGACGAGCAAAAAGGCAGGCGTAAAAGATCAACATCTTGTGGAAATATAGCAATTGCATATTCTGTTTCCTAATATATAGGAAACAGATTCCCCAGATCTCTGATCTCCTCAATCTCTCTCAATCTTTTTTCTTCTTCTCCAAGAATGTAATTCTATATATATAGATGTATACAGCAAAGAAATAAAAAATAAGAAAATAAGATTTTTCCCAATTCTGATTTCAACATGGTATCAGAGCCTAAATTGTCCTAGGCTACCTGAAGAAGATGATCCTGATCTGATCCTTGCTGTCGTCGATCCCATTGCTGACCCCGATCCTCGTCGACCCGATTCCCGTCAAGCCCCGAGAACCACCATCTTCTTCAACCTCATTCACTGCCAATCAATCCCGAGCACGCCGTATTGTTGCCTGAAGTTCTCTTGTTGCCTCAAGCACACCCGCAGTCCCATCATTCAACTCCGCAACTCACCTTACTCTCGACTGCACCACCAGCAACCAGCGACCACCTCCTGTAAGCACCACCTTCCGATCGTCTCCACTGCATCCGCAGCCAGCCATCATCATCGACAGCCTCCGACTCGCTGCTCTGCCTCCACCAAACCCGAACAGCATCTCCCGACCACACCGCACGCAGCCTGACTCCTTTGGCTGCTCGAATCCACCACTGCGAATAGCCACTGCCACCACACCGCCGCAGCTCCGCCTCACCATTGCTGCCAGAAGGTCATCGCTGCCCGAAGGTCATCGCTGCTACCGCATCTCCGCCGCGCAACCCCCGACTGTGGCTACTGTCTCCCATCACAATCGCCACCACTGCCATCACCGAAGCTCCGCCGACCGTCACCATCGCTCGCAGTCACCCAAACAGCCGCCTTGTTCTCATCTCCACACCCGATAGCCAGCCCCTCTTCGTGACCGACCACCCTCCCTCGTCGACCTGCCCCCTCCTGCATCCACCCGAAGTCCACCCTTTCTTCCTCCTCAGATCTAAATCCCCCCCACACACAAATCAGATCTAGATCAGATCTAGATCCCGATTTCAGTCCACCATCCCGAAGCATGATCAGATCTAGATCCGTTGTTGTTTGATCCAGATCCAGTGTTTACTTGTACTGCTAATATGGGTAGTACACCGATTATTGTGCAAACCGAGAATTCCGGCTTTAACGCGGGGATAATCCTTGATGAAACAAATTATGATGTTTGGACTCAGTTGATGGAGATGCATATTGCTGGACGTGAAAAGATCCAGTACATTCAAGGTGATAGTAAAATTCCTGCTGAAAGTGATGGTTCCTATGCCAAATGGTATGCTGATAATCAGAAAGTGAAAGGCTGGCTGTTAATGTCCATGAAACCCGAGATCATGAAGAGATACATTCGATTGAAAACTGCCCGTGATATTTGGGATGCTCTTGCAAAAGCATTCTATGATGGAACCGACGAAGTTCAGGTGTTTGCTCTAAACCAGAAAGCTTTTTCGGCAAGGCAAAATGGCAGGCCACTTTCTATTTATTATGGAGAATTGACTGAAATTTTTCAAGAACTGGATCATCGAGATAAGGTGATCATGAAGAATCCTGACGATGTCCAAACATATAAGAAATCAATCGAACGCTTGCGGGTTCATATTTTTTTGGCTGGATTAGATGTTGAGTTTGAGCAGGTTAGAGGAGAAATTTTGCGAAAGGATCCTGCACTTGATCTTGAGGCATCCTACGCATATGTTCGGCGGGAGGCTCGTCAACAAAGCACCATGAACTGCTTTTCGGAATCTTCTGATGTAGCTGCAATGGTGGCTCGGCCACATCCATTCAAAAGTCTCATAGGTCAGTCTGGATCATCTGCACGCACTTCTAAGGGCTTCAATCAATCTACTTATGAGTCAAGGAAGTGTGCCCAATGCGGCAAAACTGGGCACACGAAAGCTCGTTGCTATCAGATTATCGGCTACCCGCATGACTGGGATCACAGCAGAGATTCTCGGAAGAAGATATCCACTGTAGCCGTCGGAATTGCTAAAGGAGCTGGGAAGAGCATTGAACAAACCTCCGCACTGGTTACAGCTTCAGGTAACGATGGTAAGGCTTTTAATATTTCTGCATCTGTTATGAATAATACATGGATAATTGATTCTGGTGCTACCGATCATATGACTTTTGATTCTAGACAAGTTAAGACTTTACACCCATCAACCAAATCCACAGTATCCACTGCCAATGGTAATCCTGCCCCTGTCACTGGCGAAGGTTCCATATCCCTCACAAAAGATCTTACATTAGACACAGTACTAGTAGTCCCATCCTTAAATTTTAATCTATTATCTGTTACCCAAATTACTAATACCCTGCATTGTATTGTTGTTTTTTGGCCTTCTTTTTGTGTCTTTAAGGATATTCGGACTCGCAAGACGGTTGGTTATGGGGTTAGACGTGGAAAACTCTATTATCTGGATTTGGTTTCTGAGAGTTCAAACAGGTTGAATCAAGCTCTTTCCGTTAATAATTCCGAGGGGGAGAAGCAATCAGAAATTTGGCTGTGGCACCGACGTTTAGGACATGCATCGTTTGGCTATTTGCTTAAATTATTTCCCAGTTTATTTTCGAAGTTGGATATTTCTAGTTTTCGTTGTGATGTATGTGAACTAGCAAAAAGTCACCGTGTTTCTTTTCCTTGCAATCTGAATAAAAGCACGATTCCATTTATGATTATTCACTCTGATGTTTGGGGTCCATCCAGAAATACCACTATTGGAGGAGCTAAATGGTTTGTTACATTTATTGATGACTGCACTCGTATGACTTGGATTTGTTTGATGAAATCCAAAGGAGAAGTTAGTAGTTTATTTCAAAAATTCCATAAGCAGGTTATGACTCAGTATAAAGCACACATTCAAGTTCTTAGAAGTGACAATGGTGGCGAGTACCTAAATACAGATCTACAACAATATTTGGTGGAACATGGAATTGTTCACCAGACTACATGTTCATATACTCCTCAACAAAATGACGTGGCCGAAAGGAAGAACAGACACTTGCTTGAAGTAGTCCGTGCTTCACTTATTTATGGCAATCTCCCACTCATGTATTGGGGGGAAGCCCTTACCTCTGCAGCATATCTAATCAACCGAGTCCCTTCTCGTATCCTGAACTTCAGCACACCACTTCAAGCACTAACTAATGCTGTGGATGCACCAAATGTTGTCAACCTGCCACCTCGTGTCTTTGGGTGTGTCGCAGTTGTTCACCTACATCAACACGAGCGGAGTAAGTTAACCCCCCGAGCAGTAAAATGTGTTTTTGTGGGATATGCAATGAATCAGAAAGGGTATCGTTGCTATCACCCACCAACTCAACGGATATTTGTGACTATGGATATGGTGTTCCATGAACATGAGATGTATTTTTCTTCCTCTACGACTGAACTTCAGGAGGAGTACCGAAGTGAAGTTCAGGCTCTTGGGTATGATGAAGTAATTATCAGGCAGAACGAACAACTGGATACGAATAATGGCGAACACTTGAATGAAGATATAGCAAGGGAGGAAGGTCCTCATGAAGAATTGCAAGAAGACCCTCTTGAAGAATTGCAACCAGTACCAAATTTCAGTGAGAGTGAACCATCAGAACCCCAAAACCAATCGTCATCGTTGTCCGAACCTCCTAGAAGAGAACTCCCGTACCGTACTAATAGAGGTATTCCAAAACCAACTTATGAACCTAATCCCACTAGTAATGTCAAATATCCCATGAGTAATTATGTATCCACTCACCGCTTGTCGGAATCAAATAAGTCATTTGTAAATCAATTATCTACTGTATCTATTCCTAACAGTGTGCAGGAAGCCCTTACTGATCCAAGGTGGAAAGCAGCTATGGATGAGGAGATGAAATCCTTGAAAAAGAACGAGACTTGGGAGATAGTCGAGCTGCCAGCAGAGAAGAAACCAGTAGGATGCAGATGGATTTATACAGTGAAATATAAATCAGATGGTTCGATAGAGCGGTACAAGGCAAGGCTGGTTGCCAAAGGGTACACTCAAACTTATGGAATTGATTATGACGAAACATTTGCACCTGTGGCAAAGTTCAACACTATTCGAGTTCTACTGTCACTTGCTGCAAATCTTGACTGGCCGTTGGAGCAATTTGATGTGAAGAATGCATTTTTGCATGGGGAATTGACAGAAGAAGTCTATATGGATCTTCCACCAGGGTCAAACAGACCAGTCCAACACAGCAACAAAGTATGTCGTCTAAAGAAAGCATTGTATGGATTGAAGCAGTCACCAAGAGCCTGGTTTGGGAGATTTACAAAATCAATGAGGACATTCGGATATGATCAGAGTAATTCTGATCATACTCTATTCCTAAAAAGGAAAGAAGGTAAAATTACTGCTCTCATTATTTATGTTGATGATATGATAGTAACTGGAGATGATCCTGAGGAGATGAAGGCATTAAAGAACTACTTGTCACAAGAGTTCGAAATGAAAGATCTTGGTCCTTTGAGATACTTCCTTGGTATTGAAGTTTCTCGCTCAAGAAAGGGGATATTTCTTTCTCAAAGAAAATATGCTCTTGATTTATTGAAGGAAACTGGAATGTCCGCTTGTCAACCGATTAGTACACCATTGGAAGAAGGACTAAAACTATGCAACGAAGCTGATCAAGTGCCTTGTGATAAGGAAAGATATCAGAGATTGGTTGGACGACTAATGTATCTTGCACATACACGGCCAGATTTGTCATATGCTTTAAGTGTGGTAAGTCAGTTTATGCATGCACCTCGGGAACAACATATGGACACAGTAATGAGAATTATGAGATACATTAAGTCAGCCCCAGGAAAAGGAGTCTTATTTGCGAAACATGGTCACTTGAAGGTTGAGGCATATACTGATGCTGATTGGGCAGGATCTACAACTGATAGGCGCTCCACTTCAGGATATTTCACCTTTGTTGGAAGAAATTTAGTTACATGGAGGAGCAAGAAGCAAAATGTTGTTGCACGCTCTAGTGCAGAAGCTGAGTATTGCGAAGTAGCTTTGAGTATAACAGAAGCTTTATGGCTGAAACTCCTATTGCAGGACTTAGGCTATGGTCCAAAGGAACCTATGAAGGTGTATTGTGACAGTCAAGCGGCATGTGATATTGCGGCTAATTCAGTTCAGCATGATAGGACGAAACATGTAGAGGTGGACAGATTTTTCATCAAAGAAAAATTAGATGAGAAAGTTATTGAGATATCCAAAGTGAAGTCAGAAGATCAACTCGCAGATATCCTAACCAAGGCTGTTTCGACTCGGCTATTCTTGAAATTTGTTGACAAGTTGGGCATGTTCGATATCTATGCACCAACTTGAGGGGGAGTGTGGAAATATAGCAATTGCATATTCTGTTTCCTAATACATAGGAAACAGATTCCCCAAATCTCTGATCTCCTCAATCTCTCTCAATCTTTTTTCTTCTTCTCCAAGAATGTAATTCTATATATATAGATGTATTCAGCAAAAAAATAAAAAATAAGAAAATAAGATTTTTCCCAATTCTGATTTCAACACATCTCAATTCTTTCTCTACTTGCAGGCAGCTGGCGCAGATTTACAGGATATCGGATTTCCTAACAACCCACAGCAAGTGTAATTTTTCAGTTTTCTGCAGATCGCCTACGGGCTTAGTTTGTTATTTCGTCCTGTTTCGTTAATATCTTTTTAATGAAACGATGACTCAGTCATCTTTTAATCAAAAAAAAAAAAAAATCATTTTACCAATTCATAAAGTAAAATGATGGGATCTGCAGAAAACCCTTTCGCATACGCTCAGATTGCTCTCAGGAGGATTATCAGTTTTTCACCACCATCCTGTATTTTAAAAAATATATGTATATTTGAAATTACCATTGGATATATATTAAAGAAAAAAGATTGTTTGAGATGGAAAATTTATTATAAATACAACATAATTGTAGGAAATAAATCATGTAAAAAAGATAAACAGAAACAGTTTCAAACCTCTGGTTTGCGAAACAGTAAGTCAGAAGTCTTGAAAAGGAACCATATATGGTAGCAGATCAGATCTTAACATTGCCTGTAACAATAATGAATTTCTTCCATTAAGAATTAAGTAGTAATAAGAGTCATGATACTTGTGGAGATATATTAAAGGCCAGTTGATGTACACTTGAATACACGTCTTCTTTTGGAAATTTATGCCATACTTAGCTTGTGGGACAAAGAGAATTGTTTCATATTAATATGCTAGAGTTATGGAGAATCCATCATGATGTGGTAGAAGAGTTGTGCCGGTTTCGTAAATCCCTGAAAACTTATTTAATTGTTGAAATACTTGTGAAGCTTCGTGTCAAATCAGTTTTAAGGTTCAGGTGTGTATGCAAGCTTTGGAACTGGCTCGCTCAAGAGAAGCAATTTGTATACCGGCACACGAAACAAACGATACAGAAACACAAATGCTATACACACCTCAAAATTTACCCCAAACTTATCTCCCAACCACTAAAGACAAACCCCTTAACCACTAAAAGACAAACAAAAAATGATTAAACCTTGTCTTTTAGTGGTATGGGCATGTTTGAGGTAAAATTTGAGGTATGTGTAGTCCTCCTCATGCAGGACTCATGCAGGAATGATAGTAACCTCGCCACCATTATTCTCGGAAAAAGATGAAAAAACAGGTTTTTTTATTAAAGGATTTTAAATCATGACAATATCGATCCATGATCATTAGCATCATGTCAATCAAACCTTAAAATGGTTTCCATTTACTTTTTGTAAGTCTTCTTCAACATTAGCTGTTAGGGTATTGGAGCTTTTCTTTCGGTAGATTTAGCCCATAAAAGACAGAGTTATCGGCTTTTTGATTCTGTTGCAGAAATTCCTCCACAATACTTCATTCTCAAGGGTGTCATGTTGTAGAGTTTCCGAAAACATCAAACCGATACGGACTCTAAGAGCTCTGAATTTTGATTTGCTTATTCAATGGATATAAGATTTCTACAGTTTGAAATTTAGACACAGTTCAACTGAAGGCAAAAGGTTGTTCAGTCATGAACAGAAAATGTGTGTGCAACTGTTAAAAAAAATACAGCACCATTTTAAAACCATAAATTTGGGTTGAAATCAGTCACATTTTGGGATAGAAAAGAATGATCGATATTCGGTATGATTTCAATCCTGGTTTATTTACAGATCGAAAATTCAGAAAGTAACTCAGGATACTAACCATAACTTGTGGGTACACATTACATATCTACTTTTGATCGCCAGGTCTTGCACAACGTGCTATCTAACATCATAAAATTCTTAAATCTTATCATATTCTCTCAAAATTCGAGAGAGAGAGAGACTATCCACTTCGGCCACCTACTGCCTTTCTCCTCAAACAAATATGATTATGGTGCGGAGCCTCTTCAGATGGCTTGACAATGGATGGAAATGCATCTTTTATTTCACAATATATGGCATTATGACGATCCTGCCAATTACAACTGCAGCTCCAAGCTCCCACACATGAAGAACTCTTTGCCTAAATTGCCTTTTTTTCTTCTTTCTTGAAAGCAGCTTTAGTAACTTGACGATTCAGTTTCAGTGAGATATCGATGATACTGGAAGGGGAGCAAACAAACCATACCACCAAGATTTGAGAAGAGGGAAGCATATCTACACCGAGTTCTTGAAAGTAAAAGAATCCTGTTTTGTTCAGAGTCATATCAAGCTGCCACCAGTGTACTAGTTGCATCTCATCGCAAACTTCCAGGAAGTTTTCAGATAAATTTGTCAAGAGACTTAAGTTAAAGCTAAATTGGCTTTTCCTGCATATTTTTGCTTCTGCAAATTTTTGCTTCTGCCAATTGATCACCAAAAATCTCCACAGGAACAAGAACCATTGCTGAAATGATGGAACTTGATCCTATCCCTAACAATGATCTTCCTGCGGTAAACCTTCGAGACGAGCTTCATCACATTGTGGCAATCCTCACAAGCCCTCAAATTCTTCACAATCACAATCTCCTCTTCTCTCCTTCTCTTTATCAGTCCAAATGCCATTGCTAACTTCTCGCTGTGATGATTAAGCTGACATTCCTTTTCTTCATCTTCCATCTCCAACAAAACATCAGAAACTCTAGGTTTATATCCTTCCATCTTCAATCTCTCTGCAACTTCCTCCAATTTACAGTAAATTTGCTCCCTTTCCAGGTGTCTGCTATCCCCTACTACAAACTCATGAACAACTCCATTGATTTCAATTCGACTGCAACCAGGCAACTTATCAGTCCTTCGCTTCTCCATTAATTCTCTCATTCTCGCCTTTTCTTGCCATTGCTTATCATAAGCATACACATTTCCCTTCAGAGTGTACCCGTCGCCACTGCCCGAATCCAATTCAATATGCTGTGTTTCTTCAATCAATCTTTTCGCTCTTTCAATATCTCCATGAAATTTCGACGCCCATATCAAGTTCCTCCACAAAACCGAATCAGGTTCAATGGGCATCCTTCTAATGAACATTTCTGCCTCCTCCAACCGCCCAGTTCGAGCTAGCAAATCCACCATGCATCCATAATGCTGAATCTCTGGAATCATCCCAAACTTACCAATACTATTAAAGATTCTATACCCTACATCTACCCAACCCGAGTTCCTACAAGCAGAGAGAGCAGCCGTAATAGTCCTCTCATCCGGGTCCAACCCGGACTCCACCATTCGTCTAAATAACCCCAATGCCTTGCCCGAATCCCCATGACTCGCAAGCCCACCAATCATCACAGTCCACAAGAACAAATCCTTATCCACCACTCTGTCAAAAACCCTCTCTGCAAGGTGAATACGCCCACACTTTGTGTACATGTCAACCAATGCAGTAACCACATTGGACTTCCAAGCAATTCCCTGTTGGGTAGCAACAGAATGAACAAAGCGGCCAGAAGTGAGAGCTCCAAGATCCGCACAAGCTCTGAGGACCGACACAATGGTTGCCTCATTGGGGGAGATGGTGTGCATGGAATGGAACAGTTGGAGGGCTAGGATAGGTTGGTTGGCATTGACAGAGGCAGAGATCAGGGTGGTGTAGGTGACGACATCACGAAGTGGCTGAGGCATTTTTTCAAACAGGTTGAGGGCAGAGTTGAGGAGGTGGGATGATGAGTAGAGGTGGATGAGGGAGTTGATGATGTGGGTGTTATGCAGGGTGGTGGATTTGAGGGCGAATGCATGGAGTTGGCGGGCAATGGAGGGGGAGTGGAAGCGGGCAGCACCGGAAAGGAGGGAAGGGAAGGTGAGTGGGTGGTTGAGAGGGAGGTGGAGGTGGTCATAAATTGAAGTGAGGTCTATGGCATTTGGAGGGAGTGATAAAGGAGAGAGACCCATCTCTTGTTCTCTATTTTCCCTCCAAAAATGTTGGGATGTTTATAGTAGCTTAGATTAGCCAGGCTTTTAGATTTATACGTAATTACGTGCACTACAGGTAACACTTATTCTTTTAGACTATTTTCCCGAAATAGGCCACTTTTCAAACTAATTTCTAAAATAGGTCATTTTCAAAACTAATTTACAAAATAGACCATTTGCAGTTGAGAACTGCAGCCGCAGTTGAACTGCGGCCTTAGTTCATTTCGTATTTAGTTTAGAGAGACTTTAAGACTTACACAAATTTATCTAAAGTAAAAAAATGGCTAAATATAGACCTTTGGTTTTGTTTTGTTTTGGTTTGCTTGGTTTTGATTTGGTTTTGATTTCATATGCTCTCATATTTTCTTTATATATCGGTTGGTGTTGTTTTACTCCCCATTTTGTTACTTGGATCAGTTTTATGGATTTGATATATGGGAGAAAGATGAATCTAATTTATATGAGGAATTGCTGAAGATAATGTAATGTGAGTTGTGAAAAAATTGTGTATACAGGGAAACTAATATCATTTGTTGTCTTCTACAAATTTTTCCAACATTGGCCACAGTTTCCAACTATGGAAGCTGCGGCCTTAATACAAATTTTGCCGCAGTTGGAAACTGCGGCTGTGAAAATTTCTATTTTTCAGAGTAGCCAGCTCTCTAGAAAAAAGATCAATTCACAGTCGTCGTTCCCAACTGCGGCCTATCAACACCTTCAGCCGCAGTTTCCAACTGCGACTGAGAATTGATTTCATTTTCCAGGGAGTTGGCTATATTGGTGTATGTCCTAGAGACCAGTTGTGTATTAACATTACTAGTTTACATTGTATCATGATATTTATTCATATATGAGGCATTTTATTTATTATGTTGTTTATTGTGATTAAATGAACATAATAAAGTTTTTAGAATAGTAGGTTCAATACCATTGGACATCAAATGCATGACTTGATTGTGAGATCATATTGACATTGGTCACGGATAGGTTACATCTAATCACTGACATTTTCGTTACTTGAGTAGCAGTGATGTATTGCTAGATACCGCTCACTGTTTGTAATACTATAATATGATTTTAGTATACTATCAACGTAATGGGAACCTACAAAGTCACACACTTAGAATGGATCGAAATTAGAATTTAAATTCATAAGATGAATTTAATTGGGGATCCAAGTAAGACGTTGCCTTCTGACATTGGTTGGACATTTAATTAGATTAAATGAGCTGACTAAAGTTCAAAGGCCCACACATGAATCTGAACTAGGTCAGATTGTGAGTCCAACAGCCTCATTACTCTCTTAGGGCTGGTTTTCTGCAGCTATCTATATGATACGTTTCTGTGGAAAAGGCTCAAATGAAAAAATCCTAGCCGTCACAGAAATTGTGAGAGAGAGAGATCGTGAGGAACATCCACATCCCGCAGCTAGCACCGCAGCGTGAGGGAAAGCTTGATTTGATCCGTTCGTGTGGATATCGTAGAGGCACAACATTATTGCAGTGTTGTGATCGACATTAGTTGGAGACAACAGATCCATCTGTCGGAGAAATCTACTCCCACAACTCGTAGTGCTAATAGCAGAAGTGCACCACAAACAATAGAAACTCCCAAGAAATAGATGAACTAAGAACAAGCCACCACAATGTATGTATCTCACAAGAACACAACCAATATGCAGAGATAATCAATGCTTCTTATTCCCAAAGAAATACAAAGATTACAAAAGATATTACAACTCTCAATCTCTCTCTCTCACCTTTGAAACACTCGGCACAATCTCTCTTGAAGTTGAATAATAATCACGGCATGGGATATCTAAACCCTAGAGTTTACAGCCATATATATAGCTCCCAAATAAACCCTAAAAGATAAACACAAATATAGCGAATTGCGCCTCATCCAGGAACAGTTACAGATTTTATGAGGCTGCATCCCGATCGTTTTTCCGGCACGGAGACGCCTTTGGAGGCTGAACATTGGTTGTTCCGAACTGAGCGCTTTTTGTTAGCGACTCGTGTTGCCGAGGCTGATCGGGTGGACGTGGTTTCCATCCAGCTCGTGGATTTGGCCCATATCTGGTGGATGGCCGGGTTTGAGCGACTTGAGAGGCCTATTGCTTGGGCTACTTTTACTCGAGGATTCTTGGAGAAGTTCTTTCCCAGTAATACTCGAGTTGAAATGGAACAGCAATTCCTGGCCCTAGAACAGGGTTCCAGGTCAGTGGATGAGTACGCAGCTGAGTTTACTAGACTTAGCCGCTTTGCTGCCGTTCTTGTGGCAACCGAAGAGGATAGGGCTCGTAGATTCACAAATGGGCTTGAGCAGGACATCAAGAGGCATCTTGTCTCTCTTCGCTTGTGTACCTACACTGAGGCTCTTAAGGCAGCCCGAGCTCGGGAGCAGGCTCACGGTAGGGTGACTCCTTCTCAGCAGACTGTTCCCGCTGCTGTTGCTAGCCCTTTTGGTGGGCCTATTCGGAGGCATGTTCCTGCCCATCCAGTCAGGGTAGCTCCTTACTCTTTTGCTGGTTCCCAGAGGGATAATTTCTGTGATTTCTGTCAGTTGCCTAGGCATGATCACAGGGAATGTAGGCACGCCAATCGCCGATGCTTTAGGTGTGGATCTACTGATCATACAGTGCGAGATTGTCCACAGCCACTGCAGCAGTTGGCTCTTCCAGCCAGGGGTCCTGTTCAGCAGGCAGTTCCAGCTCGTGGTCAAGTTAGGCCACCGCTTCCTCCTCAGCACCAGATTGTTGGTCAGAGGACCGCTGTTCCGAGGAAAGGTCGGGCTTTCAACTTGACTGCTGCAGATGCTGAGACAACTGAAGGAGTTGTGGCAGGTATATTTTATTTTGTTGTTTTGATGTTTTGTTTTCTTTCTTTTGGTCTTGCTCTGCTTCTCTATATTTTCTTTCTACATTGTTGTTTTTTCCTCACCCTTAATTGTCTATTCTTTCTCCTTGTCTTTGATTCCTTTTAGGTATCATCCTTATTTGCTCTTTTTCTGCCCATGTTCTTTTTGATTCTGAGGCAACCCATTCTTTGTCTCCTCTCGATTTGTCGCTCGCCATCAGTTGGAGTGCAGCAACATGTCAGAGGCTTGGAACATTGTGACAGGTGGTGGAGTTGTCATATGTTCCCGTGAGTGCAGGCATTGTTCCGTTGTTATTAGGGACGCATATTTCAAAGCCAACCTGATTATAATTGAAAATTCAGGATTTGATGTCATTTTCGGTATGGATTGGTTGGGTAAAGCCTATGCCATTATTGATTGCCGTGCCAAGAAATTTATCTTCAGAATTTCAGATCGAGCAGAATTTGAGTTCCATGCCGGGGAGTCTTTCTTTGGCCGAGCAAAGACTGCAGTTGAACAGGTGGATTGTGCGATGGAGTTGCATTCAGGCTGTGAGGTTGCGCCTCTAGTAGTTCGGAATTTCTTGGATGTTTTTCCAGATGAGTTGCCTAGCTTACCTCCTAATAGGAAAATGGAATTCGGTATTGATGTTCAGCCTGGAATAGCATCGATATCGAATAGTCCCTACAGGTTGGCACCGGTTAAGCTAGCAGAGCTTAAGGTGCAGATTCAGCAGTTGCTTGATATGGATTTCATCAGACCTAGTGTTTCGCCTTAGGGGTGCTCCGGTCCTTTTTGTCGACAAGAAGGATGGTAGTCGTCGACTGTGCATGGATTATCGAGAACTAAACAGAGTTACTGTGAAGAATCGGTATTCGTTGCCCAGGATCGATGATTTGTTTGATCGGTTGAGTGAGACTGCTATTTTCTCGAAGTTGGATCTTCGTTCTGGGTATCACCAAGTTAAGGTGAAGGCTGCGGATATACAGAAGACTGCATTCAGGACTAGATACGGGCATTATGAGTATCTTGTGATGCCGTTCGGAGTCACGAACGCGCCGGCTGTATTCATGAGTCTTATGAACCGGGTTTTCTCTTAGTACTTGGATAGATTTGTGGTGGTCTTCATTGATAATATTTTGGTGTATTCTCGGAATCAAGAAGATTATGCTGAGCATCTTAGAGTGGTTCTGCAGACTTTGAGAGAGAATCAGCTCTATGGGAAACTCAGCACGTACGAGTTTTGGCTCGACGGGGTTTCTTTCTTGGGGCACATTATTTTTGGCGATGGTGTTTCTGTGGATATGGCCAAGATTGAGGCTGTGAAGGATTGGCCTATTCCCAAGTCAGTTTCAGAGGTCAGGAGTTTTCTTGGTTTAACTGGCTATTATCGGAGGTTTGTTCAAAACTTTTCGAAGATAGCAGGATCGTTGACTAAATTGACTGGGAAGGATCAGAAGTTTTGTTTGTCTGATGAGTGGAATGAGGCTTTTGTTAAGTTGAAGAACAAATTAACATCAACGCCTATGTTGACTATTCCAGATGGTTCAGGCGGATTTGTAATTCACTGTGATGCTTCTGGTAAGGGTCTTGGAGCAGTTCTTATGCAGAAGGGCCGAGTTGTTGCGTATGCATCGAGACAGTTGAGGCCGCATGAGAAGAACTATCATACTCATGACTTGGAGTTAGCGGCAGTGATTCATGCTTTGAAGCTGTAGAGATATTATTTACCTGGAGACCGAATGGAGATCTTACAGACCACAAAATTCTCAAGTACGTCTTCACCCAGAAGGAGTTAAACATGAGGCAAAGGCGTTGGTTGGAACTTATGGCCGATTATGACATCAGTTTGCAATACCATCCTGATAAGGTAAACTTGGTGTCTGATGCCTTGAGCAGGAGACCAGCAATTATGTTTCTTACTCAACAGAGTGATCTCATTGAGCAGATGCAAAGGTTAAAGTTGGATGTTGTGTTGCCGAGTTCTGATCGGAGTTGTTTGGCGCTCCAGCTGCAGTCGTCTCTTATTGAGCAGATTAAAGAGGCACAGACTAGTGATACGCAGTTGCAAGGTTTTCGAGCTGAGGTTGAGTCTGGGTCTAGAACGGACATGGTTATTCATGCAGATGGTTCGCTTCGTTTTGGTTCCCGGTTGTGTCCCTGAGGGTGAAGTTCGTCAGAGGTTGCTTGAGGAAGCTCATCAGTCTTCGTATTCTATCCATCCCGGCGGTACTAAGATGTATCGGGATTTGAAGCTTCATTTCTATTGGCATGGTATTAAGAGTGTTGTAGCTCGGTTTGTTTCTCAGTGTTTGATCTGTCAGCAGGTTAAGGCAGAGCATCAGTGGACCGCTGGAATTTTTCAACCGCTTCCTATTCCAGAGTGGAAGTGGGAACATATCATTATGGATTTTGTGACCGCTTTGCCGAGGAGTCCTAAGGGTCATAATGCTGTCTGGGTGACTGTCGACCGTTTGACGAAGAGTGCTCACTTTATTCCTTTATGTGTCGGGCAGTCTACTGAGAGCCTATCTGAAAGGTATATGCATGAGATTGTTAGACTTCATGAGGTTCCAATTAGTATTATATCCAACAGGGATACGAGATTCATATCTCAGTTTTGGGAGTCTTCAGAACAGTTTAGGAAGTAAATTAAAGTACAGTACAGCTTTTCATCCCCAGACCGATGGACAGTCAGAGTGGACTGTTCAGATTCTTTAGGACATGTTAAGCTCCTGTATGCTTCAGTTTGCTGGATCTTGGAAGGATCATTTGCATCTCGTAGAGTTCTCGTACAATAACAGCTTTCAAGCCAGTATTAAAGTTGCTCCGTTCGAGGCACTCTATGGGCGGAAGTACAGATCGCCAGTGTGCTGGTATGACATTGGTGAAAGAAAGTTGTTGGGTCCAGAGTTGATCACCAAGACAGTGATGTTGTGGTTCAGATCAGGAAGTACTTGCAGGCAGCTCAGGATCGGCAGAAGCGATGGGCCGATGTCCATCGGAGGGCTTTGGAGTTGTTGTTGGTGACCATGTTTTCCTTAAGGTATCGCCGTGGCGCGGTGTCATTCGGTTCGGTGGTGGGGGTAAGCTTAGCCATAGGTTTATTAAACCGTTTGAGATTTTGGAGCGAGTAGGCAAGGTGGCCTATTATCGCGCATTGCCGCCAGCTTTATCAGGAGTGCACGATGTTTTTCATGTCTCACAACTCAGGAGATAAATCCGAGATGAGAGCCACGTGATCGACTATTCTGAGTTGACCGTTCGGCCAGATTTGACTTGTGAGATTTTGCCAGTTGCTATTGTGGATCGGCGGGAGAAAGTGCTTAAGAACAAGGTCATTAAGTTGCTTCGTGTTGCTTGGAATCCTCACTCGCCTGGTGAGTCGACTTGGGAGCTAGAGGAGGAGATTCAGCAGAAGTTTCCTCATTTGTTTGGGTAGTTTTGTTTTGTTCTTTTGGTTATTTTGGGGTTACCCTATGTATCATTCTTTTTGAATTTCGATGACGAAATTCTTCTTGTAAGTGGGTAGGATTGTAACCCCTGTTTTTCGTTTTATGTATTTTTTAGTGTATTTTTTTATTTGGTGTGTTTTCTCTCTTTGTATTCCTTTTGTATTTTCTAAACCGTATATTGGAGTTGTTTTCAATATATATAAGTTTTATTTCATTTTAAGCTCTTTGTGTTGGATCGGTTGTCTCATTCTTCTAGTATTTGATCTTTCATTCATTTGGTCTCGTTCTCTTTATTTATATTTTGGGTGTTTGTGGTGGTGGTGATTGGTTGTTATCCTATTACCAATCCTATTGTTAATCCCTAATAGATTTACCAAAGCTAGATTGAACCCAATCCTATTTTGAATCCTATTCAATTCATCCATATCAATACTCATTAAACAATCCTATTACTACTCCTAATCTACCCACAACCCAATTACCCAATTACCTAATAACCCAACTCATATATATATATATATATAACTCTCTCTCCCCTCAAACCCTAACCCTAACACCTAAACCCTAGCCCCTATCCTAACCCCCGGCCTCTCCCCCTTGCTTGCGCCGCACCCCATCCCGATGCCCAGGCCAGCACCCGACCCCCTCTCCTCCCGGCCTGCACTCCAGGCCGACAACCCCTCCATCCGACCTCCATCATCCCACCTCCGATCACCACCATACTCCATCCCCTACCCCTCTCCGATCACTTCTCCCCCCTTGCCGACCAACCCTCCAAGCCACAAGCAACCGCAAGTTCACATCTCTTTTTTGTGGGTTCTCTCTTCTCTTGCTTCGAGAAGCATGCCGTGTATTCGTGCGATTGTTCGTGGGTTTGTTGCTCTTGATTTTGGATTCTCTTGTTCGTGGATTTTTGTTTGTTGCCCGGGAATCTGTTCCCGTTATTCTTGGAGTTCGTTTCGTCTCGGTTAAGGCAAGTAACTTGTACTTCAATTCCTTTGTTTGATACAAGTCAAAAATATCACCTAGAGTGTAGTTGGGTCTAGAGACAACTCGTGTGTGTGTTATTCTTGATGGGTTTTGTCTCTATTGTAAAAACTTGTCCATTGTTGCCTCACGATACAATATTGACATAAATTAACTTAGGTGTTACCCGTTCTTGATTTGATCATGTATGTGAGACTTCTTGTGAGAATTTGAAAATTTATTGAGAACCATATGATAGGCTTGATTTAGATATGTTAATAACCCTAATTCATATTGTTTGGAAACTTGGTAGACTCGATTTCATGCTTGGTTGTGCTTTGAACAAGTTTGGTATGATATATGTTGAGTTGTTGTTAAAGGGAAAAATCTGTATTTTGTCGCTGATATGTTTTGTTTGCTGTTTTGGACTGTCTTGAAGTCAGTATCTTGGTTTCAGTATAAACAGGAGTTTTAGATAATTTCGTCTATTTTCAAACCCCTCTGACCTTGCTCGATTTCGTTTTCGTATGTGGGAGTTATGACTGTTTTACTATAGAGGTGTAGATCATTTCCAGATTTCGTTTCTTGGTAATTTTGATGATTAAATTATTTTGATATTTGTGATACACATACTATTTTGATCTAAAACTTTGATTAGTCTTTCTATACTTATCTAGGGATTACCCAGAATTTTGGTAGATTTTATTGATGAGTTTTAGATGCCGTTTCACGCTTGTTTATAAAAGCTATACTTGCTGTATTTTGTTTGTTGTTCTGTAAAGAATCTTATTTTCACCCTGATTCCTTTTACTGTATGGAAAATATTTGTGAAATATGAAAGTTAATATATTTTTTCTATTTTCAACTCCTCTTGGCCGATTTGGATTTCGTTTCACGGCCTGCGAGATATTTCAGTTTTCGTACAGCAGTGTTGGGAATTCCAGATTTGCCAAACTACCGATTCGTGATGTTTTCTAATTTTGGTTGACTACACAAATATTTCTAGAAAATTATGAAACTTTATATTTTGATGCTAGACATATAGGTAAATACCCCAGGTTTTTCCTGGAATTTTATTATGATGATTTCTTGCTATTTTCCTGTACTTGAATATAATTTACTGATTTCTAGCTGAACGCATTTCCTGGTTTAGATTCAGTTTTGAGTTGTGATTTTATGAAACACTATATGGCTTATATATGATCGCTGGATTCGTGTGGAAGTCTATTTTCTAGATTCTTCAATGGATCCAGATTTGGATGTTTGTAGTAGCAGGAATCACTGTTTTTGTACAACACTTTCTTGCTGTCATGAATTAGAAAACTAGTTGTTTTTTCCTGTTATGTATTATCTTGTACCTGTACTTGTTTATCTTACACCCTGAACCTGATACATGTTTATACCCTGTTATCTTTGCTTTGTTTTGCGACACATGCATGCATGTCTGATTATAATAATAAATGACCAAGCCGGGGTTAAGGGAAAGATCTAGTAGTGGAAAATATAGAAACGTGTACTAAGAAGAGGTCTTGTGTCCTGCCTGCTTGTTATGTGTTCATGACTACATGATTCACGATCCTGTTACCTGTACCTGACTGAATGCTTCCCTATAGGAAGATGTACTTAGAAGATAACCACTAGGTTATACCTGTTTCCTGTACCTGACTGCATACTTCCCTATAGGAAGGTGTACTCGGAAGAGAACCACTAGGTTCTACCTGTTCCCGTTATTCCTGTTATTCTAAAACCTGAGTATACTGCCCTATGGACTCCACTACGAAATCTAAAGCGAGACTGTTTGTTGTAGCAACCATGTAGTAAAAGCTGGGATGCATGAAGTGCTACCTAGATAGTAAAATAACAAGACTTGACATGACATAATCTGATTTCCTGTATACCTAATTATCCTGTTACATGATTACCTGTTTACCTGTATACCTATTACCTGATACCTGTTACATGTTTACCTGTTTACCTGTTCACTTGACACTTGATACATGTTACCTGTACCTGCTTGTATACCATGTTGCTTGATTCTGTTTGCTTGATTCATGTTAGATATTATATTTCTATTGACACACTTATACCATGCTATGCTTGTTACTTGGAATTATTTATCCCCTGTACTTGTATCCTACATTATAAGTGGCCTGTAACTTGCAATTGACGGGTACTTGTTTTCTTTTTCCTTCTCCTGCAAATTTACTAATTGCAGATCGGGATGGCCGACTGCCAGATGGTATTAGCGAGATGATGTATTAGTGCTGAATTTTCTGCTTTATTATTATTTGTTGCTTGAACTTGAATAAAATGTACTTCTTGACTTGGATACTTATTTTGTATTTGGGCGATGTGACCCAGGATATTATTAACTTGTCCAGATTCTAATTTATTTGAGATTTATATATTTTTGGTTTCAAGTAAATTCCTGTTGGTATCTTGTTTCAATTATGCATGCCTGGTTGTATCTTTTGCTTCCGACTCTGATTATTCCTGTGATTTGTTGTAAAGATTCCTAAACAGCTTATGGATGATGAAAATCATTCGCTGGGCAAATGTTTCGTGCTCGTATTCCGTATTTTTGGGAAGCAGGGCTTAACACACTGTAGACTCGAGGCCCTCATACTTTTGTTTTTCACTTACTTTCATCACATCTTCTCTATTTTTTTGTCCTTAATTGTATGAATCATTAATAAAAATCAATTTCTAGGGTTAACTCTTTCCTCTATACCGGTCTTAACCATCAATCAACGTATTTGACCCAAACTTGGTCTTTTATCTCAAATATCATATCAACATTTCTTTTATTGCCGGTATGAGGCTTAGCTACACCCCTAATTCTCAATTTCAATTTACAATTCTAACATTGAGTTTTTCATACTCAAAAGTTCTTTCTTTCAAGTAACATGATTTCCAATCTTTTTCATGAATCAAGTCTCATATATAAAGTTCAATCGCAATTCATGCGTCTCATATTCTATTTAATTTCATCTCATTCTCATACTATTGTATACATTTCATTTATTTACTTTAAGGATCACAAAGTCATATTTTCATACTTAACCTGATTTAATTTGCCGGTATGAGGCTTAGCTACACTCTAATTCTCAATTTCAATTCACAATTCTAACATTGAGTTTTTCATACTCAAAAGTTCTCTCTTTCAAGTAACATGATTTCCAATCTTTTTCATGAATCAAGTCTCATATATAAAGTTCAATCGCAATTCATGCGTCTCATATTCAATTTAATTTCATCTCATTCTCATACTATTGTATACATTTCATTTATTTACTTTAAGGATCACAAATTCATATTTTCATATTTAACCAGATTTAATTTGACAATAATATTCCATTGAAAATTATAACTACATTTCCTTTCATCCAAAATTTCTTCTTAAATACTTATCATAATTTTCTCATGGAACAACATATTATTATAACTTTCTAAGAGTAGAATTCAATAGTTTACAACACAATTTTACTTCTAATCTCACTTGATTTTAGTCAAAAATAATCCCCAATAATTTTCACGAGTTCTACATGAATTTAGAGTAATTAACATATTTTTTTCGAATTTTTAAAAACCAATAATAAGTCAGAAAAAATCGATATTCCAAAAAATATATTCAGGTCAAAACCCTGAATCGAACTCACAACCTGAGGGAAAACAACCACAAGCTCCAGCCACTAGGCCAGAGTGCTCACACAGTATAAAGGGGGTTTAATACTTTAAGTATCATTGGGTCGGATCTGGGTTTATTTAAACAAACCGAAAGCAAAAGAGGGTAAAGCCTAGGACTCGAACCCGCAACCTCTTGGATCGCCCACAGCTACAATGAACACCCAAACACTCAACAACCAGATGGTCTAAGTGACCAAGTTGCTCTAAAGTTGAAATAATAGTTTTTGTTCAAGTCTCTATTCAAATCAAATTCTCAAAATTTCTCAAAACGTTTTAGTTCTTTTTCTCCCTTTTTTTTGAGTCTAACTTTTCCAGAATTTATTCTATATTAAATTACAGTAACCCAGTAATTTTAGAATCAATAATTACTCATATAACACACATTTTTATCTCTTTTTCTAATGTCCATAGTTTCGACATTTAGAACCATTTCATTTTATTGAAAGTAGCAGAACTAAGTTTCTACAAAAGTGCTTTAATTCTTCATTCTTCCATTATGTAATCATCTACATTAATTTAGAACACAAAAATTCCATCTTTCCTACAGTAGGGTTCATTCTAGTTTGCACAACCAATTTCACATACAACTCATCATTTGTCTCATAAGCATAAATTCTTCACATAGCATGATTCTTAAACATATGATATGGCAAACATGATAACTTTTCTAATACTTTCATTCACAATTAATCAATCTTGCAACCATTTTAACACACATCTACTAGATTATCAACTCATCTCTAATTAGGCAAACATTAATTTAATTTCAACTAGTTGCTCTTTAATAATTGCTCAATCATTCCTAGCATGATTTCTAATTTAGAAGCATGAGAAACACCCACCTTGTTGAAGATAAACACACAAAAGTTCCTAGGGGAAAGCTCCTAGAATGAACAAAAGGCCTTCTTCTCCTAGTTTGAGTTTGCAAATTTGCCTTCTCCTCCTTGCTCCTTTGTACTGCCGCAAGCCCTTAGTCTCCAAAAGAATTGGCCGGCCTCCTTTGATTGGAACACACACAAAAGCACACTCGATCTTTTGAAACTCACTTAACTCTCAATCTTTTGCTTACAAAATGTGTCTTTTTCTCTTAGTCTTTTGATGAAGGGAATGTGCAAGAGTTACTAAGGTAGGTGGGGGGGGGGGGGGGGGGGGGGGGTATTTATACTTATTTTAGGGTGAAAAGAAGGGGTAGGATTAATCTAGGAGTTGAAGATTAAGGACCAAGATGAGTTGGGAAGTTGTAGTAACTTCCATGAACTCAAATAACTACCCCTCCACCTCATCCACTATCCCTCTCCCACTCATCCAATCCCGACCTACCCTAGAATTGGTGTGCATTGCACACCTTAGTGCATGCACAAACTTTCTAGTGTCCCCATTATTAAGTTATACACATTTAATTAATCAATTTCCCACTAAATGTGTCTACATGACAAGTTAGGGCAATTTAAGAGATAATTAGTTGTGGGCTTCAAAATAGTGGGCTCAAATCCAAGGGCCAATAAAAAATAATTAAATAATTAGGATGGGCTCAAAATAGAGAAATAAATCTTAGGCTTTATAAAATAGGCTTTTATAAGAAAACAAAGAGAAAGAATTATATTTATTTGTTCATGTTATAAAAGATAAT
Source organism: Hemerocallis citrina (assembly GCA_017893485.1). Classification (NCBI taxonomy): domain Eukaryota; kingdom Viridiplantae; phylum Streptophyta; class Magnoliopsida; order Asparagales; family Asphodelaceae; genus Hemerocallis; species Hemerocallis citrina. The sequence continues at coordinate 976,924 of JACEHZ010000731.1, read as the reverse complement.
TTGTATAAGAAAATACATCCAAGATTGCACGTGCACAACACGTAAAATCAACAATTTCACATTAAATGAAAATCAGGGTATTACACCGGTGACCATTCCCCACGATCACATCTCCAAAAGAACCCTCCTCGTAGTCATCAAATATCTCTCTCCCTGGAGTGCAATGAAAATAAGCTCCCGAATCAATACACCAATCTTGAGTGCCCAACTCCTCCCCAGCTGATAAGCATTGATTCTCAAAAAGCCCCACTTGAGCTTTCTTTGGAGTATCTCTGTTCGGTTTCTTCTGGTTCTTATTCATATAAGCCTTACAACTGCGCATCATGTGACCCTTCTCGTGATAATACCAGCACTCAGGCCCATGCCCTCCATCGCTGTCATCAAACCCACTCTCAGATGAACTTCTCTGATCCTTTCTTCTTCAACTGCTCTTAGATCTCCTACGTCTCTTCTCAACGTACATGGCAGAATCTCTAGAAGATGATGATAGATATCCCCCGTTTCTCACCTTATCATCTCCTCGTTCAGAATGCTACTCACCACATCCTGTAGAGTCGCCGAATCTGTCATAGTGCCTGTAATAGTCTGTTCCACCGTACCATAACTATCGGGTAAAGTAGATAGAAGTAACAATGACTGCCCCCTCTCTGAAAACTTCAAACCTGCAGCTTCCATCTGGTTGTAAACCATACAGTAATTGTTCACATGCTCTGCTACTGAACCCCGTTCCTTCAACTTCATATTAACCAATTTCTTCAGATGAAGAATTTGATTAGATGCCGACAGTTTCTCATACATATCCATGAGAATCTCCATAGCCTCCTTTGTGGTCTTTGCCTACGAGATATGAAATAACGCCTTCCTACTCAGCCCCAACTGAATCTGCCCCAGCGCCTTCTGATCCAAACGATTCCACTCCGCCAAGACATTTGCATCCTTGTCTGCACCAACTGGCTTCTCATCAAACAACGGACCATCAAGATCTTTCTGACGAAGATACGCTATCATCTGAATCTTCCACATCGCGAAGTCATTCTCATCGAATCTCTCGATCTTCATCTTGTTATCGGCTATCTCGAACCAACTGCTCTGATACCACTTGTCGGAGAAATCTACTCCCACAACTCGTAGTGCTAATAGCGGAAGTGCACCACAAGCATAGAAACTCCCAAGAAATAGATGAACCAAGAACAAGCCACCACAATATATGGATCTCACAAGAACACAATCAATATGCAGAGATAACCGATACTTCTTATTCCCAAAGAAATACAAATATTATAAAAGAGATTACAACTCTCAATCTCTCTCTCTCACCTTTGAAACACTCGGCACAATCTCTCTTGAAGTTGAATAATGATCACGGCATGGGATATCTAAACCCTAGAGTTTACGGCCATATATATAGCCCCCAAACAAATCCTAAAAGATAAACACAAATATAGCAAATTGGGTCTTTCTCCCGTAAGCCCAAAAGAACAACTCAGCGTCGGTGTCGGTCGACCGCACCCCAAGCCGGTCGACCGCATCGTTCGGATCCAGACCCGAGGGCTGACCGGTGGACCGTACCCCCTAGGTCGGTCGACTGTCCCCTCCTTTGTTGGACGCCTACACTCGAAGAACTCCCAGTCGAATGGGTCGGTCGACCGCACCCCTAGCCGGTCGATCGCAACCCACCAGACTTCTCTTCTTCTACTTGCTGCTTGTCTTCCCTTGCTTCTTTGTCTCCTCCTCTTCTTCTCCAACTTCAAGTACCCCGTGCCTACGTGTATTTGAGGCCACAATTCCTAACACCATCTTCAAGGTATAACTCCTAAACACGATTTATGGTTTTCGCATGGATCCATGGCTATGTTTCGATATTTCTTTGTAATTTTTTCGCTGTGTATTTGATCCGAGACTACCATTGAAACCTAACAGGATGCTCTCTGGAAAATGTAATATCTTACAGTCGCAGTTGCCAACTGCGGCCTAAATACACACTGGGCCATAGTTGGCAACTACAACATGTGTCTGATTGCACTTGAATGCAGTTATTTCCCTGTTTACACAACCGAAGCATGATTCACATCAGAAGCACCTCACATCAAATTACAACATATATTTTGAGCCACCCACAGATTCTCGATAAACCAGATATTGCAAAACCAAAATTTCATCTACCCATGCTTCTTAGTAAGCTACAATATATCACATTGTGGCATCATCACATCTCAGTATCTCACAGTCACAAGCTTCTTAGTTAGCTACAATAACTACAAAAAGTACTTTAGCTTCTTAGTAAACTATTGGGGATACATTAACATATATTACAAGAGATTATACAAAAACATGATGAATTACAATAAATTGTAGCATCATCTATTAAACTAACAATCACATAAATTATAAACTACAAGTGTGATGGAACTCTTGTTTACTAATCGCTCGTAGAAGGCCCAGTACCAGATCTCGAGTGTCGTCCACCACGACCTCATGCTTACCTACGTAAGGCACATTTTCCAGAAGCACCACTCGACCCACCCTGCACAATTTGTATGAACAGTTATGACATAGTAATGAAACTAAATATATATAAACTTGTTAAAATTGTTACAACTTACTCGTGAATTACTTCTGATACCAGCGGGAATATCATGTTTACAACCACACCTATTGTGTCCTATTTGATGACATTTACCACAAGTTAGTGTACTCCTAGAGCTTGCTCCGACATCCATGTCATTGCGAATGCGTGTAGTTATCGGCCACCCTTTTCTACATCTTCAGAGTCTCGCATCATCTATTAGTTTGGGACCAATTTGGATAGGCCAATACGCTTGGTCTTGCACAGGATGAAAGGTGGGCATCCAAGTTTTCGCTAAGGATACAACAGAATAGAACAGATCAATATACGGTTCGTAATCGAGTGTCTGAGAAGCACAAGCCGCCAATATATGTGAACAATGAATATGCTAAAGCTGAAATTTCCTACATGTACATGTACGTGCTCCCAAGTCAACAATCTGGGATTTTCCTGAACGTCATTAATGTTATCGTTTGGATGCTCATCATCTTCATATTCCTCCTGTTCTACATCTACCTCCAATTCTTCATATTCTTCATCTTTTACTAACTCATTGTTAACCGTAGCATGGCCAAAATCATGAACAATGTTATCGTTATCGACAAGAATGCGGATAAAGCTTGAATTGGATGGTGGCAAGTCATGTCAAGGGGAATTTGTTGGTATTGGATTTGTGAACATGTTTTCTTGTCGAGGCGACAATCTTTCATGTGGTTCAGGACTAGGATGGGTACTTGTCTAATTAGTCGGTACTTCACGTACTGGGCTTGGAACACAATTAACAAGTGGCGGACTATTAGGAAAATTAATTTTGACAACATATAACTCCAATGTAGTCAAACTAGAATTCGGATCAACTGTTCTTGCAATCGTGGAAGAAATAGTCATCATCGCCTAGAGGTACTGTCATGAAATATTGGGACTTTCCTTTTCCCGCTGCATGTCGAGCTCGGATTTTAATATTACAATCACGTATATCCCAGTGAGTAATTTCGTACACATTTTCTACTAGTTCGTGTTTGTAATATTACGGGGAGCCCAAACTACTTCCGGTTCGACATCACTATAACAAGCTCCTAACTTTGGGTCTCGAAATGATCCCCCTCATAATATAACCAAATAGGAATTTTGTAATCCATACTTATACGTAAATGGAAGAATATGCGAGTAACTATCTAATCAAATACATAAGACACATAATTTATACTTGATGGATATGTATGAATAACTTCAAAAAAACCACGGTGTTTGAGAGCGGAGATGACGACACAAATGATGTGGAACAATACAAACACGGTGCTAATAGTCGCGGGTGTTGTCGAGTTGAATGTGGGTGGCGAGATTTGGAGAATTTGGTGACGAATTGTGAAATTAGGGTTTGAGGATTGAAGGTTGATGGGGAGAGAAAGCTGGGGCCAAGTTGATTTATTAATTATGAAAAGATTTTACGGAGTGGGAGGAGCAAGATTAGTTTCAAAGAATTTGGGTTTCGAAATTGGGGAATATTTGAAGATGAAGATGAAGATGAAGTGAAGTGAAGTGAAGGGGAGAAAGAAGATTTTAAGAAGAGGCTGCAGTTGTGAACTGCGGCCTCAGTATTATCGAGACCGCAATACCCAACTGCGGCCTAGTGAAATCTCCTATGAATAACTTTAAGACTTGAGAAATTTTAAAACAAAGTCTTAGGAGTGTATTTAGGCCACAGTTTGCAACTACGACTTTGAAGTCGAAGAAGCTGCAGTTTAGTAATGCAGCTTGTGAGGACAGACATATTTTCGACATTAGTTTCGAAAGAGACTATTTTAAAAATTAGTTTAAAAAAAGGACCTATTTTGGGGGAAAAATCAGGAAGAAGTCAGTTATCAATTTATAAATTCCTCAAATTTCTGCACTCTCCTTCCAAATTTGACCTCTGAATAAAATAAAGGAGAGACTCTTTGCCTCTCTTCCTCCACTTCCCTCACCTTTAATCTCCTAAAAAATTATCCCTCTTGATCCAACTGCTCAACCCATTATCAGGTTCTTGATCTTCACTCTCCTTTCTGGATCTGGGTTTTTTTCAAAATTTAATTTTGTGCTCTTTTTGTTGTGTTTTGTTTACTAATATGTTCAAAAACCCTAATCAGTTCTGAAATTTATAGCTATTTTCATTGAATGCAGTTGCTTTAATTTACAATTGAAACCCATCAATTAGAGAAGAAAACCCAAGAAAAATGATTGGTAGAAAAGCCATGGGGAAAGCTTCCCCCCTATTTTTAGTCATTTTGGCATTAGGATTCTTCATTGCCACCTACAATTTGGCCACTTTGGTGATTCACAATCAGAATCGCGAGGCGAAGGAGGAGGAGGAGCTGATTGCTTCTACTTTTGACCCTGTGGTGAAGAAGCCCAAGGAGGAGAAGGGGTCCCCGAGGCCGTTTCATGTCGCGCTGACTGCGACGGATGCTCCTTATAGTAAGTGGCAGTGTAGGATAATGTACTATTGGTATAAGAGGGTGAAGGAGATGGAGGGGTCGGAGATGGGAGGATTTACGAGGGTGCTGCATTCGGGGAACCCCGATGAGTTGATGGATGAGATACCGACGTTCGTCGTTGACCCTCTTCCAGCTGGCATGGATCGGGTAAGGATTGTTCCATTCTTGGATTTAGTTTTGTTGATGATTGCTCTGTATTCAATTTTGTTGTCTGCTTATGATATATACTGTGAAGTTGTCGGACTGAAATTGGAAAGTTAATGGAGTCTATGGCTAGATGTTAGAGATGTGTCTTTTTTCTTTAGAGACTTTCCGTATGTTTTTTTTCCCCATTAGTTGACATTCACTGTAGAGGGTGGCCAGCTGTTCTTGAGAATGTGTATTGTTTTTGCCTTTCTCATGAAAGGGGAGTACATAGTGAGAAGGGCGGGGAAGCTAAAGTTGGAAGTATTTGATTGTTCACCATAGGAAGATCCCACAGTTCATGAATTGGTGAAATCGAAATGGTAATTTCTGAAGGTTGTCACACCCATGTTAGGAGCATATCAGGTGCCGGAACTCTTTGGAATATACCCAAAAGATTACCAATTTTTATATGTATTGATAAAAATAAAAATATCACTATTAGTGTTCAAATAAGTTGATGAATGATGAGTATGTCTATGGGTGGTTGAGTGTGCTTACAACCTTGTGTAATTTCAAAAGGATGATGTAGTCTTTTGTTAGAACAGAAACCTTTCTTCTTTAGTTTCACTAAGAACACAAAAATTGCAGACTTATATATAAAAATATTCTGTTAGTGGTTTTTATATACAATACACAGCTCTTATATTCACCTGCTTGAGCCCTGCTCATGTAGTGTGGTATGTCCACCTCCTACGCATCAGATGGATTATATAACTAAATCCCCATGTGAAACATATTGACTCACTTTTCCATTAGGTTTCTTTATGGATATATCTAAAACCCAACATATACAAATACAACTTTAACAAAAAAGGTCAATATCCTGGATGTCTTGGATTCACCACATGAATTATTTCTTATCATGTATAATCTGACTTAATTTCATTTATTTGCTTTTGAACTGACGGTGAAAGAAATAAGACTTCAGATATAATATTAGAGAAGTTAGTTCGCACATAATATATTTTATGTATAAATAGCAATAAATTACAACAGTACAGAAACTTTTGCTATGTAATTTCATCAATTTCCATGAGTAGTACGTGAATTATAGAGATAAGAATTTCAGTATACTATGTCATGTAAGCTTGCCTCTTATTTGATTTTTTTCTGGAAATATTTGTGTTCTTTCCACTGGGTCTGGGTCTGGGTCTGTGTACTGTACAAGTTTACATACTCTATGAAGCTTGGTGAGATGTTCTGTACTGCTTAAAATTTGTGAACTATAATAGTAAAACCGAATGGCTTACTGTTTGCATCTCACCCCTGGTGTTCTAAAACTAAGATACAACTAATGAATAATCTGGCATGCAAATTTGCTATCTGGTGATACCTAAACTTGTGTCTGACTGGCCCATTTCAAAATTCTCATAGTAGCACACAAGGCTTTATCTTTAGTGAAAAAACAAAATTATTAATGCATTTAATACTATGCATATGCATTATTCTCCTAGATATAGATAATTCCATGACTTAGAATGTTAGAGTCCCTTTACCTACAAACCACACAGGGGCGAAGGCAGAATAATTTTACCGGAAGGGCCAAGATAAAATTCTATGATTACATGTAAAAATATAGAGATTTTTTCATAACTTTTAGGGGGGGGGGGGCAAACAATAAAACTGAGTTTTCATGTGGGTTAAATTATAATTTTTTGAAGGGTTTATAAAATTTTCAATAGTGTGAAGGGGGTTTTTGAAAATTCGGGGGGGGGGGGGGGGGGGGGGGGGGGGGGGGGGGAGCACCCCCGGGCCCTCACTAAGCTCCGTCACTAAAACCACATGACTAAATTTGTAGAACCATTAACCAGCTGTCAACTTGAAGTTGATATAGATTTTTAACAGCCAAAGAAATTTAGGGGATTGCTGCAAAAATATGTGGTGACCTGTAAGGCTGTAATATAACTTTCTCCATTATATTGTTTCCTGCCATTTAAGTTCATATGGAGGACAAGGAATTTCGTCACGGAGAATAACTTTTATCGATGAGATTCAGTGTAAGATCAAAGATCCAAACTCAGGTTCAACCTTTTTTCAGTATGGAAAAAGAAAAGAAAAAAAAAACTATTCGTTCTCATTATCCTGTTCCTGTACTGTTTGGATGAAACAAGAAAACTTGTTGACAATATTATGCTTTCTTTTTTATATTGTCAAAAAATGAAAATTAATTACGAAAGCATAATTCTTTAACTAGAACTTCATACATAATGTAACTTCAGCTTTGCTTGTTGTCCCAGGGTTATATTGTGTTGAATAGACCATGGGCGTTTGTGCAGTGGCTAGAGAAAGCAACAATTGAAGAAGAGTATGTATGAGTCCATGTTTCCCTTTCTTATATTCTTTGTATTATCATAAATCTGATAATTATTTCTGGCTTATATAAATGCAGTTATATACTAATGGCAGAACCAGATCACGTCTTTGTGAACCCTTTACCAAATTTGTCTCGAGGGGATTATCCAGCAGCATTCCCATTTTTCTACATCAAACCATCAGAAAATGAAAAAATTATACGTAAATTTTATCCTGAAGAGAAGGGTCATGTATCTGATGTTGACCCTATTGGCAACTCTCCTGTAATTATTCGAAAGGTGTGTATCATTTTACTAGTTGCAACTCTAGTGCAGTATATTGTAATTTAAGTGAAATTTATAGGGAATTATACTGAATCAAATCATAGTTATTTGCAATATTTAAAAAATATCCGTACAAACTGCTCACTTTCTGCTACCTTTGCAAGCTAAAGTAAAGGATATAGACGAACAAGGAAACATGTAATTTGAAAAGTTAGTAGGAAATATATAAATATGCTAAAACTTTTTCTGCATACATATATGACAATTTTGTCAAGTTAAGTTGATTTACTTATATCACATAATTGAACTGAACCTTTTGGCCTGTCTCTCACATAACATTTATCCTGGTTGGCTTATGTTATACACAGTCCCAGCTGGAAAAAATTGCTCCTACATGGATGAATATATCATTGAAGATGAAGGATGATCCAGATACAGATCAAGCATTTGGATGGGTATTAGAGATGTGAGACTTTTCACATGCATGCGTGCATGCATGTATCTCATTTCAATATCAAGCATCCTGGAATATATTTATATATTTATATCTTTTCTTTTATGCATATGCCCAAAGGTATGCATATGCTGTGGCTAGCGCTTTGCACGGTGTGCATCATATTCTTCGCAAAGATTTTATGATTCAGGTAACGAATGCTATTGCTTCAGTTTCTTTCTGCTCATTATATTCTATCATTAGAAAATTTTCATTGAAATTGCTATAGTGTTTTGCTTATAATACACTGAAATGTTTTTACGATTTGGTTTCAGCCTCCATGGGACTTAAAGGTGGGGACAACATTCATAATTCATTATACTTATGGATGTGATTATACATTAAAGGTAACTACATTTTCTGTTCATGCGTAGATCTTTAGTTTGAGTTGTTTACATTGCACATAACTTGCTCACTCTTAAAGATAAGTATAATGTATTTCATACATTGTACTTATAAATTAATAGTGAGTTTCTTTGAACTTGTTTCCAAAAATTTAGACTGAAATGTTCTCCTAACATAGACTTGCTAATAGTGCATGGTCATAAGAACTCAAATTGGTTCTCATCTTCGAGTTAATTTTTGGGTCAAAGGAAAATCTATGAGTGTTAGTTTTATACTAAATACTTGATGTTTATTTAGGGTGAACTAACTTATGGGAAGATTGGTGAATGGCGCTTTGACAAAAGATCATACCTTCGGGGTCCACCACCAAAAAACCTTTCGTTGCCGCCACCAGGAGTTCCTGAAAGTGTGGTATGTCATCTAATTTAAAAATGCTAAAAAATTTAAATTACAATTGCAATTCGTTTTTCTACTTAAGTGGATAAATTAAAATGGGTTATGTGAACCATTTGCTTGTTATTTTAAGCTATTTCTGTGAGTTCATGAAGTTGTCCTGCTATCCTCTTTTTTGTAGTTTCAGTCTATGTACCTACTCCTTGTTACCTCATATTAATAATCAGTTACATTTTGTTGCCTCAGTAAGTTGGTCGATTAGGGTATGCAAATAAGATAAGATACTTTGTTGTGTAGGTTGATATCTGTCAAATTATCTAAACATGTGGAGAAGTTGAGTGACATATAAATCTGAATGAGAAACTATATATATATATATATATATATATATATATATATATATATATATATAGGGAGTCTTCCATTGCAAATGCAATGCAAGTGCAAACGGTGCGTCTATCTGTCCTATGGATGATCCGAACCGTTCACATTGTTTAACATGGTCAATTTAGTCTAGAAATATAAAATCAAGTCATTTGAAATTCATTGTTCAATACATCATGTCATTATAAAAAATAATGATTTTTCAGCCATACAATTTGTAACATTTCAATGCATGGGCAAACGAATCTTAGACGACTTTGATTTCTTATCCATAGACTAATTTGGTCATGTTGTGAATGGTTCGGATCATCTATAGGATAGATAGACGGATCGTTTGCGCTTCCATTGCGTTTGCAATGGAAGACTCTCCTATATATAGAGAGAAACCTTCCGTTGTGCACTTGCCTCCGTGTGCAATCGGCCTTTCGGTCTTCGTATTGAGGATCCAAACCGTTCACATTGATCTACACATCTAAATTAGTCTAAATATGTAAAATCAAGTCATTTGAAATTCATTTGTCCATCCATCATGTCATTATAATAAAAAAAATATTCAGCCTTGTAACACTTCAATGCATTTGCAAATGTATTTCAAATCTTAATTTTACATGTAGATCAATGTGAACGGTTCAGATCGTCGATACGAAGGCCAAAAGGCCGAATGCACACGGAGGCTAGTGCACGACGAAACATGACTCTCTCTCTCTCTCTATATATATATATATATGGGCAAAAGTCAATAAATGCCCCATCATTTCCATTTTAATCAAGAAACCCCCCCAACATTTATTTTGAATCATGAAATTCCCCTCTGGCATAATAAACGTTGGGGAGTTAAAATGGAAATGATGTGGCCGTTTATTCACAAAATTTAAAACTTCTTAAATCTGGCAAAATGGTGGAGTAGCCCACGAAACTTGGCTTTAAAGCAGCAACATTCAGAATTTCTCAAAATCAGTCGCAAAAGGGAACAAAATGTAGCCAAAATAGTGTAATTGAGAATTTCTAAAAATTGACCGAAAACAATGGTGGACTGTGTAATCTATAAAACCAAGCCAAAATAATTAAATTTTAATTTTCTCGAAATATGTCGAAAATGGTGGCCAAAATAGTGAAAATCATAAATTTCTCTAAATCCGCTGAAAACAGTGGACTATAATCGATAAAGTTCTTGGCAAAACAATGCAATTCTCAGTTTCACAAAATCAACCGAAAGTGGTGGATTATTACACAGGAAAAATGGTCAAAACAGTGAAATTTGAATTTCTTGGAATATTGTCGAAAACAGTAATATTAACCCACAAAATCTGGGCAAAACAGTAAAATTCATAATTTCACAAAATTAATCGAAAATGATGGGTTATATAGCCCACGAAATTTGGCCAAAATATGTAATTTCTCAAAATATGTTGAAAACAGTATACTATTGTCACGCCCCGCTTTCCAAAATATGGGATTACGAGTTCGTGACGAAGACCCAGCGAATGATATTAACATCATCCATAAGGTGTACCAGTCTTAACTCAACAATATGAAAAATGAATAATCACAACCATACAGATAAATATAATCACATAAAGCACAATTGGAATTAAACTTTCAATAGTTTAACATAATAACCAGTAACTGAGAAAACAAACAACGGTTACGGGTCAAAAAGCCTGGAATACAAAGTTCAACAAATGAATAACAATGCGATAAAGAATAACATAGAAGAAGAAAATTTATTCGAAAGCAGCTCCTGCTCCAACTCCTAGAAGAATTGCTCACCAATGCCTCCTGACAAATCTCCTTGTTCACCTGTAGCTGGATCAACTAGAGTGGAAAAGAAAATGTCCTTAGAACAAGTATGGACAGCAAGTAGTGAAAAACAAAGAGTAAGGGGACATGGTACACCAAAGAGTATGAATCAAGATCAAAGTCCAAAAGCAATAATAATGTCAATAAACGATGGTCAAGTGTACAAGTGTCAACTTAAGTTTATTAGTATGTTGTTCTTCCTATCTAGTGCACGTACTACTGCGTTCCATACTACAGGTTCGGTGCACGCAAACACTGTACGTTTTAGACATAGTGGTGGGATCTACAGAGCGTGTACTCGGTGCAATAAGACAACATGATAACAAGTTCACGAGTATTTTCTCCACCTTCCATGTCAATAGTACGAGTACACAAGGACTATCGAGTACATTTTCTGAGATTATCCACTACTACATCAACCCTTATTAACCCCGGCTTGTTTAATATTTTATTATTTCATTCATGGTCATGCAAGTGTGTATATAAGAGTGTCAAGGCGGTGATAAGATGCAACAAAATGATACAATGCATGATAAAATACAAGAAATAGTAAATCTGAAAAGGCAGACACAACAGTACTAAAACAGCAGTAACTCATAAACTACAACTCGAAATTCGATTCCATTGAAGGGACAGTAAACTAGACATCCGGGGCTGCAATTTATATTCAGCAAGTTTTTATTGATTCTGAGTGTAACTAGGTCAATTATCCTAATCTTTACAGGTTAACTGTTCTGGCAGCAACTTACAGTCAAAATTTTATTGGTAGAAACTAGGTGTAAAATCAATATAAAAATCTACAAAAATTAGGAATGGATCCTAAACATGTCTACTAAGTGTTTGGAAAGTTTCATGCCATTATACTACTGTTATCATGGTGTTTCAACTGAAAATTGTGTCGATGTTTTATTAATTTGCGATCTGGAAGGTACAGACCAGCAGTGACTAAAACTGCGATATCCACAGCTCACAGATTGGAATCTAGATCCGTCAATTGGTCTGGAAACTAGATTTATTAGGCTACAATTCTCTTTTATATTGTTTTGACTGATTCCTATTGTAACTGGGTCAACACCTCAGTACAAAATAGAAAAGGCAGAAAGGCTTAACAAAATCATCATATAATTGTCAAAATGAATAATCAACATGTTCTTGTTGTCATGCAATGCATTAACATTAAGGTACAGCAAGTTGAGATGAAATTCTACTGTATAAAAGGCAATATTATCTTATCACGATTCAATTCTTGAGATCTCAATCGATTAACATGTATTCATATCATGGTATATTTCTCATATACAAGTTCTAGTCAATTTGTTCATGTCGTGTGTGCATGTAAGTTTGGATTTGAATCAATGGATATTGGCACGAGTCAAGGATACTTCGGGTTAGCTCGTGTAAATCCTAGGTATTCCCAACGGAAAGTATACAAAGCAAAGTTAAGATAATTGAAGTGGAACTACTTGCGGAAGAGGTCAAAAATCTTGAACTAGAAAAATAAACCAAGTTCAAGTGGACTTGCCTTTTGTAGACGATTAGATTAGTCCGAATATGCGAGAATAACGGGATCGGAATCCTGGGCGACACTCTAAAATACGTGCGGGACACGAGCAAAATACCAAACAGCAAATCCACCACACAACTCCACGCCGGATCTCTCACACAAACACCGAACACCACTTCCGGATCTCCAACCCACAAACACCACACAGCAAAAGCAGCCACTCGCAATTCGTCTTCCAACTTCGACAGAGAGAGCGAGAGAGACTCAGCGACGAAGGTGGCCTTCGGTGGACAATGGTGGTGGCGATCGGAGGAGGACGAAGGGGCTCTCTGTTGGGTTGCGGGGGTGACGATTGGAGGGCGGCAATGGTGGCAGGCGGTGGCTCGACGAGATGGCAGCGGAGTCGATGGGGGAGAGCGGGAGGCTCAACGAGGCGAAGGGCGTCGGGGAGGCTTGCGGTTGAGTTGTGGAAATTGAAGACGACAGCGGTAGGGGAACTCGAGGTTGAAGGACGGTGATGGTGGCCTCAGAGGAGACTGGCGATCGGAGGGATGGGTGAACTCGAGGAGGCGGTTGCAGAAAGTGAGGCGACTTGACTTGGCTCAATGGAGGAAGATGAAGGGGGGAGGAAGTCGACAATGGCGGTTGTTGAAGGTGAGCGGGGGTGCTCGGTGGTCGAGGAGACCTGGAGGTGGAGCGGATGACGACGATGGGGTTGTGGACAGCGACGAGGTGCTGAAGACGAGCGGGGCTGAGCGATGAGGAGCTAGAGGTGGAAGGAGATGAACAGGGGCGTGACTGGCGATGATGATGGCCGAGGCGGAGTGACGAGGAGGATGGAGGTGCTGAAGGCGAGTCTCGATGTGGGGAGTTGGTCGAGTGGGGATAGGTGAGGGAGAAGATGAACAGTTGGGGGTTTCTATGTTTTGATTTGAAACAGGGGAAGAGAGAGGGAGACGGGGGGAGAGAGAGTTAACAGGGGTTTTAATAAAAGTAATAATATAATATTGATTAAGGGAGGGTAGTTACGAGATAGTGGGGTGAGTGTGCAGTTGAGGAGATCTGGGTTGGTTGTTAGAGGAAATATGGGTTTGTGGGTTTGGGTAGACTAAGATTTGGGTTCAGGATCCAATAAGGAGATGAGTTTGGGTAGATAATAGTGTGGGCTTGAAAATGGATTAGACTAACAAAAGATAACAAGGATAATAATAATAACAATAATATAAGGAATAATAAATTGCAACAGAAGGCCCACAACAAGGCCAAGATCCAAAATACATTGAAAAAGAAAAGAGAACATTACAAAATACAAGAAAAATCCGTACAACCGGAAACAGGGGTTACAACTATATAGCCCACAAAATGTTTGCCAAAACGACGATATTCAGAATTTCTCAAAATCGACCAACAAATGGTGGGTGCGCGAAATTTCTCAATATCAATCAGAAACGGTGGATTATAGCTAGCAAATTATGGCCAAAGAGTGAAATTGGATATTCGTTGAAATATGTCGAAAATGGTGGATAGTAACTCACTAAATCTGGCGAAAAAGTGAAATTCATGATTTCTCAAAATCAGTCGGAAACGATGATGAATTCTAGCCAAAACTATGAAATCGTGAAGTTTAGAAAACTATGGACTCTAGCAAATGTAGCCAAAAGGCGAAGTTTGAAATTTCTTCAATATGGCTGAAAAGAATAGTATATAGCCTATAAAATCTGCACAAAACAGTGAAATTAAGAATTTCACAAAATGAACCCAAAACTATGGATTAGCCCTTGAAATTAAACAAAAAATAGTGAAATTTTGGAATTTCTCAAAATTGATCAAAAGTGGTGGATTTTAGCCAATGGAAATTGGCAAAACAGTGAAATTCAGAACTTTCCTAAATCGGTTGAAAACGGTGGATTATATAGCCCACAAAATCTAGCCAAAATGGTGATATTTGAACTTTCTCATAATTGACCATTAAATGATGGGTTATAGCACGGTGAAGCAGTGGCGGAGCCAGACGAATCAAAATGGGGGTCCCAAATTTTTTCCCCCCCGGCATCCGATATAATTGAGCCTTTAATAAGAGGTGGATTAGACTTGGGGGTCCCAATTTTTTTTAACTGGGGGGGGGGCAAATAAAAATTTTGGTCTATATTAGGGGGTTTTACAAAATTTTTGGGGTCCCAAATGTCCCCCCTCCTCACTTCCTCCCTCCGCCACCGCGGTGAAGGATATTTGAAATTTCTCATAATTGACCATAAAACGATGGATTTATAGCCCATGAAATCTCAGAATAAACAACGAAATTTGATATGCCTCAAAATTGTTCGATATGGTGGAATGGTAGACAAAATCTGGTCGAAACAGTGAAATTGGCAATTTTTTCTTGAAATATGCCGAAAATGGCAGATCATGAAATTTTGTCAAAACAGTGAAATTTAAAATTTTCCAATAACGGTTTCGAAAAATCCGCTGAAATTGTTGGACTTCAGCCCATAAAATTCCGTAAAAACAGTTAAATTTAGAATTTCTTGTAATATCTCGAAAATGATGGACTATAGTAAACAAATCTGGCCAGAACAGTGAAATTATAAACGGTGGACTATAACTCAAATTTCGCAAAAACTGTGAAATTCAGAATTGCGCAAAATCTACCGAGATCTCGCAAAAACACTGAATTTTAAACTTTCTCGAAATATATTGAAAACTGCCAAAACGGTGAAATTCAGAATTTCTCAAAATTGGATGAAACAGTGCACTACAACAACCCAACAACCCAGGTGAGGTGATAATAGTGAAATTTTGAATTTCTTCAAATATGTATACTTTATGATTGGATGGTGCTGTGGAAAAGACTGCTTCTGATTGACTATAATACTGACAGATTTTAACCGTTAAATACCATAATGAAGAAGAGTTACTTGCTAAAGATACTTATTGTGTCAATTGTTTGAGTGGATTACTGTATCTATAGTAAATAACAAAGGTAAAATGACTTAAGTGCTCAATGTAACTCAAAACTGATTTTTTATGTTAAAAAAACTCTTAAAAGAGCTTTCCTGTAGATCTTTCGATTCAGAATTTTGTTGGTGAGTTCGTATTTTAAAATATTTTATTTTCTATTTGCAAGAATTCAGAATTTTGTTGGTGATGTTCTTATTTTTACATATATAGTTTGCTATTTGCAAAAATACACAGCTACTTACTGGTTTAGCCATTGCAGGTTACCCTTGTGAAAATGGTGAATGAGGCTACAGCTAACATTCCAGGATGGGATGATTCCAGATAACGAATAACTGGACATAATGTTTCCAGATAACAACTGGACATACTGATACACAAATCTCAAAGAGCGAACATATATACGTAGTAGGGGAGGATACATGTCTCTGGTGAGAGTAGATGAATCATACTTGCACGTGCATTGTTCAACAAAATTCAACTCGCCAATGAATCTATATGAAAGCTTTTTCCATGGATCAACGATGCATTTCAAGGGTTTCTTCAAAGTTTTCATTCGTTGAAACGAGTTTTGTGAAGAACATCATGTAATTGTGGGATTGTTTTCTTCTTCTAACCAAGTTTTTGTCAAACTTTTAGTACTGTTCGCTAAGTTTGTTGGGATCAACAGTGTATCAGTTCTAACTTGTATAATGCTTTTAATCTCCATAATTTCACATCTACAAGATGGCAAGTTGATATTTTGAATATTTGCCTGTCTCCTCACTGAATAATAGATGGGTGTTGTTTGTATGGGGAAAATAAATAAATTGTTTCGGTGTATAAGCGTTGACAACAGTTTGTTATTTGGTAAATCAGTGAATTGTTTTTTTAGAACATTTCTTGATGTGTCCCATTCTTGCACGGGGCCATGATAATCCTGTCTTAAGCAGGCAAAGCTTTTTCTCATTCTTAAGTGAGATCGAGGAGATATTAATATGTGATGTTGGAAAATCTCTCTCTTTGATATGGAATGGATGGTTATGGCCGGATACCAAAAAAATAAAAACAAAAACAAAAACGTAAACAAGCACAAAGCATATGCTTCCAGATCAAATATGGCTAGAAATACTCAATCATGTAGTTCATAGCAAAGATTCATTGTTTCTATTGCATCCTCTCTCTCTTCTAAGCTGAAAGAACAAAGACTGATAATACAAGACTGTGGGGGCAAAATGACAGTTCAAGAAAAAGCCTAGCCTCTTCCTCAACTTAAAATTATCAAAGCCATATTGACTCCATGTTATTAGGATAAGAATTTTCACAACATACTCTCAACATCAGAAAATCATCATGTAAGAACCTCACCATGCTACTTTTCTTTCTTTCTTTCTTTTACCGGAAAATATGCGTTGATTTCCGCTCTACAGAAGAATAGAAAGATCGTAAAACTAATCAACTCTCTTTCTATCATGCATGCTTTCCATTTAGACTTGTTGGCTCGCTTTTTTAGCAGCACCAAACCTCATCTCCCCAGAGGAGGTTGTGCTAGAATCTGACGGGTTGAGCCCATAATCGTTGCTATATTCATTTGTCTCCTCCAAAGCAATTCTCCGGAACTGTCTCATCTTCGTGGAGTATGTGCCAGAGTCGAAGTCTTGTGAGCCTGATGAGCCACCACTGCCACTAAACTGTGAGCTTTGCCCAGGCTTTACCCCATCATTCAGGTCATCGAATGATACAATGTCGCCTTCCAAAGCACGCACAATCTGTTCAAGAATAATTAAACCGTTTCCTTTCATAGTCACAGTAATTAAATGCAAACTATACCTTCAGCGAAATCTCAAGGAATTTTACTGCTAGTTGTTAGGGCAATAGCATCAGCTAGTTATCCAGAAATACATAAAGTGAAAAAAGAAAAAAAGTATAATTTCTAAAACTTAAGAAACTATGGAGCTGTCCATCAAGGTTTTAGCACATGTTTTATGTTTTGACCGAAAGGAGTAGGTAAATACTAAGGCAAACATGTACATTGCTCGGTGTGGTGATTGGTCCATATTGGGGAGTCAAATTAGTAGAGATGACAGACTCTCATGCAAAGTAATAGACCGAGGCAACAGGTAAGCTTACTTTCAATGTTTTTATGACTAGCAAGTATGATGGGAAAAACATTCGAGGTTTGTATGATGAAAAAAGGAAGGGCTTTCGTCCATACCTGACTCATTTTCGGGCGCCTCCTAGCAGAATGGCGAACTGATGCAGCAGCGCATGCTATCATACGCGCCATCTCAGGTGCAATGAAGTTCCTCTCCAGATTCGGATCCACCACCAGCTCGTACTTCTCTTCAGCCAATACTTGTCCTAACATTGGCCTCGCCTATTAGGAAAAGAATGTCAATTAGTACAACTCCAAACCTCATTGATAATGAAACTTTATTCACCATCCAAAACAGTTGGAAAATCCTTTATATTATGTGTATTAGTTAAGGAATATCCCAATTGAATTGTAGAGTTATCTGACAGAATGTGATCGAAGGGGACAAATGGGAGACTCATAACCATATGAGGGGATTAGAAAAAAAATTGCGAAAGATACTGACCCAATCAACCAAACTATCCTCCATCATGTTCGTGTGATCAACAGGCTTGCGCCCACTTATAAGCTCCAACAACATGACACCAAACGAGTAGACATCAGACTTCTCTGTAAGCTTTCCAGTTGATGCATACTCAGGAGCCAAATAGCTGAACTCATTGTCGTTTAAAAAATTTACAGTAATAATCAAAGAGTGTTTTGACAAAATAAAAAAGATTTTAAAAAAATGTAAAATTTCTGGATCCTGTATTTGCAAATATCTAAAAGTTTAGCTCACCCGAAGGTTCCCATGACGCGGGTGGAGATATGAGTGTTTGTGTCTGAATTCATCTTAGCCAGTCCGAAGTCAGCAACCTGATTGATCGAAGAACTCATGCAAGTAAAAAACTAAAATACCCTCAACTTTTGAATATATAGGGGTGGCAATGAAACCAGATAAACTAGTAACTGATCCAAATTCGCCTGAAAAGCATTATTAGATCCCCGAGTGTGTACTGCAGGTTCATAACAAATCCTTTATAAACATGATTATGGGACGATTAATATTTATTAAAGAAAACAATGAAATGTGGATTTTGAATTGCGGGTGGATCGTACAGAAACGCTGGTAGATCGATATTAGATCTTGAAAGAACCAACCAGAATCAAAATCATTGCCACCCCTAACTGATATTTGTGCAATTTGAATGATCAAGTAGTCTTACCATAGCTTCATACTTGTAATCAATTAGAATATTAGAAGCTTTGATGTCACGATGTATGATCCGAGGGTGACCTTCACATGAAAATTGTGTATTGTATGAGCATAGTAAAAGGAATAGATCGAGATCACCATTACACCTTAAGCCCTTTGCATTGAAATAGGGCTGACAATATATGAAGAAAACATCTAAACTACATATACTCACAGTCTTCATGAAGGTATGCAAGGCCTTTTGCAGATCCAATTGCAATCTTAAGTCTTGTAGGCCAATCCATTGTTGGAACACCTTTTCCTGCAAAAAATGTCGAAAACACAATCATGTCTTTAAAAAAAAAAGGGTATTAAAGAGGTTTACTTTCCGTATTAAAGCTAAGGTCCTTCACATCAAGAAGGAACACTGTCCTCTGATATATCACCCCAAAAAGCACTGAAATTTTATGTTCTTGATGCCAAGGACCTAACATATACACCATGAGTGAAGGAATCTAACCATGGAGATGGTACTCGAGCGTGTTGTTGGGAACAAAATCATAAATGAGCATGCGCTGCACCCCACTGATACAATACCCCACAAGAGAAACAAGATGGCGATGATGGACTCGGCTGATAATCTCTACCTCAGCTTGGAACTCTCTCTCCCCTTGCCCGCTCCCGCTCTTGAGCTGCTTCACTGCCACCTCCTTGCCCGTGGGGAGCACACCCTTATAGACGTAACCAAATCCGCCTTGGCCAATCATGTTAGATGGCGCAAACCCTCCGGTTGCAGCTGCCACCTCTTCGTAGGAGAAGGTGCTCTTATTGAACCCTAATGCGTAGTTTGGTGAAAGTGGTGGCAGTGAGTTACCTCCAACAGAGTAGGCCCCTGATCCTGATGTGTCGCCACTAATGTGAATCGGAGATTGTTGTTGCCACCCGCCTCCTGGTGGTGGGGGGATCTTGATGTTGTGATCCATCCCCTTACCATTTTGCCATGCTGGAGTTGTAGCAGCATTATATTTATAGTAAATAGTAAATCAAAAGTTTACTACAATCATTTTTCATATACAAAACCTTTGATCTCAAAAAAAAATGTCAGTAGGCTAAGACAGATGATACCTTTACCCCCCTGACCGTTTGGGTAACTATATCGCGGCTTCCTCTTCTTCTTGATGACATAAAACAATGCAGATATCAACATCAGGACGACAAACATTCCAATCCCCAAACCAATCCCCATCAGCAGCGTATTATTCGAATTTGATTCATGGCTCTTTGACTTCCCCCCAGAGTCGTCTGGATCACCATCTTTGCCATCAGGTGGTGATCTATGTTTTACGCCTGGCGGTCCTGGTTTCCAATTATCGTCTGGATCACCATCTTTGCCATCTGGTGGCGATCTATGCTTTACGCCTGGTGGTCCCGGTTTCCAATTATTGTTCAAATTGTCGTCTGGTTCACCATCTTTGCCATCAGGAGGCGATCTATGTTTAACGCCTGGTGGTCCTGGTTTCCAATTACCACCTGATTTTGATGGTGGTGCAAACTCTCCAGAATTGTCCGATGAGGGGTTCAGTGGCAATGGTGAAGAGCCTGAGGAAGAGGACGGATTGGACGGGGCCGGGTTAGAACCAGAATTTGGGGTAGGGACGGACTGGGAAGGTTGGTTTGGAGTGTTGTCAGCATTGGAGGGAGAAGATTTGGTTGGAGACTTGTCATCATCAGGCGGCGGCGGAGAGGTGTCAGATGACGGGGGTGAGGATTCGGACGAGGATGAGGGTGGGTCATCAGCAGGGGAAGATTTGGATGAATCCGTTGTAGGGGAATTGTCGGAAGGGGAAGCAGCCGAAGCCATTCTTCGAGGGCTTCACCCTCCCTGTAACTAAATGCCTGTGAATGCAGGCACAAACTTCCTGCAAAACAGAGGTGGTTTAAGAATTGACGGAAAAAATCGATGAGTGCAAGAGAATGAGAATGTGAGAGAAATAAAAAAAAGAAGGCGAAAAGGGAGAGAAATGAAGAAAACAAACCTTTCCTGGGTGAAGGGGAATGGAAGGATGCAAGAAATTGGGGGGGTCAAAAGCTGCTTTGGTTCTCCTCAATAATTGGGATTCTATTTGGGATTTTGCTATTTTTGTCGGAGTTTTCATTTTGATCAAACAAGAACAGAGCAAACAAAAAAGGTAGAGGTGGTTGATAACCAGATGAGGCTATTTTTGATTGGCAGTTGGCTTTTTCCCGCGCCACCACTCATTAACTCATAATAATAAGCACAGGCCTGCCAATTGGGTAGGGTTCAACCTGAACCCGCCCAAACCGGCCCAAAAAAAAATGGTATTGATCACTTCTTTTCAAAACCAGAACCCATTCGGGTATAAAAGTTTTACTTGAAAGAAAAAAAAACCGGGTTGGGTTTGGTACAATGGTATTACCTCTAACCAGCCGGAACCCACTCCGAACCCGGCCACCCCCACCAAATTATAAACCAGATTTCGCAGAATGAGTGCTCCGATTATTTCCTGCATAACTCAATGTTACATAGAAAAGTAGAGATGAAAAAAATTCAATGTTACATAGAAAAGTAGAGATGAAAAAAAGGGTTAACGTAGATATATAATTGGGCACTAATAACAGTAAGGGGGATACCAAATTCATCATATGAACTGCATGTTACATTCTCCTTTCTCTAACGGAATATAACAAAGAATAAGTTGGCCATGTCTTGTATACAAGGATTTCACAACGGGAGCGCACCCGGACCTAAATAATTATACCTCCAAAGTCCAAACTATTACAGAAAAACAAGCCGAGAACTTGTCCCTTCAGTCCCTATACACAGCAACGACACCTGAACCTAACAGTCTATCAGAATTCTGTCTAGTAGTATAAATAAATATATTGAAATGAAGAGCCTCGCACTCGAAGAACACACAGGAAGACTATGCCAAATTTTCAGGGATGTGCATGATGATAATGGCATTGATTCACTTCTGATGTGTCTGTCAAACAAAATGAATCAACCTCCAAAGGAGTTCCCTTCCCCAGCACCCACACAGAACGATAACAATGATCAACAAGCATCATGGTCTTCTCATTGGTGGAGGTGCTTGAGATGCAATGGTCGGCATTGGGTTTACACTCGCAGTACCAAAGGCCGTTGGGAATTTGTTTGCAGGCTGGGATGGTGGATTTGCTCTTGCAGCTGCAGATAAAGCTAATCTTGCTTGTATGATTTGTGAACGCTCATACATAAGTTTCTGCCTTGCTCTGTCTGTTTGCTCCCTCATCCTCATAATCACACTTTCCATATCAGTGAATAGTGCCAACTTGGTCTCCACCTTGTGCAACTGCAGAAAAAAAAGTGGAAATTTCATCAATCCATACTACAAAAGATACAGAATATATGCTATATATACGGCATTCTATATAAATTCATTAAAATAAGTAGAGATGTTCCCTGAACCCTATCCGGCGTTCTGTCCCAACCTGAAGGGAGTTACAAAATCCACCCAGTGGGTTTTCAATTTTCCTCAAAAACCTACCCGACCCTGTGTGTGTTAATTTTCCTCAAAACCTACATAACCCAACCCATCTCTCCATGTGTGATAATACATACATAAATGGCGTGCTCTCTCTCTGAGAGAGAGAGAGGGAGAGAGAGAGTACACACATAAATGATGTGTGCACATAGAATGTGTCCATATATATATGTTAGATAACAGTACATATGAAAATGTACATACAAATACAAATATTAACATATGTGTATGTGAACATGTACAACTTGACCCATTTCTGGACATGCGTTTTTACAATTTCACGCATATACTTATACTCTATATATCATATGTGAACTGTGATACCCACACAACGCCTTCGATAGCCAAACCCAAAAGGGTGGATTTTAGTTCTCTTAAACACCTACACGAATTCTCCGGAACCAGTGGAAAGAGTACAAAACCCTCCCGGTCCAGCCCGTCTAGAATAAAACAGAAATTACAAAAATAGTACCATAATCAAAGATTTCTTAAATACCTGCTTCTCAATAACCTGTGAGACAAGGTGTCGGATTTGGTCCTCCTCTTGATTTGCAAGAAGCCTAGCCTTCACAGCAGCAGCTGAAAGTACTGTTACAGCAGCACGCTTTAACTTATTTATCTTCTGGTGTTTCTGGCCATCATTTGTTTCAGTGGAATTAGTGCCCTTCACATCGTTGCTGGCTGACTCTTTTCTACCATCTTCATCTGAATAATGAAACAAGATCAAATTAGAGGTTGAGAAAAGCTGCTTCAGATTTACTTAAACATAATCTTTTGGTTAAATAAAGAGTAATGAAGAAATGCAACTATCACAAGGCAATTACGTTTTTGAGTTGTAAATAACTGGAAATTTGTGTAACTGAGTTCACTAACTCAGCATCTTAACAAAGCGACATAAGAAAGCTATGAAGATTATGGTGTCACCCAGGGAACTTAAGCGACATTACGCTACAAATTGTTGGAAATGTCCATATAACAAACAACCATTCAACAGAAAAATTCAAAGCTACTCACCAGCTATCTCTGTACTTTCAGGTGTTGAACCAATACTAACTTTATGATTGGATTCTAGCTCTTCTGAGGAAGGCTTCATGTCCACAGCCATTGATGTATCAGAAATTTGTCTGGCAACATTAGTAGTTGCTAAATTATCTGACTGCTTCACAATACTAGACTTCTGTTCACCCGCAGGTTCCAACTCAGTAATTTCATTTGTGCCACTCAATGCAGCTTCCTTTTGCAAAACTACAATTGGATAACTAGAGGAAATTCCTGTAGCTGAAGCAGAATCAGTTCCATTTTTTATAGCATTGGACGTTATTTGGTCCTCTGGCAAAGTTGGACAGTCTGAACCTTTAGTGCTTTTAGGATTTGCATCTGGCGGTGAAATAGACTCACCCACTTCCTTTTCATTTGACGGTTTTTTCAAGGAATCTTGCAATGGAACAGCAGGGTCTTTTTCCCTTTCTACAGATGGGCTCTTTCCATTTTCTACAGATGCGCTCTTCTCATTTTCTGCAGATGGGCTCTCCTTGTTATCTATTGATGGGCTCTTTTCATTTTCAATCGGCTTGTTCTTATCGATTTCAGTAGGTGGGTTCTTACCATTTTCCACAGTAATTGCACTCTCCTCATCTTTAACTGTACAATCCTTTGGTTTGTCACTGCCATTTGAAATGGGTACCAGGTCTTCCCCTTTCGGAGCCTCCCCATTGTACACATCAGTAACAGCACTGCAATTTTTTTATTATATTCATCAGACATACAGTGTTGTCTTATCTGAAAAAATCAAAGAGAAAGCATTTACAATAATTACATTATCATAATTACATGAATGAAACATACCTCTCAGATACCGGTGGGCCCTCCTTATCGTTCAGTGGATCTTCAAGAATAAAGCAATGCCTTGTGGCCAGTTGGATGCCAGGCGAATCCTCAGACATAGCTTTCAGGGAACTTCGAAGTGAGGTTGTAAGAACATCAGGTTCTACCAGATGTGCTAAAAAAGCTGCCTGGATAGGAAACATCAGTTTGAATACATTCTAAATTGTGATAAATAATTTCTTAGCAGTTTGCTTTAAAAAAATTATACTCAATATAACTTAAAGGTGATTTCAATGTCAACCCCCATATACACGTCGGATTCTTTGATCCCAAATGTAGGGAACCCCACATATGAGAGGGTTTTAATAATCCAAGTGATGCATAAACTGGATCATTATCAAAAGAACAAGGGCAAAACCCAAAGTAACCCCCCCCCCCCCACCCCAAACGTTTGGCCTAAGTACAAAATGCCCATATAACGTTTGAAAAAATATATTATGCCCATTCATTTAACTTAACCCATTCCGTTAACTTTGAATCATTCATCCGTTAACTTAACCCATTCCGTTAACTTTGAATCATTCATCCGTTAACTTGACCCATTCCATTATCTTTGAATTATTTAATTACATTTCTACCCTTACCCTTTCATATCTCAATTTCTTTTTCCTTTCTTCCCTTTTTTCATTCTCAAACATTAAACAAAACCAAATCTCAATCTCATCATTAGCATTCAAAGTATCAATCTCTAGGCTTGATTACTAGGATCATGATGGATCTAAACAAACCTAATATTAATGTTCTGATTTTGCTCATGGAACAGGTAATGCTTCTCCCAGGATCTAATTTTCTATTTCTTTCAATTTCTCTTTGCATATTGATATATTCAAAGTTCCAACATAAATAAATTAGCCTAAGAACTAAGTTCTGCATTCACATGTCATTTCTTGATATAAGAAAGAATAGAACGGTGGCTCCACATCCCATAATTCTGTTTGTCCCCACATCTTGTAGGCGATAAGAGATTGTTTAAATAATATAGTCTTTCCATAAAAATTAATGTAATGTGTGTAGGTTGTTCTGGCTTTGTCAACTGACTCAACCATGGTCAGTGGAGTAGGCACCATGATAACTTCATAGAAGGAAAGGGCAGGAGCCAATCCACCATCTCTTACAGCTTTATGACCCCTTACAAATTATACATACAGGTCCTCAGCATTTGTTTTTCCCCCTAAAACTTGATGTCATGATTACACTTTTGTATTTTATATTGCATTCACATATTGCTACGGTTCTCAGGCATGAACTAATATTCATTTGTTGTTACTTTTCCCAGTTATTGTCGATGCTGATCCCTATTACTGGACTTACAATTTGCTGCTCGTTTAATGTTTGAGAATGAAGAAAGGGGAGAAAGGAAAAAGATACTGAAATATGAAAGGGTAAGGGTAAAAATGTAATTTAATAATTCAAAGTTAACGGATGAATGGGTATAATGTATATTTTCAAACGTTGTATAGATATTTTGTGCTCATGTCAAACGTTGGGGGAATACTTTGGTTTTTGCCCAAAGAACAATGAATAACGTTGAACCGTTACAAAAATAAAAAAAAGATAAATTACAGAGAACTAAGGTTTTTCTAACCAGGAAAAAAATTGCAATTAAACTTACCAGTACCATGACGGGGTTTCCCGCTTCTGCAAATGAGGGCAATCCTTCTCGTTCAGGCATACAATCAATATCCTTAAATGCAGCCTTCAGTGCATCAATTGCCATGCTTGCCCCATCGTGACAAGAACCCTCAAGTTCACAATCATCTTTACTCTTTGAAACATCTATTGGAGAAGAAACAGGTTGGTTCCCACCCTCTACACTTTCAGTCTCCTTTTTTACTTCAACATCCGAAGAACTAGATTCCTTATTGGCGGAACCAAGATCCGTTTGTTCCTGTACATTTTCATTAGCGTCGTCACCACCTTCTAGAAAAGGATCTTCTATAGGCATCTGGAAGAAGTGTAACATACACTGGGCCTTGGTCTTTGTGGCGACATGTTCAGCTATCTCACTCCAGTTTTCTTGAAAAAGCTCCAAGGCTTCTAGAAGGAGCAATGTTTCCTGATCTGTCCAACTCCCACTACTAGCACCAGGAACCTCAGCAGGTTCCATAAGAATGAAGTCAGATGGAGCCATCCCTGAACCAAACTTCCCATCATTATAGCACTCGGTGCATAGATCAAAATCTGCCTGTGAAAATAGAACCATAATCAGAATAGGTATCATGTGAAGCTACAGAATTTCGAATTTTGCCAAAAGGAAACATGCAAGAACATTGAGAGAATAAATACAAACTAGACTGACACATTCTTCACCACCCATATTGGGTCATTGAAGGAGAAATACTCGAATGGATCGTTCATGTACTTCTTGATTATTTTATATATAGGACTATCAAACCAGTATCTTTGAGCTATATGGTAGACTGTAAGTTGTAACAAATTATTTAACCACCATAACTTGCTCAGCAAAAATGTGTCATCACGAACCTTCCAACTCCGCAATAAAGTCAAATATCACCACATCTGCTCCAAGGCATGACATATTAACAAAATTTAGCCAAACAAGAGAGCAGGGATATACACTGTAGCTCACAACAATAAAGTCAATTTACATCTGCTCTAAGGAATGGCATATTGACAAAACATAATCAAACAAGAGAGTCGGAATGTATGTTGTAGCCTACAACTAGACAGCAGAATGCTTTCTCAGAAGAAAAACAAAACAAAACAAAAAAAAACAAAAAAACAAAAATAACCAGATAGCAGAATCAACAGATGAAAGGAGATGCACACTTAACTCCTATTCTCTATGGAAAAAACTCTATCAATTTAACTCGAGCAAATTCCAAAGTATGGAATACTGGAATATCACTTATCTTTGAGGAGACTATCAAAAGTTAAATCAAATTGCAATTTTTTAACGAACCTGTTTCTGGCAATGGTATCTCTTACGTGAGCAGTCCGCTGAGCAAGAGTTACAATGGTACTCAACTGAGGGCCCTTCTGGCCTCACCAATTCCTCCACAGTGGAAGATTCCGGAAGAAGAGGCACTGCGGCTGGCACTGTGACTTCCACTTTCTTCGGAACTAGTCGAAACGATGGCTGCACTGTTTCAAATCGAAACAACTTCTCAAGTGCAGAGCCCATCTTATCGTCTTCGCCGATCTTATCGTCTCCACTATCCGGAACGGAAACATCCGAACTTTCCGGTGGGAAGGGATGGAAATTAATCAAACCCCAATGGTCCAAAAACTCCATGACTTCTTGCTTTGCGTCTGAATCACCAACAGAAATCTCCTCCAAATCTTTCAGCTCCAGTTGTGTCTGAGGGTTGGCATGAAACTTCTTCATGACTGAATTCCGTATTTCCATGTATATCTCAGGAGTTCTACTCTCGACCTTCCCATTGAAAAATGAATCCAATGTTTTCTTCTCTATTTGGTGGATTTCTTTCCAAGAAAACCAAGCTGTCAAAAGAAACAATAAACTAAGCATAAACCATCAGAAAATATAATTCCCCCTACAAACTAGCAAAATAACAATTATTTCCAAAAGAACTTTTTTTCACATTAAAATGATCAAATCAATAAGTGAGATAAATTAACTCAGCCATACATTGTAACCATACCATCCATCCTCCAAAAGATGGAGCGCTAACCACAAAACAATTAGGCTAATAAGCTAACTACATCTTTCCATATGCTCACGTTCACTCACCAAAAACATAGCTTTATTACAAACTCCCCCCTACAGAAAAGGTCTCGAAAGGACTATTTTCATCACTTCTCAAATTATGAAATTTACCATAAAGTGAAATGAAATAAAAATCAGCAGCATTATAACCATTCTCCTGACGAATTAAGCAAATAAGCTAACTACATTGTTCCACAAGCTCACAATCACTTACCAAAACCCTAGCATAAACAAACTCCCCCATACAAATCTACCAAAAAATATTATTTTCCAAATAACTATTTTTGTCACTTTTCAGATCCTCGAACTAACTCCAAGCATAAAGAATTAAGATCCTATGTAGCAAGGGTGCGGGGACGACACAATACAAATATGGGGATACGTTATATCTTGAAAAGGTAGGATATGAATGTGTTCGGGTACGTCGAATATAAAATATATAATATATTTTAATAAACATTATCTTTAAAAATTAACACATTGAAAAATATTATAATAACTTCAAAAGAATATCAAATTACCACATTCTAACATTTTGACTCTTTAACATAACAACAAGTGACTCAACAGTCAACACCATTACCAAAATCAAATACACCACATAACCGATAATTCATAAGACAAGTCCAAACCCCAACACAAAATGAAACACCTCGAAGATATTGTAACTACAAATTTCAAGTCAAGTCAAGTCAAGTTTAAAAAAAAATAAAAATCAAGTCAAACATGATTAAATTATAACCAAACTAATTTTTTGGATTAGATTTAACCCACCCAAGAGCACCCATCGTACCTAAGAAGTACCCACATGCACCCGAAGAGTACCTGATTCATTTTTTATTTTGCAATTGATTAAAATAATTGTGTATGCACCCGGTACGAACCCGAGGAGTACCCGAGCACACCTGCACTCGACATGCACCCGATACTGGTATAAGGCCTAAATTGAGTGCCTCTGCTTCATAGTTAAGATCAACAACATTGTAACCATCCTCCTCGAGGAATTAACCAAACAAGCTTAACTACACCTTTCCAAAAGCACACAATTATCCATTGAAACCCTAGCTATAGTATAGTCTCCCACCTACAAAAGAAAAACCTTTTTTTCGCACATGGATGATGGACTCTTTTATCACTTTCCAAATGATCAAATTAACCTAAGTGAAATAAATTAAAATCAGTAGCATCGTAACAATCCTCCTCGACCAATGAAGCAAAAAACCTAACTACATTCTTACCCACCAAAACCGTTGCTTTATTACAAATACCCCCCCAATACTATTTTTGCCAATGCTCAAATGCTCAACTAAACCATAAGCAAGCAAAATGAATCAAAATCACCAGCAATGTAACCTTCCTCCACAACCAATTAAGCAAACAAACTACCTACATCTTTCAAAACCTTACAATTACCCACCAAAATCCTAGCTTTAAACTAAATTCCTCCCAAAAATACTATATTTCTCCCTTCAAAATATCAAATTCAACCAAAATTACATGTAATGAATTAAAATCAGTTGCCTTATAACCATTCATCATCCAAAAACTCGATACCCAACCGCAACCAATCAACCCAATAACCCAACTCCATCTCCTCAAAACCCTAGCTTTCCACTAAATCCCCCAAAAGACCAAATCTTTCGCTCACCGGCACACATTGCCACTGCATGAACCACCCTCCCCCGTCGATCTCACAACATCAAACCACCCCCCCCCCCCCCAAAAAAAAAAATATATATATATATATTTTTCTCCCCCAAAATGATGAAATTAATCCAAAGCAAACGAAATGAATTGAAATTAGCAGCATTATAATCCTACTACATATTTCCCTAAGCTCACAATTACCCACCAAAACCCCAACTTTACACAACCTCCCACCAAAAAAACAAAATTTTCACTCACCAGCAGGTGTAGGGACCACATGAACACCCTTCCCCCTCGATCTCACAGCATTGAACTCCGCATCCACCACCGGCTCTTCCAAATCCACCACCATCTCCTCCTCCACGATCTCAATCGTCCCAACTCCTCCTCCTCCTCCATTCACCACCGCCGCAGCCACCGGCGGTGACGGCTGCTTGTTCGGCGACTGCCGCGACGCCCTGGTCAAAGGCCCATTGTGAAGCGACGGGATATTGAGCGCGTTCCGCTCCTTGATGAGCCGCTTTGGAGGTGGAAAGATTGGGGAGGAGGAGGAGGCGTTGGCTTTGCGTTTGAGGGCGCCGGGGCCGCGGCGGCGGGGAGGGGGATCGGGCGACGGAGCTAGGGTTTCCGAGGTCGGAGGTGGGGTCTCCATCTTCTTTTCTTTTTTGATTTGGGGAAAGAGAGAGAGAAAGATACTTTGGGTTTTTATATTTTACTCTTTTCAATTATTTTGCGGTTTTTACCTTTTTTTCACCCTTGGGTGAATTTTTTGGGGGGGATTTTTTTTTTTAATGCATAATCTTATTGTTTTTTTTTTTTGAAATTGTGAAGTTGTGTCTTGGTCATGTGTATTTTATAGCTGTAAGAACGAAACATTTGATTATATTTTGTAATTTTTTTTTTTTTTGAAGGGGGGGGAGGGGGGGGGGGGGGGGGGGGGGATTTCATAATTCGTTTATATGGGATTATGAGAGCTGTATGCGTTGAGAAATACGGAATATATTGTAATTTGTAAGAGCATCCACAGTGGTGTTACTTATATTCGAAAAATTGTCAAATATAGAAATAGCAAACGAAGTATATGTATGCAGTAGTCGTTTGCTAAAACTTTTTCAAAAAATAGGGAGACCATATAACATATATCGTCTAGCATGGTCAGAAAAAAAAATATTTAATAATCGAAAGAGTATTAAATAGCAATCAGTTATTAAATAATAATTAGTAACTATATAGTAATTAGTTAATTAATTATTAATTAAAATAATACTAAATATTTGTTAAATATTAAGTAATAGTGATTAGAGTGTTAAGTTAGTGGGTTAATTGGGTGAAAGTGACAGTTTGGGTTCAAACGGGACATGTTGTCCCGTTTGTCCAATTTTTAGATCAGACGGGACAACATGTCCCGTCCCGTTCTATTCGACTAAAAAAAAATTATAAAAAATTCAGGACGAAACATGTCTTGTCCGATACGATATATATATATATTAGGATGGAACATGTACATTATGAGAATCGCCATTTCGTTTCTCAAATATATCAAACGACTGTAGCTTATTTGTTAAAATATGGCAAAACAGCAAATGACTGCAGAGTGCTATTTCTCAATTTTTGAGAAAATGGCAAATATGAGAAACGACCGTGGATGCTCTAAGGATAGAAGGATAGTGACGATGCTTCTTACTCTTAAATAGCATAGAAATGAGATTTTTTTTACCAAAATGATCCACCTGTTGAAAGTATTTATCAAACTGACCCACTATTAAAAATATTTACCAAAATAACTCACTCGCTATCTTAGATAGCGAGTTTGGTTAAAACATCATCACTATATGTGATAGAGAGTGTATGATTATGTGTTTCTCTACACTTTGGAGAAAAATGAAAAAAAATACCAAAGTTCTGGCTCGCTGTCTCAGATAGCGAGTGTGTTTGTACCACACTCGCTAACTGAGATAGCGAGTGTATGACCTTGAAGAAAAATAGCAACTTTATACTCGCTATCTCAGATAGCGTGTGTTTTTGTATCTCAGATAGATTGGGGACGAAGTTAAAAAAATTTGGGCTTAGGCTCGCTGTCTCGATTAGCGAGTGTGTTTATACCACGCCCGCTAACTCAGATAGCGAGTGTTGATTGAGGAAGTTTTTAAACACTCGCTATCTCAAATTTCTCTCACTTCATCGAAAGACACTCTCTCGATAGATTTTGGACAGATTTTGTTGGTGAAATAACGAATTTGTGAGGCTAGAGTTTGTTTGTGTTGGGTTTCTTTTGGTAAATAACGAATGGACTGTTTTGGTAAATACTTTTGAAAGTGGGTCAGTGTAGTAAATACTTTCAAAAAGTTGGTCACTTTGGTAAACAATTCAGAGAAATGATAATTAGTACTAGCGTACATTGCGGTGTAGTTTTTTTTTTTTTTTTTTTTTTTAGAGGTAAAAGGTGGAATAGTGTCACCCTGTTTCATTAATAAGAAATTAATAAAACAACCCCAGTGAACCGGGAGAATTACAAAAAGTACAATGCAGGAAATAAAACATAAACCCCCAACAAAACCCTGGGAGATTGGACAAATCCTCCATACATCAATCAATCAAAATACAGTATGACCAATATAAACTAGCCGAGACTGCCACTGTTGAGACTCTGATTGGTATGGGTGGCACCAACTCCTCAGTCCAGTGTCGGCCCAAACTCTACCTCCTCATCATCAAAGTCCTCCACCTCGAAGACTCTGGCAATCCTCCCTCTCGCTCCTGTGGCCGCAGCTGTAGCCCAAAAAGATATAAGATGTATGATATAAGTAAGGTTACCAGAAATACTATTACATAAAGCACGAAAATAAAAGTTGTTTCTGTCTAGCCATAACACCCATGTCGTTGCCGCAATGGCAATGTACCATGCGTCCTTCATTTCCTGGCGAATCGAGGCAAATTTGGGGCCAATCCATAAATCCTCATATTCGCTGGGGTAGTCACTTGTTCCTAGGGCTCTTAAAACCTCTATCATCGTCGCTTTACTCCTTGGGCAGTGAATGAAAAGGTGATTCAAACTCTCCATATGCATGTTGCAGAATCCACAGACAGTCGCAATCTGGGGTTGCCTTTTGGCCAGGTTCTCTCTGGTGAGAATTGCATTATTGAGCACCAGCCAGAGGAAGACTTTGACTTTCAGTGAAGTTTTTGCCTTTCATAACACCTGTGCCCAGCTGGGTCTGCATCCCCGAAAGTGAATACGATGGTACAGGGATCTGACCATGAAAGCTCCCTTGGACTCTAGCCCCCATCGCATCTAATCTGGGCCATGGACGCACCTCGTCCCTGTCCGTGTGATGTGTGTTTACAATTCAAGTAGTTGCTGCTGTAATCTTGGGGTAAGATTTTCTCGAAGTGGCGACCTCCAATTTCCCCTCTTCCAAGCCTCTGCCACAGAAATATTGGGTCGATTCGTTTTGTCATACAGCTTTGGGAAGGTTTCCTTCAGTGTATGATCACCACACCATTTATCCCACCAAAATCTGGTGGATCGTCCATCACCGATTGTAACTGCTGAATTGAACGGACCACTGTCTTTGGTAATTCCTTTCCAGAATCGCGAGACTTTAGCTCCTACTCGAAAGCCTGGACTTCTCGTACATTTTCCCCGAAGGTATGGTTGAATGAAATCCTGCCATTCTTCTCCACTGTGGTAAAAAACCTTCCACCACCATTTCTCCAAAAGAGCAGGGTTCATGTCTCTAGGGTCGATGATGCCTAGCCCTCCATGCTTCTTTTTCATGCAAGCAATACTCCATTTGATCAGGTGGTAGCCTCCCCTGTTCGAATCTGCCCCTTTCCAAAGAAATCTTTTTCGGATTCGGTCAATCCTTTGAATTACCCACTTTGGAAGCTCAAAAAAAGACATGTAGTAAATGGGCACATTAGACAAAACCGAGTTAATAAGTATCACTCTGCCTCCTATTGATAGCACTTTCCCTTTCCAGCCCGCCAGTCTGTCCTCCACCCTATCTATTATAGGTAGTCAGTCCGATTTAGTGAGTTTCCCAGGTCTGAGTGGGAGCCCTAAGTATTTGATTGGGAACTCATTCGTCGAACAGTTTAGTATAGTGGCATGCTCCCGAGCTTCTTCCTCAGAGAGTGTAATGGGAATCAGTGCACTCTTGTGGAAATTTATCCTGAGACCTGACCAGGCTTCAAAAAGTAGAGGGCCCCTTTAAAGCAGACTGTTTCTGATCTAGTCCCATTCCTAAAAAGTAGCGTGTCATCAGCATACTGGAGGATCGTGCATCCTGGCTTGGAGGTGTTGCTGGCCACAAGCGCAATCCAACCTTTCCTCCAGCAATTTTCAAGCATACCCCTCAGCACATCTGCAACAATAGTGAATAGAAGTGGGGATAACGGATCCCCCTGCCGGAGCCCCTTCTTGCAAAGAAACGGCGGACCTGGCCGTCCATTCACCGATATTGTCGTTTTACTGGTATGCAAACACTGTTCGATCCAACTTACCCACTTCTCCCCAAATCATGTCCCTCTGAGAGCTTCCAACAGGTAGTCCCAGTCGACGGAGTCGTATGACTTCTCAAAATCCAATTTTAAGAGGAAGTTCTTGGAATTGCTCTTATGACAGTGGTGGATCACTTGTTCAGCGGTGGCCACACAGTCTAGGATACATCTGCCCTTGATGAAGCCTGTCTGAGTTTTGCTGATCAAACTGTCCATTATGCTTCCCAAGCGGATGGCCAAGACCTTTGTGATGATCTTAGCCGAGCAGTTAATGAGGCTAATTGGTCGGAAATCCCCTACACGCTTAGACTCTTCTCGTTTTGGTATTAGGACCACTTCTGCAAAGTTGAACATGCCCAATCTGAATTGTTGTGGAAAAAATCCTCCAACAGTGCCATAATGTCCTCTTTAATTTCTTCGCAAAACACTTGGAAGAACATCATTGGGAATCTGTCTGGCCCAGGTGACTTGTCTGCTCCCATCTGGTTGATGGCATTTTTCACTTCCATTTCTGAGAAAGGTGCTTCCAAGGTGGATAAATTTTGTGCTGGGTCGTTTTGGTGTGCCTGCCAGTAAACATCCGTCAATGGGATCCTGAAGTCATTCTTCCTCCCAAATAGGCCATTGTAGTAATTTTGGAATGCTATGGAGATCACCTTTTCATCTTGTGATACTCCCGTATTCGTCTGTATTGATAGGACAGAATTGGATCTGTGTCTATCACTTGCCACTTTGTGGAAATATGCCGTATTCGCATCTCCCTCTTTGAGCCACAAAATTCTTGGCCTTTGTTGCCATTTGATCTCTTCCAGATTATACAGATTGGCTACGTTTTCCCGGAGCTCTAGTAACCTATTTCTTTTTTCTTATGATAAGACTCTTGTCTCTTCCACCCTTTCTAGCTCATCAATTCCTTCCAACAAGGAATCTTTTACGCGCCATATAGTCGAGAACCTCGACCGATGCCATCTGCGCAGGCGCTTTCTCAGTCTGTGGATTTTTTTACTCCAACGGGATGCAGCGTCCCTGCCAGCAGTTGGGAGCACCTAATTTTCCATCACCATATGGTGGAATCCCTGAATTTCCAGCTATGCCTTCTCAAATCTGAACTTCCATGGCCTCTGAGCTCCGCGTACCCCCACGTCGAAAAGGATCGGGGTATGATCTGACGTGGGTCTAGGAATCGATCTAGCTGTGGCTAAAGGAAATAGAGCTTCCCACTCCATTGATACTAGTACCCTGTCCAATTTGGCCATAACCGGAGTCGCTTGCATATTAGACCATGTGAATAGTCGGTCATTAATTGGGATATCAATCAGTTCTAGTTCCGTTATCACCCTATTGAACTCCACTCTATGTCTGTCACTGGAGCCTCTTCCCTTGTGCTCGAAAGTAAATCTGGTGATGTTGAAATCCCCCCCCCCAACAATCCATGCTCCCGACCACCCCTGTCGATTGTTGACAAGCTCTTGCCGAAAGGCCTCCCGCTCTGTAGCCACGTTCGACCCATAAACGACAGTCACCATCTGCACCCAATCATCAGACCGTCGTTTCATTCGGATAGACAGGGAGAACGTTCCACTGTATACCTCGAGGCAGGTGAGGATATCCGAGTTGAACCCTATAGTGATCCCTCATGGGGCTCCTGCTGACGGTCGTAACACCCATTCTTTGATTCTATTACCCCCGATTCTTTTGAGTTTGAGCCCATGCTGAAGTTTGGTCTCCTGTAACCCTACCACTTCCGCCTTGGATTTGCTAATGACGTCTCTAACCATATCTCTCTTCCCTCTATCTCCCAGCCCCCTAACATTCCAGAATAGTGTATTCATTGGGGGACTGTGTCAGGGGTGATCGTTGGTGCTAGAGTGGTGTCGACTTCATCCCCGGGGATGTCAGTCGACCCAGCGCTATCTCCCAGAGCGCTCTCAGAACAAGTCTTAACCCTTTCAATTTCCCAAGCCCTAATTTAATTAAGTAGTAAGGCATTACGCTCTGTGTCACACACCTCTAACCCACATGTTTTAGCTAGTAGAAAAACTTCAGAGTCTGACATAAAATTTAATATATTAGCTAAAAAACTTTTCGTACCTCCGTAGTCGAACTCTGTAGTTTTGGCTGCCGTCGCAATATCTGGATAGTCGTCCAAGGACTCCACATGAGCCCTCTTGAGCGATCTCTGAACTCTGAACCCAATCGTACTGCATGACGTTCTAGTATTACCTCCAGGTGCAGATTCTAGAATAATGGACAAGATCATCTCTGGTGAGATCTCCCTCTGCGTGTTAGCGATGAACTCTAGATCCTCTGACTCGTCATCTGTGAATGAGAATTCTTCATCCAGATTTAGTCGCCTTTCCCGGTCCTCATCACTATCTGTTTGCTGACCATCCTGTTGTAGAGTAGGTTCTCTCATTGCGGACTCCTCATTGAGCCCACAGACTGGCGACCCACTAATAATAGCGGAGTTTTCTGTTGTGGTCCCCTCCTTGGGCCTGCATTGTGTCTGAATGTTCGAGCTTGTAGAGTTACTAGTCAGAGAGATAATAGAATGCTTTTTGGACCCCTCTTTGGACCCAGTAACATTTAAAAGCTTCTCAGTAGTAGGCCCACTCTTATAAAACTCATCGGCATGTGATTGGATTGTTACTCTGCGGTCCATAATACTGCACTTCTCGAAAACTTCGCTCGTAGCCTGTTTAAAAGGGGCGGTAAGTATACCCCTCTTGCCAGCTGGAGACACCTGATTGGGAGGGGAGCGGCATGTTCAGTGGGCGATGAAATCAAAGCGTGCTTCGTTAACAATGTGAGGGGGAACTTTCCTTTTTCTTTTCTTACCAAAGCAAATCAGCTTTCATTTTCCTCTTCTCCTCTGTTGTCTTCATTACCACTTTTGCCATTCTTCAAAATCGTTGCTTTGCTACCCACTCCCTCAGCAACCCTCTCGCGCTCCTTTGAGTTCTTTTTGTTGTGGCTGCTCAGATCTATGGAAGCTGCTTTCCTCAGACTGGCCTCTGTCTGTCGTCGCTCTGGCTCCAAAGCACCTCCTTTTTCCTCCTCTGGCGAGAACCAGCTCTTGGTTACCCACTCTTTGGTGGAAAGTATTCTTTCGCTTGTCTTCTCCCCCATAGTGGTGGTATCCTTCACCAACCCCATTCTCGAGTCCTGCAAGCTGTTGCAGCGTGGAGCTTTGCCATTTTTGGGCTCTACATTCCCTGACCCACCATTCTGAGCCACAACGATATCTCCTTTAGCATTGTTCCTTACCAAATCAGGGATGTAGGACAGATCCACCGTTCGATCTAATGAGTTGGAGGTTCTATGGGGCTTTTGACCATTGGATCTTATGGCGAGACTCCTGTCTCTACCAGCCTTGTACGGAGTAGCCTCTTATGTCTCAATCCCTTCCCCCGATGTACCTTGGCGCTGCTCCTGCCTCCTGGCCGCCTTGATGATCTCCCAGTGAGCCCTCTTAACTTCATGGGAGCCATCAATAGTCAAATCCTTTGTTGGGGTAACCACCTGCCTATAGAATCTGTGGTCTCTGAGTGCTGTTGTGGGTTCGTGGGAGGTGATGGCCGCCTATTCTAGCTGTGCTTCTTCTCTCTTGTCGAGCACAAATCTAATTAGATATGATTGTTTGAAGGAGAACACTTTTGCAATATTCACACATGATTGTGAGAGAGCATTGTTTTAAGCAAAACTAAGAACGGATTGTATAATGTCAAAAAAAAAAATGTTCGCCTGTTGCTCAAGAGCCAAAATGACATAAGGATCACTTGATCTAAAATTTCTAATAGCCAGATTAATCCCTCTTATTACTCTGACCATCAAAGTGCCAATAAACTCCGTGGTGCTTGCCTGAGATCACGGTTAGAAATTGTGATGTGAATAACTTTACAGCCAAAACTTACAATTCATCTTTGGTGAAGTTGTACACTACTACTTCCCCAGTTGGTGTGTGCTTTCAAGTTGTATTTTTGTACTTTTTTTTTGGCTGAAGTTGTTTTTCTCCACACCAACTAAACTGATTCAAATTCGAGTGAAATTTCTTAGACTTGTGTAACTCTTTTAGTGGGGTTGAGTTGTTGTTTTCCCCTCTGGGTGGAAACAGGTATGTTTTTTAGTTGAGCCCAAAATGGTTGCGGCCTTAGTGAAACCGAAAATTCAATTGGGGTGGTACTAAATAATAACCGATCGATGAACTAAAAATATTAAAGATGTAGCTAATAATTTGATAATCTCTTGAAACTTAAGATAACAAATTGTTACGAAGATGACTTACCGGCATCTTAAAACTTTCAGAACCAAAAAACCTATCCGGACTCTTCCCTGAATCACTCGTTCGGAAAGCGCTCATCGAAGAAATGATACGCAAACTCGGTTTCAAATATTCTTACAACTCATACTTGGACCTATGCACAAATTAAGGTACATTGGTATCAGAATCAATATGTTTTCTATGTTGTTTATTATTGGATAAGAAAATATTTCCCACCTAATGAACTTGGTCCGTTCCTCAATATTCGCATCGGGTTTAGGCTTTGAGGTTCCTTTCGGAAGAAACGCCTAATAAATTGAATTTGCAGCAGCGTTTCCCCTAACATCATTCATGGAGTTAATATCTTCATCAGACCATTCATCCAAAGCAACTGACATAACCTACACATGTACAATTTAAACTTCAGAAAAGATAAAATGTGCACAATATCGACTAATGTACATAACTGGCTCATGTTGGTGGTCACAATTTAATTTGTAAATTTTTATAGATCAAAACCCTGATTAACTAACCAAATTCATGAATTGGGATATGAGTTAGGAAGTTATTCAGATGGAAGTAGTAAGTGAAGAACATGTATATGTGATGTACTAAGTTAAAAGGTACTAACTCATAAACAAAGAGATCCATAGCAACATGATAGGAAGCATGAAGATAGATCACCATTGATGTTACCTTCGAGATGTGTGTTCTAAGACTCGCGTGAACACCACAACACTTTAAGCAAATAAACACCCCAATATTAGCTGACCGAGATCGATACCGTGGTTATTCATAGATATTCTATTTTAATTTCTTGTTTTACTCACTAAATCTAAACATTGAAAGCTTATATGCCCGAAAAGAATAGCAACAAACTAATTTACCAACGACAAGTCGACCAAAATCCAAACAAATCCAGAAAAAATTCAAATAAATGATGGTCGATATGAAAGTGATTGGAACAAGGGGAATTCATGGCAAGAGTTCTTGATAAGGAAATCAGCACAATGATGAAGGATTTGAAAATTGTTGTTTTTATATATAATCCTTAAAATTTAAGAAGATCGTGTAGATATTTAGATAATACACCATTATCTAATCTCTAATATTATAATAGGAGAGTTGGAGTTGTAATGTTGTTAATATACAAACTCGTGCGTTGCACGTGCAACTCCAACTATCCCATTAATTACAACAAAAACAATCAAATTGAAAAAAAAATCCACCTATTTAAAACGTGCAACGCACGTTCAAAACAATTTTATTTTAAAATATTTGTTTAACACTAAACATACACATATGTTGCACATACAACTCAAATTCTAGTTATAAACACGTGTACAAAATGTAGCTTTTTCTTCAAAATATTTTTACCA
Organism: Hemerocallis citrina; assembly: GCA_017893485.1. Classification (NCBI taxonomy): domain Eukaryota; kingdom Viridiplantae; phylum Streptophyta; class Magnoliopsida; order Asparagales; family Asphodelaceae; genus Hemerocallis; species Hemerocallis citrina. The sequence continues at coordinate 937,090 of JACEHZ010000731.1, read as the reverse complement.
ACTTCAAAACTATTTTTTTGCGCGTAAATCGCACGTGCTAAAACGTGCATCGCATGTGAAAAATACTAGTACTAGTATATAAGAAGTAAATGAAAGTAAGAATACAATTTTCTGAAGAAGGGGAAGACACGTGTCATTTATTCGGTGTAACGCTCAAGCCCATGCATCCTTCCTTTGCGTCTAGCCACAACCTCAGTGCAATGCTAGCCTCTCAAAAAGGCTACCTTCTTACAGACTCTTGGATTAATAGTTTATCTAAGGGGCTTTGTATATAATACTAGATTTTTCTTGTGGGCACGTGCCTACGGCATGTCTTCAGAACGATACAGCATATAAAAAACATTGTAAAAGTAATTCAACAATTATGTAGCTCAAATTTGATTAATATGATAATAATTAGTTATAAATAAAATTCCCTATTTCCATATATATATATATATATATAGAGAGAGAGAGAGAGAGAGAGAGAGAGAGAGAGAGAGAGAGAGAGATAAATAAATAAATAAATAAATAACTTTTTTTGGAGGGGGATTTGAATTTGAGATTTGAATTTGAGTTTTGGGATCAAGACCTTTGATTTTGGGATTAAAAGAGAGCCACTTGATAGCTTTCTTTGTGTTTTATTATATAGATAAGCAACTCTCAATGCCTTCTCCAATTTGTCATCTCCAGAAGTCCAAATCATTTTAATAATTTTTTAGGCCCACTAGCAACAAGATAAAAAAGACCACAAACTAAATCCATCTTCACATAAAAATCTGTTAATACCAAGCCCAGTTATACTTTACATAACAGTCCACCAATCTTATCAGCCCATTAATTAAGACGCAAGCCCAGTTAGTGTTGTTACCCCCGAACCATCGTAGTTCACCTATACTGAACCTAACCCGACAAAGTAAAGCCAAACCTACGGGTGTGAAAATTAAAAGGGTCTAAAAAGTATATACAACATCATTAAAAACCTTGTGTGCTATTAGAGCATCCACAATGGTGTTTCTCATTTTTTAGAAAATGTCATCTATAGTAATAGAAAATATGAATTATGTCTACAGTGGTGGTTTGCTAAAATTTTCTCATTTTTATAGTCAGACGATACAACATATATCGTCCGAAGAGGAATTTAAACGAAAAGAGATGCTGAAGGGCAAATGGGAATAAATAATAAAAAAATAAAAAAATAAAAAAAATTCCTCATGGGACGGGTTGTGATCAAGCGGGACAACATGTCCCGTTTGAGGAATTATTAAAAAAAACAATAATAAAAGGGGAAGAACAATACATGTTGTATCGTCCAACCTTTAAAAAAAAAAAAAAAAAAAAAAAAAATTTGTACGGGACATGTTGTCTCATCCGATATCTAAAAAAAAAAAATAATTGGGACGAAATATGTTGTTCCGTCTCCTATAATTTGAGGATCACAATTTCGTTTCTAAAAAATGAAAAGCGACCGTAGCGAATTTGTCATTTTATGGCAAAATATCAAACCACTGCAGCACCTTGTTTCTAAAAAAAATGAGAAGTTGGCAAATATAGCAAACGATTGTGGATGCTCTTACATGTTCACTAGTAATTTACACGTGTGCTATGCACATTTTAATTACTAAAGGATAACTTCAATTCTAAACAACATAAAAAAATGTTAACAAAATCACAAATAATGCTTGCACCAGTCTTTTACTATGTGATGGGACTGTGTGACTTTGTGAGTAGGGCTGTAATCGAGCCGAGCCGAGCCGAATGCCTTCAGAGTCGAGCTCGAGCTCGGATCATTTACGAAACGAGCTTAGTTTTGAGCTCGAGCTCTGCTCGAGCCGAGCTTTGACCGTATCTGAGCCGAATAGCTCGCGAGCTTAGCCAAAAAAAAAACTCAAACTCGAGCTCAGCTCGTTTACGAAACGAGCCCAGTTTTGAACTCAAGCTCGGTTCGAGCCGAGCTTTGATCGAGCTCGAGATGAATAGCTCGCGAATAGCTCGATTCGTTTGCAGCCCTACTTGTGAGTCTGTGTGGTTACAAGTCAACGGATTAATTTTAAAAAATAATAATTTGCAATATATGTGTAAACAATATAATATTTTGCAATTCCAAAAATATCCGAGGGTGCAACTGAAAGGTTCCCTTTCCCTATCCTCTACAGTCTACATTCACCCCCTCTCTCACCCCCTAAATACATACAGTTAACAGCCATCAATCTCTCAACTCCCTGCTCCAAACCTCTAAACCTCCCTCAATCTCCGACCATGGCCTCCGCCGACAATAGCTCAAATGCCGCCGCCGATCTCCGCCACCACCTCGCCGTCGACCCCTCGCCTTTTCCCATCCCTAAAGGTCCCTCCTTTCCCTCTCTTTCTCAAACCCTAATTCGAGAAACCCTAGCCGCCGTTTCTCGTGTTTTGATTCGATCTAGTAAAAACTTGATATTTTTTTGGCTTTCTAGTGTTTTAGGGTCCCGATCTGTGTTCAGTTTCCATTATTTGGGGTGCTAGGGTTTGCTCTAGATGGCTTTTTTTTTATATTGGGAGGTGGTTTTTATTTCTAGGGTTTTGGCGGCGGACCGTGAAAGTCGTGTTTTTAATGTATATCTTGTGCTAATTTGATGGTGTTATGGAGTTTTTAGGGTTCAGGTGTGAAAAAGGGGTTATTCGGATGTGACTTCGATATGTAAGATTTTAGTGATGGAATGTTTGTGTTTTGTTAGATATGTGGGGAATCAGATTGGAAAGGTTTTGTTTTGGTGGGTATTTTGCATGGGATTTATGAGGTGGAGGAGGGGAAATGTTGGTAGTTTGTGATGCAAGGTTGATGTTTTTTATTCGAAAGAGTTCTGGATATAGTTTGATTGACTGGAGATTTCGTTTCCGGGTTGTAATATGATTTGATTAGAGAAGATGTAGCTAGTTAAGTAATAAGGCATGCGGAGGTCACAAGAGGTAATACTTTAGATAAACTAAGTAATAAGGCATGTGGACGTTGATAGTGCTTTTCCTTGTGTCCTATCTTCAGTCTTCAGCCAGTCTTCTGTGCAAACGAGCATCTCTAACGAGTCGGACTTCAAGTGATTCCTGTAATCAGTTAGAACCCTGCCACTTGAAGAAAATGCACTCTCAGAAGCAACTGTAGCGACATGAGGAGTTAATAAATCTTTAGCCATAATTGACATAATACTAAAAGTGTGTTCATGGTCTTTCCACCATTGTAAAATATCTAATGGAGAAGTAGAAGGCTCAGAATCTTGTTGGTTATACCAATTTAATTCATTTGGTTGATTAGTCCTAAGTTTTTTTGATTGAATTTGTTCAAGTAAATTAAATGTTCTATCACCAATTCTACTTTTATTTTTACCTTTAGAATTATCAGAAGAAGAACTAACTACAGAGGTTGAACTACTAGAAGCAAAACGTCTATCATAATAATCATACAAGTTATTTAACGTAGATTCAAACTGAACTAAAAAGGTAGCGCAATCAATTACTAATTCTACATTTTTTCCAAGTAATGCAAAAAACATTTCTATCAAACTTTTCGTACCTTCTAATTTGATACGAGGATCCATAACGGTAGCAACACAAATCAACATAGGAGGAAAATAATACTTCAAAAATTTTTGTATGCAGATTTTACAATCTCACCAACATCAATATCATTTAACATTTCGTTAAATGTTTGCATCATGCTAACTAATTCAATAAAAATGCTACTAGAAGTAGATTCATATGTTTTTGAAAATTTTAAAGTTGCGGTTTTAAAAGGTTCTAAAAATTTCAACAAAGATTCGGCAAAAAACCAATCGGGGGGAGTCATTTCAAAATTCTGCATATTTTTTGCGATACAAAAATCATTTACAACTGCTTTATATTCGGTAACAACATTTAGTAAATCAAAAGTAGAATTCCATCGGTGTCTAACATCCTTTGAAAATCTTCTAAAAGGTACATTTCTAACCCTACACCAAGCTTTCCATTCTTGTAATATGCTTGGACTTAATGCAATGAAATGTACACAATTTCTAATTTTAACTATATATGGATCGGCTATTTTTAATGTATCTTGAACACATAAATTTATAATATGACATGCACATCTAACGTGAAAAATATTGTCAGATGGAAGGTTTAATACGGATTTTAAAGTAGTAATTGCTCCATTGTTGTTAGATGCATTATCAAAACTAATACACATAATTTTATCGCGAATATGAAAAACATCACAAATTTCTATAATACGATTTGCTATTTCACCGCCACTATGGGGATACTGCAACGCCGCAAGTGATATGATTCTTTTTTGAAGAATCTAATCATTGTCAATTCAATGACAGGTTATTCCCATCGTTGGAATATTGTTGACACCCGTCCAACAATCCGAAGTTAAACTAACTCTACAAGTTAAACTCCATAAAATTGCAATCAAAGCGTTCTTCATTTCGATGTACATTTTAAAACAATCCGATTTGCAAGTATTTCTCGGAATTCTTCTAAAATGAGGGTTTAAGGCTGTTTGATTAAAATTTTCCAAATCCCTACTCTCGGGATAGGAAAATGGTAACTCTTCCTTAATGACTAATTGGGCCATTTTCCGACGAACAAGATCGGGATTATAAGGGTGACTATCAACTAGACCGGTCCTAGGGTTGATTTTTTGTTGGCCTTGTAGGTCAGCAAGAAGGTTTTTATGGTTATGTTGGATGTGTCTACTAATTGTACCGGTGCCGTCACCCCTCGTGAATTTGTATGTTTTACCACATGTTTTACAAACTTTCAAATCTATACCCGGAGTATGTTCGTTCGGAATATAATCGTAAAACTTATGCCAATCACTAGTTTCTCCTCTACTTTTCCTACTACTACGGGGTTGTGTGGTTTCGGTTGGTTGTTGTTGTTGTTCTTCTTCTAATTGTATGTCACTTACAACCTCGTCGTGTGCACCCCATTGTTGGGTAGGAGGATCATGGTACTCTTGGGCGGGCTCACTAGTTGGGACAATTGGTGGCCTACGGGAAGAGGAGGAGGAATCTTGCCCGCTACGACCGCTACCGCGTAATCTAGACATAATGTAGTAATGTACTAATGTATGTAAAAAAAATACACAATGTAGGAACGGTGAATTATAAAAAAAATCTAAAAAACAAGAGGGTTGAGATAGAGAAGATCAAAAAACCAACAATAATTTTAACTACAACGCAAAAAAATATAACGAGAGAGGTATGAAATTTTGATACCGTTCACCGTGGAATACGCGTATGTAAAATAAACCGTGAAAATAAGAATAGAATAGAATAGAACTAGAAAGAAGCGCTTTGCCGATTTCGCAATTGAAGAGTTGAGGAGAGCTTGAAGGAGATTTGACGAGGGTGGAAGAGAGTTGACGACGTTGAATTTTGATTTCGAATTTTCGATACGATCGAAAATTGATCGTGTATTTGCCTCGTTGTAGACTTGCTTGTTGAATACTACAATTGTTGAAAAATTCCTTAGAAATGATGTATAATAGTAGAGAGAGTAAGCGAGTAAGGTGTGATTTTTTTAGGAGATTTTTGGGAGTATTTATAGGCTAAAAATGTGGAAAAAAAACCAAAAACAAAAAAAAACTAAAAAACGGCTAAAAGAGCCGTTATTGGGCTCTGTTGAACAGTGCGCCCAACGGGCCGCTGACCCGCGGGTCAACGGTCGACCCGTAACGAACCCGCCTAACCCGGCCCGCGAACCCGTTAAAAATTATCCAACCTGCCGCCAACCCGCGGGTTACGACCCGTTGGACCCGTAACGAGTCGAACGTTCGACCCGTACGGGTCCAACGGGTCGTAACCCGCGGGTTGGCGGCAGGTTGGATAATTTTTAACGGGTTCGCGGGCCGGGTTAGGCGGGTTGGATTCGCGTTTTTTTCGACTCGGGTCGACCCGTTACTGTACACGGGTTCGACCCGAACCCGCCAAACTCTTAACCGGGCCGGGTTCAACGGGCGGGTCGCGGGTGGGTCGCCGGTTGACCCGGCCCAGGTGTCATCCCTAATCATGCACATGGTACTCTTAGCTGACTATGTGTTGACATATGATATAATTTCCTTAGATCATGCCTCTGGTGGCATATAATTAAGTTATTGCATGGTTTGTACTTTGATTATCATTTATTTTCTCTGCAGTATAAATTTGTAGGTGCTATCAAATGTTTATATGTCTTCAATGTTTAGTGAGTAATTGGGTACTTCATTGTGCAAGCTAGAAACTATATGACCCTTGGTGCTTGAACTTTGGTCATTTTTACATTTTTTTTTATAAAACTTATGCTTTTATATTAATTACGCTACGCAACAGAGGAAGGAAGGAGGGGGGATTTCAAGATGGCCTGCAAAACTGACCGGTCATGGAAGATGTGGTCTTTTGTGCCCCTGGCAGTTCTCTAGTGGGAGATAGCAATTAATTAAGGCAAAAATTTGAGAATAGCCCTCCAAACATGAGGGGTGGGAGGATTCAGGTGATCCTGAAATGGGGAATGGGGGTATTCAGAAAATAGGAAGTTAAATCTTTCTATGCCCTTTTATTTCCTATAAAAAAGGCCACTATAAGAAAAGAGAAATATGCTTCTGATTAATGGAAACTTTTCACTTCTGATTGATGGAAACTTTTCACTTTCTTTCCTGCCTCAACACTTTTTGAAAATCATTTGAGGGGGGTTGGGAAGTTGCCTCTTCTCTTTAAGGTTTTAGTTGTTCAGTCAAGCCGTTAAAACCATTGAAGTAGGTAATTTACTGCCATGTTAACTAAGCTTTTATAACTCTCGTCTTATAGGAATAGCTTTTTGTTGTTTGCCATGTTAACTTTGTTTTTAAAACAAGAAATCTACTTGTTATCATGTTCAAGCAATACTCAACCTTCTCAGTTAAATATATTGATAAAAATATGTTGTTGTGCCTAGAGAACTCCATGATACTATGTTTATATAAATACATTGCGGGCATATACCTACATAACTTTTGTGTAACCTTGTTAAGTTGTTTTTTTGTGTGCGCCCAAGTATCTGATTACCTTCTGTGCAATTTTGTGGCTACTCCTCTTTATCGGAAGAACCCAAGTTTAACCAACGAGAGCCAGTGGTTATACCTTATCATTTTTATTAGGTGAGTATGCATATTGTATGTACTTACCTTTTCAAATTCTCTTTACTGACATTCTGCAGACATGCATGGATCTGACAGTTCCATTCCCCTTTCGCCCCAGTGGCTATTGGCAAAGCCTGCAGAGAATAAGCTTGGCATATTTGCTGGGGTAATGTATCTATATTTTTCCAACACGTAAAGTTAACTTCATTTACAATGGTTTTTTTCAAATAATTATTTCACATTCATACCTTGCTGGATGCTTTGTAGGAGCCTCATTCTAGTCCTCATGGAAGCCGCCCTGACATTGCACGGACATCAGAAATTGGTGAAGACTCTCATGATGTTGGAAAAAGGAAAAGTGTTTTCAGGCCGTCCACGTATGACTTGGATTCAGGGCGCCATGATCGTTGGCGGGATGAAGAGAGGGAGACACGCTCAGCCATACGTCATGATCGCTGGAGGGAGCAAGAGAAGGAGCTGGGAGATACTCGCAGAACAGAACGTCGAGCTCCAAATGAACGGCGGACTGACTCTGGCAACCGTGACAGCAAATGGAACACACGTTGGGGCCCGGATGATAAGGAGTCAGAACCCCGGCGTGAGAAGTGGTCGGATTCTCGTGACAAAGGTACATCTCAACAACCTATTCCTGGAAAGGATACAGATAAGGAGGGAGAGCATTCTCGATCATGGAGGTCGAACTCTTTCCTAGCTCGTGGTCGTGGAGATCCAAATCTTTCCCAACCATTACTGACTCCGCCCAAGCAGAGCCCAACTTTTGGCTATGGGAGAGGGAAGGCTGAAAATGTGGCCTCATTTTTTTCTGCTGGTCGTGGGAGGGTTGATACTGGCACGGGCATTGTCAATAATGGTACTTCTCATTCATATCCTCTCGGGTTTGCCCGTGAGAGGCGGGACAGTGCCCATGGAGATCGTTATAGTAGGATGAAATTGCTTGATATTTTCAGGACAACTGATTTAAAGAGTTATAGGATGTCCCTGGAGGGGTTTATAGATGTACCTTCTTTGACAATAGAAGAGCCTTTGGAGCCTCTAGCACTTTCTGCTCCAACTTCTGAAGAATTGGTAATTATTTGCACTATAAACTTCCATTCTTTTTTATGGGCATTATTTTGCTTCCAAAAAGCAGCAGATTTTTGTTGGCTAAGCGTTCATCTTCTAAATATACTGCTGTCTGTGTAGGCTACACTCAAAGGAATTGACAAAGGAGATATTGTGAATAGTGTGTTGCCCCAAGTTTCTAAAGAAGGCTCCACTGGGAAGAATTCTGCAGATTTTGTCATGTCAAAACAAGCAAGATTAGGTGCCTTTTCAACTTATTCTGATCTTATCTATGTACTACATGTTCAACTGCATCTCTAATATCAGCTTTTGTTGGAATAGGGAGTGGGAATAGAGAGGACACACCCACTGCTTTTGGTGATTATAAAGATGAGAGTTCCAATAATATGAACGTTGGTAATTCCAATTATTTGGAGAGTCCATACGAAAAATACTCACATCAACAAGGATTGGATTCAAAGGTAGCCTCAAGCCAAAATGTTGGCTTGTATCGGGAGAACACATTCTCAAGTGAAGGTATGGTTCTCAAAACACCAAAAAGTTATTTCCATTCTTAGAGCATCCAGAGTGGTGTATGTAAAAAATGGCAAAATATCAAAGCAATTATAGCGATTTGTTGCAGTGGTCAATTGCTAAAAAATAGCAAAGTGGACGAAAAATTGAACGGACGAAACAGATGAAACATGATGTTTCGTCCAACTAAAAGATTTGAATTAATTTTTTTTTTGGTTAAATAAAATACAACATACACATCTCACCACTGATCTCCTTCATCTAACCATTCAAATCTTAATCCCTTGCAAAATCCTATACAATCCAACCCCATAGAATCCCAAAAATACCAAAAAAGGACCTCTTGCTGATGTTTCGTCCAAGTCGAATTTTTTTGCAAAAAAGTCCTTCAATGCCTTGGACGAAACATTTCGTCCGTGCTCAATTTTGATTTTCCAGGTTTTTTTTAATAAAAAATATCTCTAATTTCATCGGACGAAACATGTTTCGTGATGTTTCGTCCCCTGTAATATGCATTTGCCAAATCGTTTGCCAAATGTAGCAATCTACTGTAGCTATTTTGCAAAAAAAAAAAAAGGCAAAATAGCAAACCGCTGCAGCACGTCGATTGCTAAAAATGGGGAAAATGGCAAAAATATCAAACCACTGTGGATGCTCGGATGCTCTCAATAGGTATCATTGAAAAGTTCAGATTTGGTGCATGACTAATCAGTATCATTTAGTCATTCTAATACTTAACACAGGATAATTATCAAGTAGAAAGACCTGAATCATTGGAGGAATATATTGATTTGATATTTCCTTTATTCAGTTTGGTTTTATGTCCTTTAAAGTGTAGTTTAAAATATCTTGCTATTTGCATCCATCTTTTCACCATCTTATTTATTCCATTTATTTTCTTCCATCTGATTATTGGATAACTATCTTCTCGTTGTATAATTACGAACATAATTCAGAATATGTTCATGATTGCCTTGTGCAACAATTCATGTTTTCTCCCAGGTCCTTTTTAATTCCATTCTTGCTTTTTGTGCAGGATTTAGGTCTGAGGATACTCTTAAAAATGTGGATCAAGGAGGTACTAAAGAAGTGAACATGTTGGAAAGATCATCTTCCCACCATGCCACTCCATTGAGATCACAGTGGCAGAACAATGAGCTTCATTCTGAACGGAACAAGGATTTTAAGATAAATAACCAATCATCTGATGTTTTGAACATTGAAAGAGAAGACAGAATTTTTCATTTATCTGCTTCAAAATTCTCACCTTCTGTGACTCCGGAAGACTTAAGTTTATATTATAAAGATCCACAAGACCGAATTCAAGGCCCTTTCTCTGGTTGTGATTTGATTGGATGGTTTGAGGCAGGGTATTTTGGTATTGACTTGCCAGTTCGCCTTGCTAGTGCTCCTTCTGATGCACCTTTTTGTTCACTTGGTGATGCTATGCCACATTTAAAAGCAAAAGCAAGACCTCCTCCTGGGTTTGGTGCAGCTAAACTGAATGATCTTGCAGAGGTATCAATTCGTGGGATTGGCAGTGTTGGTGGTAATAATAATCATGCAGCAATAGGTGAATTTGAGGCTATTAAGAACATGCACAGAAACAGACATGAGGCAGTAAATGAAGCAGAAAATCGTTTTATAGAGTCTTTAATGTCTGCTAATTTGAGAACTTCATCCGGAGAGCATTATTCTTTTGCTGAAGGTTGGTTTAGCTATTACTGATTTCATCTAGTTACTATATGGTTAACTGATAACTCCATTGGTAGCTGGTAGCACAATATTTTTGACCTTGGAGCTGTGACACATGTCGAACACCTACATTTCCTTGGGCAGTTTTTGTCACTATTTACATGTCTTAAGATCTATCACATATCTTATAATTTGATAAAATACTTGTTAAATTTTTATTTAAAACATAATTAACAATTTTATGAACAGTTCCGCACATCACGTCTTATACTAGTAAACTCTTGTTTATATTTCTAATTGATTACGGAGCTTCTCGTGTTTTGTAAATTTGTTTGAACTATCAAACTATGTTTACTTTTTTCTCTGTATTATACTTGTCTTATTTTGATGTAACTCAAAATTATTGTTAGTTTTTTCAACTGGATAGGATTTATGTACAACTTTGGTGCTAGTGTAAAGCAATACATTATATCATCGCCGGTGTTTGGCATGTTCCCATGCCCTAATCTTTGCAAATTTGCTGTGTATTTTACATGTACTTGTACGTTTCATGTGTCCCTTGCCTGTATCCATCCATCCTAGACAATACTATCAACTAGCCATCATGTGCCATATACATACCTTGCTATGGCAAGTTCCTTGCACTCCTCTGTGAGTGATCAGTTCTTCGCTTCCTGTCTAATGCCCTTTTTTTTAACAGCCTGTGCTGCTACGGGTAAATGTCATGAAAACTTGAATAAAAAACCTTCACATCTTGTAGTAACTTGTCATTAACTTATGTACTATGCAGGTATGCAGGGAAGTGGTGGAGGTGGATCCTCAAGCTTGAGTGATGTAAATTACCTTTTAGCACAGAAGTTGTCATTGGAGCGGGAGCGGGAAAGGACTGTACCAACTGCGGTTCCTTACTGGTCTGGACGAGATCCCTCATCGGTTGGAACAAAACCAGATATGATACCTGAATCCCCTACACCTCACTCAAAGATTTTACCTATTCCTCAATCCTCTCCTCAGGTGGACTTTCTGTCATTGCTGCAAGCTGCTAATAAGCCTACTTCCCCTGCAGTTAACTCAGCTCCTGTATGGCCAAATTTTACTGATGTTTCACCTTTAAATAATCTTGGCCATGGTGATCTTGATATCATGAATGATAAGATTGGAGTTCAGCATCAAAGGTTGCCAATGCAGAGTCAGCATCAAAGGTTGCCAATGCAGAGTCAGGCTTCTCTATCACATTTATTAAATCATCCGGTTGATCTCTCTTCTGGTGTTATACCGCCAGAAAAGTTGCTCGCTGCTGAGGTTTCTCAGGATCCACAACTACTTAATGTATTGCAACAGCAGTACATTATGTCCCAACTTCAGCTGCATTCTCAGTCCTCTCTTCCCTCCAATCTCAGTCTGTTTGATAAGTACATATTGCTCAAGCAACAACTGCAGAAACAAGAGCAACAGCAACAGCAGCAACTACTGCTACAACAACAGCAGCAACTTCTTTCTCAGGTTCTATCTGGGCATCAACCTCATCAGCCTTTTGGTGAACCATCTTTTGGACATTTAAATGCTCCTACTGTAGATCCTGGGCTTCGCCAAATGCATGCGACACTTCAGAATAGCCAGAAAATACCCATTCTCAATTCACTTGATGGACGATCAACTAACATTTCAAATTTAAATGTGCAAGGACTCTCCACCCCTTACTTGCCTCATCAAATGCTGGATCGTAGGGCTCAGTCGGAAGAATGGAATAATCTTCAAAAAGAGACAGAGAGCATTCCGGAGTCCAAAACAGTGGCAAATAGTTTTCTCTCAGTCGAGCCTATTGAGAAGACTTTGAGGGAGGGTTATGCTGAACAAAAGAATGTTCTAGAACATGACAACAACGTAACAGATGGTGGTGTGCTACCAGCTTCTGGTCATGCTGAAGAAACTACACTATTGATTGAAACTCCAGCTATTAATGGTATTCCAAGTGTTACTGTATCCTCCGTTTCTGAGAAAGTTAATGATGTGAATATTTCTTCAGAGAGCAATCCTGAGGAGTCATATCTTAAAACACCTCCTGCCAAAGCAATCAAAGATGGAGATATTAAGGAGGCCAAAAAAGTTTCAGAGAAGAAGTCCAGAAAGCAAAAGAATGCAAAGACGTCACTGGTTTCAGGAACTGAAAAGGGATCCTCTAAGTCCACTGGTAGTCAGCAATTGAAAGCGAATTATGAAACTGAGGGAGCCAACAGTGTTGGGAAAAAGGCAGAACTACAGATAGAATCTGAAGAATCCCTTCACATATCTATGCCCTTGGAATCTGAACTCAAAAGTTCTGTTGTAACTGTTGGTGATTCTTCAACAGCAGCTACTGAAGTTGGTTTTGCAGGGAAACCTGAACAGGGGGAAGTTGGAATGACATCAGTCAACTCTCAAACATCATCAAGCCATCGGGCATGGAAACCTGCACCTGGGCTTAAACCGAAATCACTGTTAGAAATTCAGCAGGAGGAGAAACATAGACTTCGGACAGAAGTGGTTGCTTCAGAGACTTCTACAACTGTTGTGCCTAAAATTTTTTCTCCAACACCTTGGGCAGGTGTTGTTGCCAATGTAGATCACCAATCTAGAATAGATGTTCAATATCCAAGTGTTGCACGAGATGCCTTGGAGAATTCTGCAAATTCTTTGATTCCAATGAAGAGTAGGAAAAGCCAGCTGCATGATGTCTTGGCAGAAGAAGTTTTGGCTAAGTCAAATGATGGAAGCAATGATATTCCAGAAGAAAAAAGTTTATCTTTGCATTCCCTCCCTCAAGTGGGTGCTCAAGCGGAAACCCAATCAGTTGACGATGATTTTATTGAGGCTAAAGACACAAAAAAGAGTCGTAAAAAGGCAGCCAAAGCTAAGAGTGCTGGACTCAAGGCTTCACCACCAGTTACTTCAGCTTATCTTTCTGTTCCTCCTGTTACTGTGGAGAGGAGCAAAAGCAGTCGTCAGATGCAGCAGGAGAAAGAAGCACTACCTGTTCCACCTGTGGGCCCGTCTTTAGGAGACTTTGTTCTTTGGAAGGGAGAACAACCGACATCCTCAGCAGCTCCAGCATGGTCAACTGAATCCACAAAGGTACAGAAAACTACATCTTTACGAGATATTCTTAAAGAACAAGAAAAGAAAGGTCCATCAGTTCAGCAACAAATCCCTATTCCAACTCCTGCGAAGGTCCAATCTAGTCGGGGGAACCGTGGAAGTGGATCAACATGGCCAGCTCCTGGTTCATCTCCATCGAAGGCTGCATCTCCAAGACAAACCAAAGCCGTGTCTCCTATACAGACTACTACACTTACTTCCAGTCAATCAAAATCCAAAACTGAAGATGATCTGTTCTGGGGTCCTCTTGATCAATCAAAACAAGACTCCAAGCAGTAAGTTTTACAATTAATCAATGTTATGTCCATTCTTTCATTTTAGAGATAGTTGTTTGCTTCTGTTGATTCCCTTTCAACTTTACTGCCAACTAGTTACTTTTGAATCTGTCTTTCCCATTTGATCTAGTTCTCTATATCAATTTTTGCAGCTTATATAACATCGTATTAATTTAGTGGATCGCTTCACATATGCAGTAGGAAACACTCTGTAATTTTCTTCAATTTTAGCATTCTTGGATGTATTAATATGACATGTTTAAGTTTTCAAGTTTTTTAAATATCCTACAACGACAACAACAAAGCCTTCCGCCTGAATCTTTGGGCATGGCAATCCATTTCGTGGAGATTCGACAGTCTTTTGTCCATCTTCCGGCACTACCTTCTGTTTTATCCTTCTATTTAGTGAGGACCTTTTATTTTACATAGCATTGAAGGGGTACACATGTTCCACTGATGTGAGAAAATTACACTTTCTCAATTAATTATAATTGATGTGAATCTGTATTGGAGTTCACAAGTAGGTAATATTGTATAGAGTTTTTTCTTGAGTTTATGTATATAAATAGTAGCTGGAGAAGGTTTTATACAATCAGTTAGTGGATGCAAAACTTGACGGATACCCCTATTGTGGTTCCATTTAGAAGCAATATCCGAATCAGTCATGTGCTAGCCACTTTAAGTGACAGTTGCTCTCTCCAGAGTAGTGGATGGAGTTGAAGTATAAAAAAGGTTGCAGAGCTTTATTAGTCACACAAACGTCACAGACCTGGCTTTGTTCATTAGAAGCCACAAATCCGTGTTACGTATTAGTTGGATGTGGGGAAATTAAGAAACATGTCATAGCTAAAGATACCCACGATTGACTTTCCATCTTTAAACTCTAGAAAGGCTGTAAGTATGACAAGATCTTCTTATGCATGAAAGTAATGTGTATGGTACTACGGACTTGCACTTGTAAGTTACAAACACTACAACCAACCAATTAATTCATGGGCTTTTGCATTTGGTAAAATATATAGATCGTGTTAATTCATGGCGATGTCAGCCATAGGTTGGCTGTCGAAGTACTGATGTACCTTATCATCCCCTTATCAGTGTGAACAATAATGCAGATGACTAGTTATGTATGTTATTGAACCTGTTCCAGATGCTTTGCTCTCACTTTTTGTTCCATGCCGTAAGGCTTTAAAGCATGAGCAGCATATTTTCCCTCTTCCATTCATAGCATGTTTGGCACACAAATGTTGAATTATTGATCTGTGCTAACTTTGTTTACTTTATAACACTGTCATCTTACACATAAAGGGTGACATTTTTTCCCAATATTTTATATGTTAAATCTTTTTTGTTTTGTTTGAAATCTTAAGTAAATAAACATTTTATTCTCCTATGAACATGTTCACAAGAAAATATTTACCGTTACCAGTGGCAGTAATGTTCTTATAATTACAATTAAATGTCTCAAGCGATATTAATTTTTTAGAAAGAACTCGAGTAATATATATTTTTGGAATAGCGACTTATAAATTAGATGGAATATCAGTTACATATAATTATTTTCATTTCGTCCAACTACTGAAGGCATGCTCACACTTGTGTACTTTTGCCTTTTCCTTCAGTTAGCTTGCAGAGTTGCAGGTTGGTTTTTAAGTTGCATACATTTTTGATTGATTTTTGGAATTCATTCCTTTTGTCGATTCACTGATACTATTTTGGTTGCCTTAATGTGAACAACTCACATACCTTGCTTTCTGATTATATGTCTTCAATTTGTATCCCGCTACGTGGGCATATATGTCTTCTTAAATTTCTCTTATTTGTCTATGCAATCTTTGGTGCTAATTAACTATTTCTATCCCTCCTTATTCAGCCCATTCTCTTAAAAAATATTGAATCCCCCTTCCTCATTGTTGTCAATCAGAAGCACTATATTCTGACAGTCCACATCTACACATTACGACTGTATGCCATCCAAATTGGCTGCACTGAGACTACATTTTGATGTATACATGCTATTTTATTTGCACATTGGTATCTTGTGGGAACCCAAAGTCTGTGATACTGAACTTGGAATCTCTACTTTGGACATAGTTTCCAATTGTCATTACAATCTTTAACGTGGTAGTACATATTTGGAACTCCACCTTTTTGGAGAATCATGTTTTTCATCGAAACCCACAGTTTCCGCTGTATGCACGTCTTTAAACTATGGCAAATTGTGCGGTAGAGACAAGTATACCTATGCTGCCTGATTCTTATTTTTCAATATTTATCTCATCTACGTCGACTGTCTGTTAAATCCCACCATCTCTTGCAAGCAGGTTGGATTTCCCATCACTTGCAAGTCCTAATAATCAGGGAGGAAAAGGTACCTCTGTTAAAGGAACTCTGGGAGTATCTTCAGCTCGTCAGAAGCCTGCAGGACTTGTTTTTACTTCACCAGCAAGTGGTCAATCTTCCTCCAAAGGGAAGAGAGATGTAACATCGAAACATTCAGGTATACCAAACTTGACATTGGGACTAGACATATTCTTTCTTCTGTTTCTTTTTTGTACGTACGCCTATATGCCAATTGTAAGCATGCATAGAAAATTTGCATCCTTGCTTAAGCATGTTGTAATTTAACTTAAGTTAATTTCCAATCTTTGTGTATAGGAAAGAGAGTATGTGTAATACATGCGCAATTAGTTTGTAATGTTGACGTTCTCTTCACATTACATTGACTTTACACACCTTCTGTATAATAGTTAAAGATAACTTTTAAAGGTTTGCCCGGAAAGGATAAAAAACATAAAATGCATCTGCTGCTAATGTATTGTAGAAGAGGCTGGATTTAACAATTAGAAAATCGATTGTGTTGTTAAAAAAAAGATTTAAATTCACTCTTGATTTCCTGACTGCAGAGGCGATGGATTTCAGAGAGTGGTGTGAAAGCGAAATAGTTAAACTTACTGGGACGAATGGTATTCTTCTTTCTTAAACTTTCCACTTAATTTAGAGCTCAGGAAGCCATTGTAACTCCCACCCTAAAATTATTTTTTCTTGTTAGATACAAACTTCTTGGAGTTCTGCTTGAAGCAGTCAACTTCAGAGGCTGAAATGCTCCTCAGGGAGAACCTCGGCTCCATTGATCGTAACCATGAATTCATTGATAAATTTCTCAACTACAAAGATTTCCTATCTCCTGACATCATCGAAACTGCCTTCCATGCTCAGATTAGCCGCAAGGTGAGTAAAGATGACTACATGACTTCTAAGGAAAACGAAACTGATGGAGGGAAGAAGAAGGGGAAGAAAGGGAAGAAGGTGAGCCCGACGGTTTTAGGGTTTAACGTGGTGAGTAACAGGATCATGATGGGCGAGATTCAGACTGTTGAGGATTAGGAACTTTGAAGGCAGATTTTGTACATACAATTTCCGAGGACCATCTGTACATTTTCTTTTTAAGGAACATTTATATTGTTTTGTTCTCTTTTTGATGTGTCCTCTATAGATGTAGGAGCAGCAAAGCTAGGTAGGTGGAGTTTTTTTTTGGTCTGTCGTAGTCGGCGATAATGGTGAAATTTTGCTGAGAAAGTGAACTATGTCAGCTACTATTCATGATTATTGCATGAATTTTGTCAGAATAGTTTTAAACTCTGCAGTACTACTTTTATTGGAACAGAAAAGATGCTTTGTCATTTATAACAATGGATTATTTCTTTGAATCGGCGATGTGATATTTATGTGCAACAATTGAATCAGATAAAATTGCCATTCTTTTTACTTTATTTTTTTAATATAACAAGGAAAAAAGCTTCCGCTAATAGTAAATGAGCTAAATTTGCTCAGTTAATAACTGAGTACAGGAGAAAAAAAAAGTGGCTGTATTGTGATTTGTGAAGGGTAAAGCAGAAGCAATACTATATATGCTAAAGCTTTTTAAACTGTCTTTTTATGGTATAGCTAGTTAAGACAATTTTGTTTTTATCTAGACGAAATCACTAGTTGTGTATAATCTCAAGGCCAAATTAGGGGGGGGGGGGGGGGGGGGGGGGGGGGGAAACCTCCCGAATTATACCTGCACTAAACTTTTTTTTTCCCGCAAAAAATTACCCTGAAATATGTTTTCAAAAAAAAAAACTATCCTAAAGTATATTTTTGAAAAACTATGTCTAACTTTTCTGTTTGTATCATTCATTTTTGTAAGTTAGTTTGAAAAGCATCATGCATCTTTTTTATTATTGTCAAAAAAATCTCAATCAACTTTAGCGGAAAGCTGACACTGGGATGGGTATTTAGAAAACATACTTCAGGAGAGTTTTTTGTGGGAAAAAAAAAAAAAAAGTTTGGTGCGGTTTTCTACAGAAATGATATAGTTGAGGAGGTATTTTTAAGTTGAGCCTAATCTTAAAGATTGCAATGTGGTGATCCTGTTCATTGAGATACAATGAGGATGTTGGATGGAGTCAGTATTCTGGACGTGCAAAACCGCGGGGGGATCATATGGCCAATAAGGGTCGACAGTCGACTCAGGATTTTGTTACTTTGTTTAGCTCTGATGTTGCTTTTAGTCTAGCAGTAGCCGACAACGCAAGGGGAGGGGGGTCCTCCGTTTTAAAAAGGGCACTTTTAGCGTCTGATGATTATAATAGAACAGAATACAAAACTCAAACACATTACATAATAATTAGAATAAATGAAACATAATCCAATCTAATAAGCAACAAATTAATAATACGAACAACAGAACACCAATTTGTAATACATTCTTCAGTACTTACTGGCTGCCAACCTAATAATAGCCTCAATATATAAACCACAACCAAAAATAAATATTTGATCTGAATCCCGCCCACGTCCATATCAATGCGATCCACAAATTCAATTTAATCTTTCTTTGTTCATCATCATCTTGTGATAAGAATCTTTTTTGTTTCTGAGATATTCCGACACACCCGGCTCCAGCTGCTTGCAAATGGCAATGTATGCCAAGAACAGAACCCGGTCCTTGGCCCCAGTCCGATGGTTCTGCGTGTGCTTGCACAGATACTTCAACTGCTTCAACGTGCACACGCCGAGCATCTGCCCCAAAAACAGAAACAACCAATTAATCCCCCTCTTCTTCTCGGCCATCACTGGCTTCACACAGTTTTTCTCCCCACACCCTCCCCGACACGTGCCGAACACAGGGTTCATCCACTGCGGTGGGGCTCGGTCGTGCATCTCGTGGTACTCAGTCAGAACAAACTCCCTAACCTCCTTGTATTTTGCCACCAGGTTGTACGCTATTTTATCCTTGCGCTCACACCGCTTGCATTGAACTTCGCCTTCGATGACAGTGATGCCGTTGGCGAGGAGGTAGTCGATGGTGTGAACAATGCCACGACGATCGGTGGCCCATGGGAAAGGTGGAGGGATATTTGTGATGAAACTTGAACTGGAATTATTATTATTATTATTATTATTATCTGTGGTGGGTATAACTAGCACGGCATCTGACACAGGTTCTGATACCACTTTTTGAGTCTCACACTCACAGCTGATACCACTACAAAAGTGATGAAGAACCTCAGTGTCAGAATAATGGACAGAAAGAGAGGGTGGTGGTGGTGGTGGAGCCGATGGGCCGGCGCGATCAATAGAAAAATTGGTGTGAGAATAGTGAGGAGGAGAAGGAGAAGGTGATCGATGTGAGAGATTTGAGGGGTTGACGGTGAGAGAAAGCCAACTGTCATCGTTGTTTTTGGAGGTGGAAAGCTTGTTCAGATTAGCCATGGATGGTTAATCAGATTTTTGATTGAATGAGAAAGAATGTATTTGGAGAAGGGTTAGTTATATGAAGGTGAAGAGATAGTAATTGGTAATTAATGATAAGACAAGATTAAGATGGTTTTTAATTTGAGATTTCCAAGGAGTCATAAGAAGATTTTGACTACGACTATGACTATGCCAATAGGCGTGTACATGTATAACTTTTGCTTTCTCACTAATTAATTAGTCGTAACTGATGTGATTGTTTTGATCTCATTCAATCCCTTAATCTTATCTTAATTTCAAATGTGTATATATAGTTGTTAGGGAACTCGATCTCCACTAAATATATTATAGGTGTTTTTGTCTTATTTATTATTCAAAGTATAATAAAACTCCATTATCTCACTAATTAATAATTAATAATAAGACAAGATTAAGATGATTTTTAATTTGGGATTTACGGAAGAGTCATAAGAAGATTTGACTATAATTATGACAATATGTGTGTGCAACTTTTGCTTTCTCAATCCCTCAATTGGATCTTGCTTTCAAATGGATGTATAGTAGCTAGGAAACTCAATTTTCACCACATACATTATAGGTGTCTTGCCTTATTTATTATCTCAATGCATAATAAAACCAAGTTGTCTCACTAATTCACTGATTAATAAGCATAAGTGTTGATTTCCGTATCAATTGATGAGATTGTTTTGATCTCATTCAGTCCCTCAATCTTATCTTGCTTTCAAATATATGCATAGTTGTTGGAAATCTCGATCCTCACCACATACATTATACGTATCTTTGTCTTATTTGTTATCTCAATGTATAACGAAACTGCTTTATCTCACTAATTTGTAATTAACTGATTAATGTGCATAAATCTCGATTTCCGCATCAATTGATGAGATTGTTTTGATCTCATTAAATCCCTCAATCTTATCTTTCTTTCTATGTGTATAGTACTATAATTGTTGCGAAACTCGATCTTCACAATATACATTATATGTGTCTTTGTCTTCTTTGTAATCTCAGTATAAAATAAAACCACTTCTTTGTAATCTCAGTATAAAATAAAACCACGTTGATTCAATTTGGTTTGAAAAATATCCCGTATAAAATAAGATATACTTGAGATATTGCTGATTTGATTTTTTGTTAAATTTTTTAACCCAGATTATTATCAATCCTTATAAGTAATATAATTAATGAAGTTACCAACGAAACCACTGCTTCGATTCAAATGTGTATCGAAGGCATGGCACAACCTCATCGATCGTCCATGATGAATACTTGTGCGAGCTGCACTCACAACGAAGACCTCATGATTTGCACTGCCCCATGGTCCCCTTTCTATTCTTTTGCTTTCATATATATACCTACGTCATGAATTTACTAGTCGAAGACAACGTACACTCATATATACATCGATTTGTAGTACTTGAATTCTCCAATTCAGCACAGTATCAAACTGCAGACCAACCCCTTGCCATCTTCTGGTTCGTTTTAAAATCGTATGCATGGTTACAAAGGAATTTTCCAAATACAGGCTTTCGATGATATGTAATGGTTTACTGTGCATCGCCCCTTATAGAAAATTAATTAAGCAAGGATCGATATTGGTATATATATATATATGCAATCCTGCAGCGACACTTGAATACCTGAGCTTATAACCTTACCACCTCTTAATTAATATCGCAAACATCAGTAATTGCATTAATGCTGCTTTGCTTAGGCTTCGTTCCCCCTTCTCCAAAGAAAATAAAGTAGTTTGCATCATGACTACTCACAGTTAACAAACGACATGCATGGAGTATTTTGGTACACACCTTGGGTGCAGGCCGGATACCGAGGCTTGGAGGGAGATACAAATGCAAGACGGTTTTCTCCTATGTCTATCGAGACCACCCTTCACATGGCTCTATGTTGATAGCAAGATATACTATTTGGTGAGAACTGGGGAGAAAGTCTTGATCCTGGCATTTGATTTTGAGAGCGAGTGAGGAGGCCTCATTCATAGGCAGGCATGTTCCCGGCCGGATTCATTGCTGATCCTGTGAATGAAATTCCGAGTGATTTCCTGCTTGTTAACTTGCCAATGAGTTGCGGTGGTGGGTGCTCAAAGAAGACGTACTGCAATTGGGATTTTGAGACATATAGATTCATGTTAACAAGTGATAATCGAGGAGCATGGGAGTTAAGTGATGGAGCTATACTAATTATTTTCAGGGATGATATTAGTACCTACATACGGTTTGTTGGACAAACTGGACTTACTTCGGTTACAGATTGGAAGATTTCAGGCCTCTCTCAAAATCCAATAGAACCAATCTGGCGTGTGTCATGGCTATAATCCGAGTTTGGTGTCCCTTAAAAAGTATGGAAGCTAGCTAGTGTTCAGACTGTGGAAAGATTACATAGACGAAACAATCTTACAACAATAAAGCTAATAAATTAGTGGTCTTCTGAGAGTTCTTACACTGCATTTTTTTTCTTGAATATATAGTCATCTTCTTATATATTAATTTTTTTAAATTTTATCTAATGACATAATTTTTTGTGCTGGTTGGCCTACTGAAGCCATGCATTTATTTTTTCAAATTTAAAATTTATCTTTTGATTATGTTAATCAAATAAATAACTATATAGATTTTTATTTTTATTTGATTGATTTAGCTAAAATTGAGGAACCTAATATATATTCTAGTAACAAACTTTTATATGTTCGGGGGACTAGGGATTTGTCACGCTCCGCTTCCCAAAAATACCGAATACGAGTACATGACAAAAGCCCAGCCAATGACTAACGTCACCCATAAGCTGTTTATTCGATTAATTCAACAATATAAACAATACAGAACAATTACGCAGGCAATAATAATAATCTCATTAACAATAATACTTGGAATTAAGCAATAAAAATATCCAAATACAATAATAATCCAACGTCTGAAAATAAATAACAATATTCGGGACATAAGTCCAATACAAAGAAATAACAATAGTTCAATAATTAAGTCTTCATAACAAAGCAATAATTATTTATTAAGCAGCGATGCAATCAGTTCCTTCACCAGTGTTGTTCTCCCAATCCATCAGGCAATTCTCTATCGACACCTATAAACACTTCATCTAAAAATAGGAGAAAAATTATCCTTAGAGCAAGTCATGGACAGCAAGTAGAGAAAGCAGGAAATAATGGAATAACGGCATAACAATGAATCAATGGATCAATAAGAATCAATAAAATGAGACAATATAATGAGAATCAATGCAATTGGCTATAAACAATGGTTCAATAATCAATAACAATAAACAATGGTTCAATAACGATAATACTTAGCCAATATTCGATATCAATAGGAACAATGAGGAACAATATGCAGTGTCGATGAAGTGTGATCCTTAAGTTTATTAATTATTTTAATCCTAACTAATGTAGCACTTCATGCATCCATCCTTTTACTACATGGTTGCTACATACAAACAAGTTACGTTTTAGACTTAGTAGCGTGCTCTATAGTTCATGTACTCGAAAAACGGTATAAACAATTTCTTTCAGTTATTCAGTCATTCAGTCATTTAGTATCGGTATCCATGGAACAATATACGGTTATCCAGTCATTCAGTCATTCAGTAATTGTAGGGAAACCACGAGATCCCTTCCGAGTACAGTCTCTATATTATCCACTGCTAGATATTTCTCTTAAACCCCAGCTTGTTAACAATTTCATCAATGCAACAATACAATACAATATGCAATCATGAGACATTAGATGAACGATAGTAATAATAGGGGAACACTAGGATGATAACATGGAGTAGGACAAATAGAATGATGATAATAACTCATTAGGATCAGGCAGTGCAATATACATATATCAATTCGTGTAATAATACGATATAGGAATAATCAACTCATTAAAAAGTGGTATCCAAAATTCTCTAGACAGCAAGCGCAACCTGTACAAAAATACAGTTTTCTGCTGACTCAAAAATCGAAAGTTGGATCCGTCAGAAAATCTGGAAACTAGACTACCACACGGTTCCAACGCATATTTATGGTTCAAATTCCGACAACAGTAGCTAGGTCAAACACATATTTCTTTATGGGTTTTATGTTCAGACAGAAATTCGACATCTTGTTGTTTTAATTTTTGAATCAGCAAAAACTCAATATTAAATTCAGTAAAAATATAATCTAGACTTCTAAACATGTTAAGCAACAATCTGAAAATTTTCATAGCAAAATTTTATCATTTGATCAATATTTTTACTGTTTAAACATGAAAGGTACGAGAATCTGAAAATCTGAAATGTAAAAACACAACGATAGTAAAACAGGCATAACTTTTGCTACAAAACTCGAAATTCAAAAATTCTGGATGTTATTGGCAACTAGATACTTGGGGATACATTTCATATTCAGAAATTATTTCATTTTAAGGTCATTTACTAGTTCGAAAACAGCGATCAAAGTTCAGGTCAGCAAGCATATACAGTTTTTAGGGTATTTTTCTTGAAAATCAATTAATTGAACATGATGGGTATTGATTCCATAATCAATAAATTGTGTAACAAGAATGATAGGTGTCAAAACATGATAAATAAAATTAGAACCACACACGTATACAAGTCCAACATCAATTAATCATCAAATGATCAAACAACATACAACCTAACAATTGTTCAAAAAATAGTTTATTTGTATCGTGGCTATTTATGTAACCCTAATTTCCATATTATATGATGTATGTAAGAGTCAATATTTTTGGAGTCAAATTGGCACGATGTCAAGAGTATTAGGGTTAGCTCGTGTAAACTCTCAATAAACCCAACGAAGAAGATAAACAAAGAATAATACGATAACAAAGAGATCTACTTGCAAGAATTTCAATAACAGTTGAATTTGATACAATTAGCAATTCAAGAGGATTGTGACTTGCCTGTTAATCAGTGAAAACGGATACCATGAATAACGGGATAAAGATCCCGAAGCAACGAACTCACAAACTAGCAAATCCTTAAAGTAGCACGTGCAATATACGTGCAATCAAATCCCAAAGTAATGACCAGCACACAAAGAGACCAAGCAATCAACTGCAGCAAAAGGGACAAGGGGTCGGGCAGCGCTGCGTCGCAGGCGGGGCATCGACGACGTCGCGGTAGGGTGGCGGCGCTGGCGGCGTCGCCAAAGTGATGGTCATCGATCGGAACAAGGAGGAGTACAGGGGTTTGGGGTTTGGGTTCTGATCGGTGGTCAAATAGAGGAGGAAAGGGGAATCAGAATTTGGGTTTTTGCAGTGGCTGGCCATCGAGGAGGACAGGGGCGGCGCGACGGGGTTGAGGGTCGCCGGAGGGGGTGCCGGAAATGGCCGGAGAAGAAGAAGTGGATTGGGTTTATAAACAGGGAGAGAGAAAGAGGAAGAGAGAGGAGAGAGTAACTAGGAGAGAGAGTAGACGGCTAGGGTTTCGATTTGTATGCAAAAATTAGGGTTTGCATTAGAGTTGCATTTATAGGGTAAAATTAGGATACTGGTTTGGTGAGTTAGGGACTTAGGGTCCAATAAAAGCGAATTTGGGTCAAGAACAAATGAAATTGGGTTTGGGGTTCAACAAGAGATAGATTCAGATCAATAGGGTTCAAATAAAAATACCCACAATTCAATAAAATAAAATCCACAAGATAGGTAACCTAATAAAAGATAAAATACTTCATGAACGTAAATTCCAATCCAATTAAATGAATAAATAATACAATGAATAAAATATAATTTGGGTTTGCAATTAAATTAGGATTCGCTAGAAATTAGATAAAGTACAAAAATAATTTAATAGATGATTTTTAATTAAATAATCTAGAAACGATAATTAATTATTATAATAATAAAATCATACACTAAAATAATATCCGGGTTTAACACTTTATTAAAATGACCCTATATATATATATATATATATATATATATATATATATATATATATATGTTGCCGCTAAATTTGGTGTGGGGGCAAACAGATAGAACTTGTGGATTCTTGGAGAAACTGAATAGGAAAACCTGCGTACCTGTTCCGTCGGGCCTTGTTCGTCGTTCCTGCCGTGCACCTGCAAAAAGTGCGAGACACCGGGGTTGTTCCCGGCGACGCACCCTCCGACGCTCAAGTCAGTAATCTGGCAGACTATGAAAGAGCGTAAAAAACTGGTGAAAGATTGATTACCTCGCAATGGAGATGGATGGGGGGTATTTATAGGCGTCTTAGGGACTGGATTAGGAATGTAATCCTCGTGATTAGATAAGTAATATTCCTTGTAATCAGATAAGGAAAGTAATCTGATAAGGTATATTCCCTCTAATTAGTTAAGGAATTTAATCCCTGGCTCCCGGTGGTCGGAGGGATGTGAATCAAGGCCGTGGGTTAAGGTTAATCAGGGACCTTGATCTCATCCTGACGGGATGGGTGCGCAGCGGGTTAAAACCCGCGCCCACTTTGAGGTGGATCCATTCGTGGGTTATTGGGTTCTTGAGGTGAAGATCCGACACCCGGTTTGGTCTGTTTGGTTGGTGAAATTACCGTCTTATCCCTGTGCTTCAAGATTCGTGTTCCGTTTGGACGATTCCGATTTAACCCCATTTTTAGCCATATCAATATATATGAGGAAATTTTCCTCATACAAAGTGATTATACTCACTTGGTAGGGCCATTATAGAAGATCCACTCTGTCCATCATGTTTATCATGCTAATAGATGTAAGTGTAGAAAAAATCAAGTTGTTTGGAGGTCATTCATCCATGCATCATGCGGTCTAATTTGTGGTTCGATTTATGTTACTGTTGAAATCGTTCATTTTTCAACCACATGATGCATGGGTGAATGATCTCCAAACCACTTGATTTTTTTCTACACATACATCCATTAGCATGATAAATATGATGAACGGAGTGGATCTTCCATAATAGCCCTACCAAGTGTATAATCACTTTGTATGAGAAAATTTTCCTCAAACTCTATATGAGGCTCACTTTTCTCTCTCTCTCTTTCTCTCTCTCTCTCTCTCTCTCTCTCTCTCTCTCTATATATATATATATATATATATATATATATATATATATATATATATATTTGGACTCAAATACAAATAGTTGATCAATAGGATCTAGAAAATAAGATGAAAACACATCGTTATTTGAAATGGATAAATTTCGATTAGAAAAACACTTTAATATGAAATCCAAAATGATTTTAACAAATAATGAGTTTATAATATCGAAATACAGAAAATATTCAGAAAATACTAATTTACGGGATTGGGGGTTACAGGATTATTAATTTGCGAGATATAAATAAGGTGCTTTTATCAAAATGGTGGTGGAAAATGCACAAGAATCGAAAGGCGTGGTGGAGTAATTCCTTCATGAGATACTGAAGGCGAAAAGTTGGTAGATTTGGGGGGAGAAGGAATTATGGGAAAGGGTCATTCCTATGGAAAGGAATTGCTAAGGTAGGCAATATTTTCCACGCGAATACTAGATGCAAACTAGGAAACTGAAAAGATACAAGATTCTGGAAGGACATGTCGTGTGGGGATAATAACATACAATCGCTCTTCCCGCAACTGGCTATTGAAGTAACTAGGGAAGACGACCTGGTTTTCGACGTGTGGAAGAGGAGAGGGTTGAGATTAGAATTTAGAGGAACCTTATCGTCCCTAGGACAGAATCAACTAGATGGGTTGAATTATTTTTTGAGGGGGGTGGGGCATCCGGATACGAGGGCACAGGATGTTATAGAATGGCTTAGGGGTTCATCCCCGGAGTTCTCGGTGGCATCCATGTATGGTTTCCTGAATGATGGGGGAATTAGGAACTCTCAGGATATCACTATCTGGAATTCTGATGTTCGCCATAAGGTGAAGGCATTCCTTTGGCTGGTGCGGCATGACGCTATTTTGTCCAAAGCTAATCTTAGGAAACGAAACTTCTCTGTAGATCTCACGTGTCAACTATGTAACTCTGAAGTGGAGGACACAAACCACATCTTCATTCGGTGCACTAAAGCTAGACTTATTTGGGAATTTATGGGATTGGGGTTTAACACCGTAGAGACTCCCAAGTGTATCGAGGATATATGGGGTACATGGAGAACTAGTAACATTTCGAAAGACCATAGGATTTTATGGGACATCACGACTGGGCGATTTTGTGGTCTCTTTGGCTTCATATAAATGATTTTTGCTTTCATAATTTGACTTGTAGATTTCTAATGTTACTGCATAAAATTTTGATGCTAACAGATGATTGGGCAGGTAATTGTTAAGATAAATCAGAGAGAAATGAAGACAATACTGAATATTGAATTGAGAAATAACTAAGTACAATATATCCTATATATAAGAGGAACCAAATACAAAACTAACCAACTACTCAATGTGGGACTATAATCTCTAACACCCCCTCTCAAACTCACGATGGGTCAAACAATGTGAGTTTGCCTACTAAGTGTCGAAATCTCTGAACAGTATGGGATTTGGTGAAGAAATCTGCAGTCTGCTGGGAAGAGGTAACAAAGTGGAAAGAGATGGTCCATGCCTCAAAACGCTCACGAATATAATGACATTCAATCTCAATATGCTTTGTTCGTTCATGAAAGACCGGGTTGCTTGTAATGTGCAATGCACTCCAGTTATCACAATAAAGTGGAGTAGCTCCTGTAAGAGTGACACCCATATCTGATAACAGCCAATGAACATAAATAATCCCTCTAGTGGAAGCTTCCATTGCTCTGTACTCAGCCTCGATGGAAGAACATGCAACAACTCCCTGTTTCTTGCTCCGCCATGAGATCAGTGAATCACCAAGAAATAGACAGAAACCTGTGGTAGACCTTCTAGTAGTCGGATCACCTGCCCAAATCTGAATCAGAATATGCACTGAGCTCTAGTTTGGATGTAAAAGGCATGAATAATGAGCGAGTGATAGTGCCCCGAAGATATCTGAGGATCTGAAGAAAAGCACCGTAGTGAACTGATATAGGAGCGGAAACAAACTGACTGACAATACTAACTGCATGAGCAATATCGGGTCTGGTCATGCATAAGTAGACAAGTTGTCCAACAATCTGCCTGTATCTAGTGGGATCTGGAAGGAGCTCACCATCTGTGGGATGAAGCTTCACATGAAGCTCTAAGGGTGTATCAGCTGATCGACTGTCAGAGAGACATGCAGCAAAAATAATATCTGATGTGTATTTCTGCTGAGAAATGAGCATCCCCTGAGATCCATGAGCAATCTCTAAACCCAGAAAGTAACGTAGCTTACCAAGGTCTTTCATATGAAACTTCTGGTGAAGGTATTTCTGTGTGGATGCAATGCCGGAGTCATCCCCAGTAATGATCATATCATCAACATATAGTAGTAGAATTACCCCCCCTGCGGTGATGACCGCATAAACATAGAATTGTCCTGAGAACTCTGACTAAAACCAGCTTTGGTGATGACAAGGCGAAAACACTCAAACCAGGCTTGGGGGGCCTGCTTCAAACCATATATAGCCCGACGCAGCCGGCAAACACGATGAGGAGGAGTAGGGAGGCTAGGAGGAGGATCCATATAAATAACCTCAGATAAGGTACCATGAAGAAAAGAATTCTTCACGTCCATCTGGTATAACAGCCATTGGCGGATGGCTGCAACAGCAAGAAGGGTGTGAACAATAGTCATCTGTGCAACGGGACCAAAGGTCTCATCATAGTCAATGCCATGCTCCTGAGTAAACCCTCGGGCTACTAGACGGGCCTTGTGCCGCTCAATAGTTCCATCAGGTTGATATTTGACCTTAAAGATCCACTTGCAGCTAATAGGTTGAACGCCCTCTGGTAGAGGAACAACATCCCAAGTGCCATTCTGATCAAATGCACTGAATTCCTCTGCAGTAAAAAAACGAGATGACTGATTCGCTCGAAGAATAGTCTTTATAATGACTTTCCTCCATTCAGAATATTGAATTGCGTTTTGATAGTTTCTAGGCTCACGTGTAGAGTGTATAGTAGTGAGATATGCATGAAACTGTGGTGAGTAGGAAGCTAGGGTGTAGCGCCCCAAATTTCTAATATGAGAGCTTAGAAAATAAGTGGCGAAATCCCAGTAATCCACTTCAATAGAACAATAGACACCAACAACACCACTAAAATTTTTCTTCTTTATTACAACAATTATTACAAATCACAGCGGAAGTCTAATCATCTCAACTCAATTTAATCTTTCATTAACAGCTCAATAACAACACAATATGTCTTTACAATTCTTTTACACCAATCACTAAATAATCCAATTATCTCAACCTGCCCACTCAAGCATCCAACCTCCAATCTAAGCGATAACCTGCAACATGTGAGGCTAGAGTTGAACCCTAACCCCCAAACTAAAGGGGTCAGCCATAAAAATGGTGTGAGTGGCAACTAATCAAACAAATAACATAAATGAATCTGAAGCATAATGTCCAACAAATAATAATCAAGCACTAATGTATGAAGTAACAATAAAAGTGTAATGGGTGATACCAAAATCAAAAGCCAAGTGTGTGCAAAAACAGGAAATCCAAATGCATAAAAGTGATTCAAGAAAACATCATGATTACATGCTGACAACGATGACTACTAAGAGATGAAGATAAACTATGATAATTTGCTCATGCTTGATCATTCCGGAGATTGATCCCACATCACAGGTATTTTCCCTGGATAATTCAGGAGATCATCCCACATCTAAACATAGACTCATCATCACAATAATACCCCAAAAGTGTCGCCTCGACTCCGATCATTCCGTAGTTCAATCCCACATCTCAAGATAATTACTTGGATAATTCAGGAGAAATACCTCACATCTCAGGTTAACTACCTGGATAATTCCGGAGATAAATCACACATCACAAGTTAACTACTTGGATAATTCAGGAGATTAAAATCCTACATCAAAAGCCATACTGAGGTGCATAACTCATGTTCTCATTCGTCATGACACTACTAATGCCTATCCTTATTAGTTTGGGTTACTGAACAAATCTCCTAGAGTAGTGTACCCTACCGGACTAAAAATCTGAATACTGAAAATGTGCCTCAAAGAGCCTCAACAAATAACTGAACAAATATCTCAACACCGGTATACTAGGGTCACATATCTCTAGAGACTCAAAAACAAATATCTGAACAAATTCCCACTGAACAAGTGGCTCAACTGAATAACTCAAAATCATGTTCTCAACTGAACATCTTAAAATCAAACACTAAACAAAATATCTCATAATCAAATACAAGATCCTTCAGGACCAGTCGACTGCATAAAGGACCAGTCGACTGTCCAGAGGACATATCCCAACATTTTACAAAAATAATCTAAGGCATGACCAGTCGACTCACCAAGAAGTCAGTCGACTGCCCCGAGACAAAACAAATAATTCTCATCAAAAATATTCTAAGTATATCAGTCGACTGAGAGGAGTCATAGGTCGACTGTCCCGAACAAATCTCAAAGACTAAAATATACAACAGGCTCGTGCCAGTCGACTGCTTTATAGTCCAGTCGACTGTCGGCTACAGGTTCCCAAAAGATAGGTCTGAACACAAAACTAAACTGGAGTTTTTTCCAAAGATCCAACGATCCCAAAAATTGATTTGTATCCAGGCAAATGAACAACTCTCAAATATCTCTATCATGGATACATTATTCAATCAATCAAATACTCAAATCTCCTATCCTCATGATCCAAACTCTTAATCTTTCTATTAGGGTTTTTCTCATCAAACTTCTTTCACAACACTATCATAAAATCTGAACTACAATCCTGAGATCCAGATGTTTATTATCTGATCATAACACAATAAATTCTTAATATGTCTCCCAACAATACGATCTCACAATCAACATATCCTCAACAAATCTTAATATTTCTATCATCATGATCCAAATAACACTAAGAGTTATCATCATCCACATCCAAATTAAAGATCCATATCATACATACAACGAGACTAACAAAGTAATGGCATAATGATCACGAACAAGCATAACGAAGGTCTCACGTCATTCATCAATCAAAACAACAAAGCAAAGCAAAACAAAACAAACCACTCACCTTGATTTGAAGAAAAGATCCACAAAAGCTCCTCCTTGCTAGATCCAAGAATCCTCCTTTGTTCTTCAAAATCCAAATCACCAAAAATCTGTATTCTTTTACAATGACGGCTGAAAGAGAATTTCTCTTATATATGCCGGATAGAATATTAGGGTTTTATTCCCACTTTACAAAATAATCCTTTCCAAAAGTACATCTCACATATATAATCCTTTTCTTGAAAATTAAACCAAATATCATTTAAATTAGGATCTAATAGAAAAATATATTTCCAAACCTCAACAATTACTGATCGGAATGCCCAGCAAATGCATTTTGCACTTCAACCCTCAAAAATGTCAATTTTGCAAATAAGTCCTTCTTTTCTCAAAAATTGCAAATAGTACTAATTAATTTCAGAAAAATCTGGAAAAATACTAAATAATCTTCAAATAATAAATAATGATTTTTCATAAAGAAAACTTAATTTTTCAAACTTCTGAAAAGTCATTTGCACGTGTTTTGCACGTGCACAAAAGATAAATTTCTTAGAAAATATTTATTTAAATCCTCAAAAATTATTTAAATTTATTTTCAAATAATTAAAATAATATTTGAAAATACGGGGTTCTACATAGGGTGACAAAACCAAACTGGTCAGAAGGACCAATGGCATCAGGTGTATAACGTGCCGGAAAAATACCAGAAGTGGAACGGGTAGACTGACGAAGAGGTGGTGGACTGACAGGGTGTGGGGGTGAGGACGGTGGATTAGGTGCATGTGTCAGTGGAAAAGTAAGTGGGATGACTGCTGGCTGCTGGAGGGATGCAGGTGGAGTTTCGGTAGGGGGAACAACATGTGTAAGGACTGCAGGAGATGTGAATGGAGCCAGAAGAGTGGGATCAAAAGGAATGCGGGAAGATAAAGTCGGGGGTTAGCAACAACTGGGGAATCGAGAAATCTAGTATCCTCGGGGGAGGGGGGGTCAGGTAGTAAGGGGAGTCTTCCACAAAGGAGACATGTCGAGAGATGCGGATACGACCCGCTGATGGATCAAAACAACGATAACCTTTGTGTTCAGGACTGAGACCTAGGTGAAAGCACTTAGCAGTACGAGCAGAGAGCTTCGTGCGCTCAGTAGGAGGGAGAATGACGTAACAGGTGCATCCAAAGGTACGGAGCATACTGTAGTCGGGAGGTGAATGATAAAGAGCCTCGTAAGGCGTCGTACCAGCTAGGGCAAACGAGGGAGTAATGTTGATGAGACTAACAGAGGTCATGATAGCTTCAGCCCAGAAAGAACGAGGAGCAGAAGAGGAGAGTAAAAGAGTGCGAGCTGTCTCAAGGATGTGACGATGCTTGCGTTCAGCTACACCATTATGTTCATGTGTGTGAGGGCATGATTGCTGAAACAGGGTACCGTGAGACTGAAGGATTGATCTCATAGTGGTGGAAGTGTATTCACGTGCACCGTCCGATCGAAAATTCTTAATGCGTACACCGAACTGAGTGTGAATCATGGTAGTAAAGAACCGATAAATATCAGGTATCTCAGATCGCTGACGCATAAGAAAAACTCATGTATATCTAGTGAAGTCATCGATGAAGGCAACATAATAGAGATAGCCTTTCTACGAGGGTACGGGAGAGGGCTCCCATATGTCAGAATGAACAAGTTGAAACGGGTGAGTGGTTTCAGAAGTTCTTTTGTGACTAAAAGGTAGGACAATGTGTTTGGCCAAATGACAACCCTGACAATCAGATAAATGTTTAAAAGTGAGAGAACCAAGGGCACCACTACGAGCTATAGTCTGAAGTCGTGATGCGCTAATATGACCTAAACGTCTGTGCCACAGATCAGCATCAGAGAAAATAATATCGGCAAAACTAGAAGGTGAGTGATGTGCACGAAGAAAATCTAGATAATATAGACGACCATGACGACTAGCGTGCCCAAACTCCTCACCAGTGGAGGAATCAGTAATAGAACAACCTAAAGAGTCGAAAGTAACGACAAGACCACTATCGCACAATGCACTAATAGAAATAAAGTTTATTGATAAATGAAGAGCATAGAGAACATATGATAATGTGAGAGTGGGAGAGTTAATTGTCCCTGAGTGTGTGATAAGAAGTGGTGAGCCATCAGCTGTGTGTAGAGATGGAGAGTGAGAGGGAAGTGTTGTGCAGGTGGTGAATAGTGTATGATTACTAGTGAGATGATGTGATGCACTAGAATCTAAAATCTAGAACGCATTCATACCGAGAGTGGCAGAAAGTGCAGGAGCAGATGAGCCAGCATTGATAGATTGACCCATGAGCTGTAGGTCCAGCTGAGTGAGGCGTTGCTGAGTATTAGCCCAATCAGTAGGAGACGGCAAGGCCGGAGTGACGGACATGGCCGAGGATGTGAGGGAAGAAGCACTGCGAGGAGAAGCAAGACTAGTGCTGCTATGACTGAGAGCACAATGTGGAGGGAGATGCTTCTGGTGCCTGGATCGGGGTAGGGGGTAGGGCGGTGCTATCGGCGGCGGAAGTAGAGGTGGAGTATAGTGATGAGTGATGTAAGGAGAAGGTAGGAGGCCGGAAAAAGACTGAAAATGGCGCTGCTGCTTGTTGAATTTGGAGGAGGAACGAGAGGTGGTTGCATCGGAGAAGTCAGTGGAGACGAAAGTATGTGGGAGAGACTGATATGCCATCAAGTAATAGTAGTAGTAGTGTATATATATATATATATATATATATATATATATATATATATATATATATATATATTAATTTTTTTTGATTTTTTTGATTTTGATTTTTTTTGATTTTTTTTGGAGTTACAACAGAAGTAGGGTTGGCGGGTTGTAACGGGTAATGGGTTTCGGGTAGGGTTACAACAAAAGTAGGTTTACAGATCAGCGATCTGGACGGCAGCTCGGGATCTGGATTTCAGGACGTTGATGATGCCGGCAGTCGCCGGCAATGGATGGATCCCGATGAGAGACTTCGAATCTGATGAGATGTGAAGAAGACGATGAGATGATTGCAGGATGATTGGAGAGGTGGCCGAGACGAGGGAGGACGACGGTAGTTGGTGATGGGTTGCCGACGGTAGTTGATGGTGGATGGATGGGTTGAAGATGGTGGATGGATGGGCTCGATCTGGACGATGGCAGTTAGTGAAGGCAGTTGATGAAGTAGTTTGAGCAAGAAGACGATTGATGACGGATCTTGGACAACTGATGATGGGTTGATGATGGATCTTGGACGACGGCAGAGGAGATCTGACGCTTCGAATCTGAGCAAAGCCAGTGCTTCGAACCTGAGCAAGAAGACGATGGGATTTGGGATATATATATATATATATTGGAATTTGAGAATTTTTGGATGTAGAAATTTAGGAGAAGAAATTTTTTATAATTGGCTCTGATACCATATTAAGATAAATCAGGGAGAAATGAAGACAATACTGAATATTGAATTGAGAAATAACTGAGTACAATATCTCCTATATATAGGAGGAACTAAATACAAAACTAACCAACTACTCAATGTCGGACTATAATCTCTAACAACAGCCACGAGGAAAAGAATCCGGTTCGAGGGGGCAAAATAATCACTCAGGCAAGGGGCACAGTCTACTACTATCCATTTCTTCGGTAGGGGGGGGGGACTTATTTTGTAAGGGATTTTGATGGGGGCTGTAGCATATTGGTAGGCTTGACCGGTTATGAGCCGTGTTGTCATGGACTTTTGGGAATGATGTAATGGTCTTTTGCCGGTTGTATCTGTCGTGCGTTGTAAGTGGTTGAAGTTGTAATAGTGTTATTTTGTGGTTTCGTTAATTTTTCATTAATGAAATCAGTGACCGTGGTCACTTTTATCTCAAAAAAAAAAAACAAACTTTTATATAGAATGGTATAAAACCTATTGCAGTTGAGGAAGAAAAGCCGAATAAATTTAAATGCCTTTGAAATTCAAAAGATTAACCAAATTAAAAAAAAATATTTCGTAAAGGACTCTCTGTTAGAACAAGCACATCAACAACACACAAAAAAAAGGAAAAAAATAATCCTTGCAAACCGAAAAATAAATCATGAAGAATTTGACCAAGCAGAAGCTACCTATGGACGTGTTGATAGAAATCCTGTTGAAGCTCGATGCAAAACCCCTGCTTCGATTCAATTGCATCTCAAAGGCATGGCACAACTTCATCACCCATGATGAATACTTTCGCGACTGCTACTCAGAACTAGCACACCATCATGATTTCAACCATGATTTTAATCCCACTTTCTTATTCTTGGGAGGCTCTACTAATGGTGCTAATGGTTGTGGACACTTGCCCATTGGTATATATATCACTTTCCGATTCTCCAATCCATCAAATTATCAAACTACAGACCGAACTCACGCCTCATCAAGTGTTTTCTTTAAATGATCGATGGACTAGAAAGTGTATAACTCCTCCATACTCCCTTTCAGCAATCTGCAACGGTTTATTCTGCATTT
This sequence comes from Hemerocallis citrina, assembly GCA_017893485.1. Classification (NCBI taxonomy): domain Eukaryota; kingdom Viridiplantae; phylum Streptophyta; class Magnoliopsida; order Asparagales; family Asphodelaceae; genus Hemerocallis; species Hemerocallis citrina. The sequence goes on along the minus strand of JACEHZ010000731.1, from coordinate 900,942 downwards.
TTCATGTTTGACCCAACATCCCCTTACCTTTGGCAGTCTACCAACCATCTCATATTGATGTGCAATCCCACGACACATGAATACCTGAGCTTATTGCCACCTCCCGATATGACATGAACTGGCATTCATATCACTGTTGCTATTGTGTTAGGCTTAATTTGCTCCAATCTCCAAAGAATGTGAAGTGGCATGCATGTGTTTTTCGGTTAGTATGCAAGAAGAAGAAGAAGAAGAAGAAGAAGAAGGCATGGAAAGACGAATCTGTGTATGCACCTTGGGTGCAAATAGCAAGAATTGGAGAGAAATACAAACAGTGAACGATAGCCCTCAAGCATGTCTGCCAAAACCTTTGTCGAGGCTGCATGATATACTATTTGGCTCGTGGGGGTGGGGAAATCTCGTTGTTGTGTTGGCATTTGATGTGGAGACTGAGAAGGACATACTAATAAATATTGTTCCAGGATTTGAATCATCCTTTGATGATTTCCTGCTTGTTAACTTGCCAAGTTGTGGTCTGTCTGACTGACTGTCTTCATCAATCAAGATCAGGATTCGTCTGTTGAGGTATTTATTGGTGCTTAAAGAAGACAACAGTTGGGAGTTGAGATATCGATTCTAGTTACCCAAAATAAACCATACTGGATTTTTCCTCAGTTTGGTTTGGGAGGCTAATAGATGCATGGTGTTAGGAAATTGGGAATTTACTAATTTTTCTCGAGGGCAATATTATGGTGAGCCACTATCCACAAACTAGAATTACAACTACTACCGGACAGATTACGAAGCGCTTTAGTAATAAATATTTTGCATGTCATGGCTATAATCCCAGTTTGGTGTCTCTTAGAAATATGGAAGTCGAACCGTAGAAGTTCTATTCCAAATGTGTTCCAATAGGCGAGTATGCAGTGGCGGAGCCAGACGAATCAAAATGGGGGTCCCAAATTTTTTCCCCCCGGCATCGACATAATTGAGCCTTTAATAAGAGGTGGATTAGACTTGGGGGTCCCAAATTTTTTTAACTGGGGGGACGGAATAAAAATTTTGGTCTACATTAGGAGGTTTTACAAAATTTTTGGGTCCCAAATGTCCCTCCTCCTCTATTCCTCCCTCCGCCATTGCGAGTATGAAACTTTAATTGTTGAGTTCACGAGCATAAATATTTTGGCAAGTGTTATCTTTGTGCAAATAGTTTCAAAAAAAAAAAAGTGGCATATTAAAAAAAATAAAAAATCGCACGTCTCTCTGTTTTCTTATTTTTCTTCTTCATCTTCAAGCTCACAACAATGGTTTTCCCTCGTCCTCCTTCTCCTCAACTCCACTCCCTCTCTTCCTCTTCTTCCTCCACTCTGTCAGGGATGCAGGGTAACACCATGGATCAGATTGACCTTTGATGAAGAATGGTTGAACACTTTGGGTTATTCTGCATTTGTGTGTGGGAGAAATATAGTCATCTGTTAGTGAATAAATGGAATAGTAGTGTATCAGCTATATCAGATAGCTATAGTTGAAGAGATAGCTATAGTATCTGTTAGTGAATAAGGGGAATAGAAGTGTATCAGCTATTTCAGATAGCTACAGTTGAAGTGATATATCATTCAGCTATACATTCCCAGTCCATGAGGATTAAGTGTACAGCTATATTGAAGAGTACCAGTTATCCACAGTTCATTTGGGAAATATATCAATTAGCTACAGTGCAAATTGAAGAAGTATCAGCTATCTACAGTATGCAAGGGAATGTATCAGTTGCTACAGTGCGTATCAGGCAGCTACAGTGAATATATCTGTTTCAGAGATAATAATACTGCTGAGTATTATAGGATGTAATTGTTGTTGTTTTTAGTGTTGTTTTTCACGTGCTTATAGCACCTTTTTTTGTAATAGTTTGGGCGGGAGAATTGGGGAGAAGAAGAAAATATCTTCCCCCTCTCTAACTGCCTTTATAAGGTGTAATGTTGAGTTGGAAAATCAATAAGAAAAGTATCTTCATCCTCTCAAAATTCTTCTTCCATTCCCAAATCTCTTCCTATCTCTTCCTCAATTCTTCCAATACTCCATTAATGGCCAGATCCAGAGTTATACGCAACTCATCTCCTGATAATCTGGTATCAGAGCAGGACACGGGCGATGGTGAGGGTCGTGATGATGGCGTTACGGTGCTTGAAGGAGAAGTAGCAAATCTGAGAAGTCAGATGGCGGAATCACAGCTGCACCATGGATTCCTAACTGAGAGAGTGGAAGCCATTGCTGCTAGCATCGGGGATCGATTCTCCAGATTAGAAACTTTGATGGCGTCGATGCAACAGAACATCTCACGACCTCCGAACTCTTCCAATCCGCCTCTTCTTCCCAATCCCTTCCAACAAGGTCCTTCAAGAGAGGTATACAATTCCAATCTTAACTCCATTAATCCTACCAATCCAGTTGATACAGGTAATCTGTTAAGAACTCCATTCAAGGTGGAGTTTCCCATCTTCCAAGATGGAGATCCTACTGAGTGGATCTGTGGTGTGGAACAGTTCTTGGAATTCTATAATGTTCCCGAACATCAGAAGTTGAAGTATGCGGCATTAAATTTGAGGGGTAAGGCTGCTCAGTGGTACCGGCGGCACATTAAGCCCAAGCTTCATGAAATTTCTTGGTCGGCATTTCTAGAAGAGCTGTTATCAAGGTTTGGACCAACTATTTTTGAAGATTATGGGGGAATACTCTCAAAACTTCAGCAGAAGAATGATTTAGAGGCCTATATTCAAGAGTTTGACAGGCTCTCGAATTTTGTGGAAGATTGGTCTGAAGCTCACTTCTTAAGTACCTTTTTGAGTGGTTTAAGGGATGAGATTCGCTGGGATGTAAAATCGCAAAGGCCTAAAAGTGTGAATGAGGCTATCGGATTGGCTAGAGGCTATGAAGAGAAGGTGTATTGCCTGCGAAAGATTCATAAACTTCCATTTGTTCCCAAAACTACCACCACATCCAACTACTTGCCCAACCAACCTGCTAAAACACTCACCACATCTATACCCTCTAACAATTCCAATTCCTTTGTTCCCAAAAGATTAAGTTGGCAGGAGATGAGAGAGAGGAGGTCCAAGGGGTTGTGTTTCAATTGTGATGAGAAATACACCCAGGGTCATTTGTGCAAGACTCAAAAGTTTTATTACTTAGAGTGTTTTGAAGAGTCTGAGGAGGAACTTGAAGGTGGTGTAATGGCACAAGACATTGAAGCTGAAAACTCAGTCCCTACTATGCCGTATGTCACTTCCCAACTACCGCAAGCACCAGAAATCTCCTTCCATGCATTAGTAGGTTCACAAGTGTACCCTCAGACTATGAAGGTGAAGGGAAGAATCAATGGAGGGGAGGTGAACATCTTGATTGACACAGGCTCCACTCACAATTATCTTGATCCACAAACAGCTATTAAAGCTAATTTAGAGATCAATGCAGAACCTAGATATAGAATCACAGTGGCTAATGGGCAGACTATGTTTAGTGAAGGAAAAATAGACAATGTTAAATTCTCAGTGCAAGGAGTACATCTGCAGGCTGATCTTCTTCTCTTGCCATTGGGGCCAACTCAAATGGTTTTGGGGGCTCATTGGTTACGCTCGTTGGGGCCAGTCACTATGGATTTTAATGTCATGACTATGGAGTTCAAAGTTGAAGGGGTTCAAAAGAGATTGCAAGGGATTGTTAATCCCCAATTGCAATTGATGGAAGCAGAGGAGCTTATAAGAATGGGGAACCACATTTGTCAGGCTTATATGATACAGGCACAAGAGATTAGATGGGATAAAGGGGAATTGTTGAATGCCGATCTGCACAGTCCACACACCACAGAAATCGATAGCATACTGCAATCATTTCCCGAAGTCTTCAGTGAAGAGATGAAGTTGCCACCCCATAGAAGCATCGACCATAGAATTCCTCTGTTGGAAGGAAAGCCACCTCCCTGTATGAGACCCTATCGTCATCCACATTTCCACAAAAATGAAATTGAGAAGCAAGTAGCAGAGATGTTAAATGCTGGGTTCATAAGGCCAAGTAGTAGCCCATATGCTTCGCCAGTAATATTAGTGAAGAAGTCCGATGGGAGCTGGCGCATGTGTGTTGATTATCGAAATCTTAATAGTCAAACTATTAAGGCCAAATTTCCTATCCCTCTAATCGATGAGCTCTTGGATGAGTTAAATGGGGCAAGGTATTTTTCAAAAATTGACTTAAGGTCAGGTTACCATCAGATTAGGGTGTTTCAAGAAGATATTCAGAAGACTGCTTTTAGAACCCATCATGGTCACTTCGAGTTTGTAGTGATGCCGTTTGGACTCACTAATGCTCCAGCCACCTTCCAAAGTCTTATGAATGAAGTATTCAAAGAGTTTTTGAGGAAGTTTGTGCTAGTATTTTTTGACGATATCCTAGTTTATAGCCGCACTTGGAAAGAGCATCTGCAACACATCACTCAGGTCCTTACTGTGCTGAGAAACAACCAGTTGTTGGCAAAGAGTAGTAAATGCAACTTCGGTAAAACTTCGGTGGGTTACTTAGGGCATATAATTGATCAGGATGGAATCGCAGTTGATCCTGTGAAGATTAAAGCGGTTATGGAGTGGCCAGAGCCGAGTACTGTTAAAGAATTAAGAGGATTTTTGGGTTTAACCGGCTATTATCGCAAATTTGTTAAGAATTATGGAAGTATTGCAGCTCCGCTAACTAATTTGTTGAAGAAGAATGCCTTTAGTTGGACATCAGCTGCCACACAAGCTTTCAATCTCTTAAAACAGGCCATGACTTCAACACCGGTGCTCAAAGCACCCGATTTTTCAAAAATATTTGTGCTTGAGACAGATGCGTCACAAGTGGGGGTAGGAGCGGTTCTTATGCAAGAGCTTCACCCTATTGCTTACATGAGTAAGGCATTGAAGGGTAGGAATTTGGCGTTGTCCACTTATGAGAAAGAGGTGTTAGCCATTTTGCATGCAGTGAAGCTTTGGAGGCAGTACTTATTGGGAAGAAGTTTTGTAATCAAAACAGATCAGCGTAGTATCAAATACATACTGGATCAAAGAATTAACACGGAGATGCAAGAGAGATGGTTATGGAAATTGATGGGGTTTTCTTTCACAGTGGAGTATAAGAAGGGGGTTGACAATTCGGCAGCGGACTCTCTCTCTAGGAGGCCAAGAGAACTAGATACTTGTTGTGAGATCACTTTTGTTGTGCCGCAATGGGTAGAAGAGATCAAAAAGATGGTGTTAGAGGACGCCTACTTCCATCAACTAGCTGAGAAGCTGAGTAAGGAAGAAGTAAATCCTGGGGATTATCAGTTGTGGGAAGGTATTTGGTATTACAAGGGAAAAGTACTTATCAGCCCGACTGCAGAAGTTAGGAGATTAATATTTTTTGACCATCATGCATCCAGTGAGGGGGGGCATTCAGGGTATCACAAGACACTACACCGCATAAGAAGAGTTTTTAGTTGGGAAGGAGTTACAACTGACATTAAGAAATTCATAAGAGAATGTTTGATTTGCCAACGCAATAAGCAAGAAACTATGCTTCCAGCGGGGCTGCTGCAACCTTTATCAGTTCCTAATCAAGTTTGGGAAGATATATCCATGGACTTTATTGAGGGATTGCCGAGGAGCTATGGGTGTAATGCTATAATGGTGGTAGTTGATAGACTATCTAAGTATGCACATTTTATAGGCATTTTGCATCCCTATACTGCTAAGTCTATTGCGCAAATATTTGTTGACAATGTGTACAAGCTCCATGGAATGCCCCGAAGCATTGTAAGTGATAGAGACCCTATATTCATTAGCAATTTTTGGAAGGAATTCTTTGAGAAGCAACAATGTAAGCTTAAGCACTCTACCGCATATCACCCCCAAAGCGACGGTCAGACTGAAATTGTTAACAAGGCCGTGGAGATGTATCTTAGGTGTTTAAGTGGGCAACACCCTAAGGAGTGGAGTAAATATTTGGGTTGGGCGGAGTTTTGGTACAACACCAACTGGCACTCGTCCACAGGACTCACTCCTTTTGAAGGGGTTTATGGGCGTCCACCACCAACGATACTGAGATACGTTCGGGGTACCTCAGCTTTGCAATCGGTAGAAGATGAACTACTGTCCAGAGACACCATTCTACACATGCTGAAGGAGAACATGGCCGCTGCCCAAGGTAGAATGAAGCTATTTGCGGATAAGAAGAGAAGGGAAAGAGTCTTTGAAGTGGGAGACATGGTGTTGCTCAAGTTACAACCATATAAACAAACTTCTATTAGAAACTCAACTCCTCAGAAGCTCTCTTCTAAATTCTTTGGACCATTTCGTGTCTTGGCAAAGGTGGGATCAGTGGCCTATCATATTGAGCTTCCTCCACAATCAACAATTCACCCTGTTTTTCACGTATCGAAGCTCAAAAAGTGCCATGGAAATCATCTTCCTCTTGTGTCTCCGGAGTTACCTTATTGGTGGGTTGAAGAAGAAACTAAGGAAGAACCTGAGTTGGTCTTGAATCGCAGAATTTTTAAGAAAGACAACAGAGTGGGCATTCAACTTCTGATTAAGTGGAAGAATAGGAGTGTGGAAGATGCATCGTGGGTGGACATTGATGATCTTAGAAGGAAGTTTCCTGCGTTCGAACTTGGGACAAGTTCGTCCTCAAGGGAAGGGGAGTTGTCAGGGATGCAGGGTAACACCATGGATCAGATTGACCTTTGATGAAGAATGGTTGAACACTTTGGGTTATTCTGCATTTGTGTGTGGGAGAAATATAGTCATCTGTTAGTGAATAAATGGAATAGTAGTGTATCAGCTATATCAGATAGCTATAGTTGAAGAGATAGCTATAGTATCTGTTAGTGAATAAGGGGAATAGAAGTGTATCAGCTATTTCAGATAGCTACAGTTGAAGTGATATATCATTCAGCTATACATTCCCAGTCCATGAGGATTAAGTGTACAGCTATATTGAAGAGTACCAGTTATCCACAGTTCATTTGGGAAATATATCAATTAGCTACAGTGCAAATTGAAGAAGTATCAGCTATCTACAGTATGCAAGGGAATGTATCAGTTGCTACAGTGCGTATCAGGCAGCTACAGTGAATATATCTGTTTCAGAGATAATAATACTGCTGAGTATTATAGGATGTAATTGTTGTTGTTTTTAGTGTTGTTTTTCACGTGCTTATAGCACCTTTTTTTGTAATAGTTTGGGCGGGAGAATTGGGGAGAAGAAGAAAATATCTTCCCCCTCTCTAACTGCCTTTATAAGGTGTAATGTTGAGTTGGAAAATCAATAAGAAAAGTATCTTCATCCTCTCAAAATTCTTCTTCCATTCCCAAATCTCTTCCTATCTCTTCCTCAATTCTTCCAATACTCCATTAATGGCCAGATCCAGAGTTATACGCAACTCATCTCCTGATACACTCCCCTCAACCCATGGCTCAAACCCCCCAAACCCATCGACCCGTCATCCCATCCCCACCTCAAACTCCCCCAACCTCTCTCTCAAACCCAAACCCTATCCCTCTAATCTTCCAAAAACTCCATTTGGGTCAAACCCAATAACCCACGTGCTCCTCTTCTCCGCCGCAACTCCTCTGATTCCCGCTTCTCCCGACTCCCCAACCTCGACCAACCCACCATTGCCAACCTCCTCAGCTCCCTCACCCCAAACCCAACTGAACAAGATGCAGTCATCATCCTCGACAATATGGACAACCCCACCAATGCCATTGCAGCTCTCAACTGTTTTTTGGAGAAAATCAAACCATCAAAAGAGGTAATTATTTACAATGTCACACTCAAAGTTATCAGAAAGAGTAGGATTTGGGATAAAGTTGAGAGCTTGTAACCCCGTTCCTGTAAATACGTGTTTTCTGAATATTCTATGTATTTCGATATTTATAAATTTATTATTGGTTAAAATCATTTTGGATTTTATATTAAAGTGTTTTTCTAGTCAATAATTATATTTATTTCGAATAATTGTGTATTTTAATCTATCTTCTATGTCTTATTGATCAACTATTTATAATTGAGCTTAAAACAAGTATATTATTATTATTAGGTGATTTTAATAAAAATTGTTAAACCCGAATATTATTTTGTTGTATGATTTATTATTTTAATTAATTGTTATTCTTGATTATTTAATTAAAATTCATCTATTGAATTATTTTGTTATTGTACTAGACCTAGTTTTCTTGGCAAATTCCAACTTATTTTCAAGTCCAATTTATATTCAATTTATTTGTATTATTTATTTATTTATTTGAACTTAAGTTCTTGTTCATGAAACTCTTTGATCTTCTTGATGAATTATTTTCTTGTTAATCCTATTTTCTTTTTTTATTGTGGGTATTTTTTTATTTGAACCCTATTGATTTGGATCTACCTCTTGTTGAACCATAAAACCCAATTTCATTTGTTCTCATCCCAAATCCGCTTTTATTGGACCCTAAATCTCTAACACAGTACACTAATTGTATCCTATAAATACAACTCTACTGTAAATCCTAATTATTGCACAATTCTGAAACCCTAGCCGCCTATTCTGTCTCCTCTCTCCCCCTGTTTCTCTCTCTCCGTCAGCCTATTCCCGCCCAAAACCTAAATCCCATGAACCCTCTTCTCCGATCGTCTTCTTCGGCATTCCCCCGCTACTCCGGCCACCCCCCGTCGACGCCACACAGCCGCCTAGACTAACTCCCGACCTCCCCCTCTGTCTGTCTTCCCTCCTGTTCCCAAACGCCAGAACCCAAATCCCCTTTACTGTACCTCTTCCCCAACTCACCTTTGGCGACCCCCGTCGCCACGCTACTCCCATCGACACCCTGCACAGCCGCCACCACAGCCAGGCCAAATCCCCAACCTCCGGCCTCCCTTCTTCTCTCTCTTCGACATTAGCAGACCCAAAAACCCACCGTTTTCCCCCTTGTTTCTACTCCCGACCGTCGGCGCTGCCCCTCTGTTCCTCTCGACGCCGTCCGCCCCATCGCGTCGCGATCTGCGCCGCCGGCCGCCGCCTTTGGCCGGCCATTGTTGCAGTCGCTGCTATCTCCTTGTGTGCTGTGTTGTTTGGTTCTCTTTTACACATGGTTCGCACGTGTTTTATGGTGTGTTCGTAGGATCGGGTTGTTGCGGATTTGTGTTCGTTGCTTCGGGATTCTCATCCCGTTATTCTTGGTATTCGTTCTCACCGTTTATAAAGCAAGTAACTTGTATTAAATTTCTTTGCACATACAAAATACCGCTTGTAGTGTAGTTGGGTTCTAGAGACAATTCGTGTGTGAAATCCCATGTTGATATTGTCTCTATTGTGATGATTTGACCATAGTTGCCTCACGATATATATGACATGAATTAACCTAGGGTTGACCACTTTTGATGTATATGTTCATGCTATCTTGAGATATCTGTGTTTGATGTGTTATTCGTGTTATACTTGTCGAATACTTGTAAAATATCCTATACCATGTTGCTTGGACATCTAGTACACCATATTCTAAGTTATCGTCCTGTTGCCCCCTATTGATACTATTGTTCATCTCGTATTTCTAGATTACATATTGTATTGTTGCTTTAATAAAATAATTAACAAGCCGGGGTTTAAGGGAATGACTTGAGTAGTGAATAATATAGTTACTGTGTCGGCCAGTGTTTACCGATTGATTGTGGAGCGCTAACTACGGTATCCCTATCTTTCGTGTCGTGAACTCGTGAACCCGTGAATCAGTGTATCATTATAATGTATTGTGCAACAATATTGTATCGTATCAGTGATTACCGTACCGACACATGATCTATAGAATTTACCACTTAAGTCTAAAACGAAATTAATCGTATGCATCGAACTTGTGGTACGGAACACATGGGACACAGTAGTACATGCATTAGTTAGGATTAAAATGAATAATAGACTTAAGGATTAACACAACATTGACATTGCATATTGTTCATCATTCTTCCTATTGATATCGAATATTATATGATACTTGTTTACTCGACACTGATTACATGCTACTTACACTTGTTTATCTCGCTACGCTAGTTGTTATATTTTGTTATCATGCCTATTCCATGCTATTTGTTTATCCTTCTCATATACTTGTGCCTGCACTACAAGCGGCCCGTAACTTGCATTGACGGGCATTTTGTTTTCTTTTCCTCTTTCTGCAATTATTAAATTGCAGATTTTGGAGATCAGCTGCCTGCTGGAGTTGGAGAACAAACAGTCTAAAAACTACTGCTTTCTAATTGTTTATTGCTTTAATAACTAAATGTATTGAGACTTATTATTATTTGGATTGGATTTATTATTGATATGGGTCAGGAATAAACGTGGCTCATCCTGAGCCACTGGATCCCCTCAGGATACGCGCCCTTTCTGATCCTTCAGATCTGCCACGTCAGCACCAGAAAACCACCCGGAGTTCTGCCACGTCAGCCCGGAAACCACTCCGGCGTCTGCCACGTCAGCCATATACCGCCCGGCTTTCCACCGCTTCAGCCAGTCGGGTAACCGGGTCCGGCCCAGCCCCAAACGGGTCTGGACCCGATTGGAATCCCCTATAAATACCAGACCCTCCCCCCTGTCTGCAGGTAATCAATCTTTTCCACTCAAAACCCTAGTTACTGTTGCTCTAGCTTAAGTAACTGACTAGATCGTCGGAGGGTCTGCCACCGGGATCAACCCCGGTGTTCCTAGACCGTCTGCAGGTACACCAGACCTCGGATCCGAGCCCCCTGATTCGAGCCGAGCATCCAGCCTCGCCTCACCCCAGCCTGTCACCGGTACCGCTCGGCCAGCCAAGAGTCGTCTGACTAGAAGCTTTCTCCTTCAAATACAAATCGAGTAAAGAACTCACACCTGGTGCATCCACACGTCTCCAGAAACAAACCGCATCAGGTTGGCGCCGTCTGTGGGAAAGCTACTTCAGAAGCCGACCCAAGCCCGACCGCCAAGGTACCTCAGCAACCGAGCTCTCATGGCCCCCAAGGCCAAGAATGCCGCTACCTCCGCACCCCAGCGGGACTTGCCCCCGCCGTTTGCCGTCGTCGAGCCACGCGCATCTAAGCAAGGGGCTCCCCGCCAGGGACCCCAGAAGAGCGCCACACATACAGTCCAGCCCGACCTACGAAGGGTAATCATCAACCGGCAGGTTAGCCGCAGCGGGGGAAGGGCCGCTTCCAACTCGGCCCCGAACCATCCAAGACCACCGCCCGAAGGACGGAGGCCAGCGCTCAGCCGCGTCGGACGGCAACCTTCAGACCGACCGAACCGGGTCGAGGGAGCCCCTGTCACTCACCAGGAGTTCCAGGACTTCCGAAGGGAAATTCTTGGGGCTCTCCGACGGGCCCCTAGGGAGGAAGTCCGCCATTCCCAAACCAAGTCGGACGCCGAGGCCAGCGTGTCCCGCCCATCAACAATCCCGCCAGAGGACGATGGCGAACTCCTAAGGCACCTCCAAGAAATGGAGGATCGCCTCGATCACATAGGCGACGGCGGCCAAGGAGCGGCACAGGGGTACAGACCTGTCCGACCTCCTTTCTCCGCCCTCATCCTCCAAGCGGAAATACCTCGGAATTTCCGACCACCTCAGTTCGAGACCTATGACGGCGAGGGAGATCCTGCTGATCACATGGAGGGTTTCAAAACCCTGATGATGATTCACAGCACTTCGGATCCCCTGCTGTGCCGAGCCTTCCCTGCCACACTCCGGGGTCCGGCGCGTGAATGGTTCTCTAAACTGGCTCCTGGCTCCATTTACTCCTTCGACCAGCTTGAAGGCAATTTCCTCGCCCACTTTGTCACTAGCCGGAAGGCCGAGAGGACGAGTGCATCTTTACTCGGGCTCAGACAGATGGAGGGGGAGTCACTCAGAGTGTTCGTCCGAAGGTTCACCGCAGAGGCGAGGTCGGTTTCTTCCCTGGATCCTGGCGTCGCCTCCGCGGCATTCCGGCACAACGTCCATCATGGACAGCTGAAGGCTTCTCTGGCGAAGAAACCCCCCGTAGATTTTCCCGACCTCCTCAACAGGGTCGAAAAATACATTAGGGCAGAAGAGGCCCTGAACCCCGAAGATCCCAGGGAGGCCACCGGGAAGGGAAAGCGGAAGGCCGAAGAAGTCGAGCCATCAAAAAAGGCTCCAAGGGATGCGAGTGCCATGAAGAAGGTCCCGCCGGTCCCTCGCTTCGAGAGGTATACCCCGCTAACCCAAAATGTGTCCTCCATACTCCTGGCGATCGAGGGCAGGGACCTCGTTCAGTACCCCCCTCGTCCGTCCAACAATACCAGCAAGAAAAGGGATCAGCGGTTCTACTGCCGCTTCCACCGGGACAACGGGCACGACACGGATCACTGCCGTGCCTTGAAAGACGAGATCGAGGCCCTCATTCACCGAGGGTACCTCCGGGAGTACAAGCGAGATGAAGCTCGAGGGCAGAGGGACACGAGGAACAGGAGAACCCCACCTCCTCCTTGAGCTCCCCTGCAGCTCCTCGAACGAGAGCATGAGCTCGATGAGCCAGACGGCCAGGCCATATTACACTGCGTCCACGGGGGACCCATGGGAGGGGAGTCCAACACTTCCCGCAAGGCGTTCATCCGGGATGTTAACGCCGTCCAAGGTCCCCTCCCCCCTCAGATTCAACCGGGATGTTAACGCCGTCCAAGGTCCCCTCCCCCCTCAGATTCAACAACTCCCTGTCTCCTTCTCGGGGGAAGACCTGGAAGGGGTGCGGCTCCCGCATTGCGACGCCCTCGTTGTCAACCTCAGCATGGCAAATTTCGACGCTCGGCGTATTCTTGTGGACAACGGGAGCTCGGTCAACATTTTGTTTCTCGAAGCCTTCGAGAACCTGAAGCTCTCCCGCGACAAGCTGAAGCCGGCGGGATACACCTTGCACGGGTTCTCGGGCGTCCCTGTAACAATTGAAGGGATCGTCACACTGGATGTCACGGCAGGTACGACCCCAAACCGGAAAACCGAGTCCATGGACTTTATGGTGATAAACGTCAAGGCAGCCTACAATGCTATACTCGGTCGCCCGGGCCTCTGCTCCCTCCAGGCTGTCCCCTCGGCCTATCACCAGAAAATGAAGTTCCCCACCAAGACCGGAGTGGGAGTAGTCCGGGGGAACCAGGAAGCTGCTCGCTCATGCTACATGACAGCAATCGGGAGCGGCGTGTTTCCCCTCGACGCCGTCGAGATGCGGCCCCAGAGGACCCAGCCAGAGCCGGAGTCGGCAGACGAGCTGGAAGACGTCTCGTTCGAGACAGGGGATCCGTCGAAGCAATTTCGAGTAAGTCGCTCCCTTACCCTTCACCTTAAGTCCGACCTCATTACCTGCATTCGCCGCAATGTTGACCTCTTCGCCTGGAAGCCTTCTGACATGCCCGGCATCTTCGAGGATCTCATCATGCACAAACTCAGCGTGATCCCCGGGTCAAAGCCGGTTGTCCAAAAGCGACGTAAGTTCGCTCCGGAGCGACAGCAGGCGGTGAATGCGGAAGTCGACAAGCTCCTGGCCGCACGCTTCATCCAAGAAGTCAGCTATCCCGAGTGGCTGGCGAACGTCGTCATGGTCAAGAAGGCGAGCGGGAGCTGGAGGATCTGCATAGATTTCACGGACCTCAACAAGGCGTGCCCGAAGGATCCATTCCCCCTCCCCAGAATCGATGCTCTTATCGATGCAACCTCGGGTCACGAGCTCTTGTCCTTCATGGATGCATTTTCGGGCTACAACCAGATCCGCATGTTCCCTCCCGACATCGCCAAGACGTCCTTCGTTACAGATCAGGGGCTGTACTGTTACAGGGTCATGCCCTTCGGGCTGAAGAACGCAGGCGCCACCTATCAGAGACTCGTCAACCGGGTCTTCAAGGAGCAAATCGGGCGCAATATGGAGGTGTATGTGGACGACATGCTCGTCAAAAGCCAGCGGGGGGAGGATCACGTCGCCGATCTGGAGGAGGCCTTTGGGGTGCTTTGGACCCATAATATGAGACTCAATCCGACCAAATGCGCCTTCGGCGTCTCCGCGGGAAAATTCTTTGGCTTTATTGTCAGCTAGCGAGGCATCGAGGCGAACCCCGGGAAAATCCAGGCCATTTTAGACATGGCTCCTCCCAGGAACATCAAAAAGGTCCAGCGGCTGACGGGGAGACTGGCGGCCATCAGCCGTTTCCTCTCCAAGTCTGGAGAGAAGTCTCTTCCGTTCTTCAAAGCCCTGCGCGGCACCGGAGGGTTCGAGTGGGGTACCCAACAGCAAGAGGCCTTCGCCCAATTGAAGGAGTACCTCGCAAACCCTCCTCTCCTCAGCAAGCCCGAACCAGGAGAGCCACTCTGGCTCTACCTTTCAGCCTCGGAGAAGGTGCTCAGTGCCGTTCTCGTTCGGGAGGAAGAGGGATCACAGAAGCCTCTGTACTATGTCAGCAAGGTCCTGCTCGACGCTGAGACCAGATACTCTCGGATGGAGAAGGTAGCGTACGCCCTGGTCATGGCTTCGCGAAAACTCCGCCCATATTTTCAATCTCATTCGGTCCAGGTACTGACCGACCAACCCCTGAAGGCCGTACTCTACAAGCCGGAGAGCTCGGGTCGACTCGTCAAATGGTCGATCGAGCTCAGCCAGTATGACATCGGCTATCAGCCCAGAACAGCCATCAAGGGGAAGGCGCTCGCAGAATTCATTACGGAATGTACCATCGATGTACCATCCCGCGAGCAAGGAGGTCGGTCAGACATGGGAAGTTTACGTCGATGGCTCCTCCTGCGAGGCAAGTAGCGGAGCTGGCATTATTCTGCAAGGCCCGGATGGTTTTCTTCTCCAATACTGCCTCCGCCTCAACTTCCCGGCCTCCAACAACGAGGCCGAATACGAGGCCATGATCGCCGGGCTCACCCTGGCCCATCGGGTCGGCGCCAGACAGATCAGGGCTTTGAGCGACTCCCAGCTCGTGGTCAACCAGATCACCGGGGAGTACGAGGCCCGCAACGATCGAATGGTCCGGTACAGAGCGGTCGTTCAACGCCTACTAACGTCCTTCGACGAGTCAGCCGTTGTAAGGATCCCCCGGGAACAGAATGTCCAGGCTGACGCCCTATCAAAACTGGCTTTCTCATCCTTCGAAGGTCTCGACCGCACGGTCCTGATCGAAGTCATGTTGAAACCAAGCATCGACATCCCGGAGGTCCTGTGTATTGAAGACGGAGCTCCCCCCGACGACTGGACCACTCTTATTAGGCGATTTCTTGTCAAGGGAGAGCTCCCGAAGACCGAGCCGAGGCAAGACGGGTCAGGGCCCGAGCGGAAAGATTCACTATGATCGACTCAACACTCTTCAAAAGGTCCTACATGACCTCGGACGGCCGACCCTATCTGCGCTGCCTCACTCCAGATGAAGCCAAATATGCTCTCAAGGAGCTACATGAGGGGATCGGCAGATGCCACATGGGAAGCCGCTCGCTCGCGCGGAAGGCTTTGAATCACGGGTACTACTGGCCCACCATGTTGCAAGACGCTCTAACCCTTGTCAAGAAATGTGGCCCCTGTCAAAGGTTCTCGCCCGTCAAAAGGGCACCGCAAGCAAACCTCCGCTCGATGGCCAGTCCGACCCCCTTTGCCATGTGGGGAATGGATCTGGTAGGCCCCTTTCCAAAGGCAACAGGGCAGCGAAAATTTCTTATAGTGGCCATCGACTACTTTACCAAATGGATCGAGGCGGAGCCATTAGCAATGATCACCGAGCAACAGACGCAGCAATTCTTCTGGAAGCACATCATCTGTCGGTTCGGGATCCCTCAAGTGCTCGTCACAGATAACGGGACCCAATTCGCGGGCAAGCATTTCTGCAAGTTCTGTGAAGATCTCGGTATCCAGCAGCGCTTCTCGATATGTCATCCCCAGTCCAACGGGCAGGCAGAGAATGCAAACCGTCAGATCCTTGACGGACTCAAGAAGCGACTCGATAATTCCTCCAAGGGATTATGGGTCGACGAGCTGCCAAGTGTTCTCTGGGCACACCGAACGACGAAGAGGATCCCTACGGGGGAGTCGCCCTTCAATCTGACGTACGGTGCAGAGGCCGTCATTCCCCTGGAGATAGGGATCCCCTCTCCCCGGATCATGGCCTTCGATGAGGCAAGTAACTCTTTACAGCTACGAGCCGACCTGGACCTCATTGACGAGGTCAGGGAGAAGTCGGCCATTAGAAGGAACATCTACCAGCAAAGGATCGAGAGATTCTACAACAAGAAGGTGCGCCCAACCAACATTAAACTCAGAGATCTTGTCCTCCGGAAGCTGGCGGTATCCAACCCCGGCCAGAAAAGAAAGTTGGCACCAAACTGGGAGGGCCCTTACAAGGTATCAGAGGTCGTACGACCGGGCACCTATCGCCTGATCGACGCCGACGGCAATCCCATCAAGAGGCCCTGGAATGCGGAGCACTTGATTAAGTTCTTAGGAGAGTAACTTCCATATGAAATGTAATGATTGTAATCGGCACGTTGTGCCTAGTGTTTTGTAAAGTCCTGTAAACGGCACGTCGTGCCTAGACTTCCTTATAAAGCCCATATATTGTAAACATGCCAGCTTTCTTAAAACAAGCTCATAACTCCAAATCTTGTAAACAGATAAAGGACACCTCACGGGCTCGGCGCGCGGATAACAACACGAGCCCAACAGGCTTATCTTACAAGCCTAGGGTTCGGCGCTCGGATAAAAACACGAGCCCAACAGGCTTATCTTACAAGCTTAGGGTTCGGCGCCCGGATAACAACGCGAGCCCAACAGGCTTATCTTACAAGCCTAGAACTCGGCGCTCGGATAAAAGCGCGAACCCAACAAGCTTATCTTACAAGCTTAGGGTTCGGCGCCCGGATAACAACGCGAGCCCAACAGGCTTATCTTACAAGCCTAGAACTCGGCGCCCGGATAAAAGCGCGAACCCAACAAGCTTATCTTACAAGCTTAGGGTTCGGCGCCCGGATAACAACGCGAGCCCAACAGGCTTATCTTACAAGCTTAGGGTTCGGCGCCCGGATAAAAACACGAGCCCAACAGGCTTATCTTACAAGCTTAGGGTTCGGCGCCAGGATAAAAGCGCGAGCCCGACATGCTTATCTTACAGTCCTAGGACTCGGCGCCCGGATAAAAGCGCGAGCCCAACAGGCTTATCTTACAGTCCTAGGACTCGGCGCCCGGATAACAACGCGAGCCCAACAGGCTTATCTTACAAGCCTAGAACTCGACGCTCGGATAAAAGCGCGAGCCCAACAAGCTTATATTACAAGCTTAGGGTTCGGCACCCGAATAACAACGCGAGCCCAACAGACTTATCTTACAAGCCTAGGACTTGGCGCCCGGATAACAACGCGAGCCCAACAGGCTTATCTTACAAGCCTAGAACTCGGCGCTCGGATAAAAGCGCGAGCCCAACAAGCTTATCTTACAAGCTTAGGGTCCGGCGCCCGGATAACAACGCGAGCCCAACAGGCTTATCTTACAAGCCTAGAACTAGGCGCTCGGATAAAAGCGCGAGCCCAACAAGCTTTCCTTACAAGCTTAGGGTTCGGCGCTCGGATAACAGCGCGACTCCAAAAAGCTTCCCTTACAAGCCTAGGGTTCGGCGCTCGGATAACATCGCGGGCCCAAAAAGCTTCGCATACAGGCTTGGGGCTTGGGCGGCTCGGCCTAGTTGGTTTTCTGGTAACGTGCATCCAATCAAACAACTCTGCCGCTAGCCACGCCCGCGCCGTCTTTCCCCGAGAACATGTGCAGGAGCTCGGCGTCGACCTCGAGCAAGGCGGGTGCCTTCTCCAAGGCACCGCTACCTTGTCGCTCGGCGGCGACCCTCTGCTACGCCTGCAATTGCCTTTCTCACTGGTATGGGGGCACGACATCCGTCCCTCGCTCGGTTTGGCCTCCTCGGAGGCCATCAACCGATGCACGAGGCGACATCCGCCAGCCACGCCCGCACCGTCTCTCCCCGAGAACATGTGCAGGAGCTCGGCGTCGACCCCGAGCAAGGCGGGTGCCTTCTCCAAGGCACCGCGACCTTGTCGCTCGGCGGCGACCCTCCGCTACGGCTGCAATTGCCTTTCTCACCGGTATGGGGGCTCGGCATCCGTCCCTCGCTCGGTTTGGCCTCCTCGGAGGCCATCAACTGATGCGCGAGGCGACATTCGCCAGCCACGCCCGCACCGTCTCTCCCCGAGAACATGTGCAGGAGCTCGGCGTCGACCCCGAGCAGGGCGGGTGCCCTCTCCAAGGGCACCGCGACCTCAACACTCGAGGGTGACCCTCAAACGCTCCCGCAACTGGTTCCCTCACCATGTGTTGAATTTTTTTTATTAAGGTTTAGAGCGTCCGCCTTCGGCAGACGCCCCGAGCCTCGAGTCGAATTATTGACCACCCTCTCACCCGCGAACAACTCGGGGTTTACGGCTTTTTACAAACCTAAACCCCGAACTGTTCGAGGATGGCAGGGGGGCCACCGACCCGCTGCTCTCTCCGTTCCGGAACAAGCGCCCCAGGCATTTGAGCTGGTCAGCCGACCCTCCTCTCGCCCAAGAACAACTCGGGGTTTGCGGCTTTTACGAGCCCAAAACCCCGAATTGTTCCCGGACGGCAGAAGAGCCACCAAGCTTCGGCTCTCCCGACCCCCCAAGCGATCGGTCGGCCCACCGCTCACCAACGAACAACCCGGGGTCTCACGGCCATGACGACCTGAACCCCGAATAGTTCGAGGGTGATCGGTGTGCTTCCGATCCGGGATGCTCGGAAATAGTATATTCTCTGGGTGCCCGCCTTTGGCAGGCACCCGAGTCAGATGACTCACTGCATGACAACTGACAAGGGGAGTGGTGATTATATAGCCCATTGAGGCCCTCATTTATTACGGCTGGGAATGCGAAACGGCGGAAGGCGAAACGTCGCCATAAATGTTCATCGGAATGCGAAACGTCGCAATTAATGACGCAGTCGCGTCAGTTGCGACCCTTCATAGATTTCACACTGGGCACCCTCGGCACCCGAGGCAATCAAGGATCCGAGAGAAATGTTCTTATTGATTACTCATTAATTACTCATTGCTTACAACTCGATGAACGTCAATACAAATACAATGGAAAAAGAAGGCTCACAACTCACTCGCACTCGGCAGGGAACTCAAATTCAGGGCTCCTATTACGCTCGGTTGGGCCGACCAGGAAAGACGCTCCCACCACCGAGCTCCCAGCATCATCCGGCTGGGCCTCAACCAGCGAGAACGGCAGCGACCGCCCCGGGGTGGAGTTGCTCGCCTCTTCAACTAGGCCCGCACCCAATATGAGCTTCAGCCGACGAACCTCCAATTCTTTCTCCACAACGGCCTCACGAAGAAAAGACTCCGAAGCCGAGCGCCCACTAGAGGTGTCCGAGACCGACCAGTTCGTCTCGATGACCCACCAGTCCCGGTCGGCAACGATTTTTCTCAAACGAGCCACCTCTAGGTCGAGCTCCCTTGACTTGTTCAGAAAATAATTCTTGGCGGCCTCTCGGTCCCGAGCCAACTTTTGTTGACGAGCCAACCTCTACCAAAAGAAAAACAAACATCACAAAAACGCAAGTGTTGAAAGGTCGGAACAAAAAGTCTATTTCATTTCATCTCAAAATTTTGGTACAAAAAGTTGCGGGGGCCAGTCCGCCGAAGGCATTTACATCAAAAAAGAATAAATACAAAAACATCTATTCTTGGGGGTCGAGTGGCACCTCTTCATCGCCTTGGCCTTCCTCGGCACCATCACCGCCAGGGGTCGGAGGCAAGTCCGGCTTCCATCCGAAGCTGAGGTGGTCGACGTTGCACTCGGGGTAGATATACTTAAAGTGGGACTTGGCCTGCTCATACGCCTCGTCCTGCGCTGCCACCAAGGTCTCCCCTAAAACCCCTTCCAAATCCGCCACGGCCTTCTTCGCTTTGTCCTTCTCAGCCACTTCGGCCGCGATCTTCTTCAACAGGTCCTCTCGGTCCTGCTTATGAATCTTAACAAGAGACTCTAACTGAGCCTCGTGAACGGTCACTTGGTCCCGGGCCTCCTTCAGATCATCCGTCGCCTTGTTTAGCTCCCGAAGGTACTTCTCCCCCTGCTTCCGCTCGTAGAGAATTTCCTTCTCCAGGCACTTGTGGACGTGCTGGCCGTGGAGCATTGCCTGTTTCAAAGAGATCAAAGTTAGCGATAATTACAAGCCAAGTCAACAAACAGACCTCGACCGACTTACCGAGAGGTTGGCTTGGGCCCATCGCATATACGCCTGGTCGGCCGTCTGCACTGCCAGGGCCATCCCATCACGATCGGTGATGGCCTTCGAGACGAACTCCATCGAGACGGGTCCGTCGAGGATAGTGTCCCCCTTCAAAATTGACCAGTCGGGGACGAAAGGCATCGTAGCCATCCTCCCAACCAGCTCCGCGGTGCCGGGGCGTACAGGGGGAAGCTGTTGCGACGGGGCTTCCACGGTCTTCCCCGAGCCACCCGCTGCTTCTCGACCCGACTTCGACGTGCGGGAGGGGTGCTGATGGTGCTTCTTCTGCTTCTTGGCCGGCGATTGCCCCTCGGGCGCTGGAGGAGGCGCCTGTGAGGTCCCCCCGGCTTGCGGAGCCTGGCCGGCCAACTTCTTCCTCTCGGCAGCCAGGCGATCCTACTCCTCCTTCTTCTTCTTCTCCAGCCTCGTCTTCTCGGCCGCAGCGAGCAAAATCTTCTTGGCTTGCGCCTGTTGTGCCGACATCCCTACAACAAGATAAGAAAAGAAAGGCTAAACGTTAACACGAAGGCAGAAAGATGAAAAAATATGGAAAGAAACATACTAGGGTCGGCGGGACTCAGTCCGGCCCTCGCTAGGTGAATCTCGGTCACACGGGGCCATGATATGCTGTGACCCCCAACAATCACCTCAACCGCCTCCCACTCCTTGGCAGATAATTCGCTCTTCTTCGGAGGCTTGCGCTTCGGCTTTACGAAATTCCACTGGGTCGGAATCCCCCATGACCCTTATGTCTTAACAACAAAGTACTTGTCCCTCCAATTCTTTATCGAATCCGGGTGGCCGTGCACCACCTTCTTGTACGGCCTCGGCGAGAAGTAGAATACCCCCTCAATGTCTCCGAGCGAACCAATTCCGAAGATGGCTCGGAAGTACGACAGTCTCGGCTTCACCCCCTTCTCTTGGCATTTCAGAATGAAACAAACAAGATGCTTCCAAGAGTTCGGGCCATACTGCATGGGGCACAGTTCCGCCCAGTTCAAGACCCTCTTCACAAAAGGGTGCAGGGATAGCCTCAGTCCCGAGAGGAAGGCATCCTCTGGGAAAATACAGTAGCCGGGGGCCAGGACTGTGGTAGGGCGGATACCTGGGCTCGGAAGAAGGAGCTCATACTCCCGTGGAATATAGTAAGCAGCCCTGATGATGTTGAGATACTCCGGTCTCAGGTTGCTCGGGGTGTTATCCGCACGGATCTTCGTCCGTGTATTCTCGCCCGGCACAGGAGGGATCGGTTGGATGTCCTTGATATCGTCAGGATACATGCGTATCGACACGGGATTTCGGAAGGTGACTGGGGGAACATCGAGACCCGTCCTCGGTGCGTCTTCGTCAGGCGAAGAGGGACTTTGGGGAATAATCATGACTCTCTTCTTCCGACGTGGTCGAGGCTTGCGCTCGGGGGAAGGCGTCGACAAAGGTGGTAAAGGAGGAAGATCTTCTCCGGCCCCCGCTGTCCCTTCGGGCATGCTCTGACCGGCCTCCTGCTCACCAACTTTCTCTTCTCCCTCGCCTTCCGCGTCACCCTGCTCGTCTTCATCCCCCTCCTCATCGTCATCACCCACCTCCTCATCATCATCACCCGTCTCCTTATCCGTTTCCTCCTCGTCCTCATCCTCGCTGTCCCCCATGTCCTCCTCGCCACCCTCTTCCATGGGCTCCTTTCCCGGCCTCCTCGACCTCAACGGTTGCACCACAAAGACTACATCATCACCACCGTCTGAGCCAGGGTCGGAAAGAACCTCCTCTTTCACCTTGTACTTACCCAGGGACGAGGACGTTTCCAACTCCGACTCTTGCCCAGAGCGACCGGACGAGCTAGCCTCGGATCCAGACTGAGTTCGCGACATGGCTAAAAGAAAATTACTAACCTGATGCGTGGAAAGTTACTTTCACGAGAAAATCCGCCGACAGCGATTAAAACTCCTGCTCCTGTTGAGAATTGAAAAGTGAGTAATGAAAACGTAAATAAGAAAATCAGAGGGGGGTAGGGGTTTTTAAAGAGGAAAACGACTCCTCGATTTTCGCAAATGAAGATCTAGCCGTTGGATCTTATCTGACAAGATCTAACGGCCACCAAGATCTAAACAATCTTTGATCTTTGCACCATGACGTCAGCAAAAGGGTGTGAAATTACCCCACTACCCCTTCCTATTTGCTAGACAGAAAAATTTTCACCAAGTCAGAGGGCTTGGATAGACGCGCGAGCCAATTCCCCTTTCTGTTCTTCACAGAGGGGTCGACGCTCGGATAGAAGTTCGAGCCAAGCCAACGTTTCCTTTCTCAGTAGGGGCTCGACGTTCGGATGGAAGCTCGAGCCAGGCCACCTTCTCCTTTCTCAGTTGACGCTCGGAGCTCGGATCGCAGCGCGAGCCAATTCCCCTTCTCTTCAATACAGAGGGGTCGACGCTCGGATAGAAGCTCGAGCCAAGCCAACTTCTCCTTTCTCAGTAGGGGCTCGACGCTCGGATCGAATCTCGAGCCAGGCCATGTTCTCCTTTCTCAGGTGGGGCTCGACGCTCGGATAGAAGCTCGAGCTAGGCCACTTCTCCTTTCTCAGGTGGGGCTCAGAGCTCGGATCGAAGCTCGAGCCAGGCCACGTTCTCCTTTCTCAGTAGAGGCTCGACGCTCGGATCGAAACTCGAGCCAGGCCACCTTCTCCTTTCTCAGTTGACGCTCGGAGCTCGGATCGCAGCGCAGCGCGAGCCAATTCCCCTTCTTTTCAATACAGAGGGGTCGACGCTCGGATAGAAGCTCGAGCCAAGCCAACTTCTCCTTTCTCAGTAGGGGCTCGACGTTCGGATCGAAGCTCGAGCCAGGCCACCTTTTCCTTTCTTAGGTGGGGCTCGATGCTCGGATCGAAGCTCGAGCCAGGCCACGTTCTCCTTTCTCAGGTGGGGCTCGAAGCTCGGATCGAAGCTCGAGACAGGCCGCCTTCTCCTTTCTCAGTTGACGCTCGGAGCTCGGATCGCAGCGCGAGCCAATTCCCCTTCTCTTCAATACAGAGGGGTTAACGCTCGGATAGAAGCTCGAGCCAAGCCAACTTCTCCTTTCTCAATAGGGGCTCGACGCTCGGATTGAAGCTCGAGCCAGGCCACCTTCTCCTTTCTCAGGTGGGGCTCGACGCTCGGATCGAAGCTCGAGCCAGGCCACATTCTCCTTTCTCAGGTGGGGCTCGGAGCTCGGATCGAAGCTCGAGCCAGGCCGCCTTCTCCTTTCTCAGTTGACGCTCGGAGCTCGGATCGTAGCGCGAGCCAATTCTCCTTCTCAGTAGGGGCTCGACGCTCGGATCGAAGCTCGAACCAGGCCGCATTCTCCTTTCTCAGTTGACGCTCGGAGCTCGGATCGCAGCACGAGCCAATTCCCCTTCTCTTCATTATAGAAGGGTCGACGCTCGGATAGAGGTTCGAGCCAAGCCAACTTCTCCTTTCGCAGAAGGGGCTCGACGCTCGGATCGAAACTCGAGCCAAGCCTCCCTCTCCTCTCTCAGTAGAGGCTCGACGCTCGGATAGAAGCTCGAGCCAAGCCAACATTTTCGTTCTCAGTAGGGGCTCGACGCTCAGATGGAAGCTCGAGCCAGGCCACGTTCTATTTCTCAGGTGGGGCTCGGAGCTCGGATCGAAGCGCGAGCCAGGCCACCTTCTCCCTTCACAGTAGGGGCTCGGAGCTCGGATAGAAGCGCGAGCCAATTCCCCTTCTCTTCATTACAAAGGGGCTCGACGCTCGGATCGAAGCTCGAGCCAGCCCATCTTCTCCTTTCTCAGGTGGGGCTCGGAGCTCGGATCGAAACTCGAGCCAGGCCACCTTCTCCTTTCTCATTTGACGCTCGGAGCTCGGATCGCAGCGCGAGCCAAATTCCCCTTCTCAGTAGGGGCTCGATGCTCGGATCGAAGCTCGAGCCAAGCCAACTTCTCCTTTCTCAGTAGGGGCTCGACGCTCGGATCGAAGCTCGAGCCAGGCCGCCTTCTCCTTTCTCAGTTGACGCTCGGAGCTCGGATCGCAGCACGAGCCAATTCCCCTTCTCTTCATTACAGAGGGGTCGACGCTCGGATAGAGGCTCGAGTCAAGCCAACTTCTCCTTTCTCAGAAGGGGCTCGACGCTCGGATCGAAACTCGAGCCAAGCCTCCCGCTCCTCTCTCAGTAGAGGCTCGACGCTCGGATCGAAGCTCGAGCCAAGCCTCCCTCTCCTCTCTCAGTAAGGGCTCGCCGCTCGGATCGAAGCTCGAGCCAGGCCACCTTCTCCTTTCTCCGTTGACGCTCGGAGCTCGGATAACAGCAAGAGCACCAATCGCTCTCCTTTTTCTTGGGGGCTCGGCGCTCGGACAGAATCCCGTACGCTGTCCACTCTCCTAGACATCAGTGAGGCTCGGCGCTCAGATCGCATCCCGAAACACCAAATACTCTCCTCGCTCTTCCAACTAGCGAGGAGATCGTCTCCAGACCCGAGAAGGTCGTTTGTCGATCCCAAAGCGCTCAACAGGCCGACCTCCTGACCTCGGCCACCGATCCCCAATGCTCGGCAAAACAAGCCCCAACGGATGGCCTGGACGACCCCTCGCTAGACCCCTCGCTCTTCCAACTAGCGAGGCGGTCGTCCGCCGACCCTTAGGGCTCGTCCGCCGACCCCATGGGCTCGACCGCCGACCCAGTAAGCTCGACATACGCCCTTCCAGCTCTCCTCTCCTAAACTTAACCTCCCGCGCAAATCCAACGAAGGGTCCCTTCCTCCTACCCCCGACCCTTTTCGGGAAACAACAGATCCTACTTCTTACCCCAACATCTGCCCTTCCCCTAGGGGCCAAGAGTCACCCCCGCCCGGCTGGATCACCCAACCCCGCGGGAGTGTGGGGCTTGTGATATGGGTCAGGAATAAACGTGGCTCATCCTGAGCCACTGGATCCCCTCAGGATACGCGCCCTTTCTGATCCTTCAGATCTGCCACGTCAGCACCGGAAAACCGCCCGGAGTTCTGCCACGTCAGCCCGGAAACCACTCCGGCGTCTGCCACGTCAGCCCTATACCGCCCGGCTTTCCACCGCTTCAGCCAGTCTGTGGCGCCCCGGATCTCCAATACCGGACATCCGTGACACAACCAGAATCTTTTCCTTCAAATGCATCTCAACACAGTAAATAACATAGAAATTTAAACACTTTTATTGCCATTAGAGTTATTACATCAATAATTACGATATCAAAATGCCCTTGAACAAGGAACACAAATTACATAACTTATTACAACTGATTGCAAGGAATATTCAGGCTCCTCTGGCAACGCTGTCAGTTGTCTTCCAGATCAACAGTCGATTGGTCATTGCTGAGAACTCTGCTGAGTGGTCTATCTGCTTTCCTGGAACTTGTCCCTCGGCTTGAACCTTCTGCTACGCGATTCTGATATTTCTACACCCATTCGAATGGTAGGCACGTATACTGTTATCTCTCCTTGGGTGCCCTGCTGATCTTGAGATCTCCTGTACTTGTGACCTGATATTCATGTACCTAAAATGTGGGGTACGTCAGTAATTCTACTGACGCAATGCTGATAAGGAAACATCGATCTCCAAACTGGCAACCACAAACTATTTGAATGAAAGGGAAAACGTGCATCCTAATTTCCTGGTGTTCGTGTATGCCATGGTCTAACAACTAATGCACTGATCACCTGCCTTATTGTAATACAAGCAACCTTGGAACTCTGGATACGCATGCATCCCATACTACATACGTTCCAGGCCAAACATAACATGGTCTAGTCTAATACACGAAATAAGAATGCACACAATGTACTTACTCTAATGCGACTCGTTGGGAATGCATGCATCCCATACTGCATACTTTCCCAAAATCAACTTCGATAGAAATGTATGCATCCCATTCTACATACTTTCCAAAGAGTTCGTTTTCCTGAATATAGGGTTTAATCCCTCGCCATGCAATGCATTCTAAATTTGTCCACTTCCTGTTCCTGATAGTATGACATGGTTGAGGAGATAAATAACATAAATGCTTCGGGGCGCTGCCCATTGTCACCGATCCTCGTTGCCTCAGACCCTCCTTGAAAGTCGCGACGAACTTAAGATATGCGGTCCCACCGCTTTGCAGTCAACGGTCCCACCGTTCTGCAGTCAACAGCCGTGACAAACTTAAGATATGCGGTCCCACCGCTTTGCAGTCAACGGCCCCACCGTTCTGTAGTCAACAGCCGTGACGAACTTAAGATGTGCGGTCCCACCGCTTTGCAGTCAACGGTCCCACCGTTCTGCGATCAACAGCCATGACGAACTTAAGGATATACCACAGCATACCTATAACGTCGCATCCCATACGACCCGTTCGTGTCCACTAGCATGTGCCCGGATCCCATCCGTCCTTACCACGGTACCTCAGGAATCAACAGTGCAAGATACTTGCAGCAGCACGTATCCTTAATGACAGGAAGAGACAACCCATAGTATCACCACCTACAGCTAATTCTCAGACGAGTTGGATTATAGGGAATCACCCCTAACACCAATTCTGTCTTCGAGCGAAAACAAAAGGAAAACCTAATCAATGCAGTTACTGAAGACAAGTTGTTACCCAGATCACACTTGGTGTCGATCAACCATGTCGAGTCTGTCTGGTCTGTTAGACCACAATCATCACAGAAATTACATCAACTGATTTCCAATACCTTCATAGGTCCGCGATCAATTAGTCCTGGCCCTTGACCCTCAGCGAGTGGTCCAATGGCGCCTCGATGATGCAATACAATTCAAGGAAGGTAAGTACACACATAACCATCAATTCTTGACTATTGACAGACTCAGGCATCGAGACACCAAACACATTCGACCAGAGCTATGTCCCAACTCACTCATGTCCATCATGAGTATTAAGCACAGGAACTTATCCTAGTTCCAAATGAATTGCTAAGACATCAGTAAAACCCGATAGCTCATGATCGCCACACTGCAGTATGCAGATGGTTCCTCATCAATTGTCCGATGAACAGTTTAAGAAATAGCAGTGGTTGTAACCCCAGCTACGCTCATCGGAACTGCTCGACCCCGGGTCCTCTGGAAAGCTGGGAGTGTCTATTTTAACTTCCTAGTTGGACACATCCTCAGATTCAATCCTTAGGGTCCTCGAGATACCTATTTCCATCGGGTGCACAACAAGGGAGAAGTTGATTTCTCTAGCAAACATTCCCTCGACAAGGCCGGATCTATCCCAACTTTGGAAAATCATAACATCCAACCTACACATTGGAATTATAAAATTCCAATTGGGTTAGAAATCTATGACTCCCTACTGCAAATCTCTAGTTGTCCAGTCGTCCAAATTCTCAACCGATAAGTCCAGGAATATCCATCTTCATGGACTAGACAACTTACACTAGGCCAAACATAGCCTACTTCGAAATTCGATAATAAATCAACCTTGAGTCCAATGCGCACAAAATTTGAGATTCTTAATCCACACATGTACCATTTCATCGTGTCCAAAATTCACATTCAAATTCATTCCACACAACGATCTACGACTCCTCAAACATAGCAATATTTTCAGCTGTTCTTTTTCAGCAGGTTATTTATTGCCCCTCACTCATCACTTTTGAAACCTCGTCAAATGATCTCTAAAAAATCTAAAAATTTGAGATTCATCAAGTAGACTCATACCCCAAGCTACACCCAAAATTTCGTAGCAAAATGATAAACGTACACGAAGTTATGGCTTTTTGAACTTCAGCACAAAGCGCAGTCAGCTTCAGCCAACACCTGCGGACCAGTCGCGTTCTACAATTTTTCCGGGGCATCAAACGACCTCGGAAAAATACGAAATTTAAGACTATGGTTGTAGACACATACAACAACGTCCACAAAAATTTTCAACTCAAAATGCCCTGTCAATTCCGAGATATAAATTCGGAAAGACGCACAAAAATTACCACAGCCAGCAGCCATTCTGGCTGCTTACTGTCCAGACTTAGACCCACTGTTTGGGCTACTAAAATGCATCCAAATATTATGAAAAAAATCATGGATACTCTACATACATAGAAGAACAATACCCCAGAATTTTAGCCCAAGACTCCAAACCGTTTGGGTGTAAAAATTCCCCAATATACCCTCACAATCATGCTACTTAACCAAAACTCAAAAAGAGTAATTCTCTACCATACAATTTATTCTTCCCTAGTACTTCTCATACTCAAACATGGTAACCAAATCATGTCTACCACTACTACACATCCATTCATACCAAAACAAAAATAAATACAAAGAGTTCAAAAGATCACCCACTTGAAGTTTGCAAAATCTCCTTGTAGCTTGGCTCCTAGCTTTGCTTTGCTTGCTTGTCCTTGCTCTTTGTATTTGTGTAGCTTGGCCCAACACCTTCTCCTACACTTCTTCTTCTCCTTCTCTACTACTCCTATTCTAGTAGACTTCTTCCCCCTTTTTTTTTTGAAACAAGAAGGAAGAAAAAATGGTAAGTGTATGGAGTGGGAGGGGATTTATAGAATGGAGGCTTAGAGTTTTGTTTTGGGGGTGGAGATATGGGCCGGCCATGATGGGGAGAGGTGGAGTGAGGGGAGATGTGTGGATGAGATGAAGCCAACCCATAAGTGGAAACTTCATGGAAGCTTCCTTGGAAACTTCATGGAAGTTTCCTATTCCAAGTCAACTTGCACATGGTGTTTTACTTCCACCATTGGATCTTTATCAAGATCAAGCCATGATCATCATGATGCTAGGGTTCCTAACCCTAGGTTAGGTCAAGGAACCCTAGGTCATCCTATTCCTATTTTAACCCTAGTGCACAAATACAATTCACATTTACTTCAAGCACTAGCTTAATTGAAATAATCAATACATATAAATTAAAATCCTATAAAAATACATGTTTTATAGAAATTATAATTTTCTCCCAAAAATTATCTGGTCAAAACAATCGGGACAAAACCACAGTTTAATTGAGACGATATTCCGAGTTTACCTTATCGGGTTCAGAACAGCTCGTGTGTCTGAAATCTCTCAATTTAACTGATAATTTCCTCGAAAAATATGTAATCGTGGGCAATACTCATACGTGCACAGATTACAGTGCAAAAATAGCCATATGCTATTTTGCGGGGTATTACAAGGTCGGGTAACCGGGTCCGGCCCAGCCCCAAACGGGTCTGGACCCGATTGGAATCCCCTATAAATACCAGACCCTCCCCCCTGTCTGCAGGTAATCAATCTTTTCCACTCAAAACCCTAGTTACTGTTGCTCTAGCTTAAGTAACTGACTAGATCGTCGGAGGGTCTGCCACCGGGATCAACCCCGGTGTTCCTAGACCGTCTGCAGGTACACCAGACCTCGGATCCGAGCCCCCTGATCCGAGCCGATCATCCAGCCTCGCCTCACCCCAGCCTGTCACCGGTACCGCTCGGCCAGCCAAGGGTCGTCTGACTAGAAGTTTTCTCCTTCAAATACAAATCGAGTAAAGAACTCACACCTGGTGCATCCACACGTCTCCCAAAAACAAACCGCATCAATTATTGTATTGGGCTTATGTCCCGAATATTGTTATTTGTTTCCAGACTTGGATTATTATTGTATTTGGATATTTTTATTACTTAATTCCAAGTATTATTATTCATGAGATTATTATTATTGCCTGCGTAATTGTTCTGTATTGTTTATATTGTTGAGTTAATCGGATAAACAGCTTATGGGTGACGTTAGTCATTCGCTGAGCTTTTGTCATGTAATCGTATTCCGTATTTTTGGGATGCGGGGCGAGACAGAGCTTTATGGTGGAAATGTTGGAAAAAGGCGTGAAACCTGATAATGTTTCATTTTCGACGGTTATTAGTTGTGCTAGGTCCTGTAACTTGCCTGTGAAAGCTGTTGAGTGGTTTGAGAGAATTGGAGGTGAGTATGGGTTGAACCCGGATGCTATTACCTACTCTGTGATGATTGATGCGTATGGGCGGGCATTGTGGAGAAGGCTCTTGGGTTGTATGACCGTGCCCTGAAGGAAAAATGGAGGCATCATAGATCCATTTACGTTCTCGACGATGATTAGATTAGGGTTTATGGTACTTGGAGGAATTTTGATGGTGCGCTTAATGTGTATGAGAAAATGAAGTCGCTTGGTGTGAAGCCGAATGTGGTTATTTATAATACGTTGTTGGAAGTGATGGGGAGGGCTCGGATGCCGTGGCAGGTGAAGGTGATTTATAAGGAGATGCTGAGTAATTTGCTGGTGCCGAATAGGATCACGTGTTTGGCAGTGTTGAGGGCTTATTGTAGAGCGAGGTATGCTGAGGATGCTCTTAGAACATACAGGGAGATGAAGGGGACAGGGTTTGAGTTGAACATTGTTTTGTATAACATGCTTTTATCGATGTGTGCTGATATAGGTTTTATTGATGAGGTGGTGGGGATTTTCGAAGAGATGAAAGGTTGCCTGAGGGGCTTAAGCCAGATAGCTGGAGTTATTCGTCTTTGATCACTATTTACTCTTGTATCGGGAAAGTTGCTGAGGCTGAAGGTATATTGAATGAGATGTTGGAAGCAGGATTCAAACCTAATATCTTTGTGCTCACTTCTCTTATCCAGTGCTATGGAAAGGCTAAGATGACTGATGATGTTGTGAGGACTTTTAACAGGCTTTTAGAGTTGAATGAATATCACGCCTGACGATAGGTTTAATGGTTGCCTTTTGAATGTATAGACTCCGACCCCAAAAGAAGAGATAGGTGAAGTGATCGGATGTATTGAGAAGGCCAATCTTGAATTAGGTTCTTTGGTTAAGCTTTTAGCTGATGAAGGAACTGCTAAGGAGGCAGTCAAGTTAGAAGCTGGAGAACTCTTTGGAAAAGTTAGCAAGGAGGTGAAGAGAGCTTACTGTAATTGTCTAATAGACCTCTGCGTTAACCTCAATCTATTGGAAAGAGCTCGTGTGCAGCGTGTGCTCCTTGAATTGGGAATGGGGCTCAGGATATATAATTTACTTCAGTCAAAATCTCCAACGCATTGGTCGTTAAATGTGAAAAGTCTCTCTTTCGGTGCAGCTATAACTGCTTTGCACATCTGGATGAGTGATTTGACGAAGGCTTTAGAGGATGGGGAGGAGCTGCCTCCACTACTTGGTATCCACACGGGTCATGGGAAACGTAAGTACTCAGAAAGGGGTTTAGCAGCGGTTTTTCAAGCGCATTTGAGAGAAATGAGTTCACTTTTCCATGAGGGTACAGATAAAAAAGACGGATGGTTTTTTACCACAGATGTTGCTGCTAAATCATGGTTGGAGTCGAAGAGTTCACAACTCGTTGCTGCGTAAGATGGAGCTTTATTTATCTGCATGGAACTCTTTTTCCTTGATGAAATATCAATTTTGATTATGGAATATTCTTACAGTGGATTTTATTGCATCGCTTTGTTTTGACTTTGAGGGTTATACCTCCCTTCCATCAGTTTCCGTCTAAATGAACTCTTTATAAATTGTGATGTTGTTCAAATTTGGCCTTATTATTGGCAATCTTTGATTAAGTCAGCGGTTTTGACTCAAATTAGCCTAATGGATGGCATACTTGGCCATATTCATTGTTTGTTGGTGGTGTATTGTATGACACTGTGTCTTAACTAAGGTAACTTTAAGTTGCTTTTCTGTTTTCCAGTGCTATATTATCACTGTTATGAATTGGAAGTTGTCGGTGTTGTTAGTGAATGCTTTTGATAGCTTCCTTGAAGCCATCAAAGGGGGAAGAATTATCTCAAATCTAGATGAATACTAATATTCGAATTCTAATTATAATGTGTTGATACTGACTAACCATTTCTGACATGGACGCTACTGAGAATATAAAAGTCATTATTATTCATTCCACATTTATACTTAGGTATGATCTTGTGGGGGTTATGTCTAGGAACACTTTTTAGATGTTACATAAATCCTTTTCAAGTTGTGGGGGTATCCAGGAACAATCCAGTTTTGACATGGATCCTTGTTTGTGACTTGGGCCTTTTCAAGTTGTGCGCTTTATTCAGTTTAGCGGACTCCATATAGATTTCTAAGGTTAGTAAAGACTAGTGAACTAAAATCATTCAAAACATGACTGTCGATAAAAAAAGATATACTATTGAGTTTCGAGTTTTGCTGCAATTTTTTGTACTCTTTAAGGTACGAGCTTAACTAAGTATTTTATATTTAGTAGAACTGTTGCATTTTAGTTACAAATTCATTTGAACTTGAACCATGAAAGTAAAAGTTGTCCACCTAAATTATTCTTGTTTACTTTCTTTTATCCCCTGTCATTCTTCCCGAATCTAAAAGTAGGAAGCATTTTTGTTCATATAAAATCTTGCAGTCATTTGCAATATTTGTATCACGTGTTATAATATGTTTTGCAATGAGGGGAAGATAAGAAGAAATACTGATGTCGATATGATATTACGTTGTTCCCCCCGCAAACGAGCTGTTGACCTGTGATTTTCAAGAGGGTGACATGCTGTATAGCGTGATTTTTAATATCCTTACTGTTATGTTATGACCCAAATTGCTCTTAGGGCCCATTGGGCTTAGTATCTTCATATATGTAATACTTAGAATCAAATGAATACTAATCAACATTTTTGCCCTAATCTCTCTCTCTCAAACAGCCGGCTATCCTTCTTCCTCTCTTCTCATCCATCTTCTCAAAACCCTAACAATCCACAACCCATTCAAATCCTAACAAACTGGTATCAGAGCCAATACCAAAATCCATACCTTACTACCTTGCCGTTGTCGACGATCCCCTTCTCCTTCGGCGCCGTCGTCGCCGTTCTCCTTGCCGTCGTCGAGCCCGAGTTCCCTTCCAGCCCAGATCTGATCTGAGCCCGAGTTCCCGTCCAGTCCAGTCCAGTTCCCTTCTCCTCCGGCGCCGTCGTCGACTGGTATCTCCTTCTCGACAAGAGGTTGTAACCCAAGTGGGGGTTTTGAAGTGGTTGAACTTTGGGTTTCTGTGATTGGCCTGTGGTTGTGTTTTTCAATCTGCAGCCTGCCCGTTCCAAGTCTGGTGGTGTGGTTCTGGCGTAAGTTGGTGGCTGCCACTTGTGTTTCTTGAAGTAGTTGGGGACTGTGTGAGGCTGATTCAAATTTTTTGTGATTTAAGTAATCAATTTTTGGGGGAGAAAATCTTGGTGTTTTGTTGAATTGGGTTTAGAATTTTGAATGGATATGTCGGGGAAATATGATATTGAGAAGTATGATGGGAAGACGAGTTTTGCATTATGGCAAGTGCGTATGGCAGCGATTTTGTCGAGCCAAGGCGTTAAGGATGCCATTTTTGGTCGAGAAAAGTTGATTGATGCGGTGCCGGATAAGAAATGGAGAGAGATGGATGATAAAGCGCTCTCTATTATCCAATTGTGCTTGAGCGATTCGACATTGCAAGAGGTCCTATCGGAGAAGACCGCTAAGGCTTTGTGGGAGAAGTTGGAGAACATCTACATGAAGAAGTCCCTCACCAATCGACTGCGGTTGAAGTTGCGCCTCTACACTCTTCGCATGGTTGAAGGTACATCAATTTCCGATCATATTACGGAGTTTGCATCTATTTTGAATGATTTAAGTAAGATTGATGTTAAGGTGGAGGATGAGAACCAAGCCCTTTTGTTATTATGCTTATTGCCCGCATCATACAAGGCTTTTAGAGACATGTTGATTTATAGTAGAGATAAAATTTCTCTAGAGGATGTTAAGAGCAATTTGCAAGCCAACTTGCACATTGATAGTGAGATGACCAATAATGAGAAAGGGAGCCAAGGTGTTGGTTTAGTTGTTGATCGAGGTAGGTCATGGGACCGAAACTCGAAAGATACAAGGACCCGTTCGAAGTCTAGGCACAAGAATTTGACGTGCAACTATTGTAAGAAGAAGGGACACATTAAGGCCGATTGTTTCAAGCTCAAAAATAAACAAAAGGCGGATAGTAAAGGTTCTTCTTCGGAGGAGGCCAATGTGGCTGAATGTGACACGGTTGATACTCTTTGTGTGACAGATACTAATGTTGATGATATGCATTGTTGGGTGATGGATACGGGTGCTTCGCAACACATGACTCCGAATAGAGATTGGTTTGAGACTTATGAGCCTACGGATGGTAAGGTTCTCATGGGGAACAACAATATGTGTAAGGTTGCCGGGATTGGTTCGGTGACAATTAAGTTCCATGATGGAAAGGTCCGAAGGTTGACGGGTGTGAGGCATATACCCGATTTGTCTAAGAATTTGATTTCTTTGGGGTCTCTTGAAGAAAAGGGGTGTAAGTTCCAAAGTGAAGGTGGAGTCCTCAGAGTCTCTAAAGGGGCTCTCACAATCATGAAGGCGAAGAGAATTGGAACTCTTTATTTCTTACAAGGTTCCACGGTCACGGGCTCGGCTGCCATTGCACGTTCGGGTACTATGTCGGATGAGGAGACTACTAGGCTTTGGCATATGAGATTGGGGCATATGAGCGAGCGAGGAATGACCATTTTGAGCAAGAGAGGCTTGTTGTGTAGCCAATGCACGGGCAACTTGGAGTATTGTGAGCATTGTGTATTTGGCAAGCATAAGAGGTTGAGCTTCTCCACGGCCATTCATTCGACCAAGGGAACACTTGACTACATCCATTCGGATCTTTGGGGACCTTCTCGTGAGCCTTCCAAAGGTAATGGTTCTCGTTATATGCTTACTTTCATTGATGATTTCTCAAGGAAGGTTTGGGTTTATTTCTTGAAAGAGAAAAGTGATGTGTTTAGGACCTTCAAAGAATGGAAGTCACCTTTGGAGAACCAAACAGGAAGGAAAGTCAAGAGGTTGAGAACCGATAACGGTTTGGAGTTTTGCAACCGTGAGTTTGATAATTTTTGCAAGGCTGAAGGGATTGTTCGGCACAAGACGGTGGTCAACACTCCACAACAAAATGGTATTGCAGAAAGGATGAATAGGACACTACTTGAAAGGTCTAGAAGTATGCTTTCAAATGCGGATTTGGGTAAGGAGTTTTGGGCGGAAGCCATTAACACATCCTGCTATTTGGTGAATCGATCTCCTACCACTTCAATTGAGTTGAAGACACCCGAAGAAGTGTGGTCGGGTAAGACGGCCGATTATTCGAATTTGAGGGTGTTTGGTTGTCCCGCTTATGTACATGTGAATGAAGGAAAGTTGGAGCCTAGATCGAAGAAGTGTATTTTTGTTGGGTATCCCAGAAATGTGAAGGGGTATAAGTTGTGGTGTCCCGAATCATCCAAATTCCTTATTTCAAGAGATGTCATTTTCAATGAGTCGGCCATGTTGAAGGCAAATGATGTTGCACCCGAGCCGACTATTAAGGAGAATGAGAAGGTTGAGAAGAAGGTGGAGTTTGAGGTGCCGGTCCAAGAAGGTGATGATTTGATCTCACATGATGATGTCAATTTGGAGGAAGCCCAAGAAGAGGTACAACCATATGCATTGGCAAGGGACCGAGCTAGAAGAGAAACACGACCACCTACAAGGTATGGATACTCCGACTTTGCTTACTGTTTGGCAATTGCAGAGGATGTGGAGTATTGTGAGCCATCTTCCTACAAGGAAGCCATTTCTTCTAAAGATGCGGCCAATTGGGTTGCCGCTATGAATGAAGAGTTACAATCTTTGCAACAAAATGAGACTTGGTCTCTTGTGAAGCCTCCGAGTGGTAAGAGGATTGTGGGTTGCAAGTGGGTGTTTAAGAGGAAGATTGATGGCTCAAATCCCGTGGATTTTCGATACAAGGCAAGGCTAGTGGCTAAAGGGTACAGTCAAGTCCAAGGTGTGGACTTCAATGATGTGTTCTCTCCCGTAGTTAAGCACACCTCCATTCGAGTTTTGCTCTCTTTGGTGGCAATGAAGGATTTGGAATTGGAGCAAATGGATGTGAAAACTGCCTTCTTGCATGGTGATTTGGAGGAGCAGATTTACATGAGCCAACCGGAGGGTTTTGAGGTTGCGGGAAAGAAGGACCGTGTGTGTCTTTTGAAGAAGTCCCTTTATGGCCTTAAGCAATCACTGCGGCAATGGTACAAGAAGTTCGACTCATTCATGGTGAGTATTAATTTCCATCGTTCCAATTATGATAGTTGTGTTTACTTCAAGAAGTTGGATGGTGGGGATTTCATTTACTTGTTGCTCTATGTGGATGACATGTTGATTGCATCCTCAAACTTGAAAGAAGTTAGGAGGTTGAAAAAGCAACTAAGTTCGGCATTTGAGATGAAAGATTTGGGGGCCGCCAAAAGGATTCTCGGGATGGAGATCACAAGGGATAGGTCCAAGAGAAAGTTATTTCTTTCACAAAAGAGCTTTGCCGAGAAAGTGCTACGCCGTTTTGGCATGGAGAAAGCGAAAGTTATTTCAACACCTCTTGCGGCGCATTTCAAGCTTTCGGCCGCTTTAAACCCAAAATCCGATGATGAGAAGAAATATATGGAAAAGGTTCCATATTCAAGTGCAGTCGGGAGTCTCATGTACTTGATGGTGTGTACTCGACCCGACATTGCTCAAGCCGTTAGTGTGGTAAGTAGATATCTCTCTTGTCCAGGAAAAGGGCATTGGGAAGCAGTGAAGTGGATCTTCCGCTATTTGAGAGGTACTATTGATGCTTGCTTGGAGTTTGGTAATGGTAAGAAACTGACGGGCTTTGTGGATTTGGATTTTGCGGGTGATTTGGACAAGAGGCGTTCCTTGACGGGTTATGTCTTTACCCTTGGAGATTGTGCAATTAGTTGGAAGTCTACACTTCAAGCCACCGTTGCACTCTCAAGCACTGAGGCCGAATATATGGCGATTACTGAGGCTATTAAGGAGGCTATTTGGCTCAAGGCGTTTGTTGGTGAGATGTCTTCACTTGAGGGTCCTGTTGAGGTGTTTTGTGACAACCAAAGCGCGATCCATTTGACTAAGGACCGCATGTACCATGAGAAGACGAAGCACATTGACATTCGATACCATTTTGTTCGAGATGTGATCTCGGAAGGCAAGGTTGCCGTGAAGAAGATTGGTACCGAATCGAATCCGGCCGATATGCTCACAAAGCCTCTTCCAATTGCAAAGTTCAAGCTTTGTTCAAGTTTGATGTCGGTTTGTTTCTAGCTAGTTTGAGCTAGTTTTGTTTCTAGCATGTTGCTAGTTTGTTTTAGGTTATGTTGGTTTTATGTTTTAGTTTGTTTTAGATGCAATTTGGTTCAAGGTGGAGATTGTTATGTTATGACCCAAATTGCTCTTAGGGCCCATTGGACTTAGTATCTTCATATATGTAATACTTAGAATCAAATGAATACTAATCAACATTTTTGCCCTAATCTCTCTCTCTCAAACAGCCGGTTCTCGTTCTTCCTCTCTTCTCATCCATCTTCTCAAAACCCTAACAATCCACAACCCATTCAAATCCTAACACTTACACATGATATGGAATGATAATCAATGATAAAGTCTGCCATTTAGTTTCAGAAGGGAAAGGTATGCATCTTATTCTATGCGGTTATGTACTCTTATATTAATCATATTTATGACACTCTTCTACATTATCATTAGTTGGTAGAGATTCTAAAGATATAGATTATGTTATCTGAATAATTGAATGTTGATGGATGCTATTTCATTATAGTAGCTAATATGCAGCAACCTATCATTATCCTCTTCCCTGTAATATATGAATCCTCCTGTGTACTTGATTCTTGTCCAAATCAAAATTCAAGTCTCTGATTCAGTAATTTTATGTGATCATTTTACTTTCTTAATCCTAGTTTTAGTTGGTCTAATCCCATACTGTTTATTTTCCAGTTTTTTTTTTTTTTTGAAGTTCCTTAATTGTCATGGTTGCTTGTTTTATTTTAGTTTATTAGATTCACCATCGTTTAGCTTCTGAATCTAACAAAATCATCTGTCACAATGTATTAAAATCTTGCTACTGTTTTTAAATAACATAAAACACTTTGCTTTCAGTTACGGGTAATGCTAGTTTTCCCATGCCTTTCACTTCTCGTTTGCTATAATGAAATTGATTAATAACAATTAGTCAGTGACCCTACTAGTACTGGAAGATTGTCTTCTTCTATACTTGTAGGAATCTTGTTGAGTAAACAATGGAGTGTGTGGGGTTCGTTCACCTGTCTATTATGGAGGGTGGAATAGAGAGAATGAAATTATAGGTTTCAGTATTATTAGTTGGACAAAAATGGAGTATATGAAATATAAATAATAGAAATGTGAGGAAATTATTGGTTTCCGTATCATTATAATGGGGCCTATGTGGTGATTGAAGATGTTGCCCACCTAGTCCAAGCAAGTTGGCCGAAGGGTAGAAATGCTTGTTGGAGCATCCACAATGGTGTTTCTCAAATTTGCCAAAATGGCAGCTACAGTAATAGCATTTAGCGAAATCGTTCGTTGTTTGCTATTTTTTTGCTAAAATTTGAGACGGACGAGACATGTTGTTTCGTCGGATTTTTTTATTTTTTATTTACGGTTAATTAATTAGTGATTAGTGATTAAAATAGTTTAATTAAATAAATTATATAATAAAATATAACCTAAACCTAATAACTAACTACCTAAACTAAGTTAGTGACCTAATCTAATAAGCCCAGATTTCATGGACATGTCCCGTCCCAAGCTATTTTGCTTGAGACGAGATAACATGTCTCGTCCTAGCGGTTTTTTGATTTTTTGATTTTTTTTTGTTATTTTTTTTGATTTTTTTCCCTCCCCAGAAGAATCAGACCGTCCGGGAAAAAAAAACCGACGAAACAAGTTGTCTCGTTCGACTCCTATTAAAAAAGTGACAAAAATATGGGACGATACATGTTGTCCCGTCTCTTATAATTTGAAAATAGCAAATTTGTTTCTCAAAATTGAGAACGCACTGTAGCCACTTTGCCAAAATATGGCAAAATAGCAAACGACCGCAGTGTCTCGTTTGCTAAAAATGGGAAATTGGCAAATATAGCAAATGAAGACAGACAGAGGGATTATGGGTCGGTGAGGGATTATGGGTCGGTGGATCTTCCTATTTTTCTTTTTTTTATTGTGGGTGTTTTTTTATTTGAACCCTATTGAGTTGGATCTACCTCTTATTGAACCATAAAACCCAATTTCATTTGTTCTCATCCCAAATCCGCTTTTATTGGACCCTAAACCTCTAACCCAGTACACTAATTGTATCCTATAAATACAACTCTACTGCAAATCCTAATTATTGCACAATTCTGAAACCCTAGCCGCCTATTCTGTCTCCTCTCTCCCCCAATTTCTCTCTCTCCGTCAGCCTATTCCCGCCCAAAACCTAAATCCCCTGAACCCTCTTCTCCAATCGTCTTCTTCGGCATTCCCCCGCTACTCCGGCCACCCCCCGTCGACGCCACAGCCGTCTAGACCAACTCCCGACCTCCCCCTCTGTCTGTCTTCCCTCCTGTTCCCGAACGCCAGAACCCAAATCCCCTTTACTGTACCTCTTCCCCAACTCACCTTTGGGGACCCCCGTCGCCACGCTACTCCCATCGACACCCTGCACAGCCGCCACCACAGCCAGGCCAAATCCCCAACCTCCGGCCTCCCTTCTTCTCTCTCTTCGACATTAGCAGACCCAAAAACCCACCGTTTCCCCCCTTGTTTCTACTCCCGACCGTCGGCGCTGCCCCTCTGTTCCTCTCGACGCCGTCCGCCCCGTCGCGTCGCGATCTGCGCCGCCGGCCGCCGCCTTTGGCCGGCCATTGTTGCAGTCGCTGCTATCTCCTTGTGTGTTGTGTTGTTTGGTTCTCTTTTACACGTGGTTCGCACGTGTTTTATGGTGTGTTCGTGGGATCGGGTTGTTGCGGATTTGTGTTCGTTGCTTCGGGATTCTCATCCCGTTATTCTTGGTATTCGTTCTCACCGTTTATAAAGCAAGTAACTTGTATTAAATTTCTTTGCACATACAAGTACAAAATACCGCTTGTAGTGTAGTTGGGTTCTAGAGACAATTCGTGTGTGAAATCCCATGTTGATATTGTCTCTATTGTGATGATTTGACCATAGTTGCCTCACGATATATATGACATGAATTAACCTAGGGTTGACCACTTTTGATGTATATGTTCATGCTATCTTGAGATATCTGTGTTTGATGTGTTATTCGTGTTATACTTGTCGAATACTTGTAAAATATCCTATACCATGTTACTTGGACATCTAGTACACCATATTCTAAGTTATCGTCCTGTTGCCCCCTATTGATACTATTGTTCATCTCGTATTTCTAGATTACATATTGTATTGTTGCTTTAATAAAATAATTAACAAGCCGGAGTTTAAGGGAATGACTTGAGTAGTGAATAATATAGTGACTGTGTCGGCCAGTGTTTACCGATTGATTGTGGAGCGCTAACTACGGTACCCCTATCTTTCGTGTCGTGAACTCGTGAACCCGTGAATCATTGTATCATTATAATGTATTGTGCAACAATATTGTATCGTATCAGTGATTACCGTACCGACACATGATCTATAGAATTCACCACTTAAGTCTAAAACGAAATTAATTGTATACATCGAACTTGTGGTACGGAACAAATGGGACACAGTAGTACATGCATTAGTTAGGATTAAAATGAATAATAGACTTAAAGATTAACACAACATTGACATTGCATATTGTTCATCATTCTTCCTATTGATATCGAATATTATATGATACTTGTTTACTCGACACTGATTACATGCTACTTACACTTGTTTATCTCGCTACGCTAGTTGTTATATTTTGTTATCATGCCTATTCCATGCTATTTGTTTATCCTTCTCATATACTTGTGCCTGCACTACAAGCGGCCCGTAACTTGCATTGACGGACATTTTATTTTCTTTTCCTCTTTCTGCAATTATTAAATTGCAGATTTTGGAGATCAGCTGCCTGCTGGAGTTGGAGAACAAACAGTCTAAAAACTACCGCTTTCTAATTGTTTATTGCTTTAATAACTTAATGTATTGAGACTTATTATTATTTGGATTGGATTTATTATTGTATTGGGCTTATGTCCCGAATATTGTTATTTGTTTCCAGACTTGGATTATTATTGTATTTGGATATTTTTATTACTTAATTCCAAGTATTATTATTCATGAGATTATTATTATTGCCTGCGCAATTGTTCTGTATTGTTTATATTGTTGAGTTAATCGGATAAACAGCTTATGGGTGACGTTAGTCATTCGCTGAGCTTTTGTCATGTAATCGTATTCCGTATTTTTGGGATGCGGGGCGAGACAGAGCTTTATGGTGGAAATGTTGGAAAAAGGCGTGAAACCTGATAATGTTTCATTTTCGACGGTTATTAGTTGTGCTAGGTTCTGTAACTTGCCTGTGAAAGCTGTTGAGTGGTTTGAGAGGATTGGAGGTGAGTATGGGTTGAACCCGGATGCTATTACCTACTCTGTGATGATTGATGCGTATGGGCGGGCATTGTGGAGAAGGCTCTTGGGTTGTATGACCGTGCCCTGAAGGAAAAATGAAGGCATGATAGATCCATTTACGTTCTTGACGATGATTAGATTAGGGTTTATGGTACTTGGA
The DNA here is from genome assembly GCA_017893485.1 of Hemerocallis citrina. Lineage (NCBI taxonomy): Eukaryota > Viridiplantae > Streptophyta > Magnoliopsida > Asparagales > Asphodelaceae > Hemerocallis > Hemerocallis citrina. The sequence continues at coordinate 859,053 of JACEHZ010000731.1, read as the reverse complement.
GGAATTTTGATGGTGCGCTTAATGTGTATGAGAAAATGAAGTTGCTTGGTGTGAAGCCGAATGTGGTTATTTATAATACGTTGTTGGAAGTGATGGGGAGGGCAGTGATGGGGGGGGCTCGGATGCCGTGGCAGGTGAAGGTGATTTATAAGGAGATGCTGAGTAATTCGCTGGTGCCGAATAGGATCACGTGTTTGGCAGTGTTGAGGGCTTATTGTAGAGCGAGGTATGCTGAGGATGCTCTTAGAACATACAGGGAGATGAAGGGGACAGGGTTTGAGTTGAACATTGTTTTGTATAACATGCTTTTATCGATGTGTGCTGATATAGGTTTTATTGATGAGGCGGTGGGGATTTTCGAAGAGATGAAAGGGTTGCCTGAGGGGCTAAAGCCAGATAGCTGGAGTTATTCGTCTTTGATCACTATTTACTCTTGTATCGGGAAAGTTGCTGAGGCTGAAGGTATATCGAATGAGATGTTGGAAGCAGGATTCAAACCTAATATCTTTGTGCTCACTTCTCTTATCCAGTGCTATGGAAAGGCTAAGATGACTGATGATGTTGTCAGGACTTTTAACAGGCTTTCAGAGTTGAATGAATATCACGCCTGACGATAGGTTTAATGGTTGCCTTTTGAATGTATAGACTCCGACCCCAAAAGAAGAGATAGGTGAAGTGATCGGATGTATTGAGAAGGCCAACCTTGAATTAGGTTTTTGGTTAAGCTTTTAGCTGATGAAGGAACTGCTAAGGAGGCAGTCAAGTTAGAAGCTGGAGAACTCTTTGGAAAAGTTAGCAAGGAGGTGAAGAGAGCTTACTGTAATTGTCTAATAGACCTCTGCGTTAACCTCAATCCATTGGAAAGAGCTCGTGTGCTCCTTGAATTGGGAATGGGGCTCAGGATATATAATTTACTTCAGTCAAAATCTCCAACGCATTGGTCGTTAAATGTGAAAAGTCTCTCTTTCGGTGCAGCTATAACTGCTTTGCACATCTGGATGAATGATTTGACGAAGGCTTTAGAGGATGGGGAGGAGCTGCCTCCACTACTTGGTATCCACACGGGTCATGGGAAACGTAAGTACTCAGAGAGGGGTTTAGCAGCGATTTTTCAAGCGCATTTGAGAGAAATGAGCGCACTTTTCCATGAGGGTACGGATTAAAAAAAGACGGATGGTTTTTTACCACAGATGTTGCTGCTAAATCATGGTTGGAGTCGAAGAGTTCACAACTCGTTGCTGCTTAGATGGATCTTTATTTATCTGTATGGAACTCTTTCCTTGATGAAATTTCAATTTTGATTATGGAATATTCTTATAGTGGATTTTATTACATCGCTTTGTTTTGACTTTGAGGGTTATACCTCCCTTCCATCAGTTTCCGTCTAAATGAACTCTTTATAAATTGTGATGTTGTTCAAATTTGGCCTTATTATTGGCAATCTTTGATTAAGTCAGCGGTTTTGACTCAAATTAGCCTAATGGATGACATACTTGGCCATATTCATTGTTTGTTGGTGGTGTATTGTATGACACTGTCTTAACTAAGGTAACTTTAAGTTGCTTTTCTGTTTTCCAGTGCTATATTACCACTGTTATGAATTGGAAGTTGTCGGTGTTGTTAGTGAATGCTTTTGATAGCTTCCTTGAAGCCATCAAAGGGGGAAGAATTATCTCAAATCTAGATGAATACTAATATTCGAATTCTAATTATAATGTGTTGATACTGACTAACCATTTCTGCCATCAAAGGGGGAAGAATTCTACTCTTGAGTTTCGAGTTTTGCTGCAACTTTTTGTACTCTTTAAGGTACGAGCTTAACTAAGTATTTTATATTTAGTAGAACTGTTGCATTTTAGTTACAAATTCATTTGAACTTGAACCATGAAAGTAAAAGTTGTCCACCTAAATTATTCTTGTTTACTTTCTTTTATCCCCTGTCATTCTTCCCGAATCTAAAACAGGAAGCATTTTTGTTCATATAAAATCTTGCAGTCATTTGCAATATTTGTATCACGTGTTATAATATGTTTTGCAATGAGGGGAAGATAAGAAGAAATACTGATGTCGATATGATATTACGTTGTTCGCCCAGCAAACGAGCTGTTGACCTGTGATTTTCAAGAGGGTGACATGCTGTATAGCGTGATTTTTAATATCCTTACACATGATATGGAATGATAATCAATGATAAAGTCTGCCATTTAGTTTCAGAAGGGAAAGGTATGCATCTTATTATATGCGGTTATGTACTCTTATATTAATCATATTTATGGCACTCTTCTACATTATCATTAGTTGGTAGAGATTCTAAAGATATAGATGCATCGATAACTTGACACAATGTAAATTTCAATTGCTAGTAATTGTTATGTTATCTGAATAATTGAATGTAGATGGATGCTATTTCATTATAGTAGCTAATATGCAGCAACCTATCATTATCCTCTTCCCTGTAATATATGAATCCTCCTATGTACTTGATTCTTGCTCTGATTCAGTAATTTTATGTGATAATTTTACTTTCTTAATCCTAGTTTTAGTTGGTCTAATCCCATACAGTTTATTTTCCAGTTGTTTTTTTTAAAGTTCCTTAATTGTCATGGTTGCTTGATTCATTTTAGTTTCTTAGATTCACCATCTTTTAGCTTCTGAATCTAACAAAACCATCTGTTGCAATGTATTAAAGTCTTGCTACTGTTTTTAATTAACATAAAACACTTTGCTTTCAGTTACGGGTAATGCTAGTTTTCCCATGCCTTTCACTTCTCGTTTACTATAATGAAATTGATTAATAACAATTAGTCAGTGACCCTACTAGTACTGGAAGATTGTCTTCTTCTATACTTGTAGGAATCTTGTTGAGTAAACAATGGAGTGTGTGGGGTTCGTTCATCTGTCTATTATGGAGGGTGGAATAGAGAGAATGAAATTATAGGTTTCAGTATTATTAGTTGGACAAGAATGGAGTATATGAAATATAAATAATAGAAATGTGAGGAAATTATTGGTTTCCGTATCATTATAATGGGGCCTATGTGGTGATTGAAGATGTTGCCCAACTAGTCCAAGCAAGTTGGCTGAAGGGTAGAAATGCTTGTTGGAGCATCCACAGTGGTGTTTCTCATATTTGCCAAGATGGCAGCTACAGTAATAATATTTAGCGAAATCGTCTGTAGTCGTTGTTTGCTATTTTTTTGCTAAAATTTGAGACAGACAAGATATGTTGTTTGGTCGGATTTTTTTTTTATTTTTACAGTTAATTAATTAGTGATTAGTGATTAAAATAGTTTAATTAAATAAATTATATAATAAAATATAACCTAAACCTAATAACTAACTACCTAAACTAAGTTAGTGACCTAATCTAATAGCCCAGATTTCATGGACGGGACATGTTGTCCCGTCCCAAGCTATTTTGCTTGAGACGAGACAACATGTCTTGTCCGAGCGGATTTTTGATTTTTTTTGATTTTTTTGAATTTTTTTTTCTCTCTCCAGACGAAACAGACTGTCCGATTAAAAAAAAAACACAGACGAAACAAGTTGTCTCGTTCGACTCCTATTAAAAAAGTGAAAAAAAATGGGACGATACATGTTGTCCCGTCTCTTATAATTTGAGAATAGCAAATTTGTTTCTAAAAAATGAGAACGCACTGTAGCCACTTTGCCAAAATATGGCAAAATAGCAAACGACCGCAGTGTCTCGTTTGCTAAAAAATGAGAAATTGGCAAATATAGCAAATGACTGTGGATGCTCTTAGAGTGTTTGTTCAAATGCAACACCCTGATGAAATTAATGGAAACTAGGAAAGTTTTAATGAGGCACCTATATGTTATATATGGCGAAGAATGTTGAGCATGATGTGTGTAACTAAAATGAGGATGTTCACCTGTATGAGTGACAATACATAATCGGATAAGCTAAGGAATGAATTGCATTCAGGTAGCTCTATTTGGAGAAAAAATGTCGCAGAATCGATAAAGATGGTTTGAACACGAGCAACAAAGACCGACTGCTGTGCTAATTAGGAGGAGGGATATACTGTTGATGGAGCAAAGACTTGATTTAGACTCGTAAACAAAAGATTGTTTGGGCCTGGGTTGAGGCAGTTCGATAGGATGCAGTAGTGGCCAACTCGGAAGATTTGAGTAATAAAGAGTTCATTTTATTTTAGAGTAACTCAATAATGACTTATAAGTTTTTTCTCTTTCTTTTAGGATCTGGAAATGTGTAGTACTTAGATCATTATGAAGTGAGCTAATTTGCGTGCAGCTTACTTCACAATCAATCAGCTCCTAATCATGTCTGACATTGATGACAAAATTATTTGTCATATGATCCATCTTAGTCTTACTATTAGTGAAGGCATCTAGATTGAGTATTATGTACTCGCTTGTAGTAGTTTGCTTTAAGATTCAATCAAACCTTGCACCAATAATCCTCCCAGATTCATCACAATTCCTTAAAAAAATCAATTTGTCAGAAGCATACCCAACCTTCTTAATTATACGATATCTCACATTAATACACAGTTTTATCTCAACTTTAGCAGCAATAAAACGAAGTATATATAACCCAAGGAAAGCAAGCGACAATTGCAAAATTCACATAACACTACACGATGACTGTGGTTCTTCCTCGCTAAAGTATGTGCAAGTCCTGTATGCAGGTGCCCCATAAACCACCCCCTGTGGGACCGGAGCCCACCCTCCCCCTCCCCCTCCCCCTCCCCCGCACCAGCAGCACCTGTTATCCCCATAATACCCCCCATACCCGGACCCACTTCCACATCCGCAACTCGTTCCCGGTTGCCAGACTGGTGGCTGGTACCCAAACTGAGGTTCTGGGACTACAAAAGCCGGTCCATTAACCTTTAGCAGCTCTGGAGGTGGAGGGTCCACTTTGTTCTTCTTTGGTTCAGGATCTTTTGGCTTTTCGCTATTTGGTTCAGGCTCCTTTGGCTTTTCTCCCTTATCCTTGTCTTTCTTCTGTGGTTCAGCATCCTTGGGTTTGTCCTTCTTCGGCTCAGCATCCTTGGGTTTGTCCTTCTTCGGCTCTGCTGAGTCAGCCGGTTTAGCATCCTTTGGTTTATCTGCCGGTTTAGCATCCTTTGGTTTATCTGCTGGTTTAGCAGCATCCTTGGGCTTCTCCTTGTTGTCTTTGATTTCGATACCTTTGATCACCTTTCCAGCCTTGCAGCAGAGCTTCTTGCAGATTTTCTCAGGGTCGAAAGGTCCGGAGATTGTCACTGTGTTCTTCTTCTCATCGAATGCAATGGTGTGAATGTCCTCTCGCTCTTCATTAATTAGTAGAAATACATGCGCGCGCGCATGGAAACAAAGTTGGTTAATTTTAGTCATAACAAATCATTATATGAATCTATGATATTTTTTTAAAGTATTAGGGTTGCTGATTACCTTGGAGCTTACATATTGTTTTCTTAATCTTTTTGGAACAATTGCGGCATTCGAGGTCAACATTCAAGATTATGGTGGAGATCTGCGCGCAACAATAAAATATATGTGAAATATAAAATCTTAATTAGTAGATGTGGAGAAACTCAAGTGTTTATTTAACTAAAAGAGAATCAATTGACCTAAAAAAAAAAACTACAACAAATTAAGAGATCAAGGATATTAATTAATATAGAAATAACAGTTGAATTATGATACCAAAGGTTGATTGATCATGATCATAAAACCAAGCCAAGGCTTACAACAAAAGAGAGATCGAAATTTCAAGACTGAGGTCCCATCCCAATCTATGAAAGTAAAAGAGGAAATTAAGAATACCCCCTAAAAATTCATCATATGTTGGTTGTTGTCTATCTAACACAACCCTCTTTCTTTCTTTCTTTATCCTTGTTAGGGACAGGGATTGCAAAGAGTAAGACTTTAAGCACAATATTGACGAAGTTATATAATGATGTTGAATTGGGAGGAAAAAGAAAAAAAACAGGAAAAATTCTCAACAGAAATAAAAGAACACTTACCTGATTTGCCATTGTTTCTTTGATGTGTCTCTCTGTGTGTGTATGAGAGAGAGAGAGAGAGAGAGAGAGAGAGAGAGGAGAAATGAAGGAGAGTTGAATACCACAGCTCACTATTTAAAGAGGTTGAAGGTAAAGAGAAGCATGTGATGTCATACTACTAACACAGATGAAGACACTAATTGTCAACAAAATGGACCCAATGTCGGTACGATGACATGTGCAGTTTCACATGGAAGAGTTGGATGTTGATAGAGCTAATCATCAGGCTGACCCGTTTTTTGAAAATATTTAACAAAACGATCTAGTTTTTAAAATAATTTCACTTATGACCCAGTTTGTAACTAAATTTCTACGGTATCTTTTCTCTGACCTTTTATTAAATTCTATAAAAAAATTGGGTTTTAGGATAATATCTGTCTTTTTAAATTTAATATTACCGTTTTTTATTCTCTAGCCTATAAATTAGTATTTAATTTGTGAAAAAATGTAGCATTGTAGGCACTTAAACAAAACTAAAAAAGCTATATGTAAATATGCATTTATTCATTTTTTGACATTCACAACTGTGGATGCTCTAACACATGCATTTTTTTACTATTTCTATGAATTTTAGTAAATGCTCTTTATGTTGTTCTTCGTTTTCGGATCCTATTAGAAGATTATTTACATATACTAGTATAAAATTATTGTATTTCTCAAATATCTTATCCATATATTCTTAAAATACTCATGGACTGTTTCTATATCCAAATGCTAATACGTTCCATTCATAAAATCTTTGTGGTGTACTAAATATTGTTAACTATTTTGACTCTTCTATTAGTTTTACGTGGTAAAATCCTGCTTTGCAATCAAATTTAGAATATACTTTTCATGTTCTTACTGTGTTTAGTAGTATCTGCATATTTGGTAGTGGATATCCAATTTTTTTTTAATATTTTTATTTAATTCCTTATAATTTACTACAATTCAAAAATGTTCTATTTTTTCTTCTGAATATTTTCTTACTATGAATGCTGGTGATGAATGTGGACTTTGTGATTTTCTTTTGTAACCGTTTTTCATTAGTTCTTTCATATGTATTTTAAAATTTTCTAAATCTGTTGGAGTATGTCTGATGAATTTAATTTATATTGTTTTGTTCTTATCTATTAGTTCTATATAAGCTGTGAGTTTACTTCAGTGCCATTTTGCTAAAAGGTCTTCTCCACAGCGATCTTCTAGTTGTTTTTGTAAAATTTTTGTGTAATTATTACTTGTATTTGTTGTATTCTAGTTTTATTTGGTAAATATTGATATTCACCACACTGGGCTGAAGAAACTCTGATATGTGATAGGTCTATTCTAGAATAAGGTTGTGTTATTCTAATTGATATTGCTTGGTGTTAACAAGGTGTTGTAAATATAGCCGATTTATGTGATATAGTTATAGGATAGTATTGTTGGGAAAAAAATCATTTCCTAAATAGTACATCATTATTCATATCATCAAACTGGTATAATATTGGTATTTTAAATATGTAATTTTTTATTTATATAGTAACATTTTGTTGATACCTATCAAGTAGGACGATTTGTCCAGTTAATTCAGTTATCGCATTTTTATTATATTCATCTTGTTTCCATCTTGCTAGTATATTTTCACGGCATAAGTTAGTGCCTGCTCCAATGTCTATTAGACTATGATAATTTCTTAATTTGTATCTTTCGTAGACAAATTCTGTTAGTATGTATAATGTATTTTTTGTTACTCCTAATGGACTTTCGCACTTTGTTCTATCTATTTGCCTTCTTTTTCCCTTTCTCATTCGCCAGCTAACACCCTTAGCGGGGCCGTATATTGTTGAGTTCCGCCCCTATCTATCTTTACTGTCTAACTATATCTGAATCTTGTAGACCATCCCCATCATATTTGTTACTATTTTGACTACGTGGATAAAAATGTGTCCAACCCATACATTCTGGGATTGGCCCCGTCCCGTGTGGAGAATGCCCCCTTGGAGGCATGGCTTAGTCAGTTATTATTGCAGTTCAGAGTTTTAATATGTAAGCCGCCACTTCATGGTTCTTGCCTCCCTCCCGGGAGCTCGTACATTCGTTGGGTGATCCCTTGCTCTCACGTTCGAGTGTTTGCTCGTTGTTTAGGCCGGTGAGTGACATTTCTGCTCATTGCAGTCACCTCCGGGGTTCTTTGCACCTGGGTAGTACCAGGACCCTTGTGCTCCGGACTGCACTGCCCGCCCTATGACCCAAAAAGCAATTGAGCCTTGTGACAAGACGCGGACATTCCTCATGCTGCGGTTCCCTTCGGTCCGTTCCCGGGTTGGGTTAGGGGAACATCCGAGCGATTGCCTTCACAGATCCAAACGTGCTCACAAGGCGCACAATAAGAATAAGACCAATAGAGACTTCATAAGGGACCATTTGAGCTGCAGATCGTAATGCTCCTAGAAAGGCATATTTCGAATATAGAGGATGTTCCCAACAATCCACGAATCATATCATACCCCACTATGAACCGTACGAGCACGTCCTCTGTCACCCCCCACCGCTCTTATGGCTCTATACCCCAACCCAAATTGCTCTGGCCCCGGGACCTTTCGCATCTCTTCCTCGGTAAGCGGACTGTGGAAGCTGGGGTGCTTGGGACTGATAGAAAGAAGCATATCTATTTTTTTCCTCCTGACCAAACCCACCTAAAAAATAAAAAAATTAGTTGAAGTCCGGTCGTGTTGGAGACATCTTTATTTGAGGAGGCTTCGTCGGCTCCTCATAAATTATGTTAGGATCGGCCGGCTCATCCTCGGAATCCGAAAAAGAAAACAGAGACAGAACAGATTTTTGTCAATGACATATCTAATCAGACTGAATAGGATGTCGAAGACACGATCATTCACATCAATTTCAGCAGGCAGGAAGGGCGCGGAAGATACCATTTAACGAATGTAATGCAAGCAAGGTAGCTTGCTTACTCTCCGTCTAGCGTGCGTTGGCGGCAAGGAAGGAGGCATTGGAAAGACTAGACCATACACATTATTTGTACAAGAGAAATTCGGGAAGCGACTAGTCGCTTCTGGCAAAGCTTCACTTTAGTTGGCCGACCACTACATAGAGTAGAGACAACTACCAGTCATGAGTGATAGTGAAGCCTATAGAGGCGGAAGCAGTTGCTTGACGGACGAAGCCGAGCCGATACGATAGGCGGGCGAAGGGAGCGAGACCAAGCCGAGCCAGACGTGGAGTGGCGAAGGGGGCCTACTATACGTATACGTTATGAGTAACCAGTGAAAGACACTGAACGAAAAAGAAAAAGTGAACTATTGAACAGTGTGATCAGACAAGTACCCATTTCGGTAGCCTTCTTTCAATTCCGAATTTGCTTGCAAAAAGTCCTTGCATTAGTATGAATTCGTTGGCCGCATAAGGGCGATCCATCTTGATGACGAATTCCATGATAACGAGAAATAGAAATTAATCGTTCGATGTCTGCTCGTTCTCCCCTCTTCAATTCCCAATGAACAACATGATCTTGACCTATCATTTGTTCAATTTGGTCGATCTGATACTTAGTTAACTCATTCATCTTGATGTTTCCATTGATACCTCGAACCTGAATGGCTTTTTTAGGTTCAATTCCATCCTTTTTCGTTGAGGCAATTCTTACTTGTTCATCGGGAACTGATCTAGCTCCTGAGATATATAACATTCTTTATCCTTCTCCTTTGACTGGGCTTCTCGGCTGGAATCTACAATGAGCTGGTGTGAACGGATAGATTGATGCTACTCTTCTGACTTATAGCCATGATAGACTGAACACCCGCCCCATCATAAAAGTCAAGGTGCGATGAGATGACAAAAAGCAGTCAAAAGCCACCCCTTGTGCAAGAGGAAAATTCCGCTTTTGTCTGTCTCTAATCTCTAAAACACTTTTTTTCAGGTCGAAGAGAAGCCAACTACTTAAACCAACCCGCGCATATCAACTACTTGAACCGCACATTGGCATAACAACCCCCCTTAAAGCAGATGAAGAGACCGAGGGATAAGTAATTCGACTCATTCACATACAGGTCATGAATGTTCTTAATCCATATTATGGCCTATTATAGCTTGGTGGTCGTAGATCAGGATTTTGCTAATTTGAATTGAAGGGTGATATCAAATTGGTCTATTTTCGGCGTCATATACATTCTTAGCACATTCGTCATAGTTAGCAGCTCCATATCAATATCATCACTATCATCAATAAGATAACCTTTAGGCTTGTCGTCCAGAAACCTGTTCAGAAATACCGTAATGAAAGGAACATAGGAGTTTGTCACTAGGTATTTGACCAAATAGGCTAGTCCAGTTGGCTCGCTATTCCGAGAGAAAAGTGTTTCCTTCGTCTCTTTTACTGAAAGGCCATTCATTTACACAATATTCTATTTATTACTACACTTTTGTTGTTTTACTGTTATTGTGAATTTTTCGTCTTGTATTGAGTAAGGTTGTACTGATATAATGAAGTCAGTTCCTAATAACATTTCATTAATATTGTGCTTTGGATTTACATGTAAATGTAATAGCATTTTATTTCCACAATTTATCCTTAGTGGCAATATTATTTTATGAAAAATTGGATGTCTATTATTCTAATAGTCTAAATAGTAATATGAATTCTCTAATGGTATTAATTCTGTTGTTTTTATATTTGTCTGTTTAATATGTGAATTAGTAGCTCTTGTATCTACAAGGGCTACTTGTTTATTTCATTTTCTACTGTCATAATATTCTATTTCTAATTTAAATTGATTATTATTTTGATTGTCTAATGTATTTATTATTGGTATTAATTTCAATGCTTGTTGTTTGTTTCTTATTGATAGTGATCTCTTTCTGAACATTATTTGTGCTATTTTTTTTTGTAATATTTTTTGCTTTATTAAAGTCAAATTCTATATAATTTGGTATAGTCATTTCAGGATTTTATCAAGCTGGTTTGTATCTTATAATTTTTCTGAATAGTGGTTCAACCTTAAAATTATTTGTATTTATGTTTTTTTACTTCATGCTTAGTAGTGAAAGCATAAATATTTCTTATTTGTATACTTATAACTTTACTTTTCTCTATCATTTCTATTCCTGATAATCTGTGGTACATGACTAAACTTTTGTCCTTATTTTCTTCTGCCATACTTATAGAGAAATTAGGTTTTATTGTAAATTTTATCTTTTGATACATTATGTTTTCCTTTTACTATTCCTATTAAGACATTTTGTGTACTTGATATTATTCTATCATCTATTAGGTATATTTCTAGGGGTGTATTTATTTCTTCCTTAAAATAAGCTTTTATTATTATTTGCACTGCTCCTAAATGTATGTCTTAATATTTTTCTGGTTTTCTCACTTATTTTTTTCATTTCTTGTCTTATTATTCTTTCTGTTATTAATAGCATTCTGATTTTTCCTTGGGCTTGTTCAATGTCTATATGTTGTTCATTATTTCTGGCTATTATGATGTTATTCTTTTTTCTTTCAAATATTAATGTTTAAATATCTCTTGTCGGTTTATATCTAATTTGGTTGCTCTTATTTTATCGTTTTGTCGTATGTCAAAGCTCATTCTTTTCCTTACTTCTTCATTATTTTTTCTCTTTCTAATTGTTCTCCTATTTCTGTTATTTTTGTCATCACATTTATTTCACATTCTTCTGTGTCATCTTCATTACTTCCACTATCTTCTTCCATTATCATTATTTTCTTATCTTCACTAATTTATGACCAGTCTTCCTCATATTCTATGAGTTTATAGTTTATGTCATTCATCTCTTCAATTCCTGTACGTATTTTACATTTGCTTTTTTCATTCTTTTTTAGCAATTTGGTGATATATGTCATATTTCTCCACATATATAACAATTACATTTGTTTGAGTTTTTCAGATATTATTTGTTTTTATTTATTCTTCTGTAGTATCTTTTATAGGGTTATCTCTTAAAAGTTTTTTTATATTTTGGTTTATATTTTTAAAATTTGTGTTTACGTCTCTTTGTGTAATTATAGTTATTATTATATCCTCAATGATTTGGTCTTGCTTCATCACAACAAATTCTTTGTTTATATGTTATATAATATTTAATAGTTGATTTAGCTTATTGGCATACTTTATCTTTATAACCTTTTGCAAATTGTGTCATTTACCCTAAAATATCAATTTCTGGTTTTACTTTCTCATTCACATATGCACTATATATGTTTATACTCCATGGATGTGGTAATTTTATAAAAAATGAGTCAATGATCAGACCATTTTCTTACTTTTGTGTAATAACTATCTTGAAAATATTCTCTGAATTCATATGCATAGTTATCAAAATAACACATAACAAATTTCTAAATTGCTTAGTCTTCATCTCTGTTGGTTCTTTTTATATATATTATCTCGTTATTTTTTTTTGTAAACACTAAATTTTGTTCTTATTTCTTTCTCGTAATTTGTGATTATTTCTTTTAATCCTTGGATTCTTTGTGCTGAAATTTCTTGTGTTCCTTTATCATCAATTGTTGTTGGATTCCTTATATTACTTATTTCTTCTTCTATTAGTCCATTCCACTATTTCGCTACTACTCCTATAAAAATTGCTTCTATAAATATCTCAAATGTATTTTCTGAGCGATTTTGTCTAAATCCTACTATTATGGATGCTTTTACCTATTCTTCTATTGTTCTATCCACATCTTTTGCACAGTCTATATCTAGACATTCTCCATTTCCTTCTATTCCTTTTTCATAGTATTCTGTGGATTCATATTTTGGTGTTTATTATTATTTTTCTTTCCCCAACTTACTTCTTTATTTACTTTGTCATTTTCATGGTAAGTTATACGGACTTTTATTAGGTTGTGGTCTTTAATATTAGTACATATTAGTTAATTTTCTGTAGGTTTTGTTATAATATTGTCTTTTTCTTGATCCATTTTTATTTCTTAATTTGTTATATGTAAATTTTTAAGGCTTCCTCTACTTCATCTGAATTGTGATTTGCCATTAAATCTTCTATTTTAAAAATGTTTATATTAAGTTTTGTTATGACTTCTAACTCTTTCATTCCTTCTTTTGTTATGTCTAATTCTTCTTCAGTGTCTTCTGTTATAAATCTACTTAATTCTTTTATGTTCTTATTTATGATTTTTAAATTTTTTCTTATAGTTCCTACGAATTCTTGACCATTGTAATCTTCTTCCAACTTTTGAATGTTTATGTTGGTCCTTTTTTTGTAATATTATCCATCCTAACTTAATTCCGATAGTTTAATATCTTTTATGATAATAGTTGTTGGTAATACCAGCTTGCTTCTTCGTTCCTATAATCTAATAGTTTGTATGCTATTTATTTTTATATTTCCTTAAGTGGTTTATCAGATACTCTACTTGTTATTAATAAATATTCTGATATTTTTCCTAATCAGTTATATGCTTTCATTCTCTTAATATTCTATCAATGTATCTTATTTTGAATTTTGAAAGATTTTTTAATTTTAGTTTCTTTATTATCTGTGAAAAATCCAGTTTTAACAAAGTTAAAGGATATTATAATTTATAATTTCTAAAGTAGGGTTATATAGAAAATTTATTTTTTAGGTTTTTATATTAACATGGTCAGTTGGAGGTAATATTTTCTGAAAGTGGGTGTGGGTTACTTGTTTTTGAAAAGTGTGGTTGGTTTGATAAATAAATATTGGAAGTGGATTATCTACTAACAATCACTCGATGTTGATATTACTTGTTGGAAAGATGATTATTCCTTTTATCTGTATTAATTTGGTTCATTAAATATAGTATCAAATTTGCTATCTACAGACTATGTATGTTTCTCTTCTTGATTGATTTCTTATCCTTGAAAGAGACCATAAAGGTATTTTTCTTTTGGCCTTGAAATATCTTAAAAAAAACATTAGGAATTAAGAGAAAATGAACGGAAAGATGGTATAGAAAGAAATTTCCTCCATATGACATCTTAAAAAATACAACCATCTTCTCCCAAATGTATGACCCATGTCATAAAACGATGAAATTTCTTCAAAAATGAATATACTTTGCCCATGTGTTAAGTGATTGTAATTGTTGTATTGCTAAAAATCGTTCATTTCGCAACCTCGCGAAGAATGGATAAAACATATCCAAATTTAGTGATTTTTCTCGCTATGTTTTATGATCAGCGTGTGAATTTGTGGTTGCAGACAATGTTTTTTTAGCGCGTAAGGAACCGCCTGTATCCACATGACTTGGTTAACAAATTCGAGCTTTACCCTTTTGACAATTTTGGTATACTTATTTGCTAGTAATTCGAAATTCTTTACAAAATATTATCAATTGGTTACATTAAAACTCCAATATGGCGATGTGGGTGGACAAATTTATATTTATCCTACAGTTGCCCTTTGCAAATAGAGAAGCCAGCGATCTTTTAAAAGAAATAGTAAGTGCAACTAACAAATTTTCTTTTGCTGATCAATGTATAAAATGCAAATCACATAATGCTACACATATTTTGTGGCTCCCCTGCATAGGCACAAGGACTAGGGTACTGCGGTGCTGGGTAAGCCATCGCCTGTTGGTACACCGGTGCTGGATATGCCACCCTATGTTGGCTCACCGGTGGTGTGTATGTCATTGCATGTTGTTGGCTGCACATCGAACCATAAGGCCCTCTGCCACAGCAGTGACACTGGTGATACATATCGAACCCGGTGGGGTTGTAACATCTGCAGTCCAGATTGGGTGGTTGATAGGTCCTCGAACCGTCCCTCCCTTTCTCCTTATCAATTCTCGTGCTGGTTTCGGCATTGTTGCCGGCGGCCGGCTTCTTTGGTGGTTGATCGCCTGACTTGGTTTCAACTAAAACTTGTTCCTTCTTCTTCCCTTGATCAGGTGGAGGTGGAGTTTGTTCAGGTGGCTTAATAATAGCATTCTTTGGCTTGCCTTCACCTGTTTCGGGTGGCTTACTAGTCATTGTGTTAGCATGGCCTTTGGCTTGTTCGGCTGGCTCGGCTGGTTTAACTTGTGCAACTGCAAGTTTGTCTTGCTTTGGTGATTTTGCTTGTTCGGCTGCTGCAGGTTTATCTTGTCTGGCTGCAGGTTGGTCTTGCTTTGCTGGTTTTGCTGGCTCTTTACACTCTGGTTTAGCATTCTTAGCGTCGTCCTCCCCTTTGATTTGGATATCCAACATGCAGTTGCTGATTTTACCAAAGAGCTTTTGTGCGACCTTCTTGCGATCAAAACGGCCAGTGATTGTCACCGAGTCCTCGTTGAATTCGACTTTCTGGATTTTCTGTTTGGCTTTTGAGCAGTAGATATTATTAGTTCATGAGGGGGAAGAATTGTGATTTAATATGCATCTAGCAGTTAGTGATTAATTACCTTGGAGCTCCCATAGTGTTTGGCTCATCTTTCTGAAACAACTTTTGCATTTGATGTCAGCTTTCAGGACTACAGTGGAAATCTGCAATAGAGTTTTTTTTATTAAAGAAAATGTGGAATATAACCGAACAAAGTTTCATTAAAAACCACAAAGTAGCTGATAATGCTCGCAATACTACTTTGATGTACTCTATTGGTATCACAGAATACAATCATTGTATTTGTTTCTTGCAAAAGTATTACAAAAAAGAAGATGTGGAAGTACGATGAAGGTGATGTATGTTGTATGTGAAAGACAAGAAGCCGCTTTAATAATTACTTTTCTTAGTAATCCTTGATACTGTGTATAAAAAAGTAAAAGTAAAAATAAAAATAAAAATCATCAGTACTCACCTCACCCATCCTTGGCTTCTCTTTGCAACTCTTTGTAAAGAAGTGAACGAAACGATAAAAAGTGCAAGGATGACTTATAAATATATATATGTATATTTATATAGCAATAAGTACCACTTTAATATTTATTTATTTTCTTTAAATTAGAGATCACGCGATATATATAGATATATATATTCTACAACAAGCAGTAAGAGAAAGAGATGTGTTTCCTCGTCCCTCCTTATTGCTCTTTTTTTTTTCATTCGTAAATGAAGACCAATTTTCTAATATTAATATTCTTGAAATCTGGATATTAATGGATTGGTATCACATTTTCTGGAAATTTTATATCATCAAATTCTGTATAAAAATGGTAATTATAACACTATTAACATGCATGCTTAATTTAATGAAATATATATATGCAACAGTAATGTTAAGAAGAAACACCAGAAATTGAACCACTTATATTAGTTGTGGGGGCTCGAATGGTAGAGAGTTAAAGGGAGCTGACTCTCAGTTGGAGACTATCCTACTGGCTACTGTATATATATGTTTACTCGGTATTCGGGTATAATCCGGATATATATGCTTCAGACTTGTATATACTACACCCGTTAGTTACCCGCTTTCTATCGGGTACACTTCGGGTCATGATGTCAAACCCGTTATGAGTTTTAGGTAGGTTCCAGGGCAGGCTTGCTTCCTTCGTAGCTTTGTGGCTGGAGTATTTTGACCCTTGCTTGCATAGCAACATGATGAAGGCATGTGATGATAAGTGCTAGCCACCAAACTTGAAGGCTGTCATCCAATAATCATAGCAGCCATTTTAATATATATATACCAGTAGTACTAGACGTGTTCCAGTTTGGCTTACTATTCTACCTTCAATATTAATAGCAACCCGGCCCTAGCCTGATTTTGTGGGCAGGCCCTAGCCTGATTTTGTGGGCATAACTTTTGACGATTTAGGACCGAGCTTGTTTGTCGGCCCACCCTCTAGAGGGACTAGTTGTTTGTATGTGTCATGTTGCTTCATGAATGTTTTATTTTCTGTTTGTAGTTTATACTTGGACCCAGTACTCTGGGTTTGTTTCGTTAAACTCTTATTAATAAAAAAGGGTGGTCAGATTTCACCTTTTCTCTCAAAAAAAAAAAAAAAAAAAAAAAACTTTCAGACGATTTCGATAAAACTTTTCTTTTGAAAATTCCGTTTTTACCTAATTTCATGGGCTATATATATAGCCCACCGATTTTAGTAGTCATATTAAAAATGTAGCATTCTCGGCATATTTCTTGAACTATAGTCCACCGATTCTGGATGATAAAAACAAATCATTGCTTAGAATAGAAGCTTGAAACTCTTTAGTAGTAGTAGAAAAAAGAGAGGAAGCATACAAAATAGAGTTTTGCACTTGTATCATAACATTTGCATAAATGCAACAATGTTGTAAATCTCGGACTGACCGGCTGAAGTGGCCGATTCAGCGCGCAGTGAACTATCTAAATCGGGATCAAGTAGAACCGACCATTCATATTATATATATTTTCCATTTTTAAATACAAATACAATAATAATAATATAAATATAAATATAAATAGTCTGAGTATGAAATGAAAATAAACCTACTGATGAAGCTCAAGTTGAAACCGGTTGGATTGGACCTTAAGCTAAGAAAATCGGACTGACCATCACTTCTATTCTATTCGAAGACCACACCGGTTGGGTTGGGTTTTTAAGACATTCATTGAATAATGAATACAAGAACATTCATTCAATAATGAAATAGGATGGCCAGACTCCACCTTTTTCTCAAAAAAAATAAAATAATAATAATGAATACAAGAACACCCAACTCTTCCAACCCCACAAATTTAGCATGAATATCAGAAATTTATTGGAGGTAACGTACAAATTTACCATTGTTGTGCGGAATACAAATCAAACCAACAATCAAACCAACGCGGAAACAAAGAGAGAACCAGCGAGAGAAAAACAGAAAAGCAAGCAACACAAGAACACAAGATTTACGTGGTTCGGCAAAACGATGCCTACATCCACAAGGGGCGGTTGGGGTTTCTTTACTATGATCTCCAATGGGCAAACAAAGCCTTTACAAGAGATGACGGCTACAAAATCCGAATTAGGTGTTACAATTTACAAAACCCTAACGGGTGTATTTATAGGGAAACTATTGGGCCTTTCGAATTGGGCCGAATCTGGATCAAAAACCCGCCGACAGTCGACTGGTCTTCATACCAGTCGACTGTTTCCTCCGGGACGGTCGACTGATTCCCACATACAGTCGACTGCTGCTGCTGTATTCTCAGTCTTCGAAAACTCCTCTCTGGACAGTCGACTGCTCCTCCATCCAGTCGACTGAAGCTCTGAAACTTTCGAACACTGCAGATACCAAATACCAGAATCAAGCCATTATCCTACAATCTCCACCTTGGCGAGATCTTCCAAGTCAAGTATCCAACAATCTCCACCTTGGTGAAATCTTCCAAGTAGCCCAAGCAATCTCCACAAATACTCCAAAACAACTGCTCATCACCAAATGCAACAACCGAACCCAAACTCCACCTTAGTATGATATCACATACTAAACAAACCAATAGCAAAGTACTATCCCAAACGCCCATGCCAAATCATCAAACATGCAAAATATTAGCCAGGTTCATGCAATGCTTGAACTTGGCTGCCCCAACAACTTTGGTCAACATATCAGCAGGATTATCAGCTGTTCCAATCTTCACCAAATGAATATCACCATCCTTTATCAAATCACGCACAAAATGATAACGGACATCAATATGTTTGGTCCTCGAATGATGAACTTGGTTCTTCGCTAAATGAATAGCACTCTGACTGTCACAGTGTACCTCCACATTTTCCCGATGAATTCCCAAGCTCTTCAAAAGTCCATGTATCCAAATGGCTTCCTTCATGGCCTCAGCAACCGCCATGTATTCAGCCTCAGTAGTAGACAACGCTACAGTGGACTGCAAATTTGACCTCCAACTTATAGGTGCTCTAGCCATAGTAAACAAATAGCCTGTAGTAGACCGCCTCTTATCTAGATCACCTGCATAGTCAGAATCAACATACCCAACCAATAACCTGCTAATATTGTCATCCCTTTCAAATTTCAAACCTACATCTGTGGTGCCACTTATGTACCTCAAAATCCATTTAGCTGCTTGCCAATGCTCTTTGCCTGGATCATGCATATATCGACTAACCATACTCACCGCCTGAGAGATGTCTGGTCGAGTACAAACCATGGCATACATCAAACTTCCAACCACACTAGTGTAAGGTACATTCGCCATATACTGTCTCTCTTCATCTGTACTTGGAGACTGAGAAGCACTAATTCTAAAATGACTGGCTAAGGGTGTGCTAACTGGTTTAGTTTTCTCATCTATACCGAACCGTTTCAGCACCTTCAAAAGATATTGCTTCTGTGTCAAACTTACTATGCCCTTTGCTCTGTCTCTAGCTATCTCCATCCCAAGTATCTTCTTGGCTTCACCAAGATCCTTCATCTCGAATTCAGAACTCAGCTGATTCTTCAAATTTTGAATCTCCTTAGCATTTTTAGAGGCAATCAACATGTCATCCACATATAATAACAGATATATGAAAGAACCATCCTGCAATTTCCTGAAGTAGACACAATGATCAAACTCACTTCTGGAATATCTCTGCACCTTCATAAACTGGTCAAACCTCAAATACCACTGCCTTGGAGATTGCTTCAACCCATAGAGAGACTTCTTCAACCTGCAAACACAACTTTCCTTCCCAGCTGTCTTAAACCCATCTGGCTGCGACATATAAATTTCTTCATCTAGATCCCCATGTAAGAACGCAGTCTTCACATCCATCTGTGTCAATTCAAGATCAAACTGTGCTACCAATGCTAACAAAATCCGAATAGAAGGATGCTTCACAACTGGAGAGAACACTTCATTATAGTCAATACCTTCCTGTTGAGCATACCCCTTTGCAACTAGTCTAGCCTTGAACCGAACACTGCCTTTTGGACCTTCTTTCTTCGTATACACCCACTTGCAACCAATTGCTTTCTTCCCCTTTGGTAGTTGCACTAGATCCCAAGTCTTATTCTTATGAAGAGAGTTCATCTCTTCATCCATAGCAACTTTCCAATCTGCATTTTCTGAACTTCTAGTGGCTTCTTTGAAGTTGGAGGGAACTTCATCATCCACAATGGGAAGAGCAAATGCAACTGTATCTGTAAAACGAGACGGTCGTTTGATATCTCTTCTTTGCCTTCTTACTGCAATTGATTCTACCTGCTGGATAGAAACTTCTTCATCATTCTCAGTTTCAACCACATCATCTTCATCTTGGACAGGAACAGGATTTTCAACTGACAACTTTTCTAACTCCACCTGTTGGAGAACTCTCCTACCAGTCGACTGGTTATTGCCAACAGTCGACTGTCCCGAGCTCCCACTCTTCTGCTGTTCTAGACCACCAGTCGACTGCTCCTGTACACCAGTCGACTGTCCCGAGATTCTGCTACTCACCTGTTGGAGAACTGTCCCACTCTTCTGCTGCTCACCAGTCGACTGTCCTATACCACCAGTCGACTGTCCCGAGCTGATCATGCTAGTCTCATCAAAAGTCACATCTCTGCTGATTACTAACTTCTTTTGTTCTGGACACCACAACCTGTAACCTTTGACACCAGTACTAAAACTAACAAATATAGCCTTTTTGGCTCTTGCATCAAGTTTAGTTTCAGTTACATGAAAATAAGCAGGACAACCAAATATATGCAAAAAACTATAATCAGATGCAGGTTTACCACTCCATACCTCAATAGGCGTCTTGCCTTCAAGTGCTGCTGATGGTAAACGGTTGACAATGTGGCTTGCATATATAACAGCTTCTGCCCAAAATGTCTTCTTCAATCCAGACTGTGCTAACATACATCTCACCTTCTCAAGTAAGGTTCGGTTCATCCTTTCTGCAACCCCATTTTGCTGTGGAGTCTTCCTAACTGTGAAGTGCCTCTGGATCCCTTCATCTTCACACAACTTCAGAAACGGATCGTTCTTGTATTCCCCTCCATTATCTGACCTCAGAACCTTAATCTTCCTACCAGTCTGATTTTCAACTTTCTTCTTCCAACTTGTGAACAATGTCAAAACTTCATCTTTGTGCTTCATGGTATATACCCAAACTCGTCTGGAGTAATCATCAACAAAAGTAACAAACCAGTGTCTACCACTCATAGAAGGTGTCTGAGTAGGGCCCCAAACATCTGTGTGCACATAATCGAGGATACCCTTTGTCTGATGTACAGCTGTACCAAATTTCACCCTAGTTTGCTTACCCAAAACACAATGTTCACAAAATTCCAACTTGCACCCTTTAGCATCTTTAAGCAACCCTTGCTTCACAAGCCCCTGTAAGGCCTTTTCTCCTGCATGCCCGAGTCGCATATGCCACAACCTAGTAGAGTCGGGAACAACCTGTTTAGGCCTCTCAGTTACACTGGCAGCCTGACCCAAATATGTTTTTCCCTGCAAGAAAAACAAGTTCCCTTTTCTTTGCCCTTTCATCACCACGAGTGATCCGCTAGTCACCTTCAGAATGCCACCTTCACTAGCAAATTTCAATCCACTGGCCTCCAAAGCACCAAGTGAAATCAAATTCTTTTTCAAATCTGGAACATACCATACATCTGAAAGCTCTCTAATAAGACCATCGTGCATTAGCAATTCAATCTTCCCGATTCCTACCTTCTTACAAGGTGCATCATTTCCCATCAAAACTACACCACCATCCATGTACTCCAAAGAAGTAAACCACTCCTTTTTCCAAGACATATGATAGGAGGCTGCTGTATCAAGAAACCATACTTCTTGATAAAGTGAGGGACTAGAAGCAAGTGCAAAAGAAAAATCCTCGCCACTTTCTAAATTATCAACAGTCACATTTGCAGTCGAATTTCCCTTATTTCGTAGCTTTGGACAATCCTTTTTCCAATGCCCCCTTTCATGACAGAAAGCACATTCATCTTTGGCCGGTATTTTCCTGTCCTTCGAAACTCCTCTCGATTTGGAACGAGATTTGTTTCCCTTTTTCCCAGATTTGGACTCAGATCTGGTCTCAGTCCTGCCCCTTACAATCAAAGCTTCAGAAGTTTCTCTATCAACCATTTTATCCCTTCTCCTAGTTTCATTATTCAACAAAGCATTTGCAACATCTTCATATTTCACAGTATCTTTTCCATATAATAAAGTAGTTGCTAAATGATCATAACTTTCGGGTAATGAATTCAACAGAATTAGGGCTTTATCCTCATCCTTAATTTGCTCATCCAAATTTAACAAATCAGCCAATAATTTATTAAATGATTCAACATGAGCATTCATTGACATACCTTCCGTATAGGTGAAGCGAAAAAGTCTCTTCTTCAAATACAGCCGATTCTCCAAACTTTTCCTCATGTATTTGTCTTCGAGCTTCTTCCACAACACCGCAGCAATGGTATCCCTCATCAAATCGTACTTCTGAGCCTTCTCAATAAAGAGCCGAATAGTCCCACACGCAACTCGATTCAACTTCTTCCAATCTGCTTCGGACATATCCTTTAGTTTTTCTACCTCCAAAGCAACATCTTGTTCTTGTTGAACAAGAACATCCAACACCTCACATTGCCACATCCCGAAATTGTTTGTCCCATCAAATTTTTCAACTTCAAATTTTGCGTTGTGAATCGTTGTTCTGGACGAACTTGATCCCACAACATCCTTGGTTGCATCTGCATCACCCGCCATCTCCCTCTAGGTCGAACCAACAGCTCTGATACCACTTGTTGTGTGGAATACAAATCAAACCAACAATCAAACCAACGCGGAAACAAAGAGAGAACCAGCGAGAGAAAAACAGAAAAGCAAGCAACACAAGAACACAAGATTTACGTGGTTCGGCAAAACGATGCCTACATCCACAAGGGGCGGTTGGGGTTTCTTTACTATGATCTCCAATGGGCAAACAAAGCCTTTACAAGAGATGACGGCTACAAAATCCGAATTAGGTGTTACAATTTACAAAATCCTAACGGGTGTATTTATAGGGAAACTATTGGGTCTTTCGAATTGGGCCGAATCTGGATCAAAACCCGCCGACAGTCGACTGGTCTTCATACCAGTCGACTGATTCCTCCGGGACGGTCGACTGATTCCCACATACAGTCGACTGCTGCTGCTGTATTCTCAGTCTTCGAAAACTCCTCTCTGGACAGTCGACTGCTCCTCCATCCAGTCGACTGAAGCTCTGAAACTTTCGAACACTGCAGATACCAAATACCAGAATCAAGCCATTATCCTACAACCATAATAATCTACTAAATTGCAAGAGTCAAATAAACTTACTTTTTGTGGTCCTAATTGGATACTGTGTTGATGTCATGTCATATTCATACCACCTTCCACTCATTAAAATGGTTATGTTCATAAACACAAGTTTTAAACATTTTAAGAGCCAACAACTTTCAAATACTAGTGTATTATATATTTTGAGTGTGAACTTTATTTGGCAAATGCAATATCATGTCTCAGTAGTTATTATAACTTGCAACTTGCAAGAAAGTAAAAGAATATGAAGAAAAAAAATCATAATTAATTTATTGTTTGTAGTAATTATTACTCACTCAATAGTACAGCCAAAATGATATATTAAATGTTAGTCATTTAGTCCATGGATTAGGATGTGTAATGCGTGCAAGTAATTGCTCAACCTTTAATCCAACTTAATCCACCTTAATTAATGCCTCAGAGGTTAGACCTTAACAGCCTAAAAATATTCATGTAGGTAAGTGATACGGGTCAGATGATGTGGTCCCTCCTGGACCACAGGATCTCCTCAAAAGACGTTCACCACCGAATTATCCGGGTCTGCCACGTCAGCCTGGAAACCACCTAGGCCTCCGTCACGTCAGCCCTAAACCACTTGGGCTTCTGCCACGCCAGGCCCACGGACAACCGGGTCCAGACCCGGTTGGTTTTTTCTATAAATACCAGACCCTTTATCCCTTCCAGAGGTAATCAATCTTTTTTCCTCTCAAACCCTAGTTACTGTTACTCTCCTTCAGGGACTGACTAGATCGTCGGAGGGTCTGCCACAGGGACCAACCCGGTGTTTCAAGACCGAGTGCAGGTACGCGAGACCTCCGGATCCGAGCTTCCAGATCCGAGCCGAGTCTCCAGACCCGAGCCGAGCATCCAATCTCCACCTCATTTCCGAGCCGTTCTCCCGGCTGAGAGTCAGGCGTACCATCCGTACCGAAGCTTCCGCAAAAATACAAATCGAGAAGAACTTACACCTGGTGCAGCCATCCCAAAAACAAACCACATCAGTAAGTATAAGCTTAGAGCTAACTTATGAACAATTGAGAAAAAGGGATCCTCAATTCCTCATAGTGATAGGAGATTATTTCCGCCAATAGGATACTTTGCAATTACTTTATGGGACCCCCTATCCTATCCTATCCTATGGATGACCAACATCATTCGTACATGCATACGTAGTTGTAAAATGAACATTTTTTCAATAATATACAATGCACAAGAAAGGAGACTTTAAACAACTTGATTTTTTTCTTATTTTTATTGTATAAACACATTTTGTGATATTGAACAATGTGGATCGTCTATATAAAACCCTACTATATAAGTACAATTACTCTGTATATATAAGGTAGTTTCCATCCTACAAATATTAGACTCCCTTTCCTCTTAAATGGGCCTCATTAGGCCACTTAGAGTTGAATGGGTCTATGTTTGCAAATAAATTTGTAAAATGGGTATCAAGTCAAAATTTATATTTGTATGGCCAGGGATTAAATTAAATTATTTTTTTTTTAAATAAAAAGATGCCCTGGTCATTGCTTCATTAATGCGAGATTAAAGAAACATAATAGTGCTAATTACAACAAATCCAAAATATGATCTGTAACCCCCTTACAACGAACAGACATCAAATAGACATCAAATAGAAAAGCATAATTTAAGATACAAGGACTGAAAACAAAGCCCAACTCTAATCCTCATTCGCAAGCAAGAAAGGTAAGATACAATACCTTCCCGTGCATGCTCTCCTCCCAAGAGTATTACTCCTCCTCTTCCATACGCAGCATTTTCATTGCTTTTCTATGGCCTGTCCAATCATGCGTTAGTGCCCAAATTTTATGCATGATATTTCAAAAGTACATTTTGTAAATTTTTATTTGAATTAATAAGAGGTTTAACCTTTACAAGCATTTTTATCTATTTCTCATCCAGTAAAAGTTCGAGTGCATGACCTGATCAATTGTTTTACATTAAAATTGCAAACACATTGCTATACTCCAAATATATTCGGGTCAGTTCTCTAATTTCAGGTCAATTGACAATCCAATGTGTACACTGTAAAATAAAATACTGAAACTGGAATACAAATTTCCTAGCCTAAATTAGGAATACATGAAACCAAATGTTCGTGTCATTAAATTAGAAATAACTGCTGCAACATATAATGGAATAACTCATTTATATAAATATTCAAATCTGGAGCAAAACTCATAGCTGAACGTGAAACACTGCATCAAATTCAATATAAGACTATGTATTTAGCATTGTCTACCGATAATCAAAAACAGAATTTATGGATAACTAATTCAATATTAATTTATAATGCTTGCAGCCAATCTTTCCTTCCTCTCAATGCAAATAAACAAATAAACAACACTAGAAATACATCGGTACGACTGTATAACAGATTTGTTCAGTGACTGTAAAAGCCAATACATAAAGTTCATGGCAAGGATGCATGAGTTTGTATGTGATAAACGATCAGTACAATGATCGATATCAAACTCTACCAAGAGTATATATAATTCTACAGTTCACTTTAAGGGCAAGAAAACTTAGTGCAAATACTTCTCAAACTCAGATTCATGGCAATGAGGGTCAAGCCAGTCTCTAGGGGAGGCCTTTCGCATCATGGTGGTGGTACTGGCTGAGGCGCTGACTTTACTGCCCACAAGCTCTCGGATGTTTTCTACCTTATTTTCCCTTCCAGTAGTACCAGAATATCTTCGATCAGCTTCCTTAAGCTTCTGCTTGATGCGATGCTTACGACCAGCTGTGTTCAGGTCTAGCTGTTGTTGCTTTGCTTGGGATGGTGGGGCACCATGAGGACCTAGATAAATCTTTTGTTCTTCCTTTATAGGCTGCATGAAAGATTATGGAGTGGTTAATTTTCTATATATATAACTAGAAAAATGGAAAACGTCAATTACATTACGTATCCAGTAAATTAAGGCTCACTTTCCCCTCATCTTTTATAAATGCCTTTTATGACTAAGATAGTAAACAATTTGTTTAAAGCCAAGGGCAGGTGAACACTCTCGGGAAGATAATAATAGCCAACTCTATTGCTTTAAAGTTGCCATTTTCTGGTTATAGTTACAAATCCCTGGCAAAATGTACACAAATATAGGAGTCACAATATGGCTAATGACCCTTCCTTCAAAAAGGAAATTTGTCTGATAACCCACTAACTCAACCCGAATTTTCCAGTAGGGATCCCTCATCCCTCATCCCTCATCCAAAAGCAGATTCATCAGCTTATTGCGCCAGGTGGGGATCCAAGTTGGCCATTTTTCTTATCAGTTTATATATGGATCAACAACAATCCAGACCTAATAATCAAAGTATAGTGTTATATATATATATATATATATATATATATATATATATATATATATATATATATATATATATATATATATAGGTGTTATAATGATAAGCTCACCAAGGCTTTTGCAAACCCAACAGAGTTCCTCTTGATTCAACAATGTCAAATTGAGTGTATTTTATGTTGGTATTTCGCACAGTTATACAAAAACTAATATATTCAAAACTAAAACGAAACTCAATAATCTCAAACAAAAAAACTGATTTCAGTAACACAGTGGGTTACCAAGGTAGACCTACAAAACCTTAGCGGTGTGGCAAAGAGATCTAGCAGGATCCGACCAATTGTCACCCTTAAGCAAATCCAGATAATCCGACAAGGTTCATATGCTCCTTGAAAAGGTTTTAAAAACTTAAGGAAATGATAGATTGTATTAGGTTGGTATATATGCAAACAATTTTATCGGCAGATTATAGACTAGGTTACCAATTAGAGCCATATAAGTAAAATTGTTAAACTATAGAGTGAACGATAAATTTGCATGAAGAAACCTCAGGAGCAGATGTAACATCTATTAGTTGTTCTGGCACATCCTGATTGTTCAGATCAGAGTCTCCAACACTCAAGCTCGGGATCACAAAGCCATCAGTATCTGAAACATAAAATATGTTCAATCAAAAATTCAATATTTAAACCCAAACGATCTATAAAGAATATAACAAAATGAACTTACCCTGGCAAACTATGGGTGAGTAAAGCTAATGGTTAAAGAAAGAGATAGAACCATCCATGAAAGCAGGGGATGATATTGGAAGGTTGATGGATTAAAAATTGATCAACTACCAAAAATTGGACAACTGCTAATAATACAACACTAAAAAAGGTTTGTAATGGTTAAGTAGAGAAATCTTAGAAGAATTTCAAATCATGATGAAAAATGACTGAGAAATTGTCTGCATGTCCTCAAATTTTGTTGGTACTTCGGTGGCTTGACCTTAGAATAATTTCAAAAAGTTAGGTCAAAAGTAAATGTATGTCAATTTGATAGGTCCACAAGAAATAAATGCTATCATTTAGCTAATCTGATGTTTATGTGGGGTCTATTATTACAATATTAACTTGTAAGAGAGATATTACCTTTGCTTCTCCTATGCATAGTTTCATGTCTAAAATTATATTCAAAAAATAAGAAATAACTATAGCTTATATGCCTAAGACCATCTCCAACCCTAAACTCCATTTTGGAGCAACTTTTACTCCAAAATAGAGTAACTATCACATCAAATGTCACATCAAACAGTAACTTCATCTCCAACCCATAACTCCATTTCTAACTCCAAAAAGGAATATTCTTAGCATATTCTTTTTTATCTACTTTTTAAAATTAATTCTCTTCTAACTCCTCACTATTTATCTATTTAACCAATTAGCCACAAACAAAAAAAAATTAATGTATTGATTCAATAATATGCCTCAATATTTAACATTAATAAATAATATTTTATTATAAAATGACCATTCTACAAATAATATAATACTTAGAAAATAAAATTGCATTAATTAAGGCGTCCTAAAATGTTCGAAGTTTTATATATTGTAATTGACATTTCGTATTATTTTCTAAATATTAAATATACTAAATATTAAATTAATAACCTTCAATATGAAATAATGTATAGAACACAAATAAATTAAAATTTCATTTCTGGGAGTAGAATGTAATAAACTTTGTTAAGAAAATGTTGAATTAGGGTTTAATAAAAAAGTTGAAAACTTTTAGGGGGTTTTAAAAATTTTTTAAAAAAAGTTGCCGCTGGGTGAACAGTAGCGCGCCACTGTTCACTCCAACTCCTTCCTCGCCAAAATGGCACCTAAAATGGCGCTGGGTTGGAGACCAAACCCAACTCCAAACCCCACTTCAGCGCCATTTTGGAGTGGGGTTGGAGATGCCCTAAGGATCCCCATCCTTATCATACTTTTTGTATGTAAATTTTCTACATGGTATGCACATTACTCCATAAAGTTCTCGTGAAGTTTATTAGCATTTAGGTTGATTCCTTCCCCAGCTACTTCTGCGGGGTACTCCCATTCCTGCCACTCTTTAAGTTGTTAATTAATCAGAGAGCTAGGTCAAGGGGAAAGAACAATATTGACTTCTAAATTGAAAACATCTATTTTGTGATTAGCAAACAGTGAATTCAAGAGCACTGGTTTACCTCTTTCATCTTCTACGTAGAATCAACTAGTGAACAACTTGGCATATAAGCTCAAGCTTATATATCTTGATTTATTGAATACGTTTTGTACTGGTCAGCTTTGGGCTGGAGATTGACTTCGTCAAAGACCGAGCAGTCAAAGTCTGTGAAGCCGATCAGTCCGGGCCTGACCTTCTTCTTGGTGTAGGGATCGAATCGAGGTAATCACAATGGTAGATCTTGCTAATGCAGTATATACTGGTTTGATGGTTTACCATTACATCCATAGGATAATTTTACAAATGTCTCTTGATCTGCAAGTACTTTCTATTATATCCCTTAGAAAATGCTAATGTTTGTTAGGATCCTATGTTAATGGTATTATTCAAAAAAAGGTCATTTATGGTATTGGTTAATAGCACCTTCTTAACAAAAATTATGGGATCAAATTTAATGTAATAAAACCACTCCTTATGCTTCAGCTTCGGCTTATGTTACCTTATGGTTAGTAGCGTATTCTTAACAAAAATTATAAAAATAGTAACTGATTGCTAGCCTATATTTCTTAACTCTTATTGGCGAACTATTTATACTACTGTAAATTATTTCTTAACTCTTATTGGCAAACTATTTATACTACTGTAAATGGGCGTGCCATTGAGTGCGGACATGCATAGACCCAAATACTAGCGAGCTGTATCCCACTAATCATAATAAATTTGACCCTAAAAGTTAAGTTAGGATGCATCACTTAGGATGTTAATAGTTAAGTTTGTACATGGATTATCTGTGTCTACTTATGGAAAGAGGATATTTCAAAACCGCCATCCACAATTACTCGAGCTACTGTTACATAATGACAATATCACAACTCTAGGGATCATAGTTCACAGCGGTGCTGAAAGTTCTCCAAAGAGTAAAACTCTAGGCTACTAGCCAATATAGACACCTAGAATAGTAAAGTAACGAAGTCTTTGACAAAACTCATCAATCTTCATAATTTGATATGTTTCCAATCTAATCTAAAGAATTCAGTATTCTGAAACAATAGGTTATCCATCGTTAATGATGAAAACTTCTTCCAATCCGCGGTATGAACTGCTCTTTAATAACTTTTTGATTAACCAAATTGATTAGTATTCTATAAATAACCACATAAACTAGATAATCAATGAATCCCACATCACTTCCAAGTTCTAAAAATCATCAATTCCTTGAACTATTAGATATTACAAAAAATACCCAGATCAGAATTTCATCTACAAATTATCAAAACACAATCAAAATCCAATCTTCCTGAGAGATTAAGGGATCGGAATCATACCCCATTCGTCCTCTTGCTCATCAATTGGTGGATTGGATGGAGTTACAGAGTGATCCATGGATCGCGAATGAACATGGATTTCAAAACCCTAAGGGCGGGCGCAAAACCCCAAATCGAAACTTATAGCTCTAATTAACGGATTCAAACAAATTCAGAAAATAAAATTTATATGGGAAAAATGGAAGTCTTTATTAGAAACTTAGAGAGAGAGAGAGAGGAGAGAGAGAGAGACTGGGTGAAATAAGCAAAAGAGGACATAATAATGGGAGAATCTGATAAATCAAAATGACCATCTCGTAGTTCATTAAGGCCCATGATGATCTCTGTTAAGGCCCAACTTGGTATTATATCATTGTTCAGCCCATGGGCCGTGTCAATTTAGAAAATTTTCTGGATTGGTAAATTATAGAGTTTTTCCGGAGGAATTGTGTGAGACTGACTCAAAGACATGTACGAGATACATGTATGAGAATACGTGATTACACAAGTGATAGTTCATACAACCACAATTCTAACTAACTGTGTAGGAGACGTCAAATGCATGTAACACTAGTTGATGCGATGAACCTCAACAGCCTGAGTAGCAACTAGATAGATCCTTTTCGATCGATCGATCGATCGATCGATCGTCATTAGCTTCAGCCTAGCTACACACTGTGCCTGTGGCTGTCATAGTTGTATGGACTCGGACAATTGGATACTTTTCATCGTTTCAGCACAGACTACTTGACAATACTTTTCTAAGGTTCTACAAAATATGTGCGTGTTTGTGGCTCGACCAAGTTGATCGATCGATCGATCGATCGATCGATCATCAATCACTGTGTTCAATGGACCACTGCAGCACCACTGATCATTATAATTCACACCATGAGCAATTGTAACGTATGTGCGTCACATTATTCTTGAAAACTAGACCATAAATTTTTCAGTCTGATTCTTTATTTGTGGACTTTGTTCATTTATCTTAATCATTGACCTGCTGGCCTTTGCCTTTGTTTAAGACTGTCATTATCTCATTCCATTAATTTTTTCTTGAATTTTTTTTTTTTTTTGAATATACTGTTAATTATTTATTTTGTGTTATTAAAGTTTTGAGAGTAACTACTACATAAAGTATATATTATATTGATCGATTTCATTTGTTTGTATATAATCTATACTATTATTAAGCAAAGGCTCATTTTTGCGGCATTTTACTATAATGCCCCCATATACATTAAAAGCTAAAAAATAATATAGGGTTAAGTCGGTCAAATTTTGCCCCTAATCCCTTCACAATCGAAGGTTAGAAATGTAATTTGCATGTATTGGAAAAATAATTAACACATGCATGCCAATATCAAAATGAATAAATTGTGAACGAAATCCTACACACCTTTAAATATATATATACCAAACTTAATCTCAGCTTAACTCATCGGTTCATTTTTCCCTCCTAGCTCAAAAATCAAATCCGTCTCTGCTCTCCGTCCAAGCTACATTCGGTTCTTTTTTCCCCCTCTAAATCAAAAATCAACTTTGTCATGTCGCAAAATATGGTTTTTTTTTATGCTTCAAGTTTTCAAGTCATGTGAATATGCATTTTGTAGGCGTGCATCGCACGTGCATTATACTAGTTTAGTGGAAGGCAGAACCTCGTATTCCAATTGCGCGCTTCTCAGATTCACTTCAACGTTAATAGAACAATAGCTAGCGAACCAAGATCTACAATGGTTTTAAAAGTAACATAATTAAATAGCAAACACTTTTACTGTCATCCAAACAAAACTCTTATGTTATGTTATGACCCAAATTGCTCTTAGAGCCCATTGAGCTTAGTATCTTCATATATGTAACAATTAGAATCAAATGAAGAAAATCAACATTTTTGGCAATCTCTCTCTCAATAGCCAGCCGCTGTCTTTCTCTTTCCCTTCACTTCCTCATTTTCTCAAACCCTAACAAATCCTATCAAATTCTAACAAATTGGTATCAGAGCTAACCTCCACCGACTTCCTCTCCGGCCGTCACAACACTCCGACCGAACACCACTTCCAACCACCAACTTCCTCTCCGGCCGTCACAACTCTCCGACCGAGCACCACTTCCAGCCACCGACTTCCTCTTCTGGTAGGGTAGGCTTAGTGCTAACAAAGGGTCTTGCGAGCAGATCGGTGTACTCCTGGAATGGGGATTTGAAAAAGTGAGTCTCAGTCCAGATCTTCGTCGGGTTTCTTCGTCTTCGTCGTCGCGAGCACCGGAGGAGGGAGGATATCACGAAGGAGAAGGTTTGTTTTGGTGATTTGAGTAATTAATTTTTGGGAAAAATTTTGCAGTTTTGTTGAATTGGGTTCAAGAAATTTGAATGGATATGTCGGAAAAATATGATATTGAGAAGTATGATGGGAAGACGAGTTTTGCATAGGGATGGCAACTGGGCTGGGTCAACCGGCGACCCACCCGCGACCCGGCCCGCCGACCCGGCCCGCTTAGCTTCTTGGCGGGTTCGGGTCGAACCCGGTGAACAGTACCGGGTCGACCCGGGTCGCAATTAAGGCGAATTAATCTCGCGAAACCCGGCCCACGAACTAGGCCCAACTCGCGAATTCAACCCGCCAACCCGCGGGTCGACCGGCGGGTTCCGACCCGTTCGACCCGTGACGGGTCGACCGTTGACCCGCGGGTCGAACGGTCGAAATTCCTCCCGTTGCGCGCTGCTGCTGCGCTGTCTGGGACAGAGCCGTTGGGGGGTTATTTTTTTTTTGTTTTTTTTTTTGTTTTTTTTTTTGTTTTTTCCCACATATTTAGCCTATAAATATCCCCAAAATTTTCATAAAAAATCACCTCACTCTCTTACTCTCTCTACTATTATACATCATTTGTAAAGAATTTTTGAACAATTGTAGTATTCATCAAACAAGTCTACAAGGAGGCATATACACGATCAAATTTCGGTCGTATCGGAATCAAAATTCAACGTCTTCAACGTCTTCAACTCTCTTCAACCTTCGTCAAATCTACTTCAACCTCTTCTCAACTATTCAATTGCAGAATCGGCAAAATGCTCCTCCATCTTTTCTATTGTATTCTTATTTTAACGGTTTTTTTTACATACGCGTATTCCACGGTGAACGGTATCAAAATATCTCTATCTCTCTCGTTAATTTTTTTTTTGCGTTGTAGTTAAAATTATTGTTCGTTTTTTGAACTTCTCTATCTCAACCCTCTTGTTTTTTAGATTTTTTTTGTACAATTCACCGCTCCTACATTGTATTTATTTTTTACATACTTTAGCACATCACCACATTATGTCTAGATCACGCGGTAGCGGTCGTAGCGGACAAGATTCCTCCTCCTCTTCACGTAGGCCACCAATTGTCCCAACTAGTGAGCCCGCCCAAGATTACATTGATCCTACTATGGAACAATGGGGTACACACGACGATGTTGTAGGCGACATACAATTAGAAGAAGGAGAACAACAACAACAACAAACCGAAACTACACAACCCCGTAGTAGTAGGAAAAGTAGAGGAGAAACTAGCGATTGGCATAAGTTTTATGATTATATTCCGGACGAACATACTCCGGGTATAGGTTTGAAAGTGTGTAAAACATGTAGTAAAACATACAAATTCAAGAGGGGTGACGGCACCGGTACAATTAGTAGGCACATACAACATAATCATAAAGAACTGGTTGATCAAATACAAGGCCAACAAAAAATCAACCCTAGGACCGGTCAAGTAGATAGCCACCCTTATGATCCCGAACTTGTTCGTCGGGAAATGGCCCGATTAGTCATTAAGGAAGAGTTGCCATTTTCCTATCCCGAGAGTAGGAACTTTTCCTCCTCCTCTTCACGTAGGCCACCAATTGTCCCAACTAGTGAGCCCGCCCAAGATTACATTGATCCTACTATGGAACAATGGGGTACACACGACGATGTTGTAGGCGACATACAATTAGAAGAAGAAGAACAACAACAACAAACCGAAACCACACAACCCCGTAGTAGTAGGAAAAGTAGAGGAGAAACTAGCGATTGGCATAAGTTTTATGATTATATCCCGGACGAACATACTCCGGGTATAGGTTTGAAAGTGTGTAAAACATGTAGTAAAACATACAAATTCAAGAGGGGTGACGGCACCGGTACAATTAGTAGGCACATACAACATAATCATAAAGAACTGGTTGATCAAATACAAGGCCAACAAAAAATCAACCCTAGGACCGGTCAAGTAGATAGCCACCCTTATGATCCCGAACTTGTTTGTCGGGAAATGGCCCGATTAGTCATTAAGGAAGAGTTGCCATTTTCCTATCCCGAGAGTAGGAACTTGGAAAATTTTAATCAAACGACCTTAAACCCTTATTTTAAAAGAATTCCGAGAAATACTTGCAAATCGGATTGTTTTAAAATGTATGTTGAAATGAAGGACGCGTTGATTGCAATTTTATGGAGTTTAACTTGTAGGGTTAGTTTAACTTCGGATTGTTGGACGGGTGTCAACAATATTCCAACGATGGGAATAACCTGTGATTGGATCGACAATGATTGGATTCTTCAAAAAAGAATCATATCACTTGCGGCGTTGCCGTATCCCATAGTGGCGCTAAAATAGCAAACCGTATTATAGAAATTGGTGATGTTTTTCATATTCGCGATAAAATTATGGCTATTAGTTTTGATAATGCATCTAACAACAATGTAGCAATTACTACTTTAAAATCTGTATTAAACCCTCCATCTGACAATATTTTTCATGTTAGATGTACATGTCATATTATAAATTTATGTGTTCAAGATGCATTAAGAATAGCTGATCCATATATAGTTAAAATTAGAAATTGTGTACATTTCATTGCATTAAGTCCAAGCATTTTACAAGAATGGAAAGCTTGGTGTAGGGTTAGAAATGTTCCTTTTAGAAAATTTCCAAAGGATGTTAGACACCGATGGAATTCTACTTTTGATTTACTAAATGTTGTCACCGATTATAAAGCAGTTGTAAATAATTTTTGTATCGCAAAAAATATGCACAATTTTGAAATGACTCCCCCCGATTGGTTTTTTGCCGAATCTTTATTGAAATTTTTAGAACCTTTTAAAACCGCAACTTTAAAATTTTCAAAAACATATGAATCTACTTCTAGTAGCATTTTTATTGAATTAGTTAGCATGATGCAAATATTTAACGAAATGTTACATGATCCCTATATTAGTGACATTGTAATACCTGCATTTCAAAAAAATTTGAAGTATTATTTTTCTCCTCCTATGTTGATTTGTGTTGCTACTGTTATGGATCCCCGTATCAAATTCGAAGGTACGAAGAATTTGATACAAATATTTTTTGGATATTTAGAGGACAATGTAGAATTAACAATTGATTGCGCTACTTTTTTAGTTCAGTTTGAATCTACGTGAAATAACTTGTATGATTATTATGATAGACGTTTTGCTTCTAGTAGTACAACTTCTGTAGTTAGTTCTTTTTCTGGTACTTCTAAAGGTAAGGGTAAAAGTAGAATTGGTGATAGAACATTTAGTTTACTTGAACAAATTCAATTTAAAAAACCTAAGACTAATCAACCAAATGAATTAAATTGGTATAACCAACAGGATACTGAGCCTACTCTTTCTGCACTAGATATTTTACAATGGTGGAAAGAACATGAACACACTTTTAGTATTCTGTTAATTATGGCTAAAGATTTACTAACTCCTCCTGTCTCTACAGTTGCTTCTGAGAGTGCATTTTCTATAAGTGGCAGGGTTCTATCTGATTACAGGAATCGGTTGAAACCCGAGGCGTTAGAGATGCTCGTTTGCACAGAAGACTGGCTGAAGGCTGAAGATAGGACGCAAGGGAAAGCACTATCAAGTTCCACAAGTGGGAGCAACTCGTCCGAAGGACAACAACAACAACAACAATAGCTTTGCTTGTTATGTCAAATTAGAAAACTTGTACTCAATTAAAATTGTATATAAAAAATATGTTATTGTATAAAACTTATTTGTGAATTGAATTCTTCATTTCGTTATAAATTGTTAAAATTGTATAACTTAAATTCATATGAATAATATTTCAAAATTTGTTGTCAATTTCACTCTTTCAATCTTATTATTATTATTACGATTTTTATTGTTTATTAGTATTATTACTTACTTAGTATTATGAGGATTATTATTATTATTTTAATTTAAGCTACCAAAAAATAATAATAATAATAATAATATTAAACGGGCCAACCCGCGGGTCGACCCGGCCCAACCCGGGTTGAACCCTAAAGGGTTCACGGGTTGGGCGGGCCACCCAAACGAAAACTTAGCCCGGCCCGGCCCGGCCCATATAAGAGTGCAACCCGGTCCGGACCGGCTAAGTATACGTGCCAACCCGTACGGGTTGGGCCCGGCCCGGCCCACTCGACCCGTTCGCTATCCCTAGTTTTGCATTATGGCAAGTGCGTATGGCAGCAATTTTGTCAAGTCAAGGCGTTAAGGATGCCATTTTTGGTTGAAAAAAATTGATTGATGCGGTAGTGGTTAAGAGATGAAGAGAGATGGATGATAAAGCGCTCTCTATTATCCAATTGTGTTTGAGTGATTCGATATTGTAAGAGGTCCTATCGAAGAAGACCGCTAAGGCTTTGTGGGAGAAATTGAAGAACATTTACATGAAGAAGTCTCTCACCAATCGACTGCAGTTGAAATCACGCCTCTACACCCTTCGCATGGTTGAAGGTACATCAATTTCCAATCATATTACGGAGTTTGCTTCTATTTTAAATGACTTAAGTAAGATTGATGTTAAGGTGGAGGATGAGGACCAAGCCCTTTTGTTATTATGCTCATTACCCGTATCATACAAGGCTTTTAAAGACATGTTGATTTATAGTAGAGATAAAATTTCTCTAGAGGATGTTAAGAGCAATTTGCAAGCCAAGTTGCACATTGATAGTGTAATGACCAATAATGAGAAAGGGAGCCAAGGTGTTGGTTTGGTTGTTGATCGAGGTAGGTCATGGGACCGAAACTCGAAAGATACAAGGACCCGTTCGAAGTCTAGGCACAAGAATTTGACATGTAACTATTGTAAGAAGAAGGGACACATTAAGGCCGATTGTTTTAAACATAAAAATAAACAAAAGGCGGATAGTAAAGGTTCTTCTTCGGAGGAGGCCAATGTGGCCGAATGTGACACGGTTGATACTCCTTGTGTGATAGATACTAATGTTGATGATATATATTATTGGGTGATGGATACGGGTGCTTCGCAACACATGACTCCGAATAGAGATCGGTTTGAGACTTATGAGCCTGCGGATGGTAAGGTTCTCATGGGGAACAACAACATGTGTAACGTTGCCGGAATTGGTTCGGTGACAATTAAGTTCCATGATGGAAAGGTCCGAAGGTTGACGGGTGTGAGGCATATACCCGATTTGTCTAAGAATTTGATTTCTTTGGGGTCTCTTGAAGAAAAGGGGTGTAAGTTCCAAAGTGAAGGTGGAGTCCTTAGAGTCTCTAAACGGGCTCTCACAATCATGAAGGCGAAGAGAATTGGAACTCTTTATTTCCTACAAGGTTCCACGGTCACGGACTCGGCCGCCATTGCACGTTCGGGTACTATGTCAGATGAAGATGCTACTAGGCTCTGGCATATGAGATTGGGGCATATGAGCGAGCGAGGAATGACCATTTTGAGCAAGAGAGGCTTGTTGTGTGGCCAATGCACGGACAACTTGGAGTTTTGTGAGCATTGTGTATCTGGCAAGCATAAGAGGTTGAGCTTCTCCACGGCCATTCATTCGACCAAGGGAACACTGGACTACATCCATTCGGATCTTTGGGGACCTTCTCGTGAGCCTTCCAAAGGTAATGGTTCTCGTTACATGCTTACTTTCATTGATGATTTCTCAAAGAAGGTTTGGGTTTATTTCTTGAAAAAGAAAAGTGATGTGTTTCTCACCTTCAAAGATGGAAGTCACTTTTGGAGAACCAAACGGGAAGAAAAGTTAAGAGGTTGAGAACTGATAACGGTTTGGAGTTTTGCAACCGTGAATTTGATAATTTTTGTAAGGTCGAAGGGATTGTTCGGCACAAGATGGTGGTCAACACTCCACAACAAAATGGTGTTGCAGAAAGGATGAATAGGACACTACTTGAAAGGTCTAGAAGTATGCTTTCAAATGCGGGTTTGGATAAGGAGTTTTGGGCGGAAGCCATTAACACATCTTGCTATTTGGTAAATCGATCTCCTACCACTTCAATTGAATTGAAGACACCCGAAGAAGTGTGGTCGGGTAAGACGGCCGATTATTCGAATTTGAGGGCATTTGGTTGTCCCGCTTATGCACATGTGAATGATGGGAAGTTGAAGCCTAGATCGAAGAAGTGTATTTTTGTTGGGTATCCCGCAAATGTGAAGGGATATAAGTTGTGGTGTCCCGAATCATCCAAGTTCCTTATTTCAAGAGATGTCATTTTCAATGAGTTGGCCATGTTGAAGGCAAATGATGTTGCACCAGAGCCGACTATTAAGGAGAATGAGACGGTTGAGAAGAAGGTGCAGTTTGAGGTGCCGGTCCAAGAAGGTGATGATTTGATCTCACATGATGATGTCAATTTGGAGGAAGCCCAAGAAGAGACACAACCATATGCATTGGTAAGGGACCGAGCTAGAAGAGAAACAAGACCACCTGCAAGGTATGGATACTCCGACTTTGCTTATTGTTTGGCAATTGCAGAGGAAGTGGAGTATTGTGAGCCTTCTTCCTACAAGGAAGCCATTTCTTCTAAAGATGCGGCTAATTGGGTTGTCGCTATGAATGAAGAGTTACAATCTTTACAATAAAATGAGACTTGGTCTCTTGTGAAGCCTCCGAGTGGTAAGAGGATTGTGGGCTGCAAGTGGGTGTTTAAGAGAAAGATTGATGGCTCAAATCCCGCAGATTTTCGATTCAAGGTAAGGCTAGTGGCTAAAGGGTATAGTCAAGTCCAAGGTGTGGACTTCAATGATGTGTTCTCTCCTGTAGTTAAGCACACCTCCATTCGAGTTTTGCTCTCTTTGGTGGCAATGAAGGATTTGGAATTGGAGCAAATGGATGTGAAAACTGCCATCTTGCATGGTGATTTGGAGGAACAAATTTACATGAGCCAACCGGAGGATTTTGAGGTTGCGGGAAAGAAGGACCGTGTGTGTCTTTTGAAGAAGTCCCTTTATGGCCTTAAGCAATTACCGCGGCAATGGTATAAGAAGTTCGACTCATTCATGGTGAGTATTAATTTCCATCGCTCCAATTATGATAGTTGTGTTTATTTCAAGAAGTTGGATGGTGGGGATTTCATTTACTTGTTGCTCTATGTGGATGACATATTGATTGCATCCTCAAACTTGAAAGAAGTTAGGAGGTTGAAAGAGCAACTAAGTTCAGCATTTGAGATAAAAGATTTGGGGGCCGCCAAAAGGATTCTCGGGATGGAGATCACAAGGGATAGGTCCAAAAGAAAGTTATTTCTTTCACAAAAGAGTTTTGCCGAGAAAGTGCTACGCCATTTTGGTATGGAGAAAGCAAAAGTTGTTTCAACACCTCTTGCGGCGCATTTCAAGATTTCGACCGCTTTAAGCCCAAAATCCGATGATGAGAAATAATATATGGAAAATGTTCCATATTCGAGTGCGGTCGGGAGTCTCATGTACTTGATGGTGTGTACTCGACCCGACATTGCTCAAGCCGTTAGTGTAGTAAGTAGATATCTCTCTTATCCGGGGAAAGGGCATTGGGAAGCGGTGAAGTGGATTTTCCGCTATTTGAGAGGTACTATTGATGCTCGTTTGGAGTTTGGTAATGGCAAGAAACTAACGGGTTTTGTGGATGCGGATTTTGTGGGTGATTTGGACATGAGGCGTTCTTTGACGGGTTATGTTTTTACCCTTGGAGATTGTGCAATTAGTTGGAAGTCTACACTTCAAGCCACCATTGCACTCTCAAGTACCGAGGCCGAATATATGGCAATTACTGAGGCTATTAAGGAGGCTATTTGACTCAAGGCGTTTGTTGGTGAGATGTCTTCACTCGAGGGTCCTATTACGGTGTTTTGTGACAACCAAAACGCGATTCATTTGACTAAGGACCGCATGTATCATGAGAAGACGAAGCACATTGACATTCAATACTATTTTGTTCGAGATGTGATCTCGGAAGGCAAGGTTGCCGTGAAGAAGATTGGTACCGAATCGAATCCGGCCGATATGCTCACAAAGCCTCTTCCAATTGCAAAGTTCAAGCTTTGTTCAAGTTTGATATCAGTTTGTTTCTAGCTAGTTTGAGCTAGTTTTGTTTCTAGCATGTTGCTAATATATCTTTATGTTTACCTTTGTTTAGGTTATGTTTGCTTTATGCATTTGCTTTATGTTTTAGTTTGTTTTAGATACAATTTGGTTCAAGGTGGAGATTGTTATGTTATGATCCAAATTGCTCTTAGGGCCCATTGGGCTTAGTATCTTCATATATGTAACAATTAAAATCAAATGAAGAAAATCAACATTTTTGGCAATCTCTCTCTTAATAGCCAGCCGCTGTCTTTCTCTTTCCCTTCTCTTCCTCATTTTCTCAAACCCTAACAAATCCTATCAAATTCTAACATCTTACCAATCCAACCCACAAGCTTCGGATCGAGTTTGTGCTCATCTCAAAGCAGTGCTCTCAGAAAATTTGAGATTCTGTATGGCAACTTGGTAATGTAAGGACATACTAGAGTCTATATCATACGCGCCCAAACTTTAGTCCCTTTCAAAAACCCAACCCCCTCTTTTGCATTGTTCTTCCTTGTATCAATTTATCACAACAAAGAAGAAGAATACAATGCTTTATCTCGACCTGTTTATTGGACCATCACAGATTCCATCCTCTCTGTTTTAGCCACTCAAATCTTTTAGGATGAGGATCGATGTATATCATGATAATTATTAATTAACTTAAACAAATTAAAAGTACTCATAATGCGTATAATAATTCATGCTATATACATCACACTGGGGACATTAAATGGAGTATGTTTATTCTTCAACAATTATTTTCAAGTGGCAAGTTTTAAGGACTAACTCCTCTTGATCGAAACACTTGTTTCTGGACCTCACTTTGGAAGTGAAAAGGACATGAGCTAAATCTTATCGCGTAAACTGTTCATACAAAATGACAATATACCAATCGCACAAAACAAATGGTCAGTGGTATGATGATAATTAAGCGCTACTTACCTAGAGCCGCAGAATCTTCAATCTTGTATATATATATATATACTCTCATAAGGTCTTCTTGCATCCATTTGAGAAGAAAGTCCTGCCCAAGGCAAGGTTATAGTTCATATCAAAGAAGAGGAGAATCTCCACGAAGAATGGGTGACGTAAGTCTCAAATCATGCATGCACATAAATTCTCGACAAAATGTTGATAGATTACTTATTTTATAACACATTATTTGAGGTATTTGTTCATTAAAACCACTGCCAAATTAATAAAAGTTGGGTTTCTTGTCCTTTTAATATATACAACTATGTTAAATTCTTGCGTTTTCTTGTCCTTGGCTGTTATTCAGGTCATTTATGTTCCTTCTCTGAAATACAGGCAAAAATTTCTCTTCCTATATCACAAACCATGTCTGTATATATGTTTTCAAACATTTTGTAAGATCGATTATGGTAGAAATTAACATGTTTGCTGTATCCTTGTTTGGTAAAAAAAATACAATATTTGGTTCTAATTAAGCGATGATTTATTTTCTATATGATGAACATCGACAGCAACAAGAAGTTAAAAAGGAAGAGGAGAAGAAAGAAGAAGAGAAAAAGGAAGAACCACCAGAAATTGTGCTCAGAGTGGACATGCACTGTGAAGCATGCGCCAGGAAGGTCGAAAGATCACTTAGAAAATGTGAAGGTAGTGTGTACGACTACAAAGCACCGATAATCAAGCACAAGCATAAGAGCTGAATTTTTCTTCTCCAACTCTAAAAACTCAGACAATTAATTATAGTATTTCATACGCTCACACTCACAGCATACTATCGTTACATGAATAGGATATCAGAACACATATACATTTCTGATATAAAAAAAAATTGTAGGTTTGGAAGAAGTGAAGACGGATAGCAAGCTGCGAATGGTGGTAGTGAAGGGGAAAGGAGCAGACCCTGTGAAATTGTGCGAGACGGTACAAAAGAAAACAGGGAGGAAGGCAGAGATAATCTCTCCACTCCCTAAGCCACCTGAAGAAGAGGGAAAAAAAGAGGAAACGCCACCACCAGAAGTGACGACGGAAGAGGTATATATACATATACTTTTGTATTAATTCTCTTTTCCAGTGAAAATATCATAAATGATTAACAATCGTATAAATAAAAAAAAATAATAATAATAATAATAACAATTACGCTGCAATATATCTATATTTGCAAGACACCACACAAGCAGGAACGATAATATATGAAGAAAGTCACAAAGTTCAAACTATGTCTTAGCTAACTTATATTTGTCAGGAATTCAAAAATCTCATGATCTAATTCTAGGATGCATAACCACCTAATACTTATTTTTTTGTAATGATCCCATCTGTGTCTTGTTGGTACCATGCAAACATTTGATTTTCCATCCAGAAAATCAAGCTAATATATGATTTGATTTGTTTGTTTGCTCAAATAATAGCCGAAGCCAACAACCGTTGTGTTGAAGATTCGGATGCACTGCGAAGCTTGTGCCCAGGTTTTACAAAGACGGATCAAGAAAATGGAAGGTAACTTTGTTAG
Organism: Hemerocallis citrina; assembly: GCA_017893485.1. Taxonomy (NCBI): domain Eukaryota; kingdom Viridiplantae; phylum Streptophyta; class Magnoliopsida; order Asparagales; family Asphodelaceae; genus Hemerocallis; species Hemerocallis citrina. The sequence goes on along the minus strand of JACEHZ010000731.1, from coordinate 816,242 downwards.
ATTCTAGCCTTGTCTAAATTTATGGTATTCCTAAAAAATGTCGTAAATTTGAGGAAGGGCCAGCCTAAAACTTGGAAATAGATAGGTTATCACATCACAAGAAACAACTCTCTCTTTATGCACAACCCCAGTTTAGTAGGAGCTTATATAGATGAGGACAAATGAATTTGCAACAACTAATTGGAGAACATTTCATTTTATGGCACCGATAAGATATTTACAAACCGAGTTGAAGTCGTCGTAAGAGGTTTACCAATTAACATTTTTTATTATGTTTTATGTACTTATGAGGTGCTATATATAGATAACTTCTCAAAAATCACAGGTGTGGAATCAGTTGAGACTGACCTAAGAAATAATCAAGTTATGGTCAAGGGCTTCGTAGATCCAACTAAACTGGTGGAGAGTGTGTACAGAAGAACAAGGCGGCATGCTTCTATAGTGATTGACGAGGAGAAGAAAGAAGAAGAAGAAGCGAAGAAAGAGGAACCAGAAAAGACCAAAGAACCAGGTGATGGAGAGAAGAAGGAAGAGGAAGAGAAAGACACAAAGACTGATGCCCAAAAGATGGAAGATTGGTCTCCCAAATACTACCATGAATACACTTATGCTTACCCGCCACCTCAGGTCTTCAGCGATGAGAATCCAAATGCATGTCATGTTATGTGACTCCGTGCCTTGTTTAAACAAAATTTTGTATCCAGTGCTTCAAATTATGATAATTATCATTGTTTTTTTTTTAATGTATGGCTTCCTGTTAAAGTGTTAAATTATGAATAAAATCTATTTCAGTATACTACATAGACGGTACAAAATAAATACGAAAACACAAAGTTAATATATAACAGCAGGACAATTATTTATTCATGAAGACGAAGTGTAGTAAGTTTTTTTGCTGAAAATAGTCGATAAGCTGAAAATGGGAAAGAAATATTAGAATAAAGAGAAAATTCTTAAACTTACTAATGTATAAATTTGTGGATCAACACCAAAAATTTTATTCAATCAGTTAGTTGTTGTCTTCCCTTGGAGGTGTACACCAAAGCAAGGCAATAAGCTGGATTCAGAAAGGCCATTAAGGCCGAAAAGTATATGTACAGACATCTATTATAGTAAATTTCTGTTCTGAAACTGCTGACATTAGGAAAATGTTACCTGTTCTTCAAATTTATACTAGAACAACTCATGTAAGATACATGGAGCCTGAATAAAATTCTCAAGAGTCGGCTCCACATTCTCATCTGTCATGACGTTTTCAAAACAGTTAGCACTACTGTGCTGTTATCTGGTCATGCCCTTAGTAATGACGTCTCTGGATGAGTTCATTAAGATCAAGATTCTTGATGCAGAGGACCAGAATGAAAGGTCCTACAGCCTCTCCAAAAGCACCACCTTTGTAATTACAAAGTTTATTGTTGGTCATAGTGAAGTCAGTAATGTGGATTGAGAAAATGGAGCAGTTCACTATAAATGTAATGACATAAAGGCAACTACCAACCGATGAACAAGAAAAATATATATTACTAGCACTCCACTTTATCAATCAAGCAAACCATCCAACAAATGACCGAAATGATTATTATCGAAAACTGTATATCTTTCTTACAATTACAATGGTTCACAGGGCCAGAAAGAGGAGCAGACTTGATGGAGCAGAGTGATTGGATTGGGCCGGGCAACATTGACAACTACCTACCATGGAGGAGTCAAATGGATACCGGCTTGGCAAAAATATTTTGGAGGTCCAGGGATTGTATCTTTGCTTTTTAATAGTAGTTATGACTGTAATAGAATGATGGTATTTAGCGCTGATGTGCGCGGTTTGATGTTTTAGAGTTGTAGTAGGACTTTTGATGTAATCCTGTTAATTTATCATTAATGAGATCGGTGACTACGGTCACTTTTATTTCAAAAAAAAAAAAAAATTACAATGGTTCACATGAGCAATGAATATCATTACTAGAACCTGCAACTCTTGCAGTTTTCTAATGCTGAAAGTTTCAAAAAGAAGGCTAAAACACAGTGCAAAAAGCAGCCTACTTGCAAAATATAAGAAAGAAGAAGAAATTCAGAACATTAATGAGAGAAGTGAATCAGTAAGAATCTAGGATAGAAAGCAACAGTAGTGCAGAGTGCAAGAACAAACTCAATGAAAGGGTAATAGAAGTAGGAAAAAAGAAGTAACGTAACTACCACAAGGTAAAAGGCTAGATGCAGGTCGTGGAGCACATAGTGCTGGAAGAACATGTAAATTTACCATAGAGCCTTGGTGTGAATTGTGATAGAAAAGTGCCCTACATATTTAGCTTAATTTTTTGATAAGTTGTCTGAATAATATTTGATTATTATATTAATCTCTAATCTAATACTATATTGAGAGAAGACCTTAGTGGCATTTGTAAATCTATCAACGTGTGCGACACAAGTACAATTAAAATCTCCAATATAAACTCATCAAACACGTATACTACCCGTACAAATTTGTTCATGTAGTTAGCAACTTAACAGTTATTTTGACATGGTTCAAATCTCTAATACTATAATGAGAGAAGACCATAGTGTCATTTGTGAATCTATCAACGTGTTCGACACACATACAATTAAAATTCCCAATATAAACTCATCATACACGTAAACTACGCGTACAAATTTGTTCATGTAGTTAGCAACTTAATAGTTATTTTGCCATGGTTCAAATGTGGACGGAATTGATATGCACAAATGGTCATAAAATTAGTTTAAGAGTGTGGGTAAAAGTAGGAGTTGTGATGCTATTTGCCCACTAGAACACCAAGAATGGTGATTTACTATATCTTTTCTTATGAGCATTTTATTTAATTTAATGACTATATTTTTTTTATTCGTGCATCGCACGTGCATTATACTAGTTTAATTAATTCTAGAGCCATATATATAGTTTTGTCTCTTAAATCTACTAGCTCACTTTATTTTCGAATTTTCCATTATGTGCTTAGAGGCATTGCAGTATACTTATTGTTGTACGTGTACAGCATGGCGAATTTATCTTAGAGTGATGGTTGTTTTTACTAAGTAGGGTGAGATTTTTGTGCTTGAAACACACACATTCGCTATCATTTTCTAAATTTTTAGTTCTTATGATTTCGCTATCGGTGGATGAAAATTCTGGCTCCACCACTGCGTTAGTATTTCTACAACATGTTTGTATATTTCTCTGTTCTCTTTTTTTTCATACCCAAACATAAAAATATATACACATAGGTTTCGGGGGAGCAAGAAAAAACTTGTAAACATGTACACATAAATAAAGGTAGGGTGACATACTGACATGTTGCATTCTGTATCGCTGTGCCCGTGCTAAAATACAAAAAACATTTTAGTGTTCAATGAAAGTTACACAGAATGTCACAACAACCCTACTCAACTACTAACTAAAAACAACTGGCCGAAATGCAAAAAAATCACAAGAAAGTTTATGGTTTAGTTGGGTATTAAATAAGAATATTATGTCTTCGATCACAAACCATAATGAAGAACAGAAAAGGTTCCAGTCTCGTTCTTAATCAACATCAACTAATATCAGCAAGAGGGAATTAAATCTTGAGAAAGTATATAAGTTTACAAATTTACAGTATGCACGAACAATTTTCTTTTTGAAAGTCAATGGAATTTACACTACCAGATGCATCCTGGTGATTCTTAGCTGCAAAATTTTGTTCAACTAGAAACTAAAGCAAGAATTGCAGTAATCATGAAAAGATTGTTTACCAAAACAAAAAAATGCAAGGTCTTAGTCACTTACCAATAATCCCACCTTTTTTTTTTATCGTAAAAGGTTGGCAATTGTGTTGAGTTTATGTCTTGCATACGAGATTGGATAAGAAGATGATGAGACGATGGAGGAATCGAGAAGATCGGAGACGGAATGGAGGTAAGGAAATAGTCAGCGGCTGTAGTTGCAGAAGTGGCGGTCGACCGGTCATAGGGTGCAGAAGTCCTGAGAGGGGGACGGTCGACCGACCTTGGGGATGCGGTTGACCGGTCGCGGCGCTGATGAGTTTATTGGGTCGGATCTTGGTGATTCGTGAGAAGCCCAACTTGTTCTTCGAGGTAGATCTGACGGCTTCTATCATAGGGTTGTCTCTTCAGGAATATCCAATGGTTATTGTACCAAGATATTTACTTAGGGTTTGTCTTTAGATCTATATAAATAATTATATAAAAAAAATTAACAAAACAAACCTTTAATAATCCCACCTATTAAAGGATGGAAAAGAGCAGCAATTCCTGCTCCAATGGATCCAAAGACAGATGATGTCCCTTGCTTAACAGGGATTGTAGATTTTCTTGCCTAAGAGCCTGATTTTGTCTGCTACATCAGCATCATCAACATCATCAACAGGGTTGCGTGTATAGCACCCATAAGCCTCTATTATGCTTTGAATAACACATGATGCAACAAAACCCAAAAGCTATCCTAGAAACATATAAGAGTAGGTAGTGAGAAATTAATAGCTAACTCCATTCATTTGCATGTGCACCGCAAGTGTTTTCTTTAGCCCATTTTGGAAACTAATTTCCATAATAGTTTGAGAAGGAGGAATATGCCTGTTACATGTCAAGGTTTGTGTAACCCCTGTTTCCGTAAATACGTATTTCTAAATATTTTTCCGTATTTTGATTTTTATAAACTTGTTTTGTGCTCAACTGATTTCGGATCGTGTACTAAGTATTTTCTACTAGACGATTGTATATACTTTGAACAACAATGTAATTTTCTATTTTTAATTGATAGATTATTTATTTGTTATATTATTACGGTTTGAATTTTAATAAATTGTTAGTCTCAGATTCTAATATATATATTATTATCATTATCATTATCATTTCTATTATTATTATTATTATTGATTAAAGCCCATCAATTTTTGATATATGTTACATTATTTAATTAATTGGTTTGAAGCCCAAAATCAAGACCCATCTCTTATTGGATCCAAATACATCTCTCACCCAAACCCAATAACCCAATCAATCCCCCAATCTCTCACTAACGGCTAATCCTATGATTTCTCCCAATCACTCCCCATAACCACAATCTCACTATCCCTAATTATCAGCTATTGATTCCCTTCTTATTGTATCCCGTAACCCCCTCCTTATTACTATATTATTATTATTATATTAATAATCCCCCTAATCTCTCTCTCTCTCCCTCCTCTGATTTAAACCCAAACAAACAAAACAAATCCAAAAACAAACAAAAACAACCCGCAGTCATCGTCTCCCTCATCCTTCCGCTCTCTCATCTTCCCCATTGTCGAACTCCCCAAACTCCAGCCATCGAACCCAACCACCATCCATCGTCTTCTCCACCATTACCCAACTTCGAACCCATCAACCTCACCCCAAACCCTCTAGCTCCGCCGTCGCGCCTCCCCGCACCGTCGTCGAACTCCGAGCAGTTCCCCCCCCGTCATCGCTTCCCTGTTCGATCGCGAAGAACAGAGCACGCCTTTTCTTCGTCGCAAGCTCCGCCGTCACCACCCCATTACCGTCGTCGATTGCTCCTCAGTCGAACTCCGACCACGCCCCATCGTCGCACGCCGCCAAGTCGCCGTCGCCCTCTCTCTCCCGCTCGCTGTCGAAACAAGGAAGAAGAAGAACTGTTGGGCGGGATTGATCTCAGCCTTTGGATTCGCATCAAGATCCGTGCTCTCTTGGTCTGATCAGATCCGTGTTTGGTGTTCGCCCGCAGCAGATCCGAAGTCCGTGTTCTGTGTTTGGCCCAGATCTGGTGTGGGAGTTGTTCCTGATTGGCTGTTATTTGCTGTCCCGTGTTCTGCCGCGCCAGATCCAGATCGCTGTTTTGCTGTTTTGGCCGATCCTGTGTGGAGGATTATTGCTATATACTAGCTTTCTTCGCACGCACTCTTGGGATTGTTCCCCGGGATACTGATCCCGTTATTCTTAACTATTTCGAACCGTCTACAAAGTAAAAGGCAAGTCACTCCTATCGAATATTTTTTGTTTGTATCATATTCGATAATTATTGTTGAAATTCCGCAAGTGGATCTTATTTAAAAATCGTAAAATATTGTTGTATCAATCGTCGAGATGCCACGGATTTACACGAGCGAATCCAAGTGGTAGTCTCGACATCGTGCCATCTTTTTGCCTCTAAAGTATAGGGATTTTCATGCACCATGTAGTTATAGCTATTGATTATAAAATAGGGAACTATAGACACATATCATATCATGAAATTGAATGACAAATAGCTATGGTAGATTGTAGAAATTGTTGATCGTTAATGTGATTGTTATTGCTAAATTGTTGAATTGTAATTATTAAAATGTTAGTCATTACCTATATTAATACCATGTTCACCTAAGGTTGATTCGCTGCGATTAAGATTAATTAAACTGCAATTTACTATTATTAAATTTTTATTTGTACCATTTTACTTAAAAAGAACATATGGACTATTCAGAAAATTATGTTAATCTGAACCTTAACGTGTTGTTTAGACCTAGAACACTTCATTAAAATCAGAATCTCCCTGAAAGTAAATCGTAGCCCTATCTGTGTAGATGTCGATAGACACCAAAACTTTCGAATTCGGAGTTATACTGCTCCAGTTATGAACCTTTTACCACAGCTGTGCTGTAATTCCAGATTCACGTACATAACAACTTAGGCTAATGAATTAAGTGAACTATTAATCATGTATGGCTAAGATAAATTACAGATTTGAAAATAACATGTTTAGGGTGTTAAAAAGTATTTTTACTGATTTTTATAATATTTATTTACTGCCTTTATAATTAAAATTAGACAACATCTACACCCAGCCAGAAACTAAAACTTATAAAGATCACTGAATTTCACCTAGCTACCGTTGTCAGAACGTAGCTTTTTAGTATGCGTTGGAACCGGGCGGGAGTCTAGTTTCTAGACCACCTGACGGATCCATAGTTGCTGTCCTGTAGCAACGGGAATACTAGTTTTGGTACAGCAACCTACTGCTGTCCAAAATTGGGACCCTATGCTTTATAATGTACAATTGTGTTTATAATGTTATATTTAGTGTATTTAATTGTATATAGTATATTGCATGGTCTTAGGATTGTTTTGACACCTTCTCTAGCGTCCCTTATTAATTGCATTATTGTATGATAATTGAGTAAAGAAAGTAACAAGCCGGGGTTAAGGGTTGATTAGGGTAGTTGACAATATAGTAAGTGTACTCGGATGATGGCCAATGTTTATCGTTATCGGCATCGTGTAAGAAATTACACATGTCCCGTGTTTTATTGTTATCGGCATCGTGTAAGAAATTACACATGTCCCGTGTTTTATCGTTATCGGCATCGTGTAAGAAATTACACATGTCCCGTGTTTATCGCTATCGTCATCATTCCTAGTACATGAACTATAGAATCTACCACCTTAATCTAAACGAAATTGATTGTATGCATCGAACCTGTGGTACGGCACATATGGGACACAGTAGTACGTGCATTAGTTAGGATTTAAAAATGAGTAATAGACTTAAGGCCCCATCACATTATCATTGCATATTGTTATCTTAATGAACAGTGTTCTCATTATTATTGTCATTATTGGTATTGTTTATCGTTATTGTGGTAAATCGTATTTAATGCATATTATACTGTTATCTCTTTTACACTGTTCAATACTATTGACTTCATCGTTTATTGAATTCATTGCTATACCACCATTGTTATTGTTTCTCTGTTTCTCCACTTGCATGTCCACGACTTGCTCTAAGGACAAATTATTCTTTCTTTTTAGATGAACAAGTAACAGGTGTACAAGGAGAATTTTCAGAAGGCATTGATGAGTAGTTCTCTACGATTGGAGCTGGAGCCTATCTAGCTATTTGGTAAGTTCTTGTATTTCAGATTTGGTTATTGAATTTCATTATCGTTTATGTGATTATGTTTTCCTGCGTGGTTGTGATGAATTTCTCTTATATTGTTGAGTTAAGACTGGTACAGCTTATGGATGATATGAGTTGGCATACTTATATCATTCGCTGGGCCTCAGTTACGTGCCCGTGTTCCCGTATTCCGGAAAGCGGGGCGTGACAGTTTGCTCCACAAGATAAAATGGAGATGACCTTACACATCCCTTCTCAAGTCATACATACGATAGTAAAGAAAAGTTAATACTTAAGATAACAAAGTTAAATGGATGGCAAAAAAGTACAACCTCTGAAATTTGTTCTGCTGACACTGTAAACAAATGGCATAGTTAGCATTCCCCGTGCAGCTTTGCACTTGGCTGATTCAGTCACATCTGCAAATCAAAAATATACAAGTTGTTTGAGAAAATATTATTGGAAAAACATTACATTCGAAAAGTGGAGCACACAGAGATGGATGTTTTCTAAAAGAAACCATTCTGGCATCAGTAAATTAATGTTCTTCTGAAAGGAAATCAGATTGGTGTCCAGATACCATCTTAACTTCAACCATGCTTTCTAATCCTTAACAAAAAGGAGAAATGCATGAGTTATTCTAGTTAAAACAGAGAAACAGTCGACCATATAAAGACCTCTATATTTTCTCTCGAATTGTATTCCCATTCTTTAACTTTTGATTAAATACAATTGTGATTGGTCCTATGTAGTCAGCCTCAAAATCCCAGTTCAAGCTCTTGGGTTGGAGTGGATCGACTCAGTTCACATTGTCCAGGTTCTGTAAACTTTCAATTTCAGAAGTAACTTGAAGATGTTCATTGTTTATGTTATCTACTATCTCATTAATTCACTCAGTACAACCTTGCACTGAGCCTAGACTGAATATGTTCTTCCATGAATTGTCCCTGCAGAAAAATTATTATCAACTGTCTCTGTATGTGTGTGTGTAACTGTGTTCACATATATATGTTCAGATTTATGCATATCTATGCATTCAAAGTTTAACACCCATTATTTACTACAGCATGCATAATTATGTAAAAAATGAATAAAAGGTAGTCATGAACAAGGATGGAAAAGCAAAATCAAAGTTTTCCTAAATGTTACACGGACATAGATCAAGTGATAAGCTCTCCTCCTCTGTTGTTTAGATTGTTGCACATTGTCGACTCTCAAGGACAAGCTACCAAGTTTACAATTTACGATTAGAATGTAAGTGCTAAACCTCAACCCTTAATGCAACTTCAAAGTTTTGGCCTAGTGGCAGGGTCATTCATATTAGGGACGACAAAATGCAGATTATAAATAATGATAACAATAATGTTCCGTCTTGCTATGATAATATGATTAGCGACATTGGTTGTGCAGCCTCAGCATGTACACATGCACAATCTCATCCTGTGAATGAGATTGAGACTCGGTATGAAGAAAAAAATGCATGCAATGTAGTGCAGGCATTGAAGAGGTAGTGTTTACAGAGAGACCAACTGGATTCAATTGTTTACCAAGCAGATAACCATTTGGGTTACCTGGCCCTTGACATTTGTTAATTGTTATGAGGGATTCGGTCGCTCTCCTTCCACAATTCAACAAGCAGATAACCTGCCTGACAATTGACCCTTGACATTTTTGATAAGCTGCGATTCTTTATTTCGGATAAGGTAAGTTCACCATTGAACTCAGATCTAAAAGGTTATCTAATGCTGGAGAAATTATCCTCGCAAAAAATGACAGTCTAATAAGACAAGTTGAACTAATAAAAATGCAAGGAAGGTAGCATCTTCCTTCTCTCAAAAGCAATACTTCAATTAGAGCATGAAAGAAGCATGGAATTTTCAGATTCAATCACGCAATTTCACCCGACCGATCAACAAAAAAGTAGAAATGAACGAGTATAGAGAAACAGCCTGAGAGCCCCAGATGCCTCAATCTGAAATCAATACGCTATCCAGGCCTATAGCAATATACTATAAATAAGAAACAAACTAAAGCACCATTCTCTTATAATTTTCAAATCTGGAAACACTCAAATACTCAAAATTCTTAAAACAGTGGAGATTAAAAGAACAAAAACAAATGGCAAATCTCCATTCTTTTGGAAAAAGAACACATGATGACTGATGGTGTTCTATGAATCGGCAATGGTAACTTCGACCTCGACGCCAGGTTCGATGGTGATTGATGTGATCTGCTTCACAACTTCGGGGGAGCTGGTCAGGTCGATAACCCTCTTGTGCACTCGGAGTTCAAACCGGTCCCATGTGTTTGTTCCTAGCATTTTTACAACATTGCAACGAGGAAAACAAATTAGATACAAATGAGATTTCCAAAATTATGCTGCTAGCTTTAGAATTTAATAATTCATATCTACAGAAGGAAGCTTTCTAACCACAAGTCTAGGCTCAATGTTATCTGGTTGATAAGGCACTAGATGCAGAATATGGTACACTGTACAATGAAATGGCACCTTGCCTTTACTAAAAACATGTCACAGATATTAAAAAAAAGGTTGAGTAACATTTGTAAAAAAATCATTTGTCACAGTATTCTTGCTAGATTGTGAAGTTCCAGCAAGTTACAAGCTAAAGAAGGCTCTTGCAATAGCATCAAAACCACTCAATTCATTTGTGATAGGGTTCAACTATCTTTAAGAGAGGTTGCTTCTAAGGTGTAGCACAGCCAAAATATAAGCTTATTGAAGTTAAATATAATGAATTGTTACAAGATATGATCTTGGAGGGAACAAAAAATAAATATGCACTATGCACAACATAACCAATGCCCAGTCATTTTACTTCCCAAAAAAACATGCACAATCATTTAGGGAAAATTACTAACTAGCGATATAATTTGTGCTGCAAAAGTGAAATATATTTAGAATGGGGAGTACAAGTTACTTTTAGCAGTTTACTCCAACACTGTCAAATGACAACAAAGATAATTTACCTAGCACAACAAAATGATGAAATGAAATAAGATCACAATGGAAGAAGTCTGTAATATACCAAAAAACTACAGGTGCAATATTGGTGTTTGCATATTGCTTTGACACAAGATTACCAAGTGCTAGTGCTAATTGATCATAAGTTATTCATTTACTGTTTATGTTATGTTATGACCCAAATTGTTTTGGGCCCATTGGGCTTTGTATCTTCACATATGTAAGTTCTGAATCAAAGGAAATAATCAATCAACATTTTGCTAATCTCTCTCTTCCTACAGCCGGCTGCCTTCTTCTTCCCTTTCTCCTCCTCATCTCAAAAACCCTAACAATTCAAACCCTAACAAATTGGTATCAGAGCCAACACACCTCCAGCCCCTTTACTCCTGCCCCAAATCCCCACCTTCACCTAGCTCCACCTCGACGACCTTGCCACCGCCGGAAACAGCGGCATCTCCGGAGAAGCAGCCGACGTGGAGGAGTTTGCCACACGACGCCGACATCCTCATCTTCGCCATCAACGAATTCTGCCTGCTCTGAAGCAGCGCGAAGGCCCCTTCCAGCCAGATCCATCGTCGAGTTCCCAGAGCCGTCTGTCACGGGACGACTTCTTTTTCTCAAGTCAGGCCGTGCGTCACCTAGCTTACTCCTTAGATCGAGGGCTAAGTCAGGCTAATTGAGGGTTAAGAAGGCAGAGGATTGAAGAGAAGTGAGCAAAGTAAGATGGAAGAGAATTTATTCTTATAGAGAACTTTACAAGAGTAGCTTGGAATGCTTTTCCTTGGATTTCCATGGATTGTCTTGGATTCTTGGATGGTTGGAGCAAATGAGGCTCCTCCCTATTTATAGTGCTAGGATGATCCTTCTCCCTAAGGGAAGGTTCTAGAGTACAAAGTTCTACTATGTACAAGAGTTTACTAGAATACTCTATAACTATGTACATTGTTCCACAAAGGTTCTAGGTCACACTAGAACGTGCCACATTGTCCTAGAGAACTCTAGGACGTTCTTAATCCTTCCGGGGCATTCCGTAGTGTTCCGGACTCCTCTTGAACAATCTGGATGCCTCTAGAACTTGTCCGTGACACCCTCCCCCACCTAAGCTCTTGACGTCCTCGTCAAGCCTTAGACTTGAATTCTTCAATCTTGTCGCGGAACTGCCATAGATCTTGTTCTCGCTCCCAACTAGACTCGCTTTCGGGTTGATCCTTCCACCGTACATAGTACTCGGTCCAGTTAGGCGTGCCCCTCTTGCGAACAACTCGATCGGCTAGGATCTCATTGACTTCCTTATCATATGAAACCACATTTGCTGGTGGAGCTCGATGAGATTCGTTCCTCCTTGGGTCCTCCTCGTCCCGACTATAAGGTTTGAGAAGGCTAACATGGAAGACTGGGTGGATCTTCAGGTGCGACGGCAAAGCTACCTTGTAGGATCTCGTGCCAACTTTTTCCACTACCTGGTACGGTCCTTCATATCTTCGTGTCAAGCCTTTGTGGACTTGGCACGTAGACTTGAACATCTTTTGGGGTAACTTCACCATCACCTCGTCACCGACAATGAATTCCCTTGGCTGCCGTTTCACATCGGCCCATTTCTTCATCCGTTTGGCCGCCTTGGTCAAGTAGCTTCGGGCAATGTCTATCTCCTCATTCCACCCTTTTGCAAACTTGTAAGCTGGCGGGCTTGAACCAGTGTACCCCTTTGCTAGCTCTTGCGGTGTCATCGGTTGTTGTCCGGTCACTAGTTCGATGGGACTCCTTCTCGTAGCCTCGCTCTTCTGCAGGTTGTATGAAAACTGGGCCACGTCGAGCAACTCCTTTAACTGCTTCCTCAATTCTTCCAACTCGGACGGAGCCATCCGGTAAGGTCCCATGGCTGGGGGTCTCGCACCCTGTTCAAGCTCTATCATGTGATCCACTTCTCGTCTCAGAGGTAACTTCTTCGGCAACTCCGGTGGCATCACATCCTTGAACTCTGCCAACACTTCCTTCACTCCGGTTGACACACCCGTCTCTGTTGGAACATCTGCCTCCTTCAAGACAGCTAGATAAGTGGTCTCCCCCTTCTTGAGACCTCTTTTGAGTTGCATGGCAAATAAGCTCCTTGACTCCATCTTCCCTCTCTCCAAAGGTACTATGTGGATAGTAGATCCATTTGCAATACGCATGGTTGAGTCTTTCTCAAACGATAAGGGACGTACCTTGTCCATAAACTCCATGCCCAAAACCATGCGGTGGTCATCCATAGGAACAACCGTCAAGTCAATAGTGCCTTCCCATCCTCCAAGCTGGATAGATACTCCACGAGCTACTCCAAGGATGGGTTGAGATGATGAGTTGACAGCCTTCACCCAACCCAACTCCTTGGCGTACTTGATTCCCAACCTAGTAGCCTCTTCTTCAGCAATGAAGTTATGAGATGCACCTGTGTCCACTAACGCCTTGGTGGATCCTCCATTCACCTTGGCCTCCACGAACATGAGACCACCGACCTTGGTCTCGTTTTCCTTGGACACCTTCACCTTCTCGTCCTTGGCCTTGAGAGAGTTAAGGAGACGCATGGAACTAACTTGCGTTTCCTCCTCCGCTTGACAAGCCATAGCATTAAGGGCCTTCCGTTTCGGGCAGTCTCGAATATAGTGCGGTCCGCTACACAAGTAACATTCCGGCTCCTTCTTCTTGCTTCCTCCCTCATGGGGCTTGTCCCTTTTGAACGGCTTGTCATACTTCTTATCTTGTCTCACAAACTTGTGAGGCTTGTCTTTCACACTCTTCTTCTTGTTGTCGCCGAAGTCTTTCTTGAACTCCACAAGGTCCTCCGCCACGGCTATAGCTTCGTCTACATCTTTGACGTTCCTCCTCTTGAGTTCTAAGTTGGCCCAAGATTGTAGTCCGTCCAAGAAGTAGAAAAGCTTATCTTCCTCATTTAGATCCGGTAACTCTAGCATCAAGGATGTGAATTCAGCAACATACTCCTTGATACTCCCGGTATGCCTCAGCCCACGTAGCTTTTTCATAGCTGCATCTTTGGCATTTTGGGGGCAAAATTGCCTCTTGAGTTGTTGTTTGAACTCGTCCCAAGTATCCACTGTGGATAGCCCCTTGGCTATGTCACCATGCTTCCTTCTCCACCATAATGCTGCATTTTCTTTCAAGTAAAGGACGGCTGTATCCACTTTGGGTTGGTCGTCCTTAATTCCTACAGCATTGAAGTAGCATTCTAGGGACCAACAGAATTCATCGAGTTCTTTGGGATCGCGCTTACCTCCATACTTCAAGGGTTCCGGCGCCTTAGTGCGTGGCATCTCCCTTGCAATAGTCCCACCTGCTATTGCTGCCTTGCACAACTTCACCTCCTCTCCTTGGGTGTTGAACGCCTCTTGAAGCTGTGCTATCTCTGCCTTGAACTCGGCCTTTAGGGTGTTGAGGACACCAAGAATCTCCTCCCTTAGGCCACCAACATCCTCTCTGACACCGTCCATGGTGTCGTCCATGGCATCCATCCTTTCAATGGACTCCCCTATGGAAATCTCCACCTTAGCCAATCTCGACTCGAAACTGGCCAAAACATCCATCGACTGCTCCCTCGCGTTCTTGCTCTTGTTCTTCTTGGCATTTGTCTCCGCTCTTCCCCTATCACCAACTACCTCCACGTTGGTGGTGACATCACTCACGTTTCCTTCGCGTCCAGCCATAATCTCTGCCAAACGAAACCTTGGCTCTGATACCACGTGTCATGGGACGACTTCTTTTTCTCAAGTCAGGCCGTGCGCCACCTAGCTTACTCCTTAGATCGAGGGCTAAGTCAGGCTAATTGAGGGTTAAGAAGGCAGAGGATTGAAGAGAAGTGAGCAAAGTAAGATGGAAGAGAATTTATTCTTATAGAGAACTTTACAAGAGTAGCTTGGAATGCTTTTCCTTGGATTTCCATGGATTGTCTTGGATTCTTGGATGGTTGGAGCAAATGAGGCTCCTCCCTATTTATAGTGCTAGGATGATCCTTCTCCCTAAGGGAAGGTTCTAGAGTACAAAGTTCTACTATGTACAAGAGTTTACTAGAATACTCTATAACTATGTACATTGTTCCACAAAGGTTCTAGGTCACACTAGAACGTGCCACATTGTCCTAGAGAACTCTAGGACGTTCTTAATCCTTCCGGGGCATTCCGTAGTGTTCCGGACTCCTCTTGAACAATCTGGATGCCTCTAGAACTTGTCCGTGACACGTCGTTGCTGTTGTTGCTGATTGATTCTGGTTGCTGTTGTTGCTGTTTGATTCCGGTTACGGTTGTTGCTGATTGATTCCGGTTGTGGTTGTTGCTGATTCCCTCCGGTGCGAGCACTACTTCGTCTGAGCGTTGGAGGAAGGATATCAAGAAGGTTTGATTTTTGTGATTTGAGTAATTAATTTTTGGGGGGAAATTTTGGTATTTTGTTGAATTGGGTTCAAGAAATTTGAATGGATATGTCGGGAAAATATGATATTGAGAAGTATGATGGGAAGACGAGTTTTGCATTATGGCAAGTGCGTATGGCAGAGATTTTGTCGAGCCAAGGCGTTAAGGATGCTATTTTTGGTCGAGAAAAATTGATTGATGCGGTGGCGGATAAGAAATGGAGTGAGATAGATGATAAAGCACTCTCTATTATCCAATTGTGTTTGAGCGATTCGACATTGCAAGAGGTCCTATCGGAGAAGACCGCTAAGACTTTGTGGGAGAAGTTGGAGAACATTTACATGAAGTCCCTCACCAATCGACTGCGGTTGAAATTGCGCATCTACACTCTTCGCATGGTTGAAGGTACATCAATTTCCAATCATATTACGGAGTTTGCATCTATTTTGAATGACTTAAGTAAGATTGATGTTAAGGTAGAGAATGAGGACCAAGCCCTTGTCGAGCTAAGGCGTTAAGGATGCTATTTTTGGTCGAGAAAAATTGATTGATGCGGTGGCGGATAAGAAATGGAGTGAGATAGATGATAAAGCGCTCTCTATTATCCAATTGTGTTTGAGCGATTCGACATTGCAAGAGGTCCTATCGGAGAAGACCGCTAAGGCTTTGTGGGAGAAGTTGGAGAACATTTACATGAAGTCCCTCACCAATCGACTGCGGTTGAAATTGCGCATCTACACTCTTCGCATGGTTGAAGGTATATCAATTTCCAATCATATTACGGAGTTTGCATCTATTTTGAATGACTTAAGTAAGATTGATGTTAAGGTAGAGAATGAGGACCAAGCCCTTTTATTATTATGCTCATTGCCCGCATCATACAAGGCTTTTAGAGACATGTTGATTTATAGTAGAGATAAAATTTCTCTAGAGGATGTTAAGAGCAATTTGCAAGCCAAGTTGCACATTGATAGTGAAATGACCAATAATGAGAAAGGGAGCCAAGGTGTTGGTTTAGTTGTTGATCGAGGTAGGTCATGGGACCGAAACTCAAAAGATACAAGGACCCGTTCGAAGTCTAGGCACAAGAATTTGACGTGCAACTATTGTAAGAAGAAGGGACACATTAAGGCCGATTGTTTCAAGCTCAAAAATAAACAAAAGGCGGATAGTAAAGGTTCTTCTTCGGAGGAGGCCAATGTGGCCGAATGTGACACGGTTGATACTCTTTGTGTGATAGATACTAATGTTGATGATATACATTGTTGGGTGATGGATACGGGTGCTTCGCAACACATGACTCCGAATAGAGATTGGTTTGAGACTTATGAGCCTACGGATGGTAAGGTTCTCAAGGGAAACAACAATATGTGTAAGGTTGCCGGAATTGGTTCGATGACAATTAAGTTCCATGATGGAAAGGTCCGAAGGTTGACGGGTGAGAGGCATATACCCGATTTGTCTAAGAATTTGATTTCTTTGGGGTCCCTTGAAGAAAAGGGGTGTAAGTTCCAAAGTGAAGGTGGAGTCCTTAAAGTCTCTAAAGGAGCTCTCACAATCATGAAGGCGAAGAGAATTGAAACTCTTTATTTCCTACAAGGTCCCACGGTCACGGGCTCGGCCGTCATTGCACGTTCGGGTACTATGTCGGATGAGGATGCTACTAGGCTCTGGCATATGAGATTGGGGCATATGAGCGAGCGAGGAATGACCATTTTGAGCAAGAGAGACTTGTTGTGTAGTCAATGCACGGGCAACTTGGAGTTTTGTGAGCATTGTGTATTTGGCAAGCATAAGAGGTTGAGCTTCTCCACGGCCATTCATTCGACTAAGGGAACACTTGACTACATCCATTCGGATCCTTGGGGACCTTCTCGTGAGCATTCCAAAGGTAATGGTTCTCGTTACATGCTTACTTTCATTGATGATTTCTCAAGGAAGGTTTGGGTTTATTTCTTGAAAGAGAAAAGTGATGTGTTTCGCACCTTCAAAGAATGGAGGTCACTTTTGGAGAACCAAACGGGAAGGAAAGTTAAGAGGTTGAGAACCGATAACGTTTTGAAGTTTTGCAACCGTGAGTTTGATAATTTTTGCAAGGCTGAAGGGATTGTTCGGCACAAGACGGTGGTCAACACTCCACAACAAAATGGTGTTGCAGAAAGGATGAATAGGACACTACTTGAAAGGTCTAGAAGTATGCTTTCAAATACGGGTTTGGGTAAGGAGTTTTGGGCGGATGCCATTAATACATCTTGCTATTTGGTAAATCGATCTCCTACCACTTCAATTGAGTTGAAGACACCCGAAGAAGTGTGGTCGGGTAAGACGGCCGATTATTCGAATTTGAGGGTGTTTGGTTGTCCCGCTTATGCACATGTGAATGAAGAAAAGTTGGAGCCTAGATCGAAGAAGTGTATTTTTGTTGCGTATCCCACAAATGTGAAGGGATATAAGATGTGGTGTTCCGAATCATCCAAGTTCCTTATTTCAAGAGATGTCATTTTCAATGAGTCGGCCATGTTGAAGGCAAATGATGTTGCACTCGAGCCAACTATTAAGAAGAATGAGACGGTTGAGAAGAAGGTGGAGTTTGAGATGCCGGTCCAAGAAGGTGATGATTTGATCTCACATGATGATGTCAATTTGGAGGAAGTGCAAGAAGAGGTACAACCATATGCATTGGCAAGGGACCGAGCTAGAAGAGAAACAAGACCACCTACAAGGTATAGATACTCCGACTTTGCTTATTATTTGGCAATTGCAGAGGATGTGGAGTATTGTGAGTCATCTTCCTACAAAGAAGCCATTTTTTCTAAAGATGCGGCCAATTGGGTTGTCGCTATGAATGAAGAGTTACAATCTTTGCAACAAAATGAGACTTGGTCTCTTGTGAAGCCTCCGAGTGGTAAGAGGATTGTGGGTTGCAAGTGAGTGTTTAAGAGGAAGATTGATGGCTCAAATCTCGCGGATTTTCGATACAAGGCAAGGCTAGTGGCTAAAAGGTATAGTCAAGTCCAAGGTGTGGACTTCAATGATGTGTTCTCTCTTGTAGTTAAGCACACCTCCATTCGAGTTTTGCTCTCTTTGGTGGCAATGAAGGATTTGGAATTGGAGCAAATGGATGTGAAAACTGCCTTCTTACATGGTGATTTGGAGGAGCAAATTTACATGAGCCAACCGGAGGGTTTTGAGGTTGCGGGAAAGGAGGACCGTGTGTGCCTTTTGAAGAAGTCCCTTTATGGCTTTAAGCAATCACCACGGCAATGGTATAAGAAGTTCGACTCATTCATGGTGAGTATTAATTTCCATCGTTCCAATTATGATAGTTGTGTTTATTTCATGAAGTTGGATGGTAGAGATTTCATTTACTTGTTGCTCTATGTGGATGACATGTTGATTGTATCCTCAAACTTGAAAGAAGTTAGGAGGTTGAAAGAGCAACTAAGTTCGGCATTTGAGATGAAAGATTTGGGGGCCGCCAAAAGGATTCTCGGGATGGAGATCACAGGGGATAGGTCCAAAAGAAAGTTGTTTCTTTCACAAAGGAGTTTTGCCGAGAAAGTGCTACGCCATTTTGGCATGGAGAAAGCGAAAGTTGTTTTAACACCTCTTGCGGCGCATTTCAAGCTTTCGGCCTCTTTAAGCCCAAAATCCAATGATGAGAAGAAATATATGGAAAAGGTTCCATATTCAAGTGCGGTCGGGAGTCTCATGTACTTGATGGTGTGTACTCGACCTGACATTGCTCAAGCCGTTAGTGTGGTAAGTAGATATCTCTCTTGTCCGGGGAAAGGGCATTGGGAAGCGGTGAAGTGGATCTTCCGCTATTTGAGAGGTACTATTGATGCTTGTTTGGAGTTTGGTAATGGAAAGAAACTAATGGGTTATGTGGATGCGGATTTTGCGGGTGATTTGGACAAGATGCGTTCTTTGACGGGTTATGTTTTTACCCTTAGAGATTGTGCAATTAGTTGGAAGTCTACACTTCAAGCCACCGTTGCGCTCTCAAGTACCGAGGCCGAATATATGGCAATTACTGAGGCTATTAAGGAGGCTATTTGGCTCAAGGCGTTTGTTGGTGAGATGTCTTCACTCGAGGGTCCTATTACGGTGTTTTGTGACAACCAAAGCGCGATTCATTTGACCAAGGACCACATGTACCATGAGAAGACGAAGCACATTGACATTCGATACCATTTTGTTCGAGATGTGATCTCGGAAGGCAAGGTTGCCGTGAAGAAGATTGGTACCGAATCGAATCCGGCCGATATGATCACAAAGCCTCTTCCAATTGCAAAGTTCAAGCTTTGTTCAAGTTTGATGTCGGTTTGTTTCTAGCTAGTTTGAGCTAGTTTTGTTTCTAGCATGTTGCTAGTATATCTTTATATTTACCTTTGTTTAGGTTATGCTTGCTTTACGCATTTGCTTTATGTTTTAGTTTGTTTTAGATATAATTTGGTTCAAGATGGAGATTGTTATGTTATGACCCAAATTGTTTTGGACCCATTGGGCTTTGTATCTTCACATATGTAAGTTTTGAATCAAAGGAAATAATCAATCAACATTTTGCTAATCTCTCTCTTCCTACAACCGGCTGCCTTCTTCTTCCCTTTCTCTTCCTCATCTCAAAAACCCTAACAATTCAAACCCTAAAAGTTTATCATGTTCACTGGAATAAACTGAAAACACATATCTTAAACTACACCTCCGAACAGTAAAAAGAGTATAATCATTGATAAAGAGCAGACGCTAAACTTCAATGAATATATCGTTTTCTTGAGGAAATTCTATGAATATATATTGCCTTCTGAATTATGATGATAAATATCCTTTTTACTATACACATAGTTATAATTAAGATAACCAGAGTGGGTGGGTGTGATTGTGTGTGTGTGTGTGTGTTGGGGGGGGGGGGGGGGGGGGGGAACCTTCTCCGCATGGTGATTTTCTAGTGGTGATCTTCAAAACTTTTGTTGGCATCCTCACAGGACCCTTTACTATCAACTTCTTGTCCTTTGCACCGCGAACAAGATCAGCACACACTGAAAAGAAGAAAGAAAAAAAATGTATAAAAATGATATAAGTTATTACTTTGCACGACTAACAAGATCAGGAATATACATATTAACTCAACCGTAGAAGAGGTTTCTATAGCACAGCCCTTGAAATCTTCCATATTTGGATAAAGAAAGGAAATCCAAGAAAATTCATCAATTAGTTGTTAACTAATAAACAGTTATACTATAGCACTTGTTCAGGTGCTTGGGAACGGGGTTAAGTTATGATAACTGGACTTCCGTGGGGTTAGGAAATAAAACTAGTGAGAATATATTTATTTCTTCAACTCCACGAACCTCCAATTATCATAATGAAACCCCATTCCCAAACACACCCTCACTAGTTAATAGTTATCCGAATGGGCGTAAAAAATTCAAATGAAGTTCTTCAGAACGGTAGATAAAAATATGATAATTTTTGGGAAAGAAGGTGTAGAGTTTGTGCAAGTAATGTCAGATGTCAAAACTTTGCCATACCTTTCTCAAGATTTTTCACATTCTTGGACGAGAGAGTAATCCGTATACGGTGAAGTTGCTCCGGCGTTTCTTCAAAACCAGGTTTCATGGGTTTCATCGTTCCCATAGCCATAGTAGCCATTATCTTGAGTAACCGATTGAGATGGGGAAAACACTGATATCAGACAAACAATTCAGATATTTATGTATAAAGTACCAAGAGTACATTTACATAAAATTAAAAATAGATTTTCCAAATATATTGAAAGAACACTCGAGCAATAATTGCGCTCAATAAACCAATCATTTTAAACGACTGCAAGCATTGTCTTGCACTGTAAAATACTAATCAAATGACAACGCTCTCACATATCTTTCCCACTCTAAAAAAAACTCCTGCCTAAAGTTTTCAATGCAACAATAAATGTAAAGAAAAATTATAGCTGCCACAAAACCGCTTAAACTTAAGATTGGGGAAGCTACCTACCAGTTAGAATTTCCGGTAAGGAATTGCCTCGTAATAAATAAAAAAAAAATTGCAAATGACACACAACTACTAAATCTTGAGTAGCTGCTCATAGTCATTGACTAGATGTGCACGATTAACTTTTAAAGTAGTAGGAAGAATTATTTTGAAGTTCATTTGGACGAAGAATAACTACATTCGATTTGACCGACAACTTTATCTCCATATCTAATTAAACATGAGCATCCAATATGCAAAGCGCCATTCTTTTACTTGGAAAAAAAATTATACGCGACAACTATATTTCATTACTCTCAATTACAACAAGATGTGTGGCCTGTGCTAATGAGTATTGATCTAGGACTAATCCACATTTAACCAAGTTTTGCTGTAATCAAATCTGGATTGATAAACATGTATGGTTCGAAAACAAAAATAAATAATAGCAGATCTAAGCCCAAAATTTTCTGTAAAATCTATACAAAATGAGAATAAAAGTTAAGATTCTAAAACAAAAATAAAAATAAAAATAAAAATAAAAGGTTTTGAAAGAATCTCACAGAGTTATATCGGCGGCGGAGGCGGAGGCAGAGGCGGAATTCAGAATCAGGGGCAGGTCGCAGGCGAGTAAGTAGAAACCCTAGCAAATTAACATCGGTGTATATTTAGTGCAGTTTTACGTGCGGAACGCGTGCAAGAGTTTCAGTTTACTTGTTTATTTGCCTTTTTTGGAACTGAAGTGTAAATCTTACATCTTCGGAATCCCTAGAGATGAGGCCTATAGGTTAAGTCTGTAGGCTTCCTTAGGTGGATAGATAGGATAGATGTTTCCCTAAGATAGTTTATCTATGAGTTAGATATTTTGGAATGTGAGAGGGATGCGTTCGAAGATCAAGAGTAGGTTGGTGAATGATACTATAGCTAGGATTAACCTGATATTGTGTGCTATTCAAGAAACTAAGATAGTGGATCAGCAGGGCCATGAATTTGTGGGACTTAAGTCGCTTAGAGATTTTAATTGGCGGGTTAAGTCGGCTAGGGGAATGTCGGGAGGTATTGCGATGGGAGTTGACTCTAAGCTATTTGATATTATAGATGGTTTCGTGGACGATTTTTCCATCACCCTTGTCATCAAAAGAAAACGAGACGGCTGGGAACACATGCAGGGCCGGCCCAACACTTATTGAGGTTTAAAGCGAACTCCAAAATGAGACCTTTTAAAAGTTTTTAATAATATTTTGTTAAAATTAATATATTTTATTAAAATGTTATCTTTCGGGCTTTATGAGATGCAGAATCATTTATTATATTATTGTAATCAATTTCACTTAACATTTCTTTTTCAATTGATAATAAAGTCAATCCATTTAATCTTTGTTGAGACATTGTTGATCTTAAATAAGATTTTATTAATTTTAGTTTTGAAAACAGAATATTAACATATAATACCTTCAACCTTGGCACATTTTGTAGCAGTCTTGAAAACAGAATATTAACATATAATACCTTCAACCTCGCTAATTTTGGTGTTTTGCCATAGATGGGAAGCTCCCATTAATTTATTCTCACGTGTACATTGCATGAAGGTTATACTTAATGTTTACAAGCAAAACATATGTAGGGTAATAGCTAATAAAATAGTTGGACTCTACATAGCCATCTTAAGTATTCATTCTCTACTAATTTATGAATAAATCTGCCCTACCATTTTATATAGCTGCTCAATTATGAAAGAAACATGAAAGTTATCATCTCTCCATGTCATTTTTGAAGTGTCATAAAATCTTTACCTCCTGCATATTTTCAGACCTTCAAATCTGGCCTTGGGGATTTGACAAATTGAACACTTACTTAGTTGTCACATTAATATAGAGGAATCATATGCCACAGTCCTATGCCACTTTTCTTAAGAGATTTAGGCTCATATTCCCATGACAGAGACAACCAACATGGTTAGTATTGTTTACTAATATGTCATAACCAAAAATCAAGTTGGAAGCATAACAAGATAAAGCAACTTCGCTTCACTTGGCATGTTGAAACATTTAGCAACCTGGAAAAGGAATCACCAACTAACCTTTCTCAGGAGAAACCCAATTTGTTTCTCAAACATGAAGGAAAATTCAACATAAAAAATGATCTACTTATTTTACTCATATGATGAACTTGATGCCGCAAAAGTCTCAGTAAACACATCAACTTCAGTTCAGTAGAGCATCAAACATCCACTAGCAAACTCGCTCTAAAAGCAGTCAAAATATTTAACAACTAACCATAAAAAACTTACACTCACCATTGATTGATCCACCTCTGAATCGGCCAGTGAGACAAATCCAGCAAGTGTTTCAAGTGCTATCCCTGAAACAGCATCAAACAAGAAGAAAAGAATTGGCACAACTAATCACAACAACAACAACCTGCATAAATATATAAGTGAAACAAATTGTACTGAACAGAATTCTCAACATGAACAAAAACAAAAGAATACCAGCTGCATAATTAAGTACTGGATTCAGCACCACTAGAATCAAATCGCCACCTTCCATCACTTTGACTAAGTGCCTACGAAACCAGTCAATTGTAGTGAAAACTTCAACAAAAGGAAACAAACTTTTAAGGGGTTGGTTAATCCATCTTGATTCACCTTTATGGAGTGGAACACGCCATCCGCATCCAGTAGTGTCACACTTGAACCTTGGTTCTGCAATAACAAAGGCCATACAATAAGCATTCTACCATTTTTTTAACACAGGGATAATAGGAATAACAAACCTTGATAAGAACCAAGCTTTTGAGGGAGTGATAGAAATCCAATCAAGAGTTCGCGCTCTTCGCGGCATCAAGATGTCTGGAAACAGCACCCTATAACAAAAGGGAAGCAATTTTCAGTACCATTTCATCAGCAATTTCCATTCCATTCAGCTTTGTTAAATATATTATAATATAATTTCTTAAGGAAAAAATAATAATAATACCTCAAGTGTTTCGGCAGCGATCTGGCACTCGAGCAGAGCGGGGAAGCGAGGCGGAGCCGCGGTGGCACCGACTGGGCGAGGAAAGTGGAGTCGTTGAGGGAGGCTGCGAGGCCGGGAGCGATCGGAGATATAGAGAATTTCGGAGAGAAAGAGATCAGAGAGAGATGTGAGATGTGGCTGCACTGGCTGGATTAGGATTTGGGGATTATAATTGAAATTTAGTAAGAGGCATTTCGAAAATCAAGGAGTCATTTCCGGAAAGGCGGGAGTCAGTAGCATACAAAGGAAAAATTGGAGGCCTAAAATAAGGGGGAAATTGGAGGCCTAAAGCAAGGGCTTTAGTTGCTTGGTCCTTGGGCCGGGCCTGAACACATGGTTACTTCGGTGTATGGCCCGTATAACCCGAGTCAGAGACCGGGACTTTGGGTAGAGATGCAAAACATTAGAAACAGATGGTTGGGGCCATGGCTCATCGAGGGAGATTTTAACATTACGAGATATGGGAATGAACACAAAGGTAGGGGATCAAACGAGAGGGACAGACAACAGTTTAACAACGTTATCAACAATCTTAGCCTCATTGAAATCCAAGCGAGCGATAGGAGATTCTCCTAGACTAACATGCAGGCTAACCCTACCCTAGCTAAACTTGACAGAATCCTGGTCTCCACTGATTGGGAAGCATTATATCCTCTGGCTACGGTTAGATCTATCCCTAGATTCATGTCTGACCATGTTCCACTGGTCCTAGATTGGGAAAATGTAAGAACAGTTACTCAGTGTCAATTTAGATTCGAGAAGGCCTGGACGATGAGTCCCACCATTACAAATGTCATTAAGGAGTCCTGGGAAAGAACGATCCCGGCTACCGACGCTGTATCTAGATGGATTATCAAACTACGACGTTTAAGGAAGCGACTTAAAAGGTGGGCAAAAGAGGAATTTGGGGAGGTTAAAGAAAAGAAAGAGCAGCTAGGAAGGAGAATTCAAGAACTTGAAAAATAAGAGGAGGATAGAGATCTTAACTCGGGGGAATTTGATGTGCTCGTCGCCAGTAGGATAGATCCATAGAATTGGAGAAATGGAAGAATGCTATTGGAGACAAAGATCAAGGGTTCAATGGCTAAGGGAAGGAGACACAAACACTGCATTTTTCCACAAGGTGGCCAATGGGAGAAGGCGACAAAACCATATTGGGGGACTACTTGTGGAAGACGTTTGGACAGAGGATGAGGCAGTTATTAGAAATCATATTGATAGTTCGTTCAGAGACCTATTGGGAAAGAAGATGACGCTAAGATGCGAATTGAGTACGAACATGTGGAGCGAGGGGACTATTGAGGGATGTGAGAGACTAGAGGAGGCCTTCACTAAGGAGAAGGTGCTAAAGGCCATCAAAATGCTGGGCCAAGACAAGGTCCCAGGCCCAGATGGCTTCCCGATATTCTTCTACACAAAATTTTGGTCTATCATCAAGGGTGATCTGGTAGATATCTTTCAGGAGTTTTTCAGAGGGGAGGCGCAAATTGATGAACTCAATTATACGAACGTGACATTAGTCTCGAAAAAGGCTAAAGTACTAAGATTTAAGGACCTCAGGCCCATCAGCTTGCTCAACGGCTCTTTCAAAATCATCACGAAGGCATTATCCAGTAGATTATCTCCGATTTTGAATGATATTGTGGGGGACAATCAGAGCGGGTTTGTTAAAGGCCGAGACATCATGGATAGCATTGCTTCGGCCCACGAAATGGTCTTCAGAGGGCAAAAGGACAAAGTTGACGGATTCCTTCTAAAGCTAGATTTTGAAAAGGCATACCATACGGTAGAATGGGAATGCGTTGATGAGGCAATGAAGCTTAAAGGTTTCAGAGAAAAATGGAGGCTATGGATGAAGATGTGTGTTAGGAATGGCAAGTCCTTCGTCATTGTGAATGGATTGAAAGGTAGGGAAATCAGATGTCAGAGAGGTCTGAGGCAAGGAGATCCACTATCTCCGCTAATTTTCGCAATAATTGCTGATGGATTGATCGAGATGAATAAAAGAGGATTGGAGGAAGGGGTGTCTAAAGGGGTTATAGTCAAAGGGATTTCTGAACCTTTATCAATACTTCAATACGCTGATGACACCCTAGTCTTCGGGATGGCTAAGGTGGAGGAAATTTTGGCTATTAGGATACTCCTAAGGTGCTTTGAATTCTGGTCCGGACTAGCGATTAATCTACATAAAAGCTGTGTTATTCCGCTCTGCAACAACTCAGCTACTCCCGCGGACTTTAGCGCAGCATTGCTTCAGTGTGAACCAAAGGAATACCCGCTAAAATATCTGGGTACACCAATTAGACCGGGGAAGCTGATTAAAGAGGACTGGATCCCTTTGGTGGAAAAGATTGAGAAAAAGTTGGTGGGTTGGAAAGGAAAATTCCTATCACTAGGGGGGAGAATTACCCTTATCAATTCCGTCCTCAGTAGTATTCCTACTTACCTCATGTCGATCTATGAGATCCCGAACTGGGTAATCGAAAGGATCGATAAATGTAGACGCAAATTCCTGTGGAAAGGAGTGCACGACGATAGGAAGGGCATTAACCTCATCAGATGGGACAGGGTATGCAAGAAGAAAGAGTTTGGTGGGCTGGGAATCCTGAACCTCAAAGACATTATTGTCTAAATGGTGGTGGAAGATGCATAAGCAACGCAAAGCTTGGTGGAGCAACTCGTTCATGAGATACCGTAGGAGGAAAATTGTCAGATTTGGAGGGAAATGTAGGCATGGAAAGGCATTGCAAAGGTAGGAGATATCTACCATATGAACACTAGGTGCAAGTTGGGGAAGGGAAACAACATTAGATTTTGGAAAGACAAATGGTGGGGAGATAATACGTTTCTATCTCTCTTCCCAGATCTTGCGGCGTCCGAAAAGAGGAAGGACGACCTAGTTGAAGACGTGTGGAGGAACAGAAGGCTGAGACTGGAGATCACGGGAAACCTATCTAATGCGGGTCAGGAGCAACTAATAATGCTTAAGGAGATGCTGCAGGAAGAAAGACCACAAGATAGGATAGAGGAGGACGAAAGAGACTGGGTTTTAGGTCAAAACCATCTGTTCTCTATCTCATCGATGTATGGATTCCTTAATGATGGTGGGATAAGGAACTTACATGCAAACAACATCTGGAAGACTAAAGCCCTTCCCAAAGTCAAAGCTTTCATGTGGTTGGTATTTAATGACGGGATTCTCTCCAAGATGAACCTGAAAAAACGTAACTTATTGGCTGACACTACGTGCCAAAGGTGTAATATCGAGGAAGAGGATACAGCCCATATTTTCTTTGTTTGCCCTAGAGCTAGGTTGGTATGGGAGATCATGGGATTGGGTTTTCACACGACCGAAACCCCGAAGTGTACTTTTGACGTGTGGGGGGAATGGAGAACAAGACATATTAACATAGAACATAGGGTACTATGGGATATTACGGTGGGGGCTATCTTGTGATCACTTTGGCTAGATAGGAATGATCAGTGGCGGAGACAGACTAATCAAAATGGGGGTCCCATTTTTTTTTCCGGCATCGACATGATTGTTGTCGAAAATTCCTTACTTTATTTTTGTTTTGAAAAATCAAAGTAGTTGGATCAAAATAAAATTATAATCAAAGTAAATATTTGAATTAGTGTTCTTAGTATCATGTATTTTTTGGCACTTATACACCTGTACTCGAAATTTGGTAAGAGTAATGATAACCAATAATCATACTACACTATTTACACTAGAGGCTAAGAGATACGACTCAAATGAATAGATATACTTGTAACTTGTGTACGCATTTGCTTCTTATTCAAAATTTTATCTAGAATCATACAGATCAAATAATAAGCATTATTGTTAAGATTAAAAAAAGTCTATAGGCAGAACAAAATGATTTACTCATACTTGTATCAACACAATAAAATCCATACTACATACTTGGAATTGAACCAAAAAAACGATTTAGAATTGAAATCCAGACTACACATTATACAGAGAGAAGAGAGAATGAGAGAATCAAGGAAGTCTGGGCTTAATAGATGGGTTGAGTTTGAGTTTCTTTTTTTAAGCTTGAGCAGTTGGACTTAATTAATAGAATAAGAGAATGAATTATTTTTTAGTCCAAAATCCATACTACTATTTTAGCCTTTAAGAGGTGGACTGAGCTTGAGGGTCCCAAAAAAATTTAAACTCGGGGGCCAAATAAAAATTCTGGCCTATATAAAGGGGGTTTTACAAAATTTTTGGGGTCCCAAATGTCCCCCCTATTCACTCTCTCTCTCCGCCCCTGGGAATGATAGTTGCTTCCGCAACTCTAGATGCACTTTTCATATGTTTCTTCATAAATTGTTAATGCTAATTGAGGCTTGGACAGGTCAAGCAGGCACATGGAAGAAACCAAGGCTGGAGGGAGCATAGTAGATGAGGGATGGACCTATGAGGACATGCTTTTTGCCTTGATAGGGGGAGATCAAGCTTCTCAGCACGGATGTCTTCGTGCCTTGCTTATGTATCTCTTATTGCACTTTCTATTTTCTGGACTTTATCTTGTAATAGACTTGAGTAGGGGTATTTTGTAATGATTAGTGCATGATGTTTCGTTAACCGATCATTAATGAAACAGGTGACTTTAGTCACTTTTATTTTTTTAAAAAAAAACACCCAGATACCTTCATTATCCCGTATAACCCCCACTAAAAAAGATTGGTGGTTTCATGTGTGTAAGTTAACTGGACCAAGAATGTTAGTGTCAATTTAGAGTTTAATTTAGTTGCAGAGAGGGTTTTGGAATGAGAAGAACATTGCCGCTTATACTGTTATAAGCCTGAGGCGAGGTACGAATGTCCTGAAAGGTGTGGATGGCATTGAACCTTGACAGTTCAATGGGCATTGACGAACGTGTCGTCGAGAAGGTTGCGATTGGTGCATGACTCAAATGGTAGTGCTGCATGAGATGGTGTATATGCGCTGAGTTGGGAGCAGCATGAGAAGCGTTACCTGAGACTTGCTGAGTTTTTATCCGAGCTTTAATCTCTTCTCTAATCTCTAAGGTCATTTGTCATTTTGTCATTCTACGAATATGTGCAACGCACGTACATAACTAATATAAAAGTGATTTTCAATTCAAATCCTCGCTACGTCAGAGTTTTTTTATTTTTATTTTTTGAAATTATTAAAACGTGCATCACATGTGTAAATTACTAGTATATATACGTGCAGATGGGGACTCTCTTCAAGTCATCACATATTTTAGTACTTTTGATCTTATCGCAATTTTTGTTGTGATAGCAAGTGCAAAATTATGCATACCAAGTGCAAGATTAGGCATTGCGCAATTTTAGTTGAATCGAGAACAATTTTTTGAAGGAAGTCCCCAGTTTGGCTGACACTGATGTAGGTTTTTTTTTTTTTTTTCTTTAAAGTTTTTTTTTTAGAGGATATATTTAGTTGTATTATTTCTATCACGCACACTCCACAATAAATCTGAACATAGATGGAAATAGGAAGACCAAGAGCTTCACCAAGAATACAATCCTCAAAACCAAATTGCCACACACAATAACAACCAATGCCTTTACAATCATCATAATTTCATTCCTGAATCTCTACTATTAACACAACATTAATTCTATCCTTCTTTTCAATAACAAAAACAAAATTTAAGCACACATGATATGACTCTCCAAAATGCCATTGAAGGGCAGATTGAAACTCACTCACTCACTCACCCACTCACTCAATAAGCATAATTATATGAAAACTCGGAAATGCCCACCATGGCATTGAGCACCTGAGAAACAAGATACCCACTACCCACCACAATCACAATGATCAGAATTGCGGTGATGGGGTTCTTCAGCAACTCAACAATGGGCTGCAAAATTTGTGTAGATAACCCCAGTGCTCACTGTCAAAACATACAGTTCATACCTCCTCGTATTGTCCCAAAACTCCTTAACCAAGGGCCCTTCATTCAGGCCCAAATGCCAGGGCCTCAGGTTGCCCATCAACCCCTAGGATCAAAAGGGCAAAGCCCAAGTGAAGCACCACTCAGATACACCCATCTTGGCATTGCATGACCTTCATTAATGATTGGGGACTGGTTGTTGTTGTTGTTGGTTTCGAGGTTAACAGAGAGGAGAGTGGTGGGTTTGAGGAGTATCATTCTCTTCACCATCTTAGGTGGCATATTCCTATTGGAGAGTTCCCCCACCTATTCTTTCTTTTCCTATCTATAAGAGTATGTTTGGAAACATTTAAGTTGGAGAATGGAAAGGAATGGAATGAAAATGAATGGAGAGGAATGGAAAGAAATGGAAAGGGATAAATTAACTTTATAAGTTGTGTGTGTTTGGCAACAGGTGGAATGGAATTGTTTTTTTTTCTTCTTTCATTCCCTAGTCTTGTTTGGCAAACAATGGAATACTATGGATTACGGCATTTTAAACTCACCTACGGCCTCTACATATTCGCATTCTTAATTGTTTTTTGGGGGCCAACAAAGATTTCACATGAAGATGAAAATAACCACTTCTACGAAAATAACAACAGTAAAATAACCACTTCTTCTTTGTGCAAGCTCTACTAAATTCAAGTTAGCAAAATCAAAGGCCAATTCTCTCCACCTGAAAACATGAATAATCTTATTAGCTTGAGGCACCTACTTCCAAAGAGTTGTCATTCAGAAATATCTGGGATTGGAAAACTAATTTCACTTCAGTAGTTAAATTTCACAGTCAAGAAAGAAATTGGATACAGTATCAAGGAACTGAATAATTTAAACGAGCTGCGTAAGTTAAAGATTAGGGGCCTTCAGAATATTGGAAGCAGTGAGAGAGGCTGGAGATGCTGAGTTATGTTCCAAAGAGCACCTCAGGACATTGAACTTGTCATGGTGGCGTGATAGTTCAACATGGTGATAATTCTCAGATAGATGAGCAGTTACTCAATTCCTTTCAAGCACATTCATGGCCCGTCTCAACTCTCTTTCCATTCCTTTACGCAGCTTTCCGAGGGGGTGGGGCTGGAATAGAAATTGACTGAAATCTTTCTCTAGGGAATGAAATTTAGTTGTTTTCTTTGTTTTCTTTTTCAAAACAAACAAGCTGTGGAATAAGATAAGATGGGCCTATCCGCAATATTCCATTCCTTTTCCCAGTTTTTTTGGTTTCCAAACGCACCCTTAGAGTGTGCCACCTAAGGTAGTAAAGATAAATGTAGTGAAATTGGTAGTGGATGTAGCATTACTCGGGTTTGAGACATGAAGGGGTTTTTTTAGGAGAGTTTTTGTCTCAAGTTACAAGAAGTTGCATAGCTTAATTCTGCAATTTTGACCTAACAGTTCAGTTTCGGGGTGGGGATGGAGTACTTATTACTTATTAGAGGGTTTTGAAGAATGGGTGTGAAAATTGAGGTGGAATGCGCATATGTTCATGGTTTTTTTGAGTTTTGGGGGGTTGAGAGTGAGAAGTTGAAGTGTTGATATAGTTTGAGTTCTTCTTCTTCCAACTTGCTTTGAGTGGCTAGTAAGAGCATCTCCAACCACGTTAGCTATTTTTGCTAACTAAAATAACAAAAATAGATAACAAATGGATAATTTGGTAAGCGAAAAAAGTCTCCACTCCAAACATGTTATCTATTTTGAATAACCATTAATAATTTAAAGTCAAAAAATAAATAAAATAAAAATATAAAATAAAATTTTGCAATTTTCGCTATTGATTTCCGCATGCTCCAACAACAAAAATATAGATGTCGTGATTCCACAATTTTCCGCTATTCCACAATTTTCGCGATTGATTTCGCAATTTTTGCGATTGATATTGCAATTTTCGCGATTGATTTCGCAATTTTTGAAATTAATTTTGCAATTTTCGCAATTGATTTCCGCAGTTTCCGCGATTGATTTCGCAATTTTTGCGATTGATTTCGGCGATTTTGCAATTTTTTTGGTTTTGGGAAGAAGTTTAGCGAGCGATACATAGTCGCCAGATCTGGCGAGTGAATATTAGAAATCTATTTTGGCGAGTGGTTTGGCTAGTTCCATTGGAGCATATTTTTGTCTTTATATTAGCTATTTTGGCTAAAATTGAAAAGTAGCTTGCATGGTTGGAGATGGTCTAAGTGAGCGGAGGTGGATCGCTTCTCATCATATTTGCCTTATCTTGAATTTTTTTCCATTGCACTTTTTGAAAATATATGCAATTATAGGCCAGTTTTGAAACTATTAGCAGTTGTGGGCTACTTTGTGCCACGTCAGCAGCGGCCGTTATTCTCATTAGTGATCTCTTTATTTTAAAGTTACTAATGGGAATAGCGGCATCTGTTTTAAAATATTTAGAATTTTTTGTTTGTTGTCACTATTCTTACTAGCGACCTTAATATATATGAGGTCGCTAATGAGATTAGCAGCCTTTAATAAACTGTATTCATGCATTTTCAAGACCGCAAATTGTATGGTATTAACACAACAGGCCATATGCTGTATGTACTACTCATTTGCCTAAAAGGGTTGAAACCATCACTAGCTAGTCCAAGTCTCACATTCCGAGGATCTTCCGCAAAATCGGGATATCTTTCATCAAATTTTTTCCAAGATTGAGAATCAGCAGGATGTCTAAGAATCTCATCATTAGTGCGACCTTCAGCATGCCATTTCATATCAGAAGAAGTTTTCGTAGACATAAACAACCTTTGTAGCCTAGGAATCAGAGGAAAGTAACGCAGTATTTTGGCAAGCTTCTTTCTCCTACTTCGCTTAGTAGATCCACTGGCTTGATCGTCTTGATTTGGTGTTTCTGACCATTTCGAAGAACCACAGACTTCGCAATTCTCCAGACTTTCCTTACCTCTCGTGAAAAGCATACAGTCATTTGGACATGCTGCTATCTTCTCATACCCTAGATCGAAAGAACTTAGGAATTTTTTGATTTTATAGGCTGAGTTTGGAATACAGATTTATGAAAATGCATCATTCAACAGTTCAAGTAGCATACTGAAGGACTTAGCAGACCACCCGTTTAAACATTTAATCTGAAATAGTCTGACAATGAATGATAATTTAGAGAATTTGGTGCAATCGTGGTACAGCAGAATACTAGCATCTTCAAGCAACTTAGCGAAGGATTCTTGCTGTTTATTATTTTCAGAGGCGGGGTCAGGCATTTCCTCGTCCACCCCACCACCAATGTGTGATGTTTTTGTTGACTCATTATGAACTTGGGTTGTTGGATTATTGGTGTGGAAAGAAACATTATGAATCCCCAAGGCGTCTTGCAACAAAGCATGCATCTCATTGGGAACACTTAAGTCTTCGTTCACTAAGGGCTCATCTTCATTTTCTAATACAACCAGACGAACAGGAGCTGACGTATGATCCTCTCCATGACAAAAACACCGTGTGTACCCTTAAAGAAAACCGTTGACAACCAAATGTGTATGTACTACATCACATATCCTCAAATTACAATTTGTACACCGGAGGCATGGACAAAGGATTATGTTGGGATCACAGGAATGTCGTTTGGAAAAGATAATAAAATCTTTAATACCATCACGGTACTCCTTGGATAATCGTGGTTTACTAATCCAACTTCTATCCATTATTACAATAGCACACAATCTGAAATTAAAATTTGATATATTAAATAGTATTAACAGTAAAAGGCATTTTGTATATTTAATTTCACTTTTTTTAAAACCATCCCTAGCTACAAATAAATAAACGATATAACAATTAACTGTAAAATAAAGAAATTGTGGTTCCAAAAATGTATAAAAAAACAATTAAATCTTAATACAATCTACTCTATTCACATAACCCTAAACTACCGTTGTGAAAATTATCACAACCACCTTAGTGACATTTTATCGCACACCTTGTGTTCGAGTGTAATATCGATTTGACTATAGTCTTCCCTGTATTTGGCTTTCCGTTGAAGGAGATGATGATGGTAAAGGGTATTTGCTGAGGAAGAGGAATCGGACGAATAACAAGGGCGTCGTGCTGTAAATACGGTAACAAGAAGATCTGATGACTCATGAACTATTCTATTCATGGCTACTAATAATCAGTTACTTATCCCAAAATAATGATAATAATAATAATAATAATAAACCTGTACAAAAGAAACTAATATGGCTACTAATATGTTTCTCTATTAATTCTTCATCCCAACTAAATCATTGATGTTTGTAGCTCCAAAAGAAACCTGCACAATGTTTGTTCAGCCCAATTATTGTACAGATTTGGAGGATTTTGGTATACAGCTAGCATCCTTAGATGACAATCAGATGCATGTATTCAGCTTCTTTAATAGTAAAAGAAAATGAAAATTTCTAGTATCTAAGCATATATGTTTGTCTATTAATTCTTCATCCCAACTAAATCATTGATGTTTGTGGCTCCAAAAGAAACCTGCACAAGGTTTGTTCAGCCCAATTTTTGTACAGATTTGGAGGATTTTGGTATATAGCTAGCATCCTTAGATGACAGTCGACCCATTTTGGTAAAAAAATCATGCTAAGATGACAATCAAATGCATGAATTCAGCTTCTTTAACAGTAAAAGAAAATGAAAATTTCCAGTATCTAAGCATATATGTTTCTCTATTAATTCTTCATCCCAACTAAACCATTGATGTTTGTGGCTCCAAAAGAAACATGCACAAGGTTTTTTCAGCCCAATTTTTGCACAGATTTGGAGGATTTTGGTATACAGCTAGCATCCTTAGTTGACAGTTAACCCATTTTTGTAAAAAAATCATGCTAAGATGACAATCAGATGCATGAATTCAGTATCTTTGACAGTGAAAATGAGAGAAATCAAGAGAAATTACCGAAGAGAGAGGGGGGGCGACGAGCGGTGGCGTAGGAGATAGAGAGAGAGCGGGGCGACGAGCGGTGGTTTTCGATCGCAAATTCACCGCGAAATAGAGAGAGGGAGGAGGGAAATCGAATTGGGCTGTTGAAGATGACGAAGGGACGGAGGCAAAGCGCGCGAAATAGGGAGGGGGGGAGGGAAAATGAAGCCAGCCAAATATTGGGTTTGGGAAATCAGCGAGCGAAATGTTAGGGTTCGCGGGGATTTATCTCAGTTAATTCACCGGCGTTTGAAATTACAAACGTCGGTGAATGTATCTGTATATTCGCCGGCGTGTTTTATTAAAACGCCGGTGAATAATAGTTTTCACTGGCGTTTTTAAAGAAAATGCCGGTGAATAATACTTTTCACCGGCGTTTTTAAAGAAAACGCCGGTGAATATCATGATTCCCCGGCGTTTTATAGAGGCCGCCGGTGTATAATCATCCAATCTGACGCCTCATTCTTGGTCACTCCCTACCCCGGCGCGAATGGTAAAACGCCGGGGAATATACGCCGGTAAATCGAACCTGTGTTGTAGTGTTATGAAATTTTTTGAAATGCCATCTTTGTATATCAGAATGTCACTCACCAACGAAAGCACTGTTGATATGATACCTATGTGCCATACATAGTGTTTTTCTATAGCATAATATTTTCGCCTTTAATTTGCAATTTTTAGATAGTCAATTATACTTGGTGGTTTTGCTTCATTTTTTTCTCAGTGTAAATTTGATGGACGACAAAGGAGTTATATGTTCCTAGTTATTACCTGTTAGAACTAATAGATAAACTTGGCGATTTCTCTGTAGACAAAGATGTTATATGCATATGCTG
This sequence comes from Hemerocallis citrina, assembly GCA_017893485.1. Classification (NCBI taxonomy): domain Eukaryota; kingdom Viridiplantae; phylum Streptophyta; class Magnoliopsida; order Asparagales; family Asphodelaceae; genus Hemerocallis; species Hemerocallis citrina. Next base: position 780,294 of record JACEHZ010000731.1, on the reverse strand, counting down.
ATATTGCATATGAGATTCCATATAGAAGTGTATGTGCTTTGTAGCTAGCTATAGAACTATTCCACACATTCCCAGTAGGTTGCATATCTACTAATCTAGAAGAATATAAATGTGCAATTTAAGATTATTGTAAGTCATTCTCCTTTGGGTCATAGTTCGGTTGTAGCTCCCCTTTTAGTCATTGTTGTAGCTCATTTCTAAGTATTTATCTGCAAAAGCAAGTTCGGTTGTAAATCCTTCAATTTAAAGTAGTGATGGCATAATTATACATAGCACTTTTGGAAAATTTTCGAGCTTATCTGATGGCATAATTATACATACAAATTTTTCCTTTTCCAAACTGAGGGTATATCTTAGTTTTTTTTTAAATAGTGGGCTGAATAAGGGTATTTGCTAAAATAATTTTATTGGGGGTATTTTGGTCATTTTACTGTGTCACATGTAATGCACATAAGTTAAGTTAACGGAATTTTAACGATTCCGTCCAAACTAGGGGTATTTCTTAGTTTTTAAAAATAGTGGGGGTATATGCTAGTTTTCACATTTTGATTGGGGGCATTTGCTAAAATATCTCAAACAAAAAAAATACAAACAAATGTGAATGTAGAAGGCAACAACTCATTCTTTCTCAATCCAAAAATATGAACTTGAATTATATTTTTTAATCAAACCTAAGAAATCGTGCACTATTGTATAGGTTTTATTAGGTTAAAAAAAATTATTTAAAAAATTCTTTTTTTATCATTTAAAATTTTTTGCGATATTGCACATGATTTATACTAGTTTATACAATATATTATGCTAATGCCACTTTTGGTTCTTGAATTTTTCTCATTTTTTCGTTTGTAAAATTAAAAAAATAAGATCAAATGTTGGAGGCATCCTCCCACTCTTTTCCATCCAAATTTTAAACTTTAATCTTATTCATTAATCAATCCTAAAAAATCCTGTAATACTGTCAGATAAATTTTTCAAAAATAGTTGTGTTATTTTATCAATTTTTTGAAAAATTCTATGCAGTATTGCACGAGATCAAACTAGTACATTGTTATAGGAGTTATTGTAAACGATGTTGAATATATAAATTAGGTGATATGGCTAAAAATGGGGTTAAATCGGAACCGTCCAAGTTGAGTACGAATCTTGAGACGTGGGGGTAAAATGGTAATTTCGCCTATAAGAGGGTCCGAAATGGGTATTGGATCTTCTCCCCAAGGACCCACAAACGGATCCACCAACAAGAGGGTGCGGGTCTTAACCCGCTGCACACCCAATCCAACAAGATAAAATCAGGGTCCCTGATTAATCTTGATCAACGGCCCAGATATACATCTATCTTTTCACCAGGATTTGGGGATAAAATTTCTTATCTAATTACGGGGAATATACCTCATCAGATTACATTCCTCATCTGATTATGGGGAATATTCCTTATCAAATCACAGGGATTACATTCCCAATCTGTTCCCTGAGACGCCTATAAATACCCCCCATCCATCTCCATTAAGAGGTAATCAATCCTTCACCAGTTTTTGTGCTCATTCATAGTCTTCCTAGATTACTGACTTGAGCGTCGGAGGGTGCGTCGCCGGGAACAACCCCGGTGTCTCGCACTTTTTGCATGTGCACGGCGGGAGCGACAATCGACGCCCCAAGGAACAGGTATACAGGTTACTATTCAGTTTCCCTAAGAATCCACAAGTTCTATCTGTTTGCCCCCACACCAAATTTAGCGGCAACAGATTGGCGCCGTCTGTGGGAAACTAACGAATAGAAACCTCTCCTCTTCCCCGAGAACAGGTCTTCTCCAGCCATGCCGCCTCGCAAAGTCAGGTCAAGAGGGTCTAATCGAGTGCCCAACCCTGATCAGCAAGAAGTCCTTCCTGATCCCGCTCAACAACAAGGGCAACTTCCTCCTACCATGGAAGAGCCGCTCCAGCGGAACCCTCCACCTCCTGATCCAAAGGGTCCTAACCCTCAGAAACAGCCTCTTCACCAAGAGAACCTCTCCATCCACAACGCCTCCAGCGCCTCCATGGCCTCCCATCACCCCCGAGCCTCTGGTCGCCACAATGCCCCTCCCAAACGCCCGGAAGATGATGACCTCCGTCGTCATCTGGACGAAAAGCGGGCTCGGGAGGAAGCCTCGCGCCAGCAGGAGCGATCCCCCCATCGCCGAGAGTACAGGAGGTCCCCCATCCAAAGAGGGAGGAAGGACTCCCCCAATCATTACCGAAGGAGGCACTCTCCCGCAGGTCGGCAGCAGCCCAGGAACAATGAGGCACCAATTACCCGCGCTGAGTTCCAGCAGTTCCAAGCAATAGTACAACAGGCCCTCAACCTCCGTCAAAACCCCAATGAGCCGAGGGTCCCATCCCCTCCTCCGGTCCGAAGCCCTCGCCAACGGTCCCCCTCTCCTCGTCCTGCACCAACCAACTCCCGGCGTACCCCGAGTCCTCGTCGTTCCCGAAGTTACCGTCGCCGCAGCCCTCGCTCCCCCTCATACGAAGACGAATCCCGTGGGCCGGCGGATTACCGTCGGAGGGATGACATCATGGACCGCCGTCTTAACAAGGTGGAAAAGCTCCTGGGTCAGATAAACCGAGAAGAGGAGCTCAGGGGGAGGACCCTACGTCCTAGTCGGCCCCTATTCTCCCGAACCATAGTGGACGCCCCTGTGCCGTTCGGCTTTAAACCTCCCCAATTCAAGAATTACACCGGGGAGACCGACCCAGTTGATCACATCGAAAGCTTTAAGACTTTGATGCTCCTCCACCAAGCTTCCGATGCCCTCCTCTGCAAAACATTCCCCGCGACACTGAAAGGCCCGGCTCGAGAATGGTACTCTCGCCTTGCCCCGGCGTCGATATTCTCCTTCGAGCAGTTCGAAACGCTCTTCATCACCCACTTTGTCAGCAGCCGAAGGACCGAGAAAACCAGCATCTCACTATTGCACCTCCGTCAGCAAAAGGGGAAGAAACTGAGAGACTACGTGAAGAGGTTCACAGCTGAAGCTAGAACCATTGCCTCCCTCGACCAATCGGTTGCTACCGCAACGTTCCAATCCAACATTCTCAATTCCAACCTCCGCTCCTCCCTCGTCAAGAAACCCCCACATGACTTTTCCGACCTTCTCCTTCGCACCGAAAAGTACATTCGGGCCGAAGAGGCCGAACAACAACCCAACTGGGAGGTGCCCGCCTCCGGGTTAAAAGGAAGGGGACGGAAGAAGAAGGAGCCAAGAAGCTCCAGAAGGATAATGCCGGCCAGCGCCGACCTCCCCCTAGATTTGAGAATTTCACTCCCCTCAACGCTAACCTCTCAGCCATCTTCATGGAGGTCGAAAAAGACGGGGTCTTGCCTCCGGCTCCCAAAATGAACACCCCCGCCAAGAGAAGAGATAAAGAGAAATGGTGCCGCTATCACCGGGACCATGGGCATGACACCAACAACTGCCGTGCTCTGAGGAACGAGATCGAAGCCCTTATCCAGAGGGGACAACTAACGAAGTTTGTAAGAAAGGACCGAGCCGAGCTCCCTCCCCCGCCTCGGGGGGCTAACAAGCGTCCGGAAAGAGAAGAGACGCCAGACTTCGAGGAAGAGCGAGTCCTCCACCTCATCCACGGAGGTCCAATGGGAGGCTCCTCGAACTCCTCTCGGAAAGCGTTTATCAGAGAGGTCAATTCAGTTCGAACCACACCTCCTCCCAAAGGCCTCGGAGTGCCAGTCACCTTCTCCGACGAAGATCTCGAGGGAGTTCGTATCCCACATTGTGACGCCCTCGTCATCAGCCTCCACATGGCAAATTTCAAAGTGGAAAGGATCTTAGTAGACAACGGCAGCTCCGTCAACATCCTCTTCCTCTCCGCTTTCAAAGGCCTAAAGCTCTCCAGAGACAGACTCAAGCCCGCCGGTTACACTCTCCATGGATTCACGGGGGTTCCGGTAACTATTGAAGGGGTGATCACCCTCGATGTAACTGCCGGCCAAACCCCTACCACCAGGACGGAGCCGATGGACTTCATGGTGGTGGATGTTCCCGCTGCCTACAACGTCATTTTGGGCAGGCCTGGCCTCGCAGCTCTGGAAGCAGTTCCCTCGGCATACCATCTGAAGATGAAGTTTCCCACCCGATCCGGGGTCGGGGAAGTAAGGGAAAATCAGGAGCAGGCCCGGAAATGCTACATGACCTCAACCCTTGGGCCCGTCCTCTCCTTAGAGACCCTGGAGATTCCCCAAGATTCCACAAGACCGACCTCCGAGCCAGCGGACGAACTGGAGGAGGTACTCTTCTCTGAACAAGACCCGACACGCAAGTTCTTCGTAAGCAAGACCCTCCCGTCCGCCCTATACTCAGATATTGTGAAATGCATCCGAGCCAATCAAGACCTCTTCGCATGGTCCGCAGCAGACATGCCCGGTATCTCCGAAGAACTCCTAGTCCACCGCTTAAGTGTTGATCCGGGGTCCAAACCGATTCAGCAGAAGAGGCGCAAGTTCGCCCCCGAGCGTCAGCTCGCTATCAAGGAAGAGATAGATAAGCTGTTGAAAGCCCGATTCATACAGGAGGTAAACTACCCGGAGTGGTTGTCTAACGTAGTGATGGTGAAGAAGTCCAATGGGACGTGGAGAATTTGTATTGATTTCACCGACCTCAACAAGGCTTGCCCCAAAGATCCCTTCCCTCTACCGAGCATTGATACTCTGATTGACGCAACCTCGGGACACGAGCTCCTCAGCTTCATGGATGCCTTCTCAGGTTACAATCAGATAAGGATGTTCCCTCCAGACATCCCGAAGACATCGTTTGTTACCGACCAGGGCCTGTACTGTTACAGGGTCATGCCATTCGGTCTTAAGAACGCCGAGACAACATACCAACGCCTAGTCAACAAGGTCTTCCAAGCCCAGATCGGCCGAAATATGGAAGTGTACGTCGATGATATGCTTGTAAAGAGCATCCGAGGTGTTGATCATGTGGCCGACCTTCAGGAAGCCTTCGACGTCCTAAGAAAACACAGTATGAGACTCAACCCGAACAAGTGTGCGTTCGGCGTCTCATCAGGGAAGTTCCTCGGCTTCATGATTAGCCAACGAGGAATTGAAGCAAATCTGGAGAAGATCAAGGCCATATTAGACATGGCCCCTCCCAGAAATGCCAAAGAAGTTCAGAGATTGACCGGTCGCCTAGCCGCCATAGGGCGCTTTCTGTCGAAGTCAGGGGAGAAGTGTCTCCCGTTCTTCAAAGCCCTCAGGGGGGCTAAAGGATTCGAGTGGGGACAGCAGCAACAAGACTCCTTCGACCAGCTTAAAGCCTACCTCGTCAATCCACCTCTGCTCAGCAAACCGATACCTGGCGAATCACTCTATCTCTACCTGGCAGCTTCCGAACAGACGCTAAGTGCGGTCTTAGTCAGAGAAGAAGAAAGGGCTCAGAAACCCATTTACTACGTCAGCAAAGTGCTCCGGGACGCCGAGATCCGGTATCCGAAGATTGAAAAAATGGCCTATGCCCTGGTGATTGCCGCGAGAAAGCTTCGACCCTACTTTTAGTCCCACTCGGTGGTCGTCCTTACCGACCAGCCGCTGAAACAGGTCCTCCACAAGCCTGAGACTTCCGGCCGCCTGATGAAGTGGTCAATCGAGCTGAGCCAGCATGACATAACTTATCAGCCTCGGACCGCCATCAAGGCTCAGGCGCTGGCCGAATTCATCGTTGAGAGTACAATCCCTGAGCCCTGCCAAACAGCAAAGGGGCCCCCGGTTTGGTCGATCTATGTTGACGGATCTTCTTGTAATGAGGGGAGCGGGGCGGGTGTCATCCTGGCAGGCCCAGATGACTTCATCCTCCAGTACTCCCTCCGTATAAATTTCAAAGCCTCGAACAACGAGGCCGAATACGAGGCATTAATCGCCGGTCTCAGAATGGCCCGAAATGCAGGAGCACAGCGGCTACAGATCTTCAGCGACTCCCAGTTGGTTGTCAACCAGGTCCTCGGAGAGTATGAAGCCCGTGATGATAGAATGGTTAAATACTTGGCTAAAGTCAAGAGCCTCATGGCGCTGTTTGAAGAGGCCCTCATCCAAAGGATCCCCCGAGAAGAAAATGCTCAGGCCGACGCCCTATCCAAATTAGCCTCCTCTTCCCTTCAAGGTCTTGAGCAGACCGTATTGATAGAAGTCCTCTTGAAGCCAAGCATAGAGGACGAAGCACCAGACTCCGTTGAAACATTGCATGTCCTCCTCGAAGACAACTGGATGAAACCCATTGTCGAATTCTTAAAGGACGGACTCCTCCCTGAAGATCCGAGGGAAGCAAGAAGAATCAGGACCCGAGCCGAGCGTTTTACTTTAATCGAAGGCATCTTATATAAATGCTCCTTCACCCAGGTGGACGGTCGGCCTTACCTAAGGTGCCTTTCCCCTAGGCAAGCCGACTACGCCCTGCAAGAGCTCCACGAGGGCATCGGCGGAGCTCATTCTGGGTCCAGGGCTCTAGCGCGCAAAGTATTGAACTACGGGTATTACTGGCCCACTCTCCTACGGGACGCCGAACGATACGTTCGGCAATGCAGCTCCTGTCAAAAGTATGCAGACATCCGACGCCTTCCACAAGCACCGCTCACCTCCATATCAAGTCCGATCCCCTTCGCTATGTGGGGGATGGATTTACTAGGACCGTTTCCACTAGCTCCCGGACAGCTAAAGTTCCTAGTCGTGGCAGTCGACTATTTCTCTAAATGGATAGAAGCCGAGCCCCTGGCTACAATCACCGAGCATAGAGTCGTTCAATTCTTCTGGAAAAATGTGATTTGCCGCTTTGGCGTTCCCCGAGTCATAGTCACAGATAACGGGACACAGTTTACTGGAGTCGCCTTCCGAGCCTTGTGTGAAGACCTCTCCATACAACACCGATTCTCCTCTGTCTCCCATCCTCAGTCGAATGGCCAGGCTGAGAATGCCAACCGACAGATTCTTGCGGGAATCAAGAAGAGGTTAGACAAGTCTTCCAAGGGGCTATGGGTCGATCAGCTGCCGAACGTACTCTGGAATCACCGCACCACCAAGCGGACCCCAACAGGCGAGAGTCCATTTAATCTCACCTATAGGGCCGAGGCCATCATCCCCCTAGAAGTCAGGATACCCTCTCCTCGCCTGATCGCTTATGAAGAAGAGCAGAATGCTAGAGAGCTCAGAACAAGCCTAGATCTGATAGACGAAATCCGAGAGAGAGCTGCCACACGCCAGCAAGCTTACCGAAGAAGGATCGAGCTAGCATACAACAAAAGAGTCCGCCCAACAGACCTCAAAGAAGGGGATTTAGTCCTTCGGAAGTTGGCCATCTCGTTCCCCGGGCAGAAAAGCAAGCTGGCCCCGAACTGGGAGGGACCGTACAAGATCTCGAAAGTAATCCGCCCCGGTACGTACAAGCTAGAAGATCTCGAAGGCAGAGAAATTCCCAGGACATGGAACGCCGACCATCTTTTGAAATACCAAGAGAAGGCAACTACGTCTCTCCCAGTAACTCGAGATGTCGAACCATTCCCTTCCTTTTACTAGTAGTGGTTTGTCCTTTTGTTTTTTATTATTATTGTAATAACGGCTAGCAACTTTAGAAGCAGCCGATCATTAAATATTAATAAATGAAGTTTCTTCATGTTTTCACTACTATTACATCCCTCTGCTTGTAACTCTTTAATATCACAATGGTTCCGGAGTCCAACACTTGGCTCGATTCTACTTCGCAAGCTCGCTCCTAAGCGAGCTAGAAGTAGCTCGCCATTCGAAAATGCTGCCACAGCCGTTGAATGGTTCAGAGTCCAGCACTTGGTTCGACCCTACTCCGCAAGCTCGCACCTAAGCGAGCTAGGGGTAGTTCGCCATTCGAAATTGCTCCCACACCCCTTAAATTGACAATGGTTCCGGAGTCCAACACTTGGCTCGATTCTACTTCGCAAGCTCGCTTCTAAGCGAGCTAGGAGTAGCTCGCCATTCGAAAATGCTCCCACAGCCGTTGAATGGTTCGGAGTCCAGCACTTGGTTCGACCCTACTCCGCAAGCTCGCTCCTAAGCGAGCTAGGGGTAGTTTGCCATTCGAAATTGCTCCCACACCCCTTAAACTGACAATGGTTCCGGAGTCCAACACTTGGCTCGATTCTACTTCGCAAGCTCGCTTCTAAGCGAGCTAGAAGTAGCTCGTCATTCGAAAATGCTCCTACAGCCGTTGAATGGTTCGGAGTCCAGCACTTGGTTCGACCCTACTCCGCAAGCTCGCTCCTAAGCGAGCTAGGGGGAGTTCGCCATTCGAAATTGCTCCCACACCCCTTAAACTGACAATGGTTCCGGAGTCCAACACTTGGCTCGATTCTACTTCGCAAGCTCGCTCCTAAGCGAGCTAGAAGTAGCTCGCCATTCGAAAATGCTCCCACAGCCGTTGAATGGTTCGGAGTCCAGCACTTGGTTCGACCCTACTCCGCAAGCTCGCTCCTAGGCGAGCTAGGGGGAGTTCGCCATTCGAAATTGCTCCCACACCCCTTAAACTGACAATGGTTCCGGAGTCCAACACTTGGCTCAATTCTACTTCGCGAGCTCGCTCCTAAGCGAGCTAGAAGTAGCTCGCCATTCGAAAATGCTCCCACAGCCGTTGAATGGTTCGGAGTCCAGCACTTGGTTCGACCCCACTCCGCAAGCTCGCTCCTAAGCAAGCTAGGGGTAGTTCACCATTCGAAATTGCTCCCACAACCGTTAAATGACTCGGAGTCCAACACTTGGTTCGACTCTACTCCGCAAGCTCGCTCCTAAGCGAGCTAGGGGTAATTCGCTGCTCTGAAACGCTCCGAGGACCCTAACCTAGTAAACCAAGGACCTCGAAGTCGAACACTTGGCTCGATTCTACTTCGCGAATTCGCTCCAAAGCGAGCTAGAAGTAGCTCGCCATTCGAAGTCCGAAGCTTTAGAAGTTACGGCGCGGCAGACAACAATCGCGAGAACAAGACACATAAGTCCGGCAATAACGCCTTTATTAATGAAATAGACGTGGTACAAAGGCAAACACAACAGGAGCTCAACGCATCAGAGAAAAATTACAATGCCGACTTATTGCACTTAGCGAAAAACAAAAAATAAGCAAAAAACTCGCAGAATCGACCACTTCAGCGCTTCTTCGGAGCTGGAGCGTTCCGCTTCAAGGACACTCGAGAGTGACGACGCTTGTCCCCGGAGCGCGACCCCAAGCCGGCAAACTGGGACGTATCCTCGGCACCGCTCCTGGTAGCTACACCGACGGACGCCCCGCTCAAGGAGATTGCCACCGAGCTCTGCGCGTCCCCCGGGCTTGGTTGGCCGATCCGCTGACGGGTCGCCATCTCATAGAAGGTAATGCCCCGCTCACTCTCAGCGCGAGTGCATGACGTGCTTCGAACGTTGATCGGCCCTGAATGTGGCTTCAGACGGGCCACTTCTGCCTCCAACTTCCGAGATCCTGTCCCGCAACGAGTCGTCTTTGACGTCGACTTCGAAACGTGGGGGTATCGCGGAGTCCGGAACTCCAGATCGGCTAGCGACGAGGCGCCGAAGGTGGGTGACCTCGATGCTTTTATCCACCGTCGCTCTCTTTAGCGCTTCGACTTCGGCGGTCAACTCGACTCGTTCGGTCGTCAACTTGGCCACCTCGGCCGTCAGCCCCTCGCCCTCACTCCGGAGCTTCGCCTCTACGGACTGCAGATGCTGTATCTCGGAAAGCAACTCGTCCTGCTCCGCTGTTATTTTGGACAAGTTATGACGAATGCACTGAACTCGAATCTCATTACTGAAATCAATTGGCAAATATTCACCTTCGGGTATAAGCTCGGCGATTCTGCTTTCCAAACGACGAATCTCGATGTCTCGCCGTCCAAGGACGAGCTGGAGATGCCTCCTCTCGCTTTCAGCTCGGCGCAATCCGAGCTCGACCTCGTAAAGTTTCTCTCTACACCTAGCCGACACAGCCTTGTCGCCCCTAGGCCGGCCTCGGCTGGAACTTCCTCGTCCGGGCGAGAAAGCTCGACGTCTTGGGCAATCACCATAAGCTGCAAAGAGATCAGAGTAATCAGCACAAACGCCGAACATGGCCGAAGCACCACACTTGGAAAAATTTTCATCTCTAAAAACAAGAGACAGTTCGGCAAAAGAAAGTGCGTAACACAAAAGCTTCCGAACATCGACACTTGCAGAAATTTTCCTTTCATTAAACGTCAAAAAAAAGCGGTGGCCAGTCCGCTATTAGGCATTACAAAGTTCGAAAGGAAAAACAAAAAAAACAAAATCAAAAACAACAAAACGAAAGGCGGATTCAGGGCCCGACCTCTTTCCCCGGGCGACGAGGCGGAGTAGGCGTCGACTTCGCCGAAGGAGACGCCGCCGCCAACGGAGTGGTCGTGGTGCTCGGGACTTCGCCAGTAACCCCGGCATCGGCATCAGCGTCGCCCTCCTCCTCCTCCTCTTCCCCTTCGGACTCGGGGTCGAAGCCCTCGACGTGTCCGGGGAAGAGTCGCCATCCCGAGACGTCCACCCCGGGGTATGCTTCTCGCACCCGGTCGAGGGCAGTGGCGAAGGCCTTCGCCATGTTCTGCGCGAGGTACCCCTGGGCCTTCTTCAAGGTGGCGTCCTCCGCCTCTTTCACGGCCGCCGCCTGCTTCGCCTCGGCCTCGACCAATTGGTTGGCCGACCCCTCCTTCTCCCGAAGCAGCTCGTCCTCCAGCCTCTTCACTTCGGCCTCGAGGTGCTGGATCCTCGCAGACCGACCTTCATGCTCGACTCGGAGCTTGTCGAGCTGGTTCGACATCCGAGCCTTCTCGTTCCGAGCCTGGTCGGACTCCTGCTTCAGCTCCTTCTCGAGGGCAGTCAGCCTCTCGGTGAGGTGACCGAAATGGACGACGATCTACAAAGGAAGGAAGAAGAACTCAGAGAGTTAGAAAAAATTTTGGTGATTCAAAGGGATGAAACGAACGAAGGGAACTCGGAACTTACCGATACCGCCGAACGAGCGATCTCGATCACGTCGTCGCCTTCCCTCCCCGCGTCCATGGCGGCGCAGTCCTTCGGGGTGGCGAGATGCTTGACGGCCTGCATGCTGGCCAACGAGTTCCCGAGGAACCCATCGTGCCTCCGGACCTGCCAGTCCGGAATGTGGATCCGCTTGTGCTCCTCCGTCAGGAGCTCCTCGCATGCTACGGTCAGCGGCGGGGTCGGCATGACGAGCGCGGCGGCAATGGGGAAATCCCCCACAGGTGCAGGAGCCGAAGGCCCCGCCACGGCGACGACCGGGTCGTCAGCAACCTCCACCACCTGGTCGGGGGCCGCAATCCTCGGCACCTTCGAGGTCGAGGGCAGCTTCGACGCAACCCTCTTGCGCTTCTTCGGCGCCTTACTGGCGAGCCCCGCCCTGAGTGCCAACACCGCCTCGTAGTCCATGGATTCTGCATCAAAAGCAAAAAATGATTAGCACAAAAGAAAAACAAGGCAGCAAGTACGGAAAAAAGAACTTGGCGAGAGCCGCGTACTAGGATCTACGCGGCAGAGCCCTCCCCTGTAGAGAACGTCCTCCGTCAAATCCTTCCAATCATACTTCGGTCGGTCAAGGAGGGTCCGGACCGCCTCTACTTCTTCTACTGTAAGCCTCGGCAGCGCCGTCGCCCTCTTGGGCACCCCTTCTGCCCAATTAGTGGGGATCGGCCATGCTTCTCGACTCCGCACGACGACCCACTTCTCTCGCCAGTGCTTGATAGAGTCGGGGCAGACGACGAGCCTGCCGCCGTGCCTCGGAGTCAGATAATACCGGTACTCCGACTTGTTCCCTTGGTGGAGCCGGTATATCGTCCGAAGCACGTTCAGCTGCGGCTCAATCCCTGCGGCCTGGCAGTGGAGAACGAAGCCATTAATCACTCGCCACGCGTTCGGCATGAGCTGAATGGGGCAGACCCCGTACCAGCTCACCACGGTAACAGCGAACGCGTGGAGAGGTAGCCGAGCACCGGCGATAAAGGCATCGACCGGCCAGCAACACATGGTCACTGGCAGCGGCGAATTAGCCCTAACCCCGGGGCCCGGCAGCATGATTTCGTACTCCTCCGGGATGAAAAAAGAGTCCCGGATCGCCGCCAGTTCCTCCTCGCGCAGGATCGACGCCGCGTCGTCCGCCTCCGTCGTCTCCCTCACCTCGTTCTCCTCGAAGGACCTCTCCCTCCCATGGATGATTCGCTCGGCCTGGTCCTTCGGGAGCTCCCTGACCCTGTGCAGCCCCGTCAGCGGACTTGGCAGCTGTCCGAACTCCCCCATCCTCTTCAGATCCTCGACGATGGAATCCTTGCCGAACACCTTCCCCTTGGTTGGATTCGGAGTCGAGGCCTCGACACCTTCAAGGGAGGGCTCGGACCAAGAGACTTCATCTGAGACAGAAGCTACAGACATAATTTATAAATTACCTTGAAAAGAGAGAGCCACCGAAAAACTTCGCCTGAGTCAAACACCGGTCACCGGAAAAGTCACCTGAGACACAAGAGAACGCCTGAGCAAACGAGAGGAGAAATGAGAAATGAGAGGGGGGGAGGATTTATAGAAGAGGGGCACACCCCACGAGGCTAATGGGCCCGTACGACCGGCCCATCTAAATCAAGCGGCGGAGCGATCCCAATCGTCACCTCGATAACTGCAACGAATCATGAGTTGAATTTAATGCGCATCCCATCTGATAGAACCCCAGAGCTCACTGCAATTAATGAGCGTCTCATCTGTCAGGGTTGCCAGAGTTGTCAGAGTTGTCAGAGGTGTCAGGGATTCAAATGGTGCACAGAAAAGACAAACCCCCCAAAAAACGACAAGTCTGGGAGCTCGGTACTCAATGCCGAACGTTCGTGACACCGACCCTGTTATGGGGAAAATGTCAGGTTCGGCACTCACTGCCGAGCGTTCGTGACACCGACCCTGTTATGGGGGAAAAAGTCAGATTCGGCACTCACTGCCGAGCGTTCGTGACACCGACCCTGTTATGGGAGAAAAAGTCAGGTTCGGCACTCACTGCCGAGCGTTCGTGACACCGACCCTGTTATGGGAGAAAAAGTCAGGTTCGGCACTCACTGCCGAGCGTTCGTGACACCGACCCTGTTATGGGGAAAAAGTCAGGTTCGGCACTCACTGCCGAGCGTTCGTGACACCGACCCTGTTATGGAGAAAAAGTCAGGTTCGGCACTCACTGCCGAGCGTTCGTGACACCGACCCTGTTATGGGGAAAAAGTCAGGTTCGGCACTCACTGCCGAGCGTTCGTGACACCGACCCTGTTATGGGGAAAAAGTCAGGTTCGGCACCCACTGCCGAGCGTTCGTGACACCGACCCTGTTATGGGGGAAAAAGTCAGGTTCGGCACTCACTGCCGAGCGTTCGTGACACCGACCCTGTTATGGGGAAAAAGTCAGGTTCGGCACCCACTGCCGAGCGTTCGTGACACCGATCCTGTTATGGGAAAAAGTCAGCTTCGACACTCACTGCCGAGCGTTCGTGACACCGACCCTGTTAGGGGGGAAAAAGTCAGGTTCGGCACCCACTGCCGAGCGTTCGTGACACCGACCCTGTTATGGGGGAAAAAGTCTGGTTCGGCACTCGCTGCCGAGCGTTCGTGACACCAACCTCGTTACGGGGTAAGAAACGAGTTCGGCAGATCGCCAGACCCGCTCCTAGCGCTCGCAGCTATGCCGAACTCGCTTTCCTCCCCAGAAAAGCTTGCCGAACCACATATGGACCTCGGCCTCCTAGCCGCCGAGCCCTGGGGAGAGTCTAAGGCGCGATACAGACGTGCGAGGCCTCCGAACGACGAATTGACGCTTCGCTAGGGTCAAAAGGATATCCCTGCAAAAATGCCACACGACCGTCAGAACTCATGAGCAACTCGGAGCTCGATCCACTTGGCGAATCACCTCGCTGCCTCCTCCAGGCTCACAACTCTCAACTTGAACTCCGATATAACTCCGCTAGCCATTAAACAGTCAAACTACTCCTCAAAGGCTGATCAAGCTCAGTCTTTAGGAGTGGGGGGCTCGTGATATGGCTAAAAATGGGGTTAAATCGGAACCGTCCAAGTTGAGTACGAATCTTGAGACGTGGGGGTAAAATGGTAATTTCGCCTACAAGAGGGTTCGAAATGGGTATTGGATCTTCTCCCCAAGGACCCACAAACGGATCCACCAACAAGAGGGTGCGGGTCTTAACCCGCTGCACACCCAATCCAACAAGATAAAATCAGGGTCCCTGATTAATCTTGATCAACGGCCCAGATATACATCTATCTTTTCACCAGGATTTGGGGATAAAATTCCTTATCTAATTACGGGGAATATACCTCATCAGATTACATTCCTCATCTGATTATGGGGAATATTCCTTATCAAATCACAGGGATTACATTCCCAATCTGTTCCCTGAGACGCCTATAAATACCCCCATCAATCTCCATTAAGAGGTAATCAATCCTTCACCAGTTTTTGTGCTCATTCATAGTCTTCCTAGATTACTGACTTGAGCGTCGGAGGGTGCGTCGCCGGGAACAACCCCGGTGTCTCGCACTTTTTGCAGGTGCACGGCGGGAGCGACAATCGACGCCCCAAGGAACAGGTATACAGGTTACTATTCAGTTTCCCTAAGAATCCACAAGTTCTATCTGTTTGCCCCCACACCAAATTTAGCGGCAACATTAGGGTTTATGCTTTTGGCGGTAATTGTTTTGCTCGAAGTATTGCACCTTTTTGCATACCTAGCATACTGCTCCCAAGCTGTATATATAGTCAATATTGACTTGATTGACTTATGTGCGAAATAGGTTTGTCTAATAAGTTTACAATTCTGATATTTATAATCCGATCTACGTATACAACACATATCCTATAAAATATAATTATATAATTATATTGGAATGTACGTATATGCAGGGCCGGCCCTGATATGTAGGCGGGCAAGGCGGCCGTCTCGGGCCCCCGCCGAAATCGCAATTTTAGGGGCCCCCAATTTCAAACTTTCCTTGTAAATATAGGCACGCATTTCGCGCGTAAAATTTTTTTTGCATGTTTTTTTTTTAAATGTATGGGGCGGGGGGGCCCATTTCGGAAGTTCGCCTAGTGCCCCCCGGAACTCAGGGCCGGCCCTGAGTATATGAGTCATATAACATCAACAATTGTAAAGGCATCCAAAGGAGTCACATCATCATGACAAATCGAATAGTTGTTTTCTTTGGTTCATTGAAAGTTGAAAACATCACCAAAAAAATTGTAATTTAAAATGCTATTTCATGTTTCTATTATCTTCTTCTTATTTCTGGAGCTCTTTATTTAGACAATCTCCAACTGCTAGCCATTTTTCAATTTTAACCAAAATAGCTAATATAAAGACAAAAATATGTTCCAATGGAACTAGTCAAATCACTCGCTAAAATAGATTTTTAATATTCACTCCCCAGATCTGGCGAGTATGTACCGCTCGCTAAACTTCTTCCCAAAACCACAAAATCGCAAAATTGCGGAAATCAATCGCGAAAATTGCAAAATTAATAGCAAAAATTGCAAAATCAATTGCAACAATTGCGAAATCAATCGCTAAAATTGCGAAATCAATCGAGAAAATTGTGGAATCGCAGAAAATTGCGGAACCGCAACATTTTATTTTGTATTGGGCTTTTTTATGGGCTTTTATTTTATTTAATTTTGGACTTTAAATTATTAATGGCTATTCAAAATAGATAACATAGTTGGAGTGGAGATTTTTTTCGCTAGCCAAATTATCCATTTGTTATCCATTTTGGCTATTTTAGTTAGCCAAAATAGCTAACGTGGTTGGAGATGCTCTTAGAGCATCCACAGTCGTTTGCTTTTTTGCCATTTTTGCCATTTTTTTTCTACTGTAGCGCTCACAGTCGTTTGCTATTTTGCCATTTTTTAACAAAAGCGCTACAGTAGATACGGAGAAATAGCAATCGAAATAGCAAAATGCATATTATAGCGGACGAAACATGATGTTTCGTCTGGATTATTTAATTATTTTTTTAATTGATCGGACGAAACATGATGTTTCGTCCGAAGTAAAAAAAAAAAAAACCCGAATAAAATAACTTTTAAACGTGGGAATGAACATGATGTTTCGTCTCAATTTGAGACGAAACATCATGCTTCGTCCCAATCCAAAATTAAAAAAAATTGTAAATTTTAAATTTTTTTGCAATTTTTTTAATTGATTTTGCAAGTTTTTAAATTGTTTTCGCAAAAAAAATTTACAATTTGTTTTAAAAAAAAATTTCCGGAAAATCCAGACGAAGGACCAAGCTTCGTCCAGAATCTGGGCCATTTTTTGGAAATTTTTGTAATATTTTAAAATTGTTTTTGCAAATTTTTTAATTGTTTTTGCAAATATTATTTACGAACTATTTTTAAAATTTGTTTTTTTGCAAATTTTTTTTGCAAAAAAAAACCTTTAGTTTTTTCCAATTTTTGGGACGAAACATCATGTTTCGTTTCCGCCATTTTTTGCCAATCGACGACTGTGGATGCTCATCAAATTGGATTGCTAAAAAATGCATTTTGCCATTTTTTACATCGAACGACTATGGATGCTCTTACCTGTCCATCATCCTATATTTGACACGCACTCATAGTTTCAAAAATTACATGTGTTCACAAAAGACTTGTAGTACAGTTCACAAAGCTTCCGACTATTAATGGGGAGCTCAATGAGTCGATTCCGACCTTAGATGAAATTTATTAGGGATGTAAATTTCTCTCTTCTTAATATGGACACTACTGCAGAATGCCCAAAAGAAGTATAAATAAATAAATTTACATGTGTGTTCTGAAGGCATTCAACGATTTTTTTTCTATGCCATTTTTCGAAAATATTTGCAAAAATATGACAATTGCCAAAGTATTTGTGCTCGTGGACTCAACAATTAAACTCGCCATTGCCAACGGCGTGTTTAGTTGTTTCATGCTCGCCGTTGGAACACGGCGAGTGTAGTTTTTTATATATAGAAACTCGTTGTTCCCAACGGTGAATTTAGTTCAAATTTTTCAATGAAGACTCGTTGTTCCCAACGACGAGAACATTTACACTAGACTCGTTATTGGGAACAACGAGTTTAGTAAAAAAAAAAAACTTTTGGGGAAGACTCGATGTTCCCAACGGCGATGACATTTAGACTCGCTATTGGGAACGGCAGGTTTAGTTAATTTTATTTTATTTTTTATTTTTTTAAGACTCGCCATTCCCAACGGCGAGGATATTTACACTAGACTCGTTGTTGGGAACGACGAGTTTAGTTTTAAAAAAAGAAGAAAAAAAAAATCTATTGAGTTTTTTTTCAAAAATCGACTAAGTCCAATACAGTGTTTCACTCTCTATGAAATTTCGTACATCCTCCCCGTTCCCAACAGCGAGTCCAATATAAATGTCCTCGCCATTGGGAACGACTAGTCTTCTTTCAAAATTTTGAACTAAACTCGTTGTTCCCAACAGCGAGTCTAGTGTAAATGTCCTCGCCATTTGGAATGATGGGTCTTCATTGAATATTTTGAACTGAACTCGCCATTAAGAACGGCATGTTTTTCAAAAAAATAGGACTAAACTCGCCGTGTCCCAACAACAAGTATAAAACAACTAAACTCGCCGTTGGGAACGGTAGCGTGTTTAATTGTTGAGTCCACTAGCATAAATACTTTAGCAACTATTATATTTTTGTAAATATTATCAAAAAGTGTCGCAGAAAAAGGAAAAAAAAACCGCACTCAGCACATGTAATTAAATGAAAATTGATTATTTGACATTCATTCTTTATTCCTGTTATCCAATTTATTGTAGATAGACTCAACTGTACCTATCCAACGCACAACCAGCATGGTCCTGGTCAAACACAATGGCAGAAACTTTATTCTCATTGGGTTTCAGACTCGGTCACACCCCCTAGTGTAATAATTTTTTTAAAATACTAATTAGGGTGCGTTTGTTTCAATATTTTTTTACTTTTTTCTGGATACTGTATCCACAGTTGGCGTTTGTTTTGAGTGTTTTTTCAAAACACTATTGAGAATACTGATGCCCCTCATTTTCGAAAACCCAACCCATCTCTCATCTCTTCTCACTCACGAGCTCTCTCTCTCTTCTCACTCACGAGCTCTATCCTTCGTTGTCTTTTTCCTCCCCCCCCTATTTTCGAAACGGCTCTCCACCCTCTCTTCTCACATCACTCACGAGCTCTATTCTCGCCCGTCTCTTCCAAATCTGGTCTCCCTCACTATCGGCGACAACCCCTTTCCCTCTCTTCTCGACCGTCTCTCCCTTGAGGCCTCTAACCCTACCCACTTCAAACCCGTACGGTCCCTTCTTCCTCCCTTCTTTTTGAACCCAGATCTGATCTCCCCCCCCCCAAATCAACGTTTTCCGAACGATTCTACTGTGAAATCGAGCGGAAACGTCTGATTCTCTCGCTGGCGACTTCAATACCAGTCTATTTCTCTGTCGAATTGGTGAGGGGTTGAGGAGTTTCGGTTGGGGGTTAATGGTTTGCACTACCCGTGCTGCATACCGGAGAAGAGCTAGGGAACGAAGGGCAAATCGAATCAAAAAACTGCTCAAGGTCGAATCCTTTGTTGACAATTTCTTCCTTGTGCAATTCCAATCAAAGGTATGATCCGTGGGGCACTTTATTTGGTTGTTTTCCTGTACCAATTTTCGGCAATTTTTAATAGGGTTTTGGACCAAATTTTTTTTTGATGATATGCGGTCCAAACTGATTGTTGTTGATGATACGCTGTTGCCAATTTTTTGTTTAACCGCTGCCTCTTTGCAACCTACGGTTATCCGATCACAACGACTAATTGAAGGAATTTGTCATTTTTTTTATCGGTATTTCTTCAATATAGATGAGTAATATGGGTAGGGGGAAGGAGAAGGCAGTGGAGGAGGATTATGGAAAGTGGTCTCCCCATATTGTGCATTGTTTTGTCAACCTTATGGAGGCTGCAGTTGACAGTGATTGCCTAAAAAGCAACACATTCGACGCAAAAACTTGGAGTAATTTTGCTCTACAAATGCAACAGGTGTGTGGCCGTTCATTCACGGTACCAAAACTGAAGTCAAAATATAACCGACTTAAATTAGAATGGAAGGTGTTTTCTGATATGAAGAAACAGAGCGGTTTTGGTTGGGATGAAGTCAACGAAACTGTTACTTGCGAGTTACCAGTTTGGGAATAATATATTAAGGTTAATATATATAATCTCAAAGTTTGATTTTTGTTTGTGAATCCTTTTTATTATACTTCATCTTCACTTTAATACTTGCATAGTAACAACAAATTCTATGAATAGATACATCCAGCTGCAAAAAAATACCAACATAAGGGGTTGGCACATTTTGATGCTTTGACAAAAATAATGGAAGATTCTGTAGCCCAGGGCAATGTGGCAAGGGCTTCCACACAAAGGGGGTTCGAGGATGAGGAGGCGCGGAGGATGAACTATGAGTTTGGCCACTCTCATCAATCACACGTAAATGTGATTGATGAGGATGATGATGTGCCAATGGGTTCGGGGTCGGGATCACGTAAGAGAAAATCTGGTGCATCAAGTGGCCAGGGATCAGCTATGTCAATGGTCCAAGAATATCTTGATTCTTGTATGCAAACTCAAGTAGTCAAAAGAAGCAGGTTGAAGAATAAAAATGAGGTGGATAGTAATGTCTCGATTAACCCTGCTTTGGCTGAACAGGATCAATGCCAAGATATAATAAATGCGATGACAGGGCTTGATCCAAATGTAGCTTTCAAAGCAGTACACTACCTATTTCAAAATCCTCGCATTTGTCATGGTTTCCTTCGTATGCCCCCAGAACAGCAGGAGTTGGCGGTTCATTTTTATGCCACCCTGTAGTCATCCCATTCGGCCTAATGGGATAAACAAATCATGTTGTAGACAATTTTTTATGATTATTTCCGTATTTGCTTGAGGTCTATTGTACTATGGCGGCTTGACGGTGAACAAATTGCTTATTTAATTTAATTTAAATTTAGTATTATTTTTTCCTAAAATAGATTTGCTAGTAGTAGTATACCTTGTTTTCTTTTTTCAATGCTAGAGCTTGTGGAAATCTACCATCTCTCAATATGTTATTTTGTGATTCCGTAAATATCGTTACATATAGTCGTATTATTAAATATGTGTGAACTTGATTTGGGTTTTTCTCAATTTGATTTCTATCTTTTTGTTATAGTGAGTTACTACTGCAAGTGCATCCTCTGTTATGGATACTTTTTCATCTAGTAGTGACGATCTCGATGAGGTGATGAATATAATCTTGCTAACTGAATTATGTGAAGAACTTGACCGTACAAGGTCCACTAAAAAAAGCAAACAGGACGTGAATATTTGAATGATATGTTAGAGGGTTCCCAGTCCGAGTTTCATGGAATATTCCGTATGAACCAAGATTGTTTTATGGCCTTGTGTGCTTTCCTGCAAAATGGGAAGGGGATGGGGGAGGGGGAACATTGTACTCAGTGGCAGTAGGCGTGGCATTGTAAAGATGCAGCCCTGTCCTGAATTTTTTATCATTGAATTGAACAATCTGAGCCTACGACAAATATGATTTTCTTTTTCTGCAACAACAAATATCAAAGGGATTCACAAATCCTGATGCATCATAATGCAGATTGCAGAATCAGAGAACAAAGTAGAATAATCTGAATACAAGTGCAATTCATCTGAACAAATCAGCTGCATCATAATACGTGAAAACATGCTGGTCTGTTTGTTCCAGGTTCAAATTTTTTTTTATTTCCTGAAGAAATATCCTGAGTTGGCCTTTGTTTTAAGTGTTTTTTGATGAAAAACTATTCAGAATACTTCGAGAGCAGTAAGTGAACACATTTGTTTTTTAAACCTACCGAAGATGATGTCGCTATAGTCAATGATGAACGGATTTTCAAGAACAGTGCTTTGTACTAGTGGGCGTGGCATTGTAAAAAATGCAGCTCTAGTATGGAGTTTTTATCATTGAGCATGATGAATCTGAGACTGCGACTAGGTTGAATTTTTCTAGCATTATTTTGTTTTTATGGTTTTGGGGGTGTTGCTTATATGTTCTTATCCAAAACCATGTTTTTTTGCTGCAAAACAGGTTGGGTGGTATCAGTATTCTGAATAGTGTTTCCCAAAAACACTTATAACAAAGGCCAACTCAGATTATTGCTTCAATAGGTTTAAAAAATATGAACCTGGAACAAACAGACCAGCATTTTTTCATGTATTATGATGCATCTGATTTGTGCAGCTGAATTGCACTTGTATTCAGATGATTCTACTTTGTTCTCTGATACTGCAACTTGTATTATGATGCATCAGGATTTGTGAATCCTTATATGTGCAAAAAGAAGGGAGGAATGGAGCTTTTTTGCTCAATATAGTGGGGGGTATCAGTATTCTTAATAGTGTTTCCAAAAAAACACTTATAACAAATGCCAACTCAGGTTATTACTTCTGGAAAAAAAAAATGAACCTGGAACAAACAGACCAGCATTTTTTCATGTATTATGATGCATCTGATTTGTGCAGCTGAATTGCACTTGTATTCAGATGATTCTACCTTGTTCTCTGATTCTGCAATTTGTATTATGATGCATCAGGATTTGTGAATCCTTATATGTGCAAAAAGAAGGGAGGAATGAAGCTTTTTTGCTCAATACAGTGGGGGGTATCAGTATTCTTAATAGTGTTTCCAAAAAAACACTTATAACAAATGCCAACTCAGGTTATTACTTCTGGAAATTAAAAAAAATGAACCTGGAACAAACAGACCAGCATTTTTTCATGTATTATGATGCATCTGATTTGTGCAGCTGAATTGCACTTGTATTCAGATGATTCTACCTTGTTCTCTGATTCTGCAATTTGTATTATGATGCATCAGGATTTGTGAATCCTTATATGTGCAAAAAGAAGGGAGGAATGGAGCTTTTTTGCTCAATACAGTGGGGGGTATCAGTATTCTTAATAGTGTTTCCAAAAAAACACTTATAACAAATGCCAACTCAGGTTATTACTTCTGGAAATAAAAAAAAATGAACCTGGAACAAACAGACCAGCATTTTTTCATGTATTATGATGCATCTGATTTGTGCAGCTGAATTGCACTTGTATTCAGATGATTCTACCTTGTTCTCTGATTCTGCAATTTGTATTATGATGCATCAGGATTTGTGAATCCTTATATGTGCAAAAAGAAGGGAGGAATGGAGCTTTTTTGCTCAATACAGTGGGGGGTATCAGTATTCTTAATAGTGTTTCCAAAAAAAACACTTATAACAAATGCCAACTCAGGTTATTACTTCTGGAAATAAAAAATAAATGAACCTGGAACAAACAGACCAGCATTTTTTCATGTATTATGATGCATCTGATTTGTGCAGCTGAATTGCACTTGTATTCAGATGATTCTACTTTGTTCTCTGATTCTGCAACTTGTATTATGATGCATCAGGATTTGTGAATCCTTATATGTGCAAAAAGAAGGGAGGAATGGAGCTTTTTTGCTCAATACAGTGGGGGGTATCAGTATTCTTAATAGTATTTCCAAAAAACACTTATAACAAATGCCAACTCAGGTTATTACTCCTGGAAATTAAAAAAAAAAAGAACCTGGAACAAACAGACCAGCATTTTTTCATGTATTATGATGCATCTGATTTGTGCAGCTGAATTGCACTTGTATTCAGATGATTCTACCTTGTTCTCTGATTCTGCAATTTGTATTATGATGCATCAGGATTTGTGAATCCTTATGTGTGCAAAAAGAAGGGAGGAATGGAGCTTTTTTGCTCAATACAGTGGGGGGTATCAGTATTCTTAATAGTGTTTCCAAAAAAAAACACTTATAACAAATGCCAACTCAGGTTATTACTTCTGGAAATAAAAAATAAATGAACCTGGAACAAACAGACCAGCATTTTTTCATGTATTATGATGCATCTGATTTGTGCAGCTGAATTGCACTTGTATTCAGATGATTCTACTTTGTTCTCTGATTCTGCAACTTGTATTATGATGCATCAGGATTTGTGAATCCTTATATGTGCAAAAAGAAGGAAGGAATGGAGCTTTTTTGCTCAATACAGTGGGGGGTATCAGTATTCTTAATAGTGTTTCCAAAAAAACACTTATAACAAATGCCAACTCAGGTTATTACTTCTGGAAATAAAAAATAAATGAACCTGGAACAAACAGACCAGCAATTTTTCATGTATTATGATGCATCTGATTTGTGCAGCTGAATTGCACTTGTATTCAGATGATTCTACCTTGTTCTCTGATTCTGCAATTTGTATTATGAAGCATCAGGATTTGTGAATCCTTATATGTGCAAAAAGAAGGGAGGAATGGAGCTTTTTTGCTCAATACAGTGGGGGGTATCAGTACCTGTATTAATAATCAATATTTTTGTGGAGGAAGATACATAAGTGGGAGATGATGGTTTCTGATCCCTTATGATTATTTTGTAGTCGATGCTTCCCGTATTTTATCTACATTATCTGCAGTCAGAATGCTTTCAAGTCTTCTCATATTTAGGTCTCAGTTTGCAAACAAAAAAGGGCAACTGGGGGCTTTATTAGCTGATTGCGATAAAAAGAGGGTTGCTGCAAATGTTTGGTTAATCTTCTTTCCACTTTTGTTTTTTTTTTCTTTTTTTTCCTATGATTAATGTAGCTTTTATATTGACTACAGGTACAGGTTTCTTATATTGACTACAGGTACAAATTTTTCAGGGAGTTAAGAAGCAACAGCAGCAGCTCCAGGCAGCAGCAGACACTGCAGGCAACAGTTTACTATTATTTTGTGACAATTTTGTATTGATTCAGGATAAAAAATTGTAGAACCTGTGTTCAGAATATATGTATTGGTCCCGTGCCATTGTTCCTCATTTTGATTGGGATTGGTGAACAATGTAAACAGTAGTAATGAAGTAAGCTTGTTTTCTTGAATGTTTTGGTTGAGCATGTTGATTTTTAAATACTTTTTTATTTTGATCTCACATGCAATCTTCTATCCGACTACTGCTACTACTTCCTCTCGCATGCAATCTGAACAAAACAAACTAAAAAATACTCCTCATTTAAGATTGAAGAACTGCAATTACCAAAAGAGGCAATGATAACAGCACCACATTGATCCAAATAGAATAACTGATACATGAACCGCGATTTGTTGCTTCACAAAATCTCACTGAATCTATATTATGTACATACAAGATTTTGCTTTCAAATTTTGTACTCTAACGTGAAGGATCAGCCGTGGAGATGATGGCGGCTTATTTTTGCTCGATTCACATGCAGCTCAGGTTTCTTGTTCTCATACTTGTACAACATTGCAATCTAACTGCAGCAATTAAAAAAATACCAGCAAATGATAAATGCAAATTGGTATTCAAAATTGTCAGAAATATAACAGAACAGCTTTTAAACTCTTTTTTTCAGAAAAACAGCTTTCAGATAACAGTTTTCAGCTAGAAATATAACCGAACAGCTTTTAAACTCTTTTTTTCAGAAAAACAGCTTTCAGATAACAGTTTTCAGCTAGAAATATAACCGAACAGCTTTTAAACTTTTTTTTTTTCAGAAAAACAGCTTTCAGATAACAGATTTCAGCTAGAAATATAACCGAACAGCTTTTAAACTCTCTTTTTCAGAAAAACATCTTTCAGATAACAGTTTTCAGCTAGAAATATAACCGAACAACATTTGAACTGGCTTTTTCAAGAAAACAGCTTTCATAATACAGTTTTCAGCTAGAAATATAACCGAACAACTTTTAAACTCTCTTTTTCAGAAAAACAGCTTTCAGATAACAGTTTTCAGCTAGAAATATAACCGAACAGCTTTTAAACTGGCTTTTTCAGAAAAACAGCTTTCAGATAACAGTTTTTAGCTAGAAATATAACCGAACATCTTTTAAACTCTCTTCTTCAGAAAAACAGCTTTCAGATAATAGTTTTCAGCTAGAAATATAACCGAACAGCTTTTAAACTGGCTTTTTCAGGAAAACAGCTTTCATAATACAGTTTTCAGCTAGAAATATAACCGAACAGCTTTTAAACTCTCTTCTTCAGAAAAAACAGCTTTCAGATAGCAGTTTTCAGCTAGAAATATAACCGAACAGCTTTTAAACTCTTTTTTTCAGAAAAACAGCTTTCAGATAACAGTTTTCAGCTAGAAATATAACCGAACAGCTTTTAAACTCTTTTTTTCAGAAAAACAGCTTTCAGATAACAGATTTCAGCTAGAAATATAACCGAACAGCTTTTAAACTCTCTTTTTCAGAAAAACATCTTTCAGATAACAGTTTTCAGCTAGAAATATAACCGAACAGCATTTGAACTAGCTTTTTCAGGAAAACAACTTTCATAATACAATTTTCAGCTAGAAATATAACCGAACAGCTTTTGAACTCGTTTTTTCAGAAAAACAGCTTTCAAATAACAGTTTTCAGCAAGAAATATAATAGAACAGCTTTTAAACTCGTTTTTTCAGAAAAACAGCTTTCAGATAACAGTTTTCAGCTAGAAATATAACAGAACAGCTTCTGAACTCTCTTTTTCAGATAAACAGCTTTCAGAATACAGTTTTCAGAAACAAATATAACCAAACAGCTTTTAAACTCATTTTCAGAATAACTCTATTCAGAATACAGTTTTCAGAAAACTCTATTCAGAAAACTCTTTTCAAAATAACAAAACAAACGCAACCTTAATTAGTCTCTTAAACCAATCACATAAGAGTAGGGATGGCCGATCATACCGAAATGAGCCAATCGACCAATTTTTCAACCGAACCAATCGATTCGGTACCGAAAAATTCGGTTATCAAAATTCAAAAGTATGGTACAGTACAACCGTACCGAGTTCTAAAATCCGGTTCGGTTTCGGTATGAATATGGTTCAGTCGGTATTTTACCGTACCGTACCTAATAATTAAATATTATACAAATTAAACATTTTATGCATCACTGCCAAACCATAAATGTAAACCAAAAACCATATAAATTCTTACGGATTCTTACAGTAAAATGTTTAATTTAATTCTTACAGTAAAATGTCGTCAAGTGATTCTTACAGTAAACTTCCGGTAAAAACCCTAAAAGGAATCTTACAGTAAACTTACGGATTCTTTCAGGGTTTATTGTAAGTTTAATGTTATTGAATCCTTATACTTGTAAGAATCCTTATACTTGATAACAGTAAACTTGATAAGAAAGAATGTTTAATTTATTTACAGTAAGAAAGAATCATTATACTTGATAACAGTAAACTTACAGTAAGTATAAGGATTCTTACAGTAAACTTACAATAAAATATAATGCAAATCAGGGTTTTTGCCAAACTTAAATTCTTACAAGTGATTCTTTCAGGGTTGGTGTTAGTGATGAAAAGATTGCAACAATAACAAAAGAGTTGAAAAACATTCTGGTGAAGATGTATGAAAGAGTATAAGGTATTTGTTGGGTCATATTTGGTATAACACCAATACCGAACCGTACCAACCGAAGTAGTCGGTATACCGAACTTTTTGGTTGGTAACGGTTTGCATATTTTCAAACCGAACTAGTTTGGTATGGAAATGGTACAATGTCAAAAAGTCCGGTACCGTACCGAGCCCACCCCTACATTAGAGCATCTGTAGTCGTCTGCTAAATATGCATGTTATGTATATTTTGTAAAAAATCGCTGCAGTCGTCTGCTAAATATGCATATTATGCATATTCTGCTACAGTAGACTGCCATATATGAGAGAGGATATGATAATTATGCATATTATACAGGATGAAACTTGAAGTTGCGTCCGACGGAAAAAAGAATGTTTTAATTCGTCAGACACAACTTGAAGTTGCGCCCGACGACTTTAAAAAAAAACATTTAATAAATTAAAACCAATTGTTAACTACATTTAATAAATTAAAACAAAAAGCTCTCTCCTTGGACGCAACATGAAATTGCACCCACCTTTTTTGTTTTTTTTAAAAACTTAAATCGTTGTTTTTAATTAATAAAAAAATCATAAAAAATTCTTAAAATTCGTCCAACTCAAATTGAAGTTATGTCTGAATTTTTTTAATATTAAATAGGTAAAAAATAGCAATCCACGACTGTAGCACAATAACTAAATGCTATATGCATTTATCCATACTAGTATTATACACGTGTTGTGCACGTGGGGAGAATTGGAGGGAATGAAAATGGCAAAAAAAATTCTACCGGCACATGCGTTGCACGGATTGGGATATGGATAAATTATACTAAGGCCTTCTTTCAATATAGTAATAGAGATATGCATATTTTACGTATTGACGACTGTGGATGCTCTAAACATGTGAATATGTTAGAGCATCCACAGTCGTTTTCTATAAATGCCATTTTGCCATATTATAGCAAACGAACGTCTGCAATCGTTTCTCATTTTGCCATTTTATGGCAAACCTTCTATTCTTGTTTCTCAAATATGAGAAACGAAATGTAGTTTCTCAAATTATAAAGGGCGGGATATCATATCCCGTCGCTCCGATTTAATGATTATTTAATCGATTGAGACGGAAGAACATATACCGTCTTAATAATTTTAATTATTTTTTTTAAAAAAAAATGGTCGGACGAGGATACATACCCCGGACGGGATTTGATACCCCGTCTCTCCCCTTAAATTTTTTTTTTTTTTAGCAAAGCCCTCAGACGGGGAATGATACCCCGTCCCTCCCAACCTGGATGCATTCATTTTTTTGGATGCATTCATTTTTAGCAAAGCATTCATTAATATAATATCATTTTTAGCAAAGCAGTCAGCAAAACCTGGATGCATTCATTAATATAATACATTTGGATGCATTTTTTTTTTTTTTTTTTTTTTTTGTTGAGAGACGGGGAATGATTCCCTGTCCGGTATAAGATATACCGTCCTACGCCTTTTTAAAATTAAAAAGAGAGGGACGGGATATGATATCCCGTCTCTAATCCAAATGAAAAAAATTTAGCAAAATACCACCGCACGATTCTCATCCAATTACTATTACTGTAGCTGCCATTTTATAGCATATGAGAAAAACGACTGTGGATGCTCTTAGCAGTTCGACTGATTTGGGTATGAAATGGGCCAAACTAAACCCAGGGCCCCACCTCCCTCCTATTGGCCCATGTTTAGTTGACACCTCTGGAAAAGATTCCATTGCTAAAAATTCGAATTTCCCTCCTCATTAATTCATTATTATTATCAAAAAGAGAGAAAAACAAATTTTTCTCATTATTATTATCAAAAAGAGAGAAAAACAAATTTTTCTGAGGACCCTAACAAATATCGTAATTTCTTGGTATGTTGCCATTCATCCCTCAGTCGTTAAAAGTTTTTACAGCTTCACTCTGATATCAGTTGACCTTGAGTGTAGTCAAAGTCCACTGGAGCTTTTGATTCCAACCACTCACTGCAATGAGATTCAAAACATTTAATAGGTTTGTACAAATAGCACCGCTAGCTCCCCCATAGATTTTTTTTTTTGGGTGGTTGCAAAAGATTTTTTCAAACCTTTTTGTGCTTGTGCTTTTTCATGCGGACTTTTTTAACCTACGTTTTTTATCTGCTTTCTTGCATGTCCCGCTCCTTTACTTAAGGAAGACTTTCTCAAAGGATTGGTGGTGGCCGATTCATTGTCATCTTCTTTGGTTTGAGCTGGGCTACGTTCATGGTGGCAGCAACAACAGCATGGGTTAGCGAGAGCTTTGTTGGCCCCGGTGGTGGCAATTGTGTGTTAGAGTTTTGGCCTCAAATACATGTAGGCACTGAACACTTGAAGTTGGAGAAGAAGAGGAGGAGACAAAGACAGCAAAAGAAGACAACAACAAGTAGAAGAAGTGTAGTCTGGAGAGTTGCGGTTGACCGACCCTAGCTGCTGAGAGTTCTTCGAGTGTACAGGATCCAACAGAGGGGGTGACGGTCGACCGGTCATATCTCGGGTTTGGCTTTACACGTTACAGTCGACCGAACTTGGAGGCGCGGTCGACCGACTTCGGCGCTGATTGTTTTTGCGATTACGAGTTTAAGGCCTAATTGCTGAATTTGTGTTTATCTTTTAGGATTAATTACTTGGGGGCTATATATATGGCTGCAGACTTTAGGGTTTGCATCATCAGATTAGAGAGATTTGGTGAGCCGTTATCATTGTTCAGCTTCAAAAGGGGATTGTGTCGAGTGTTTCAAAGGTGAGAGAGAGAAATTGAGAGTTGTAATCTCTTTTGTAATCTTTATATTTCTTGGGGAATAAGAAGTATTGGTTATCTCTGCATGTTGATTGTGTTCTTGTGAGATCTTACATATATTGTGATGACTTGTTTTTTGTTCATCCAAGTATTGAGAGTTTCTATTGCTTGTGGTGTGTTTCCGCTATTAGCAGTACGAGTTGTGGTAGATTCTTCAACATTTGTGGTGGGTGGTTAATTGAGATAGTAGAAAGGAAAGGGTTGGAGAATGGGGCCGAAGTCATTCTGATGTAATTGTTGGTGGTTTGAAGGGAGGGATTGAATGATAGTTTGTTGCTCATTATAATGTGGACAAGGAGTTCTTTTGTGTGATTCTCATTGAATGGATGATGGCTTTGTATGGGCCAGGTTCTTTTCTTATTAGTGTACATAAGAGCATCTACAATGGTGTTTCTCATTTTTTAGAAAATGGCAGCTACAGTAATAGAAAATATGGTATTTGTCTACAGTGGTTGTTTGCTAAAATTTTGCTAAAATTTGAGAAAGACGAGGCATGTTGTTTTGTTATATTGGTTTTTGTTTTTTTAGAATTAATTAATTAGTGATTAAATATTATAATAGGTTAATTAAATAAAATAAATAATAAAATAACACCTAAAACCTAATTAAACCCACCCTAAACCTAATTAAATCCACTAAACCTACCCCTAATTTCACTCTGAATACCTGGACAGTACATTTTTGCTTGAGCCGAGACAACATGTCTCGTCTGAGCATTTATTTGATTTTTTTGATTTTTTTTTTCCAGACGAATCAGACCGTCTGATAAAAAATAAAATAAAATAAAATTGTCAAACGAAACAAGTTGTCTCGTTCGATCCCATTAAAAAATTCTAAATTTTTTTGGAAGGAACATGTTGTCTCGTCTCTTATAATTTGAGAATCGCAAATTCATTTCTAAAAAATGAGAAAGAACTGTAGCTACTTTGCCATAAAATGGCAAAATAGCAAACGACTGCAGCAGCTCATTTCTCATAAAAACGAGAAATTGACAAATATAGCAAACGATTGTGGATGCTCTAATAAGACATGTAATTTTGTCTATAGGTCACAATTTATAGGAAACCTCACTCTCTTTCTATATTTTTTAAAGAAGTTCAACCAATACAAAAATACAGTGCAGGTTTCATCTCTATTTATATCTCTACTATTTTAATATCTATCTCCATCTCTATTATTTTAATGGAATAATTGGAGTTTATAACAAATAAATTCTAACTTGGTAATCAAACAAATCTGTGCAATAAACATCCAAACTATATCCAACAAATGTAAACGTGCATCGCACGTGTCAAATATAAATTATTTATTCTCTTATTCGATATATATTCATTTAATTTGATGACTATACTTTTTGTAGACGTGCAACACACGTACATTATACTAGTTATTTTAATGGGATAGTTTGTCACTAAACAAACTCCATTTATAACCACTAGTATCATGCACCTGCGATGCACGTAGAGGGAGAATGAAAAAGACAAAAAAAACTACCAACACGTGCGCTGCACGTGTTGACACACATACACAAAAACAATAAAAAATTGTTTATTTGTTTACCAACCCCATCTCTCCCATTATAATAGTTATAAATATAAACATGTGCATTCTAATCAAATAAACACATGCAATGCACATGCATAACTAATATAAAAGGAAGTCTTAAGTTTGATGCTAGTCAGTGTCATAATTTTTTTTAAAAAAATATTTATTTATAAAGACGTGCTTCGTATGTATAAATTAGTAGCAGTGATATAGTGATAAGTCTTTTTTACTTGCAAGTAAAAGTTCAGAGGTTCAAATTTTAACTAGCAGAAATTTTTAATTGGGATAAGAGTGTTCTTAGTCGGAGTAGATATGTATCTACGATCTTGATTTTTTTTGTTGGATGAATCGGATAGAATCAAATGATTCCAGCCCAATATAAATATAACGAACGTAACCAACAATAATAATTGTACAAACGTGTAACAATGGCCAGACAAACTGGACAAAGAAAAGGCGCTAAGGAGGCAATTAAGGCAATTGCACAACAAACAGAAATGACGAATAAATAAAAATCCACAATTGAAGCCTTGGCTCACATCGACCCGCGGAAAAGCGATTGCAAACAGAATCGAAACTACCCAAGCCAGCGAGGTTGTTGACGGTGGTCGACCTCGGCAACGGGCGAGCCGAGGATAGCGGGCTAAGTGAATATCGCGCGGCCAACAAGCCAAGAAAGACCGAGACCGGTAATCCTCCAAAAACTCAATTGTGAGGAATGCTGGCCCGCAGTGTAGCGAAGTAAGGGAAGATGGTTCCATCTGGTGCCTACGACTAGGGTACCAATCAAACGGGGGTCTACCCTCTGAAGGTGTGGCGTAAGGCGCACTGATGAAACCATCAAACGGGGACATGCCCCCACGTTGGCGGGCTCTCGCACCGCAGAGAAAGGGGGACCCATTCATTTTAACGCAAGGGGAGGGTCGAGTACACTCAGATTGAAATGCGACACGCCGCAAATAGTGAGCGATGAACGTTGAAGATCCCCACATCACAAGGGATGGGATAAAACCTCGATAGCAGCAAAATAAGGGGTGCAAGCCTACGTAGGTAGAGGACTTGCATATCTACGATCTTGCTAAAAGAATAAAATGAATAATTAAGAAAAAACCATATATGAGTCAAAAAATAATAATTGAAATACCATATTCATTAGGGATATAAGATGAAACACCTTAAAAATAAAAAGGATAATGCTACACCTACAACCTTTTCTTACAACAATTTCTTTTACAATCTTAGGCGGCACAGTCTCATTGAAATGTATTGTAGAATAGTCAAATAAAAAATGGTCTTTAACATATGTATCCATACGCAAATGTTGAAATTTTATTTACCTCCAATAAAAGTTTATTTTCATATTTAATTTACCCCACCAACATTCTAATCATATCTTGGTTGCCCCTCAAGTTAACTGCAACCAAAATTGAGAGAACCAATCTGGCTGACTGGTGGTTATGTTCTATATTTTCCATTCACCAACCATAACAGATTTGGAGACAAATATGAAATGAAACGTACATTGTTACATACAAACACAAAAATACACATTTTTAAAGAGTAAATATAATATTTAAATATTTGTCCGGGACATAAATGTTAAAAACAAAAGAAAAGGAAAAAAAAAATCCTCCCCCCCTCTCTCTCTCTCCCCCCCATCCCCACCCACCCTCCCCTTAAACCTCTTTGTTGGACTTTTCCATTATTATTACCTTCTCAAGAACACACACGGCAGCCCTGGTTATTAGCACAATAAGAACCTCCAAAAATAAAAGCAATAAAATAGAAAAATCACCATACTTCTTCTATTGTATTCACCACCACCGCCGCCACCACCACCACCTTCAGATTGGCTTCCTCATACTTTTGCCGAAGCTTTTTTGAAGGGTTTGGAGGGAACCCACATAAGAGTTTTTGGGCAAAACCCACATCCATTTTTCGAGGGTTTGGTGGTTTTTTTGGTCGGAACCCACTTCTCAGTTTACAGGGTGTTTTTGGTGGGGGTTTTTTAGTAATTTTTTCGGGGGTGCAAAAAGATGGGTGAAAGTGTGCCTGATTTTGTGGAATGGAGGGAGCAGCCCATCAATCAGGAGAGGGGGAGTCGGCTGGTTCACTACTATTTGGATGACTCATCTGGGGAGTCCCATCTTGCTGTTGTGGGCACTGAGAGGAGCCTGAGGCATATGCTGTATGTGGTTGCGGAGGAGTTTAGTGAGGCTTATGGGTTGGGGATTTCGCTTAAGTGGAGATCGAGGAGGGAGGTGATTGATTGGCTCATTTCGTTGCTGCCCAGGAGGAAGAGCTCGGTTAACTGTTTGAGTAATTTCTTCAACTTTGGTGTCTTTTGTTGTTGTTGTTGTTGTTGTTGTGTGTGTCAGTGTGTGTGTGTTTTGTAGCTTGTTTGTTGTGATGATAATGATTGTTGGGTT
Organism: Hemerocallis citrina; assembly: GCA_017893485.1. NCBI lineage: Eukaryota > Viridiplantae > Streptophyta > Magnoliopsida > Asparagales > Asphodelaceae > Hemerocallis > Hemerocallis citrina. Next base: position 746,970 of record JACEHZ010000731.1, on the reverse strand, counting down.
TAGTTTTTAGATATTGGATGGAGAATTTGTTGAATAGAAGGAAGGGAAAGGGGTAAGGTTTTGATAAATAGCATCATCGTGTGAGAAATTGCCCATGTTTGGGTTGTATCTTAAGCCCTTTTGGTTGTTAGGGGTTATTAGCATATGAAGAAGAGTGCCCTCAACTATTTGTGTATTTTCTCGAACTTTGTTTTGAGTTTTGTAGCTCCTTTGTTAAGATGGTAATGATTGTTGTGTATAGTTTTTAGATACTAGATGGAGAATTTGTTGAATAGAAGGAAAGGTAAGGGGGGTAAGTTATGGGGTTGGGTTTAGGTAAATAGCATCACCGTGTGAGAAATTGCTCATGTTTCCTTGGTTTCTTAAGCATTTTTGGTTGTTAGGTGTATTAGCATATGAAAAAGGGCTCTCTCAACTATTTGTGTAATTTCTTGAACTTTGTTTCGTAGCTTGTTTGTTATGATACTGATGATTGTTGAGTTTAGTTTTTAGATATTGGATGGAGAATTTCTTGAATAGAAGTTAACATAATGGGTAGATATGGGATTGGGTTTAGGTAAATAGCATCATCATGTGAGAAATTGCCCATGTTTGCTTAGTTTCATAAGCCCATTTGATTATTTAGTTGGTAGTAGCCTGGCCTCAAATACAGTGGCTTACTCAATAAAAATTTTGGACAATGATTTGGTATATCATTATGTTTTTTTCTTCATGATTATGTCTATAAGCTGCCAATTTGTTTTCGGCATATTTTTATGACATTCCTTTGTTGGATCGTTATAGGAAATCTAGGCAATTGATTCTTCAGACCTATGATATGTTAGGCAGTTAAAATTGGTTTTCGAAACTAATCATTGTAGGTCCGATTACCGATTAATCGCCTTAGGAACTAATCAGACCTAGGCTGATTACCGATTAATCCCCAATCAAATCGGATTTTAACTGCATAGTTATTATGCGGTAAGCATCTTCGAAAACCTGATACTTACCACCATTAAGGATAGTTACTATCATTTGGGATTAAGTGATAATTGCCATGTAGGGATTTACTCTTTTTTTTTTAGCTATTGACCCTTGTAAGTTTGACCTCTTTTCTTGTTTAAATCTCCTCTTCTCAATTTCTAAGTTTGCTCCTTGCCTCCAACTGCACTGATGCCACACGATCGAATCAAAACCTAATATCGATAACCAGGAGTGTCTTATTTTTGAGTGATTTTGTGGCCCTGCAGGGGGACTTCTGTTTCTGAGTGGTAATCGATTGTAGAGCTATTGGTAACCATATGATATCATGTGGTTAACTTTGTGGTCACAACCATTCTTCTTAATTCTCTCTCCTTTTCACATGAGTATGATTGTCTTAGACTATTGATTTTTTTAATGTTGTGGGTAGTGATCCGTGATGCTAGCTGCTATTTACTCTTGCAAAGTTAATAATTATTTAAACAGTTCGACACATGATATGCATATAACTGTAAGCAACTAGCCAAACATTGTGAACATCAAATTTCCTTTGAATTTAAATCGTATTTAACACAATTTATTCAATTCATTTTTTGATTTAGTCCTTTCAGTTACGTTTCTTGAAATACTGAAAACCAGTCTTATCAGTAACTATCTTTTGTTGTATCTGTCTTACTAATTGTCTTTTACCTGCTTATAAGGCCAGCTGGTAGCTGGTAAACACATTGTTATGATCAACTAGACTACATATTTGGCCGAAGACTTACTCGGAGGTACTTTAATAACTACCATTTTACATGAGGAAGGCATATATCATAAATAGATATGTTCTCTGCAAGGTGTATCGCATGTATATTGCATTCCCTGATTGGCCGATTATAAAGTCTTCCATATTTGCGAATATGCCTGTGGCAAAAGAAACCTGTTATGATTAATATCTACACGACAACAACAAAGATTCCTTTCTAACTGTTTGTGCATGTGAATCCTTTTTCTTCATTTAACTCTTTGACGGATCATCAATTTTCTCTATTAACACCTGTCATGCCATATATCTCTTTCTTAAATATGAATCCACACATGTTCGTACTATATACCATACTGTATGAGTTGCTTAATTCTTTTCATTACTTTTTCTGATGTTCTTTAATCTATCATCTGAGCCTGCTTGTGAAATATTAAAACTGGTTTTCTAAAATATATTTATTTTCCCTTCAATTTTGTTTTCTTCTTTACATTGCAATTGCTCTTTGCATATATCCCCAATTTTGACAAATATGTATACCTTTTCATATAGGACCTGGAATGACTTTTAATGGAGTAAATGATACTGGAAGCTATCCTCACTATCAAATGGTAATGCTCTAGATTCTTTCTATCATATGGGGCATAGTATCAAATATAAGCCGAGACTGAGAACGTACCCCCAAATGATTTCATTTTTTCTCCTACCTAATAGGTTAATTGCTACAAAATTCGGTGTCGGCGATGTTGAAGTTAATAAGAGAAGCACACAAAAAAGTACCCAATACTAAGCAGTTGAAACCCGTAGTCCATAGGACCTATCTGTTGGTAGTATTGCTGATTAATAGGTCCAAGGAAATATTTCAACTATATTTGTAATATTCTTTGAAGTTTTTATAATAACATAGTTTTATAGTCTAAAATTCATATTTTATATGGAATACTTTTTAGAAAACATTTTTTGATACGAAAACAAAAATAAGAACAAAGGCAACAAAATTAATATTTTTTGCTAATTTGACAGAATTATGCACTGACTTTATACTTTAAGATTAAATATTTATGTATTTTAAAAATATGTTATTAAGTTTTGAACACTTTAAGAAGCTGCTACCAAAAAATCTGATTCATTGAGTTGGAACACTCGATATCTCCGAGCATGCCAAAACTGAAGGGCCAATAGAAAATACTGACCCTGGAGTTTTCAAACCCTGATTTGGAGTATCTTACTTTACTCTTGGTCACCTGTCAATTTCTTTTAACAGGAACAAGGCAGGAGCTTGTGTGGCCAAGACATTGTATGGTGCGGCATTTCTTGGACTTGTGGAAAACAACTCAAGCATTACCAAGCATTTACCCGTAACGGGACCTCCATTGCTGTAAGCATTATCCATGTTTTCTTTCTTTCTTTCCTTAGCTTTTGGTTTTTCCTTCCAATTTTACGTTCTATAACTACTTTCCAACATTTTCTCCATGCAGACACATTCTTTTGTTCTTGTAATGTCTGAAGAGGAAATTCGCTATCTTGCCTATTTAGAAGATATGTATGAAGATAAAAAAGGGCAGAAGAAGGTTAAAGTGCGGTGGTTTCATCAAAACCAGGAATTTGCTTGCACCATTCCTCCCCCAACTCCACACCCTTGTGAAGTTTTCATCACTCCATACTGCCAGGTTATCAGTGCTGAATGCGTCGATGGTATTGCTACTGTTTTAACTCCTGACCACTATGAGAAATGCATGGCCATGCTCCCCTACTCTTCAGTAGGAGTACGAATTTGCTTTCGCCAGTACAAGAAAAACAAGTTCAAACTCTTTGATCTACGCACTTTACGAGGATATTTTAATCAGGGAATTCTTTCATGCTTAGATCTATGCAGTGTGTCTGGGGATGATGAAGAGTATGGGCAGGGGGGAACCATAAAACATGGAGGTTCCAAAAGGATTAGGTTTGTGAAAGGTGGTCATAACAGGTTTTTAACTCACCATTTGGGGGTCAAAAAATCAGGACATATGAAAACTTTCAAGCAGGCTTATCAGAAACTGAAGAATGATTCGGCCATTAGAAGACCCGTTTCCGTGAAGTTTATAGGGCCTCGGAATTCTTCCACACCGCCTTTTAACATTGACGAGAAGATAGAGATGCTTTGTCAAGATAGCGGCATTAGGGGATGTTGGTTTAAGTGTACAGTTTTGCAATTTTCTCAGAAGTGGTTGAAGGTGCGATATGAGGACTTGCAAGATGAGGATGGTTGTGGGAATTTAGAGGTAAACATTGAACTCTGACGACATACACACACAAATCTTCACTGTAGCCAACTTGTTCATGCAATGTACCTGTTTTCCTCCTTCCAAGCATTTAGTGGAAAATAGTGCACTCCATTAATGCCCCATAATTAACTTGTGCGCCCGCACGCGCACATCTTCACTGTAGTAAGTAGAGGGAAAGGGTGTCTGAAGCAGTCTCTGTTAAAGCGAATTTGTTCATGCAATGTTCTCATTTTTCTCCTTTCAAGCATATGGTGTAAAAAAGTGCACATCATTAAATGCTGCATAATTAACTTTTGGTCAGTCGTGCCGGGCCCCTTCTTACTTGAAATAGTAAGTGAAACATGTGCAATGCTCATGTTCATGACACTCATGTTCATGAGCATTAATTTTGCACGCATATGAAATGGATCTGTTCATATGCCTTGCTATGACGATAGTATCTTTAAGGCACACTTCTACTAATTACAATATGTCAAAATGTTGAATTTATCTTGCTAATAAAGACCATAGATTTTGAAAGATCTTGTACTGCATGGTTTTGCTTCTTGAGATTGATGGAATGCTCTTTCAGTATGAAAGTTGGTTTATCCTTCTCATTCTCTACAATACACACTCATTACATATATATAGTACTCCTATTACAACACGTACATTACCCGTATAATATCTCTAATACTTCTCAAGTTGGAGCATATATGTCACACATGCCCAACTTGTTATTGATGAACTGTATTTTGGCTATCGCAAGAGGTTTTGTGAGAGCATCGGCTAGCTGGTGATTAGTATGAACATGTTTAGCCTCTATCTGAGGAGGCTCATACGGCGTGCCACTAATCTTGTTGCGAGCCACATGGCAGTCAACTTCAATATGCTTGGTTCGTTCATGAAACACAGCATTAGTGGTTATGTAGATGGCAATACATACGCATCAGCTCTTGCTGAAAAATTCCCAACTCAATAAGTAATCGTTTGAACCATGTCATCTCGCATATAAGGTCAGCTATAGCACGATACTCGGATTCAGCACTCGATCGAGACACCACATTTTGTTTCTTACTCTTCCATGAAACTAAGTTTTTCCCAACAAACACACAATACCCAGTGGTGGATCTCTTAGTCGTTGGGCGTCCAGTCCAGTCAGCATCTGACCAACCAGCAGTTCGACAATGTCCACCATTAGTATACAACAATCCTCTGCCAGGGGAGCTCTTCAAATACTGAAGAATTCTCATAATTGCATTCTAATGGCTTGTACGGGATACGTCATAAACTGACTTATTATACTAACTGAGTATGCAATATCAGGATGAGTGATCGTGAGATAATTTAGTTTTCCTACAAGCCTCCTATATCTCTCTGGATCCTCCATTAGGACACCTTGATTTGGCACTAGCTTGGAATTTGGGTCCATAAGAGTGTTTGAAGGCCTACATCCTAGCATACCGCTCTCGGTAAGTATGTCCAGTACATACTTTCTCTGTGACAAACAAATTTCTTGCTTAGATTGAGCAACTTTGATCCCAAAAAATACTTTAGTCGCCCGAGATCCTTAGTTTGAAACTTATATTGAATATGACTTCAGATCTTGAATACCATTATGATCATCTCCTGTAATTACAATGTCATCAACATATACAACTAAAATATTTTTCTTTCCTTGATGATGTCGATAGAACACGGAATGATCATTGTCACTCCTCAATCCAAAACTCAGTGAAACGGCCAAACCAAGCACGGGGAGACTGTTTGAGTCCATACAATGATCGTTTCAAGCAACAAACTTTAGTGGGCTCAACTTTGCTAACAAAAGCGGGGGGCTGCTCCATATAAATCTTCTCCTCAAGAATGCCATTGAGAAAGGCATTTTTGACATCAAGTTGATCGAGCGGCCAATGAACACGAGCAGCCAAGGCAATAATGATCTGAACAGAAGGCATTTTGGCCATAGGAGAGAATGTCTCATCATAATCAATGCCATAGGTCTGAGAATAACCTTTAGCAACCAATCAAGCTTTTAGGCGAGCCAGAGAACCATCGGGGTTTACTTTAACTGTGTACACCCATTTACAACCAACACAACGTTTACCAGATGGAAGGTTAATAAGATCCCAAGTACCATTTTCCTCAAGAGCAGACATCTCTTCTCGCATAGCCTGACTCCAACCAGGATGTGATAGTGCTTCTGATAATGACTTAGAAACCTGGTGACTGTCCAAAGTAGAGACAAAGACATAATGGGCATATGACAAGTGAGCATATGATAGGGAGATCAAGATCAGAATGCTCGCTAGAAGATAGTGTGGGCGCAGTGGAGGAAACCGTTGGTATAGTAGTAGGCCCCGACAGTCGTGTCTCATCGACTTGAGGTGATAGGATAATGGGCACAATGGCGTGATTTGAGGGAGTGGTGTTCGAACGTCATTTATACACTTGAGTGATTGTAGGTCGTTCGGGCATTGCTGGGGAGCACTGTGTTACAGAATTAGTAGAAGTAGATACCACAAGTCTAGGGTAGGTTAGAAATTCAGATTCAGTCGCATTGGAGGGAATTGGGGTTAAACCAGAGGAAGTGTTGGATAAATAAGGTTGGGACTCATGAAATGTAACATCAACAGAGATAAAATGACGACGCAGCTCAGGACTATAACATCTATAACCTTTCTGGGAGCGACAATATTCTAGGAAAATACATCGAATAGAACAGGGAGCTAACTTGGAGTGACCAGGACGATGGTCATGAACAAAACTAATACATCCAAAGATTTTGGGAGGAAGATAAAATGGAAAAGGGTGTTTGACCATCTAACACAGATGAGGGCATACGGTTAATTAAGTGACATGCAGTAAGAACTGCATTTCTCCAGAAACACTGAGAAATTTGTCTATGAATAAGCATTGTCCTTGCCACCTCTAATAAGTGACGATTTTTACGCTCGGCAATTCTATTTTATTGAGGGGTATAAGGGCAAGAAGACTCATGAAGAATACCACAAGAAGACATAAAACTAGTGAACTCAGAAGAAAAATACTTTTTGACATTATCACTTCACAAAATTTGAACATAAACATCAAACTGGGTTCTCACCTCGGCACAAAATGATTTAAAAATAGAAAAAACTTCAGACCGAGCTTTCATTAAATATAACCATGTGGCAGGAGAATAGTCATCAACAAAGATAACAAAATATCTAAAGTCACCGAACTGAGACTGAACAGAGTAAGGTCCCCACACATCAGAATGAACTAAACTAAAAGGTCGACTCGACCGTTTATTGACTTTAGGAGGGTAAGACGTACGCAAGTGTTTACCTAATTGGCATGACGCACAAGAAAACTCCTTAAGAGAAGATAATTCAGGTATCAACTTCTTTAGATTCTGTAACGATGTTAGACCCAACTGACAATGCAAATCCAAAGGCGCACTCAAGCATGCAAATGAGATAGGAACACTGTCAAGCTGATAAAGATCCTCTGACACACGCCCTGTGGCAATAGTTTTCCCGGTCCCAAGTTCTTGAAATGCACAGTAATTAGGAAAAAATGTAACAGAACAATTCAGTGTTTTGGTAATTTTACTAACAGACATTAGGTTAAAGGAAAATTTTTGCATATGAAGAACGTGATTAAGTGGTAAAATGGAAGTAAGGTTTACATGTCCGACCTCCCAACGGGGGAAGTAGAACCATCAGCAAGTCTAACAGGTGGATGAAAGGATCTACTAATAGAGGACAATATATTTGAATTCCCTGTCATATGATCAAATGCACCTGAATCTATTATCCATGATGTTGGAAGTGAATTGGTTAAACATGTGATGCCTGGCCTTGCTAATGTGACGGACGAAGAAGATCGCTGTCGGAAAGCGTGATATTGCTCATTTCTTTGATATTGTTGGAACCGCTGCAGCTCATTCTCAGTCATCTGGACAGTGATTGAATTAGAGGCTACATGTGCAATGTGGCGTGATTGATTGCCTTGAGAGTGCATGATTGCCTTGAGAGTGCATGATAGGGCAATTTCCTTTATTAATTGCTTACAAGCCTCAAATGGGTGTGATATGAGTTTAGATTTCTTTGCGGCGATACATCAAATACCTTGTGTTCCACTCCAATATAGGTCAAATTCAAATTCAATCAACACTTGAATATTTCCGTTCAAGGAGATGATGAGTGTTGTCGGGGGGTGGTGGTGGAGAGGGCCAGCAGTAGGGGAACAAGAAGAATCGAATGATTGGCAGTGAAATTTGGATCCGGCAGTGAAATTTGGACAAAGTCTCAAGTGCAGACCTGAAGAGGATAGATTGATTCACCTGTGTCTGTCATAGGCTGCACAGTAGGTGAAACAAAGGACAAGGGATCTGAGGGTGTTGCACTCTGTGAAATTTGAGAATCAGGAGAGCTAGTTCTGGGAACACTGACTTCAGAGAAATGCCCTCAGACTTCTTTTACCCTTAGGCTTGGGTTTTTCTACCAGCTCTGCGACCTTAGGAGGAGGCAAAACCCATTACAGAGGAGGACGACTGTGATGACTCGGATGACTGAGGATGGTGATGATTCGGAAGATGGCTCTGATACCATGAAAGTTGGTTTATCCCTCTCATTCTCTACAATACACTTATTAAATATATATAGTACTCCTATTACAATACGTACATTACCTGTATAATATCTCTAATACAGTATAAATGGCAAATTGTTTAAAAAAATTATATTTTACAGCTCACTTGTTTTTAAACACGATAGATTACACCAAGTACAAAAAAAATCATATAATGAAATTTCTCCTCTGTGCTGGATTGTTTGATATTCTGTCATGTCATATGGCTGAACTGTAGACAACAAATTTTGATGCAGGAATGGGTTCCTGCCTTCAGACAAGCAGCTCCAGATAAATTGGGTTTAAGGTGTTCAGGCCGCCTTAGTCTTCGACCATGCCCTTCAAGCAATTCTCTTTCAGAAGATGCTACTTTATATATTGGAACCTCAGTTGATGCATGGTGGAGTGATGGGTGGTGGGAAGGAGTTATAAGTGGAGTAGACTGCTGTAAAGATGATGACAGTGTGCAAGTTTATTTTCCAGGTAAAACTAACACTGCTCGTTGTTGTTTTATACTAACGAGGTTTTTACCCAAGCCAGAATTAAAGCTGTAAGTATATATTAACATTGTTACTATAAACAAATAAACACAATTGTTTTCTTATGAATAGATTACCTGTTGGAGCACTATTTATTGTTATTATAACATAGCGAAAAGCCAATAAACCAGCTACTCTCTTCCTTCAACTGACTGACTACTTTGTAATCTCTGGTAAAGAGATAGCACTAGGTGGTGTCGATTGGCAACTCATGAAAGTTGAACCTACTTAAAGAATCTAATGTTAAGAGAGAAAATTAATTCTTTATTGTTAGTATAAATTCTTATTGTCTTGAATCCAAATCTTTAGGGGCTACTATTTCACTTAAATATCAACAGATTCCAGGGCATATAAGAAAATTCACTAATCAGGCAAAAATCAAGAGTAAATCTTGTTGCATGCTTCTGCAATATATTCTGAACTAAGCATGCGATCATGATAAATTTGAAAGCTATGTTTCTTAACTATTTTGAGGAACCAGAATTCCTACCCCTCCCCTAGCCTTAATTTTAACTGTCCTTTAAGTACTTTATCAACTCACCTTCTCTCTCTCTTTCACATAAGCACAACCCCCATCAGTGGCGGAGCCAGACGATTCAAAATGGGGGTTCCAATTTTTTTTTCCCCTGGTATCGACATAATTGAGTCTTTAATAAGAGGTGGATTAGACTTGGGGGTCCCAAATTTTTTTTAACTGGGGGGGGGCAAATAAAAATTTTGGTCTATATTAGGGAGTTTTACAAAATTTTTGGTCTATATTAGGGAGTTTTACAAAATTTTTGGGGTCCCAAATGTCCCCCCTCCCTCCTTCCTCCCTCCGCCACTGACCCCCATATTTCTTTCCATATAGATATGCATGTAAATGAAGATCAACATGGCAATGGTAGGATATACTTTATATTGCAGACCAAGGAGTTCAATGCTTCAATTTTACCTAGCTAACTCGCTGTAGACAGCTGAAATTTCCGATCTCTCGAAATATTTCCAGTCAGGTATTTGTGAATCCTTATAGAGCAAGCACAACCCATGTAATATAAAATCTCTGGCTCACAATTAGAAGGACAACACAATCTTCCACCATGCCCTCCTTTTCATCCATCACATATCGAACTGAAAACTCAGATTATCTACTATTTGCTCGATGTAAGTTGGCTCTATATAGTGATCCTGGAGTTTGAATCACTACTATGTTTTTTGTGCATAAATATTCATATTTGTTAATATCTTGAAAGTGCTGGCATTAAAACAGTTGATAGACCTTTCTTTTAACCATTACTACAGAGGGGTTCTTATTTTCTTCTTATAATTGCGAATTTTGTCTCAACCAGTGGTTGAACCGGTATAAACAGGAATTTACCAATTATCTCCATTACTGAGGGCTTCATCCTGTACAGCTTGTGCTGTATTTGAAGACAAGGGACGTTTTAAAAAGAAAAGACGAGAAATCCCTCTTTATTTTTTTAAACTACTATAAATTTATATTTACCCAAGGAAAAACATAACCATGATATTTCCTGTCGTCATGCCGTCATCCAATGTCTGCTCTTTATTGTGTTCTCCGCAATTTAACTTAACATCTTTAGCTGGAAGTAAAAGTTATATGTTGTTTGGAATCTCAGGTGAAGATATATTCCTAATATGCCCAAGGAACAATTTGCGAATTTCCAAAGACTGGGTAGAGGACCAGTGGATTGATATCAAAGCTAAGCCAGATATTTTATCAACAGTATCTTCTCAAACACCCCAATCAAAGTCAACTTTGCTCCTCCTTGCAAAAGGTGTAGAATCCGGCAGCTCTTCAATGTCCGAACGTGGAGGGATCACCCCACAAGCCAACTCAAACGATGAAGACATGCATATGAAAGCTAACTTGAATATTGGGAGTGGTGACGGTGAGCTTGAATACACAAAGCACTGTGCTGATACTGAACCGAAACCAGATATTTCGTCAGTGATAGCATCAGGCAGTGCCCGTTTAAAAGAAATAATTTCAAACAACAAAGGGAAGCAAATTGAAGATAATGGTTCGGCAGAAAATACTGAAGAGTTGAATCCGTTGAAACAAAAGCAGAATGAAGGTAGCCAGGAAAATATAGATGGAGGCGGTAGTTGAGAGAAGCAAGTACGTCTCTGATTCTGTAAATAGTCAACAGGGGCACAAATGTTCAAATGGAACTTTTACTGTCATCCCAGTTATAGAGGTACATCTTTGACCACTTTACTCTAGCATATGAACGATTTAATGAAGAATGTGATTTCTTTATGGTCTTAACAAAATGGTTGCATCGAATCTATCCAGTATGAATCCTTATTATTGGTAGTTTTGTATTATGAGGTGCGGTATTGGTGTATTGCTGAGGTTGAGCTTTAGATTCTTAGATTCTAATATCATGTTATGCTGCATTGTCTTAATCATTGTTGTTATAGTTCCTTTTTGAGAGCTATATTTGTATTCAAAGCTCATTTTGACAAGAGCTGCAAAATTTAATTTGCGAGTAAAAACTATGGTCTAGTGGTAATCCTCTTTCCTAGTGAGGAAAAGGTAGCGAGACGAGTCCTGCTTGCATTATCTCCAATTAGTATGTGTATGAAGTGAGAGTGGGTTAGTTTTGAGATTCTTTTTCCAGAATAAGGAGCAAATCAGATTTTACTAATGAAAGAAAAAAAAAAAGAAAAAAAATGATAAACCACTTATTTTATTTGTGTAGGATGTACTTAGATAATAAGAAAAACAGATAATGCATACTTATATTAAATTCGAATGTGGAATACTTGTATTCCTATATATAAAAATAATCAGGATGGCATAATTGATAATTGTGTTTGTTTTGAGAAAAAAAAATTATTTATTGATGTGATTTCCTACATTGAGAATCAGAGAAAAAATAATGTGTATAGGAAAGTGAAAACTAAAGAGGAAAGGAAAATTAGTGAGCTATTGAAGGATTATCCAAAATCACTTCACTTACACAAATTGAAAGAAAATCTCAAGAAATTAAGCTCAAAATACAAGAAAACCGAAGGGAATGGAACTTTGAGAGAGGTCCCTTAGATTGGTCACTCCAGTAAAACCCCCGTTCACCTTGTCTCCTTCCCGCCTCTGGTCAAGATCCACGGGATCATCTTTCCCGTCTTTCATAAGGACCAAGTTGGACAGTAGAGGGATTTCGGGAATATGGAAGTGGATTGGTGAGGGAGCATTGATCTGCGATGCTGGGCTGGATTGTAGATCGCCAATGTATTGGACTCGATGTTGGCTACAAGAATATATCCTCGAGCCCCTTGACAAAGATCTTCAGCAACTTGAAACGTGTTTGGGAGAGATCCCAATCATTATATTGTTGGAATTTAAACTCAAACTCTTAGTTTTAATTTTATGTTGAGTCATTATAGTTTGAATAAGCTTGTAACCATTTGCAGATTCTTAGGTAGTTTGTTTCCAGTTAGTTTGTTGAGTTAGGAAGTGTCATGAAAATAGGTTCCGTGGATAATTTCTTTAGGCTAAAGTTAAGGGTTGGAGAAATTCTTGGAGTCTGTTGATGTTTTTTTTCACCTTTATATAGGTGCAATATAAGCTGGTTCTTTCAAGTTCAGATTGAATAAAATTCCTCTTTTCCTCTAAGTAATTTTTCTTGCTACTATCTTTGTTTTTTTGATCCTGTGGTAGAAATTAAAAAGTCCAACTTTTGATTTCTTACATTTGGTATAAGAGCCAGGTTTATCCAGTGTTCTTGTTGGTCTAAGTTCTCTTTCTTAGATTGCTTGTAAGCGTCCAATGATGAACGGGATTCAACCTCAGCTTCCGAGGTTTAGCGGAAAACACTTTGATCATTGGTGTATTCAGATGAAGGCGTTGTTCGGTTTTCAGGAGCCATTCGAGATGTTGAGCTCGGATATGCAGAACCAGTTGATCAAGATGCAGCAGCAACACTTGCTCAAGTTCAGAAGAACAACTTGAGTAACAATAGGAAGAAGGACAAGAAGGCCTTATTCTTTCTCTACCAAGCTGTAGATGAGTTCGTCTTTGAAAAGATCTCAAGTGCAACTACAGCTAAGGAGGCATGGGAGATGCTTCAGAAATCCTACAAAGGCGATGAGAAAGTGAAGAGTGTAAGGTTGCAAACCTTACGAGGTGAATTCGAATCTCTTAAAATGAAAGATTCTGAATCTATATCTGACTATTTTTCCCGTGTTCAATCTGTTGTCAATCAATTGCGGGTTAACAGTGAAAAAAAGGAAGATTTACGTGTTATTGAAAAGATCATGAGATCCTTGACAGGTCGGTTTGATTATGTTGTTGCTGCAATTGGAGAAGGAAGGGATCTTTCAACCATGACAATTGAAGGTCTGATGAGGTTATTATGTGCTCACGAGTACCGAATGAATCAGAGGTCAGCCGAGCGTGTTGAGCAAGCTTTTCAAAGCATGGTAACTTTGTCCAACAAAAGCAGTTCCAGCTGTGGTAAAGGATCAACACAAGACAAGGATGGTAAGAGTGCGAGCCACAAAATTGGTGCCCCCTCTCAGAAAAGTAACTCTAGTTAGCAATTTTCTAGTAATGGAAGGTATGATAAGTCCAAAATTCAGTGTTTTCGTTGCAAGAATTATGGGCATTATCGATCACAGTGTAGAGTTAAATTGCCTAAAGTTAACTGTGAACGTGCTAACTATGTTGAAGCTGACATACAAGAAAAGGAAACCTTGTTGTTAGCTTGTAGTGCTTCCGAAGATGAGCATTTTGGCAATTGGTATTTGGATACTGGATGCAGTAATCACATGTGTGGCAAGAAGGAGCTATTTTCTTGTTTAGACGAATCAGTAGATGGGGAAGTGAATTTTGGAAACAAAGCCAAAGTTCCAATTTTGGGCAAAGGTAATGTTTTCATACGATTGAAAGATGGCTCTCATGAACATATCTCTGATGTTTTTTCCATTCCTAGTTTACACTGGAATTTATTGAGTATGGGGCAACTCTTTGAAAAGGGACTTAAAATCATCATTTGATAATGAGGTTTGCAGTATTGAGAATCAGAAAAATGAATTGGTTGCCAAGGTTAAGATGACTAAAAATTGTATGTTTCCTTTACCTCTACAAACTGATCTGATCTGGGCTTTTAGTGCTATTGTTATGGATACTAACTGGTTGTGGCATTTTCGTTTTGGTCATCTAAATTTCAATGGATTAAGGTTGTTGGCAAAAAAGGAAATGGTTACATGGCTACCTTTGTTGAGAAATTTTAATCAATTGTGTGAAGGTTGTAATCTCGGTGAGCATCATAGGGATTCGTTTCCTGTGGGAAAGTCACGTAGAGCACAACAGCCGTTGGAGCTTGTGCATTCAGATATTTGCGGACCTATGGAGATTGTAACTCATGGAGTTAATCGGTATTTTCTTACTTTCATTGATGATTATAGTAGGAGAACTTGGGTATATTTTTTAAAGCAAAATGTCTGAAACTTTTGAGAAATTTAAAGAGTTCAAAGTCTACGTGGAAAAACAAAGTGGTCAGAGTTTAAAGATACTTCGTAAGGAGTGTACACCTCTAATGAGTTTTCTGTGTTTTGTAAAAATCATGGAATTAAGCATAATCTCACGGCTAGCTATTCACCGCAACAGAATGGGGGTGGCTGAGAGGAAGAACTGAACAATTAGTGAAATGGCGCGTAGCATGTTAAAAGGAAAAAAACTTGCCCAAAGTGTTTTGGGCAGAAACTGTGTCTTGTGCTGTTTATATTTTGAACAGGTGTCCTACAAAGAGTGTTCTGGATATGACACCTGACGAGGCTTGGATTAGTTGCAAACCAAATGTTGGAGCCTTTCGTGTGTTCGACTGTGTTGCATATGCTCATGTGCCAACTGAGAAAAGAAAGAAGTTGGATGGCAAAGGTATAAAATGCATTTTCCTTGGTTACAGTGATAGAAAACCCAACCACGGGTGAAGTTATTGTGAGTGGAGATGTAGAATTCAGTGAAGGTGAAGCTTGGGATTGGACAACTGCTGAGAAGGACCAGATGGGGATTGGTTGGAATGAAGAATCAGTTGGTGACACTCAACCTGAAGTGCAACCACAGAATACAAGCAGTTTAATGCCCGCTAATCCTATCTTGAGTCATGATGGAGCAACTCGTAGTTCATCACGTAGCCGTGTTCTTCCTAACTCTGATGCCAAATGTAGAAAAACAAAAGTTGGACTTTTTAATTTCCACCACAGGATCAAAAAAGCAAAGACATTAGCAAAGAAAAAAATACTTGGAAGAAAAGAGAAATTTTATTCAATCTGAACTTAAAAGAACTAGCTAATACTGCACCTATATATAGGTGAAAAAAATACATCAACGGACTCCAAGAATTTCTTCAACTAATCCTTAACTTTAGCTTAAAGAAAATATCCACAACCTATTTTCATAGCACTTCTTAACTCAACAAACTCACTGGAAACAAACTACCAAAAAATCTGCAAATAGTTACAAACTTATTCAAACTATGATGACTCAATATTAAATTAATAACCAAGAGTGACTTTAAATTCCAACAGCCTCCCTTAAACTCAAACTTTCCAAGGTACACATCCCCATCTTCTCCTTCAACTCGTTGAAGACTTCAGATTTCAACGGCTTTGTGAGAATGTCGGCAACCTGGTCTTTAGACTTGCAAAACTCTACTTCTATTTCACCTCCCTTGACAAGTTCACGAATGTAGTGAAATTTGATGTCAATGTGCTTGCTTCGCCCGTGAAACACCGGATTTTTCGTGAGCGAAATAGCCGACTTGTTGTCACAATAAACCTTCGTAGGTAGTGTTTGCTTCTGATTCAGCTCCTCGCACAACCGCCGTATCCATACAGCTTGACATGCAGCAGAGGCAGCAGCCATGTATTCTGCTTCGGCAGTTGACAATGCCACAACTTGTTGCTTCTTCGATGACCAAGAAATTACTTCCGAGCCAATGAGGAACACAAAACCGGAAGTACTTTTTTCCCGTTCAATATCACCTGCCCAATCACTGTTCGAATACACAACAAGATGCAGCAACAGCACTTACTCAAGTTCATATTGAATCAAATTCCTCTTTTCTTCCAAGTAATTTTTCTTGCTACAGTCTTTGTTTTTTTTTTGATCCTGTGGTGGAAATTAAAAAGTCCAATTTTTGATTTCCTATATTTGCTCATGTGTTGCATGTGCTCTTGTGCCAACTGAGAAAAGAAAGAAGTTGGACGGTAAAGGTATAAAATGCATTTTCCTTGGTTACAGTGATAGAACTAAAGGTTATAAATTGTTCAACCCAGCCACAAGTGAAGTTTTCCTTGGTGAAGGTGAAGCTTGGGATTGGACAATTGCTGAGAAGGACCAGATGGGGATTGATTGGAATGAAGAATCAGTTGGTGACACTCAACCTAAAGTGCAACCACAGAATACGAGCAGTGCAATACCCTCTAATCCTATCTTGAGTCATGATGGAGCAACTCGTAGTTCATCACGTAACCGTGTTTTGCCAGCATGCTTACATGATTATGTTCTAACCAATGATAATGATGTTTCTGATGAGGAATTGGTCAATTTTGCATTGTTGTGATCCTCTCACTTTTGCAGAAACAACACATCATGATGGATGGATTCGAGCTATCGATGCTGAAATTCATTCAATCGAGAAGAACAACACTTGGGAACTTACTTCTCTTCCTCTGGGAAAGAAATCAATTGGCGTCAAATGGGTGTACAAGATCAAGTATCAACCAGATGGTCAGGTGGACCGGTTGAAGGCTAGGTTGGTTGTGAAAGGATTCAAGCAAAAGCCAGGTATCGATTATTATGAAGTTTTTACCCCCGTACCAAGGCTTGATACTATTCGATTGGTAATTGCTTTAGCTGCCTAAAAGCAATGGCAGATGCATCAGATGGATGTGAAATCTGTGTTTCTTAACAGATTGCTCGACGAAGAAGTCTATGTTGATCAGCCGGTTGGTTATGTGAAGAAAGGTCATGAAGATAAGGTTCTCAAGTTAAAGAAAGCTCTGTATGGGTTAAAACAGGCACCACGGGCATGGTACACTCGTATTGACTCGTATTTCCATGAAAATAGTTTTCTTAAGTGCCCTTGTGAGCCTACGTTGTATATCAAATTTGATTCACATGGAAATATGCTTATTGTATGCTTGTATGTGGATGATTTGATATTTACCGGAGACAACCCAAGTATGTTTAATAATTTCAAGGAGGCTATGACTAACAGTTTTGAGATGACTGATATGGGGCTTATGTCTTATTATCTTGGGCTTGAAGTTATGCAGATAGGTGATGGGATAATTGTCTCGCAAAAGAAGTATGCAGCAGATATCTTGAAGCGGTTCAAGATGGAGTCATGCAAGCCTATCAATACTCCAGTTGAAACAAAGCTGCGGTTGGACAAATCTGGTAATGGTAATCTTGTCAATCCAACGTACTTTCGGAGTTTGGTAGGTAGTCTACGTTATTTGACTTCTACTATACCTGACATTACTTTTGGAGTTGGCGTGATTAGTCGGTTTATGGAGACACTCAGCCAGGTTCATTTACTAGCTGCAAAACGAATTTTGCGATATATAAAAGGTACCCAAAGTCATGGTATTTTTTATGCATCTGCTACTGATTGCACTCTTGTTGGGTATTCGGACAGTGATTGGGCAGGTGATGTTGAAGGGAGAAAAAGTACTTCCGATTTTGTGTTCCACATTGGCTCGCGAGTAATTTCTTGGTCATCGAAGAAGCAACAAGTTGTGGCATTGTCAACTGCCGAAGCAGAATATATGGCTGCTGCTCTCTACTGCATGTCAAGCTGTATGGATACGGCGGTTGTGCGAGGAGCTGAATCAGAAGCAAACACTACCTACGAAGGTTTATTGGGACAACAAGTCGGCTATTTCTCTGACGAAAATTCCGGTGTTTCACGGGCGAAGCAAGCACATTGACATCAAATTTCACTACATTCGTGAACTTGTCAAGGAAGGTGAAATAGAAGTGGAGTTTTGCAAGTCTGAAGACCAGATTGTCGACATTCTCACAAAGCCGTTGAAATCTGAGGTCTTCAACAAGTTGAAGGAGAAGATGGGGGGATGTGTACCTCGGAAAGTTTGAGTTTAAAGAGGAGACTGTAGGAATTTCACTCAAACTCTTAGTTTTAATTTAATGTTGAGTCATCATAGTTTGAATAAGTCTGTAACCATTTGCAGATTCTTAAGTAGTTTGTTTCCAATTAGTTTGTCAAGTTAGGAAGTGCCATGAAAATAGATTCTGTGGATATTTTCTTTAGGCTAAAGTTAAGGGTTAGTTGGAGAAATTCTTGGAGTCCGTTGATGTTTTTTTTCACCTATATATAGGTGCAGTATTAGCTGGTTCTTTCAAGTTTAGATTGAATAAAATCTCTCTTTTCTGCCAAGCAATTTTTCTTGCTACTGTCTTGGTTTTTTGGATCATGTAGTAGAAATTAAAAAGTCCAACTTTTGATTTCCTACATATATAACATCTTGTTTCCCATCTCTTGGATCACAGTAGATGGGTGACTCAGTAAGAGTATGAAAATGAAAGGAATTCTGGGAATCCTTCGGTTTTTTGGGACACTGCAAAGCCAGATGTGGTGGGGGTAATAGTGCCATGGTTTGATGGCTGAGGAAGGGTGGAAGAGAGAAGGGGGTATTGACAATTGAATGGTGTTTGAGGAAGTAAGGCGCTAGTTCTTGAAGAGAGAAGAAGGTTTTCACTGGTATTTTGAGAGAGAGAGAGAGAGAGAGAGAGAAAGAAAGAGGGAGAGAAATAGAATGTGTTCTCTTGAAGTATGCCCGATTGATTAGAGGGAGTGTACATATTATTATTATTATTTTCTTCTCCTTTTTTTTCATGCATGCGACCATGCAGGCCTGCAAATGGGCCGGGTCACAATAGCACGTGCATTGCTTGGTTTTTATTTTCAATTTTTTCTCTCTTTGTAATATATGTACACTCCTACTATTAATCAGTAGATAGGTTATTCTAAGGGCAAGAACTTGGAGCTTGCTAGGTATCGTGGTAATTTTGTCTTTTGCTAGTGCCCAAGAGTTCTGCTCTACTCTGCTATCATTCGCCTGTGCCTCCTTTAATCAATCCCCGTAATCGCCTGTGCATCCTCTATCTGTCTAATAGTAGTGAAATATATAAAAATTAAAAAAAATTTAAAATTACTTTTTTTTATTTAATATTTTAAGATATTCGTCCGGTGTATATCTAATATCTAAGTTGGTCCTCCAAAATACACTATTGGTTATTAGGTCCCTCAATTTGAAATAGAGAAACTTTAATGAGAAATAGGTCTCTCTGATTGGTAAACCAATATTTTTTTGATAATACAGATAGATCCTTACGGCTCCAGCCAAAAAAATAATTAGAATAAAAAAGAGTATCATACAACGACCAATTTTACAAGGTGTAAAACTAATTGGTAAACCAATATTAGATCTAAAATATTCTATTAAACTTAAGGATTTCTTATTTTTGTGCTGAAATGTGTATTCCCAGATCAATCTCTCTATCCACTTAATTTTAATAAAATTAGAAGAACAAAAAGAGAGAAAGAAGGAAAAAAAGAAGAAAGAAACAACTTCCATACTCTTAAACCAAATCAGCCCATGCTTGTGAATCAGTTTTGGACACAAGCCATTAGGTGTGTCCAGTGACTCTGATCAAAACTGGGCTGCACTAAATCTTTAGATTGTTATTGTTATTCATGTCCACAATTTTTTTCCCTAACCAAGTTATTCATGTATCTTCGCAAAAATAAGATGATCTTCATAATGTAGTTAGGCAAACAATGCATTGGGTTGGAATATATCATCTTCATGTTTTTCAGTTTGGTGCGAAACTCCAGTGTAATGCAAAAATTCTTTCATTGTGTGTGGTATATGCAGCTTGAATAATTTGGAAGACGAGGTGTGAGTGAACTTTGGAGGCCAGATCATTCTCTGTTACTGGTATAATTTGGTCTTCGCTACATGCAATTAGCAAAGGAGCAATTGGCAAGAGAAAGGTGGAAACAATATTTCATTCGGAGATGCTGCTGCTGATGATATTTGGAGGCAGGCTATGTCCCGCGGAATCCAGTTGTATTTAGTTTTGGAGTAATTAGTCTCTTATGCTTGCTTTTATGGAGAGATGTAGTGAAGATTTATGTTTTTCTTTTTTTCTTTTTTAAAAGGAAATTATGTTTATATCACGTATCTATAAGGGTAATAGTCCGTAATCTAGATTCAGATTCTTTAAATGTTTGGCACGTGGGTTTTGAGGTGGGAAGGAGGGAAAAGTTGTCATATCTTACATGCGAGTTTCTTTGATTTACCTCACTATCTACTTCAAAATCCGAGTTTCTTTGATTTACCTCACTATCTACTTCAAAATCCATGTTTGAGACATGACCTAAGCTAAATTCGGATATAATCATGTAGTGAACTTATAAATTCTGATTGCTGTTGCTATCATTTGACGCATGCATTGCAAATACAATCAAAATGAAAATATATTTATTTATTGATGTGAGCTAGTTTTGAATGCAAATTCTTTTTTTAATTTTCTATCTTTGATTCGCAATGCAGGAAAACAATGAACTTTAAATAAGATGAACTCACCTAGCAAAAGATTTTAAAAGAAATTTATCAAAGAAATTCTCATGTAAACGGTTATGATTTAGAGATTGGCTTCACACAAATATGATGCTAGGCATGACATTATTTATCATGTTTCATACGTTTTGTACGTCCCCATGATACGATACTATATTTACTAGCTGAAGGGAAACTAAAGGGGGAAAACGATACTATATTTACTAGCTGAAGGGAAACTAAAGGGGGAAAATGAAGCCATCGTTCTATTTTACTCTTGGAATTATTTTCATTACATTTCTCTATTTTGGTTCTCACGATTTGAATTCACTTTATCTGAAATATTGGAGTTTAACCAATTTTACTCTAAATTTTTAATTGTTTGTGGATTTCGAACAAGATCCTAACCTTATCCTTTCAAATTTAAGCAGACAAGACTTAGGTTGGTCCAGTGTACCATATTATCAGCGACATCAAGTAAGATTCTCGTCCTATCACATTCAAGTCTTACATCACATTCAAACCTCACAAGCGATAGGACCATTCTTCTTCTCTCTTTCTATCACATTCAAATTCAAACCTCACAAGGAAATTGATACACCCCTAAATAGAGTACACACCTAAATAGAGGAAGAGAAGATTTGAGATGTAAATAAGTGGTAGTGTAGGGAAGTTAAGATGAAGAGTGAAGTGTAGCAGTTGACATGTAATTAAGTGGTATTGTAGGGAAGTGAAGATGAAAAGTGAAGTGTAGCAGTTGAGATGTAAATAAGTGATAGTGTAGGGACTTATGTGTAAGAGTGTTATATATGTAATAAGCACGTGTAATAGAATCTATAAATAGAAGAGAACAGCTCATTCATGACCATGTCTGATTTGAAAGAAATCTCCTTGTCTTCTTGATTCGAGCATGTCTGATTTAAAGAAATCTCCTTGTCTTCTTGATTCTTCTTCATTTCATCCTCTGCTAAACGTCTTCTCTTTCGTTCTTGATTTCTAACCCTCTCTATTACTTTCTACAATTTAGTGCTTGAACTCTTCTAATGGCAGTGATGCGATTTTGATTGCATTACCATTCTTTTCTCTGAATTAATTTGATCGGAGAAAACTCTTTTATAACAGTTGAGTAAGACGAGGACAAAGTTCAACTCCTCACACCTTGGCTTAGAGGTGTCCAAGTGAGAACCCAAATACTACTTATAAGAAAACATAGATACATGGACAAAGTTCAACTCCTCACACCTTGGCTTAGAGGTGTCCAAGTGAGAACCCAAATACTATTTATAAGAAAACATAGATACATGTGTTAATTAAGGAATACACAAATCCTATTAACTATTTAAGAAACCAACCGTTTAGTCATGTACTTTAATTAATCCAGTCGTCGTTTTTTTTAGGGAAAACGTTTTTTTTAGGGAAAAGGTGGAAAATCCAGTCGTTGTTGGATACCGCAATGTCTAGTGTATGAAGAGAATTCTTGCTGCTCTTGATTTCTTGATTGGAAAGCTCCATAGATGATACGTTCAGAAGCTTTAACAGTTTAGATCTTGGTTTACCCACTTTTCCTAAATTCCACAAGATCTTGGTTTGCCCACTTTTCATAAATTTGACAGTTTTTCATATATTTCATAGTCGGCTCTAACTCTTCAACAAGCTATAAGGCGCAACTACCCACCATCCACTGTTGAGTAGGAGTGCAATCTCCTAAGTCTCCATTCTTTCCTTCCAACCATGATAATCTTGTACTCATATAGCTATAGTCTGAAAAAGCGCCCAATCCTTGAAGAGAATTGGTTTCCAGATTGTTTTCATTGTTGTCAAAGTAGTAAACAGTGAGTGTGTTGTAAAGTGAGATTTTCTTGTAAGAGAGAGGGGTTTTCAATGCAGGTTTGAGAAAAATGTTGGAGTTCTTAATCTGTGTTGGATTTGTTTACATATATAGGGGTTTTATTTTGAATGCAAATGTATATCACCAAGTAGGCTTGTAAAAGGGGGCCAGATCAAATTATCACAAATAATACTACTATTAATCAACAGGTTAATTATTGATAAGGAGTATAAGGGAAAGTCCTACAAGCAAAGGTGTCGTGGTAAATATGACTCTCGCTATTGCCCAAGACTTCCGGACTAGTGCTGATCACTTGTGCAAGTTATAATTAATCGATGTTGAGTAACAACCCAAACCTATTTGTTCTGATTTTCTTGTGTAGGCAATAATAGTGAGAATTTGTCGATAGATATGTAACTGTGTGGTCCATTTATGATATGATCAATAGGGGAACGCATGTGCATGCATGACACAACCAGTGTAGTGGTGTATGGATCAATCTACTAGTAGTGAAATATATGAAAAAGTTTAAACTAGTGTAGTTTGGGCACAAGCCCATAACTGCGTGACTGTGTCCAATGGGCTCTGATCAAATTTGCGTTAGAATAGATTGGCCCCAGATTATAGATTATTGTTATTCATGTCCATATGATCGCCTTCCCAGTGTACGCAATTATAGATTATTGTTATTCATGACCATGACCAGTGGCGGAGCCAGACAAATCAAAATGGGGTTCCAATTTTTTTTTCTTCTGGCATCGACATAATTGTTCCAAAAAATCTCTTACTTTACTTTTGTTTTGAAGAATTAAAGTAATTGGATCAAAATAAAATTATAATCAAAGTAAATATTCGAATTAAAATTTTTAGTATCATGTATTTTTTCGCACTTGTACAGTTGTACTCTAAATTTGGTAAGAGTAATACTAATCAAAAATCATACTACACTATTTATACTGTTATAAAAGTAGAGGCTAAGATATATGACTCAAATAAATAAATATACTTGTAACTTGTGTACACACTAGTTTCTTATTCAAAATTTTATCCAATGATTACACAGATCAAATAATAAGTATCACTGTTAATTTTTAGCTCAAAGCTCATACCACTATTTTGAGCCTTTAATAAGAGGTAGATTAGACTTGGGGGTCCCAATTTTTTTTTAATTGGGGGGCCAAATAAAAATTTTGGTCTATAATAGAGGGTTTTACAAAATTTTTGGGGTCCCAAATGTGAAATGTCCCCCCTACTCTCTTCTTCCCTCCGCCACTGTTCATGACCATATGATCGCCTTCTCAGTGTTCACAAAAATGGGGTAATCTTCATGTTATAGAAGTCACTTATATATTTACCACCTAACAGATAATTTTCAAAGAAATTTTTGTGGGCAAATGTCTATAATTTAGAGGTAGGTTTCACACATTCTAGAGCTAGTTATAGAGTTTAGCTTTAAACGAGTAGTAGAGATATTTGTTACTGCTATTGCTAGTCTAATGCATAAAATTGAGCAGACATGACATTTTCCCCATGTTTCATGTGTTTTATGCGTCCATCTTGGTACTGTCCCATTTATTAGTTGAAAATAACTAACATTTATTAGTTGATAATAACTAACTTTGGGTTATATCTATTTCTATTATAAAAACAAGAATAAATCTGTCCGTATCAAATCTATCGTCTATCTTATTTTATTTAGATCTACAAATCTAATTTAGATCGTTAATTTGATCTATATAATATGTTTTACCACTAAAATATACACAACGAAACTCGGCCCAAAACCAACTCCAAGTCAATTATGCAAGCACCTCTCAGCTATATTTTCACTAGCTGCTGCAAAATCTAATCTATAGAGAAACATGCTTCTATTTTCCATCCTAAATGCAAAAATTCGTACAAGTCCCTCTTGGACTTCCAACTTTCACATGAGCCCTTAAAACCCTTTTCTTTTCTTTATAGGATTATTTATTTCTAAATCCTTCCATTGATCAATAGTATTATTTAGGCCCATTCTTGAGCACTCTTCTTGATTCTCGATGTGTTTCCAATCCACAGATCCCAACACCATCCTATGTATATCATGCAACATGCAACATCAATCCACTAAAATTTAAAAAATCCATAGCTCTATATATAGTGATAGCCACTTAATTGAAATTTGTATTTAGTAAAAAATTTAACATTTATTATATATTGTCAGTAAATGTTTTCATTTTTGTAAAGTTACAGGAAGTGAACTTGTAAATTTGCTTTGTTAGATGGAGTATAATTTATGTTTGAAACTTAAAGAACTTGTATTAGAACTTGTATTAACGGCCTGCACTCTAAACAGAGAATCTGATTGATCTAAATAGTGAAAATGAGAGAAAACATGCTATTATTATTTTTTAGAATTCACTACACTTAAAGAAAACTAGTAACTAGAGAACAAACAATAGCCTTATAATTTGTTGGGAGCATAGAAGTGAACTTTTATACATATTAAATTGACTTAGAAGATGTTTCTTAAAACACACCTACTATCAATACTTCAATGCAAAAAAGCTATGCGTAAAATTACTACGCAATAAACTGTTAGAAGAAGAACTCATGCAACATATATTAGTGATAACCGTTCTTAGTTAATAAGGTCTATCCAACTCTGAAACTCAATTAAATAGAAAAGATCAATACAAAATTACTCATAGTTGCAAAGAACGAACTAATTTTTGTCAAATTTATATGTTGGGTCTCTTTATTTCTATTATGTAGTATGTCTATCTTAAAATTCTACGTGCAATTGGATGTTATTGTGAAGAAAGAGCTCCTTATATTTGTAATATGATTGTGGACATTTTTTTCATTATTTTCCCCTAATGAAATACTTATTTACCCTAAATTCAAACCTTAGATTAGCTATACTATTCAGTATCTTCAATATATATGTATATTTTTTTTGTAAACTATATTCAATTTTTTAACAATTATTAGGAGTCTTGTTCACAACAAGAAGTAGCACTATAATAAAGATAAATCCAAATATCTTGTATAATTTATTTTGTATATTTTATTCTAGAATTGATGCCCTTTGAAATATTATTTGAATTTTTACCTAAATGACCCGCTTTTTGAAAGTATTTACCAAACTGACCCACTGTCGAAAGTATTAACCAAAACGACCCATTCGCTAACTCAGTTAGTGATCTTAGTGAAAACAGTGTCGCTAACTGAGTTAGCGAGTGTATACTTAGTTTTTTTCTTCAGTTTTCTTTCCAAGTGGTGAAACATGAAGGAAAAAACAAAGTATACACTCGCTATCTCAGTTAGCGACCCTGTTTTCACTAGGGTCGCTAACTGAGATAGCGAGTGTCGATTGGTAATTCACTTAATACCACACTCGCTATCTCAGTTTCTTCTTCCCCTATCTCTCTCCACACTCCAAAACCCTAATGACCCAAATCTTATCCTCTTTCTACCCAGTATTCGTGTGGTATTTGTTCATAACTCTTGCTATTTGATTTTTGGTTAATTTGATGTAGAGTTAGATTTAGAATTGTGAGTTAATTTGAGATCTAATTTAGATCTCAAATTAGATCTAATTTAGATCGTTCACAGATCTAATTTAGATCGTTCATTTGATCTATATAATATGTTTTACCACTAAAATATACACACGAAACTCGGCCCAAAACCAACTCCAAGTCAATTCTGCAAGCACCTCTCAGCTATATTTTCACTAGCTGCTGCAAAATCTAATCTATAGAGAAACATGCTTCTATTTTCCATCCTAAATGCAAAAATTCGTACAAGTCCCTCTTGGACTTCCAACTTTCACATGAGCCCTTAAAACCCTTTTCTTTTCTTTATAGGATTATTTATTTCTAAATCCTTCCATTGATCAATGGTATTATTTAGGTCCATTCTTGAGCATTCTTCTTGATTCTGTGTGTGTTTCCAATCCACAGATCCCAACACCATCCTATGTATATCATGCAACATGCAACATGCAACATCAATCTACTAACCTTTAAAAAATCCATAGCTCTATATATAGTGATAGCCACTTAATTGAAATTTGTATTTAGTAAAAGATTTAACATGCACTGTATATTGTCAGTAAATGTTTTCATTTTTGTAAAGTTAGAAGAAGCGGACTTGTAAATTTGCTTTGTTAGATGGAGTATAATTTATGTTTGAAGCTTAAAGAACTTGTATTAGAGCTTGTATTAATGACTTGCACAGAGAATTTGAATGGTCTAAATAGTGAAAATGAGAGAAAACATGTTATTATTATTTTTTAGAATTCACTACACTTAAAGAAAACTAGCAACTAGAGCACAAACAATAGCCTTATAATTTGTTGGGAGTATAGAAGCATAGGCGGATCTGAGCCCAAGTAGCACAAGCAACTGCTTTAGGCCCGCAATTTTATAGGGCTCCATATTTTAAAGTATTTACAATGTATGAAAAATATATATAATTATTTTCAGATAAGATTATATTGTATTATCTAAAATTTGAAACAACAATTTGCCTATTAACTCATCTGGTTAGAGTGTTGTGTTAATAACATGAAGGTCAGTTCGAAACCTCATGAGCTAATTAATTTTTCAATCTTTTTTTATTTTTTAAACTTATTATTTTTCACAGTCATACATGTTATTTTACCATTTTATAAATTTAATATTATTTTTCACTTAGCTCATGCATGTCATTCTATGATATTTTTTCAATGTTCTATTATATATCATATTTACCTGTTTACAATAAATTTCTAACCAAATCTTCAAATGCATATGATTATTCTATATTTTAAGCTTCCAACTACTATTCTCATATGCATATATTCATCATCACTTCATTTTGACCATGTTATCTAATATATCATACTTACCTCTTTGCGATAATGTAATCTTCAAGTGCATATACATGTTTGCTTTGTTTGCTTATTTTCCCTTTCTTCTAAATTTTGTATCTGTTAATGAAAGGAATATTAGGGTTGTCTTCAAAAGAAAAAAATAGAAGAGCCATTTGATAAAACCAAAATGTATCTATGAAAGCATTCAAAATAGCATTATAGATATACTTTAATCATGTCAGCTCAATATTTCTCTTAATGTACACAAACTCAACGTGCATTTACTTGTATGTTTTGAACATTTTTTTTTGTTCTATTCTTCTTTAATTCTCTCATTCATCATTTTCATTCTCTCAGACAACATGCAATTCAGAATAAAATCAATGCCGCTTCTTCCTTACAGTTTGTCCGAGTTTTTTTTTGCCAGAGGCATTTCATGTAAAATGCATACGTTATCAATTAATTTTTTTTTGGAAGCATATATATAAATTTATTTTCATTTAAATAGTATGTCCTTCAAGGCTCCAAGTTTGTTTGCATTTAAATAATTGTCATTTTTATTTTATCAACTTACAAAAGGTCCCATTTGAGAACTTGCTTAGCCCCCCCTGAAACTCAAATACGCCCCTGTATAGAAGTGAACTTCTATACGTATTACATTGACT
Source organism: Hemerocallis citrina (assembly GCA_017893485.1). Classification (NCBI taxonomy): domain Eukaryota; kingdom Viridiplantae; phylum Streptophyta; class Magnoliopsida; order Asparagales; family Asphodelaceae; genus Hemerocallis; species Hemerocallis citrina. The sequence continues at coordinate 718,929 of JACEHZ010000731.1, read as the reverse complement.
TAGAAGATGTTTCTTAAAGCACACCTACTATCAATACTACAATGCAAAAAAGCTATGCGTAAAATTACTACTCAATAAACTGTTAGAAGAAGAACTCATGCAACATATATTACTGATAACCGTTCTTAGTTAATAAGGTCTATCCAACTCTGAAAATCAACCAAATAGAAAAGATCAATACAAAATTACTCAGTTGCAAAGAACGAACTAATTTTTGTCAAATTTATATGTTGGGTCTCTTTATTTCTATTATGTAGTATGTCTATCTTAAAATTCTAGGTGCAATTGGATGTTATTGTGAAGAAAGAGCTCCTTATATTTGTAATATGATTGTGGACATTTTTTTCATTAATTTTCCCTAATGAAATACTTATTAACCCTAAATTCAAACCTTAGATTGGCTATACTATTTAGTATCTTCAATATATATGTATATTTTTTTTTTGTAAACTATATTCAATTTTTTAATAATTATTAGGAGTCTTATTCACAACAAGAAGTAGCACTACAATAAAAATAAATCCAAATATCTTGTATAATTTATTTTGTATATTTTATTCTAGAATTGATTTCCTTTGAAATATTATTTACCACCATTTTTTTAAATATTAGTTGTGAAGTATGTGATCAAATATAATTGAACAATAATATCGTGAAATTAACTGGAAAAAAAAAGTAATAGATGTGGAAAAGGGGACAGTGTGAAACTAACTTTTATTCTTAATTGTTTTCTTTTTTTTTTTGTAATTTAATCCAATATACAAAAATGATTAATTTCGAATAAATTATTCCAGATATGTATTCAAAATCATAACAAAAGATTCAAGTGCATAAGCATATTTAACTTTGTTTAATGTGAAAACACAATGCATCATTTACTGATCTGCAAAAAACTTTGAACAGATTAAGAATAAGGTATAATATGGAGAGCTAATTACTTAATATAAAAAAAAATTTTAGTAGTTGGGACATATAATTAATTTAGTGATCATACTGACATGAATTTTCTCAAGAAATTTTATAATTTTCTGCAAATCCCATATTCAATAAGTTCATATTTGTAGGAGTTTTCATGGTTGAATTTATCCATAAGTTAAAACGGGTTAAAATATTCAACTGGCACGTGCACTTGGTGCACAACAAATTTCAACTAGTATATACTAGTATTTTTCACGTGCGATGCACATTTTGATAAGAGTTTGAGGATTTTCATGTGCGATATACATGTCAAGACATAGTTTTGGAGTTAGACTACTTGGAAAAAATATTTTAAAGAAAAAACTACTATATATATACGTGCAATGCACGTGTTTACGAAACTTATAAAAGCAAAACAAATTCACACAAGGCCGGGATACATAAAAGTTGGGAAACTTTCAAGACTCAAAGCTCGGAATACAAAAACTACTGAATGAAATCACGTACAGGCAGAAGCTGTGTGTTTTTTTCACCACCTCTTATCAGTCCCAAAAGAGAACACAATCATTAATACCACACTGGCAATTCTTCAACAAAACAGGGGGAAAAGAGAGAGAGAGAGAGAAGCAGGTGGTGCATGAAGCCCGTTGGTGAGGGAACATCAAATTTGTAATGCACAAATTTAGTGCAAAACACATGTGACATCGATGAATATAACTCCAGTTTTTTTTTTTAATTTTAGTTTTTAGTTTTTAGTTTTTTTTGGAAGTGAATATAAATCTAATTAATTCATAGTACAAAATTCTTTTTTTTATAGTGAAAAAAGTTAAACACGTGCCTTTCTCTTTAAGAGTTTACTAGTAATTTACACGTGCGATGCACGTCTTAATAAATATCTATTTTTAAAAGTCAGAACTTCAGCGTAGCCTGACCTTGAACTTGAGACCTCCTTTATATTAGATATGTACGGAATTGTTTTTATAATGTATGTATTTGTTGAATTTAGTTTCAACATGTATTACACGTGTTTGTTTGGTTACAAAATTAGAGTTTGTTTAGTTACGAACCCTAACTCTCCCATTAAAATAGTAGAGATTAAAAAGATAGAAAAATCAAAGAACCGATTTGGAAAAGAAAAAAAGAAAAAATAAAGAGGCTATTAAAAAACACACACGCACAAAAGAGATTAATCAAACGTGGTCCTTTGCTCCCATTATATAGCAAATATATATTATATATGAAATCGATTTCGCTACACACCAATATAAGTAATAAGCCCTAATAAAGTTGTATGTACAAGGTACGATTTAAACTGACAAATAAACTAAGAAGATTCAAGTAAGCATATCATCTAAACGGCCATGAGATAGATGTATGACTCCACATGCAGTGCATGTACGAAATATCTCTTGTTCCTAACTTAGAGTTGATCAGGCCACAAGAATGTCCCCATCGCAAAAGCCCTCTTCTCTTCAACCGACCCTTCATACCCTAATCCATACTCCATCAACAGCTTGTCCACCCTCCACTCCTCCATCTTCTCATACTCTTCCTTCTTGTATCGTGGGTAATGCACGGGCATCTGAAACCCTCCTCGATCACCAACTATCTTCACCCTATTCACTTCCATCACCTTCTTCTTGTTCTCTTGCACCTCCTCCGAGTCCACCGATTGGCTTACAATTTGCGTTGCAACTGCCCCGATGAACCATCGAAGAGCCATCTCGATCTCTGTCGAGTAGAGGAAGAAGATGTTTTGATTAGCTTAGGCTTGATTCTTGAAACTGAGAACTAGGGGGGTTATTACTGTGTATTTATACTAAAAGTGGGCTCGGAAATTAAAGCGGGATGGATGCCAGCTAGCTAGGGTTTCTTGAGGCCCAAGTAGTCAAGTCGGTTGATCGAAGTTGTAAGCAATTAATGAGTATTGGGTTTAGTTGTGAGTCACTTTTACGCTATAATTGAGTTACCTGAGGGGTGTGCTCGGCTGCGATAATTAATTATAGATGACAATGATTGATTGGAGTTTTTTTTTTCACAATATATATAACTCTTTTTATAAATAATCGAAGAAATTAATGTTATGCCAAAAATATGTAGATAAATATAAACCAAAAATATGTAGATAAATATAAACCTTTTCAACTCATATATAAAACCGCATTACAAGTAGTGGTTCTTATAAAAACAGATCGATGTTTACATAGCAGTTTTATTTTTACAAGAATCGCTATTTATAACAGCAACCCAACTGGTTTTTGAGATGTTTTTAGATCTAGATCAGTGAATCTAGATGGAACTTATGTTGGTTGTAATTTTGGTCTCTTTAAAACCTTTTTAATGAGAAAGGTGACCGGTCATTTTATCTCAGAAAAAAAAAAAAAACGCAACTGGTTTTGAAAAGAATCTCAATGCTTTGATTAAGTCGATTAAGATTACGTGAGGGTTACTAGATCAGGAAAATGTATCTCTACTACTATAATGGGAGAAGGCCTTAGTCTTTAACTCAACCCGTGCAACGCACGTATTGGTAAATTTTTTTTTGCCCTTTTCATTCCCCCCACCCAAAAAAATTTCCCCACGTGCAAATCACGTAATTTTTTTCTTCCCTTTTCATTCCCTCCTCAAAAAAAAAAATTTCCCACGTGCAAAGCACGTGTATAATACTAGTATATATAGTTCTCTAAATTTTTTGCACATAGGCATAAATTTTAACCAAATTCAGATTGATTTGAGTGTGATAATGATAGAACTAATTAGGGTTTATTAATTTTACTTTGATGATAACTACTGTGTTAATCTAGCATGAGAAATTGCACAGATGTGTGGCATATAATTGGCAACATTAATTGACAAGCCACGTTTGTTGTGATTGCATCACTCATTATTTTTCTTCATTATTAATATAGATGAAAAAGATGGTGCTGGTGGATTGATTGACATGCAATGTAACACAATCATATGTTGCCTTTGTTTTGTGTTGAGCGTGATATTTTGATGACATGATTTAGTATGGTCCAATTAATCATCCTAAGTTGTTCACACCTATTAATTATTATTTTGCTGTTTCGAGAGCAATGTAGAAAACTATGTGCTTTGATGATTGATGTGGGTAAAACTCCAGCTCAATTTGAGCCATCTAATTCTCTCAAAATCTGCACACCCCTATAAATCAGGTCTGACTGCCTTTATGGGCCTTTTACTACTTCAGGCCCATAGAAGTTGGTCGACCCGGCCCATTAGGGTTAGAGCGCGCGCTCTCTCTCTCTGCTTATAAATATCATACTCATTTTCCGTTCTATAGGTAATTTCATGCTCTCTACTGAAACCATAGCTCCCTTTTTTCCCCAGTGACTGACTAGATCGTTAGAGGGCCTATTGCCGGGATCACTCCTGGTGTCTCTAGGCGTTTTGCAGGTGCTCGGGGCGGCCAACTACCAATAGCACTCTCCTACTCCTCACCAATCCTCATCTCAATTCCATATCTGTGGTTGAGATCTGTCGCTACCTCTACAAATAACAAGAACTTACATATGTTGTTCCCATCTCTAAATCAGCAGCATCAGTTATGAAGCTTAATTTGGAGTCCTTGATTCTTATATGATGATGGTTAATTATATACAAAAATTACACTATATCTTAAGCTAATATGTAACACCCCGAATTCCAAAATACAACTGAATTCGAGTTCCACAGGATCTTTACACTTTTTTCGTACAATTTTACAAGGAATTTAAAACTTTTCACTTTACATCAGAGTTACAATGAAATCTTTACATTTTACATTTTACAGCGGAAGCAATTTACAACATTTATATAAAAGTACAACAACATTTGAATGATCTCTAAGCATCAGTTCTCCTTTAATCTTTATCAGACCATTTATCCTGCATACAAAACTGTGGGTACGTCAATTTATTCAACCGACGAAAATTATACACGGCCATCCTCTCTATGCCGGAAACAGTATAACAATTCTCATTTCTTAACAAAATCACAAACTTGTTCACAAAACAAAGCTAAAGGGACTATCCTATTGATGTCGTGTCGTGCCGTGCACTTAGTCCTTAATGCAGTTATTATGTTATATGACACTAATGCGCACTTATTCGGATTCTATGCATCTCATACTACATAGGTCCGAGGGCAAGCCCTTAATCGTACTTCATCTTTTAGAGTTCGATCCATCGCCATGACTTAAACTACTACGGCAACTACGGTAAGTATCCTAGATGTTCTATGATCTTCGAGCCCATGTCCAGGCAGTCTGGAGGGAAATTCCACGCACTGACATGACGCATCAAGTAGGCAGACTATGGACAATTCAGCATCTGCCATGGAACAATGACACCACCCGTAGCCACCAAAACACCCCACAAGCGTCGCCACCGGGACGATAATTTCGGAGTAGTGCCCACGCCATGTCATGACGCATCAAGCAGGCAGTCTGTAGATCACTCTCACATCACCAATCCGATGTCCCTCATACTCGTATTTTTCTCTTACTTTCATCACATCTTCACTAGGTATCTAGTCCTTAGTTTATTAGAATCATGAACAAAATCAATTCTCTAGAGTTAGCCCTTCCACTATACCGGTCTTAATTCTTTATTCAACATGACCCAAATCTTGGTCTTTTCATTTCAAATTTCATTTCAATTCATTTCTTTTTCATGCCGGTATGAGGCTTAGCTATACTCTAGTTCTCAATTTCAATTTACAATTACACAAGAATCGAGTCTTTCAAACTCATGAGTTCATTTTTCATGATTACATCAGATTTTCCTTTTCATGTTCATAGCATTCATAATCGTAAAACCTTTCAGAAATTCAGCAGAATAATTCACTTCACTTCAAATGCGATTTCGTGCAAAGGTAAATAAAATTCACTTTTCTAATCCGTCACATCCAATCTCCATTCTTTCTGTTATCAAATCTCTTTCAAGCAATATATATATATGTATTTATTTCACAAAGCAAATTTAGAAATCTGAGATGTTGACAAAGAGTCTGGACAGTCGACTGTTACTCAAACCAGTCGGCTGTTCAGCAGGGTTTTAAACTCGAAAGTACAAGGTACGGGGCAGTTGACTGTTACTCAGACCAGTCGGCTGTTCTGCAGGGTTTTAACTCGAAGGATTTTAATACTCAGGTCGGTCGACTACTATATCTATTCGGTCGACCGATCAGTATTAAAATTTGAAATAAGGAATCATTTCTTCTTTCCTTCGATTCACACAAAATCTTAGTTTAAGATTACCATATGTTCATTTCCCGAAACTAACATACAATTTTATTTAAAGACCCTGGCAACATGCATAGTTTACTAAATAATGTAGAAATCCTTACGACTAGTATTTTCCACACGACCACGACTTCAAAGAAAAAGGTATTTTCCCATAATCATCATTTTTCTACAGAGATAAACATTTATTCCAATTTAGTATGCTAGATTAAAATCAAAAATAACATACATTAATCATATCATTTCATTAAGTTCACCCATTCGTTTCTTGCAATCACACTTGTGTTCCATTTTCATTTTAAATCATAGTATTAACAAAGAGCAATAATTAGTACAAAACTTAAGCATGGTATCTTTCATTCTCTCAGACCAGTCGTCTGTTCAACATGATCGGTCGACTGTGCAGCTAGTTTTTCAATGTCTTTAGTTCTTTTCCATTCATTCAAATTTTCACATGATGTATATAGCATGAGAGATTTTATTATAACAATCATTCAATCAAACTAACTTTAACACACATATAATGACAATTCAATTTCAGCCCTAGCATGATTTCTACTCTAAAAGTCATGAGAAGCACCCACCTTTTTGAAGAAACACGAATAAAAAGCTCCTAGAAAATCCTTTAGAATGCACGAATAGATCCTTCTCCTCCTATGTATAGCAAAACCGAACCTCTCATAGTGTGATTTCCGACCTTCTTTGGATGAACACCCACACAAGAATTCCTCAATCTTTTTCTTCCAAAAACTCTCAATCTTTTCTCACTCTAATTCTTTTCTCTCTTTAATAAATTTTCTAATGTACTAAGATGAGAAGAAACTATGGGGTATTTATACATAATTCTGGGTAGATTGAATGGTTAGGATTTGATCAACTAGTTAGGGATTAAAGGCTAGGATGAGTTAGGGAGTTGTAGCAACTACCCATGACTTGAGAAACTACCTCAGCACTACTCCCATCTCTCCCTCTCTCTTGGATACAATCCGGCCTAATAGGAAAAGTGTGCAATGCACACCCTATTGCATGCACGTGCCACCCTAGTGTCCCATTCTTAAGTTATTCATGCACTAATTTATTAATTGTCTACTATTGAGTCTACACTACAAGTCACCATAATTAAAAGAGAATAAATTAAATGGGTTTACTATTTGGGTTAAAAATCATGGGCTCAAGGAAAAATACTTGAATTAATTATAATGGGCTAGAATTAGATCTAAGATGTTATTTAGGCTTTAAAATAGCTCTTGTAGGAAACAAAGAGAAATAATAAATATATTAGGCTATGAAGAAAAATATTGGACTCTAGAAAAACATATGAAATTATGTATGCAAAAATACATTACGGTCTCAAATCCTCATAAAATGAAATATATACGAAAATATATATATATAATAGATCGGGATGTTACATAATGGGCCTACCCGCTCTCTTCTTTCTCTATTTTGAAATAGAGAAAGGAGAGCAAAAGTAGGCTCTAATAGATGCTCAGCGCGTATAGAAAAATTAGAGTAAATAAAGAAGAAGGAGAAAAAAAAACCCCTAATCTTCTCATCTTACTCTTCTCACCCACTTTCAAAAATTGATCATCTTCATCTTCTCATTCCACGTTCATAAAAGCCCTCTGATTTCACATATGATTTCTTTGTCCAATTCACGCAACTATGCCGAGGTAACAATCCAAAGACCCTAACTTTCTTTTTATAATCAAATCAAAGATAAAAAAATTTATTAGAACGATTCTATTTTTTTTCAGTTTTGTTTTTGTCTAAAATTTTCGTGTTTGTAATTTTTGCAGGTACTATTGCGACTACTGAGATACTTGGCGCACAATTTGGTGAGTCTTTTTATTTTTTTTCAAATTTCGCAGCATTTTTTTGTTAATTGTTTTTTCTGGGTTTGATTTGATTTTTAGGGTTTAGGGTGATTGAAGAACGTGATTGTTATAGAATTGGGGAAAAATTAAGTCTTTGGAAACTTTATGCATTATGATTCGAAAATGGTTTCTCTTTTCATGTGTATTTGTGTAATTCTTCTTTGATTTTATGTTAGTAACATTGTTGTTTAAAATTAAATAATTTTGTAGAGTTTTTTACTCTGTGTAAGTATAAATTTCAAAAATTGTGGCTCTATATGGTAAATGAGATTTGTTTTACCTTTTGTAGGAAATGAAAAATGATGGTTTTAGTTTTTGAATGGTAGAGGGTAAATATCATATTTTCTACAATTTTTATTTTGTTTGAAAATTTTTGGTGAGTTGTAGTATTGTATGTGTGTTTAATGGTGGTTTGAAAGTGTGAACCGGTTAATTTATAGATTTGTCTTCTTTTAATTATATTAAGATCGAAACAGTTAAGGAGTATCTCTAAATTTTTTTAGTTCTATATAATTTTATTACTCTCAAAATTATTTTAATCTCTGCAATTTGCACAGGGTAAGACTACTATACATATACAAAATTATTTTAATCTCTACAATTTGCACAGGGTAAGACTAATATATATATATATATATATATATATATATATATATATATATATATATATATATATACTCCCCTTCGGTTGCACACCACTTTTGGTGAGCACTCCGTGAACACTCATGAAATAAAGACCCTATGAAAAATCCGAACCGCTCATATTGTTCTATATGCCTAAGATAGCCTAACAATAAAAAATCAAGTAATTTGAAGTTCATTTGCCCATCCATCATGTTGTTAGAATTTTCACCCATACAATTTTGTGATGATGTAAATCCTGGGCAAATGAACTTCAAATTACTTGATTTTTTATTGTTAGGCTATCTTAGGCATATAGAACAATATGAGCGATTCGGATTTTTCATAAGGTTTTTATTTCATGAGTGCTCACCAAAAGTGGTGTGCAACCGAAGATTTCTCTCTCTCTCTCTCTCTCTCTCTCTCTCTCTCTATATATATATATATATATATATATATATATATAATAATAATAATAATAATAATAATAATAATAATAATAATAATAATAATAATAATAATAATAATAATAAAAGGGATATTTTAGCAAATGCCCCCATTCAAAATGTGGAAACTAGCATATACCCCCACTATTTTTAAAAACTAAGAAATACCCCTAGTTTGGTCGGAATCGTTAAAATTTCGTTAAGTTAACATGTGACACAGTAAATGACCAAAATACCCCCCAATAAAATTATTTTAGCAAATACTCCTATTCAGAATCTAAAACATATTTGTTTGATTGTATCCATATATGAACTGATTGCACAATCATCAAATTGCACAATATTTTGTGTTTCTCTGATTTGCGAGATGTCCTCATTTGGTCGTTCATTGTCTTTGCATCTAATTACCGAAGTTCTCAACCGTCAATTATTGTAACACTGTAATAGAATAAACATTAGAGATGACATAAGACAAGATCACAAATTCACAATCAAGAAGGTTGATGCCTAAAGGTATCAAACGGAAGCCTTGGTATACTACTTGGATTTTATTGGCTGAAGTCAGATTCCGCTTGCTTCAATTTTCGACGGCAAGTTTTGGATATTGATTTTTCAAACTCATTTTATACTCATTTTATACCATCTCTGCTCGAGAGAAAAGTTGAAATCCCAAATGTTAGACAAATCTCGAAATTTTCACAGCACCGACTAAATAGGATTTTGCTCTTGTGAGAATGGTCCTGCAACCAGCACTCACAAGAACGCAAAACAACAAAGTAGTAAAATTTGACATTAATCCAAATGCTTTCTTTGTAAGCTTGTTGACATCATATCGGACCTGCAGAGCGGAAAGGAGACGGTTCATTCTCTTTTCAGATTTGCTTCAAGAAATCCTTTCTTTATGTAGTGGGTATTTTGGTAATTTTAATGTGTCACGTGTGATGCACGTAAGTTAACTTAACGGAATTTTAACGGTTCTGTCAAAACTGGGGGTATTTCTTAGTTTTCAATAATAGTGGGGATATATACTAGTTTCTATATTTTGAACGGGGGCATTTGCTAAAATATCCCAAAATAAAACACAAAGAAAGCTATCAAGTGACTCTCATTCATTTGGAAGAAAATCAACAGTCTAAATTTTTTCCCCAAAAGATATTTTCCCTCTCAATTGTCCCCCCCCCCCCCCCCCCCCCCCGATTCAAAATTTTTCCCTCAAAACAAAACAACTCCTTCATTTATTACTCTCTCTCTCTTCCCCATCTTTTCTCATTTTTCATCATTCTTTCTCTTTCTTCTCCTTTTTTTTAACTCAGGTTTGTCAACAACAAAAATAAACAGTGAATGTTTTTTTTAGTTATGTAATTTCGGATTATGCTTTTTTTACTATTTAAAATTTTTAATTATATTTTTCTTTCGGATTATGTTTTCATAACTTAATAACATTCACTTCCATTTAATTGCATTTGAATTACCATATTTTATCCGATTGTATTAGACTTCACTGAGTAATTGTTTTAGATAAGAATGCTTCACTGGGTTAATTTTGATTAGCATTTTTTTTATTATGCAATTTCGGATTATACTTTTTTTGAATATTTGGGCATTTGCTGCTTTGAAAGATAGTTTTTTTTAAGGTTAATGGTGGAATAACACCACCCTGTTTCATTAATAAGAGATTAATAAAACAACCCCGGCGTACCGGGGAAAAATACAAAAGTAATAGTGCAGAAAATAGAACATAACACCCCAACAATACCTTGGAAGGTGGGTCTAACCAAAAGTACAAAAGTACAACCAAAAGTACAATAGACCGAAACAAAATACAAAATAGAGGTAGTTGCGGACTGTGGGTTTCCCAATTGTATCCTGTTCCATGTGAGTATCAAGGGCGCCTACCCCTCAGTCCAGTGTCGGTCCAAACTCGATCTCCTCATCATCGAATTCCTCCACCTAGAAGACTCTGGCAATCCTCCCCCTTGTAGCAACAACTGTGACCCAAAAGAAAATAAGATGCATGATATGAGTAAGATTACCAGAAATACTATTATATGAAGCACGAAAATAAAAATTATTTTTGTCTAGCCATAACACCAAAGTAGTTGCCGCAATGGTTATGTACCAAGCATCCTTCATTTCGTGACGAACAAAGGCAAATTTGGGGCCAACCCAAAAATTCTCATATTCGCTGGGGTAGTCACATATCCCTAAGGCCCGTAATGCCTCTACCATAGTTGCCTTACTCCTTTGGCAATGAATAAAAAAGTGATTCAGATTCTCCGTATGTACGTTACAGAATCCACAGTTGGTCGCGATCTGGGATTGTCTTTTGGTCAGGTTCTCTCTGGTGAGGATTGTATTATTGAGCACTAGCCAGAGGAAGATCCTAACTTTAAGGGGCGTTTTGGCTTTCCATAACACTTGTGCCCGACTGGGTCTACATTCTCGATAGTGAATGCGATGATATAGAGACCTAACAGTGAAAGCTCCTTTGGTCTCTAGTCCCCAGCGCATCTGGTCTGGGCCTTGAGCACACACCATCCCGTTCTGTGCAATGTGCGTTTTCAGTTCATTCAGTCGCTACTGTAACCCTGGGCTAAGAGGTCCTCGAAAAGACGGTTTCCAATTGCCCCTCTTCCATGTTTTGGCCACAGATACATTCGGACGAGTCGTTTTCTCATACAAATATGAGAAAGTCTCCTTAAGGGTATGAGCACCACACCATTTGTTCCACCAGAATCTAATGGACCGTCCATTACCAATAGCCGATATAACTGCTGAGTTGAAAGACTTGCTTGCTTTGGCAATCCCTTTCTAGAAGCGAGAAACTTTAGACCCTACTTGGAAGCCTAAACTTCTCGTACCTTTCATCCTAAGGTATGGTTGAATGAACTTCTGCCATCCTTCTTCGCTGTGGTGGAAGACCTTCCACCACCATTTTCCCAGTAGGGCAAGGTTCATGTCTCTCAAGTCGATGATGCCTAGCCCTCCATGTTTCTTCTTCATGCATGCAATACCCCACTTGATCAGGTGGTATCCTCCCCTATTCGAGTTTGCCCCTTTTCAGAGAAATCGCTTTTGGATTTGGTCAATCCTTTGGATCACCCACTTAGGCAGCTCAACGAACGACATGTAGTAAATGGGCAGATTAGACAACACTGAGTTGATAAGTACCACTCTACCCCCGAGGGAAAGCGACTTTCCTTTCCATCTAGATAATCTGTCCTCCACCCTGTCTATGATAGGTAGCCAGTCCGTCTTGGTAAGCTTCCCTGGTCTGAGCGGCAGACCTAAATATTTGATTGGAAAATCGTCTTTCTACAATTCAGTATGGTAGCATGGGTCTGTGCTTCTACATCGGAAAGTGCAATCGGAATCAAAGTACTCTTGTGGAAATTAATCCTGAGACCTGACCAGCCTTCAAAACAGTAGAGCCCTTTAAAGCAAACTGTTTCTGACCTGTTCCCGTTACCAAAGAGAAGGGTGTCATCAGCATACTGAAGAATCGTGCACCCTTGGTTAGAGGTGCTGCTAGCTATAGGTTTTATCCAATCTTTTCTCCGACAGTTTTCTAGCATGTCCCTCAGAACATCCGCTACGATAGTGAATAGAAGAGGTGACAACAGATCTCCCTGCCGAAGACCCTTCTTGCAAGACGGTAGTCTCGGCCGTCCATTAACCGAGATTGCCGTTTTACTAGTGTATAAACATTGTTTGATCTACCTGATCCATTTATCCCCAAAGCCTCTCCCTCTGAGAGATTCCAGCAAGCAATCCCAGTCAACGGAGTCATATGCTTTCTCAAAGTCTAGTTTGAGGAGAAAATTCTTAGAATGGCACGTATGGCAGTGGTGGATAACTTGTTCTGCGGTAGCCACACAGTTCAGGATACATCTGCCCTTAATGAAACCAGACTGGGTGTTGCTAATTAAACTGTCCATTATGCTTTCCAGGCAGATGGTCAGGACCTTTGTGATGATCTTAATCGAGCCGTTTATGAGGCTAATAGGTCTAAAATCCCCCACCTGAGTAGACTCCACCCGTTTAGGTATCCGAATTACTTTCGCAAAGTTGAACATGCCCAATCTGAGGCTGTTGTAGAAGAATTCATTCATCAAAGCCATAATGTCCACTTTTATTTCTTTGCAGAAAACTTGTAAAAACATCATTGGGAAGTCGTCTGGTCCAGGTGACTTCTCTGCTCCCATTTGAGTGATTGCCTTTTCCACTTCCGTCTCCGAAAAGGTGCTTTCAGTGTGGCTAGCGAATGAGCTGACTCGTTCTGGCGGCCCTGCCGGAAATCGTCCCTAAGTGGGATCCTGAAGTCATTCTTCTTCCCAAAGAGACCCTTGTAGTAGTCGTGAAAGGTTTTGGAAATCACATTTTCGTCTTGGGATGTTCCCGTTTCTGTTTGTATTGACATGACTAGATTGGATCTACGTCTTGCACTTGCCACTCGGTAGAAGAAGGCCGTATTCGCGTCTCCCTCTTTGAGCCACGAAATTCTCGATCTCTGTTGCCATTTGATCTCCTCCAGCTTATAAAGATTGGCAATATTTCCTCAGAGCTCTAGTAGCCTGTTTCTTTCGTTTTGTGATAGGACTCTCGTTTCTTCTAATCTCTCTAGCTCATCAATTCATTCCAAAAAGGAATCTTTTGCATGCCAGATAGTCGATAATCTAGACCGATTCCATCTACGCAACCTCTTTCGTAATCTGCGGATTTTTTCACACCATCGGGTTGTAGCGTCCAATCCGGTAGTTGGGAGCGCCCAATTTTCCATCACCACGTGGTGAAAGCCCTAGATTTTTAGCCATGCCTTTTCAAATCTGAACTTCTTTGGCCTTTGAAATCCTTGTACCCCAGCATCGAGTACGACGGGTGCATGATCCGACGTAGGTCTAGGAATAGATTTAGCGGTTGCCAATGGGAATTTAGCCTTCCAATCCATCATACTAGGATCCTGTCCAATTTAGCCGTAATCGGGGATGCTTGCATGTTTGACCAGGTAAATAGCCTGTCATTAATTGGGATATCGATCAGCTCCAGCTCCATAATCACCCTATTGAATTCTTCTCTGTGTCTGTCGCTCGAGCCTTTTCCCCTGTGCTCGTGCAAATCTAGTAATATTGAAATCTCCCCCAACGATCCAAGCTCCTAACCATCGTTGTCGAATACTGATAAGCTCTTGCCAAAAAGCATCTTGATCTATTGCCACATTCGGCCCATAAACCACAATGGCCGTATGCACCCAATTGTCAGACCGTCGCCTCAGTCGGATAGTCAGGGAGAACGTTCCACTATATTCCTCGAAACAGGTGAAAATATCTGGGTTGAACCCAATAGCAATGCCCCCCAAAGCTCCTAAGGATGGGCGTAGCACCCATTCCTTGATTCTATTGCCCCTTACTCTTTTGAGTTTAAACCCGTGTGCGAGCTTGGTCTCCTGTAACCCTACCACCTCTGCCTTGGAGTTCATAATGACGTCTCTAACCATATCTCTCTTACCCCTATCCCCCAATCCCGTAACGTTCCAAAATAGTGTATTCATTGAGGAACCAATTCTAGGTTGATCATGGGTGTGGGACGGGTGTCTTCCTCGAAGACCTCTGTCGACACAGAGCAGGAACCCAGGTCCTTCTGATAGCTAGCATTAGCCCGTTCAATTTTATAACCCCTAATTTTATTGAGCAGTAGAGCATTACGTTCTGTCACACACCTCTAAGCCACAGGTTTGAGTTAGGATAAAAATATCAGAATCTGACATGAAATTTAATATAGAAGCTAAAAAACTTCTCGTACTTCCATCATCGAACTTTGTTGCATTGGCCACCGCAGCCACCTCCAGATAGTCATCTAAGGACTCCACGTGAGCCCTCTTAGGCGTCCGCTGTACCCTGAACCCAACTGCCCTGCTTGACGTTCCAGTACTATAGCCAGACACTGATTCTGGAAAGGTGGATAAGACCATCTCTGGTGAGATCTCTCTCTGTGTATCAGCAACAAATTCACGATCCTCTGAATCCTCATCCGTAAATAAGAACTCTTCATCCAAATTTAAGTGCCCTGCCATGTCTTCATCGCTATCTACGGACTCAGTAATTGCAACCTGAGCCCCTCCTTATGGATCCCTGCAGATGTTGTTCATTGGACCCTTCTGTTGGTCCACTCCCCATAGATGAAACAAGATCCACAAGTGGTAGTTGGTTGACAGTGCTGGACCCCTCTATAGGCCCAATCTTTCTCTGAGTCACGATACACTTATTGGGCCCCACACAAATATTGGGCCCATTCTCACCAATTTCAGACTCCTCCCTCATAGAAATGTCTCCCTGGGGATGCGTCACATGCTCCTTAACCTGCTCCCCTCCACGTGTCACTTCACGATTGGGTGGCAGGTCGGTGGAGACAGCAGGCACTCGTTAACTCCCCCTGCCGCTTCGTTAACTCCCCCTGCCTCCTCGTTCTCTGTGATTACCTCGAGCTCTCCGCTCATCTTTCCATTTTGGATCTGAGCTGCGTCTTCTCCTCAAAAACTCACCACCACCAAATTTCGGAGCTTTCCTTTCTGAGCTCTCACCTCAAAGACCTCCCTCTCCTGAGCATTGCACTCTCCTTGTTTTGGGCCATGGCCGTTGGCTTCTGTTGTCGCCTCACTCCCTTCGAAAATCTTTCCTCTTTCATGATCCCCCTCTTTTAGGGTTGGGACAACAGCCTCCTTCCCCTTACCATTTTGGTTTTCCTTAAGATCAAATATCTCCTCGCTCTTCCTAGGGTCTTGGTTGACCACATGGATCTGACTCATGGGCGCTCTGACTTTGCCACTTTGAGGGTCGTGCCTTTCTGTCCCTTTTCCACTTTGGAGATGCTTTGCTATTTGGGGCTTTGGAGTTCTGATCGAGGTCTCCCACCCGCCTGCCTCCTCTACGCTCAAGTTTGTACGGCTCTGACTAACGGTGAGGAGATCTCGATCGTTGATCCTAGATCCAGATCTGCAATCTGGACCTTTGAGGTCTGAGGCCGGTGAAGCAGCCTCTAGCGGAAGTATTCGCCGTTGTTCGCCTTGCTTTGCCACCTTGATAAGCTCCCGATGAGCCTTCTCAATCTCATGAGCACAATCGATGGTTGTGTCTAGCACTGGTGCTGCCGCCTCTTTGTATGTTCTTTCGTCTCTGTGGGCGTTGTTGCTCCTCTTGACCACCTCCTCCACCTGTGCCTCCACCTTCTCGTGGAGCACAAATTTGATGATGTACGCCTATTCATAAGTAAAAATCTTAGCGAACCTAGGCATGCGGCTGATATCTGGGCTTTTGATGGTGAGTCTGGCAGAGATCAAATCTGACTTTCTCGCTGTCTTCGCATCAATGTCCACCACCGTGGCAAACTCCGCTACAAAATTTTCGAGTGCTTCTATTTTCCAATAGTGGAGAGGTAGATTGTGAACCCAAATTTTGTAAGTCTCCCCTTGCGATCTCTCTGCCCCAAATTGCGGCGACCAGGGAGAGAAACTTGCCTTGAAATGGCCGAAGTCCACCTCCCCCATTCCAGTGATCTCTTGCATTTTAGTTGGTGATGAGAAAGAGATGAGAAATTGAAGTTAACAAATCTTCTTCACAATCCAATCTCTATCTCCCCTCATAGGCCATTGTTTGTTTAGTGACTCTAAAAGGTCACTCTCCGATGGTGCCGTTGGTCACTTTGGCAAATGCACACCACTGCCTAAGCCATCCTTCCTCTTGCTTGATTGTGTTGAGGCAGCTTGCCAGCTTGATTGGGAGAGGGTTCTTCGACGGCCTGCCTCGTGAGACCTCTCTATTTTCTTCCGTCTCCTTCAAAGGGATGTTAGTGCAGACATAAAAAATATGGCCCCAATTTAGACTTTTGAGGTATCTAATCTCCTTTGTGCATTCTGCCCTTATGTGTCCCAAATCTTCGCAATTGAAGCATGCGACTGGCTTCCTCTTTCCCTTGCGTTTCCAGGTCAGTGATCCCCCCTCCCCTCCTTTCTAGTAGCTTTTCCGACTCCTGTGACTCACCTGCACCCATGCCACCTCCCCTCCCTTGTCCCCTTGCTCATCCCTATCGTCTGAGGTATCTGGACCCCCCTCTGAGGCCCTGGTTACCCCAACAATGGACTGCAATGGCATGATTGAGGGTGGGGATGTAGCAGGTGTGGTAGTGTAGGTGTGCTCAATGGGGGGTGGTGAGTTCCGTATGGGGACATTGGGACAGGGATTGTCGCCGTGCTGTGTTGGGGGTGGAGCATGGTAAGTTTGTTGGTTAAGTTGTTGTGGAAGTGGATTGGGTTGGTGATGCGGAGAGAGTGCATGTCTTTGGGTTCGATGGTAATTGAAGGTTTGTTGCTGGTGATGGTGAGTAGAAAGATACTGATGCTGATGTCCGTTTCTGTGTGGAGGCGGTATTGGATGACGGTGGTTAGTTGGTAAGTAGTGCCTCTCCTCCCTACGGCCCTTGCTAAAACCACTTCCCTCGCCTCTCCTGTAATCCTATCCCTAATGCTCATAAGCCCGATGATTGGTGATGTGGTACTCAGCTTGCTCCGAGCGGCTAGAGGGACCCCCTCGTAGGGCCATCTCCTTCGGCTGAGGCGATGAGGCTCTATGATGATGACTGGAGTATCCCAGACATCGTTGGTGGGAGCTATGCTCCCCCACAGTCGAAACTCTGATAGCTTCGTTGCCCTTCCGCGGAGACGTTTGTCGTTGAGGTTGAGGCTTAGGGGAGCGAGTGGTGAGATTCTTAGTTGAGGTCGGCTCCCTCGGGAGAGGATCAGAGATAGAGGGAGGGGGGGATGATCTATGGGAGAGCGGTGTGTGCAGGAGGTGAAGCGGAGGCAAGGTTTGGTAGGTTGGCAGAGGTTGAAGCAAAGGTGGGGGTTGAAGTGTTAGCCGACTGTGGTGGAGTCGGAGTGTGGATCCCTTCAGTAGGCCCACAACCCCGGAGCTCATCTTCGCATAGGTTCATGATCACCAGAATAGTAGAAGAGGAGATTCGAAGAAGAAGAGAGATGAGGAGGTTCAGGTAGACTCATGGAAGATGAGGAGATCCATCTCTTCATGAAAGTACTCCTATTTTTTAGAGTTAATTTTTTTGCTTTGAAAGATAGTTGCAAATTCTTTAAGTGACTCACTTGATCGTGCTTTTATGGACAAATCCATGCTTAATCCTTGTATTTCAGGTTTTTGTAGCTGCAAAATTGTATCTTGATCTGTTTTGCTGCAATTTTACTTCACGTATACATCACAACAAATTTTTTCTTTTTGAATTCATACATAGTTAACTACATAAAAAAAACAAATAAGGAAAAACTAACTCATGCAGCTTGAGGCGTTAACCATAACTCATGCAGTCAGAAAATAAATTGCTACTTATTTTTTACTTCAAATTAAAAAAGAAATCTCTTATGCTCAAGTCACACATAGAAAGGAATTTGCGATTCAAAACTATTATAGATTCACAATACTATTTTTGAATTCCAAGCTGCTGACAAATAATTCTGCAATAGACAAATCAATAAACATCAAGGTGACTTCATAATCCTATTTCAAAGTACATCAATACATCAACGTTTACTAGCAAATAAATATCTATATAAATCATCTCTTACTGTTTACATAAATTTTCATATGTTGTATCGTTCCGAATACGTGCCATAGGCACGTGTCCATGGACATACCTAGTGTGTATATATATATATATATATATATATATATATATATATATATATATATAGAAAGGTTCGGGTGAGAACCATGTCCTGGGGTGAGAACCTAAGGGCCTATCCCAGCCACTCATCTGCTTAATCTTAACGGTCAAGATTTTGTCAATTAAACAATAATATTAATTAATATTTGCATTAAGATGGGAATCCCTTTAATTAAGGAATGAAGATCGCGAAATAAAAGGAATGGAGATCACAGATTATTAGGCAACATATATTGCCTTTTTTATTTTTATTTAAAAGGAATGAAGATCACAGATTATTAGGCAACATGTTGCCTTTTTTATTTTATTTTCAGCCGAACCACAATCTTCATCGGGATGAACAACATTTGTTGCTACGTACACTGTTGCTAAATATTAAATTTTTGTTGCTACGTACAATGCAGTTAGTTGCTATTCAGAAAACATTCAGTTGCTATATGGAAACTGATAGCATGTACAACATAAGTTTGCAAAATGATAAACAAACAATATATATATATATATATATATATATATATATATATATATATATATATATATATATATATATATATATATATATATATTCCTGCTAAAATATGCACTAGTTGTATCTACTTACAATACAGTCAGTTGCTATATAGTGAACGAATTGGTGAAGGAACGAATTGGTGATGATTCTGCAGTTGCTATTAATTTGGGATACAAAATCTTCTCGAATAGCAATTGTAATAATTATAAATAGCAACTGAAATAATTATACAGCAATACCTGACCACTTAAACAGCAACTGTAATAATTATAAATAGCAACTGTAACAAACAATAACTGTAAGGAACGAAATGGTGAATGATTCTGCAGTTGCTATTAATTTGGGAAACAAAATCTTCTCCAATATTTTACGGGAATAAATTATTTCTCTCTCCAGTTTGACCAAATTTGCATTAACCGTCGCACATAAAAAAAGGCAATTTATAATTATTCCTTTTATTTCGCGACCAACATCCCTTAATTAAAGGGATTCCCATCTTAATGCAAATATTAATTAATCTTATTGTTTAATTGAAAAAAATTCTGACCGTTAAGATTAAGCATATGAGTGGTTGGGAGAGGCCCTTAGGTTCTCACCCCAGGGTTGGTTCTCACCCGAACCGACCCCTATATATATATATATATATATGGACTATCTTCCATTGTAAACGCAAATGTCGTGCGAACCCGTGCACACCACTTAACCCGTCATTAGGAATGACGGGCCACTTAATCCGTCATTGAAAATGACGGATTAAATGGTTCGCACGTTCGCAACTGTTACAATAGCGTTTGTAACGGAAGAAGCCTCTGTATATATTGGTTAAGATGATATGCATCTGTCTACATTTAATGTGTTTTGAAAGGTATGTGTTACTTGTACGAAATAAACGACTAATTATATTACATATATCTCAATCATTGAAAGGGTACCGAAATGTTTAAGTGAAATATATTTTTTTCAAAATTTGTGCATGTTTACGTGGAATATAGGTAATCATTTCTGATACAGTTAGACGTGCACATTTGACACCCAGTCCACATATGTGATGGAAATGACCATGTTCATTTGCATGGCTCTCTTTCGATTCAAAATGCCTAAATAAGGTTATCTTAAAATCAGAGGATCTTTTATGGTTTTATTTTATTTCTCGTAGATAAGTAGATTATAACAGTAGAGATATATTCTTAACATTTAATTAAAATAAATGAGAAGACGGTAATAGAGAAAACAAAGACGTGATAAGATCACCATTAGTTCTCCATTCATCCCCAGCTCAATTATTGATTACAGCATATAAGAGCATCCGCGTTATCGTTGTCAACATAATTTGCATATTTAGCAATTAGAAATAGTAATAGAAAGATAAGCATGCTATCGTTATGCTAAATCTATTATAAAAAAATAAAAAAAATCAAATGGATTTTCATCCTCCGTAAAAAAATAAAAATAAAAATAAAAATAAAAATAAATTTTTTTTTCAAAAAAAAATCGTAATAATCATTTTCGTATTAATCCAATGCCAATTTGGTAATAATTTTGTTTTTAATTGTTGGTGAAATGGTGGGACGGAGCGAGGTCTGCCGTCCCATCTTTTTTCCTTTTTTTTAATACTTTATAATGACAACAGTTTTGGAAATTTCTGATTACTTTAAAAATAAAAAAAATAAAAATAAAGAGAGAGACAGAACATCTCCATCCGTCTCTTATAAAAAATTGCTCAAACGGACGAACTTCGTCCGTCTTTTATATTTAGCAATTCGCTAAAGCAGCTGCTAAGTTTATCAAGAAACTGTTCACTCTTATTCTAACTTATGAGTTTTTAGCAATTGATTGTGAACCTATTTTCTAAATCGATTTCTATTTTTTGGTGTTTTTTAAAAACGACAGTGGATGCTCTAATTCAAGTTGAGAATTCCATAATCACTAATCAATAGGTTAATAATGTGGTCATTTGTTTTGAAAATGATGCTTATCATATACTACTCCTCTGTTTTTTTTCTTCTTCTTTTCTTTTTCCTTTTCCCTTTGAAAAGTTTCTAGTCTGTTTGGGCTGAAAATTCCAACAAAATGGGCCGGAATGGGCCAAGTTTTCAGGTCGGCAACTTCAATTTAAGCAAGCCTCTATTTTTATTTCAATTGGATATCTGCCAAGTATAAGTTTCTTCATCTAGTTGAGATATTCAATGTCCGAAGCTCGAGCAAAAAATATTGATTCATTTATGGTTATCGAGGGGAAGATTCTAGGCTTAGTAATCATTAATAAGTTAGACCAACTTTGTAAGTATATCCTCAATATAGAAATCGAGGGTCAAAGTCGAATAAGTTTGAAATATCAAAAAATGAGAGTAAAATTTGTCGAAATTGTAAAAACTTTTTGGATTCCAATTCCAATGAAAAAGTGTATTATATTACATGTTACAATGGAATCTGACGTTCTTATTCTTTTTTATGGAAAGAAATAACAAAAAAATAAAAAGTATGTTGTTACCATTTTGAAAAAGAGTAAGGATTACCGAAGTAATGCCTAAACCTAATAATTTTACAAAATAAAGAGAAAGGATTCCACACTGGTACCTTTCTGCAATGATAAGGATCTCATTTGCAATGGTCTTGTTGAGAAGTGGATAGCGAGATGAAGAAATGTGTTCTTTGATCTTTAAATTGTTTTTGCTCCCCTTGAATAGAAATAGCTCATTATACACAGTGATTCTCTCAATATGCAAGTATCTTCCTCGTTAAACTAAAATCTGCTTAATTTCCTTATTATAAAGGCCCTCACTTGTGATAGTTAATTTACATAACAGCCTCTTAATCCATATTTCGATTATTTCCTCCATCAGAGCAAAACAAGAAAAAAGTTTCCACTTTACAATTTAATTATATGTCAATTTTTTTTAAAGTCATCCATTTCGCAAATACGTGATAGGTGAACAAACATGTCCAAACAACGAATTTTATATTCTCAAGATACAAATTGGGTTGAACAATGTGGATGTAACCCTATTACTCATATTTATATTTTTAATTATATTTAATAAAATTCTTGATTATTCTACTTTACTTTTGGTTATATTTATTTTCATTTCTTTTCTATGGTGTTGTTCTTCTCTCTTTTGTGATTCATTTTACTTTCATTCAACTTTATATTCTCATTCATTTGATCTACAAATTTGTTCTTGATCTCGTCTATTGTTTAAACCTATATCATGACAAATTTGTCTCTTATTAGATTATTTTCTTCCTATTGGATACTACCCAGTCCACCCAAACCCATATTGTCCCTATATAAACACCCTAATTGAACCATAACCCTAATCACCAAACCCTAATACTCTCTCTCTCTCTCTCTAGCCGTCTCTCTCCCGACCCCCCGATCTCCCCCTGCCTCTTCGCTGTCGTCGTCTTTGACTGCCGACGCCGGAGACCGACCGCACCACCCATCTCCCTTCCTCTCTTCCCGATCCCCTGTTGTCCCCCTTGCCCCTAGCTGCCGTCGTCTTGTTCGAGCGCAGCCGCGACTCACCCCAGGCTGAGCCCCTCGACACCCTATTCCATCGAGCAACACAGCCCACAGCGCCCTCCGGTGCTATCGCCGCTGACCCCAACCGCCGCCGTCCTAGCCGCCGTCGTCTCCCTGAGGTGCTGCTGCCGCCGTCTTCCTGTCTCTTGTGTGTGCGCATGTCGTCTCATGCACGTGTTTCGATTGTGGATTCTCATCTCTTTGATCGTTGTGTTCGTAGTTCGGGATCCGTTCCCGTTATTCTATTGTATCGTTTTCGTCGTCTTCATAACAGATAAGTAGCTTGTATGTATTTTTTTTATCATACAAATTAATACCGTAAGTAGTCTAAGTATGAAAATATGTGAACCCTCATGATAATCCTATCTTATTAGTTAAATCGTTGACATCATCTCTTGATAATGAGTAGTTACAATAATTAACACTCGTTGCATGAAACAATTAGATTAGATGACACTTTGACTGTATATTGTTTGTTACACACCGTATGCTATAGATGACAGTTACATAGATGTTTGTTGGATGTATGATCTCATTATAGACCATTTATTCACTTGCCATGCTGATTTGAGTAACCCACATATATCATGTTTGTATGACATCTTAGATTGGACCGATTGTAGTTAAATTGTTGGATAAAATACATAAAAGAATTTTTATTTTGCTGCTGCCCTATTTTGTACAATAATTTTGATCCTGTTAACATCAGTAAAATAAGTAAGTTTGTGAACATGATTTGTAGCCTTTATTTTCTAGTTTTAAGAACTTTCGACGAATCTGCATTCCGATTTTTGATGCATTAGTTATTGCTGTTTTACACCAGTCGTATCGTATATTCCAGATTCTAAACTATATGTATTCTGTATGCAATTTTATTTTAAAACTGATATTAAAAGTAGAATTTGAATTCTATATTTTGATGAGTATGTTTAGATATGACTGGGATCAATCCCTAATTTTTTGTGTAATTAATTATTGACTTTTATATCTCCTTTCATGCTTTCGAAACCAATCGAAATATTTCCAAACTGCGTGTTATTCAGTAAAGAATTATGTTTTCAACCTGACTCTATTCATTTTTATTGAAAATTGTATGAATATAAACTGTAGCCTGATTTGTCTATTTTGCTACCCTTTTGACGGATCTGAATTTCAAATTATATTTTGTGAATTATCTCAGTTTTGTACTGCTATGTCTGAACTTTAAGAATTGAGGTTTTGTTGCATTACTCTGTTTTTCCAATTTTGTTGACCATACTATCTATAATATAATTTCATGATATTTTATATTTTGAAACTAGATATGTTAGGGAATCTTCCAGATTTTTCCCAAATTTAATTATGATGGTTTTTACTTTTTTCATGCTTATAAATAAGATTTTGCATTTTCTGGCTGAACACGATGTCTGTATGAAATGTTGTTTTCAACCCTGTTTCTGTGGCTGATATGTGACTTATATATATGTGTGCTGGAATCGGCAAAGAGTCTAGTTTCTAGATTTTCTGACGGAGCTGGGTTTGCTATTCTGTAGCAATGAGAATCTCGGATTTGGTACATTAGTGTCTTACTGTCCAGAACTAAAAATTTCATTGTTTTGACTATTATGAGTTGTTTTTATCAACCATTGTAATTACTACATCTTAGACTTACCTTTTGTTCATGCCATGCCTTTAGCATGTTGTATTAGTT
This sequence comes from Hemerocallis citrina, assembly GCA_017893485.1. NCBI lineage: Eukaryota > Viridiplantae > Streptophyta > Magnoliopsida > Asparagales > Asphodelaceae > Hemerocallis > Hemerocallis citrina. Next base: position 694,375 of record JACEHZ010000731.1, on the reverse strand, counting down.
CACACATGTTGTTAATAATGAAAAGAAATCAACCCAGAAAAGATCGAGTAGTGGACAATATAGAAATGCATATTCGGAGGGAACTCGTTTTTTCCACTGTTTACTGTGGTACCTACTGTTTATCTCTGGATGCATGAGGGCATGATCCATGATACCCTTTGTTGTTATAACTGTTACTGTTACTGTTTGTCCGAATATATTTTCCTATAGAAGTTCCACTACGAAGTCTTAAAACGAAACTGTTTGCTGTAGTAACCATGTGGCATAATTTAGGACGCATGAAGTGTTACCTAATTAGTTTTGAACATTAGACATAAGAATAACTGTTTACACTGTCGCATCCTGATACTGTTGATTCACTGTCACTGTTGACCCTTACTGTTACTGTTATTCTGCTGTTTATTGTCATCTGTAGAATGTTATAAGTACTACTTTCTCCATGTTAGTATTTTCTGTTTAGTTAGTTTCCCCCCCCCCCCCCCCCCCCCATTTTCTTATTTGTACTGCTTGCGGTCTGGACTTGTATCTAATGGTCGTTATGTTTTCCTATTTTTCTATTTTTCCTTGTAATTGCCATATGAGCAGGTTTTGCTGATCAATTGTCAATTGGAGTTGGTGAGCAAAAGTTTTGAGCTGTGCAATTGGAATTATTTTCTTAAATATTTTGATGAACTATTTATATTTATGAACTGTATTGAGACTTGTATTTGAGCTTGTAGTCCTAGTATTATTATTTTGTTTCAGATCTTGTATTTGTTGAGGTATTTATTATTGTTGCAATAAATATTGTTTGAGTTATGATTGTTTATGCATGCTTGGTTGGAGTATACTGTTATGTTTATTGTTGTGATGAGTCAAGCAGATTCGTACAGTTTATGGATGGTGAAAACTATCCGTTGGGTTTAGTCACGTACCGTATTCTGTATATCTTTTGGGAAGCGGGACGTGACAGTGGATCGTATATTTAGAGGGAGAAATGCATATCCTTCATACACTGTCCAACTGAAAACTATACTAACATAACGAAATATTATACATGAAGAAGAAGAAAAAAACCGAAATAGTGAAAAATATTTCATCTCTTCTTAATTATATATATGTATTTTTTTTCATTCCTAACAACAAATTTTGATTTCCATGACAAGCCATCATTTCTTTAATAAAAATATGCTTGCCATTTACCCAAAAAAAATAATTTAAAAATAATTTAGAATTTCTTTACATATTCTCATGTATCAAACGCACGTGTATTTATAAAGAGTAATGCTAGAGCCACTACCAATTTCACTACATTTCTCTTCACTACCTTAGGTGGCACACTCCAATAGGTAGGGGATGATAGAGTAGGTGGGAGAACTCTCCAATAGGAGTATGCCACCTAAGGTAGTGAAGAAAATGGTGGTGAAATTGGTAGTGGCTAAAGTATTACTCATTTATAAATAAGGAGTACTGGAGTAGTATTGTGGTATAGAGTAGATGGTATAAATGTATGAGACGACTGTGGTTGGCAAAGGTCATTCAATATTTCCAAAGCTCACAGGGCTCATGCGGAGCTCACGTGGGGTGTAAGTAAAACTCTTAAGAATACAGCTAGCTAGCTAGGGTGGGTGGTAAAGTTGCCCTCGAATAACGGGATCGCGCGGGGCATTGTAACACCATTAAATGTTGACGATAGACTACCATATGGAGTAGTACAATTTATATATTCTTCACCGACCCTCTTAATTAACTAAACTAGTATAATGCATGAGAAGGGGGAATAAAAAGAACCAAAAAAAAAATCTACCTACACGTGCGCAACACGTGTTGACACACACACACTAAGGAATAAAAAATTGTTTATTTATTTACAACCCCATCTCTCCCATTATAATAGTTATAGATTTTCATCTCTCTTTTTTAGCGGCTAATTCTTGTGCCTTCTTGTTTGATCGTTGAACTTTGTTTGACACACTTGTATTTTATTGTGTTCTCCGTTACGGATAGAACAAAATCAGGGCCGGCCCTGAGTTCCCGGGGGCCCAAGACGGAAGGCCCAAATAATTATTTTTTGGGACCCCTAATAACAATATAATTTTTTTTATGTGTAAAATACGTGCCTATATTTACAAGGAGGATACAAATTTAGGGGCCCCTAAAATTGCAAAAAATTCGAGAGTCCGAGACGGAGAACAATGAGGCGAATAATGAGGCGAATAATTACAAGGTGGGGGCCGGCCCTGAACAAAATGAGGCGAATAATTACAACCCTAGAGTTCCCGTACCGTGTGCAAGTGTACTAGCTAAGCTTGGGTTCTTTGTTTTTGAGGTAGGTATAGGCTATGGCCATTAAGATGTAGTTGGGTGTGTTAGGATTTTTTAGAAAAATATGACTGAGGATCTTGTTCAGTTATTCAAGGCAATCAACACAAACTATCAAACACATAAAATTATACCCAACACACCAAAGCACAGACAAGTTTGTTCCGGTTGGAACTTTCGTCTTAATCTGGGAGGAAACTCGAAATGTTATTCAACTAGTAAAGATACAAGAATATTACAATTCTTACCACGATCCCCTCTCAAGCCTCACCAGTAAGTACTAGTTGTTTATAATTAGAGAATCACTCAGTCTCTCTTTCAATGAAGTACTATATCTCTGGCTCTTAATGAAGGTTAATAACAACAATATACAGAGATCTAGAGAAACCCTAATTAGATATCTTGATACAATAGTCATTGAATATTTTTGAAGAGATAACTCTACGATAAGAGCCGTACGATCTGACTTGAAGAGCAAGTTGGGTTTCTCACGAATCATCAAGACCCGACCCAAATAATCTATTAGTGTCGCGTTCGGTCGACCGTCTTCCTCTCGAGAACTCCTGGATAGTAGGGCGGTTAATCGCACCCCAGTACGGTCGACTGCAACCTGCTGCTGATTGTTTCTCTTTGGTTCCACTCCGTCTCCGATTATTTGGATTCTCCATCATTTCATCGTCTTCTTATTCAATATAGTATGGAAGACATAAACCAATCAGGGTTGTGGCCTCCGAATTCCCATGTAAGAGCAAGTACCTTGTGGTCAAAGATGAGATATTACTTCCACTATAATAGCTGTAAAAATGTTGTGCAACTCGAGGGTGATGCATTAAATTAGGGAACAGGGTATTGAGAGCAAACCGCATGCATGTGTGTGCACCAATAGGAGCCTGCATGGAATGAACGGACGGTCAGGATGCTTTCTTGTCTGTCCGTATGTAGTACTCTAATTACCCTATAGAAGAGAAAGAATGTTGTCAATCCTCACTGTATACATGACTCGACGAGGTTTGAATCGTGATGTGAATTGTGAAGTCTAACATTAATTCAATCGATGACCTGTATAATGATAGTACTACATTGAATGCTCGAGTTTATTACCCAAAATGTCCCTATTTCTAAAATATTTACCAAAGTGACGCACTTTCGAAACTATTTACCAAATTGACCTACTAGCTATCTGAAATAGTGAGTCTGGTTAAATTGACTTCCTATCCTGAATAATGAGTGTAGGTATATACATTTCAGATAAAAATTGCATGGTCAAAATTTTTCTCTGATAACGAGATCAGTTGAATTAGACTCGCTATCTGAGGTAGCGAGTATAGTTATATATAGTTCAGCTAGAAATTGTATGTTCAAAATTGCTTTTAAAAAATAAGTACAACTACACTTGCTATCTGAGATAGCGTATTTATTTGAACTAGATTCGCTATATTATATTGCACTATATTATATATTGAGTGTAGTTGTATACATTTCATGTTCAAATTAAATTTCTCTGAAAAAATGAGTACAACTGCACTTTGCTATCTGAGATAAAGTCTAGTTCAACCGAACTCGCTATCTCAGATGAGATAGCAAGTGTAGCTGTAGGCAAATTTTCAGAGAGTTGATTTTAGAAAAAAAAAATACAAACCAAACTCGTTGTTCTCAATATTTCAGAGAGTTGGTTTTAGAAAGAAAGAAAAACTACAAACTAAAATCGTTGTTCTCAATATTTCAGAGAGTTAGTTTTAGAAAGAAAGAAAAACTACAAACCAAAATCGTTGTTTCCAACAGCGAGTCTGTCTTTAGAATTTTGTATTTTGAGGAGATTTCTCTAAGTGTTGGAGAAAACCATCGAACTACACTAGCGGTTTAAAAAGCAAAGTCAATTTGATAAATAGTTTCAAGTGGGTCAATTTGGTAAATACTTTCAAAAGTGGTCATTTTGGGAAAAGATTCTGAATGCTGTTGTTTAATGCAACTAGCTCCTTGTTTCAAATATCATCAGAGTAATGCTACATCCACTACTAATTTCACTATATTTCTCTTCACTATCTTAGGTGGCACACTCCAATAGGTAGGAAAAGATAGAGTAGGTGGGAGAACTCTCTAATAGGAGTATGCTACCTAAATTAGTGAAGAAAATGATAGTAAAATTGATAGTGTCTAAAGTATTACTCATATCATTATGTTGATTCGATTATTTCTATACCAATTTGTATACTTATGATTGTAACTATACCTTTTTGGTGGGTTTTACCTCTTGTAAAGCTTTGAACTGTACATACCTTTGATTATAATATATGCGTTTTGATGTGGCTGGAGTCGCGAGACTCTATCCTTTCTCATAAAAAAAAAAAAGATTATTTCTATACCAATTAGTCAACATTGTTAATGAGATTTGATATGTATTAATTGGTGCTTTTTGGACTTAAAATTAAGTTAAGACATTATTGAAGAATGTAATTGTTGGTGGACCCTGGAGAAATATTCCAAAGTAGCGGTAGAGGAAAGAGAACTCGGGCCAAACTGTGTAGTGGTGGAACTAAGTGCATATGTTGTCCGTTCGCTAATTTTGCCAAATTTATAAAATACCCAAAAAATAGTATCACAGTCATTTGCCAAATATTCAAATTTTGGATTAGAAATAGCAATTTGTATAATTTAGCTAATCCGTTCAACAAAAAAGTATCAGAACAAAGATGATCTTTCGTCTCTATCTTTTTTTATTAAAAAACTATCGGACGGAAAATCAATTCTTTCCAAATGTAGTTTCAAAATTCTATGAAATTAGGCCTATAAAATTATTATGCATACACATAAGGATTTAATTAAGATTTAATTATGATTAAATTAAGACTTATTATTCTAAAAAAACTCGCTGGCGGGAAATAATTGTAACACCCCGAATTTCAAATAAGGATAAATTCGAGATTTCACAGGATCTTTACTTCACTTCGTACAATTTTACAAGAAATTTAAAACTTTTCATTCACAAAACATCAGAGTTCCTTTACATTTGGTTTTTACACAGCGGAAAACTAAAAGATTACAACAATGAAATACAACTTGTATAACTTTAACATCATTTGCAACATCTTTAACTTCTAAACAGCAACAGCATATCCACTTTATAACTCCATGAATAGTCCATTACCTGCATGTCAATCTGTGGGCACGTCAGTTACTTATAACTGGCGAAATGTTATACACGGCTATCCTCTCTATGCCGGGAATAGTATAACGATCTCATACTTTAACAAATCACAAAAAGATTGAATGAACATATAAAGTGTCAAAAGTGATTATTCTAAACATAAGTGTATGTCATGCCTTAATGCCTAATGCACACATTTCTAAACTAGGATGACACTAATGCACACTTGTTCGGATTCTATGCATCCCATACTACATAGGTCCGAGGACAAGCGCCTACGTTCTTCACAATACAGGGCTCGATTCCTCGCCATGAAAACTATCCGGTAGCAAAACAAAGTTCAGACTATTCCACGAATGTGAATCCCAGCCTTGGAGTCCACCGCCGGCTGTTATAACAGATTCCACATCGTGCGAACCGTCCCGTATGTGACCCTCTAGCCCAGTATATATATATATACATTGGAGACGGTAAACACAAAACTCATCCGTCCGACTACTCAAGATCTTGGAGTCCACCGCCGACCCGTCCTCATAGTCCCGAATTAAAATATAATAATCCGTCTCCCACAGGGCAACCTCAGTCCACCAACTGGGTCTATAGTCTTGGAGTCCACCGCCGACTATATAGAGCACCCCACTTACGTTTCACTAAGTTTACTACATCTTCACTTATGTGCCTAAATTTTCTTAAGTTCAAGACATGAATAATGTACACACGTAGAATTAGTTTTCCCTCCTACCGGACTTAAACAACAATTACGAGATGGCTCATTCGCCATATCTCCAAATCATTTCTCAAATCTTTTCTTTCAATAATGCCGGTACCGAGGTCTTACTAACTCTAAATCATAAACTTTCATGTACATGAAACATGGGTACACATACCCTTTAATAACCATGTCTTAAACTTAGATCAAAAGATCAAATCCTTGTCACTATTCATGATCTAATTATTCATTTAGAATCTTTATAAGAAAAATAATTCCTTTCAAGTACACAATTTTATCACATGAAATCTTATCATAAATCCAAGCTCTTACGATGTCTCAATTTACTTCAAACATTTCTTAAACAAATAAAAGTACAATCTCCTCAAAAGCACTTCACAAATTAATACTTTACTTTTCTTCACTACAAAGTTCGATTCACAAAAAAAAATATACAAGAAACTTTATATTATCTCTTATTATTCTCCAATTCATTTTATATCAAACTAAATAATTAAAGTTTACTATACTAAAAATTCAATTCATTTCATAAGGTTTATTACTAAAGTTTACTATAGTGCAATATTCATAAAGGAAGAAAACGGAAACTCAGAGTCAAAATAAGTGCTCTGGATTTGATAGGGTTTATTACTAAAGTTTACTATACTGCAATATTCATAAAGGAAGAAAAGGGAACTAGTTTACTATACTAAAAATTCAATTCATTTCATAAGGTTTATTACTAAAGTTTACTATAGTGCAATATTCATATTAAAAGGCATCCTAATCTATTAAAACTCAACCAAAAAAATATTAAAAGGGCTCGGATTTCGAACCTTGCACCTCAGCCCCAACAGAGCCCAAGTCCAGACCCGCTAGCCAATAGTCCATGTGGACTTGGTTGTCATAAAGGCATATCGAAATCCTCAAATAATAACCATTGGGTTTCAGATTAAACGAAACCAAAAAAAAGATAAAATGAAGTTCCAAATAAGACAATAATACATAGTTAATAATTAAAATAGTTACACAGGATAATAAATAAATTATCATGCAATAAGATGGAAAAATACATTTATACCATTTGTAACACCGTATGACATCTTATTAAAACTTATGCCATTAATTAAAATATTGATACCTTCACAGAGTTGTTATATCAGAGCATTGGCAATATTTATCCTCAAAGATTGGCATGACCAACATAACTAATAGTATAATTCAGTCATATACAGTAATCTTTATAAACCCATCTTATTAATTCTAAAGTTTGGCAATATAATTCAGTCATATAATTTCCAATATACAACTCATCTTTTTGAGCTGGTCATAAACCCATGATTCTTATTACAACATTACAGATGGTATGAATTACAAATATAATATTTTTAACTACAAGGGAAAATCTCTTAATTTTCAAGCAATTATATATTTTTAACATTTGTAAATTAACATGCATATTGTTCATGGTGATAACTCATTAGCATGTACTTTTTCTACAATTTGAAAGTAAGAGAACATTCACTTTTATGTTTTACTACTCATTTTCAACACATATAAAAGTGTAAATTAAATCTACTTTTCATATCTTATTCAAAATATACATTTGCCAAGGATGAAGTTCTAACATGAATTATGGTATCAATTCTTACATCATAATTTTCTATTATTTAACCACACACATATTATTCATATCATGTATAATAGCATGAAAATCACCTACAAATCAACATCATCTCATAGAACTAATTTAGAATTTCTAGCATGACATTTCTACAACTAGAAAGTAAGAAACCACCCACCTTGATTGAAGGCTTGAACAATTGAAAGGAAGAACACCACTTCTAGCTCCAAGGGTTCCTAGCCCTTCTCCTCCTAGCAAAAGCTCCAAGCAAGAGAACACTACTCTTCTTATCTTTTCTTTTATTCTTCTCTTTTCTTTTCGTTCTTGCTTCTCTTTTCTTTCTTCTCTTTCTCTTATTTATTTTATTTTTGGTTTGAAAAGAATGAGAAATGAGTTGCTATTTATAGGACAATGCTAGGGACTATATTGCAAAATCTCCCACCTAATAACTTCTCAAATTAATTTCTAACCTTTCATTTTCCTAACTCTCAAAAACCCCCAACTCTTCAACTCACCACCTCTCTTAATCCTATAACCTCCAAAACTATAATTCCTCCTAATCAAATCACACTAACTCTCATATCTCTCTTTCTCTCCCAAAAACCAACCGGGCCACCCAAATTTTGCACACAGCACACTTGTGCTGTGCATGAACCCACTTGTGCTGTGCATGAACCCGTGCCATTCCTATTCAACTTTTTATTACTAATCTGAATATATATACACAAATAAACCCACTCATCCCCATTTTACTTATACTTACCGTGGGCCCCCATCTTCACCAATTACCATATAGTTCCTTTTTATATGTTTCAAGCCATAACACAGCCATCTACTTACCATCTGATCACTATATAATCATCATCTTATACACTATATGAATTATACAACCATATTTCATATCATATATATATTAACCATATATATCTTACTGAATAGTATATACATATACTATTACCTTGTATATATTATCTAATGTATATATTATACTCTTTTGAAAGCTACGGGATGTTACACACACTCCGGAATTTTATTTTAAAAATGAATATACCAAAATACATTTACCGAAAACACGTGCATCGTGCGTAAAATATCAAAATGCGAACATCGACTTTATTGATGAAAAACTATTAAATATAATTGAAAACAGTATAAGAAAAATTATATTTACTAATTTCATGATGAAATCACTACACGCAGAAAGCACGTGCATTATACGTGCAGAAAATCGAAAAATGCATTTTAATCAAAACAAGGGGAAAATAAATTTTTGTTTTATAAAATAGATTTAAATACATAAAAATAAATAATTTATACCTATAGGAAATATTATACGTAGTAGTGGAAACACGTGCATCAAAATACGTAAAAAGCACGTAAATTCCAGGGATTGAAATATTATATTTTAGTTGACTAAAATCAATACGAAAAATGTATGAATAGTACGAATCCAAAATATGTAGTGAAACACATTACAAAATATACGTGCGTAACACCCAGGGGCAAAATTGTAATTTTCAATTTTGCGGGGTGTTACACTAATTTCCTGTCCGATGTTTTTTTAATATTTTTTTAAAAAAATTAATCGGATGGAAAATAATTTCTTGTCCGATACTTTTTTAATAGCTTTTGCTGCAGTGCGTACAATGCAATTTTATAGCAATTTAAGATTAAAAAATACTAGATGGAAGTTGAAGTTGCGTCGGAAGGAAGAAAAAAAAATCAAAAAGTGACAGACGGATCAAGAAGTTTCGTCCCACGGTTTTTTCGATTTTTTTTTTCAAATTTTTTAAAATTTAAAACCATTTTTTACTTTTTTTAAAAAAAAATTTAATGGTCCCCCCATTAGACGGAAGTCGAAGTTCCGTCCAAGGGTAGAGTGGTTTTTTTTATTGAGTAAATTTAATTTCTTGGCGAGGGATGGAAAGTAAAGTTGCGTCGGAGAATTAAAAATATTTTTTTTTTTCAGTGGGACGGAAAGTGAAGTTGCGTCCTTTATAATATGCATTTCTCTCATTTCTACTACCATATATAGCAATCTACTGTCGCTATTTTGTCAAAAAATGTATAAATAGCAAACGACTGCAGCTAATCATTTGCTATAAAATACATTTTATACATAAATAGTATACCACTGCGTGGATGCCCCCCCCCCTCCCCCCCCCGCGCGCGAGCGCGCGCCCGGACACACCAAAAAAAAACCCCTCAAAATTTTATAAAAAAAAAAGAAGTGTAATTGCAGATGATCAAGGTATATATAGAGAATTTTCTCCAGTACGTAGACCCAAGGTATAGTCAGGGTTAGAGCATCTGTAGTCGTTTATGCTAAAATTATCCATATATGGATAAATAGAAATAAAAATTTCGATTACGCTGCACTCGTCGAGAGCTATTTTTTAGCAATCAATACTATAATATTAAGCGACGGCACATGAAGTGCCGTCGGAGTGGACGTCGCTGTCATTCGAAATAGAAAAAAAAAAAATAATAAATTCACAGCCCCTAGGGACGGACGGCACATCATGTGCCGTCCAAGCCCATGTGGGGGTGGCAGCCAATAGAAAACAAGTCATTAATTATAAAAATCAATTCATTAATTAAAAAAACAATTCATTAATTACAACAAACTTTTAAAAAATTACGTAAACATTTCGAAAATTGCAAAAAAAAATAAAAAATTGCAAAAAAAATTGGAAAATACAAAAACCTCAACCCCTAGGGACGGACGGCACATCATGTGCCGTCCAAGCCCATGTGGGGGTAGCAGCCAATAGAAAACAAGTCATTAATTATAAAAATCAATTCATTAATTACAAAAACAATTCATTAATTACAAAAAACTTTTAAAAAATTACGAAAACATTTCGAAAATTGCAAAAAAAATAATCAAGAATTGCAAAAAAAATTGGAAAATACAAAAACCAATTCAGACGGCACTTCAAGTGCCGTCCGAGGATTTCGGGTGGGGAATTCGTTTTTTCAAACGGACGGCACTTCAAGTGCCGTCCGACGAATAAAATATTAATTTTTTCAAACGGACGGCACTTCAAGTGCCGTCCCTCACTTATCGATAAATGCTATATCGATTCTCATTTATAGCAATCTACTGTAGCGATTTATCGATAATATCGATATATAGCAAACGACTGCAGCTGTTTTTTATACCAAATATCGATATTATCGATATATAGATAACGACTACAGATGCTCTTAGTGGAGCTTTCTATTTCATCGGAAGAAAAGGAAAAATAAAAAATAAAAATTGCAACGTTAATAACTATTCAAATATATGTAAGACATTTTTGAATAAAATCCTCGGAAATGTGTCCACCCAAACCCTATACCTATAGGCTATAGAACCTGCACATTAAGAAATACCCTAGCTAGCTAATGTCAAATTCGTAAATTACACCGAAATTAAAACCCTAATCAATATTACCAATCACCTACAACCTAGCTCCCCTATAAAACCACCACACAACTCTCCCTTTCATACCATTTCCTTCCCAATTCCACCATCATGTCTCCTTCACTGCCACGTGTCCTCTCCAAAGCTTTAATCTCCGTGCTCCTCATCTCTCTATTATTCACCACCATTTCCGGTTAGTCACCATGCAACTTTGAATTTTTGATTTAAAACCCTAGTGCTACTAACAAATGTAACATGTATGTCTTAGGTGATAACGCCGCTACGGACCGCATGGGCGACTCCTGTTCAAAAGACGACATCGTAGTCTACCAAGGCGAGACAGCACCGTTGCCGAACGGAATACCAACCTACACCGTACAAATACTCAACGTGTGCTTGTCCGGTTGCGCTGTATCGAACATCCACGTTAGCTGCGGCTGGTTCAGCTCCGCCCGTTTGATCAACCCTAGGATCTTCCGTCGAATCGGGTTCGACGACTGTTTAGTCAACGACGGCGCCGCACTTGAGCCGGGTCAGAGCTTGTCGTTCCAGTATGCGAATACGTATCGGTACCCGTTGTACGTTTCGTCGGTTGCTTGCTACGCAGAGTAGGTACGTAGTTGATGGTAGTTAATGAGCAACTGTACGCATTTGTGGTAATGTAATTCACATGCATGGTAATGTAATGATGTTGGTGTGTTAATAAATAAGAAGAGCTAGAGATGTCATATTGTGTTTATAGTTGGAAGGTGTAATTAATGTGCATATCTTGTGTGGTATTAATGGCAGTAATTTGGTAGTGGTTGTGTCATGTATGCGTTTGTGTTGCGTTGGAGATAGCTGTTTTGAGAAGGCAAAATGGGTGGAGAAAATAAATAGGAGAAGAAGCCCAAGGGCGAGATTAGAGGTGGCAACCGGCCCGGGCTGACTCGCAATCCGCCCACACGAACCCGATCTGCTATAATCCGGTTCGGGTCCGGATCGAATTCACGGATTGATCCGAGTCGAAAAAATCGTGAACTCAACCCGCTCGATCCGGCCCGCCCAACCCGTTGACCAAGTCAAATCCGCCCCTCAACCCGCGGGTTGACCCGTTTGACCCGTGGTTTTTTTTTTTGTCTTTTTTATTTATTTTTTTGTATTTTTTTATATTTTCCCCTATAAATACCCCCTTTAATTCAATCTAAAAATTTTCACACCTTACTCTCTTACTCTCTCTACTACTAGTCTACTATTACTCAATTCAATCTCAATTAAATTAAGTTTTTTCAACAAAGAAGTGAATAATCAATAATATATATATGCATTTTTTCACTTTTATACAGTTATACATACTAGTAATTTACACGTACGATGCACGTTTTAATAATTTCAAAAAATAAAAATAAAAACACTGACGTAGGGAGGATTTGAACCTGAAACCTCATTTTTATTAGTTATGTACGTGCTTTGCACATGTTGGTAGAATGACAAAATGACAATTGACACTAAGGCCTTCTCCCATTATAGTAGAGATTATATATTTTTTAAAAGTGAAGTTGTCAAAAAAAAAAAAAAAAACCAAACAAACAAACAAAAACAAAAACAAAAACAAAAAAAACGGGGCCAACTCGCGACCCGACCCGACCCGACCCGGGTTCGACCCTAATGGGTTCGCGGGTCGACCGGGTCAAAATTTTCAATTTTGAATCCGGCCCGGCCCGGCCCGGTTAACCCACCGACCCGATCCGAACCTGCCCAAGTCAGCCTTCAACCCGGACGGATCCGATCCGGCCCGTCCCAGTCGACCCGAATGCCAACCCTAGGCCGAGATTTATTACTGAATAGCTAAATTGGAGCATGCTTGTTATCTATATTATCACCAGTTAGTCGTGATTTAGTGCATGTTAGATAAGTACAGAATTACAAGCATTGAGGTATTTTACATTGTAAGACATTTAATTTGCAAGCCGAACAACTTTTTGGGGCCATTTAGGCATATTAATTAGTTGTCATGGTTGTTAGTTTTATTTTATTTTTGCATTATTATTCTTTTGTGCTAGTTAATATGTATGTTCGGTGAGGCTTGAGCCTATATTGTTTTGAGTCTTTTGACCATGAAAATGTTGGGATGGGGCGTCTACAAACCACTACAAGACTAACAGTCTTTAACGACGTTTTTTTTCACATTCACCGGCGTTTTTAAACGCCGCCATAGATATTACCAGCATTTTATAAATCGCCGGTGCAAGTGTCGCTGAATCGTGTGTCGCTGTATCTTAGGGACATTTCTCGGCGTTTTTTACGAACGCCGGTATAGGTTAAAACTACACCGGCGATTGAAAAACGCTACCGAAAGTGTAGTTTCGTTTGGAACTTCAGTTTCGGCCATCACCTACACCGGTGTTTTTAAAACTCCGGTATAGGTTACCAGTTCTGCTGAAAGCTACCCCGGCGCTTGTAAATAACGCCGGGGTAGGTATATATTTTTTTAAAAAAATTTTTAAAAAATAAAAATAAATTAAAAAAATAAAAAAAAAATCGAAAAAAAAACCTTCAGCACTCTTACTATCAAAACCAATTGCAAAACTAAAAGAGACCCATTAAAATATGAATGAAGCATAATAGTATAATGTCATAAAATTGTAATCTCATAAACATAATAATGTGATCTCACCACATTCATAACCAAAATATGGAGTTCAAAATATTGAGTCACAAAGAGTGAAAAAGATTATTTTCACTGTCAAATTCAGGAAAACAAGATACTAACTGAGATGAAACTTATACTTTTATAATACTCATGAGATAACTGTCAATTGAAACCACAACATAAGTTCAAAGAGGATTATTTCATCACTAGTCACTCCTCTGTAAATCATAGTATGCAACTTCAGTTACATAATCCATCTCATCATCACTTAATTAAACCAATGAGAAAGAACAATCTCATTTTCAAACCCAAGCAACAAGTATGAACATTATCTTAGAAACTGATACTCATCCAGACATCATGATATAATTGTATAGAAAGTTTAGATAAAATTTTTTCCATCACTAGTCACTCCTAAAAAATCATAGTGTGCAACTTCAGATACATTATCCATCTCATCTCCAAATTCAGACAAAAAAGCAACTCGTGAAGCTACACTTCTAGACAAACCATTGCTCAGTTCTAGACAAAACAGCCTCAAACAATGAACATACATTTGGATCTCTTAATTGAGTTCGAAACAAAGGCAGGGTACAACCTTGCAAAGAACGCACTTGCTCTGTGAAGAAACATGAATGATCATAAACTACAAAATTTGAATCATTTTTTGTTATATGGCTACATAATACATGAAAGGAGCCTTGATTCGAAGCATTTTACATAATAGCCACTAATCACTTACCCTTTCTCATAAAGAGAGCCTTGATTTGATGCACCAGATGACCTCCCTCACTCACTATCCCCCTCCCTAAAATTCTTACAAAAGAATATTAACCAATGCATATAATTTCAAGCATTGTATAGTAAAAGTATCTGAAGTATCTGAACACTAAAGATTAGTGCAAACCTTTGTGAGATTGAGGAACAAGTTCAACCAAGGAAAATTGCCTTAAGTGGCAAGCACTGTCTATAACAATAAGTCCTTTCTATTAAGAAAAGGGGTTAAAGATATGGACACTATTAACACTAGTGAAAATAAGTACATACCTATAAGAAACATAGTGAAAATTGGGTAACCAAATAGAAACTTCATAAAACTTCATAAAACAAGTTAAAACACATTTCATGCAGTATTGCTCATTATATACAAAGGCAGTACTTGTTCATAAAGGATATAGAGGTATTAGATCATTTTTCCTTTAAAAATATGGAATGTATGTCGATGGTAAAAGAATCTGATTGCAAAGCTACAGCACTCTCACAATCAAACCAATTGCAAAGTTAAAAGAGACCCAAATTAAGACCACAACATATGTTCAAACAGGATTATTTTATCACTAGTCACTTCTCTGTAAATCATAGTATGCAACTTCAGTTACATAATCCATCTCATCATCACTTAAAACCAATGAGAAAGAACAATCTCATTTTCGAACCAGGCAACAAGCATGAACATTATCTTAGAAACTGATACTCAAAATCTTAGAAACTGATACTCATTTAGACATCATGATATAATTGTATATGAAGTTTAGATTAAAAAATTTTCATCACTAGTCACTCCTAAAAAAATCTTAGCTTCAGATACATGATCCATCTCAACTCCAAAAATCTAATATATATAAAAGCAATGCATATAAGTATAAACCAAACAAAGAAAGAAACACAAGAAGATTCAATAAATCACTCTCAAATAATCTTGGTTTTGCCCACAAACTTAAAAAAAGATGGACATTTGTCCATCATTTAAAAAAGGCCTGAACATTTGTCCATCATCTCAACCAACCATATCTCATTGTATACAGTTGACCAAGGGTACAAAATGTTATATAGAGTTTGGTAAATTTTACAATCATATGTCAACATGATATTAACCCCCTATGTAAATCAATAGAAATATGTCTATTGAAGGCAAAGAAGCAATCATCGGTGAAATGAAAGGAGAAGAGAATCTCCAACAACTCCATCACACACATCTAAGTTCAAAACTTGGTTTCAACTTACAACAAAGATCAATTTTGTGTCTTACTCACCATACAATCTTAGAAGTTTCAAAGCAAAGCAGTAGCAGTAGCAGCACAATATCTCACATACTTTCAAAGCAACCAATTGAAATGAACAAGCTATCATGAATATATCACATACTTTCAAAGCAAAGCAGTAGCAGCACAATAATGAAATCAATAAGACATCTTTCAAGGTCAGTTACCACAGATTGTAGCACCACAAGATTACCACAGCTCGCTAGATTATCACAAGATTAATTCAAGAACAAACCTAGGGTTTGTGTAGAGGAAGGGGCGACGGCGGGGGAGGGGCGCGGCGATGGGGCGAAGATGGGGGGAAGGGGCGACGGCGGGGGAGGGGGCGGCGATGGGGGAAGGGCCGACGGCGGGGTAGGGGGGGCGGCGATGGGACAACAATGGGGGAAGGGGCGACGCCGGAGGAGGGGGCGGTGATGGGGGAACCGCCGACAGCGGGGGAGGAGGCGGCAACGTCGGGGGAGGGGGGCGGGGGAAGGGATGGGGGTTTTCGATTTGGGAGGAGGGAGATGGAGAGAGAGAGTGAAAAATTGGGGGAAGGGGAAGTAAAGTAAAATGAGAGAAAGAGATGTCAACTGGATATTTTCACTTATCCTTCTAATACACTGGCGTTTCAACGCAAAAATGCCGGTGTATACCTACACGCCGACGTTTTTCACATACGCCGGTGTAGATGTAATACCCTGATTTTCATTTATAAAAATTATTATTTTTATTTTTGGACGTATTGTGCACATGCAATTTTGCAGTATAAAATTTTATAACTATTTTCATTTCATAGACAAATGAGTATATATATATATATATATATATATATATATATATATATATATATATATATGTCTTTTCTAATTGTTTTTATTAAAGCCCATTTTTTCTTAATAAACATAAGTTTCTTTTATAGCCCAATTTAATTTATTTTTGTAAACTAATTTGGCCCATTAAATAAAGGCCCGTGAATTTATTTCTCTTTTAAATACAGTTTGTAATGTAGACAATTTTTATAAATTATTTTTATAAAGAATAAAATGTACAACTTTTAAAATAGAGAACTATTGGAGACACGTGCATCACACGAGCACATGTATTGTGCACTTTGTTTGGCCGGATTGGAATGGGAGGGGAAAAAGAGAAGTGGAGTTTGTGGGAGGTAGTTTTTGGGATCATGGTTGGTTACTACAACTTCCCCTTAAATCCTAGCCTTTGATCCTTAACTCCTAGATTAATCCTAGCACTTTATTTGTCCCAAAATTTAGTATAAATTCCCCCCTCCCCCCTAGTCTAGTTATTCTTGCACTCTTCATTCTCCAAACCTATAGTAAGAAAATACAATTATTAGCAGTACATTATTAGTAGGAAGTGAGAATAAAAGATTGAGAGAGAAGGAATTTTTGTGCTTGCATTCAAGGAGGCCGGCACTTGGGAAGGCTCGGGTTGCACCATTGAAGGCTCGGGTTGCACATCAAGGAGGAGGAGGAGCACTCGTTTGGCAAGCTCGAGAAGGACTCTTTCGTTTAGGAGGTGTTGTGAATCTCTCTCCAAATAAGGTGGGTTGGTTTTCTATATTTCTAACTAGATATCATGTTAGGGGTGATTGAAATGATAATGCATGAAAGAAACTAATAGAGTACACTTAATTGTAAAAATGGACTTGCTAGTTGATTAAATTAATGCCCGATAAGATTGTATGATAACGTGTTATGAATCTTGATTTTGTATGCGAATTGTTTGTAGTTATGGAAATATTGAATTGGGATTGTTGATAATGTCAAAATTGAGTACAAAATGCTAGTAGATGAAATTATTGATTTATGCACTAAATGAACTATTTACTGTAAATTTTTAAGTAGATTGTAATATGGAAAGTTACGTTTCAAAAGGAGAAAAAAATATATTTTGAGACTTGAAAAACCCCGCAGCACAGCCAACTGGTCATATGTACCAGTCGACTGTCCTGATCATTTGATTTCGAGTTTAAAAATACTGCGGAACAGCCGACTGATCACATTTAACAGTCGACTGCCCTGACCTTCTTATTTTCAAAATTTTGCATTGTTGCGGAACAGCTGACTGACTTTATTCGACAGTCGACTTCCCGGAAGTTTCAAGTAAATCTGTCTTTTTTGAGATAATTTATATGACTTGCGGCCCAGTATAAATGAGAATTTAAGACTGTTTTATAAGGAGGAATTTATTTTAATTATTAACTTTTTTTTGAAACTATGATTTCTTACTCGTATAATTTTATAAAAATGTGATTTCACAAGGTGAATAAGATGAGTATTAAAAAGGAAATTTGGTTAGAGAAAATATAAAATGTGATTTTTTATATGAGTTATTTTGCTAAAGAATGGTGTGACAATGGTGATTTGTGGATATTCACTTTGAATAGATGTTTCGTATTATGACCTTAATGTGGAAATAAATATTGGTTATGGAATGCATGATTTAGAATTGAACTCCACGTGTGATAATTGATTCATAAAAAGATTGGAAATCATGTTATTGAAAAAGAGAAATGTTCTTGATTATGACAAACTCAGATATGTGAATTTGTGAATTGAAATTGAAAATTAGGGTGTAGCCAAAACTCACGCCGGCAAGTGAAAGTGATGAGATATGATTATTGAAATTGAACGGACCAAGTTTGGGTCAATGTGAAATGAAAGAAAATATGACCGGTATTAGTGAGAGGGCTAACTCTAAGAGATTAATTTTGTTCATGATTTCATTAAATTAAGAATTAGTACATAGTGAAGAAGTAATGAAAGTGAGAAAAATACAAGTATGAGGGTCTCGAGTTTACGATGTGGATGTGATTCACAGTTTGTCTTCACGATGCGTCGTGACATGACGTGGGCACTACTCCAGAATTATCGGGATCTTGGCGATGCTTGTGGGGTGTTTGGTGACTGCGAGAGGATCGTGTGCCATGAAGGAGGCTGAATTGTCCATAAATAGTCTTCACGATGCGTCATGACATGACGTGGGATTCCCCTCCAGTTTTTCTGTGCATGAGCTCGTACTCATAGGAAATCTAGGATACTTACTGTAGTTACAGTAGTAGATTAAATCATGACGAGAGATTGAACCCTACAAGATGAAGAACGATTAAGAGGCTTGCCCTCGGACCTATGTAGTATGGGATGCATAGAATCCGAACATGTGCGCATTAGTGTCATGTAATATAAATAATTGCATTAAGGACTAAGTGCACAATCACAACACGACATCAATAGGGTACTCCCCTTAGTTTGATATGTGAACAAGTTTGTGTTTGTTAAATATGAAAAATCAATTATACTGTTTCCAGCATAGAGAGGATGGCCGTGTATAATATTCGTCGGTTGAATAAACTGACGTACCCACAGTTTTGTATGCAGGGTAAATGACATGATAAAGATTAAAGGAGAACTGATGCTTAGAGATTATTCAAATGTTGTTGTACTTTTACATAAATGTTGTAAATTTGCTTCTGCTGTAGAATGCAAAGTGTAAGGCTTTCTTGTAACTCTGATGTAAAGTGAAACGTTTTAAATTTCTTGTAAAATTGTACGAAAGAAGTGTAAAGATCCTGTGGAATCTTGAATTCAGTTGTACTTTGGAATTCGGGGTGTTACAGTAGAGTTGGATTTTTTGTTCCTTTACATTAACTGGTTTCTACAGCGGCGTTTCTAACAAAATGCCGGAGTAGAAACACCGGTGTAAAACTATTTTCTTGTAGTGAACGCCCCGGTGGCACAACAAAACTAAATAGAGTAATGAGTAAGTTGAAATAAATGAGATGAATCAGTTGAGCAAGCAAGCAAATATGATCCACCAATCCAAATACAAAGATAACGAGGATTTATCCCGGCTAACTTTGCTTAATCCTGGGAGAAATATAGAGAGATCTGATATTCAACTAGAAGAGATTACAAGAAGTTAATGATTCACTCAATATAAAGAATTAAACTGACTCTCCAATAACTATCTCTCTCTCTAGCCACTCTTTGCAATGGAAAAAATAATTTATGAAGTACTTGTCTCTCATATTGGAAGCTACAACAATATATGGAAGAAAAATAAAGAAAACCCTAGGTTAATCTTGATTCTCAGTCGTCCGATATAACATGGAAAATGGGTAACTGAATAGGACCTGTATATGATCTGACGTAGAGTTGAAGATTTGGATGAAACGACCTAACAAATCGAGATCCAAAACGAACACAACGCAGCGCACGGTCGACCGTCGGAATAATTTTCTCTTCTAATGCATTCGATCTATTGACAATGAACCAGAGTAGTCAGCTATGTGATTTTCCGACAAACTCACCGCATCAATTTTTTCAAGAAATCTGCATGACCTCGTTCGCCAATGATAGTCAGATTAGACTTATGGCTCTTTCATGAATATATTCTCAAACATCCTCCTTCATATCGGATGACTTTTCTTTCTTCTTAACGGCTAACTGCAAATGTTCTTGAACAAGGACATCATATATGTCAACCTTCTAAAGATTTAAATTGATTTTTCCATCGAACTGCTTGATCTTCAAAAGACCGTGATCTGTCATCTTAACCAAGGGACTAGGCAACCTGAAGCTAGCTCTGATACCACTTTGGTTGGATGGTGTGTCTACAAACACCCTGATGGTGCCGCGAAACTAAATAGAGTAATGAGGATGTCAAAGTAGATGAGACGAATCAATTGAGCAAGCAAGCAAATATGATCCACCAATCCAAATACAAACACAAAGATGATTTATCCTGGTTAGTTTTTGCTTAATCCGGAGGGAAATATAAGGAGGTCTGATATTCAACTAGAAGAAATTATAAGGAGTTAATGATTCAATCAATACAAGAAATTAAACTCACTCACCAAGAACTATCTCTTCCTCTCAAACCTCTCTTTACAATGGAGAAAATAATCTATAAAGTACCTGCCTCTCATATTGGAGGCTATAACAATATATAGAAGAAGAATAAATAGAACCCTAGGGGGCGTTTGGTACACGGATGGGAAAATTCATAAGAATGAAATGATTCTCGGGAATGTGATGGTGGGAATGAAGATTCCCGGAAATGTTGTATTATCGCGTTTGGTATAGTATATTGCATTTTCGGAAATCCTTTATTATTGTAATTTTTTATTCTAGTTTTTTGTTTTTTTTTTTATGTTTGTTATGAAAATCACATAAGAATGCTCAAATCTCATGATTTTAGGGATAAATATAATTTTTTATTCTAGTTTTTTTTGTTAATTTATTGTTTGTTATGGAAATCCCATGGGAATCCTCAAATTCAATAGTTTTTGGGGGGAATGAAAATCCTTCTCAACAAAGTATTTTAATTCCCTTGGGAATCTATCATTCCTTCTAAAAATATGCTTGTCACATACCAAACAAGGTAATCTAAGAGGGAATATGGGATTCCCTTCCACATTCCTACGTACCAAACGCCCCCCTAGATTAATCTTGATTCTTAGTCATCCGATATAATCTGGAGAAGAATTAACTAAATGGGAGTCGTACGATCTGACTTGGAGTTGAAAATTTGGCTGAAACGATCAAAAAATCGAGGCACAAAATGAATACAACGCCGCGCACGGTCGACCGTCCCTCTCTCAACCAAACCCCTGTACAATAGCGGTCGGGTATGCGGTCGACCGCAACTTTGGACAGTCGACCACAACTTTGCCCGCATTATTGCTGCTCTGTTTCTCCTACTCTCTTCGACGCTTCAACTTCTGTGCTTCATCATACTTTTTTCTAACCTGAACCACGAGTATTCAAGATATATTCCTAATAGAAGACAATCAGCCACCACACAAAGGCTCCGTTTAATATTACTTTCACATAAAGTTTTTTGTTCTATAAATGAATTAATTCATTCTAACGGCACTTATGCCTGATAACAATATTTTTCAATAAAAGAAATTCATTTACAGAAATATCAAATATAAATTAAAACTCTGAAATATAATGTGGCCTACAAATTTACTCCCCTATTATAACACATTTTCTGCCTAATTTAATATATTTTGTACGGTTAATGATTGATTCATTATATATTTTCTTCGTAACAATTGATCGATGTTTACCAAGAATTTTTTTTAAAATAAAAAAAAAAATTCTACAACATGCATGCAGTTCTTGATTGCAAGAAATTCTCGACAAATATTTATTGTTCATAAGCAATAAAGATTACAAGTTCAGGATCTCTGGTTTGTAAGGAGCTGTTGCTTCAATAAAGGTAAAAATAATCAAACATATATAATTGATTAATTAATTCATCGATATAGATGTTGGAATGATCAAAGTAAAATGAATGCATGTTATATGGGAATTAATGAGATGGCCCTGATTACAATGGAAGTGTTGGAATTGATCAGAAACTGGGAACAATAAAACCAATTGTATGCCTACATAATTGGTTTTATTCAAAACATACATTATAAATATATTAGGATCCACTTCTCACTAAAAGATAATTTTAAAACTTAATCTTTTAGTGTAAAGTGGATCCCAATGCATTTATAATTTATGTTTAGAATAAAAACTCATATATGTCTAGCATTTTGCATTGGTTAATGCAACCCAACAGTGATATGTCAAGTTAATTGACCAGAACTCTATTGTCACTCCTTAGACAAATCTTATACTCGAAAGAAAGGAAGGTAGCATGCAAATCAAGTCGGAGTTTGCTAGTAGCGATTATAATTTCAGTCCAGGCATTGTTTTCGATCGGGAGGGTGGTTATTGACAAATTCTTCGTTTAAGAGAGCTCGAATACTAAGCTTGTTAGGCGAAAGAAAGGAAGTCGCCTTGATTTTCTTTAGAGACCGGGACTTGACCGTGTTCAAGTGTTCTCTCTTAGGGGGGTAAAATGAACAGGACGGTCCGTCGTCCGTCCGAGTCCGGCTCGAGAAATGGCCCGACCGTGGACTGTTCGAACTGTTATATGAACCGAACTCGAACAAATTAGGTCCGATGTTTTACCGAGGTCGAGCCGGACATAAGTCTGTTCGAGTATTATTGCGATTCGATGTTTTACCGAACCGAGTTCGGACTATAAATTTTTTGTCCGACCAGGACCGAGCCGGACATAAGCCCTTCCGAGTATAATTTCGGTCTGAGCTTGAATATATGGTTGTCCGATTCCGTCCGGTCCGATTTACAGCCCTATTCTCTCTTGTTGCTTGATGGTAACGAGTTGCCGATACTCCTAAAAATCAGTATACTGAAATTGAAAGATCAACAACAACAAAAAAAAATTCTTTTATTTTTTTGGCAATAGTTCGACAGAGTTTGGGAAACGGGACAATTAATCTGGCCCAACTGAACTTTTCCAAACCAAATCCAAGTTTGATTAGTTGGGCCGAATTTAATCACTTCGACTCTGTTAAATTTGGTCCAACCAAAAACTACTTAACTCAAAATGGCCTTGTACTTATTTTGAACTTGTAAAACATGATTGGTTCATTGAAACTTGTTATGCGTCTCTTACGTTATGAAAGTCTACGAAAACTTGATTACTTCCTCACCTTTGAAAATTAACATTCCTCATTGTGTTACTTAAGTAACATAGCTTCTTCAAAAACATCTGGCATTAGTAACTTTTAGATTAGATGTTATCTATTACTTTTTTTTTGGCTAAACTTTCTTTACCACTTTATAAAATAAAGTAGTGTAACTTATATATAAATCATAAATACAATCATTACTGGCAAATGAATACGGGGTAGCATTTTTATGAACCTTAATCACCTAACCTCATAGGTATACTTGTAAAGAGAAAGGAGAAATGCTATATAAGTATTCCAAACTTTACTAGCTGACAGAGATATTTTAACATGTAATATCCGATAGACACTAACTATTATAGTTATAGTATGTATAATAAGAAAAAAAATCATTATTATCTTACAATATAACTAGTTACATAATGAATATGTTATAACTATTTGTCCCACACACAATATGACGTATCACAAATACTACACATATCTTAATTTTTTCACAAACTTGCTCAAACCACTGAAAGACAAACCATCAATCATTAAAAGATAAACAAAAAATGATTAAAATATTATCCAAATTATTGTCTTTTAGTGGTTAAGGTATGTTTTGGCTAAATCTTGATATATGTATAGTCAGGTTTCCTCATGAATTATATACAACACCACTCAAAAGAAAAGTATGTGCCTTTGGATTGCGATATTATTAGATATATCTAAGACCATCTTCAACAGTCCATCTTCAACTACGCTAGCCATTCATCAATTTTAGCCAAAATAGTTAAGTTAGAGACAAAATTATGCTCCAACGGGACTAGGTAAATCACTCGCTAAAATAGATTTTTTAAGATTCAATCGCTTGATCTGGCGAGTTTATATCACTCGCTAAACTTCTCTTTCCCCTAATTTGTTTATTTTTTTAAGATACGGTTTTTAAAAAAAATACAACTTTTAAGATACGGTTTAAAAAAAAAAATCATTAGTTTAAGATCTGAAACATAAATTAATAATGTTTCCAATAGGATGTTGAAGATCTGAAAAATGTTTTAGTTGAAGAATCATTAGTTTAAAAGAATCATTAGTTGAAGATATAAAGATTCTGCTTATAAATTTAGATGGAGGTGGGCCCGGTTGGATAGGATGGATGGATGTTGTTATATGGATTTATTTGGATGGATGGAGTTATATGGATTGTAACTGATGATGTCGCTGTCACATGGTGACATGGTGGTCGGCCCCCCTGTGGGCAGGTGCTGCTGAGTGCTGACGTGGGCCAGGGGGCCCAGGGGCGCATGCAGTAGACACTGCTGTGCTGCCATGTGTGCAGGCAGTGGTGGGGGCCATGGAGCTGGTTGTGTGTTTCTCTCATAACAGAAGGATACATGATTAATTAATTATGTTTACTGTTATCAATTTATATGGTTTTGATATGGACAATTAAAAGAAATTTGTTCAGGGGTTGAATGTAGATCTAATTTTTGTTGACCATTCAATTTTCTGTTAATGAAAATCAACTTTCTGTTACTAAAGATATTTGTCCTATAATCGGATAAATAAAATTCAGTTAGATATTATTTTGATATGATCAAAACAGTAGATAGATATGGTTCAGTTATGGTTTTGTTATTATTTCAGATAAATATTCATCATATTTTCTGTTATCGTTTGTTATCTTTTAAATAGATATTATCTTGACATTATCCATCTAAAATAATTAAAGTAAAATTACAAAAAAAAAATTAAGCAAAAGATAAAATTTTGGGAAACAATTAAATTTAAATTATGGTTTTGGTTTTCTTATGAATGTCTAATATTTTGAATAGATCAATTGAAACAAAATGTTGTCAAAGTGACATCTTTTGTGTAAATTAATTTATTTAAAATATCAAGATGATTGTGTGTTTGTAATTCATGCGTTTATTAACTGACCCAAAGGTAAGTTGATATTTGGCCGAATTTCATACACATCTGTGGTAATAAATATGTGACAATTATAAGGTATTCCATGTGAACAATAAGTCAGTCCAAAGAATGACTTATTATTTGACAGGATTTATTGTCAATATTTGATTACTACAACAAGAGTACCGATTATAGTTAATGTTATTATCCAAAGATTAGATATTAATGTTGTGCCTGGTATCTTGAGATTGGATTAACTATTATTTGAATTTATTGTTTTATATGGATTCTCATGTGAGCTTATTTTGTTTAATTTTGTTCTATATTCAGCTAGTGTATCTTTTGTTGCCTCAATAACTGCTAACATCAATTCTATTTCCATGCTTAATGGAACAAATTTCAAGGATTGAAAAGGGACCTTACTGATAACTCTTGGCCGTATGGAATTAGACCATGCATTAAGGGAACAACAACCTCCATCTCTCACTACGGAAAGCACTCTTGATGATAAAAAGGTATTTAAGAGATAGGATCGTTCAAATCGCATGAGTCTGATGATTATGACACACAACATTTCAGAAGCCTTTAGGGGCACAGAATCCGATGGAATTACTAAGGCCAAAGATTTCCTTGATCAAATTGAGAAATATTTTGCTAAAAACGATAAGATTGAAATGACTACACTTCTGACTTCTTTGATGTCTATGAAGTATAAGGGTCGAGAAAATGTAAGGGAGTACATTATGAAAATGTATCATGTTGTTTCAAGACTTAAGGCACTCAAGCTTGAATTTCCTAAGGACTTGCTTGTGCTTATGGTTTTGGTATCACTTCCTGTATAGTTTAATCAATTCAAGATCAGTTACAACTGTCAAAAGAAAAAATGGACTCTAAATGAGCTCATTTCTCACTGTGTGCAAGAGGAAGAAAGATTGAAACAAGATAAGACTGAAAGTGCTCATTTGGCCAAAGCCTCTAAGGATAAGGGCAAGAAGAGAAAATCTGAGGATGAAAAAGCTAAGGATCCAGCTTAAAAGAAACAACATAAGGATACAGAGAGTTGTTTCTTTTGTAACAAGCCTGTACATATGAAGAAGAAATGTACTAAATATCATGCATGGCGTGCAAAGAAAGGGTTGCTTGAGCTGCCGGAAGCCAAATGATGGTGAAAGACACATCTTCGTGGTCAATAATCGGTAGAAGTGGAAGAAATTGGGCATTTTTGGTTGTTATTAGGAACTGGTTTCTTATTTGGATTTGAAAGACACTTTTGTTATTCTGTCTTTTAGACGAAATTTAATTTATGTTTCTTTGTTGGACAAATTTGGTTATTATTGTTCATTTGGAAACAATCAGTTTAGTTAGTCTTTAAATTCGAATGTTGTTGGAACTGGTTATTTGAATGCTTATGACAACTTTTGTTTGTTTGAAACAATTGCATCCTATAATGAAACCTTGCATGTAGAGTTACGTGGTACTAAACATAAATTAAATAAAGAAAATTCGGCGTTATTATGGCATAAGTGCTTAGGTCATATCTCAAAAGGTTGAGTTGAGCGTCTTATATGTCTGATAACACTTTGGAGTCCCAGGACTTCACAAGACTTTGATGTCTGTGTAGACTTCATAAAGAGAAAACAGATCAAAACTAAGAGATTAGGTGCTAATATTCTTAATGTTAGGTGTTATGAACACATTTGTTATTTACTTCGAGAAAGCTTAGTCATGGTCTCCACAATTAGATAAGAAAATTTCGGTTCAAATCTGTTCAAATCTAATCTCCACAATTAGTCATGGTCTCCACAATATTCTTAACATTTGTTATTTAATGTTAGGTGCTAATATTCTTAATGGCAACGAGTACCTGAGTTCAAATCTGGAACAATATTTGATGGAACACGGGATTGTTCACCAGACTACATACACCTTAACATAATGGAGTTGTAGAAAGAAAAAAAATAGACACTTGCTCGAGGTGGTCCATGCTTCCTTAATTCATGAAAATATTCCACTCATGTATTGGGGAGAAGCTCTTACTTCTGATGCGTACTTAATCAACCGAGTTTCCTCTACTATCCTAAATTTCATCACGTCATTTAAGGCATTCACTGAAGTTGTGAATGCATCAACAGTCATCAACTTGCTATCTCGTGTGTTTGGGTGTATTGCATTTGTTCATCTTCATCCACATGAGTGTAATAAGTTATCTCCTCAAGCTGTTTGATGTGTTTTTGCGGGCTATGCAACAAATCAGAAAGTGTATCGTTGTTATCATCCACTAACTCAAAGAATGTTTGTGATTATGGATATTGTGTTCCATGAAAATGAGATGTGTTTTTCCTCTGAGGTTGAACTTCAAGGGGAGTACCGAAGTGAAGTTCATACTCTTGCCTATGAATAAGTGGTCACCATTCAGAGTGACCAATTGGATACAAGGGGTGAAAATCTGGATGTAATTAGTGACGATCACTTGAATGAAAATTTGCTTGAGGGGAAGAAGATTTGGTTGAGGGAGAAGACCTCCACGAGGAACTGCAATTAGTGCTGAACCTCCTCGAAGATGAGCCATCGAGATCCATGCCATCTCTAGCGTCCTCTCCACCACCAGTACTGTCAGAACCCCAAAACCAATCGTCATTGTTGTCTGAAGCTCCAAGAGGGAACTCCCGAATCTTACTACTAGAGGTATCCCAAAATCTACTTATGAGCCTGGTCCCTCTAGTAATATCAAGTATCCCATGAGTCACTATGTGTCCACTTACCGATTGTCTGAATCATAAGTCATTTGTGAATCGATTATCTATTGTATTTAATCCTAACAGTGTGCAGGAAGCTTTAGCCGACCCATGATGGAAAGCAGCTATGGATGTGGAGATGAAGTCCTTGGAGAAGAATAAGACTTGAGTGATAGTCAAACTGCCAGCTGGAAAGAAGACGGTAGGATGCAGATGAATATATACGGTGAAGTATAAGTCTGATGGTTCAATAGAGTGATACAAGGCAAGGTTGGTTGCCAAAGAGTACACCCAAACTTATGAAATTGATTATGATGAAATATTTGCACCTGTGGCAAAGTTTAACACAGTTCGAGTTCCACTGTCACTTGTTGCAAATCTTGACTGGCCGTTACAACCATTTGATGTGAAGAATGTTTTTTTGCATGGGGAACTGACAGTAGAGGTTTATATGGATCTACCACTAGGATCAAACATACCCGTCCAATATAGTAATAAAGTGTGTCGTTTGAAGAAAAACATACCCGTCCAATATAGTAATAAAGTGTGTCGTTTGAAGAAAGCACTGTATGGTCTCAAGCAGTCACCAGAAGCTTGGTTTGGGAGAATTACAAAATTAATGAGAATATTCAGATATTGTTAGAAAAATTCAGATCATACTATGTTCCTAAAAAAAAAAAGGTAAGCTTATTACTCTTATTATATGTGTGGATGATATGATCGTAAGTGGAGCTAATCCCGAAGAGAGAAAGACATTACAGAGTTACTTGTCACAAGAGTTTGAAATGAAGGATCTTGGCCCTTTGATGTATTTTCTTGGTATTGAACTTGCTCGCTCTAAAGATGATATTTTTCTGTCTCAATGAAAGTATGCTCTTGATTTGTTGAAGGAAGTGAGAATGTCTGCTTGTCTGCCTATTGACACACCTTTAGAAGAAGGGCTAAAACTTTGGAATGATCCTGATTGCCATGTGATAAGGGGAGATATCAGAGATTGGTAGGACGACTGATGCATCTTGCACATATGCGGCCAGATTTTTCATGTCTTAAGTGTGGTGAGTCAGTTTATGCATGTACCTCGTGAACAACATATGAATACGATGATGAGAATTCTGAGATATATAAAGTTTGCTCTAGGAAAAAAAGTCTTGTTTGTGAAATATGGTCATTTGAAGGTTGAGGCATATACTGATACCGATTTGGCAGCATCTGTTAATAATAGGCGCTCCACTCCAAGGTACTTTACATTTGTTGGGGGAAATTTAGATAAATGGAGAAGCATAAACAAAATATTGTTGCATGTTCTAGTGCAGAGGCTGAATATCGAGGTGTAGCATTGAGTATAATTGAAGTTTTATGGCTTAAACTATTGTTACAAGATTTATGTTGTGTTCTGAATGAGCCTATTAAGGTATAGTGTGACAGTCAAGCTGCATGTGATATTGCTGCCAATCCAGTTCAACATGATGGGACAAAACATGTAGAGGTAGATAAATTATTCATCAATAAAAAATTAGATAAGAAAATTATAGAGATTTCTAAGGTGAAGTCAGAAAATCAACTCGCAGATATTCTTGTCAAGGCAATTTCGAATCAACATTCTTAAAATTTGTGAAGAAGTTGGATATGTTCAATATCTATGCACCAACTTGAGGGGAGTGTTAAAATATGGCTGGTATGAACTGTATATTTTGTTTTCTATGAATTAGGAAACAAATTTTCTCAAATCTCTTCTCTCCTTAACTTTCCCCTAATTCTATTGTAACAAATCAGTCTCTTCTCCAAGCATGTAACAAATATAAAGAGATACACAGAAAAAGAAAATGTATAAGAAAATCTGATTTTTATTCAAATCGGATTTCTGCATTAAGGTGGTTGATTTCAATGTTTACAGTCATGATAAATGTACTCCACAAAAAACAAGTATGAGTTTATATTCTTTTCGGAAATTGCTATAGCAGACTCTAACCAACCTTTCCCACATCTCCTAAAGTGAATCATCTGATACATCCTGTTAATATTTTCTAGCTAAGTTAAGATTCCAATTTCTTTTCCCTTTCATTTAGAAAAAAAATTAAAAATTAAAAATTAAAATAAAGGTTTCAAAACCCATCTGTATCCAGCAAACTTAATTTTGCTACTGCATGTGCTCCTTCTCATGTAATAAATACTGCCTGCGCGCTAACTAAATCCATGTTCATTATTGTATCAATCATGCAACTCATCCTACTAGTATAATGCACGTGCGATGCACGTGGAGGAGGAATGAAAAGGACAAAAAAAATCTCCAACACGTGCGCTGCACGTGTTTGCACACATACACAAAAGAATAAAATATTGTTTATTTGTTTGGAACCCCATCTCTCCCATTAAAATAAAGGTTTCAAAACCCATCTGTATCCAGCAAACTTAATTTTGCTACTGCATGTGGCACAAGCTTGCTATCCTTCTCATGTAATAAATACTGCCTGCGCGCTAACTAAATCCATATTCATTATTGTATCAATCATGCAACTCATCCTACTAGTATAATCCACGTGCGATGCACGTGGAGGGGGAATGAAAAGGACAAAAAAAAACCACCAACACGTGCACTGCACGTGTTTGCACACATACACAAAAGAATAAAAATATTGTTTATTTGTTTGGAACCCCATCTCTCCCATTATAATAGTTATTACTAGTATGATGCACGTGCGATGCACGTGAAGGAGGGAGGAAAAGGACAAAAAAAAACCTCTAGTATGATGCACGTGCGATGCACGTGGAGGAGGAAGGAAAAAGACAAAAAAAACCTACCAACACATGCGCTGCACGTGTTTGCACACATACAAAAAACAATAAAAAATTGTTTATTTGTTTGGAACCCCATCTCTCCCATTATAATAGTTATAGATATATAGATATATGAATGTGATACACATGCATCCATCCTTCATCCGTATTCCTTCATAATATTCCAATGGAAATTTTATTTTCAGCGCCTGTATTTGTAACTTTCCTGCTATTAAGCATGATGATCAACCATAGCAGCTCAGACTTAGCAGCTGACCGAGCCGAGTGCACTGACCAACTCATCGGGCTTGCCACGTGCTTGCCGTACCTCCAAGGCCAGGGGCAGTCTCCGACTCCCGACTGTTGCACTGGCTTCAAGGAAATCACTAGTAAAAGTGTCAAGTGTTTGTGTGTCCTCATCAGGGACAGGAACAACCCTGACCTTGGAATCAAATTCAATGTGAGCCTTGCACTCACTCTCCCTTCCAAATGTGATGCCCCTACTAATGTATCTACTTGCATAAGTAAGCAACTTGTTGGGTTAATCTTCTCTGCTAATTTTTGTAGCTTAAATATTTACATTCTTTTAGTAGTGAAAGTCAAATATCTTAGCAGGAAAATTTTGGTAAAAAACACGATTTTTTTCTCGTACCTAACTTGGTAGCTGTTTTGAAACTCGAATTTCCTGCAGAACTTCTGAATCTTCGTCCGAATTCAGCAGCTGCTAAAGATTTCCAGCAATTTGAGGATGCAGTTGAGGGGAAAACGAACAAGAACATAGGTATATATGTTCGGCATAAAAGCCCAAGCAAAGTTCTTTCGCTAACTTTTGCGTTTCTCTTTTTTTTATTGTATATATATATTTATTTATCTTTTTTATATTTTTTTCTGCAGTCAGTGCAAATGTTACAGGAAGAGGAATGAGCAGTGCTCAGCTTAGTGGAGGAAAAAGAGAGAGGCTGATGAGAGTTGAGATGCTGGGTGCAGTTAGGACTCTGCCAATGCTGCTGCCGCTGCTGCTGCTGGAGATGTTAGTCTTCAGACAGTAGATGAAAGTGAACTATAGTTCATTGAAGCAAGAAGCCAGCCTATACATGCAGTACGAGTGTTTCCTTTTTCGCAAGTGGATATCGATAATTCTGAACATTACGTACTGCATCATCTTAAATTTATGTTGCTTAAGTTTACTCAGGTGTGCATAATGTGTGCAAATAAGTTAATTTCTATATCATTGATGTGGTTTTCCAAGATATTTTTGTACGTGGCATTTCCTACCTTCTCGTTAAGTGATGAAGATTTACGAGCAAACTGATTCATCAAAGAGACAATTTAACAACACACTAGTGTTACCCTGTGCAAATTGCACAGCCTAAAATAGTTTTGAGTGACTCATAAAATTATATACAACTTTAAAAAAAAAGTGAAATAATTAATAAGAGAAACTTATGAATATCATCCCTACCGTAATTACTGAAATCTTTATTATCATCCTCACATAAGCAGATGGTTTAAAGAATAACTGTCAAACCATAATGTTATCCAATTGAATATTACTAAAGCTAAAAAATACATGCAATGAACTGAATAACCAACCAATTTATTTATACTTGAACACCCCTACACCAAAAATTAACCATGTTGTTATTCTATAATAATCAATTGACATCAGTTGACAACTCATACAACATTTCTACACCTAATCATTCATATAAATTCAGACCAATCATTTCATAATAGTACATGTAAACATCCCCACTACCATAACCCAATAGAATCTTCAAAACTTTCATCACTTTTAGGTTTAATCCCTTTTTCATTTTTTAAAAAATGGGCTAATATACGCATTCATTTCATGAACATAATTACACATTAACCATAGTAATCACAAAGCAATCAACATTCTAATTTAAAAACAAATACTTGATCACAATTGTTAATTTTTTGTGTAGGGGTGGTTCAACATTGTTAATTTTTTGTGTAGGGGTGGTTCAAGTATAAATAAATGGGTTGGCTATTCAGTTCATTGTATGCATTTTTAAGCATACAATAATCAGTTGACATCAATATCTACTCATACAACATTTTTACACATAATCATTCATATAAATCCAGACCGATCATTTCGTGATTGTACATGTGAACATTCCCACTAACATGACCAAATAAAATCTTCAAAAGTTCCATCACTTTTAGGTTTAATCCATTTTCCATTTTAAAAAATGGGGCTAATATAGTTATTCATTTCATGAATATAATTACACATTAACCATAGTAATCACAAAGCAATCAACATTCTAATTTAAGAACAAAACTTTTTCAAAGGAATTTGTCAAAAACTTACTTTAACTACAGCTGAAGACAACTGTCTTTTCGATTCTCATTGATCCTCCAACTCACCCACCTAAATTCAACCTACCAACCAACCAAAAAAACATATATTAATTAATTCACAAAATTTGATTAAAAGTTGGGAAGCAAACAAAATCTTGGATATGGAAATCTTACGGGTACAGCACTGCCGCTGCACTTACGTGGCAGGACGGTGGGGTCGTTTCCGTTGTGGCGGAGACCACGTGGATCGCGGAGCCTCTCTGTGATCTATTGAAAATTCGGGTTGAAATTAGAATTTGAGTGGAGTTTGGGGAAATTGGGTGTTTATCGTATTTTATTATTCTTAGAAGAAACTTTACATCTTATACTTAACGATTTTGAGCTGAACTCATCGATAGTAAGGAACCCCATTCAATGTAAATAGTTATATGAATGAATTTTTAACAAATTTAAGAGGAAAAAAATATTAAAAGAGAACAAAATGTGAATATACCTTGAATGACTTGATGAAAATTTCGCCGATTTCCGGAAAGCAAAGAAGATGCTCAGCTCTGATCTTCCCTGTTCAACAATAATACAGAATTTTAATTTAATATTACATATTTAATAAACCAATTAGATAAATCTAAATTTACCAGTAAAAAATAAACATAAAGAAATTGGGATTGAATAATCTATAATTTGGATACATATAGCTTATGATGTAAAAATCATGGTCAGTGATATGGATATTGCATACATTGAGCTTATGATGTAAAAATCATGGTCAGTGATATCGCTATTCCATTAGCGGCCCCACCGAGTGATTTTTGCTTTTGTACATCATTGGTCAATGCAAAGTGAGTTGCATTGTGATTGCAAGTAAGAAGTAATTGCAATTCATTTAGCGAAATTTTCTTGAGTGGCTATCCATATGAGTAAATGGTAAATTCTTTTTACTTTTAATGTTGCAATTCAAAAGAGCAATTGCAACTCAAAAAAATCTTACAACTTAAGTTGCATCAACTTTTTAATTGCAACCACAAAGCAACTCTTTTTGCAACGAATCAAACACCCATTGAGGGGGAATTTTTTTTAAAAAAATATTTTGGTCTGAGATACATGATGATTCTAAGAAAGAGTCTTGGAGAAACACCCCTCATACTCTCCGATTCTAAGAAAGAGTCTTGGAGAAACAAAGGATTTTAGATCATTGCAGTCTTGCCTATATGTCCGGACTCCGGACCACTTGAACACTCGAATTCTTTTTGTGATGACTGACTTTTTTCATTTTCTGTTTTCTGGAGGGTGGGGGTGGGGTGTAAGGAAGATGGATATACTGCTAGCCTATTAGCTATTGCAATTTGAACCTTCATTGTGTATACGATCCACCAGATGTTCAATTATGATACTTTCATAGACCTAGAAGATAATAGTAGCAAACCATGTGGGTTTGGGAGACTTCCACATCAGTCATTCACTTTTCGCATTCTGCTGAACTTGTATGAGAACTTTTTCTTCTTAAGTATTATTTACACACCTGAGTAATGACTTCAGACTAAATGATTTGTGTCAGTTCTTTTGGAATTTTCCAACATTAAAAAGCTTGATTTCTAATTAGTACTTAAATAATTACTGTTGTCAGTGGACTTACAAAAGAATGTAAACTAAATCGGATACCTGGCCACTTACTGAGAGATGCTTCTTATTCCTGTGCATAGATCATGAGTATGAGAAAAGAGTAAATCATGTGCCTTTTTCTACGTTAAGTAGTTGTTTTTACACCACGATATTCTTCATCAATCAAATGAACAAAATAATTGAAGTTTGCCATTTTCCTTTTGTAGCCTATGCATTGTTCATTATGAAACATTTCATGGAAAATAGATCTTACTATCCATGCAAAACAAAGAAGAACAACTGATTAACATAGAAGAACAAAATACTACCAATAACAACAAATGGTACCCATAACCGATACAACCAACAATCCCACCATATATAGAGAAACAACTGACCTTCAAAATGGTAAGCGACGGCCGGGGTCGGGGCGGGGTGAGCGACGACCGGGATTGGGGCGTCGTGGGCGACGGCCGGCGGGCGGGGTGGGCGACGGCCGGGACAAACGGGTGAGAGGTGGGTGGGTTTTGGGGGCAGGGAGAATTGATTAGGGTTTGTGTGTTTTGGGAAGATGTGGAATATGGAAGATTTTTTTTGTGTGTGTGTTTTTAAAATTATTTATGTTTTAACAATTAGTGTGGGTTGCACGTGTCAATTAATACTTTTGTTCTCCTTTCTCTATTTCAAAATGGAGAAAGGAGAGAGGGGATAGGCATATTTGTTTAAGATATATATAAATTCTCCAAGTAAGAGAGAATTAAACATTCACATAATCTTATCCCTCGAAGCAAAAAAAATAAAAAGGGGCCAACACCTTAAAATCTTGTGTCACATTTATTCTGTATGTATATTTGACTAAAACTCAGAACCCCTGTATCCAGCAAAATTCGATTAATTCCCTCGCTTTTGGTTTTCCCGAATCCTCAACTCCACAAATTCTATAAAATCCTTACCAGCTGATATGGTATAAATAACGTGGCCCCATCAGGACCATCAGATCTCCTCAAATTTTGCTCCTCATCATCGAGTCAAACATGTCCCACGGGCCTCCGCCAGTTTAGGCCCACAGGCTAATGGGTCCGATCCAATCCGTTAAGATCTGAGACCCGTTAGGCCCTGCCTATAAATACCAGAGCCCCTCCGCCTTGCCCAAGGTAGGCCCACAGGCTAATGGGTCCGATCTAATCCGTTAAGATCTGAGACCCGTTAGGCCCTGCCTATAAATACCAGAGCCCCTCCGCCTTGCCCAAGGTAATAAACTTTTCACCACCTGAACCTTGGCCCTGTTACTATTCCAGTGATTGACTAAATCGTCGGAGGGCCTGTCACCGGGATCTCTCCCGGTATTTCTAGGCATTGTGCAGGTACTAAGGTCCGAGCCGAGCTACCAAGATCTGAGCCGAGCCACTAGGATCCAAGCAGAGCACCCAGCCTCCACCTCTCTCCTGTTACCCTCGAGCTAAACATACGGCCCGAAGATCGGCCCGAGGCCCAGATCTGTTCCAGTGCTGCTCCTTCCAACACAAAATTACAAGAACTCACACCTATTGCCCCCACACTAAAAAAAAGGCATCAGGTTGGCGCCGTCTATGAAAAACAGCCACGTCACTGAAACCGATCCGACCCCGGCCTTGAACCTCTCTTGAAGCCAAGCCCTCCCATGGCTCCCAAAGCCGGAAGAGCCTTCACCGTTGGAAGTCGTCCAGACCCTCCTCCCTCTCACAGCCATGTGAACACCCGAGGCTCTAACCGACCACAAGCCAATGGTGCAGCAGGACCCGAACCGAGTGCTTCGGTCGCTCGCGATTTGCGGTGTGTCATTCAGCACCGGAACCTCATCCGGTCAATGAAAGGGGCCGCTTCCAACTCGGCTTCGACCCATAGCATCCGGCCAACCCAAGAACGGGAACAAGGGCACAACCGCTCACCCTAGGAGAACCCACCTCCGCGTGGTCAAGACAAGCAGACCCCGATCACGAGAGCAGAGTTCCAAAACTCTTGGAACAAGGTCCTCCAGGCCATCCGATGCAACCCTAGGACCGAGACGCGCAACAACGCCGGTCCTCGACAAGAAGCCAGGGCAGCGAATCCCACGGTTCGACTTGCCCATAGATACAAGACGAGGCCATCCTTCGGTGCCTCCAGAAGATAGAGAACTGTCTCGCCCATATCAGTGACGGTGGACCCCAACCTGGGCAAGGGAACCGGCCGAACTGACCTCCGTTCTCTCCCCAAATTATAAACGTTGAAATTCCTAGAAATTTCAAGTCGCCCCAGTTCGAGACCTACAATGGCGAGAGTGATCTAGCTGATGACATGGAAGGGTTCAAAAACCTCATGTCGATTCACAGCGCATCAGATCCTCTCCTATGTCGCGCCTTTCTTGCCACCCTACATGGTCTGGCTTGGGAGTGGTTTTCGAAGCTCATTCCGGCTCGGTCTTCTCACTCATCCAGCTCGAAGCAAACAATCTCGCTCACTTCGTGACCAGTCAGAAGGTTGAAAAGACAAGCGTATCCCTTTTGGACCTCAAGCAGAAAGAAGGAGAACCCCTCTGCGGGTTCATGCGACAATTCACTACCGAGGCAAGGGCGGTCTCCTCTCTCGATGCGGGCATCGCTTCCGCAGCATTCCGGCATAATGTCCGTCACGGCCAGTTAAAGGCCTCATTAGCCCAAAAACCACCCCTAGACTTTCCCAACTTCCTGAATAGGGTCGAGAAGTACATCCGGGTAGAGGAAGCCCTGCACCCTGAAGGCATTAAAGAAATTACTGCCAAGGGGAACCGAAAAGCGGACGACTCCGAGCTCGCCAAGAAGACCCTGAAGGACATGTCTGGTCAGAAGAGGCCACCTCCGGCCCCCCATTTTGAAAGATACACACCGCTGACACAGAACGTGTCAGCCATCCTCTTGGATATCGAGGATAAGGGACTGTTCAACACCCCATCTCGAATGAGCAACAACAAAAAAGGGGACCAAAGGTTCTACTGTCGGTTTCATCGAGACCACGGGCACGAAATAAACACCTGCCGTGCCCTTAAAGACGACATCGAAGCCCTTATCCAGCGTGTGTACCTAAGGGAGTTCACTCGGACCAAATCAAGAGACCAGAGGGACCCAAGGAATCCGACGAACCCAAGAGACTCGCCTCCTCCTTGAACGATTAGCAGGCAACCCGAGCAGGAACCAGGGCCCGAAGAAACTGGGGGGCCAGCCATCCTACAATGTGTCCATGGCAGGCCCATAGGAGGGGAATCCAACACCTCTCGTAAGGCCTTCTTGTGAGAAGTGAATTCGGTCCACGACCAACCGCCTCCCAGGGTTCAGCAGCAGGCAGTCTCCTTCTCAGGGGAAAACCTGAGGGCGTCCGGCTCCCGTATTGTGATACCCTCGTCATCAGCCTCGGCATGACGAACCACGAAGTTCACCGTATCCTCATGGATAACAGAAGCTTCGTCAACATTCTCTTTTTGGTCGCTTTTGAAAATCTCAAGCTCCCCCGCGAGAAGTTAAAACCGGCCGGGTACACCTTTCACGGTTTCTCCGGCATCCCCGTCCAAATTAAGGGGATCGTCACACTTGATGTGACGGCCAAGACGACCCCGATTATGTGAATCGAATCAATAGACTTCATGGTGGTCGATATCAAGGCCGCGTATAATGCCATTTTGGGCCGACCCGGCCTCTGCTCTTTTTAAGCAATCCCCTTTTCCTGCCACATGAAACTAAAATTCCCCACCGACCTCGAAGTTGGTGTTGTCCGAGGAAACCAGGAGTCCGCATGGTCGTGCTATTTGACCGCAGTAGGGGGCGAAGTATTCCCCCTTGATGCAGTGGAACTTCTGTCAGAAAGGGACCAGCTCGAGTTGGAGCCCGTGGACAAACTGGAAGAGATCTCTTTCGGTGGGGAAGAAAAATCCAAATGGCTCCACATGAGCCGATCTTTGTCTCCAGACTCGAGGCCAACCATCATCGATTGTATTCGCCGGAATGCCGGCCTCTTCGCCTGGACGCCATCAGACATGCCCGGAATTTTTGAAGACCTAATCATGCACAAGCTGAGCGTCCACCCAGGCTCCAAGCCGATCCAATAGAAGCGACGCAAGTTCGCTCCCGAGAGGCAACAGGCAGTGAAAGCAGAGGTGGACAAACTTCTGTCCACCCGGTTCGTACAAGAGGTCAGCTATCCCGAGTGGCTGGCTAACGTCGTAATGGTCAAGAAGGCGAGCAGAAAGTGGAGGATCTGTATAGATTTCACGGACCTCAATAAGGCATGCCCCAATGATCCGTTCTCCCTCCCGAGCATCGATGCTCTGAACGACGCGACATCCGGCTACGAGTGACTGACCTTCATGGATGCCTTCTCAAGCTGAAACTAGATCCGAATGTTCCCTCGGGACATCACCAAGACAGCCTTCATAACCGACCAAGGTCTCTACTATTACCAGGTCATGCCCTTCGGGCTAAAGAATGCCAGTTCCACATATCAGAGGCTCGTCAATCGGGTCTTCAAAGAATAAATTAGTCAAAACATGGAGGTGTACATTGACGACATGCTTATCAAGATCCACCGAGGACTGGATCATGTGGCCGACCTCGAGGAAGCTTTTGGTGTCCTACGATTCCAAAACATAAGGCCCAATCCCACTAAATGCGCCTTCGACGTCTCCTCAGAGAAGTTTCTTGGGTTCGTTGTGAGCCAGCGCGGCATAGAGGCAAACCCCGAGAAGATTTAGGCCATAATCGACATGGCCCCTCCAAGAAATGTGAAGGAAGTTCAACGGCTTACGGGACGACTGGCGGCCATCGACCGCTTCTCTCCAAGTCTGGGGAGAAGTCACTCCCCCGTTTTAAGGCCCTACGAGGGGCAAAAGGTTTCGAATGGGGAGACTCTCAGCAGAAGGCATTCGATCAACTGAAAACTTACTTCGACAACCCTCTGCTTCTAAGCTATCCTAAGCTGGGTGAATCCCTCTACCTCCACCTTTCGGCCTAAAAACATGCACTCAGCACTGTATTGGTCAGAGAGGAGGACGGGGTTCAGATCAAAGGCAGCCACAAGAAGCACGGGCCTCGAAACACACACATTGAAGAAGGCAGCCACAAGAAGCACTCAACTTCTTGAGCTTATTCACACCGATATCTGTGGACCATTTGATGTTTCTTCTTGGGGCGGTGAAAAAATATTTTATCACCTTTATTGATGATTACTCACTTTACAGTTATATTTATCTACTGCATAATAAATCTCAATCGGTGGACTTCCACGAGGTGTTCATCAATGAGGTAGAAAGGCAGTTAGATAGGAAAGTAAAAGTAGTGAGGTCAGATCGAGGTGGTGAGTATTATAGTAAGTTTAATGAAAGTGGACAATGTATAGGTCCATTTGCAAAGTTCCTAGTGAGTCGAGGCATTTGTGCACAGTATACAATGTCTGATACACCTCAAAAAAATGGTGTAGCGGAGAGGCGGAACCGTACACTGATGGATATGGTTAAGAGCATATTAGGCAATTGCTCTCTACCCCTTTCATTGTGGATGCATGCATTAAAGACTGCAGTGTACCTACTTAACCGGGTTCCTAGTAAAGTAGTTCCTAGGACACCTTATGAGTTGTGGACATGTAGGAAACCGAGCTTGAGGCATCTTCATATTTGGGGTTGCCCGGCAGAAGTAAGGGTGTACAATCCACACGAAAGGAAACTCGATCAAAGGACAATCAGTAGTTACTTTATTGGCTATCCTGAAAAGTCGAAGGGATATAGGTTTTACTGCCCTAACCATAGTACACGGATTGTTAAGACTGGCAATGCTCAGTTCATTGAAAATGATCAAACTAGTGGGAATGGGGAACCACGAAAGGTGGATGTTCAAGAAATTCTGGTTGAAGCACCTTCACCTGATGTTTCTTCTAAAGTTGTTGTTCCTGTTGTTGTGTCATCATTACTCAACATGCCGAAACAACAAGTCAGTGTTCCAAACCCACATAACGAGAATGTGGTAGATGAACCGGTCACTATTGAACAAGAGGTTAATGAACCACAATAGGAAGTAGCTTTAAGATGGTCTGTAAGGGAAAGAACTACTATTTCTGATAACTGCGTTGTGTACTCTCTTGAGGAAGAATGTGACTTGAGCATCGATGAAGACCCGGTTTCATTTAAGCAAGCCATGGAATGTAGCAATTCCAAAAAATGGTTTGATTCTATGGAAGAAGAGACTAAGTCAATGGATGACAACAAAGTCTGGGACTTAGTAGAATTGCATGAAGGTTCTAAACGAGTTGGTTGTAAATGACTCTTTAAGACCAAACGTGACTCGATTGGCAATATCGAAAGGTACAAAGTGAGACTTGTTGCTAAAGGTTACACCCAAAAAAATTGCATCGACTACAAGGAGACTTTTTTCCCAGTATCAAAGAAAGACTCTTTGAGGATGGTAATTGCTTTGGTGGCTCATTATGATTTAGAGCTTCATCAAATGGATGTAAAAACCGCATTTCTGAATGGAGACTTAGAGATGAGGTCTATATGGACCAACCTGAGGGGTTGTTTTACCACAGGAAAAGAAAATTTAGTTGTAGGCTGAGGAAATCAATATATGGATTAAAACAAGCCCCACGACAATGGTATCTTAAGTTTATCAATACATTACTTCTTATGGTTTTGTAGAGAACACTGTTGATCAGTGTAACTATATGAAGGTCAGTGGGAGCAGATTTGTCATTTTAGTTCTGTGTGTTGATGATATTCTACTTGTTGCGAATAACATAGGCATGTTGGATGAGATGAAAAAGTTTCTCTCTAAGAGCTTCGAAATGAAAGATATGGGTGATGCATCCTATGTGATTGGCATAGATTAATTCCGAAACAGATCACGAGGATTGTTAGGATTGTCACAAAAGGGTTATATCAATAAGGTTTTGGAGAG
The DNA here is from genome assembly GCA_017893485.1 of Hemerocallis citrina. Taxonomy (NCBI): domain Eukaryota; kingdom Viridiplantae; phylum Streptophyta; class Magnoliopsida; order Asparagales; family Asphodelaceae; genus Hemerocallis; species Hemerocallis citrina. Next base: position 652,741 of record JACEHZ010000731.1, on the reverse strand, counting down.
ATTTAGAATGGATAAATGCTCCGCAGGAATATTTCCGATACAAAAGGGTGACAAATTTAGTCAAATGCAGTGTCCCAAAAATGAATTGGAACGAAAAATGATGAAAACAATTCCCCATGCATATGTGGTTGGGAGCTTGATGTATGCCCAGACTTGTACTAGGCCTGATATCAGCTTTGCTGTTGATATGTTAGGTCGATACCAAAGCAATCCCGGTATGGACCACTGGAAGGCTGCAAAGAAAGTTCTAAGGTATTTGCAAGGCACCAAAGAGCACGTGCTTACATACAGGAGGTCCGATCATTTCGAAGTTATTAGATATTCAGATTCAAATAATGCCAGATGCTTGGATACTAGTTAGTCAACGTTCGGCTATTTGTTCCTATTAACTGGAGAAGTAGTGTCATGGAAGAGTGGAAAGCAGTCCGTCATTGCTGCCTCCACTATGGAAGCTGAGTTTGTGGCATGCTCTGAGGCCAATGTTACACGGATTGTGCCAGCGAAACTTTATCTCGGGACTTGGGATTGTCGACAGTATATCCAGGCCGCTGAGAATTTATTGTGACAATTCTGCAGCCGTCTTCTTCTCAAAGAATGATCAGTACTCTAAGGTTGTTAAACACATGGAATTGAAGTACTTGTTGGTTAAGGAAGAAGTGCAAAAGCGGAGAGTGTCTATCGAGCATATCAGTACTAATCTTATGGTAGCAAATCCGTTGACTAAAGGGTTTCCGCCCAAAACATTTTTTGGGAATGTTGAAATAATGGGCATCATTGATAAAGCCTTGCTATATGATAGTGATTTATGTACAGTGTATGTTATGCTTATTTTTATTATGACTCGCTTATAGCTGGTTGTCAATTAAGTACCTTTGTGCACTAGTTGATGCGTGATGACAGGTTAGTTTATCTCAATTAAGGATAATGTTGAATTGGAGATGTTTCGTGATACGTGGAAGGAATCATGTCGATGAATGACATATGACCGCCATGATATGATAAATTCTAATTCAACTACGTTTATTAATATAAGTGAATTTGATGTATGGAGCGCGCTTACAGTTGTTATTAAACCATAAAGTCATTACAAGGGCCAAGTGGGAGAATTTTGGAATAATTTTAATATTATTATGTGGCTCATGTAACTGTAAGTTTGGTAACACTTAAATATTAAATTCACGTTATATATTAATGTTGCCGCTGAAATCGGTGTGGGGGCAAACAGATAGATTTGTGGATTCTTAGGATGTTGAATAGTCAAACCTGAATAAATTTCACCGGAGTTTGATCGTGATCTCCCACTGTTGACTTGCAAAAAGTACGAAACACCGGGGTTGATCCCGGCGACGCACCCTCTGACGTTCTAGTCAGTAATCAGAAAGATTATGAAAGAGCTTTGATTGGCAAAAGATTGATTACCTGTTAACAGTAGGGGATGGGGGGTATTTATAGCCGCCTTAGGAACCAGTTTCAGGATAAGATCAAATCCCTACTTTCCAGTGGATGGATAGAAGCGATCAGGGTCGTTGATTAAAGAGAATCATAAACCCTAATTCTATCCAGCTTGACCGGGTTTCTTGCGGGTTGGAACCCGCACCCAGTTAAGACAGATCTGTTCGTAGGTTATTGGGCTTTTGGGAAAAGACCCAGTTTCTATTCCGGACCCGTTTGTAGGTAAAATTACTATTTTACCCCTGAGCTTTAAGATTCGTGCCTGATTTGGATGGTTTCGATTTACCCCCATTTTTAGCCATATCACGAGCCCCCCACTCCTGAAGACTGAGCGTGATCAGTCTTAGAAGAGTAGTTTTACTGTTTTAATGGCCTGTGGAGTTATATCGGAGTCCAAATGAGGGGTGTCCGATCTTTATATGGGGTATTATGGTGATTTTTAGAGTTAGTTATGCTCTTAAGGTCGTTCTTGAGCTCTCTCGGACTTTTGGTGATTTTTCTTAATTTTTACTTATTTTTCGGACCATTTATTTAACTTCGCAAAGTGGTGATTTATTGTTCGGGGATATTAATTAATTATTCTAAGCAATAATTATTTACCCAGGGGCTCAAAAATATTTCCCCGAATTTATAATTATTTTTTAGAATTTTTTAATCATTTTTTCGCAATTTTCAAATAAATAATTCGATTTTAATAAATAAAAAATTAATTTTTAATACCATTTATGACGTGGCGCGATCTGGGCTCTCCATCAGCATTAGGCACGAATTTCGGGGAGATCTAATGCCTGTGGTTGCTCGAAGGTGTATTTCTCTTCATTCGGTGACGAGTTGCTTCGGCGACGTTGCCGACCCCCACCAATCACGTATTAAGAAGGAGGCCAAAGTCTAGGGGGGTTCGGGGTCCCCTGCCGAGGTGTAGAGATACCTCGGCGTGGCTACATGTGTTGAAATAGGGGGTTCGGCGAGTCTTTGCCGAAGTACGGAGTGATTTTTCTTCCCATGTTTGAGCGTCAGTGTCAAGAGCGCTCGGCAAGGCGTGCCGAAGTTCTTAAGGCGAGAATTTTTCCATGTTTGGGCGTCGGTGCCAAGAGCACTGGGCAAGGCGTGCCGAAGTTCTTAAGGCGAGAATTTTTCCATGTTTGGGCGTCAGTGCCAAGAGTGCTTTGGCAAGGCGTAATGAAGTCCAAAGTAAGAGTTTTTTCTCACGTTTGAACGCCGGTGCCAAGAGCGCTCGGCAAGACGTGCCGAAGTCCAAAGCGAGAGTTTTTCTCACGTTTGAGCGTCGGTGTCAAGAGCGCTCGGCAAGGCGTGCCGAAGTCCAAAGCGAGAGTTTTTTCTTACGTTTGAGCGTCAGTGCCAAGAGCACTCGGCAAGGCGTACCAAAGTCCAAAGCGAGAGTTTTTTCTCTCGTTTGAGCGTCGGTGCCAAGAGCGCTCGGCAAGGCGTGCCGAAGTCCTTAAGGCGAGAATTTTTCAATTTGCAACTAACAAAAACTAGGCTACATCAAAGCCCTAGAAAAATAAAATTTAGTTCATATTCAATTTGCAACTAACAAAAATTGTTTGGGATTGCATCAAAAAAATTAGAGAAGAAGAGATACAAAAATATATAAAAATATTGCAAACCGAACTTCTAGAACCGAGCCCAAGCCGTTCTCTCTCTTCTGTCTCAAAAACCGAGCCGCACAGCCAAACGATGCGTTGCCACGTCAGCCAAGTCAACGCCAGCAGTCTCTGTCACCCGCTATCTACGTCGCCTCGGAAGCCGCAAGAGCCACGTCAGCATAGACAGAGCCCAGGTCCACGTCGCAGGCGTCGTTGTTAGTGCCTGGCGTGCCTCGTACCGCGTGCGCAGGAACCAGCCCTTCTACCACGTGCTGTCCCTCTCTCTCCTTGTTTGCTGACTTGCTCCGAGCCGCACGCGCAAGAGAGAGACTGCTGTCTCTCTCTCTTACTTTTTTTTATTATTTATTTGTTTGTTATGAATGTAGCCGTCACCTCCTGGTTCTCTTTGTGCGTGCCTTTATGTATTTATAGACAAACGGGCAGGAGAATTAGGGTTTGCTCTTTGCAGAAAAGTCCCCTCTTTTTCATTTATTTCCTTCCTTCTTTAATCTGATCTTTATTTATTTCTCCTTTTTCTTTTCTTTCCTTTTCTTGCAAACACGTGCTGCATACACAAAAATAATACCAGAAATTAGGGTTTTAAAAATAAAATAAAATTAATTAGTTTAAAATAAATTAAACTAACTAAAAATCATACTAGCTCATCTAAACCCTTTTAAAATTATTTATCGCACTTTTAGCTCAATTAGCAAATTAAGATTCAACAAAACAATAAAAATTAATAAATCAATAGTTTTGCCTTGTTTGTTGATTTATACCAAAAAATCTTCACTTTTTGCATCAAAAATCTTATTTCTTCAAAAATAATTAATTAATTGAAATCTTATAGAAATAAGATGAATTATAAACAATACAAACGAAAACAAGCAATTTTAATAGGTAAATGAGTACAAATATTTGTATAAAAATTAGACACATCACCAGCCTAGCCACCTTCAGCCATCACCACACCATCCCCCTTCTCGACGCCCCCTCGAGCTAGGCCACCTCACCACCCGTCGACATCAACAGCACCACCAATCGTCTACCGACATCCGCATCACCTCTTCACAAGCCGACAACCGCCTCCCGAATCGCCTGCTGACCACCGAGAGCACGGCCGAACCATCTCGTTCGCTGGCATACCACACCGCCAACAACCCGACGATCCACCTCTGTTGCCATACAAAAGCTACTGCCTTCGATGACAACCATCAAAGCTCCTTCAACATCGTCAACACCCTGACGATCCACCTCATTCGTCAGCCCCACCAATCGCCAACGACAGCAACTCCCGTCGACGACAACCATCACGGCCGCCTCGATGCCGCCTCTATATCACTCGACGACGCAACAATCACCCTCGACGGCAGCCACTTGACGTCACTATCCTTCGCCATGCCGACCGCCTCTAAAAATAAAAAATAAAAAATAAATCAAGAAGCCCTAGTTGGAACCTTCGACGACATCAACATCGCTTCGGTAGCGGGATGGGGCTGTGGGGGGGGGGAGGAGGAGGAGGAGGAAAAGGTGGCGAGGGAGTCCTCCCCCCTCCCCGATCAGCACCTCTTATTGGTGCTTTGTTTGTTGGGTTTTTTGGGAGAGCTTCTATCTCTAGAGTTTCTAGAAAGAGAAAGGCTGCGTTTGGTTTGTTGTTTTAAAAACACATTTTAAAAACAATTTTTGGAAAACAGTTTTCTGAAAACAGTTTTTTAAAAATGAGTGTGTAAAAGGTGTTTGGTAATAATTTTTTATGGAAACGGTTTCTTGAAAATCAGAGTATAATGTATTTATAGGTTTGGTTGTATGTATATACTATATACAGTATATATACTCTGATACATACATGTTTTATACATATACATACATACTGATATATAACAATATAAAATATTTTATTATAATAAACATATTTAATAATATACATATATATAATAATATAGAATAATTATAATAATATATATGTAATAATAATATATTCAAATTATATATTAAACAATTTATTATAATAATAATAAATTATATAATAATATATATAATAATATATAATAGTAATATATAATAATAATAATATATATTATAATAATAATAGATTATTATAATAGTATATATAAAATAGTATATATGAAATAATAATATATTATAATAATAGTATATATATGTGTGTGTGTGTGTGTGTAACAATAATATATTATAAGTATATATATACCAATATATTATAATAATAGTATATTATATAATAATATATATAATAATATATAATAGTAATATATTATATATTAATATATATAATAATATATAATAGTAATATATAATAATAATAATAATAATAATAATAATAATAATATATAATAGTAATATAATATAATAATAGTATATGTTGCGCTGAAATTGGTGTGGGGGCAACCAGATGGATTTGTGGATTCGAGGAAAGTTGAATAGTCAAACCTGAATGACTTCACCGGAGTTTGACCGAAATCCTCCCGCCGTTAACTTGCAAAAAGTGCGAAACACCGGGGTTGATCCTGGCGACACACCCTCTGACACTCTTGTCAGTAATATGAATGATTAAGAAAGAGTTTTAATTGGCAAAAGATTGATTACCTGGTTATAGTGGGGGGAGAGCGGTATTTATAGCCGCCTTTGGAATCAGTTTCAGGATAAGATTAAATCCCTACTTCCCGATGTAAATAGATAGAAGTGGTTAAGACTGCTGATTAAGCATAATCATAAATTTGAAACCTCTCCTATCCAGTTGGACTGGGTTTCTTACGGGTTGGGACCCGTACCCAGTAAGATCCGTTTATGGGTTATTGGTCTTTGAAGAAAGACCCGGTTTCCATTTCAGACCCGTTTGTAGGTGAAATTACTGTTTTACTCCTGAGCTTTAAGATTCGTGCCCGATTTGAACGGTTTCGATTTAACCCTATTTTTAGCCATATTAGTATATATAAAATAGTATATATAAAATAATAATATATATAGTAATAATATAATATAATAATAGTATATATAAAATAGTATATATAAAATAATAATATATTATAATAATTGTATATTAAATAATAATATAAAATAATTTATTATAATAAACATATTTAATAAGATACATATATATAATAACATATAATAATTATAATAATATATATGTCATAATAATATATATAATAATATATAATAGTAATATATAATAATAATAGATTATTATAATAGTATATATAAAATAATATATATGAAATAATAATATATATTATAATAATATTATATATATATTATATAAAAAATAAAAATAATAATATAATATGTCATAATAATATATTATAATTATATATTAAACAATTTATTATAATAATAATTATTATATAAAAATATATATAATAATATATAATAGTAATATATAATAATAATATATATTATAATAATAATAGATTATTATAATAGTATATATGAAATAGTATATATGAAATAATAATAATAATAATAATAATAATAATAATAATAATAATAATAATAATAATAATAATAATAATAATAATAATAATAATAATAATAATAATAATAATAATAATAATAATAATAATAATAATATATATATATATATATATATATATATATATATTATAAAAAATAAAAATAATAATATAATATATATATATATTATTAATAATTATAATAATAATAATAATAATAATAATAATAATATATATGTAACAATAATATATTATAAATATATATATAACAATATATTATAATAATAGTATATTATATAATAATATATATAATAATATTTAATAGTAATATATAATAATAATAATAATATATATAATAATAATAATATAATATAATAATAGTATATATAAAATAGTATATATTAAATAATAATATACATAATAATAATTTAATATAATAATAGTATACGTAAAATGGTTTTTAAAATAAGGGTTTTAAAAACCATTTCAAAAAACTCATTTCTAAAAATTGCTATCCAAACAGGTTTTCTGACCTAAAAAAATTTTTAAACCAAAAAACAGGTTTAGGAAACCTATCCAAACGCAACCTTACTCTTTTTTTTTTTTAAATTAGAAAAATTCTTAGGACTCAAAGCGGTTTAGCATAATATCTCTACTATTTTAATGGGAGAGTTGGGGTTGTAAATAAACAAACCCTAATTTTGTAACTGAGTAAACCCGAGCAATATACGTGCAAACTACATCCACTAAACATCCCCATGTCATGCACGTCAAATCAAAATATACAAATTCATTTAATTTAATGACTAAACTTTTTTATTGTCGTGCATTGCACGTGTATTATACTAGTATTGTATAGATATCCAATAGGCCAAAACATACACACATCATACCTGACTGGTAAATGGGATATTTTTCTCGAAATAGGCCTCTTTTTGAAACTAATTCTTAAAATATGTCTGTTTTAAAACTATTTTCCAAAATAGGACTGTCCTCATAAGTTGCAGTACTGAACTGCGGCATCTTCGATAATGCTAATGCAGCCTCCGTACATGTCATATAATGCTAAATTCCTAGACTTGGGGAAAAAATTATAAGTATAAAATGTGAAAAATACGAAGCCGCAGTTGGGTTCTGCGACCTCGATATAACATAGGCCGCAGTTGGGTTATATGCTTCGTAGGACCCAGTTTTCAGCATATAATTGAGGTCGTAATTGTGGACTGTGGCCTGTGTTACATCAAGGTCGCAATACCCAAATGCGGCCTCGTATTTTTCACATTTTACACTTAGAAGAAAAAAATTCCAAGTCTCAGAGCCTATTAGCTATGATATGTATTTAGGCCACAGTTGTGAAATGTGGCCTAGAAATTGAAGAGGGCGTAGTTTAGTACTGCGGCCTATGGTATATCAAGACCGCAGTAGCCAACTGTGGCCTCATATTTTTCACATTTTGCACAAGATTTTTTTTCTTCAAGTTTTGGAGTTTAGCATTATATGGTATGTACGGAGGCTGCAGTTATGAATTGCGACTTCGTTATTCAAGAGGCCACAATTTGGTATTACGGTTTATGTGAATATATCTATTTTGGGAATTAGTTTTAAATGATACCTATTTTGGAAATTAGTTTTAAAAATAGACATATTTCGGGCGGGGAGGTATAACCGGGTCGGGTTAAATGGGTTATAAAACCCTAACCCTTTAATTGCCTTTCTTCCCTCAAAATTTTCCCGATCCCTCTTTCCTTTCTCTACGGACTACGATTAGTAGCGGTGGAATCCATCGTCGACCGGGAATCAACTCCGGCGAATTTCAGGTGATCCCAAAATCGAATCTTTCGTTCATTTTCATCTCAAAATCTCGAAGTTCATGATCGGTTCCGAATCTTAAAGCAGACGTAAAAAATAACCCCATGCAGTCATGCACTCAATTGACAGCTTTCAGCTTTGTAGTAGAGATTAGAACCATGTATAATAACGTGTCATTTAAAGTGCGGTGAAGTGAATTTATCTTCATTTTTTGTGTACCCGTGTCGAAATTTGGTGATAGAATGTTTGTAGTTGAAGCTTTTTGTATGCATTTTAGTAGTACACATGCAATTTTTGTTGGTTTAGTTTGTAGTCTTTAAATTTGTGTGCTTGGTTGATACAGTTTGGAGTTTTAAATGTGCGGTTAAGATTTTTCAAGTTCGTTGGTTGAATTTTAGTGGACGGTTGATGTAGTTTTGAATCATTAGTGGGTGGTTGTACACAAAATGCACTACCCCAACTCTCTCATTGCCTCATTATAATTAACTAGTATTATACACGTGCTGTGCACGTGGGGAAAAATTGAGAGGAATGAAAAGGGCAAAAAAAAAAAATTTACCTACACGTGCATTGCACGGGTTGGGTTAAGGACAAAGGCCTTCTCCCATTATAGTAGTAGAGAAGAGATAGTAGGGATGATACACCCATGCTCTACTTACTTACATGCGTATTTTACCAAGCATTTTTTGTGACCTGGTTATCATTTGTATATGTGAAGAATCTGTATTAACTTAGTAGCATATATAATTATCATCTGCTGATAAAAGCTACCTGAAGGTGTTCGATCTATAGTTAATCTTGTAGTTGAGAATGGACTTCGATCTGTTTGGCTTTTTCTCCGTATAACATTTTAGTTTCTCGTATCGGAAATAGTGTAGGTAGAAGTGAGATGTCAAACGGACAAGATGTTGGAGGACCTCCCAGTTCAGAAGACCAACTAGAAGAAAAAGGTAAGTTCATAACTTTTTTCATTCTTCTTCTAGTACCTTTAGATCTTCTGGATTCTTCTTGTATGAGAGTTCAAATTCTGTTTTAATACAATTGTGCTGATTGATTTCTAATAACTTTAACTGGAAGTCGGTGTATTATCTCCCACGCTCAAAATGAGTGACATTACCGTTGGGTATTTGGAGATGCATGCTTACATCCATTTGATGTTTGGTTCCTTGCAAGTGCAAGTGCAAGTGCAAGTTGGAATTGCAGGTGCAGTAAATTCAAGGTTTCCCTCCAACACTTTTGGATGCAATTGCCCAATATCGAACCGATGATTGTAATAGATATTATTATGTTAAAAGGTAGGGGGGATATTTTGGAACTTGAGTCAAAAAGTTTTGGAGGGAAACCTTAAATTACACTTGCAGTGAACCATAGAACCAATCAATTTTTTTTATATAAAATCCTTTGATTTCTATTATGTCTGGATTTGAACTCTACAAGCAGTTAGAAAATCGGCTAAACGGTTTCATCCATTTCAGTATATAATTTGCTTTGTTATTAAGAATTGTTTTTTCACTAATTTTTCTTTTTATCAGAAAGGAAAGCTCGATCGAGTAGATGCTGTATGGGAGAAAATGAACAAAGGGCTACCTGTTAAGAAACCAAAAACTCTTTCAAATAAGCCTACTTCAACAGGAACTCAGGCAGCTAAAAAAACCAACTCCTGTTAATATTCATTCTCGGCTTTCATACCAAGGATCGTTTCTTAGTGGGCTAATTGTTAGTTACAATATCAACTAAGCTATTACCTGTGTTATTTAGGATTGGATGGTGACCCTTGGCCTAACAGCAAAGAAAACACTAGCTAATAACCAGGATACAACAAGAAAAAAGTCTGGCAGTGTAGAAAATGGCACAAGTGAGGATGCTAAAAAGCTCGCTGCAGCTGCTCTTTCTGCTGTTAGAGATGCTACATCTGCTGCTGCTGCTGCTGCAAATAAAGGGAAAATCGAAGTAAGCATTAACTTCATTAGTTGTTTTGAAAATTTCCCTCTCCTTCACTGTGTTACATTGCTCAAATTTTTAAAAAAAAATGTGGTGCAGTACGTTGTCACATTCCAGATAAACATGATATTGGTATTCTCTTGTAGGTTCAATTCATCCCATCACTCATTTAATTAAGGAGTGAATGACATAAATTTATACCCAGAAATTTTGCGCATTTCAACACAAAGATCTTTGAGGCTCAGTCTCCGTCAAATGAAAAATGTGTGCACTCCTTGGGATGTCACTTCTCTCATACTTGAGCATAAGATATTAGTCTTTCCTAACCTCAAGAAATAGTACTCTTCTATCTTCTGAATGAAACTTAGTTTAATTCATTGAAATATAATGAATAATCCACATGCAGCCCACGATGTTACTTTTTATACTACATAACAAAAACAAAAACAAAAACAAGTCAGAACCAAATCAACAAGAGTCGGTTAAAGCCAGACGTTTTTCTTGTTGCTATTTTCACACACGAGTAAAGAGAACTCATTCTTGCACATAAGAGTAAAGAGATTTCAACATTTTGAGAATATTTTCGGTAGTAAGGCTGCAAGGATCCAAGAGGGCAAATGCAATTAACTCCCGGGAAATGGTAGAAGATTGATAGAAGGTTTCATTCTATTGGCAAGCGCGCATCTTCTAAAAAATCTTGTAAATACATTATTCCAATGTCTTTTCGAGTGCACGGACACACACCTCCATTATTGCGCATAAACACACCCTAACCTCCCTTCTTGCGTACAAGAGTACAGAGATTCTTGCATATAAGAGCAAAGAGATTTCAACATTTGAAAATATTATCACTAGTACGACTGCAAGGCAGTGGTGGGGGTGATGCACCTCGTGGAGTGCACCACTGACTGAACTGAAATTATAAATTACACTTGGAACTTTTTTTTCCTCTTCATTTTAAATTTCTGAATCTCATTTTTCTTTCTTCAACTGTACAGATAACTGAGGTGCGGGACTTTGCAGGTCAGGATATAGAGATGAAAATGCTTGTTGATCCCAACTCAATGGAGGCCGCTGAGAAGGCTAAGCTATCGGGAACTCCACCTTCTGCACTTGACAGCATCCTGGAACAGATAAAGAAGAAACCGAAGCTGAGTGTTCTTTGATAAGACCAAGAAAGATTGGGGTGAGTTCAAGGAGGAGAACAAGGGGATGGAAAACGAGCTGGATGCCTACAAGAAGAGCTCAAACCAATACCTTGACAAAGTCAACTTCTTACAGAGGACTGACATGAGAGAGTTTGAGCGAGAGAGGGATGCCCGACTGGCTTCGCAGGCAAAGCGAAGGACAGAGATGAGAGATGATGATTTATAGCGAATTGGAAACTTCTGGTTATCAAATGAACACTGGTCCTAGTATGTATAATAACATTGAAAATGTTTATGGAGGCTAATTTGCCATGACTTTGGCTTTGATGCTAGAATAGCAGAAAAGCTTTCAAAATGCATGTTATTATCTGCATCCTCCTATAGGGCAAAAAGCTCTGAAATGTTTATTTGTTTATTTATCTGGTGTTTGTGTTTACTGTGAAAATCGAGCAGCCGAATTTGTTCTCTGGGTTGGAGATAGCTGCATGTTGGTAATGATTTGTTTGGTCTTTGGATTTATGATTTTTCAAATGTTCCAGTAGTATTGTGAATATTGCAATTATTGTCATCTCTAACATTGTCTGAGCATCAGATTGGGGTAGAGGACTTGAGTTTGATTCCTTCGGTCATCATAGCGCAATTCGACGAGGAAAGATACGAAATCAAGGTTATCATCGAGAAAAAAAAGAGGGTCTCCTTCAGAAACGTGCCGCTGCAGTCGGGGTCGAACACGGAGATGGAGATCAAATCAACTCTGAAGGTAGACGATGATGGTCATCCGTCCGATCTGCCGAGATGCGCTCAGGACCATGCGATGGAAGATGATCAGGATCACAGGTAAAAGCTCCTATACCGTTGGATCAGTGGAGAGGAGATCTGGAGCGTTCAAAACAGCTGGCATCAGATAGGGGCTGCACACGGGATTTAAGGAGCGTGGGGTTTAACAAAAATAAGGATGAGACTTTGAAATGGCGGAGTGAAAAGGGGGAGTCAATGATGGGACAAAGACGTGACAGAGAGGTGGAAGTGACAGCGTCAGCGGCGCCAGTACGAGGTACTGTGCACAGTGACGTGGCGGAATGTGAATGGCCTGTCCCTTCGGCTGGAGTGGGGGGTCCCACGACGCGTCAGAAGGAAGTGTTGACCATGACTTCTGCCGAATTCAGAGAAGCGGTTGAATGCGATGTAAGGGATATTACCAAGTATTTTATTCATAAGGGGTCCAACCCAAACAAGAAGGGTTATGAACATGCCGCTCTCAACCAGCTCATGGGCTTATTCGAAGTGGGGCAATCATCAGGGGGGCTGGTTTTATCAATTCCTCAACATCGGTGTTCTCTAATCGGGGGGTATTCAAGAGGGTATCGAAGATGAGGGGGGGACAGGTCAAATGGTTCGGTTTGTAGGCAAGTCGGAGCACAGGGAGGGAAAGGAGCCCAGCTCCGAAGGAGATAAAGATAGTCAGGACAACCAGGATGGCAGAATCGGGGCATTAGAGGGAGCTGGTATTGTATTCTCAGACTCAGAGGGAGAGTTCGAAAGTAGAGTAAAAGCGTTGACACCGTGCATAAGGGAAAATGTAGAGGCGGAAGCTACGGAGAAAGGATTAGATGATGCAAAAAGGAAGAGCAAGAGGCAAATGGATCGATGGGGAGCAAAGGGCCCTAGTGAGGAGAACCTCATTAGATCAACAGCGAAGTCCAGGGAACCAACATCAGCGTGCGGAGGTACGTTCTCTATCCTGAATTTCATTTCAGATGATAGTCTTATTTATTACGCATGCATTCTTGGTTTAGATATGGGATCTTCGATCCCTGAGCAACTTAAGAGGGTGAAAACCATTAGAGAAGAGGCATTCAAGCTATCTTTGTAGAACTTACTACCGGGGTAGGTAGGAGAGGTAGGCGTCATATAGATTTTTATTGTTTCCATGTGTTACATCTTTTGGAATGTGAGAGGGATGCGAACAAAGGTTAAGACTAGATAAGTTAACGACACTATAGGTAGAATCAATCCGCTTATCTACGCTTTCCAAGAAACGAAGATCGTAGATCCACAAGTTAAGGACTTAGACGACCTTACGTCTCATAGGGATTTTGTTTGGCGATTCAAATCGTCCTCAGGTATGTCAGGGGGAATTGCACTGGGAGCAGACTCGAAGATTTTTGACATACTTGACGACCATGTCGGCTTATTCTCGGTTACTTTTAGGATTAGGCATAAGAAGGATGGTTGGAAGCAGATGGTCACGTCAGTATACGGTACGTGCAACTCTAACCGCAGAAGTGAATTTTTGGAGGAAATTAGGGCTATCAGAAACAGATGGGCAGGCCCTTGGGTGTGGGGGGGGGGGGGGGGGGGATTTCAACATAACAAGATTTAGGTGCAAACATCGGGGTAGGGGACCAGACGAAAGAGATAGACAGCGGTTCAACCAAACAATAGATGAACTTAACCTAATTGATATCCAGAGGAACGACAGAAGATTTACGTGGTCTAACATGCAGGCCAATCCGACCCTAGCAAGGTTAGATCGAATTCTGGTGTCTACGGAATGGGAGGACTTGTTCCCATTGGCGTCAGTAAAATCTATTCCTAGGTCAACTTCAGATCACATTCCACTTATCCTAGAAGGGGAAAGAGGTGAACGAAGGAAGGATAGAAAGTTCAGATTTGAGAAAGCTTGGTCCTACAACGAAGATCTTAGGAGGATCATAGAGAACTCCTGGAAAGAGTCCACTTGAGCGAAAGATGCAGTCTCAAATTGGATTCTAAAACTTAGACGGCTGCGGAGATGCCTTAAAAAGTGGGCTAAGTTAGAAAAGGAGGAGAGCAGGAGAAGAAAAGAGACGCTGGTCTTTAGAGTCCAGGATTTGGAATCTATTGAGGAAAATAGAATACTAGTAGACTTGGAATTTCAAGAAGTGGCAGCCTGTAGAGTAGAATTACACCAAATTGGGGAGCGGGAGGAATGCTATTGGAGACAGAGATCTAGGATACAATGGCTAAATGAAGGGGATTCGAACACAGGGATCTTTCATAAGGTGGCCAATGGGAGAAGACGTCATAACCATATTGGAGGTATATTTGTGGGCAATGTGTGGACTGAGGATGAATCGGCTATTAGAAATCATATAGATTTGTCTTTCAGAGATCTCTTGGGTAAGAAAAGAGGGGTTAGAGGTGAACTGCGTCAAGACATGTGGAGCGAGTCCAGAATAGATGGAAGCGACAGCTTGGAGGAACCCTTCAGGGAAGAGGAAATCTTAAAGGCGATCAAGGACCTGGGACAAGACAAAGCTCCAGGACCGGATGGTTTCCCTATATTCTTCTACTCACGGTATTGGGCCATTATAAGGACGGACTTCCTAGAAATTTTTGAAAACTGTGCGAGGATGAGCTACAGATAGAACGGCTAAACTATGCTAATGTAGTGCTCATTCCGAAGAAGAATGAGGTTCTTAGGGTGAAAGACCTAAGGCCGATCAGCCTGCTTAACGGACCATTCAAAATCATCACCAAGGTGTTGGTCAATAGATTGTCACCACACTTATCTGATATTGTTGATGCTTCGCAAAGCGGTTTTGTTAAGGAGAGAGATATTTTGGACAATATTGCGTCGGCCCGCGAATTGATTTTCCGAGGAAATAAAGACAAAATAGATGGATTTCTATTAAAGCTGGACTTCAAAAAAGCCTATGATACGGTGGAGTGGGACTGTGTGGATGAGGTGTTTCAGCGAAAAGGGTTTGGAGATAAGTGGAGGAGATGGATGAGGATGTGTGTGAGGCACGGGAAATCGTTCATCCAAGTGAATGGAGAGAGTGGTTCGGAAATTATATGCAAGAGAGGGTTGAGACAAGGAGATCCACTGTCGCCACTTATTTTTACGAACATAGCTGATGGACTAACAGAAATGAACAAAAGAGGTATTAATAGAGGTATTATCAAGGGTGTTAAGGTGAAAGGGATCACAGTCCCGCTGTCAATCCTGCAGTACGCTGACGATACCCTTTTGTTCGGGGTGGCAAAAGTGGAGGAAATCTTGGCCATCAGGATATTACTAAAATGTTTTGAATATTGGTGGAGACTTGCGGTCAACCTGCACAGGAGTTGTGTGATGGCTCCAAGCAATAACAACACGATTCGATGGAGGCCATAGCATCATTATTTCAGTGTGAGAAGGGAGAGTACCCGCTACGATACCTAGGTACCGTTATCAGACCCGGAAAAATGAAAAGAGAGGATTGGGAACCGCTCATTGAAAATATAGAGAAAAAACTGGCGGGTTGAAAAGGAAAGTTCATTTCATTAGGAGGAAGGATCACTCTGATCAACTCCGTCCTTAGCTGCCTGCCTACGTATCTGATGTCCATTTATGAGATCCCAAGTTGGGTGATTCAAAGAATAGATAGATGCAGGTGGCAGTTCCTATGGAAAGGTGGTGGGGAAGGTAAGGGGTTCCACTTGATGAAGTGGGACAGGGTGTGTAAGAAGAAAGAGTGGAGGTTTGGACATTGTCAACCTTAGATATATGAATAAGGCGCTACTTTCTAAATGGTGGTGGAAAATGCACAAACAGAGAAAAGCGTGGTGGAGCAATTCATTCATGAGATATAGAAGGCGGAAAAGCTGCAGATTTGGAGGAAAGTGCTCAGCCGGGAAGACTTCATCCCTATGGAAAGGAATCTCTAAAATGGGGGAAATTTTCCACTCCAATACGAAATGTAAAGTAGGAAATGGGAACAGCACGAGCTTCTGGAAGGATAAGTGGTGCGGAGCAAACACACTACAATCGCGCTTCCCAGACCTAGCTAACGAAGTGGAAACTACGAACGGTCTAGTCAAGGAAGTGTGGAGGAATAGAAGACTGAGATTAGTTTTTAGAGAGACACTTTCTTATAGGGGACATCTACAATTAGACGAGCTGAAAGAATTGCTGAGAGGGGTGAATCTCTTACAGAGGGATACACAGGATGAGAGAGAGTGGATTTGGGGGTCATCAAACACGTTTACCGTTGCGTCGATGTACGGTGTGTTAAACGACGGTGGGGTTAGAAATAGTCATGCATCGATTATCTGGAAGTTGCAGGTTCCAAACAAAGTCAAGGTATTCCTATGGCTGGTCACTTTTTATTTCAATAAAAAAAAATGTCTGAGCATTTGTTGCATAGTATTATTATGGGTTATTTTATTCTTTTGAGATAAAAATGACCAAATGGGTTAATTTGTTACGAAGTCTTTTCATTTTTGAAAGGAAAGAATTCATATTGAAGTTGACATCAAGAGAGAGTACTCAGGGGGGTATCTGAGTTTCAGGGGGCCCTAAGCAAATTCTTAAATGGGGCATTTTGCAAGTTGACAAAAAATAATGACAATTATTTAAATATAAACAAACTTTGAGAATTGGAGAACAAACTATTTAAATGAAAACAAATTTATATATATGTTTCAAAAAAGAAATTAATTAATAACATACGTTTTTTTATATGAAATGCCTCGTGGCTAAAAGAAACCCGGAAAAACTCTTAACAAAAACGAAATATGTTATCTCAAAGAGGAAAATATGATATATTAGAGAACACGATCAGAATGAAATGATGATGAATATATGTATATGAGAATACTAGTTGGAAGCTTAAAATGTAGAATAACCATATGCAGCTGAAGATTTGGTTAAAAATTTATCATAAACAGGTAAATATGATATACCATAGAATATTGAAAAAATATCATAGAGTGACATACATGAGCTAAGTGAAAAATAATTAGTTTAAGGGAAGTCTTCCGTTGTGCACCACCTATGGTGCACATGGCGTGTGCACTCGGCCTTCCCGCCTTCGTATCGACAATCCGAACCGTTCATATTGATTTACACATCTAAATTAGTCTAAATATATAAAATCAAATCATTTGAAATTCATTTGCCCATCCATTGAAGTGTTACAAAATTGTATGGCTGAAAATCATTGTTTTTTATAGTTACATGATGGATGGGCAAATGAATTTCAAATGATTTGATTTTATATATTTAGACTAATTTAGATATGTACATCAATGTGAACAGTTCGGATCGTCGATACGAAGGCGGGAAGGCCGAGTGCACACGGAGGGGTGGTGCACAATGGAAGATTTTCCTTAGTTTTAAAAATAAAAATGATTGAAAAAATTAATTGGCTCATGCAAGTTTTGAAACTACGACCTTCACATTACTAGCGCAACACTCTAACCAACTAAGCTAACAAGACAACTAGTAATATAATGTAATTATATCAAACAATATTACTTTTTACTTTTTAACATTGTAAATACTTAAAAAATATGGGACCCTATAAAATTGGAGGCCCTAAGCAATTGCTTGTGCTGCTTGGGCACAGATCCGCCCTTGAGAGTACTTTCCTTTGAAAAGTATCAACAAAACAGAACAGGTATTTCATTTTTGTTCATAAAAAATGTTGGTCCACAAGGTGGATATATAGATCATTCAATGAGCTCAACTCACAGGCAACTTTTCCCTCTTGCAGAAGGTTGTGGGTCATATCTCTCCATTTGTTTGCGCGCGCGGTTGCACTAATGCAGTCTCATTCCTCCTAACTTGGTTCAGATCATACAGGTAACTAGTAGTTTTTTGTTGTGAAAGGTGATTGATGCGGTTTGTTTCTGGGAGACGTATGGATGCACCAGGTGTGAGTTCTTACTCGATTTGTATTTGAAGGAGGAAGCTCCTAATCAGACGATCCTCGGCCAGCCGAACGGTACCGGTGACAGGCTGGGGTGAGGCGAGGCTGGATGCTCGGCTCGGATCGGGAGGCTCGGATCCGAGGTCTCGTGTACCTGCAGACGGTCTTGGAACACCGGGGTTGGTCCCGGTGGCAGACCCTCTGACGATCTAGTTGGTCTCTGAGAGAGAGTAGCAGTAACTAGGGTTTTGAGTGGAAAAGATTGATTACCTGCAGACAGGGGGAGGGTCCGGTATTTATAGAGGAAGCCAATCGGGTCCATACCCGTTTGGGGCTGGGCCGGACCCGGTTACCCGAGTGGCTGAAGCGGTGGAAAGCCGGGCAGTATAGGGCTGACGTGGCGGACGCCGGAGTGGTTTCCGGGCTGACGTGGCAGAGCTCCGGACGGATTTCCGGTGCTAATGTGGCAAATCAGAAGGATCAGAAAGGACGCGTATCCTGAGGGAATCCAGTGGTCCAGGATGGGCCATGTTATTCCTGACCCATATCAAAACTGCAGAAGAATTTTGCTGCTGTGCGGTTTTTCCAAGTGAAACCAAGCCAAACACCGCCGATATACAGTATAGTATATAAAAGCATCTTCTGTCCAAAATTAGTCATTATTCTCAAATGATCACGCGATAATTTAATGGCAACAAATTTCTGATGTACTTCAACAACATCACCAACAAATCTTATTGAATGCTTACATCTACATTTCATTAAAGTATGAGACCATACAGCCTAACTGATAACTACAAATGTTAAAGAGTTGCAACCATTCAAACTCCAAAATTATTCTTTCTTGTACTCCCTCTCTTTCTTCCTTCATGTTCTATAGACCTATAATGGCCAAATTGCCTCTCTTGGTCCTATCCCTGTCCTTTCTCGGCTTTCTTAGTGCAGTTTTTTCGAGTAATCGTGCTGAGTGTACCGATCAACTTATAGGGCTCTCGACGTGTCTAACATATGTAGAGAGCACAGCTACGGCGAAGAGACCGATCGACCCCGGACTGCTGCAGTGGACTGCAGCAGGTTCTGAGCAAGAGTATGAAATGTTTGTGTGTAATTGTCAAGGATCGCAATGAGCCTGGCCTGGGGTTCAAGATAAATGCCACCCGATCGAGCTCTATCACTGCCTTCTACCTGTCAAATACCTACTAATACAACCCATTGTTTGGGTATGTATATAGTTTTCACTTTCTGCAGCACATCTATAGCATGTGCATTATATGATTAAATTAATTGATGAAAATAAAAACATTTGAAATGCACATTTGCTTTAATCCAGTTTCAAGTGTTGAAGTTAGTCCTGATTGATGTGATTTTATTGGTGCAGACCTTTTGAAGATGGACCCGATCGAACTCGAAGGAAGCTGCAATCTTTAAGCAAGCTAGGTGGGAGCCAGTGCAACACAAGTGACGAGTCCTTCGCCAAATGATAAAGGTACGTAACCCATTTGGTTTTTCTGGTCATCAATTCAAAATTTAAACTAAATAAATAAATAAATAAATCTCGTAAAAGATAATGGAGTTGGATACCTGCACCAGAGAAGATGAGATAGGTATACTTAATTTTTATAAAGATGCATGAATCAATATAAATTCCCCTCGTTATTATATCATTCACTTGCTTCTTCGAATTTTATTGTACCACATTTTTTTATCTCCAAAAGGCAAAAAACACTTTTTTTTTTCTTTTTTCTTTTTCTTATGTGAGTCAAATAAACTTGAAAGTTGTTGGCTCTTAAAATATTAACTTGTGTTTATGAACATAACCATTTTAATGAGTGGAAGGTGGTATGAATATGAAATGACATGATCAACACAGTATCCAATTAGGACCACAAAAAGTAAGTTTATTTGACTCTTGCAATTTAGTAGATTATTCTTATGGTACGTAACTGGTGAGATTCTTCTCTTCACTAAAATTATTGTTGTGCATTTTAGACCTCCAATAAATTTCTCATATTCATGCTAAATTTGTGGGGTTGGAAGAGTTGGGTGGTGTTGTACTATTCTATGAATTAATGTTTTAAAAACCCAACCCAACCGGTCTGGTCTTCGAATAGAATAGAAGTGATGGTCAGTCCGATTTTCCTAGCTTAGGGTCCAATCCAACCTGTTTCAACTTGAGCGTCATCCTCAGTAGGTTTATTTTCATTTCATACTCAGACAGTATATATTTATATTATTATTACATGTGATGCACGTTCTAATAATTTTAAAAAATCAAAATAAAAATTCTGACGTCGAGATGATTTGAACTGGAACCTCTTTTATGTTAATTATGTAGGTGCCTTGCACATGTTGGTAGAATCACAAAATGATAATTGACACTAAGGCCTTCTTCCATTATAATATTAGAGATTATTTGTATTTGTATTTAAAAATGGAAATATATATAATATGAATGGTCGGTTCTACTTGATCCCGATTTAGACAGTTCACTGCGCGCTGAATCGGCCACTTCAGCCGGGTCGGTCCCGTCCGAGATTTACAACATTGTTTGCATTTATGCAAATGTTATGGTACAAGTCCAAAACTCTATTTTGGATGCTTCCTCTCTTTTTTATACTACTAAAGTCTAAAGAGTTTCAAGCTTCTAAGCACCGTTGCCGAACGGCATACCAACCTACACCGTACAAATACTCAACGTGTGCTTGTCCGGTTGCGCTGTATCGAACATCCACGTCAGCTGCGGCTGGTTCAGCTCCGCCCGTTTGATCAACCCTAGGATCTTCCGTCGAATCGGGTTCGACGACTGTTTAGTCAACCACGGCGCCGCACTTGAGCCGGGTCAGAGCTTGTCGTTCCAGTATGCGAATACGTATCGGTACCCGTTGTGCGTATCGTCGGTTGCTTGCTACGCAGAGTAGGTACGTAGTTGATGGTAGTTAATGAGCAACTGTACGTATTTGTGGTAATGTAATTCACATGCATGGTAATGTAATGATGTTGGTGTATTAATAAATAATAAGATCTAGAGATGTCATATTGTGTATATAGTTGGAAGTTGTAATTAATGTGCATATCTTGTGTGGTATTAATGGCAGTAATTTGGTAGTGGTTGTATCATGTATGCGTTTGTGTTGAGTTGGAGATGGCTGTTTTGAGAAATAAGCAAAATGGTAGTAAAAAATAACACATTATCTGCCTAATTTAGGTTTATAATATATTTTGTACGGTAAATGATTGATTGATTCATTATATATTTTCTTCGTAATAATTGATCGATGTTTACAAAGAAATTTTGTTAAAATTAAAAAAAAAAATTCTACAACATGCATGCAGTTCTTGATTGCAAGAAATTCTCGACAAATATTTATTGCTCATAAGCAATAAAGATTACAAGTTCAGGATCTCTGGTTTGTAAGGAGCTGTTGCTTCAATAAAGGTAAAAATAATCAAACATATATGTTTGATTAATTAATTCAGCGATATAGGTGTTGGAATGATCAGAGTAAAGTGAATGCATGTTATATGCGAATTAATGAACTTTTTCCCAAACTGTCCCACTTTTTGAAAGTTTTTTCCAAACCTCTTTACTTTTTTTTTAATTCCCAAATCATCCCACTCGGTCTTTGAAAGACCGAGTGTAGTTATAATATACGCGGTATTTCAAAGATCGAGTCTTGCACTATGAAAAATCGAAGAGCAAGACTCGGTCTTTGAAAGACCGCGCGTATTATAACCACACTTGGTCTTTCAAAGACGGTCTTTCAAAGACCAAGCATGTCATTTTGATAAATACTTTCAAAAGTGGGTCAGTTTTGTAAATACTTTCCAAAATGGGTCATTTTGGTAACAAGTTCCTTAGAACTTCCACTTTCAGTTCCTGACCCTCGTTATGGATGGATGTACTTAGAACTTTCACCCCACGTTTGCCATTCCGAGTGCCACACATGAACTATGGAGCTACTAAATAAAAATGTAAGAAGAAATTTTACAAGTAACTTGCCTCGAAGAAATGTTGTCCTCGGTGATACTGATACGACATCAACTGTAAGTTCCAGGAAAGTTCTCGAATTGACGAAATCCATCAAGTCATCTGCATAAGAATCAAAAGATTTGTCTGGACCTGGAAATAGACCATTTCATGATCTTCACTCACATTGGATCCAATGTAAATACAAAGAAAATTACGACACGCAGTTGAATTAAACATTCTTAATTCATAATTCTAAAACTGTAGAAACTTGCACATGGAAACACTAGTACTCAACCTTGAATTTACTTAACTGAAATTTTAATTCAAGAATAATAATATGGGTGACAATCTACACATGTAAACCTAATTAAAATATGATACATATTATCAGAAGCAAGTACAGTATTCAGTTACTCTGCTAAAATCTAGAGCAAAGTTGGAAGTTTTGGCAAAAAATTAAGGTATGAAGAAAAATATTTGATTATTAGTTATTTCAAGGGAATTTCAGTTATAGTTATGGTTTACAAAAAGAGTGAATGATGAGCAACATACAATATTTTGATAAAGAAAACTATATCTGATCCATAGTAGTTCAACCTTTCTTACAAATTAGTACCAATCCACTAATCCAATATAGATAAAAAAAATCCACATAGAGAAGAAAGGGAGAAGAGGATGCAGAGAATGTATGATAATAACACATTAGAGAAAAAAATTCTTTTAACAATTTTGGGTAGCAGCAGCCACAATGACACACAATTGTGATGCTTCATGATTATCTTACTTACTATGGAACAATGAATCCAGTAGAAAGTAAATTTAAAATACAGGATTTATGGCAATATTTGTATGAAGATAAATTAAAGGAATCAGTCAAAAAAAAAAGATAAATGAAAGGAATCGACATGAATTTTATCCTTTTTTTTGCAAATAACTAGGATAGATTTATTTGTTATTTATATTTTATAAATTCAACGAACTTTCTTAATAAGTTGTATTAAATCACTATGTCTCCCTCTTTCTTAGTTCCTATCCAGTATCTAGTATAGAAATGTTTGCTCATTAGCTAATCCACAGCAGCACAGGCGACATAAACACCATTCAAGTTTTCTGAAGTACAAACTTCACATCAGTTATCGGCGACTTAGCCTAGATATCAACATAATGATCAGTCATCACTTTGGAAATATGAATATCAAGTGGCACTTTATCTCCTTTCTAATTGCTCTCGTTGAAAGGAGAACCTGTTAGATAACTTTTACCAAAATGACCCTTTTTTTGAAAATATTTACAAAACTGACCCACTTACCAAAATGACATACTCGGTCTTTGAAAGACCACGTGTATTTGGTTTGGAAATTTTTTTTAAAAAGTAGGACGGTTTGAAAAAAACTTTCAAAAATGGGACAGTTTGAGTTGGAGATAGCTGTTTTGAGAAATAAGCAAAATGGTAGTAAAAAATAACACATTATCTGCCTAATTTAGGTTCATAGTACTAGTCATTTGCACGTGCAATGTACGTCTTAATAAATATAGCTTTTTAAAATAAAAATTTATACATAATCTGAATTTGAACTTAGAACCTCCTTTATAATAGTTATGCACGTGTATTGCAAGGGTTGGTAGATTGACAAAACATTTACAAATGACACTAAGGTCTTCTCCCATTATAATATTAGAGATAGGAGTATTTCTTAGTTTTTAAAAATAGTGGGGGGTATATGCTAATTTTTACATTTTAAATGGGGGCATTTGCTAAAATACCTCTTTTTTAGGGGCTGCACATGCATCGGGTATGTTTGGTAGATTTAGTTTGCCGTATATTGCACGTGTTTACTCAGTTACAAAATTAGGATTTGTTTGTTTACAATCCCAACTCTCCCATTAAAATAGTAGAGATATTTTGTACAGTAAATGATTGATTGATTCATTATATATTTTCTTCGTAATAATTGATCGATGTTTACAAAGAAATTTTGTTAAAATAAAAAAAATAATTCTACAACATGGTTACATGCATGCAGTTCTTGATTGCAAGAAATTCTCGACAAATATTTCTTACTCATAAGCAATAAAGATTACAAGTTCAGGATCTCTGGTTTGTAAGGAGCTGTTGCTTCAATAATGGTAAAAATAATCAAACATATATGTTTGATTAATTAATTCAGCGATATAGGTGTTGGAATGATCAAAGTAAAGTGAATGCATGTTATATGCGAATTAATGAGATGGCCCTGATTACAATGGAAGTGTTGGAATTGATCAGAAACTGGGAACAATAAAACCAATTGTATGCCTATTGGTTAAGAGGATGACTAGGCATAATCAGTTTTTACCCAAACATACATTATGAATGGAGTAATGCTTTAGCCACTACCAATTTCACTACTATTTTCTTCACTACCTTAGGTGGCATACTTCTATTGGAGAGTTCTCCCACCTACTCTATCATCCCCTACCTATTGGAGTGTGCCACCTAAGGTAGTGAAGAGAAATGTAGTGAAATTGGTAGTGGCTCTAGCATTACTCTTATGAATGTATTGGGGTCTACTTCTCAATAAAAATTAATTTTAAAATCTTATCTTTTAGTGAAAAGTGTTACAAATAATATTTACAAAATTCGTTTTACAATCGAAAGATAGAGAGGTACAGAAAACATAGAAGAGAACAGGAGAGAGGAAAACCGAAAGAAAAGAAAAAGAAAAATTAAATAAACAACTTACAAGAACGAATGAAAATACAACTTGAGAAGCCGAGGCCTGTGTATCACACAGTGTCCTTAAAACAGATTTCGCCTCTTTCCGATTGCTGGAATGAACGGAGGCGTCTGTCTCCCAGGATGCAACGACTTGGAGCGATCCCGTAGGCACCACGTACCACTCCCGAACTGAGTATAAGCGCTTGAACCTATCACCGACTTACCAACAAAATTAGAACCGACGAACAGTACAGAAGGAGAGAAGAAGATCTGGTTTGTGCAGGGAAGAAAGTAAAGGGGAGGCCTCTATTTATAGAGCCTGGGTTAAATCAGTAACGGCAGACAAGGCATTAACAGCCTTCACTGTAACGGCAGACAACGAATTGAATGCCGACACTGTAACAGCAGACATCATTTACTACCTTCAGTGTAACGGCAGACAGTGAATTGAATGCCTTCAGTGTAACGGCAGACAAAATGTTAAATACAGCACTGAAACGGTAGACAGAACCGTTTCTGCATTCATTTCAGCCGTTACAAAAGGAAAACTGTAGCAAAAAGTGGCTCTGCACGGGGTGGAATCAAATCGGTCCGGCATTCGTGTCCGCAGGTCGTGCGGGCGCACACAAGTCGCATGTAATCCGGTCCGTAATTTGCACCCCCCTGCGCGCGCGAGAGAGAGCCTCTCTTCTAGCCATCTTACAATGCTTAGAAGGATATTACTATATATCCTCTTCTATTTCCTTTGTTATTTCCGATGTGGGACTATGTTCCCTTAACCCATTTTCAAGAATGAAAACGTCTCACTTTGAGAGACAATTTCTCATTCACCCCTTAACCGATTTTAGCAAACCAATATATGATTTTGATCTACTCACGAAGGAGAACACAAATCAATCAAGATCTCTCAATAATTCATTGAGGATCTTACTCAAAAAATTGCTCAAAAATCGGTTCGAAAATGGTGTCTAAAACACTCATTTTCTAACAATCCCCACATGAATGAAAATTGACGACCACAGATAGGACAGACTGACACGACAGACTGACTCGACAGACTTGGTGATAGAATTCAACGATTAATTTCTGCATAGGATAGGTAGGTGTTACCCTTTGAACCTTCCCTTATGAAAATATGTTTACTTTACTAACCAAACAGTAGACGCGATGTCTTTGAACTGTTCTGCCATTTGTGTAAACGATGACATATCTCACACAGAAATCTTTCTAACGCTTTTTCAGTTCTCACTGTTATGTTCGTTTTGGCCATGAACATACGCCTGGTTCTGCAAGATTTTAACAGGAATATTGCCCTATATTATTCCCTTGGAAGCGGCCCTTCTTCCATCTTACATAGGTGATTTCTTACTTAAGAGTAACCCGCATTACTCTGCTCGGATATCCGACGCATAAGAATCATTAAAAGCCTAGCTTAACCTGTTAACTAGCGGGCATCACTGTTTCATCATGGGAATGGACATGGAAAAATCTCCACAGTGATCTAACTTGGTTTTTACAATTTAGTTGTCCCTTTGAACCTAGATCTTGGGATCTCCAGTCAGCTAGGTTGGGTTTCCATTGTATCGACTTATTCTTTAATGGGCTTTAGTCCCATTCCCCTCGATGATTTATCAACTAACTCTCTGTTTAACCCTTTGGTTAGTGGATCCGCAATGTTATCTTTTGACTTTACATAGTCCACAGAGATAACCCCAGTAGAGAGTAGTTGTCTAATGGTATTATGTCTTCGATGAATATGAATAGATTTACCATTATACATATTGCTCTGTGCTCTACAGATTGCAGATTGACTATCTGAATGTATGCATATTGGAGGCACAGTCTTCGTCCACCTTGAAATATCCTCAAGGAAGTGGCGTAACCATTCAGCCTCTTCCCCACATTTGTCTAATGCGATAAATTCTGATTCCATCGTGGATTTAGCGATCACTGTTTGTTTCGAGGATTTCCAAGAAACTGCTGCACCACCTAGTGTAAACACATAGCCACTAGTGGATTTTGAATTATCACTCGATATCCAGTTCACATCACTGTATCCTTCAAGTACAGCCGGGTATCTCGTATAATGCAGCCCGTAGTTACGAGTAAAACGCAAGTACTTCAGTACTCTTATAATTGCTTGTCAATGCTCGCTTCCAGGATTACTCGTGTATCTACTTAGTTTACTTACTGCATAGGCTATGTCTGGTCTTGTACAACTCATTAAGTACATTAGACTTCCTATGATTCTAGAGTATTCTACTTGAGAAATACTCTCCCCTTTATTCTTGGATAAATGTAAAGTTAGATCTATTGGATAACTAGCAATTCCAGAATTATCTTTATCAAATTTTTCAAGAATATTGTCAACATAATGTGACTGGCTTAAAATAAGCTCGTCTGATGTTCTTGTGATTTTAATTCTCAATATAACATCAGCTAGTCCCATGTCTTTCATGTCAAACCTCGAGTTTAACATGTTTTTAACAGATTTAATTATCTGATCATTGCTTCCAATAATAAGCATGTCATCTACATACAAACATATAATGACATATCCATCTTCTGTGCCTTTGACATATACACATTTATCACATTCATTGATCTTATTTGTCATCATAACATTGTCAAATTTTTCATGCCACTATTTTGGAGCTTGTTTCAAGCCATATAATGACTTCACCAGTTTACACACTTTCTTTTCATGTCCTGGAGCTGAAAAACCCTCAGGTTGTTCTATGTAGATTTCTTCATCTAAATCTCCATTAAGAAAAGCTGTTTTTACATCCATTTGATGTACTTTAAGATTGCGTAGAGCTGCTACGGCAAGTACCATCCTAATAGAATTTATTCTCGTCACAGGAGAATATGTATCAAAGTAATCAAGACCTTCCTTTTGTTTATAACCTTTAATTACAAGTCATGCCTTGTATTTATCAATTGATCCATCAGGTTTTATTTTTCTCTTGAAGATCCACTTGGAACCTAAAGGTTTACTACCCGGTGGAAGATCTACTAGTTCCCAAGTATGGTTTTGCAAGATAGAATTAATTTCACTCTTGATGGCTTCTTTCCATTGAGGACCATCACTAGAGTTCACCGCTTCCTTGAAGGTTTGAGGTTCTCCTTCAAGCATAAAAGTCAAGAAATCCGGACCAAAAGATTTTTCCGTTCTTGTTCTTTTACTGCGTCGAGGTTCCTCCTCAACTTCTTCATTTTGGTCTTCACTATCTTCACTGATAGTCTCATGTGTTCGTTTGGAGGAACTTGGTTCCTCCTTTGACTTACATGGAAATACATCTTCAAAGAACGATGCATTTCTAGATTCTATTATCGTGTTCTTTGATATCTCAGTGATATCGGATTTGTACACCAAGAACCGATAGGCACTACTGTTAAGTGCATAACCAATGAAAATACAATCAACTGTTTTTTGTCCTATTTTTATTTTCTTAGGTGGAGGTACTACCACCTTGGCAAGACATCCCCACATTCGCAAGTAATTGTAGGATGGCTTTCTTCCTTTCCATAATTCATATGGAGTTTTTTCTTCTTTCCTTTTGGGCACCTTATTCAAAAGGTAGTTAGCTTCTCCCCACAAGTTTGGTGGTAAACCAGAACTTATTAACATCGCATTCATCATTTCTTTTAATGTACGATTCTTTCTCTCAGCAACACCGTTGGACTGAGGAGAATAAGGCATTGTGGTTTCATGTATAATCCCATGCTTAGCACATGTGTCAGCAAATGACGATTCATACTCTCCACCTCGGTCGCTTCTTAGCGCCTTTATTTTTTTATTGAGTTGATTTTCAACCTCATTTTTATAGAGAACAAATTTCTCTATAGCTTCATCTTTGCTTTTAAGCAAGTATACATAGCAATATTTTGTGCTATCATCTATGAAGGTAATAAAATATTTATTACCACCTCTTGTTTGTATCATTTTCAAATCACAAATATCAGTGTGAATTAGATCAAGTGGTTCGGTGTTTCTTTCAACACTTTTAAATGATGATCTTGTTAGTTTTGCCTCAACACAAGTTTCACATTTGTGTTTGGAATCAATTTGGAACGTTGGTATGTGATTCAAGTTAATTAGTCTTCGCAAAGTATCATAATTAACATGTCCTAGTCTACCATGCCATAAATTGGAAGACTCAAGCAAATAAGTAGAAGAGCTAGCTTTATTCATATTCTTGACCATGGTCATTACATTGAGTTTGAACATTCCACCACTCATATATCCTCTACCAACATACATTCTACTTTTTGACAAAATAAATTTGTTCGACTCGAACACTAAACGAAAACCGTGGTTATTAAGCAACGAACCAGATACCAGGTTCTTACGGATTTCAGGAACATATGCAACATTGTTCAGAGTCAGTTCCTTTCCAGAAGTCATCTTCAAGATCACCTTGCCTTGGCCCTTTATTTCTGAAGTAGCCGAGTTCCCCATAAATATTTTCTCCCCATTCTCTAATGGTTCGAAAGTGGAGAACATACTTCTATTGGAGCACACATGTCGAGTAGCTCCAGTGTCAATCCACCATTCCTTCAGGTTTGAACCTAACATATTCACCTCTGATATCACAGCTGAGAGGTTGATATCGGAAACATCTTGAACAATTCCTTGAACCAAGTTTGCTTCTCTGTTCCTGTTCCTCTTGGGAAGTCTACATTCAGTGGACTTGTGACCCATTTTGTCACAGTTGAAGCACTTGCCTTGAAACTTCGGCTTCTTGGAGATTCCTCCCTTAGGCCCCAACTTGGGACCCTTATTGTTGTGCTTGTTGGAACGTTGTTTATGTTCCATTACATTTACCTTAGCTGCATGACTGATGAGTCCAATTTTTTCAGATCCCCTATTGTCTTCTTCAATACAAAGCCTGACAATGAGATCTTCAATGCCCATTTCTTTTCGCTTATGCTTTAGGTAATTCTTAAAGTCTTTCCAACCTTGTGGTAATTTTTCAATTATACAAGCCACTTGGAAACTTTCACTTAAGTTCATACCTTCAGCATGAATCTCATGCAAGATTAGTTGTAGTTCTTGAACTTGACTGATTACTGTTTTAGAATCTACCATTTTATAGTCTAGGAAGCGGCCCACAATGAATTTCTTGGCGCCGGCATCCTCAGTTTTATATTTATGTTCTAGTGATTCTCAAAGTTCTTTAGCTGTTCTTTTGTCAATGTATACATTATAGAAAGAGTCGGCTAATCCATTCATTATGTAATTTCTACACAAGTAATCAGCATTTTTCCAAGCATCCACAGCGGCAATGACTTGGTTATCTTGCTCATCTTTCTTAAGATCTGGAGCATCTTCGTTCAAGAACCTTGCAAGATTCAGTGTGGTCAGATAGAACATCATCTTCTGTTGCCACCTCTTAAAGTTCTGCCGGTTGAACTTCTCAGGTTTCTCCCCATGGGAGACTGAGCCAGGTACAACGGTGGGCATTGGCACTCGTGCCGCAGCAGCATTTGGTTCTTGCGTTGTATCAACAACCGGCACATAAACCGTTTCAGACACAACAGCATTGTCCAATGCAGTAGTCATTGTGATTCTGAAATTTACACAACACGAGTGTAAGTTTTCAAGATAAAAGAAATAAAAAGAAAAACCGTGCCTCAAAATCGGAAATCAAAGAAATCCAAAATCTGTTTTAAGTTTGTTACAAATAATATTTACAAAATTCGTTTTACAATCGAAAGATAGAGAGGCACAGAAAACATAGAAGAGAACAGGAGATAGAAAAACCGAAAGAAAAGAAAAAGAAAAATTAAATAAACAACTTACAAGAACGAATGAAAATACAACTTGAGAAGCCGAGGCCTGTGTATCACACAGTTTCCTTAAAACAGATTCGCCTCTTTCCGGTTGCTGGAATGAACGGAGACGTCTGTCTCCCAGGATGCAACGACTTGGAGCGATCCCGTAGGCACCACGTACCACTCCCGAACTGAGTATAAGCGCTTGAACCTATCACCGACTTACCAACAAAATTAGAACCGACGAACAGTACAGAAAGAGAGAAGAAAATCTGGTTTGTGCAGGGAAGAAAGTAAAGGGGAGGCCTCTATTTATAGAGCCTGGGTTAAATAGAAAAACTGTAGCAAAAAGTGGCTCTGCACGGGGTGGGATCAAATCGGTCCGGCATTCGTGTCCGCAGGTCGTGCGGGCACACACAAGTCGCATGTAATCCGGTCCGTGATTTGCACCCCCCCCTGCGCGCGCGAGAGAGAGCCTCTCTTCTAGCCATCTTACAATGCTTAGAAGGAGATTACTATATATCCTCTTCTATTTCCTTTGTTATTTCCGATGTGGGACTATGTTCCCTTAACCCATTTTCAAGAATGAAAACGTCTCACTTTGAGAGACAATTTCTCATTCACCCCTTAACCGATTTTAGCAAACAAATATATGATTTTGATCTACTCACGAAGGAGAACACAAATCAATCAAGATCTCTCAATAATTCATTGAGGATCTTACTCAAAAAATTGCTCAAAAATCGGTTCGAAAATGGTGTCTAAAACACTCATTTTCTAACAAAAATTGGGTCTCAATGCATTTATAATGTATGTTTAGAGTAAAAACTCATGTATGTCTAGCATTTTGTATTGGTTAATGCAACCCAACAGTGATATGTCAAGTTAATTGACCAGAACTCTACAGTCACTCCTTAGACAAATCTTATAGTATATATACAAGTTAAAAACAAGAAAAAACAAAAAAAAAAAACAAGAAAAACAAAACAAAACAAAAGGTAGCATGCAAATCAAGCCGGAGTTTGCTGGTAGCGGTTATAATTTCAGTCCTGCCACTGTTCTCGATCGGGAGGGTGGTTATTGACAAATTCTTCGTTCAAGTCAAGTTAAGAGAGCTCGAATACTAAGCTTGTTAAGTGAAAGAAAGGAAGTCGCCTTGATTTTCTTTAGAGACCGGAACTTGACCGTGTTCATGTGTTCTCTCTTAGGGGTGTAAAATGAACAGGACGGTCCGTCGTCCGTCTGAGTCTGGCTCGAGAAATGGCCCGACCGTGGACCGTCCGAACTGTTATACGAACCGAACTCGAACAAATTATTAGGTCCGATGTTTTACCGAGCTCGAGCCGGACATAAGTCCGTTCGAGTATTATTGCAGTTCGATGCTTTACCGAACCGAGTTCGGACTATAAAAATTTTGTCCGACTAGGACCGAGCCGGACATAAGCCCATCCGAGTATAATTTCGGTCCGAGCTTGAACATATGACTGTCTGATCCCGTCCGGTCCAATTTACAGCCCTATTCTCTCTTGTTGTTTGATGGTAACGGTTGGCCCAACTGAACTTTTCCAGACCAAATCCAAGTTTGATTAGTCGGTCCGAATTTAATCACTTGGACTCTGTTAAATTTGGCCCAACCGAAAACTACTTAACTCAAAATGGCCTTGTTTATTTTGAACTTGTAAAACATGATTGGTTCATTGAAACTTGTTATGCGTCTCTTACGTTATGAAAGTTTACGAAAACTTGATTACTTCTTCACCTTTGAAAATTAACATTCCTCACACAGTCGTTTGCTATATATGCCATTTTGGTATATTATAGCAAACGAACGTCTGCAATCGTTTCTCATTTTGCCATTTTTTAGTAAAAGTTCTATTCTCATTTCTCAAATATGAGAAACGAAATGGAGTTTCTCAAATCATAAAAGACGGGGTATGATACCCCGTCCCTCGGATTTAATGATTTTTTAATCGATCAGACGGAACAACATATACTGTCTTAATAATTATAATTTTTTTTTTTTTTTAAATGGTCGGACGGGGATACATACCCCGGACGGGATATGATACCCCGTCTCTCCCAATTAAAAAAGATTTTTTTTTTAATAATCCCCTCCGACGGGGAATGATACCCCGGCCGGGGTATCATACCCCGTCCGTGAATTAAGGACAACAGTGGCATTTAGTGCTGATTGGTTAATTTAGTTATTTAATTTAGTTATTTAATTTAGACAACAGTGACAACAGTGGTATTTAGTGCTGATTAAGGACAACAGTGGCATTTAATTAAGGACAACAGGGGTATTATATTATTTAATTTAGTTAATTAATATAGTTTAATAGTTAATAAGTAATTAACTTTTTAAAATTTATTTTAAACGATGAGACAGTATATCATATACCGTCGCTCGCTTATTTCTAAAAAAATGAGAAAGATATAACAAACGACCACTGCAGCACACATCGCCATTTGCTATTACTGTAGCTGTCATTTTTTGACAAATGAGAAACACGACTGTGGATGCTCTTAAGTAACATAACTTCTTCAAAAACATCTGGCATTAGTAACTTTTAGATTAGATGTTATCCATTATTTTTTTTTTTGGCTAAACTTTATTCTTTACCAGTTTATATAATAACGTAGTGTTACTAATATATAAATCATAAATACAATCATTACTGGAGAATGAATACGGGGTAGCATTTTTATGAACCTTAATCACCTAACCTCATAGGTATACTTGTTTTTTTTTTTTTTGATATATCGGATAGAGCCAAATGGCTCCAGCCATCATAGATATACTTGTAAAGAGAAAGGAGAAATGCTATATAAGTATTCCAAACTTTACTCAATATTTTAGCTGACAGAGACATTTTTAACACGTAATATCCGATAGGCACTAACTATTACAGTTATAGTATGTATAATAAGAAAAAAAATCATAATTATCTTACAATATAACTAGTTACATAATGAATATGTTATAACTATTTGTCCCATACACAATATGACGTATCACAAATATTACACATATCTTAAATTTTTCGTAAACTTGCTCAAACCACTGAAAGACAAACTCTTAATCATTAAAAGAAAAACAAAAATGATTAAAATATTATCCAAATTATTGTCTTTTAGTGGTTAAGGTATGTTTTGGGTAATCTGTATGTATGTGTAGTCAGTTCTCCTCATGAATTATATACAACACCACTCAAGAGAAAAGTATGTGCCTTTGGATTGCGATACTATTAGACATACCTAAGACCATCTCCAACTACGCAAGTTATTCATCAATTTTAGCCAAAATAGTTTAAGTTAGAGACAAAATTATGCTCCAACGGAACTAGGTAAATCACTCGCTAAAATAGATTTTTTAGATTCATTCGCTTGATCTGTTGAGTTTATATCACTCGCTAAACTTCTCTTCCTCCCCCCCCCCCCCCCCCCCCCCCCCCACCCACCCACCCACACACACAAAAAGAATAAAATCGCGATTCAGAAGACGAAGAAAAAATCTCGATCAAGGAATTATTCCTTTTCTTGCGATTCGCGAGAACTCGTGATCTATTGTGAAATATTTCTTTCTTTGTGGACTTGGGCTTTTCATTTTGATTGAGCTTTTTTGGGCTCGGATTTTATATTTAAATTTTAATTTATTTTGGCTTTAAAATATTTTTGATTAGCCAAACTAGCTAGCATGATTGGAGTGTATACTTTTTGTAACTCCAATCCATTGTCACTCCAATCCATTTTTGGAACTGGTACTCTTATCCAATGTCACTCCTAGATTTACAGATTTTTAATATATACGATGTAAAACATGTTGTCTTATTTTGAATCTGTTTCACATATGTTTTGAATAAAAGAGAACATATTTGTATTCTGTTATTCCACCCGATTTAACACTTCTTCTTTTTCTATATTTTCAGGGGATAGATTATTGAACCCGTATTAATCCAAACATGTTTGCACCTATATTTAACATACTACAGGAGGGGGAACATAAATTGAACATTTTTAAGATGCTCGAGGAGCACTGCCCTCTCATAAGTAAGACCACTTGGAGTGATCACATGATTGCGGAATATTTCAAGTGTAATTTTATAGCACAAGTAGTGTGGTACCCAAAATACCAAGTGTTAAAATCCAATTCAAATGTAAAGTGAACAAATTTATATAAAGAAAAAGAAAGCGAAAAAGGATGTAGACTTCCAGAGAAGCCAGAGGGGGAACATAAATTGAACATTTTGAAGATGCTAGAGGAGCACTGCTGTAACCCCTGTTTTTATTAATACGTATTTTTAAAAATATTTTCCGTATTTAAATTCTCAGTACTTTATAACTATCTTTTCCCTAATTGATTTTATTATTTAAACTATTTTGGAGTCCAATTGTTTAGTATGAGCCCAAGTTGCATTTCTATTTTTATTAACTATTAATGTGAGCCCAGTTGTTGTTTAAGCCTAATTCCACATTATGATTTTATTTTATTTTATATTTAATCTAAACCCCAAAAAAATTCAGCCCAACAACCTAATTGTTTTATTTAAATATTTTTAAGCCCAAACCCATATCCACCCCCTATTGGATCTCTCACCCAAATCCACTAACCCAAACTACCCCAATCTCTCCCTAACG
Organism: Hemerocallis citrina; assembly: GCA_017893485.1. Lineage (NCBI taxonomy): Eukaryota > Viridiplantae > Streptophyta > Magnoliopsida > Asparagales > Asphodelaceae > Hemerocallis > Hemerocallis citrina. The sequence continues at coordinate 617,550 of JACEHZ010000731.1, read as the reverse complement.
GACTAATCCCTATGAATTCTCCTAATCACTCTCCCACAATCGCCATGATCTGTAACTCCCAATTTGAGTAACTAAATCTCTACTATTAAGCCCTCTAATCGTGCTATCTCTCTCTCTCTCTCCTTCCCTGTTTAAACACAAAACAAAACAAATCAAAACCGCCGCTCCTCTCCTTCTTCCTCCCGTTTCTTCTCCTTTCGACTCGGACCAAATTCCACCCACCGTCTCCTTCAACTTCGCCCTCCGATCGTTCCCTCACCATCACCACGTTCGCTCCTCGTCAACCCCTCATCACCACCACTGTCAACATCCACCGTCGTCCCCAACTCCACCTTCAACCTTCCGCCATTCCATGTTTTTCGTCCTCGACCAAAACCCACTCCGATCGTCCCCATTGCCCTCGCACCCCAACTGCCTCACCATCTCGGTCTCAGATCACCCATCCACCATCGCCATCGCCATCCACCGTCGTCTTCACCGTCGAACCAAACCTTCGAAACCCAATTCGCCATTTTCCCGACCACCATAACCCATTGACTCCCTACCTTCATATCGCCCTCCGACCACCTCTAGCCACTCCCGTCGTCGTCCCCATCCTTCGACCTCCGCCATCAGCAACCACCAACGCCTCGAACCACCACAGATCAATCCCTACTCCCCTCCCCTGTATCGAACCCAAACAGAGCAGCGCAGTCGTGCCGCCTTCCTTCTCATCGTCGCGAGCCACGATGCCGCCTCGTCGCTCACCGGTGCCATCGCTGCATCCCTTCTCTCGCTCGCTCGTTGTTTCGTCGAAGAAGAGAACGAAGAAGAAGAAGGAGAACGGATTAGGCGGGATTTGATCTCGACCGTAGGATCACATCAAGATCCGTGCAATCGAGCCAGATTTGATCGCCGTCCCGTGTTTTGCCACAGCGGATCCCACATCCGCTGTCCGCTGTTTGGATCGGATCCGGTGCGAGGGCTAAATCTTATTCGCTGGATCTGGCGTTCGCTGTTTTGCCGTGCCAAATCCTGATTGGCTGTTTGCTGTTCTGGACGATCCGGTGTGGGGGGAAACTCGATCTACGGTTAATTTTCGCACGTGCTTCACACGTGCTTTTGGGAGACTTCGTCTGGAAATTTTTGATTCCAATTTTCTTCAACAAGTGGATCTAATCGTCGTCAAAAAGGCAAGTCATTCCTATCGAATATTTATTGTATCATATTCGATATTTTTATTGAATTCCGCAAGTGAATCCTATTGAATATCGTAAAATGTTATTGTATCTATCGTTGGGATACCACGGATTTACACGAGCGAATCCAAGTGGTAGTCTCGACTTCGTGTCTTCTTTTTGCCTCTAATGTATATGAATTTTACATACACCCATATAGTTATAGTTATTGAATATAAGAATAGGGAATTATTGTCACATTTCTTATCATGACATTAAAGACAACTATTTTGGATTGTATATTAGGGTTGTTTGTTTATGTGATTGCTATTGGTAAATTAGTTGAATTGTAATTAGTAGAATTATGGACATCATCGACCTTAATACCATGTTCACATAAGATTGGTTCGCTTTGATTATGATTATTAAACTCCAAATTATTATTCTTAACTTTTAACCGTTTTATTCAAAATGAACATGTTGACTATTCTGAAATTTACACCAACCTGAACCTTGCTGTGCTGTTTCAACCTAGATAACTTCATTATAATCAGTCACTCCCTGAATATGAAACGTAGCCCTAATTGTCTAGATGTCAATAGACACCAGAATTTTTGAATTCTGACTTATATCACCCGAGTTATGACCCTTTTGCTACAGCTGTGCTGTTATTTCAGATTCATGTACATACCATGTTAGGTTGATAAATTAAGTGGATTAATGATCAAATATGTCCTAGATAACTTCCAGATTTGTAGATAACATGCTTAGAGTAATAAAAATTATTTTTACTGATTTTTTTGATGATTATTTATTGCCTTTATAATTAAAATTAGTCAACATCGACACCCAGCTAGAAACTAAAATTTGTAGAGAACACTGAATTTCACCTAGCTACCGTTGTCGGAATATAGACTTTAAGTATGCGTTGGAACCGGGCAGGAGTCTAGTTTCTAGACCACCTGACGGATCCGCATTTTCTGTCCTGTAGCAACGGAAATTCTGATTTTGGTACAGCAACCTACTGCTGTCCAGAATTGGGATTCTATGTTTTATAAAGTACAATTGTGTTCATAATGTTATATTTGGTGTATTTAATTGTATAGAGTATATTGCATGATCCTAGGGTTATTTTGTCACTTTTTCTAGCGTTCCTTATTAATTGCATTATTGTGTGTTAAATGAATAAAGGAAATAAATCAAAGCCGGGATTAAGGGTTGATTAGGGTAGTTGACAATATAGTAAGTGTACTCGGATGATGGCGAGTAAATATTATTGTTATCGGCATCGTGTAAGAAATTACACATGTCCAGTGTTATGACCGTTATTGTCATCATACCCAGTACATGAACTATAGAATCTACCACCTTAGTCTAAACAAAATTAATTGTATGCATCGAACCTGTGGTACGGCACACATGGGACACAGTAGTACGTGCATTAGTTAGGATTAAAAATGAATAATAGACCTAAGGCTCTCATCACATTATCATTGCATATTGTTACCTTTATCGAATAGTGTTATCGATATCATTGCCATTATTGATATTGTTCATCGTTACCGTGATAAATCATAGTTATTGCATATTATACTATTATTGCTTTGTCACTGTTCAACACTATTGATTTCATCGTTTATTGAATTCATTGCATTACCACTATTGCCATTGTTTCTCTGTTTCTCCACTTGCATGTCCACGACTTGCTCTAAGGACTTTCTTTTTCCTCTCTTTAGATGAGCAACTTACAGGTAATCAAGGAGATTTACCTGACGGAATCGGTGAGCAGACATTCTAGGCCTTGCTTGGGAAAATCTTTCTTTAATCATTTCGTTTTGTAATTGAGTTATTTCATTTGTTGTTGCTTAAGACTTGTAACGGGCTGATGTTCCCGAGTTTTACCTTTTGTTCCAGACATTGAAAACATTTTGAATATTATTAATGTTTAAATTGTTTTCTGTTGCTTAATAAATTATTCATGCATGCTTGGTTGTATATATATATTATTATATCCTTATTGTGATGCTGAGTCGATCCTACAGCTTATGGATGATGTTAAAATCATTCGCTGGACTTCGTCACGCGCTCGTATTCCATATTTTTGGGAAGCGAGGCGTGACAACTGTCCTCTCATAAGTAAGACCTAGGGATGGCAAATGGGCCGGGTCAACCGGCGGCCCGCCCGTTGGACCCGGCCCGTGAAACGGTTTGGCGGGTTCGGGTCGAACCCGGTGAACAGTAACGAGTCGACCCGGGTTTTCAATAACGCGAATTCAACCCGTTAAACCCGGCTCGCGAACCCATTGTAAAAAGCCCAACCCGCCGCCAACCCGCGAGTTGACCCGCGGGTTTCGAACTGTTGGACCCGTACGGGTCGAACGTTCGACCCGTTACGGGTCGACCGTTCGAAACTGCGGGTCGCCCGTTGGGGGGGCGCACTGTTCAACAGAGAGAGCCTTCTTGATCGTTTTTTTTTTGGTTTTTCTTGGTTTTTTTTTGTTGTATTTTTAGCCTATAAATACCCCTCAAAATCCCATTAAAAATTCACACCTTATTCTCTTACTCTCTCTACTATTATACATCATTTCTAAAGAATTTTTCAACAATTGCAGTATTCAACAAGCAAGTCTACAACAAGGCATATACACGATCAATTTTCGATCGTATCGAAATCAAAATTCAACGTCTTCAACTCTCTTCAACTCTCATCAATTCTCCTTCAAGCTCTCCTCAACTCTTCAATTGTTGAATCGGCGAAGCGCTTCTTTCTAGTTCTATTTCTATTCTTATTTTTCCGGTTTATTTTACATACGCGTATTCCACGGTGAACGGTATCAAAATTTCATCTCTCTCTCGTTATATTTTTTTTTTTGCGTTGTAGTTAAAATTATTGTTGATTTTTTGATCTTCTCTATCACAACCCTCTTGTTTTTTAGATTTTTTTTTATAATTCACCGTTTCTACATTGTGTATTTTTTTTTGCATACATTAGTATATTACTACATTATGTCTAGATCACGCGGTAGCGGTCGTAGCGGGCAAGATTCCTCCTCCTCTTTCCGTAGGCCACCAATTGTCCCAACTAGTGAGCCCGACCAAGAATACCATGATCCTCCTACCCAACAATGGAGTACACATGACGAGGTTGTAGGTGACATACAATTAGAAGAAGAAGAACAACAACAACCAACTGAAACCACACAACCCCGTAGTAGTAGGAAAAGTAGAAGAGAAACTAGTGATTGGCATAAGTTTTACGATTATATCCCGGACGAATATACTCCGAGTATAGGTTTGAAAGTTTGTAAAACATGTGGTAAAACATACAAATTCAAGAGGGGTGACGGCACCGGTACAATTAGTAGACACATCCAACATAACCATAAAGACCTTCTTGCTGACCTACAAGGCCAACAAAAAATTAACCCTAGGACCGGTCTAGTTGATAGCCACCCTTATGATCCCGATCTTGTTCGTCGGAAAATGGCCCGATTAGTCATAAAGGAAGAGTTACCATTTTCCTATTCCGAGAGTACGGACTTGGAAAATTTTAACCAAACGGCCTTAAACCCACATTTTAGAAGAATTTCGAGAAATACTTGCAAATCGGATTGTTTTAAAATGTACATCGAAATGAAGGACGCTTTGATTGCAATTTTATGGAGTTTAACTTGTAGAGTTAGTTTAACTTCGGATTGTTGGACGGGTGTCAACAATATTTCAACGATGAAAATAACCTGTCATTGGATCGACAATAATTGGATGCTTCAAAAAAGAATCATATCACTTGCGGCGTTGCCGTATCCCCATAGTGGCACTAAAATAGCAAATCATATTATAGAAATTTGTGATGTTTTTCATATTCGCGATAAAATTATGTGTATTAATTTTGATAATGCATCTAACAACAATATAGCAATTACTACTTTAAAATCCATATTAAACCCTCCATCTGACAATATTTTTCATGTTAAATGTGCATGTCATATTATAAATTTAAGTGTTCAAGATGCATTAAAAATAGCCAATCCATATATAATTAAAATTAGAAATTGTGTACATTTCATTGCATTAAGTCCAAGCATATTACAAGAATGGAAAGCTTGGTGTAGGCTTAAAAATGTACCTTTTAGAAGATTTCCAAAGGATGTTAGACACCGATGGAATTCTACTTTTGATTTACTAAATGTTGTTACCGATATAAAGCAGTTGTAAATGATTTTTGTATCGCAAAAAATATGCACAATTTTGAAATGACTCCCACTGATTGGTTTTTTGCCGAATCTTTGTTGAAATTTTTATAACCTTGTAAAACCGCAACTTTAAAAATTTTAAAAATATATGAATATACTTCTAGTAGCATTTTCATTTCATTAGTTAGCATGATGCAAACATTTAACGAAATGTTAAATGATATCAATGTTGGTGAGATTGTAAAACCTACATACAAAAAAATTTTGAAGTATTATTTTCCTCCTCCTATGTTGATTTGTGTTGCTACCGTTATGGATCCTCGTATCAAATTAGAAGGTACGAAGAGTTTGATTGAAATGTTTTTTGCATTACTTGGAGAAAATATAGAATTAGTAATTGATTGCGCTACTTTTTTAGTTCAGTTTGAATCTACATTAAATAACTTGTATGATTATTATGATAAACGTTTTGCTTCTAGTAGTACAACTTCTGTAGTTGGTTCTTCTTCTGGTACTTCTAAAGGTAAGGGTAAAAGTAAATTTGATGATAGAACATTTAATTTACTTGAACAAATTCAATCAAAAAAAACCTAGGACTAATCAACCAAATGAGTTAAATTGGTATAACCAACAAGATTCTGAGCCTTCTACTTCTCCACTAGATATTTTACAATGGTGGAAAGACCATGAACACACATTTAGTATTCTGTCAATTATGGATAAATATTTACTAACTCCTCCTGTCTCTACAGTTGCTTCTGAGAGTGCATTTTCTTCAAGTGGCAGGGTTCTAACTGATTACAGGAATCGTTTGAAGCCGAACTCGTTAGAGATACTCGTTTGCACAGAAGACTGGCTGAAGGCTGAAGATAGAACACAAGGGAAAGCACTATCAATGTCCACAAGTGGGAGCAACTCGCCGGAAGAACATAACAACAATACCTGCTTTGCTTGTAATAGCAACTCGACCGACACGTTAGGAATTGTATTATATCTTTGCTTGTTATGTTAAATTAAAAAAATTGGAGTAAATTAAAATTGTATTTAAGAAATTTTTTATTGTATAAAACTTATTTGTGAATTGAATTCTTCATTTCGTTAGAAATTGTGAAATTGTATAACTTAAATTCATATGAATAATATTTCAAATTTTTTTGGCAATTTCACTCTTTCACTCTTATTATTATTATTATGATTTTTAATGTTTATTAGTATTATTAGTTACTTAGTATTATTATTATTATTATTTTAAGCCAAAAATATTTTTAAAAAAAACCTACCTATCTAAATGGGCCAACCCGCGGGTCGACCCGACCCAACCCGGGTTGGGCCCTAAAGGGTTCACGGGTTGGGCGGGTCGCCTAAATCAAGTTTGGGCCTGGCCCGGCCCGGCCCGGCTAAGTGGCCAAACCGGCCCGAGCCCGTCCAAGTCACGGGCCAACCCGGACGGGTTCGGCCCGGCCCGGCCCGTTCGACCCGTTTGCCATCCCTAGTAAGACCACTTGGAGTGATCACATGATTGCAGAATATTTCAAGTGTAATTTTATAGCACAAGTAGTGTGGTACCCAAAATACCAAGTGTTAAAATCCAATTCAAATGTAAAGTGAACAAATTTATATAAAGAAAAAGAAAGCGAAAAAGGATGTAGACTTCCAGAGAAGCCAGAGCTCCCATTTGTGTGGGTGTGTCAACTACGGCAGCTTTACTGAAAACCTCATTAAGGAGCTCAAGCTCTTTGGAGTGTTCAACTGCAGCTTCTTTGATCTCATCTTTATCTTCCAAAGCATTGAGAAACTGTTGCTCCATCAAAGCTTTTTCACATACTTCTTTGAGATAAATAGCCACATTAGTAGAAAACTAATGACAAAGCCAGTGGCCATAACAAAGGTTTGTAATTTAAGATAACAAATGAATTAGGTAAATAATATTCCTAGAACTAGTCACCATATAGTTACTAGTAATTTACACATGTGATGCACGTCTTTATAAATATATATGTTTTTTTTTATATAAAAATCGACGTTGTCTAACATCAAACCTAAGATCTCCTTTATATTAGTTATACATGTACAGTGCACATACTTGTTTGGTTACAAATGAAGTTTATTTGGTGATAAAACTCTCTTATTAAAATAGTGTGTGTGTATATATATATATATATATATATTCGACGATGTCTGGCATCGAACCTAAGACCTCCTTTATATTAGCTATACATGTGCATTGCACGTTTTTGTTTGGTTACAGTGCACGTATTTATTTGGTTACAAATGAAGTTTGTTTGGTGGCAAACTTTCCCATTAAAATAGTAGATATTAGTTATATATGTGCGACACACATAAGTTTGTATGTTTACAAACGACAACTCTAACTCTCCCATTATAATATTGGAGATAATTTCATTCTTATCCACAAACTGAAACAAGCACAGAGAAAAATTGGTCATCAATCTATAGAAGAAATGAACAAGGAGAAGCGAAAGGATAAGCCAATTAATTTATCTCTTAATAAGTATGCATGTACCTTAGACAAAACTGTTGGGTTTGTTGTTAAAGAAATATGAGATTAGTATTAGAATTTAAAAGTTCAAAGATTAGGGTGGGGAATGGGGATATTTTTTAGTATATAACTATATATATTTATTAAATAAATATATATTAAATTAATTAAGCGGATATCCGTATCCAAATCTATTTTTTAGGGATATCCGTATCTGTATCCGAATTTTTTTGATTTGGATATCCGAATAAGTATCCGTATCCGTCCGAATACGGATTTTTCAAATCCGTATCTGCAAAAAATTCGGATTCGGATTCGGATGCTGATCGAATCAGATATATCCTTATATAAAGAGCAATCCTGCATAAGCCCCTCTCCACACCTGGGTCCCACAACTCCTCAAAATCCAAATATTATTTTTCTTAATATATTTTCCCAAAAAAATAAGCATTTCTAGTTTTCTTTAGAGCATCCACAGTCGTGTGGTATTTTGCAATTTTATGCATTTTATACCTTTTGTAGCATTGCAGCCGTGTACTATATATGCATAATTTGGCATTTGAGCAGCAGTAGATTGCTATATTTGGTAGAAGAAATAGCAATATGCATATTATAGCGGACGGAACATCATGTTTTGTCCAAAATATTTTACAATAAACATGATGCTTCGTTCAAATATTTTATAATATTTTTTTGAGATCAGATGAAACATGATTTTTCGTCCAATGAAATTAGAATTTTTTATAAATAAAAAAATCTCCAAAAAAAGACTAAAGCTCGGACCAAACATCATGAGCTCTTTCTTGATTTTTTTTTATATGGGCTGGATTTCATATGATTTTCCATGAATTATTGATTAAGACCATTGAATTTTATATGGATCATTTATTGACTCATGATTTTCTAGGGATCAATAAACTATAGGGGAAAAAACAAAAAAAATCAAATAACTTTCAAAAAGGGACGGACGTCGATTTGTTTTTTGCTTTCTTCTATCTGACGAAACATCATGTTTCGTCAAAATAAAAAATAAAAAAATCTATTCAAGACAAAAAATAAAATAAAATTCGAACGAAACATCATGTTTCGTCCAATCAATTTTTCATCTCCTTTGTTATTTTTTAACATTTCATGACTACATCAAAACCATAAATTGCTATTTCTATTTATCTATTTTGTTATATTTTAGCTTTTACACTAGGGATGCTCTTAGAGCATCTGTAGTCGTTGTGCATATATCCAAAAAATGGATATTTTGGCCAGAATTGAGTTGCATCCGTTGGCTATATCACTATATTTTGGATAAGCGATGAACATTTGACTGCCAAATTTGGGAAAAGAAATGGCAAAAGCCAAAATTTTGGTTTCGGAAGATGATATGTCGTCCATTGAACGAAATGTTTTTTTTTAATTAAATAGATCGGACGAGATATCATATCGATATCATATCTCGTCCAATCGATTTTTTTTTTAAGAAAAAAAAAAAAGACAAGTCAAAATAGGGAGATCATGTACCGTCCCTTAGAGCATCTGTAGTCGTCTTCCAAATTTCCAAATTTTCCAAAATATGAGAATTAAGATGTTGTCGTTGGCCAAAAACCCAAAAATGGGTTTTTGGTGAACAATAACCGTCCAAATATGGCAAACGATTTGGGATTTTGGAAAATATAACAAACGGAAGACGATTTATCGTCTTTCGCATTGGACGAAAAAAGAAATTTCGTCGGAGAGAATTTGGCAAATCTGAGAAGTATCGGACGAAATTTAATTTTTCGTCCGATCGAAAAAAATTTTAAAAAAATTGGTAGAGACGGTAATTCGATTTTCGTCCATACATAAAATAACAAAAAATGAAAAACAAAACCCACCTGATTCCTTGGGCGGGGGAAGGATTTCCGGTTAGGCAATTTTTTGATTTTTTTGATTTTTTTTTTAAATTAAATGGATGGAAAAAGATTTCCCGTCCGTTCCAATAATTTATAAAAAAATGATTTTTTGTATTCAGACGATAATTCGTCTTTCGTCTTTCGTCTGAGATTTGGTAATTTACGAATATCCAATTTTTGACAATCGACGACTGCAGCGCAAAGACATTTTTTCGATTTCCATTTGACAAATACCCAAAAAATAGCTGAAGACGACTGCAGATGCTCTTACAGTTCTTTCTCAGTTTCTTAAAAATCCTATACATTAGGCCTATAGTTATGGGTCCATTCACTTATTTCCCTCAGAAAATTTTATATCGGACGGGATGTGATATCCCGTCCAATATTTTTTGAGAAAGAAAATTAAAAAAATATGCACACACCAGAAATAATTTTTCATCCATCTTTTAAAAGTCAAATTTTGAGTTTCGATGATTACAACTGATTTCCATATTTTGTATGCTATATGTGAGATACCTATATTTTGGGTATAAACGACTACAAATGCTCTTAAGATTGAGGGGAATAGTGGAAAAGGTACAGCACGTGGCAGGGAGCAGAATCACGTGGGGGACACGTGTCGGGGCACGCGGCGGGAAACACGCGCATGTGGGAACGGCGCGGCGCAGAGAAGGACTCGGACCTGAAATTTGTTTTTGTAATTTTAAATTTAGAAAAAAAACCCGACAAACAAGTGAACTTTTTTTGCAAATTAATAACCCTTTTATTGCTAAGAGAGCGCGCACGTGATTAGGAGCATGGCAGTCAGGCAGGCAGGCAAGTTGGTGTTCTTTCTGTTGCTAATTTAATTAACACTCCATGCTAAAACTGAAAAAGGAGCTAGAAGTAATTAATTGTATTTATGGATATTACACTTCTGTAGACGTAATAAGTTTGCCCAAGACCTTTTCATTTTTAAAAACCCTATTATTATACACCTGCGAAGCACGTATTAATTTTAAAAAAATTTAAAGTAAAACTCTGATTTAAACGAGAGATATATGTCTTAATAAATATAATTATATATTTTTAAAAATAAATGTGAAGACTATAATGGAAGAGTTAGCGTTGAACGTAAGTATGTACATTTACAACTCCAACTCTTCCATTATAATAGTTACTAGTAATTTACACGTGTGATGCATGTTTTAATAATTTCAAACAATAAAAAATGAAAAATTTGACGTAAGGAGGATTTGAAGCGGAAACCTCTTTTATATTAGTTATGTACATGCGTTGCACATGTTGGTAGAATGACAAAATGACAAATGTCACTAAGGTCTTCTCCCATTATAATATTAGAGATTAGAGATTATATATTATAATATAGATAGATAGATAGATAGATAGATTATAATTTACACATGTGATGCACATTTAATGTATTAAAAAACTTAAAGTAAAAAATCTGACGTAGTGAAGTCTCGAACCTAAGACCTCCTTCTTATTAGTTATGTACGTGCAATGTACGCGTTGGTAGATTTACAAACGACACTAAGACATTCTCCCATTATAATATTAGAGAGAAAAAAAATAAAAAAGTCTAGTAATTTACACTTATGACGCACGTCTTAAAAAATATATTTTTTAAATGTAAAAACTTCAACGTAGTCTAGCCTCAAATCTAAAATATTCTTTTATATTAATTATGCACGGGCAATGCTTGAATTTATTTGTATACAAATGACAACTTCATCTCTCCAAATATAATATTAGATAGATTATTTGTTCAAGAGTAATGCTTCATCCACTATCAATTTCACTATCATTCTTTTCACTATCTTAGATGGCACACTCGTGTTGAAGAGTTCTCTCACCTGCTCTTTCTTTCCTTACCTATTGAGATTTGGGATGTGTCACTAAGATGGTAAAAGAAAATGTTGTGGAATTGATACTGGATGTAGCATTACTCTTTGTTCAAGTGTCACAATTGATAAGTTAGGATGTCGTTGTTTGAACATCCAGGATTATGATAAGAAGTTATGGTCCATGGATAAAATTTTCGTAAATTAATGACCAATATTGTGAAATACTTTGTGAAAATTAATTAATCACTAAAACTACATGTGAAGAAAATTGCAAATAAGTTTTGAAAAAAACATTGTAAACAAGTGATAAAACATGTAGCAATCTTAATTAGACTTAGACCTTGCGCGCATGAACACATTTTATTTCCTTATCTCTTTTCCTTCTATGAAATAAATGCCGGTAACTCAATCTTTCCTTTGAGTACAGGTAAATTTCCTTGAATAACTTGGAGGCAAACCCTCAACATATAAAATAATTAAACGCCCATATATGATATGTGATATGATATATATAAGTTGGAAATCGATTCCATCATATTGTACTCATCAAAACGTACAAAATGATGTACTCATATGTCCAAAACCGATTTCAAATGAATGAAATATTCGCCTCCAAAATTAGCTTGTTAAAATGAAGAATTGAACTTTTGCTTGATATGTGACATCTAACTTAGTCTCATATCTGTAAGGAGCAAAAATCAAATGAAGTTATAAGTTAAAATCTGAGCCAAATGGTTGTGCCCTTAGAGGTACGAATATTTTCTCCGGGGGGAAAACACACCCAACTTGGGCGTCGGTGTGGAACACACGCGGGTAAACTTTTTTTTTTTTTTTGCAAGAATTCAGCTCTGTTTTGCAATAACTGTCAAGTGATTAGGGCTATAAATAGGACAGGATTCTGATCAAATCCGGATCCCCTGTATCAACATAGCAGTATCACAAAACACTGTCATCATATCCTTTCTCGACCGAGCCTCCATTATTCGAGTGTAAGTTAATGGAGTTCTGACTGTTGTATCTTGGAAGACGACTGCCATTAAAACCTGTGTACACCGTTGCAGTGGCAGAATTAAACGTCTTAAGGACATTGTTTCAACAAGCCTCAGTTGTATTTTTTCTTTCTTCACCATACTCAAGGTCGGAATTGAAGATAACATATCTTCTTTCTGTGCTTTGTGTACAGTGATATACACTGTTTGCAAAACAGTCCCTTTGATTCACGATTATCAAGATTCGAATTGAAGATTCAGTATCTTCCTTTTGTTCTTTGTTGATAGTGAATTATACTGTTTGCGTAACAGTATAAGTATTATTAAATTTGAGTAGGAATTTAATTCGTTGTAATTAATTTTAACATTAAAAATTAATTTTGTCTACACAAGTTATAACAACTTAAGACGTTTAAATTTTTCTTTTTCTTTTATAGACAACAATATGACTACCAAACCAGAACCCCCAAAAATGGTTAATAGTATGCACAACAAGTCCGAGAATTTCAAAGGGGCTGACTTCAAGACTTGGCAGAGCAAAATGTTCTTCTATCTCACAACTCTCGGGTTGGATAGGTTCTTTGAGGAGGAAGAACCTAAGCCCGCTGAGGGGCAAACTCCAGAAACTCACAAGGAGACATTTGCAGCAGTGGATGCATGGAGGCATTCAGACTTTCTTTGCCGGAACTACATCCTTAACTGTTTGGATGAAGTTCTGTACAAGATATATTGTCCAGTCACTACTGCAAAAACCTTGTGGATCGCTTTGGCCTACAAATACCAGACTGAGAATGCCAGCTTGAAGAAATTTATCGTGGATAAATTTATGGACTACAAAATTGTGGACTTCAAGTCCGTCACTGTCCAGATGCAGGAGCTTCAAATCATTATTCACGAGATGGAAGTCGAAGGCCATAAGGTTGGCGAATCCTTTCTAGTGGAAGCAATCATTGGAAAGTTGCCACCATCATGGAAAGACTTCAAGTATTACCTCAAGCACAAAAAGAAGAAAATATCCTTAGAACATCTTTTTGTCAGGTTGAAGATTGAAGCAGACAACCGAGGTACAATAAGGTTCAGAAGCGATGAGGCTAAAGTACATGTTGTGGAAATTTCCAACAAGCGGAAGGGCAACTCCAACAACAAGAAACATTTCCAGAAAAGGAAAGCTTCAGATCAAGGATTCAAAGACAAGAAGCCCAACAAGAAGTTCAATGGAAATTGTTGGATTTGTGGGAAGTCTGGTCACTCTGCCAGAGACTGCCGCTTCAAGAAATCTGGCAGCACTTCAGAAGCAAATGTCACTGAGAACATCATTTCAAGCATCGATGACCTGAACTTATCTGCTGTTGTTTCTGAATGTAACCTTGTCCAACATCCCGGACAATGGTGGGTAGACATAGGTGCTACTCGGCACATATATTTTGATAAGTTACTGTTCTCGACTTATCAGAAACTAGACCACGAAGAAAAATCCTATATGGGCAACTCTGCTGTGTCGATGGTCGAAGGCTGTGGACAAGTCATCCTGAAGTTCACGTCTGGAAAGAACGTCAAGCTGAACGACGTGCTTCACGTGCCAGACATCCGCAAGAACCTTATCTCTGGATCCGTGCTCTCCAAGAAAGGCTTCAAGATTGTAATTGAGTCAGACAAGTTGGTGCTGACCAAGGCTGGAGTTTATGTTGGGAGGGGATATCTGTGTGATGGATTATTCAAAGCTAATGTAGCCGTAATTGGCAATAACCCAATATACTCAAAATCTATGATTAATAAAAATTCAGTTTCTTATTTGCTTGAGTCTGAAACAATTTTATGGCATGATAGATTAGGGCACATAAATTTTCGAAAGATGAAAAAACTTGCAAATTTAGGTTTGATTCCAAACTTTAAATTTGACAAAAATCACAAGTGTGAGACTTGTGTAGAAGGGAAAATGGTCAAGAAACCATTCAACACAGTGGACAGGAGTACTGAGCCGTTATGCTTAATCCATACTGATTTATGTGATTTCAAATCCTTACCCACGATAGGTGGGAAAAAGTATTTTATCACATTTATCGATGATTGCACTCGGTATTGCTATGTCTATTTATTAAATAGTAAAGACGAAGCAATTGCAGCATTCACAAAATATAAGGCTGAAGTAGAGAATCAGCTTAACAAAAAGATCAAAATACTGAGGTCTGATCGAGGTGGAGAATATGAGTCTTCATTTGCACAATTGTGTGAAGAGTATGGAATTATCCACCAAACAACTGTCCCATACTCACCTCAGCAAAATGGAATTGCTGAAAGAAAGAACAGAACGTTAAAAGATATGATTAATGTCTTACTTATAATTTCTGGACTACCTACAAATTTGTGGGAGGAAGCTTTATATATGTCAAATCACATATTAAATAGAGTTCCACATAAGAAAACTGATTCCATTCCATATGAATTATGGAAAGGACATATGCCTAATTACAAATACCTCAAAGTGTGGGGGTGTTTGGCTAAGGTCTCGGTTCCTCTTCCTAAGAGAACCAAACTTGGACCAAAAAGTGTAGATTGCTGTTTTTTAGGCCATGCCGAAAATAGTAGTGCATAAAGATTCTTAGTTTTCAAGTCTGAAGTACGTGACATCGGTGTAAACATTATCATTGAGTCAAGAGATGCCATATTCTTTGAAGATGTGTTTCCACACAAAAGAAATAATGGAAACCCTGATCTCAAAAGAACAAGTGAAGTGTTAACTGAGAAACAGGATGAAACTCATCGTGAAAATGGTGAATCCGAACCAAGAAGAAGTGTAAGACCTAAAACCTCTAAGTCTTTCTGTCCAGATTATCTAACATATATGTTAGAGGCTGAACTTCAGACTTACAAAGAGGCAGTCTCATCATCGGAGTCTCCTTATTGGAAAGAAGCTATCAATAGTGAGATTGAATCAATTCTAAGTAATCACACCTGGAAATTGGTTTACCTTCCACCAGGTCATAAACCAATTGGATGTAAATGGATCTTCAAACGAAAGATGAAACCAGATGGTTCCATTGACAAATACAAAACTAGATTAGTAGCTAAAGGGTATCGCCAGAAGGAGGGCTTAGACTTCTTTGATACCTACTCACCGATTACGCGGATAACCTCTATAAGAATGCTGATAGCAATAGCATCTATCTATAATCTTGAAATTCATCAAATGGATGTCAAAACGGCATTTTTAAATGGGGATCTCGAAGAAGAGATCTACATAGAGCAACCGGAAGGGTTTGTTTCAAAGGGAGCTGAAAATAAAGTATGTAGACTTGTTAAATCCCTATATGGACTTAAACAAGCTCCGAAACAATGGCATGAAAAATTCGACAATGTCATAATGAAAAATGGTTTTCGAATTAATGAATGTGATAAATGTGTTTATTACAAACAAATGGGACAATCTTGTGTGATTGTTTGCCTATATGTGGATGATATGCTAATATTTGGTCATAACCTGGAAGTCATCAAGACTATAAAGAAAAAGCTAATCAACCACTTTGACATGAAAGACTTAGGTGTGGCAGATGTTATTTTGGGTATCAAAATAATAAGAACTCCTAGTGGCATTGAATTATCTTAATCACATTATGTGAAAAAAGTGCTTGACAGATTCAAGGAATATGGGATTAAAGGAGTATTAAATCCTTATTCACCATCTATAGTTTTGCACAAAAATACTGGTAAAAGTATAATGCAACTGGAGTATTCTCGTATAATAGGCAGTTTAATGTACCTCATGAACTGCAAGGGACCCGACATTGCTTATGCAGTGAGTAAACTAAGCAGATACACCAGTAACCCAGGAAAAGGTCACTGGACATCATTACTAAGAGTACTTGGGTATTTAAAGAATACTATAAACTTTTCACTACATTATGGTAGATATCCTGTCGTTCTTGAAGGATACAGTGATGCAAATTGGATATCGGATTCGGAAGAATCAAAATCCACAAGTGGTTATATCTTTACCCTAGCAGGAGCTGCTGTGTCATGGAAATCTTCCAAACAAACGTGTATTGCACGATCCACAATGGAATCTGAGTTCATTGCTTTAGATAAAGCAAGTGAAGAAGCTGAATGGCTTCGCCACTTTTTAGAAGAAATCCCCTTTTGGACTAAACCAATGACAGCCATTTGTATCCATTGCGATAATCAAGCAGCGCTAAGTAGAGCGCACAATTCTGTATATAATGGCAAATCACGACATATTCGTAGATGCCATAATACTGTTCGACAGTTACTCTCCAATGGAATTATTTCCATTGACTTTGTGAGGTCACAGGATAACTTAGCGGATCCATTTACTAAGGGATTATCCAGAAAGAAAATTAACTATGCATCGAGGGGAATGAGGCTAAAAGCCTAAAACAATACGAGTTACCTTATACGGAAACCTAACCTGGCGACTGGATATCCCACGGACCAGGTTCAATAGGACAACCAGTTATGAATAACTCAAACAGTAATGCATTTGGACTCAGGTCCATCTCATTCCTAGGGTGCGAAATAAATGCATGCCTACAGAAGTATTAAAAGGATAAGCTATGCTTTTAATGACATCCATATCTTGAAAACCACAAGTGGAGTATTGTAGGATACTCTTTATGGATGCGGTCATCTATATAAGTGTGAGCTGGGTCGGCTCTATGAGAACTTTGAAAGGCTGGAGTTCTCTAAAAATACTCGCAGAAATGAGATTTGTTCAGGGCCAAAATGAACACAACCGAGAGATTGGATATGAAGAACACAATGTTGTGTAGAGTTTATTGCTTGGGCATACTGTAATGCCCCGATTTTCATTTACGAAAATTGCTTATTTATTTTGCACGTAGTGTGCACGTGCAGTTTTCGTAATATGAAATCTTAATTATTTTCCTTATGAATGATGAGCGTATGAATATATATATGTATATGTGTTCTTTAAATTATTTTTTATAAAAGGCCCTTTTGTTTCAAACAAACTTAAGCCCAAAATCTAATTTATTTATTTTGTAAAAACTAGTATTTTGGCCCATCAATGTAAGCCCATTAATTAATTGTTTGAGTAACAACTTGTAAGGTAAAACCTTTTTTTACAAGATTATTTTTATAAAAATGTATAATGTACAAGTTTTTATTATGGAGACTAGAATAGCACGTGCATGCAACATGGTGTGCATTGCACACTATTCTTCTTTGGCCGGTTTTGGAGAAGTGGGTATCATGCATGGGTGGTTACCTAGTTGTGGGTAGTTACTACAACTCCTACTCTCATCCTAGCCCTCCATCTCATAACCATCTACTAAATCCTAGCCCTCCATTTCACCCAAGGATTTAGTATAAATACCCCCTCACTCATTTGTTTCTTTTACACTAAGGATTTCACTTATAAGAGAGACATATTGTAAGAGAGTTGAGAGTGAGTACTTCGGAGGCCGATCATCACTACAGAGGGAGCTTCGGTGCGGAGCAAGGAGTAAGGAGTCGTGCATCGCATTAAGAAGCTTTACGGGATTCGTTATTTCGTCAACAAGGTGGGTGTTTCTCATGACTTCTAAAATAGAATTCATGTTAGAATTGAGATTGAATTGTGTATGTATGTGTAAACTGAATGATTGCTAAATAAATACCTTCCATGCTATACGAAATGTTGAAAATACGAATGAATGAAAAAGAACTAATGATAATTAGAGAACTGGAAATGACCTGTACAGTCGACCGATCATGTGAGCAGTCGACTGGTACGTTGAAATAAAATATGTACAGTTCAGAATTCCATGAAACGATGTATTTAATATGAATTGTTAACTTGATTTTCTAGCATGTTAAATTGGAGTAATATTCATCTTCATAGATAAAGGATGAGTAAAGGGAAAAATGCATGTTTAGCATCCCATTTGGAGAAAAAAAAATATTAGTATGTGAAATTTACATTTAATCATAAACTATGTTATGATGCTGGTAAATAGATAAGAATCACATGTTTATGTTGGCATTGAACGTATTGTAATTGAATAAAATGTTGTGTGCTAAATGAAGAACAGAAGGAAGGGATGATCCCTTAATTTGAAAATTTACCCTGTTCGGTCGACCGAATGTATGTAACAGTCGACTGTACTAAACTTGAAAAGTTGTATGATTGAACTCTGTAGAACAGCCGACTGGTTTGAATGACAGTCGACTGCCCCGTAATGATATTTAGATTTTGAACGCTGCGGAACAGCCGACTAGCCATTTGCAGCAGTCGACTCTTCCGAGCAGTTTATTGAAGAACTTTATTTGGCTGAACAAGTCGACTGGATAAGCTCTAAGTCGACTGTCTAGATCACTTTTGGTACATCAGAAATTCTATGATTTGTTTTATGATAAAGATTGTGAATCTTATGTTGAATATTGGTTGTGACAGTTTAGAAGAAGTAAACTCAATTTGTCCTTGCATGAATTTATATGAAGTGAATCATTTATTAGAATTGGTGAAAGTTATATGAATGTAAAAGCTTTGAGCATGAAAAAGAAAATCTGTGTGATTATGAAAATGAACTCATGAGCTGGAAATGCTCAGAGTGCGTTTGGTACACTGTTTTGGAAATTTTTTGAGAAATTTTTTTTCTCAAAACGCGTTTGGTACACTGTTCTCAACCGCATCTTTTCTGAAAAGATTCTTCCAGCTGTTTTCCCTCATCTTCGAGTGCGCTCGTGACTTTTGGCTGCTTCCCCCATCTTCGATCCCCATCTGTTGAGGAAAAAAACCCCTAACCCCAGCTGCTCCCCTCTCGTCTCTCCCCGGGTCGTCACCTCTCTCTCCACCCTCTTCGCCACCCATTCTGTATCGTTGCTTTCCCCCATCCTCTTTCTTCGCTGAGCACGTTAGATCTGAGATCTATTAGATCAAATCGGCAGATCTGGAAAACCCTAACGCCCTCTTTCACTCCTTCTCACCCCGCACCCTCATTCGTTGCTCTCTTCGGGCCCCTCCTCACACCGCTCGGAGCTCGCTTCATGGTCGTAGAGACCAGATCTGCTTTTGCTAAAAGGTGTCTTCGAAATCGTAGCTCTCGAATCCGACGCCGGTCGAGGGAATCCGTCGGAGACAACTTCATCAGGTTTGGTAAGCAGGAATCGAGGGTATGTTTCATATCTTTGCCCAATTTTTTGATGCTGTTATGGTAATTGGTCTATATTTGGGCACTTGCCTCATAAAAAAATCCCTATTTTAGGGTTAATTTGTCGGTCGTAGTGAAGATTTGAGGATCGGAAATTTTTTTTTTTTTTTGGGGGGGTTTGCTGTGATTTGAAAATCTCGGGTACTGATCTGTTTAACTGGGTGATTTCGAATGCTGATTCGGAGATCTTCAGTGCTGATCTTGAGTACTGTTTTTTTATTGGATAGAACACATCATCTACAATTTCTCTAGTAACCTCAAATTAGAAGTGTATACTGTTTATGCTCACCAAAATAATGACTGTTATTTATTACTGATCGTTAAGGGAAAGGAGATTGATATGGACAGTAATTTTGGTCTTTGGCCCGCAAGTCATGTGCGTACATTTATTGAGTTGATGGAGGCCGAGGTAGATCGGAATAGTTTGAAAAGTGCAAAATTCGATGCGAGACAATGGTCTCAATTGATGAATTTATTGAACCAACGATGTAACCGTTCATACAATCTTAAACAAATAAAAGAAAAATATGGACGGCTTAAGATGCAGTGGAGAGCCTTTCATGATTTGAAGAATCAAAGCGGTATGGGTTGGGATGAAGAGAATGAGACAGTGACTTGCGATCCCGTAGTTTGGAAGTCATATGTCCAGGTTCTCATCTTAAATATTTTTTTTTTATGCTAATGTGGGATTATGATCGTAATATAATTTTTATTTACTTGTATAGTTGTAAACTAACAACACAATAACTTATTAATAGGCTCACCCTAAAGCTTCTGAATTTAAATCGAAGGGTTTGCCAAACTATGATGTGCTGACCAAACTTTTTCAAGATTCTACCGCCGAGGGTCTGCTGTCTAGGGCTTCATCCCAAAGGGTGTATGACCTCGACGAGGAACATAGGGTCATGTATGAGTTCGCCCACCCCACTCCCTCCAATGCACCGCATGTAAATTTAGATGATGATGATGATTACGAGCCAATGCATACGGGGTCGGGGTCTCGTAAGAGACGCTCTAGTGGTGGGTCCAGTGGCCGAGCTACAAAAAGCTCAAGAATGGATGTGGCTGTTTCTGCCAACGCAGAAAAGTCCATTGCTAAGACTGAATACTATAGGAAGAAAGCCGGCATGGTTGATCGCTCTGCCACAGACGACCAGTACTCCATTGAGAATGCCATGCAGGTACTGACTGGTATGGATGGGCTTAATCATGCTATGATTGATTTGGCACTGGAGAACATAACCCATGACCCAAATTGGCGTAAAACCTTTATGGTAATGAAACCGAAGTGGAGGCTAGGGTGGTTAGATAGACTTTCGAAAAAATAAATGTAATTTATTAAATTCCATAACGTAGCACCTTCATTATGTATAATTTAAATGTATCAGTTATTTGACATTTTTCTGTACTATTAGTTGGGTGATTATATGCATTGGTTCATGGTGGGCTTTGATATTATATCGGTTTTAATTTCATCTGCACTCGTTTTCCTACATTTGGACTGTTTGTTGTCACTATTTATGTTTCAATTGTATCGGTAACTGTTATAATTAATATGACATCCATTATGATCGTAGAGTATTTAAAATCAGAAGTCTTCTTTATGTAAATGTAATCTAATTGTTACAGTGTACTGCACTACTGCACTTGCCACCATACTGATGGACACTTCAAGCAATTCGTCGTCAAGTTCTGATGAATCCGATCTTGAGGACTTGTTCTTTCTTCAACAGGCCGAACAATTTTATAATAGTAAAAGTCCTAACTCAACCTCCAAACTATCAGGGCGTGAATACCTACAAGAACTCTTAGACGGTCCAGATGCCAAATTCTTTTGGGTGTTTCGCATGAATAAGGACTGTTTTATGGCTTTGTGCCAATTTATAATAACAAACAATTATCTTCAGGAAACTCCGAAGAAGATACAAAACAGGCGTATATCACATTATGAAAGTGTTGCTATTTTTTTGTTCGTTGTGGCTCATAGTACTAGGTTGAGGATTGTCTGTGGTAGGTTTGATCATTCGTTGGAAACAGTTGATAGACATTTCACTGATGTGTTGTATGGTTTGGTAAGAGCATCAGCAGTTCTTATTAAACACCCAGACCCGGAAGTTGTCCATGATAAGATCAGGCTTTCCCCAGATTTCTATCCATGGTTTGAGGTAATTTGTGCTTTTCATGTTTAAAACCGTTTATTCTAATCAATCAAATGCGTTTGATAAAGTAGTAGCTTTCTACCTCAATAATGTAGGGAGCAATTGGTGCTGCGGATGGTACTTTAATACCTGCTACCGTACCCGCAAGTCGACAAAACAGTTGCCGTGGTCGAAAAGGTGACATATGTCAAAATGTGTTGGCTATTTGTGATTTTGACATGAATTTCACTTTTGTTTATGCGGGTTGGGAAGGAAGCGCTAATGACTCCCGCGTAATACATAGTACAATAACCAATAATTTGTTGCCAATCCCGCCTGAAGGCAAGTACTACTTAGTAGACTGTGGGTATACAAACATGCCTGGGTTTTTAGCTCCCTACCGTGGACAGCCATATCATCTGCAGGATTTCCATGGTCCTAACCATGCACCCACCCAATATAAGCAACTCTTCAACAAACAGCATGCTAGGCTACGGAATGTAATAGAGCGAACCTTTGGTGTGTTCAAAAAAAGGTTTGCCATATTCAAGTATATGCCCAATTACTTCTACACAAGACAAGTTATGATGGTAACTGCATGTTGTGCAGTCCATAATTTTATCAAGAGTTATTCTGCCGATGATTCATTGTTTTCAGACATAGTAGAAGAACAAAATAATCACCTAGGCACTGAAGATATTGCTTCCACATCTGGGCGGTTGGATATGTCATCTTCTCAGTTGAATCGCATGAATAATAAAAGAGATCAAATAGCCATGGCAATGTGGAATGCCAGACATTGATGTCAGCATAAGCATGTACTTGTTCGTGGTTACTTTCTGTTCTTGTACTATATGGTTGTAAATTATTTCCTTTCATTTGTAGCCCATCTATTTGAAGAACATGTATGTTATTGTATTAAGCAGGCGATATATGATGATGATATTTGTATGCATGCAGGTTGGGGGACCATCGTGTGTGACTGGGTTTCTGGAAATGATGGATACGGTATATTCTGATCCAGAAGTTGTTATAATTTGTTACGTTAGAAGATGGCATTCTAATGAACTTATATTCTTATTATACTGACTCAATGAATGATGTATTAAACTATGGGTGATGGATGGGGTGGGTACAAGACATTAGTAGTAGCTGGCATGGCAATTTTAAAAATTGCAGCTCTACACTAATCATGATGATTTGCTTGAACAACTGTTCAATGACAGAATGTTTTGAGGATACGGCCAATTAGGAATGTGATGATGATTTATTCTGATCCTATATAACATTATTTGGGGGACCTTTGTGACTGATTAATAGCATTCAAAGAATGGATATGATGATGTTATATTCTGATCCTGTACAATTTAATTTGTGATACCTTTCTGATTGATTACTAGAATTCAAAATATGGAAGTGATGAAGATATATTCTGATCCTATCTGCCACTATTTGATGAGGCATTTGTGATTGATTACTACAATTCAAAGTACGGATATGATGATGATATATTCTGATCCTACATAACATATATTTGTGAGGCTTTCGTAATTGATTAGATGTACTCAAAATATGGATATGACGATATTATATTCTGATCCTGCAGCTATTATTTTGGATAATGACAACCTTGTTGCTTCGTTGTTCTGGACCTGCACATGTTATCTTACATATGGAGTGTCTGACAACTTTCAACATGGTGATCATTGATACTCATATATATGATATAACACCTTTTGGTATTCAAATTATGGTGGGAGATAACACCTTTGGTGACACCTTTGTGTATCACTACATGAATTTACCATTATGGATATGATGACGCTATATTCTGATCCTACAGTTCTTATTTGGGATAGGATTAGCTCTCATGGTCTCAAAATAACTAGTACAATGGTTTCAAAATAACTGCTTTTGTTACTAATATATAGTAGGTGATAATCTCCCGCCGTGCTGGGCATCAATACTGATCACACTATTGTGCTGGTTTGTGTACACAGCATGGAAGTTACAACACAGTTAAACTGCAACCTTCCTCAAACTCGCTTAGAATTCATCGCAATTTTGAGGTAGACATCAGAATATGTTGGAATTTGAAAAGTAAGGCAAACAATGGATATGATGAATTTTGTAATGCACTCTATGCTTTCAATGTAAGATAGTGATGATGCTTTATTCTAATCCTATAATACTCTTTGGAGTAATTATTGTT
Organism: Hemerocallis citrina; assembly: GCA_017893485.1. Taxonomy (NCBI): domain Eukaryota; kingdom Viridiplantae; phylum Streptophyta; class Magnoliopsida; order Asparagales; family Asphodelaceae; genus Hemerocallis; species Hemerocallis citrina. The sequence goes on along the minus strand of JACEHZ010000731.1, from coordinate 593,462 downwards.
GTTTGCCGTAAAAGAAGATAATAATTGGGTTGTAGTTTTCATGTTGTGCACACAAACCAGTAAAATTAGGTGATCAGTATTGATGGCCTAAGTGGTAGGAGATTATCACCTCCAATATGTTGGTAACTTCATGGTTATTTTGGGTACATGAGAGGTGTCGAGTATGGGTGACGGGAGAGGAGCAGATGGTCTAATTTAAGAAGGCCTAATCCTCATCAGCTTTGGTGCCCTCCTGCACTGTTTCTTTGTGTTGTGTGATCAAATTGCACCCATGCTCTCCCCTTGTTTTTGCCAGTACTGGTTGTTTCTTTCTGCTCTTTCTCTTGGATTATATGGCAGCCTCTTTCAGGCTCTTCCCTCTTACAGGCCATGCTGCTTGTTACTCCTCTGTAGTTTGGGTTGTGTTATCAGCGACTTTGGTGGTTCTCTTTTTGTGCTGTTTGTTCCTCAATCTTTTTGCAGGTTATTTTTTAGCTCCATCTGTGTTGGGGAGAGGCTACTGTACTCTTATTTCTTTCTTCGCACTTAATTGTTGGTGTTGGGTTTTCTGTGTTCTTACCCTGGGCATTTTTTCTTAGGCTGTTACATTTGTTCCAATTCAGGTACCGTTCACGATCTGCTTCATTGTTTTTGTGATTCTTTCATATTGATAAGCCCATATCAACTTTAGTGTTGCTATACTTTAGTTGGGACACTTTTACAAGGGGATTATTGAATGGATATGGATTATGGATTATGATCTTTATTTCTTTGTTGATTATGATCTTTTTTGTTTCCAACCAGGCCTTTTTTGTTTCCGAACCTATATGGATTATGATCTTTATTCTTTCTAATTTTGTTTCAGGACATATATGAAAAATATGGATGCTACTAGAACACTATGTGGATACCTATTATATTCCAGGGAAGTATTTGATTCTCTCTTACTCATTTTGGGGTTTTGTCTTGCTCTCTTTTTGTGTGTTGGTGTAGGCAGTGATGACAAACACATGGTTGAAAATTAATACATGATCAGCGTAGGGGGAATTTTTTTTGATACTCTGGCTTCTATTTACAATTTTGGTCAGTAGCTTTGTTGAGCTTGTTGTATTTATGCATACTCTTCAGTTTCGGAATCACTTATGATGAAGTGGGTACATGAGTCATTTTTCTCTCCTTCAGATATTGTAGCTGTTTTTTGTTGTTGGTATTAATGAGTAACTGATATTTGCTGTTTAGTTACTTTTTGATTTTGATATTTGCTGCTCTCAGTTGAATGAGTGAGAGTCTTTTCAGTTTCTGATATTTTGTACTTGCTCTTCATTTTGGTTGAGTATCTGATATCAGTTTATTGGCCTGAAACTTGAGTATGGTGGGGGTAAATGATATCTGGCCTGAAACTTGAGTATAGTGGGGGTAAATGATATCAGTTTATTGGCCCGAAACTTGGGTATGGTTGAGTATCTGATATCAGTATTTTCGGTTTGATATTTGCTCTCAGTTGAATGAGTGAGAGTCTTTTCAGTTTCTGATATTTTGTACTTGCTCTTCATTTTGGTTGAGTATCTGATATCAGTTTATTGGCCTGAAACTTGAGTATGGTGGGGGTAAATGATATCTGGCCTGAAACTTGAGTATAGTGGGGGTAAATGATATCAGTTTATTGGCCCGAAACTTGGGTATGGTTGAGTATCTGATCTCAGTATTTTCGGTTTGATATTTGCATTTGTTGTTCATTTACTTTGCTGTCCACTTAGAGTACGCAACTGCGGAAATCCCTATTTATATGAAGGAGGGTGTATTTATGGATTTGAAATGATGCTTGAAGTTCTATTTAACTGATGCTATATTATTTATTTATTTGAACTAGTTGGCATGCACCCCAATGCAACCCTAGTGTGAATACTGTGTTCTGAGCCTACCATTATTTTTACTATATTAATTTTGATTGGGTTAGTTGAATTAATCATACTTTCATCTTATGCATTTCTTTTCCTGATTGTACACAAAAGATAACTTGCAGAAGTAGTTGAAGATGTAGAAGAGAAGTAGTAGAAGGAGATTGAAGCAACAACTAGAAGAAGTTGAGAAGCAGCAACATAAGGAGAAGTAGTAGTAGGAGAAGTAGCAGCAACTAGAAAGAGTTGAGAAGCAGCAGCTGTACAAGGAATTGAGAAGTAGCAGCAGCAGCAGCTCCACTTGTGCAATTGTTGTTTGTTTTGGTGCTTGTTTGTAATGATTGTTTGGTCAATTGTAGAAATTATAAAATGCAAAATATATGTATCTATATTTGTAATGGACAGTTTGTAAAATAAATGTAACCAAACAGAAATTTGTAATGGATATTTTGTACATTTTTTTGAAATTTGCATAGTGTGTCCAATCGTTGTATTACCCAAGTTCACCACAATTCAAATAAAATTTTACATGGTCGGAAGACACTAGTGGGAAGCTCCCAAGAAGGAAAAAGAAAAAAAAAATTTCATAACGCACGAAGCTTCCACGTTGTAGCAGGTTGCTTGTTTGTACATTGATAGAAGTTGGGTCTATATCTGCAAAAAAATTAACAAAAAACTCATAAGAAAAATATTGTGAATTCACTAAATATACAACCTAGATAACAGTTTTCAGCTACAAATATAAAAAAACAGCTTTTGAACTGTTTTTTTTGGAAAACAGCTTTCGGATAACAAGTTTTCAGCAAGAAATATAAGCCAACAGCTTTTATTTTTCACTCCTTCAGGAAAAACAGCTTTCACATAACAGTTTTCAGCTAGGAATATAACAAAACAGCTTTTAAACTCGTTTTTTCAGGAAAACAGCTTTCAGAGAACAGTTTTCAGCAAGAAATATAACCAAACAGCTTTTAAACTCGCTTTTTCAGAAAAATAGCTTTCAGATAACAGTTTTCAGCTAGGAATATAACAAAACAGCTTTTAAGCTCGTTTTTCCAGGAAAACAGCTTTCAGATAACAGTTCTCAGCAAGAAATATAGCCTAACAGCTTTTAAACTCGGTTTTTCAGGAAAACAGCTTTCAGATAAAAGTTTTCAGCTAGAAATAGAACAAAACAGCTTTTAATCTTGTTTTTTCAGGAAAACAGCTTTCAGATAACAGTTTCAGCAAGAAATATAACCGAACAGCTTTTAAACTCACTTTTTCAGAAAAACAGCTTTCAGATAACAGTTTTCAGCTACAAATATAACAAAACAACTTTCAAACTATTTTTTTCAGAAAAACAGTTTTCAGATAACAGTTTTCAGCAAGAAATATAACCCAACAGCTTTTGGAACTCACTTCTTCAGAAAAACAACTTTCAAATAACAGTTCTCAGCAAGAAATATAATCAAACAGCTTTTCAACTCACTTTCTCAGGAAAACAGCTATCCATGGGCGGATGTAAGGGGGGGCTGAGGTATGCTACAGCCCCCCCCCCCCCCCCCCCCCCACATTTGACATTTGTTTGTATAATTTTTTTTTTTTGGTATATTAGTGTGGAATATGTGCTTTAGCCCTCCCAAATATATTTTAAAGCCCACCCTATATATATTTGAGCCTTCTATTTATTTTTATGGGTCCAAGCTCAACTTTATTCTATCTAGTATCTATAACAACTTCACTTCTCTAGTATCTATAACAATTTTATATATATTTTACATGTTACCGTGCGCGAATTTTTTTTTCCAGCCCCCCTCACTTTTCAATCCTGGATCCACCCCTGCAGCTATCAGATAACAGTTTTCAGCTAGGAATATAACAAAACAGCTTTTAATTTCGTTTTTTCAGAAAAACAGCTTTCAGATAACATTTTTCAGCAAGAAATATAACCGAACAGCTTTTAAACTCGCTTTTTCAGAAAAACAGCTTTCAGATAACAGTTTTCAGCTACAAATATAACAAAACAGCTTTCAAACTATTTTTTTCAGAAAAACAGCTTTCAGATAACAGTTTTCAGCAAGAAATATAACCCAACAGCTTTTGGAACTCACTTCTTCAGAAAAACAGCTTTCAGATAACAGTTTTCAGCTAGGATTATAGCAAAACAGCTTTTAAACTCGTTTTTTCAGAAAAAACAGCTTTCAGATAACAGTTCTCAGCAAGAAATATAACCAAACAGCTTTTCGACTCACTTTCTCAGGAAAACAGCTATCAAATAACAGTTTTCAGCTAGGAATATAACAAAACAGCTTTTAAGCTCGTTTTTTCAGAAAAACAGCTTTCAGATAACATTTTTCAGCAAGAAATATAACCGAACAGCTTTTAAACTCGCTTTTTCAGAAAAATAGCTTTCAGATAACAGTTTTCAGCTAGGAATATAACAAAACAGCTTTTAAGCTCGTTTTTCCAGGAAAACAGCTTTCAGATAACAGTTCTCAGCAAGAAATATAGCCTAACAGCTTTTAAACTCGCTTTTTCAGGAAAACAGCTTTCAGATAACAGTTTTCAGCTAGAAATATAACAGCACAGCTTTGAAACTGTCTTTTTCAGATAACAGCATTTTACAGTCTAGTTTTAAGAAAACAGCATTCAGGTTTATTTTTTATACACAAACAGGTTATACAATTTCATTTTCAGAAAACAGTTTTCAGAAAACTCTACCAGACAGCTTTTACACTCTCATTTTCACAAAACAGTTTTCACAAAACAGTTTTCACAAAATATTTTCACAAAACTATTTTCAAAACAACAAACCAAACGCACCCTCAATCTTTGGAAATTGTGAATTGAAATTGAAATAAAAGAGTAGCTAAGTCTCCCACCGGCAATTGGAAATAAATGAAATGAAATTTGAAAAGAAAGACCAAGGTTGGTCATGTTGAATGAATAATTAAGTCCGGTTTAGTGGAGAGGCTAACTCTAGAGCTTTGATTTTGTTCATGATTCTAATAAAATAAGGACTAGATACATAGTGAAGATGTGATGAAAGTAAGAGAAAAATATTGAGTATGAGGGCCATCTGATTGGCAGCGAGAGAGTATCCCAGGATGTCCCATGATGAGTCATGATAGGGCGTGGATACTGCTCCAGAGTACCGTCTCGGTGGCGACGCTCGTGGGGTGTTTGACGACTACGGGTGGTATCATGTCTATGGTAGGAGCTGAATTACCACAGGATGTCTGCATGATGAGTCATGTGTCAGTGCGTTGGGAATCCCTCCAGGGCGCCTAGACATGAGTTCGTATGTCAGAAAACATCTAGGATACTTACCGTAGTTACAGTAGTAGATTAAGTCATGACGAGGGATTGAACCCTACAAGATGAAGTACGATTAAGGGCTTGCCCTTGGACCTATGTAGTATGGGATGCATAGAATCCGAACAAGTGCGCATTAGTTTCATTTAACATAATAACTGCATGAAGGACTAAGTGCACAACCACCATACGACATCAACAGGATAGTCCCTTTTAGTTTTGATTTGTGAACAAGTTTGTGATTTGTTAAGAAATGAGAATCGTTATACTGTTTCTGGCATAGAGAGGATGACCATGTATAATTATCGTCGGTTGAATAAATTGACGTACCCACAGTTTTATATGCAGGATAATTGGCTTGGTAAAGGTTAAAGGAGAACCGATACTCAAAGATTATTTATTGTGTATCTTTTGTATAATGTTGTAATTGTTTCTACTGTCATTATTGTAAATTATTGATGTATATGCTTCCGCTGTAAAATGCAAAGTGTAAAATCTCATGTAACTCTGGTGTGATATGGAATGTTTTAATTCCTTGTAAAATTGTACCGAATGAGACGCAAAGATCCTGTGGAAATCTCGAATTCAGTTGTATTTGGAATTCGGGGTGTTACACATACACTAACGGCTGACGGTTCAAGATGAAATACTTCACCAATTAGCCAAGTATGTCCGATAAACTTTAACTAGGGAAGGTTCAAAGTGAAATATCTACCTATCCACGATGCGATATTGTTTCAAATTTCACACTATTATATGCACTTGTTGTAAGGTGAGAGACGAAAATTTTTATTCATGTGGGGGATTATTGGAAATTGATTCCATCATATTGTACTCATCAAGACGTACAAAATGATGTACTCATATGTCCAAAATCGATTTCAAATGAATGAAATATTCGCCTCCAAAGTTAGCTTGTTAAAATGAAGAATTGAACTTTTGCTTGATATGTGACATCTAACTTAGTCCCATATCGGTAAGGAGCAAAAATCAAATGAAGTTATAAGTTAAAAACTGAGCCAAAGGATTGTGCCCTTAGGGGTACGAATATTTTTTTGGAGGGAGAACACACCCAACTTAGGCGTCGGTGTGGAACACACGCGCGCGCCCGCCCGGCCCGGCCGAGCTGGACCGAACCCGGGCCTGGGGTTGGGGTAAACTTATTTTTTTTTGCAAGAATTCAGCTCTGTTTTGATACGAGCTGAATACGGGCAGTTCCAATTGTCATGACAGTTTTTGTCTGAACAGTTGCAACAACTGCCGTCAGTTCTGATTTGATACGGGCAGTTGCAACTGTCATGACAGTTATCTGAACAGTTGCAACAACTGCCACGGGATTAGGGCTATAAATAGGACAGGATTCTGATCAAATCCGAATCTCATTTATATCTTTCCTATCATCCTGTATCAACATAGCAGTATCACAAAACACTGTCATCATATCCTTTCTCGACCGAGCCTCCATTATTCGAGTGTAAGTTAATGGAGTTTTGACTGTTGTATCTTGGGAGACGACTGCCATTAAAACCTGTGTACACCGTTGCAGTGGCAGAATTAAACGTCTTAAGGACATTGTTTCAACAAGCCTCAGTCTGTATTTTTTCTTTCTTCATCATACTCAAGGTCAGAATTGAAGATAACATATCTTCTTTCTGTGCTTTGTGTACAGTGATATACACTGTTTGCGAAACAGTCCCTTTAATTCACGATTATCAAGGTTCGAATTGAAGATTCAGTATCTTCCTTTTATTCTTTGTTGATAGTGAATTATACTGTTTGCGTAACAGTATAAGTATTATTAAATTTGAGTAGGAATTTAATTCGTTGTAATTAATTTTAACATTAAAAATTAATTTTGTCTACACAAGTTATAACAGTATACATCAAAAGCAATTGACTTATGCCAAATCCTTTCTATAGTTGATAATCCACACAAAAACTAGCTCAAGTGTCAACTTCTTATTATACCTAGCATGAAACTCACTCACTCACTCACTATGCCTCAATCAAACAAAATGCTTGTTTTCAACTCTTTCCCAGCTAAGTATATATATATATGCCTTCACTTAATTATCAACCTCGATCTTCCTCGTTTTCATTTTCCTTTTTTAAACTTCTTAATTATGTGTTCGTATGCGCACGTGTTTTTATTGTCTATTTCCGGTGCATAGGCCCTCGGGCGATCTGAGTTCAGTAGTCTGCACCTCCTGTTTATTTGGAAACGTACGTGTTACGTCCAAACCTAATAAGTACCATGCCCTGAACAACATCATATATTTTGACAGTATCTGCAATAGTTTACAGTTTTTTTTATGTAAGCGGATAGAGTCAAACGACTCCAGCCCGATCAAAAAATATATTGATAATGCGATAAATATCTGTACAAGCCACTAATAAGGGGTTTTACAAGAAGTAAAACGAGTCGTCAGCCGACAAACAAGACGCTGACCACAATCAAATACAGGAGACGAGCAAAACTAGAGACTATACAACAGGAAGAGAAAGATCAAATAGCATAAGTGGCGGGCTGGTCGGGGAACGAAAATGCGACAAAACACCATCAGCGCTAGCATCCATCGGAGCAGGATGAAGGGGCGCTTGCGCACAGTCGGAAGAAGATCATGGTCCGATAACTAGGGAGCTGTGAGAGCGACAAAGCACCGAACGAAGGATATAGCTCCACCTGAAAACGCATGGCACCACCGGACTCGGGGAGAGCTACCGTGGTCGAAACAATAAATAGGGCCACAAACAGCGATAAAGGATCTAGGGCCAAAGACTCTGGGCCTTCAGCACAAAACATATGAAGGCTCCAAGACTAAAGAGCAAAGAGAAGCTCAGAGGGAGAAAAAATAACAGTCCATAATTCCAGGACAAAGGCTACAATCAACCACCCAAAGAAAAAGCCAGAATGCCCAATGAGTGCAATAGCAATACAAAAACTAAAGCCCAGATCATAAAAATGTACCTGCCGCTAAGAGGGAAACGATCTGATACGAAGCACAGAAAGCAAAACACAGCCACCGCAACCCACATAAAGCAAACAGCACTTAAATATACACTAAGGAGGGGAGGGATCCCTCTATGAAACAACAGTCAGATACCAACAATACCATGAGACCTTAGGGAGGCGCGAGACAGCTAGGAACACAAGTCAAGGAGATAGAACACTATAAAACCATCGCGCGCTCACCCTCCTAACTTGTAACCACATACCATAAAAAGGAAAGAAAATACAAAGAGAAACCACAGTAGCAATTACAAAAGTGCTGCCTTGAGGCTAAAGCACAAACAGTAAAGAGGATCCCTGACCAAAACCCAGGAGTCGACCAAAAAGAAGGCGCTAGCGGAAACAAACCAGGAACAAAAAGCTTCAGAGAACCCTCAGAGAAAGACCAAAATACCAAGCACTTAAACCTGCATTAGAATCAGCATAAAGAAAAAGAACCAGTGAATAGATGAACGATAATATACACTCTGACTGCAAAGCAGTGTAAAGGAAAACATTAAACAAGAGCAGACTAAAAATAATCCAAAAACAAAGACTAGAAACATTCATAATGCATTTAGACTTGAGAGAACAGTAAGGGATTCATCCAAACGGTGATAGAAATAAGACTGTCGACTATCGGCTCTCAACTGCGAAGTCCAAAATTTAAAAAGAAATAAAAGTTCTTCTATTAGTGAATGGATAGGGGAGGCTCTGTGCGCGAACAATCTGCGGTTCCTTTCCATCCAGACTATCCAAATAATAATATGGACGGAAAGGTTCCAAGCCTTGTTATATATAGGGGGCACTGCGGTGGATTTCCAGCAGGAGAGAAGGTTAGATGGTAAGGCTGGATTAACCCATGCGAGAGCAACAACTTTCCAAAGGGGAGAAATGAAAGAGCAATCAACAAAGAGGTGATTAACGTCTTCCGAGGCACTCAAACATAAGGGACAGAGTTGACCCCACGCTAAGTTCCTGTTGTTGAGCACCTGAACAGTGAGGAGCTTGTTGTTGAAGGCCAACCAAGAATTAATTTTAACCTTGAGAGGACACAGGATTTCCAGATAAAATCTGCTGAGGGGGAAACGATCACTACAAAACGCAAAGGCTTTAGCGGCGCTTTTACACGGCTATCGCGGCATTTTTTGGCGCCGTTATAGCACATAACGGCGCTTCTGAAATCGCCGCCAAAAGCGCCGTTGCAGCGTGCGTCGTTATAGCTATATGGGCTATCGCGGCGTTTACCGACGCCGCCGCTATAGGGGGTCAACCTATAACGGCGTTTCCCCAATGCCGTTATAGGTGGATTTCCGTTTTATTTTTTAAAAAAGGATGAGCTATAGCGGCGCTTCAAAAACGCCGGAATAGCCTGTACTAAAATATTGGCATACCCTACAGCGGCATTTTTCCAGCGCCGCAATAGAGTGAATTATTCATAGAATCTATACCTATGCCAGCGTTTTCTATTAAACGCCGGGATAGCTCTACTTTTTTTTTTTTTTGCATTTTATTATAAAATTTCGAATTGAAAAAACTTGTAATTAATCGCAGATTACAAATACCTGTAATCATATTAAATTTAAATGCTTAAATCTTAAAATCAATAATAACATCATAATCAACAACCAAAAGTCACATCACATATCACAAAAAACAATAACTCAATAGAAAACAAAATATCTCACACATATAAACTGACATACAACGAGTGTCAAATGTACAAGTTGTATAACACTTAGTGATTACAAAACATAGATATGATTCCTGCAAAACATTTTAAAAAAAAAATTCCAAATCCAACAAACTAGGGCAGGGGAGTCTCCTCGTGTGGCCCGGTGTTCTTCCAATTCCGTCGTTATTTTGCCCTAGTGTATGTGCGTGACTGGAAACCGATGGAATCCGCTGGCCCTGTTGAAAAACATAAATATTTCATCTTCAATTTGTCAAACAAAAGAAGAAAAAAAGCACAAATCCAACTGACCATGCCTCCAACGGATGCATCAGTAGGTCTTAAATAGCAACATATCATGGCATATTTATAGAGTTGTTCACCAAATCTTGATTTCCAAATTGCAAATTATTTATGAAATTTTCCGCTTTTGTGACTAATGAACCTTAAATTTGTCACTACAATTTAGGTGTCAGTTAAGATATTGATTAAGAAGAATCTGTAGGGAAGGGGTAAAAACAAAGATAACTTGTCCAAGCTATATAAAATTTTGGGGGAAAAAAAATATTTCTGCAAACTAGTTTAGTCATGTCAAATAACATGCAAGAGATAAAAGTCTGACATTAACTCGTACATTTTAAAAATACCAGAGCTAGGACCTCAAACAGAAATGATACAATCACAGAAAACAATATAAAAACCTACAAAGTAGAGTCCAATAAGTTCAAATTACCATTCAGCAGAAAAACTCACCATTACACATGCCAGTGATCTATCAGATTAGAATTATATTAACAATGTTAATGAAATAGATTTATTTTTTTCGAGGGAATAAAAGACAAACTTAGAGACTAAATTACCTTATTGCATCCTGGCACAAGGTCCTGAAGTAGCCTCATCCTTTCGCTAATCTTCTCCCTTCTCACCTATTAGAAGATGGAAATCAACTCTACGAACAAATCGCAGATGATAATATGGAATAACATAGAAATTAAGCATGACATATTTCATGTGATCTTCTATCTGATGAAACGGAGAATATACAAACCTCCACAAGACCAACAAATGCAGCCGCCATCATGGCGAAAGCTTCTCCAGCATCAAATGATGGAGCTCCCCATTGAAATGGATATGGAACTCTTCTCCTGCAAACCAAAAATTGACACATAGCATAGGGTAAAAACTAACAGATCAATGAAAATAGAAATGAAAAACCTTATCTTTAGGAGAAAATCATCAAGGCAAGCAACTGAACGAACCAAGGAGCAACACCAACTAGCCCCGATTTATCAGTGCGACAATCTTGAAGTTGTGTTTTTGGTGCTGCATTCTTGTATGCCCCACCAATGGTGAGCAGGAAGGCATAAAACCACACTATTGCGATAGAAAATATGATAGCAAACCGGTCGAAGACAGGTCTCTGTGAATGTATAGCATGGGGTACATACTGCAGATGGGAAATGATACGTAAGTTAACAAATTTATGTGGAGGCCTTTTGTTCTTAGCTAGTCAACTTAAGTTTCACTCCATACCTGTGAAATGATTATCAGAACAACTATCATTGGAAGCCCTATTTCAATGCACTTGGCAACCTGCGTGCACAAAAAATATCCCGCAATTACTATGGGAAGTAGCAGAAATATATATGCTTAGGACAGAGTGATCACAAGACAAACTCAAGAGAGACGGTGAGGAACAGAAGTACAGACTGGTAAATAGGGAGAAGGGTCAGATTTTGGGTTTGGATTTAGGATCACTGCTATAAGATTGGTTTTTTATTTCTTTCTTTTTAATTTTTTAAAAAATAAATTTTATAGTTCAGATGAATCTAGCCACCCGTTTATTTTAGTAAAACCGCATATGGAAGTTGCATCTTTATAAAAAGTAAAAAGACAGAAACCCAAGCTCGTAGAGACCAAACCCAGACAAAGCAACCAGAGGAGCTGCTGAAAGTGGGCTCAGAAATCTGCAGTTACCACATCAGTTCATTAATTTTACAAAAAAATACAAACTAAGAGAACATTAAATATGCATATCATTTTAATGCATATCAAACATGGAAATTTTAATATGATAATATGGATATCTTGGTTCAAATCTTTTGTGATCTTCTCTGATGTAGAAATAGGGAGTAGATGGTAACCCCATAGAAATTAAGCATGACATATTTCAAATCTAGTGCAAAGCATCACCAGAAACTAAAATACAAAATACAGCTTCCTGCTTACCAGGAAACTGGATTAGTGCCTGCATCCCACCATTATTCTCAAACATTGCAATTTTTGGACAGTACCAAATGCTGAAAAGACCTGTAAATTGCAAAGATAATTATTCACCTACACTTAGAAGAATGAAACAAAAACAAGGCGAACAAGAACAAACACTTACGGTGTGAATGACATCAACTGTTACAGCATATTGCATATTCTCCACAGAAGCAAGAAGTACATTACTTTCAGGCTCCTTTTTCTTTCCATCGAGGCCTAGCGTAGGCTGGATAATAAATAATTTGTGAGAAAAAACAATAATGAAGAACAAGAAGATAATTTGATGTCCTTAAAACCCAAACCCACAAACCCACCTGTAAGGTTCCCTCAATTGCAGATGGGTTCACAGGCAGATAAGGATTAGTGAAATAATTACAATTAAAATAGTGAACAGACAATAATTACTTACCAAATGGTTACTAGTGAAGAAAAATTTCTTCGTTATTGCATAACCAATGAGGTGGGTATTTATATACTACATTTATAATTTTTTAATTGTAAAAACCTAAAGTGGGTTCTCAAATGTTGGTTGACATGAAGATTAAATACATTTGCATGTAATATGCATAGCCAATTTGTATATGACAAAACATACCAAAATCATGCCTTCAATTTATGGCCAGTCTTGTTGTTTACAATGACTTCCCAACAACAGTTGTTCAGCTGTGTTACAAAGGCTATTGGCTTTTCAAACTTTGGTTCAAGCCAATTTCAAATATAAAACAACCTTCACTGGATTGTTTACAGAAAAGGAACTTGAACAACAACTAAGGTGCAACCTCAATCCTCAAATCATCTATGTTTCCTTAGATATCACTACCTATTGTACCGAAGCAATTATATAAAATCTCATAACAATGTCCACATCATATGTATGCATCACTGGCAAAATGCCACTTGACACCTAGGAAGCACGGGTACTTTCGAATGCCCGACCCGACGTACCCGTGTCGGGAGCGTATCGGATGCCGATACTCTTTGAGTACTCCCGGGTGCAAATTGTAAACTGATTGTTACCATTTCATTAACAATTAAATCATACTGAATGTACTGATGTACGAGTAGGGGGTTTCCAAAACACTTCATTTTTCCATAAATAACCATATAATGATTGTCCACATAATAAGATGATAAAAAAGGTGAAGTGGTTCGGTAACTTTCTATCAATTTGTCAAGTAGCTGTAAACCAATTGTTCACAATTCTTTAACAATTAGATCAATGCACGCATCAGAGTCTAGTTTACTCATGAGGTAGCTTCCAAATGACCAATCTAGGTTGAAATTTCTGCATAAAGATATGATAATCTTTTTCCCAGTTGAATAAAGTTTGTACATTATAAGCAATAAAGAAGATGGGGACATGTGTGCCCTGTCTATAAATGTTGGTTTCCATGACAAAGATTTTGCCATTAAAAACAAGGGGACATGTTATTTTTAACTCTGATGGTTTATCTGCAACTCTGGTCAAATCTTTTATGAAACTTTATGCTCTTTAACCCAACTGGCTGTAATAAAAGGCATTAGATGATGACAACTATGAACTTATAACTAAAAAGAAGTATAAATCTAATTATCTAGAGTGTACAAATAGAAATAGGGTGTTCTGCAACACCCAGTTGCTTTGCCACTAGACCTCATTTGGTAACTTAAGTTGCAATTTAGTTGCAAAGTTTGGCCAGGCACTTTAAATTTGCAACTTAAAAGTCATTGCAACTTTCAACTGGTACCCATTTTGGGTGCAAATTAATAAGTTGCAAGTGGAATTAAGTTTGTCTAAGTTGCACTTACAATATTATTACCACATCATAGAAATTGCAACCGTAACTGTAACTACAACTGACAACTGCAGTTGCAATGCAAATAAGATTGCCAAATGCCCCCTAAATGTTTGTGAGACTAAATCTACAGAATAAAAGACATTTGTAACCTTAGCTTGATCTCAAATTCTTAAATGGCAAAGTCCAAAATTATTGATTCAATCCATAATCTTCAATCGTAAGTTCGTAACTATTGAAACTAATGCAAATCAAAAGGAATAAAACTAACGCAAATCAAAAGGGAACCATGACTTCAATCACAAATTAGGATAACTGTTTTGTGCACATTTTCATACCTGCTGCGATGTGACTGAAACTTTATGTTCACATCTGTATGAGCAGAATAATGGATTCGCAAATGACATGAGGCAACATGTTCTGGAAGTAGGTATCTGAGATAAAACATCCAGTCAGTGTCTCTAGAAAAAAAACATACAACTCAATCATTGTACTTATAATTAATATGTGAAATGAAAGAGGCACTTTGGAATACTCCTTCCGTCCAAGCTACTACCCCAGTGCCCAATAGCTTCTTTGGCTCTTTAACAAATGGAGTGTCAACCTACCAAATCATAAAGATAAGAATAATACAAACAAGAATGTACATAATGTGACTGCATAACTTCTATAATCAAACTTCAAATTCTAACCATAAGGTCGTGAGTGTCAACCTACCAAATCAGAAAGATAAGATTAATACAAACAAGAATGTATATAATGTGACTGCATAACTTCTATAATTAAACTTCAAATTCTAACCATAAGGTCGTTCACTAACATAACTAATTGAACTAAAATCCATTGCTCAATCAAGTCCAGCTGCTAGTAGACTAAAACAGATATATAAAACAAAACGAAGAGTGCAAACCTTGAGAAACCAGGCAGTGTCACCAGGGGAGTCCTCTCTTAAGGATCAAAATCCAATCCTTATTTACAAGAACATTCGAGTGGCCTTTAAACGGGACAGGTTTCATACCCAATACCATAGGTTCAGACCTATAAATCCAATGATAAATTAAATCAAACACCATGTGTGCACAATTGGACAATCTATCAGCAAAAAAAGAACACCAAATCTCACCATTTTCCTGTCAACTTATCATGGATTTCAACGTCAGTTGAATGATCAGAGTCCACAACTACATACTAAAGACAAATGTCACACAAAAATTAAATCTCACAATACTACCTTATCCAATATAAGAGACGAATTTTTGTCAATCACATTAACTCACAATCTTATCGCCAAGGTCGGTAGTAGTTTGATAGCCTTTAGATACTGAATCATACCCAGGAATTGAAGATATACTAGTGTTTCCTAAGAGAGATTCTAGAGCTTCTCCCCCCTATGGATGCATTCACAAATCTAGATCAACCGGATAAGACTATTGATACAATCTTACTTCATAGAAATCAAACTCACCACTAATGATACAATCATACCTATTAATACATCATAATCATAACATTCACAAACCCTAATTATTCTTCTCTCCAAAACAAAAATTCCCACAATCAAACAAGCCATAAAATTTTCCCCAATTCCACAAACCCTAATTTTTCCTTTCACAATCCCAAATGCTCAAATTTACAAATTAACCTATTATTAAATTCTCATATTCATACCTAGCGTTTGAGAGAGGGAGGAAGATGATGATGACTAGAGTGATGGCGCGGGAACGGCAACGGCGACGGCGAGGCATGGTAGGCGGGGCTAGGGTTTGTGAGAGAGAGACGTGGGTGCTAGGATGGTCGGGGCACGGCGACGTGGGGGCAGCACGAAGGTCACGGCGACGCTGGGCTGTGGTCTACGACGACAGGGGATGGGACGGCGACAGCGAATGAAGCTGCGGTCGACGACGACAGGGGACGGGACGGCAACAGCGAATGGAGGTTAGGGTTCGTGAGCGGGAGAGAGAGAGAGAGGAGAAATTCGGGGGGGAGGGGGGGACGGGACGACGACTGGGGACGGGACGGCGACAGCGAATGGAGGTTAGGGTTCGTGAGCGGGAGAGATAGAGAGAAGAGAAGAGAAATTTTTTTTTTGGTGTGGGGGGATGGGGGGGCGCGCGAGGGGGGAATGAAAATAAAAAACAAAAATTAAAATAGGCGATTGAGAGGGGTTGTGCCGGCTTTTCTGTGTGAACCGCCGTTAAAGGTGGAGTCAATCACGGTGTTTATTGCAAACGCCGGTATAGAGCGTATGTTTCTAAAAAAATAAAACTCCCCTTTACCTATCGCGGCGTTACTAAGCAACGCCGCGATAGAAACGCCGCTAAAGGCCTAACGGTTTGTAGTGGATGCCTCGGAAATTGAGAAACTTGTAGAAAGACTTAACTGTGAAAGATCCCGAGACGTTCCATCGCCAAGCAATGTCTTCCGATTGTTTCCACTCGAAGTGATTGAGTGATGCAATCAGATGATGCAGATCAGCTATCAAAGGAGGAGTTAGCTGGATAGTAAAAGGGATATACCAACTCCTAGAGGACTGAATCCAAACGAAGGATTCCGCGACAGAGGCGTTCGGATAGGCAGCAAAACTGAATAGAGAGGGGTAGGCTGTGGAGAGGGAGGTGTTGCCTATCCAAAGATCGGTCCAGAGTTTGGTCCTAGACCCGTCAGCACAAAGTCTGGAAATGCTTGACTGGAAAGCAGGAGAAGCTTTCCAGACCCCTTTCCAGAAAGGGGAAGCAAAACGATGGATAGGGGCATTGAATTGCCACCAAGGAGTGGAAGAAAAATTAAACTCCTTGATGCATTGAACCCATGATAAACGAGGAGATTTATGAAATCTCCATAACCATTTACCTAAGAGAGCGAGATTATGGTCACGAAGATTCAAAACCCCCAGTCCACCATTTGCTTTCGAAGAACAGATGATGTCCCAACTGCACAGGTGCGAGCCCTGCTTGTAAAGAGCCGCACCAGTCCAAAAGAAATTGCTACGAATCTGATCGATCCTTTTGAGGACCCAGGAAGGGAAGAAATAGAATGACATCATATATAGAGGAATAGCAGAAAGAACCGAGTTAAGAAGAATTAATCTTCCTCCTCGGGAAAGCAATTTACCCGTCCAAACATTGAGCCTAGATTCGATTTTATCAATAACAGGGAACCAGTCCGATCTGTGGAGCTTTCCCCATCTCAGGGGGATGCCCAGGTAAGAGATGGGGAAGGAAGCGAGATGGGGAAGGAAGCAATAGTTTACAGTTGGGTTGCCTTATGGTTATGAGCCCACTACAACACTAATTGTCTTTACCGGTATTTTTTTGCACATTTACCGACGTTTTTAAACACCGCCGTAGATACCACCGGCATTTCATAAAACGCCGGTGCAAGTGTCGCTGAATCGTGCGTCGCTATATCTTCGGGACATTCACCGGCGTTTTTTACGAATGCCGGTAAAGAGTAAATATACACCCACCGGCATTTTAAAAAACGCCGGTGTAGGCGTTACCGGAGTTTTAAACAAGCTACCCCGGCGCTTGTAAAAACGCCGGGGTAGATATATATATTTTTTAAAAAATTAATTATGAAAAAAAAGGGCCTTCAACACTAAAATATGAATGAAGCAAAACCAATTGCATAACCAATTCTGAAAATCTCATAATAGTATAATATCATCAAATTGTAATCTAATAATGAAACATAATAATGTGATCTCATTCATATTCATTACCAAAATATGGAGTTCAAAATATTGAGTTACAAAGAGTGAAAAAGAATATTTTCACTGTCAAATTCAGGCAAACAAGATACTAACTGAGATGAAACTTATACTTTTATAATACTCATGAGATAACTATCAAATGAAACCACAATATAAGTTTAAACAGGATTATTTCATCACTAGTCACTCCTCTGTAAATCATAGTATGCAACTTCAGTTAGATAATCCATCTCATCATCACTTAAAACCAATGAGAAAGAACAATCTAATTTTCAAACCCAAGCAACAAGCATGCATGAACATTATCTTAGAAACTGATACTGATATAAACATCATGATATAATTGCATATAAAGTTTAGATAAAAAAATTTCCATCACTAGTCACTCCTCAAAAAATCAGAGTGTGCAACTTCAGATACATGATCCATCTCATCTCCAAATTCAGACAAAAAAGCAACTCGTATGTGCTGCACTAACCTGAAGCATGAGTTTCAAATCATACAATCCAGTAACATACAAAAATCAATAACCTGAAGTAGTTTGCCTTCACTGCAAGAAAGATAAAGCTGGTTTATTAGATGAGGAAAATCATACAATCCAGTAAAACAATCCAATAACATACAAAAATCAAGTATGTTCCGTCTCTTTCCTATAATATGAAAGCCCAAACATAGGGTGTTCCAAAAACAAACAAACAAAAAACACTCAAGACGTTAAGTTCACTTTGTGCTAGTATACAAAGCTCAAATGATCTCAAGATGCACTAACCACAAGTATCTAACTCCAGTCCAACCTAACCTAGTCGGTCTCTTACCTTCACTCACAACTTCACTTTGTGCCAGTATACAAAGCTCAAATGATCTATTCTCTTTTTCGTTTCAATTAGACACTGTCTACATTTGCACACCTCCATCTCAACTAATCATACTATACATCCAAACATCCCCATAGACTACAACAAACCATCTAAATGAAGAAAGCTAATAGATTTCCCATAAACATCTTTCAACTAAAAAGCACATACAAAATCAAGAATCAACAATGCACAAATACCTACATGCTAAGAAGCTCTCCCATCTCCCATCAACAATGCTAAGAAGCACATACAAAATCAAGAATCAACAATGCACAAACTCCTCCCATCTCCCAACCCTCTCCTCGAAATCGTCTGGTAACCCCAACTCCCTCCAAACCCTAAACACAGCTCTCATCGGCACCCTCCCCTCCCACCTCATCATCGCCTGCACCCTCCTCACCCTCTCCATCGCCTCCCCCTCCGCAGCGCAGCAGACTCCTCCTTCATAATCTCCAACGTCTCTGAAGTCAGCCCTAGGGTTGAGGAAGAATTGGAGGATGGGGAGACGGTGAAGATGTGGGGTATGTACGCACGAAGTGGTGGGCCCCCTTGGTGAGGCGGAGGCGGTGGAGGGTGGGGTTGGGAGCGAGAAGGGAGAAAGGGAGCGAGAGGAGAAGGATGAACGAATTGGGGGATCGATGGGGTAAATTTATTCCCAACGTCTACACCGGCGTTTTAACCGAAAGCGCCGGTGTAGGATATACCAACACCGGCGGTTTCCAAAAAACGCCGCCGCATGTTACGGTGATTTTTTAGGCGTTACCTTCACCGGCGTTTATACAAAAAAACACCGGCATATGTTATCCTACGGCGGTGTTCGTTACAAAACGCCGGTGTATATCGTTCGGATTATCAGCCCCTTTCAAGGTCCGACTCTACCCCGACGGGAGATACAAAACGCCGGGAAATAAATGCCGCTATAGCTTGTTTATTTTGTAGGAGGAATAAATGCCGCTATAGCTTGTTTATTTTGTAGTGGCGAGGACATCCATGACTCTTCCCAATTATTATAATGCCCTATACAATGTCATACAGTATCTGCAATTTTTATTAAAATGTGTTTCTGTAAGTTCTGTGCTTATTTGGTCCGAACATGCATATATAAATCTTCCATATACAATATTTATTTCCGTGTTCTATTAATAAGGGTTATAATGAAATAGATTTTCTTAAAGGGATATATAGAGATTAGAGATTATATATATAGAGGGATACACATCCTCACGACCTCATGTTGGGTGGGGGACGGGCTCTTTTCATTTGTGTTTATTTAAAATTTAAACGTGCATGAGTTGAGTTGTCTTTTCCCTTAAAAGAGGTGATACGTACATTTTGAAAAGAATGTGATGAGAGACAATGGCATGCATAATGCGGAAATTAGTAGTCAATGACATACATTGGTAGATGGAGAGTTGCATCATGTACACTATAATATGTTGTTAATACTCCATTTGTTAATTATATTGCTTGAAGGTTGTGTTAGTTGCATGCATAATGTAATTGAATATGTTGGTTGACTTAATTATCGATGCAATATTGCACTAAGAGGCTAAAGCCTTTTGTCTCTTTGTTTCGTTGCATGTAATTTGGTTCTTCATTAAGATTCAATTTGATTAAAGTTCATAAGCTAATAAATATATGAACTAGTAATTACTTGTGTTGATAAACTCATCATTAAGAAAATTAATGAAATTAATGAACTAGTTAGTTGTATTGGATTACTATGTCGGCTACCTTCGATATTTTCCATAAGTCGGTAGGGATGCTGACATTATAATTTGGTTGTTTTTTCGGTTTTTTTTTCCTTTTTTGGTTCAACTATTATATACTTCATTTTCAAGAATGGTGTGATATTCTACTTAGATTTGCACATAATATTTTCTCATCATTTGAGAAGATTTTTTTTTTAAAAAAAACCTCAAGAAATTGATCGAAAGCTGAACAGGAGGGTGTACCATGACCGGTGACTCCAGGATCGCATTTAGCAACTTATATAGGTAATATAATGAGTCATCATTCATTTTTCATGATTCTTTTATATGTTTTTTAATTTTCTGTGTTGCTCCTATCTTTATAGTTGTATGTTCCATTCGTTAAATTCGTTTATGTTACCTTCTACCTTTAAGAAGAATAAAGACTTTAGCAAATGGGGACAATACTTCTCTCACCACATTGAGCTTCAATGAACAACTATGATGGATTGAGTAAAGAAAAAATATTTTGGTTTTCCTTTTTAAACCATGTGTTATTTCGTACGATCTTCAACAAAAGTTAAAATTTAAAGTTTCTTAAAATAATATATTTACATTTTTCACACCCCCCACAAAAAAATAAGATACATAAAATACAATATTGATGTTAGGGTTCTATTTGTAATTTTTCCATTACTCTTATCGTATTCGTATCTCACCATTCAACAAGAGATTCCATGATAATACAAAAATTAAATGCATTAAGCGAAATCTCAACCATTATATAAACAGCAGTAATACCGTTTCTCCCTTCTCAGGAACGTCGCAATTTTCGCGACCCCAAGAAACCCAAGAGCCAAAAAAGTAAATCTTCGGATTTTGGTATCTTTACAAATTTACAGAAAGATCCCAACAACCCCTTTGATTCCAATGGGTAAACCCTTTTTCTCCCAATTCAAATCATATACTACAATCTTGGATTGAACCCATCAATTACGGCTCTGTTTCTGCATCAAAACCGATTATTGTTGGGGATTTTCATTGAATTTGGATTGTTTGGTTGGGGTTTTTGATGGGTTTTCTTTTTCTGTGATTTTAATATTTTATTTTGGATTTTTTTTTGGTGGTGGTGGGTTTGTAGGGTTTATTAATTATATGTTGGTAAATTTGTTACTGTTAATTAATTTTGCAGAGGCAGATCTGAGTTCATATTGGA
The DNA here is from genome assembly GCA_017893485.1 of Hemerocallis citrina. NCBI lineage: Eukaryota > Viridiplantae > Streptophyta > Magnoliopsida > Asparagales > Asphodelaceae > Hemerocallis > Hemerocallis citrina. The sequence goes on along the minus strand of JACEHZ010000731.1, from coordinate 572,111 downwards.
GTAGTGATGATGAGTACGAGAATTTCTTTCATAGAATGAATCCACCAAGGTTTGCTTCAATCATTTGACTAATCACAGTTTTGAATTTTGGTTCAATTTGCTAAAATTTTCATTTTTTTTTTTGTTGGTATTAGGGTTGTGGTTGACAATGAATCTTGTGCTAATGCAACAGTTTTTAGAGTAAGTTATTTTGTTAACATTCTATTTTTGTGTTTGTTCTGCTAAAAAAAGAAAAAATGATTTTGCTGCAGGTTGATAGTGCAAATAAGAATGGAATCCTTCTAGAAGTTGTGCAGGTTCTCACTGATCTGAATCTGATCATAACCAAGGCTTATATCACCTCAGATGGAGGATGGTTTATGGATGGCAAGAATTAAGAACATATGTCGTCTTTATGTTTAATCTAATTTTACCTAGTATGGAAACTAATAGCATGACATGATTTTTGGTTATCAGTTTTCAATGTAATTGATAGCAATCGGAATAAGCTGGTGGGTGAAATCGAAATCAATGGAATAGTCGATTACATTCGTAAGGTATAACACTCATCTCATAATGGCAATTGTTTGAGAACCTTTCTAGTATCTGGGTTGGATATTCTGAGTTATCTGTTTGGGTTTGTTTCATTATGTTACTTTCTATTATTGTAGTTAGACGCATTTGAATAATTTGAGTTATATGTTGTTAAGTCGTTAGGTGCCGATTCTGCCTTCATACCCTCAAAGAGGAGGTCATTGTGTGCGTCTCCTTCTGCTATTCACACGTCAATTGAGCTTACTGGCACAGATAGGCCGGGCCTTCTCTCAGAGATTAGCGCGGTTCTAACTGACCTCAAGTGCAATGTGGTAAATGCCGAGGTGTGGACTCATAACACACGTGCGGCCGCAGTGATTCAAGTGACCGATGAATCAACTGGCTCTGCCATAACCGATGAGAAAAAGCTTTGTAGAATCAAGGAGCTTCTCTGTAATGTGCTCAAAGGGAACAATACGACACGGGGAGCTAAGACCGCAGTTTCTGTGGGGGGGACCCATACAGAGCGAAGGCTACATCAGATGATGTTTGACGATAGAGATTATGAGAGGGTTGATCATAATGAAGAGAAGGATGAGGGTCTTAGACCAAATGTCAGTGTTGTCAATTGGTATGACAAGGACTACTCTGTTGTGACGATAAGGTGTAAGGATAGGCCGAAGCTTCTATTTGATACAATTTGCACTTTGACGGATATGAAGTATGTGGTTTTTCATGGCAGTGTTGATTCTGAGGGGCCAGAAGCTTATCAGGTATTGGACAAATTCCTACCATATCCTGTTTGTTACCTGTAACTATGTGAAAGATGGGGTACTTATGTTGTTATATCGTTTGTAATTTATCGCGTAGGAGTACTACATTAGACACTCAGATGGGTCCCCTCTCAGCTCAGAAGCTGAGAGACAAAGAGTTATCCAGTGTCTTGAAGCTGCAGTAGAACGGAGAGTATCAGAGGTATATACTCCCCTTCTTTTCTTAGATGGACATCAGCATTTAATTGATAAGTTAAAAAGCTCGGTTGTCTAGCATTCATTTCGACATTATAAGACAAATTGTTTCCTTATTTTGCAGGGTTTGAAGCTTGAATTGTATAAAAGTGATAAAGTAGGTCTTTTATCTGAAGTTACTCGCATCTTTCGTGAAAATAGCCTTACAGTTGTGAGAGCTGAAGTATCGACGAGAGGAGGTAATGCCATCAACACATTCTATGTGCGTGATGCTTCCGGTAATCCAGTGGATGCAAAAACATTAGATTCCATAAGGCAGTCGATTGGGCAGACCGAGCTTGAAGTAAAAGGCCATTCCAGCTATTCTAAAACCCCTCAAGAATCCCCTACTTGCTTCCTCTTTGGCGGTCTGTTTAGGTCGAAATCTCTCTACAATTTCGGGTTGGAGTGAGAGGTCTTAAACCTCTTAAACCTCATAAGTGTTAGGGTTTCTCTGTTCCAAGTTGTGTGCATAAAACATTCAACCGACACTACCAAAGGTAGGGATTGATGCGAAAAGAAAGATGTTGTTACCACAACAGACTGAAGAGGAAGATTAGAGTGGCCACAACAATCATGTACTGCATATCAATGTAAATATCATTCTTCCATTGTAATGTGAATTGACTTTGAGATCTTGTTTCTTTTCCCATCTCATTCAGATTTCAAACTCTGTGATTTATGCCTGTTTCCAAGTAAAACTAATCAATAGTATAAAAGACCGTCAACAAAAATGATGGTGATTTAAAATAATTCATTTCTCTTGCTTATTAGGGGATGAGCCATTGACTAACAAGTCAATCCAATTGCCATGGGATTAATACATCATTAACAAATCTGACTGTGACTTGTTGTGCTTTGTGTCACATTGGAGACAATACACAACCGAGAAAGCCAATCAAGTTGGAGCCAATCAGAAGTTGGAATGATGATTTCTTTTCCAAACTGACTCTTGAATGATTGACTAAATTAAGATGATTAGAAGACTAAAGATTCGTACTAAATTAATTTTGGGGTAAAGTAAAGACTAAATTAAGATGATTTCTTTTCCTCTCCTTTTCTCACATGGGCAGCTAATCTCTTTTATCAATAATCTGAGTGATTTAGTACTTTAGAGGAGGTCTTATCAGCTATGCCACATATCAGCTTTTACTCCCAAACATACATTATCCATTAAAAACAAACCACCAACTACTAAAAGACAAATAAAAATAATTAAAATATTACCCAAACTCTGTCTTTTAGTAGTTGGTGTTGATGTGTTTTAGAGGTTGATGTATGCTTGGGGTAAAGTTAATGTATGTGTAGTCCTCATCTTCAGGGTATGAATACATAATTACATATTGGATGTCATCGTTATTATTGGGCAATATTGGAAGTAGGCACTGATTCTCCCTCGAACAATCATCTCTGTATGAATTGATAAGCTTATTTTGAATCTGAGTCGAACAATACGTCTCCGTATTAGCTAATATTATATCTATATCTTATACTAATAGGAGAGAGAGTCTATCTCCTCTCTCCTTGTCTCTATTTTGATGTAGAGAAAGGAGAGGAAAAGTAAAGATTCGTATTTAACTAACACGTGCACTATACATGATTTTATTAAAAAAATCAAATCAAAATAAAAAACTCCAATCCCTCGTACACAATCTATTCCCCTCCCACTTTCTCAATCTCACAAATCTCACGCCTCTGTCCGAACCTACCCCCATCCCCTAACTTAGAATTAGATTTTTAAACAAACACAATTCATAAAAGAAAAAATTATATGATTTTTTTAGTCTATCATCTTTACCATAACCTGTGCTCTAATGCAGAGTTTATAATGTATAACCTATTTACTGAATGCTAATGATGTTATAATATGCATGTTAGCATAAATTAGTTGAATTTGTGATATCTTTTCATTGCATGCATTTTTTTTGCTTTAGTATATTCAGTTGGATAACATTAGGTTTGACAGTAATTCTCTAAACCATCTGCTTATATAATGATGATAATAAAGATTTTAATAATCACGGTAGAGATGATATTTATAAATTTTTCTTAATTCTCTCATTATTTTTTTAAGTTCTATATAATTTTACGAGTCCCCACAACTATTTTAGGCTGCGCAAAATCTGCAGAGACTAAAACTAGTTTGATAGTATGGTCATGGATCTGAATTTGGATGGATACCATCTGTCCTTTTCTTGAATTTTTTGCTTTCCCTTTCCACATGGTGATGACTCACACCAAATTAGAGTATTGAGACACAAGGGAATCATCTACTAGACTGGTTAATTTTCTAGCGTTAGTGAGTGTCAGTCTAGTCTGCAGTTCCATACAAAAATGACACATGAGATTATGTCATAGTAAAAGATTGGTACTCTACTGCTCATAAAAGATCGCCTTCAATTTTAATATCAGTATAGCTTGCACTGTTTGGAATCACTTACTGTTGCAGAGGGAATCAAAACAGTAGTCCACAGTACTGTGGGCTGTGTGCATGGTCTCTGAAACCCTAGCTCTAAATAAACAAAAAGAATAATGGATTCATTAATAACAGAATTTTTCTAAAGTAGCTGTTACAAGAAATAGAAATGCTAGACGTACATGAAATTCTACTCTAAACTTACATAGAAATTTTTTTTTAGTGATTTTTGGATCTTATCTATTTGTCTTTTAGTAATTAATGAATCCACCAATCACTAAAAAAATAAGCCTCATGTAAGTTTGGAATAGAATCTCATCTATGTCTAGCATTTCTCTACAAGAAAACAAATTGCAAAGATGATATCAGAGACGGATGCATTTCTGTTGAAAATACTGATCAAATATTGTTTTGGTTGGAGAACAAGGGAAGTAAACTTGCGTCAGCTGGATTCGAACGCCTCACCTTCTACAAGATTCCTATGCCTTCTACAAGATTCTTATGCCATGTATTTTGAATTTGACACGTTGACTGCTTAATACAGCAATAAAGTTGACTTTGACATGCTGTAACCACGATTGAATTACTAGAACATAAATGAAGCTTATTTAACCTGAGATTAGTAGAAGTGATTTGTGCAGAATGCAACAAGAGTTTAAAAAGAAAAGGTATTAGGATAACGACGTCTCACTTTGATGAGTCTAAACGACGAGAAAAGATATATAATTTTGTACAATACAAAGATATCGAAGGTGAACTAGCCAAACAACATCAAAATAATCAGGGATCAAATTTGAAGTCGATTTAATTCGTTCACGCATCAATTTGAGCCAAACTTTTATGTGCTTTCACACGGGCTTTCAGTTTTGAATTCAATTAGGAAGGAAGATAGAGTGATGTCATACCAATAACAAATTTGGTTATGTGCACTTCACTCATTTAAAGTTCAGTATTCGTTTGGCCCTCTAAATTGGGTGTCTAAAACCTGCACGATACAGAAGCGATATAGCTAAAAATATAACTAAATCTGAACTGTTCAAATCGGGCACGAATCTCTAAGTTCTCAGAGGTAAAACGGTTATTTCTACTACAAACGGGTCTAAAAATTCGACTGGGTCTTCTCCAAGCCCAATAGTCCAATAACGGGTTTGTCTTACTGGGTCAGGGTGACAGTCCATTATGAACAAACCCATATAATATAAAAGTAATTCAGATTCATGATATTCTTTCAGAGGCGGTTTAAACCGCCTCTCTTATCATGAAACGAATAAAATTCTATTTCTTATCCATAAATACCGGGAAGTAGAGAGAAATCATTATCTTAAAACTGATCCCCAAGCCGACTATAAATGCCTCTTTATCCTCACCATAAAGTAGATAACCAAGATTTTTCCACAAAAACCTCTCTCATATTCTACTGCATTATTAACTTGAGCGTCAAATGACATGTCGCCGAGATCAATCCCAGTGTTACAAGCGTTTTGCAGGTCAAGCGGAATCGATCACTGCAGTCAATACCATCGAAAGTCAAAAAATCAGATTCATGATTGTTCCGCCAAAGAATTCACATCACCTGGTTACTTCCACACAGGAAAAAGCAGTAACAAGAAGAAAAGAACTTCTGATTGTGCATTAGGGCTCGACGAATTTAACCATCTATTCACCCCTTTGTTTTTCCATGGAGAACAAAAATTTGAGCTATAACCTCAACAAGATTAGATATATCCCGAAGAGTGTAGTCAATAAAAAGTTGGTGATTTCTCATTCTTGACATCAGTCACAGTGCTAGCGTTAGCACGAATTGACCTTGAATTCAAATTCTTCTATGCATTAGGGGTGGGCATCGGTCGGTATCCGACCTAATATGGACCATCCACCACCAATCCAAAGAAGATCGGTTTTTTAATTTTCTCATCCGCAACCAATCCGAACCTTAATTGGATCGGTTTCCATCCAAGCCGATTAAGCTCAGTTTGGATTGGATTGGATGGTCGGTTTGGCGTGCTAGTTTTCACCTTCAACATCATTCATAATTTTGTTGAAATTTAAAAGATCAACTTCAATCAAACCTAAGAAACAACCTGCTATTTATTATTCAGAAATGAATTTAAAATGAAGATTCATAAAACCACAAGTTGTTAATGAATTTTGCACTAATTGTTTGAGATGATGACGTTTAAATGAGTGAGATAAACTGCTTTTTCACTTGCATACTTCTGTAATCTTAGTTTATTATCATAAAAGAAATATCAATAATCATAGCTAATTGAATTTTAGGTGCAATAAAAAAAATTTAGAAAATAATTTCTGCTTGACTTGATTAAAGTAATTACTAAATGTTACATCAACTTTATGATTCTATTAAGTTGGGTCACACTGTAAATTAAGCATTTCTCAACAACATAACACATAGGATTATGGAGAACCAAAACATAGGTAGAACAACTGCTCGGTTTGTATTAAAAAAATTTAAAAAGACTGTTTATATCTCAAAGAAAATGAGAAATGACTATTTGTATATTCAAGAAATTAAAGGAGAAGCGTGGGACGGGGGAACATACCGATGTGCTGCACCAGATAATGAGAAGAGTGGGACGGGGGATTTGCTACTTATAGATGTTAATGGGCCCAAAGAGGGGTCCAAATCGCAGTTAATTGTCTCTGGGAATTGCAATTCTACAATTTCGAACATTCAGACTCAATGTGGGCCCATTGAGGGGTCCGCAAAGGAAAGTACAGCTATTATTATTGAGTCGCCAGTCTGTGGGCTCAATGAGGAGTCTGTTATGACTGTACCTACCCTACAATGGGAAATTCACCAATCAGATAGTGAAGAGGACCGGGAAGGGCGACTAAATCTAGATGAGGAATTCTCTTTCACTGATGAAGAATCAGAGGACCTAGAATTCATCGCTAACACACAGAGGGAGATATCGCCAGAGATGGTCTTGTCCACTCTTCCAGATTCAGCACCTGGAGATAGTACTGGAGCGTCAAGCAGGGCAGTTGGGTTTAGAGTCCGGCGATCGCCCAAGAGAGCTCATGTGGAGTCCTTGGATGACTATCTTGAGGTTGCAGCGGCAGCTAAAGCCGCAAAATTCGACAGCGAAGGTACAAATTTTTTTTTAGCTTCTATATTAAATTTTATGTCGGACTCTGAAGTTTTTTTCCTTGCTAAAACTTGTGGGTTAGAGGTGTGTGGCACAGAGCGCAATGCTTTACTTCTCAACAAAATTAGGGGTTGGAAAATTGAGAGGGTTAAGACTCATGAGACCACTCTAGGAAATAGCGCTGGGACGACGGACATCCTCGAGGATGTAGCCGGCCCCACACCCAGACCAACGATCACCCCTGACACAGTCCCCCAATGAATACTCTATTCTGGAATGTTAGGGGACTGGGGGATAGGGGTAAGAGAGACATGGTTAGGGACGTTATTAGCAACTCCAAGGTAGAAGTGGTAGGACTGCAGGAGACCAAACTCCAGCACGGGCTCAAATTCAAAAGAATCGGAGGTAACAGAATCAAGGAATGGGTGTTACGCCCATCAGCAGGAGCCTCTGGAGGGATCGCTATTGGGTTCAACTCGGATATTCTCTCATGTACTGAGGTATACAGTGGAACGTTCTCCCTGACTACTCGATTGAAACGACGGTCTGATGATTGGCTGCAGACGGTGACTGTCGTCTACAGACCGAATGTGGCTTCAGAACGAGATGCATTTTGGCAAGAGCTAGTCAATATCCAACATCGCTGGTCTGGGGCATGGATTGTTAGGGCGGACTTCAATATCACCAGATTTGCCTTTGAGCATAAAGGTCGAGGCTCTAGCGACAGACACAGAGAGGAGTTCAATAGGGTGATCACGGAACTAGAGCTGATCGATAACCCTATTAATAACAGACTTTTCACATGGTCCAATATGCAAGCAACTCCGGTCATAGCCAAGCTGGACAGGGTACTAGTATCGATGGAGTGGAAAGCTAAATTCCCATTAGCTATAGCCAGATCGATCCCTAGGCCCACGTCAGACCACACCCCGATCCTGCTCGATGTGGGGGTACGCTGAGCGCAGAGGTTGCGGAAATTCAGATTCGAGAAGGCCTGGCTGGAAATTCAGGGGTTTCATCACATGGTAATAGAAAATTGGGCACTCCAACTGCTGGCAGGGACGCTGCATCTCGATGGTGTGAGAAAATTCGAAGATTGAGAAAACGGCTACACATATGGAATCGATCTACGTTCTCGACCATCTGGCGCTCCAAAGAGGCATTCTTGGAAGGAATCGATGAACTGGAAAGGGTGGAAGAGACGAGAGTCTTGTCTCAGGAAGAAAGGAATAGGCTATTATAGCTCCGGGGAAATATTGCCAATCTCTATAAGCTGGAAGAGATCAAATGGCAACAAAGGTCTAGGATTTCGTGGCTCAAAGAGGGAGACGCGAATACGGCCTACTTCCACCGGGTGGCTAGCGCCAGACGCAAATCCAATCTCGTCCTCTCAATTCAAACGGAGTCGGGAACTTTGTAGGACGAAAAGGAGATCTCCTCAACCTTCCAGAACTACTATAAGGGCCTCTTTGGAAGAAAGAATGATTTCAGGATCCCTTTGAGGCAGGATTACTGGCAGGAGAGCCAAAATGACTCAGCGCAAACTCTCTCCATTCTGGAGGAGCCGTTTTCGGAAATGGAAGTGAAGAAGGCCATCAACCAAATGGACGCAAACAAGTCACCTGGGCCAGATGGCTTTCCAATGATGTTCTACCAAGTGTTCTGGGAAGAAATTAAAGAGGACATTATGGCACTGATGAATGAATTTTTTCATAACAATCTCAGAGTGGGTATGTTCAATTTTGCGGAAGTTGTCCTGATTCCCAAACGGGAGGAGTCTAAGTGTGTGGGGGACTTCAGACCGATAAGCCTCATTAATTTCTCGACGGAGATCATCACAAAGGTTCTGGCCATCCGCCTAGGGAGTTTAATGGATAGCATTATCAACAAAACCCAGATGGGCTTCATCAAGGGTAGATGTATCCTGGACTGTGTGGCCACTACTGAACAAGTTATACACCATTGTCATACGAGCAATTCTAAGAACTTCCTTCTAAAGTTGGATTTTGAAAAAGCATACGACTCCGTCGACTGGGAGTGTTTGCTGGAAGCTCTCAGAGGGAGAGGATTTGGGGACAGATGAGTTAGATGGATCAAATAATGTCTACAGACTAGTAAAATGGCAATATCGGTGAATGGGCGGCCAGGGCCCTCGTTTCCCTGCAAGAAGGGACTCCGGCAAGGGGATCCGTTATCCCCACTTTTATTTATTATTGTAGTAGATGTGCTAAGGGGAATGCTAGAAAATTGTCGGAAACAAGGTTGGATTAAGCCGGTGGCCAGTTGCAACTTCAACCAAAGGTGCACGATTCTCCAATATGCTGATGACACTCTACTATTTAGGAACGGGACCAGATCAGAAACAGTCTGCTTTAAAAGGGCCCTCTACTGTTTTGAAACATGGTCAGGTCTCAGGATAAATTTTCACAAGAGTGCACTGATTCCCATTACTCTCTCGGATGAAGAAGCTCGAGCACATGCCACCATACTTAACTGTATGACGAATGAGTTCCCAATCAAATATTTAGGGCTCCCACTCAGACCAGGAAAACTCACTAAGTCGAACTGGTTGCCTATAATAGATAGGGTAGAGGACAGATTGTCTGGTTGGAAAGAAAAATTGCTGTCACTAGGAGGCAGAGTGATACTCATTAATTCAGTACTGTCTAACCTGTCCATTTACTACATGTCCTTTTTTGAGCTCCCAAAGTGGGTCATCCAAAGGATTGACCGAATCCGTAAAAGATTCCTTTGGAAAGGGATAGATTCGAATAGGGGAGGCTACCATCTGATCAAATGGGGTATTGCCTGCATGAAGAAGAAGCATGGAGGGCTAGGAATCATCAACCTTAGAGATATGAATCTTGCCCTCTCAGGGAAATGGTGGTGGAAGGTTTTCCACCACGGTGGGGAAGGCTGGCAGGACTTCATTCAACCGTACCTACGGGGAAAAGGTACGAGAAGCCTAGGCTTTCGAGTAGGAGCTAAGGTTTCCCGTTTTTGGAAAGGAATTTCTAAAGCAAGTGGACCATTCATTTCAGCAGTGACATCGAATATCGGAAATGGACAGTCCACCGGATTTTGGTGGGATAAGTGGTGTGGTGCTCATACACTGAAAGAAACTTTCCCGGAGCTGTTTGCCAAAACGACTCGCCCTAATATCTCTGTGGCAGACACCTGGAAGAGGGAAAATTGGAAACCGGCATTTCAAGGAGCTCTTACCCCAGGACTACAACAGCAACTGCTAGAACTGCAAACACACATCGCACGATCTGGGTCGATGTGCACCAAAGGACCACACCAACTGCATTGGGGATTAGAGCCCAAGGGTGCTTTCACGGTCAGATCCATGTACCATCGTATTCACTTCCGGGGATGCCGGCCCAGCTGGGCACAGGTGCTTTGGAAGGCGAAAACACCACTGAAGGTCAGAGTATTCATCTGGCTAGTGCTCAATAATGCTATCCTCACGAGAGAAAACCTTGCAAAAAGACAACCCCAGATTGCGACTGCCTGTGGGTTCTGTAACATGCATACAGAGACGTTGAATCACCTTTTTATCCAATGCCCAAGGAGTAAGGAGACCATGGTTGAGGTTTTAAGAGCCCTAGGTACAAGTGACTATCCCAATGAGTATGGGGATTTGTGGATCGGTCCCAAATTCGCTTCGATTCGTCACGAAATGAAGGATGCGTGGTACATTGCCATTGAGGCAACTACATGGGTGTTATGGCTAGACAGAAACAACTTTTATTTTCGTGCTTTATGTAGTAGTATCTCTGGTAACCTTACTCATATCATGCATCTTATCTCTTTTTGGGCTACAGCTGCCGCCACATGAGCGAGAGGGAGGATTGCCAGAGTCTTCCAGGTGGAGGATTTTGATGATGAGGAGGTAGACTTTGGGCCGACACTGGATTGAGGGACGGCGCCACCCACCACTTTCAGATTCCCAATCGCTACAGTCTTTACGAGTTCGTTCCTGGCCTATTGTACTTCTGACTGGGTTGATGTATGGAGGATTTGACCCACCCCCCAGGGTTTTGTTGGGGGTTTATGTTTTATTTTCTGCACTGTATTTTGTTTCCTGCTCTATACTTTTGTTTCTCCCCCGGTTCACCGGGGTTGTTTTATTAATATCTTATTAATGAAACAGGGTGGCTTTATTCCACCTTTTAACTCAAAAAAAAAAAAGAAATTAAAGGAAAACTATATTTTTTATGGACTTATGCATATAGGTATGGTCAGTTCGGTTTCATCGGTTATTTGAAAGCCTCATCCAACAACCGAACCGGTCCAATTGGTTATTGAAGATGAAGAACCGATTCAATCCAAACCCCCAATTGGTTCGGTTAAAAACCGGTCGGTTCGGATTGAATTGATTCGAATTGATCGGTTCGGATAATAATTGTCCACCCCTACTATGCATTATGGCAATTATAAATTTTCGATGGTCTAAAGGATAACACCCAGCCCATTTCAGTCTCAAGTCTTCACAAGTAATCGGCTATTTATTGGGTTTTCTTGTTCTTGCTAAATTCGATGTATGAGCTGTTCTTACAACAACTTATTCCCATCCCTGACATCAAAACCACCTATATGGTTTCTCTATGATGTTTTGGTAGTGGCAAATTTATGCAACCTTATGATTTGGTATTATACACAAGTCTAGAATATATAACTGCTTTTGCACACATAATCTGTTTTGGCAGTTCCTACAAACTTCGTCTAAAATGGATCAAAGATTTGTTGACACTTTGTGGGGTGCTTAAAACCCCTAATTTAATCATGGCATAATATTTTTATACTTGTCCTGTTTCGGTTCTGGGTAAAATTACTCTTTTCTTTCTTTCTTCTGTATTTTTTGCGCAAAAGGCAGGAATTTTCCACTTTGTTTCATGAAGAAGATATTCTGAAAATAATTGTTTTAAGATGAAACGTCAAAAGATTATGATGACATTGTTTTCTATTTTTTGTTTAGGGTAAGAACAGCCAAAGAGGCACGAAAATGTTTTATGTTAGAACATCTACTATCTACTATCGTTTGCTAAAAATTCAAATATTAACATTTAAGATGAAAAAACATCTCATTGTCGTTGGCTAAGAGCATCCACAGTCGTTTGCTATATTTGCCATTATCTCATATTTTTAGAAACGAACTCCTGCAGTCGTTTGCTATTTTGCCAAAATCGCTACAGTCACTTCTCATATTTGAGAAATGAACTGGCGATTCTCAAATTATAGAGGACGAAACTTGTTGCTTCGTCCCCTTTTTTTTTTCTTTTTTTTAATGTAATCAGACAAAACAAGTTGTTTCATCTAACCTATTTTTTTTTTTATTTTTTTTTTTTAAATGATCAGACGTGTTGTGTTGTACCGTCTGAACAAAAAAAAACCCGAAAATTCGTCAAACGAGACATGTTGTCTCGACCCATGCCAAAATGGCTTGGACGGGACAACATGTCCCGTCCTAGAATCCAGGGCATTTAATTAGGGTTAATTTACTAATTAATCCCTTAATTAGCCTAATTAATTACATATTTAATAATTTAATAATCTAATACTACTACTAATTACTAACTTATACTAATGTAGTATTAAGATTAAAAATATTAAAAAATTAAAGTGAGATGAGACATGTTGTCTCGTCCGCTTAAAAAAAAGGAAAAATTATAGCAAAGTACCGTTGCAGGCAAATTCTCATATTGCTATTTTCATTTGCCATTTTGCCATATTTTTTAGCAAACGATTGTGGATGCTCTAAAATCATCTCCAACCCCACGCCAAAATGGCGTTGAAGTGGGGTTTGGAGTTGGGTTTGGTCTCCAACCCAAAGCCATGTTGGGCGCCATTTTGGCGAGAAAGGCGTTGGACAACGGCAATTTTTTATTTTTTTAATTTATAAAACCCCCTAAAAGTTTTCAACTTTTTTTTTTATTAAACCGTAATTCAACATTTTCTTAACAAAGTTTATTACATTCTTCTCCCAGAATTGAAATTTTAATTTATTTGTTTCTATACATTATTTAATATTGGTTAAATAGATAAATAGTGGGGAGTAAGAAGAGAATTAATTTTAAAAATAGATTAAAAAAAGAATATGCTGAGAATATTCCTTTTTGGAGTTAGAAATGGAGTTATGGGTTAGAGATGAAGTTACTGTTTGATGTGACAGTTACTCCATTTTGGAGTAAAAGTTGCTCCAAAATGAAGTTGAGGGTTGGAAATGGTCTAAAAATTCAAAATTTAGAATAAGAGTGAACAGTCAATTGCTAAAGATAACAAATACGTTAGACGAATGCTAAATATAGAAGGCGAAGGATAAACTTCCGTCCGTTTTTTTTAATATTTTTAATATATCTTCCGTAAGCAATTTTTTTCAGAATAACTTTTTTTTTAAATTACGAAAATGCCACTAAAATAATTATGAAAATGCCATTATTTTAAAAAAATCGAAAAATGTTGGATGGAAGATCAAGCTCCATCCGACAAGTTCTTCCTTTATTTTCTTTCACATATTACGAAAATCTCATTCGTTATTTACAAAAATGTCATTTTTCAATTTTTTTTTAAAAAAAAGATAGACGGATCATCATCTTCCATCTAACTTTTTTTATTCTTTTTTTATCGCCCAAATTTAGCATCAACAACTGCAGTGCTCATCAACAAATGCTAAATGCTAAATGTTAAATACTATATATAAATTTTTTAGCACTAACGATAGTGGATGCTCTCATTTTCATGTGAATTTAGTATCTCACGAAAAATCTACATCATATGTGAGAGTTAAGTAAAAGGAGCAGGAAAATCCCTGCTCACGAGTAATCCTTTTGTGCAGATAATTGTTTCCAGTCTGTTTTAAGTCTGATCTGATCAATTTTTTCTTTTCGTTAGGCATGCTGGCTAATTATCTATCTGAAAGATTTAGAATTTGATTATGTATCAAATATCTTAATATTTGATTTCATATTTGAAGTGAGATCTATATATGTGTATCCAGTTCAACTTGGCATTTTTCTGAAACCCCTTGATCGCTTGAGCCTGGTGCACTTGTTCTCATATTAAGGTGACAGAGGATTGTGTAGTAGTGAAGTTGATTTTTTATCTTCATCATCAATCAGCCACCACCTTTTTTTTTTTTTTTTTTTTTTCCATCAACAGTAGGACGAAGGCCTCCCACGTTCCATTAAAAAAATGTTAACAAAACATACAACAAAAAACAGGATTATAAAGTTTATGTGTCATGGAACTCATACTCCCAACTAACAAACAAATAATACTACAAAATCTAATCATACTTGTCGACCGACCTCGCCAAATTAAGTTCCTCGTGTCAAACTAATCTGACCTGAATATGTCAAACATTGAGCTCAATCTCTCATCTCCTCGCTCGTACATCGTTTGTCATCGCCGCCACTCACAACTACAACCGCTATCGCCTCCAACGATAACACAAATACCAACTTCAAGTTCCTTAACATGAGAGACACCGTAGGCACCCACTTGAGGCCCTGTTCTCATTCCCTAGCTTGACCACCGTTGACCGTCACCACCACCCCGCAAAGAGAGCTGACACCGCCCCTGACGGTACCACAAACGTCACCTCCGAGCCTATAGATATGTGAGACCACATGCATCCCTCCAAAATGACATGCATAGGTCAAAATTTAGCCATTCTCTCAATATCTAGTTTGTCCACCGTCTACTGTTACCCACAATCGCAGCTTGTCATCGCACCAATGATAAAACAAACGCCACCTCCAAGCCCACTAGTACGGAAGAAACCAATTTAGCCATTCTCTCAATTCTAGCTTGTCCACCGCCTACTTTTACTCACAATCGCAACTTGTCATCACACCAACGATAAAACGAACACCACCTCCAAGCCCACTAGTACGAAAGAAACTCTAGGCACCCATTCAATTCAACCTGAATAGGTCAAACTGAAATTCTTTCTCTCATCACCAAGCTTGTCCATCGTTCTTCGTCACCGCCAACATCAACCGCAACGGTCGCCCTCAATGGTAACACAAACACCACCTCCAAGCTCACTACCACAAGAGAGACCCCAGACCCTCACTGAGTTTAACCTGAATAGGTCAAAATTGAGTACAAACTTTGAACTTGCTTGACCACCGTCGTTCCACAACAAATAAACTTAGTTTTCTTGATTATTGGGAGTTGGTTGTCATTTGGATATTAGGGGAGGTTGACATTTGGATATTAGGGAAGCTATTTTGATGGGGGAAGGAGTCCACGACCTCCTCCTCCCACAATCAACGGTTCGGTCAGGGTGAGAGGATAAGAGAGGGAGGGAGATGTAGGAGGAGTTTTAGATAGGGATGGAAAGAGGAGGATCGGAGGAGGATGGGTTTTGCCGATGAAGGAGAAGGAGAGAGAGAAAGGAGGAGGTGGACGGGTAGGGAGGGAGGAGGGGGGGCTACTGGAGCGGGAGGAGAGAGGGGGGGAGGTCATATCTGAGATACAGATATGTACATATCCAAAAGGAGAGAGAAAGATTTGGACGGGGAAGGGGAAGGGGAGGGAGAGATAGGAAGGGGGAGGGTCGGGGACGGATGGGGGTAGGGACGAGGGGACAAGGATGGACGGGGAAGAAAAAGGAGAAGGATGGGTTTAACCATCACCTCTTTTACTGTGAGCATCTCCAACAATGCTAAAGAACAGTTGGATAATTTGGCTAGCAAAAAAAGTTCACACTTCAATCATGCTATTTATTTTGTCTGGTCATCGATATTTTGAAACCCCAAATAAAATAAAATAAAAATATAAAGCCCCAAAAAAGCCAAAGCCCCCCAAAAAGCCCAAGCTCCCAAATAAAAGCCCAGTCCGAGCCCAAAGGAGAAGAAACTTCTCACGATGTGTTCGCGAGTTCATGAGCTCGCAAAGTTCGCAATCGCGCGCTCCGCAATTTTTTACTTTCTTTCTTTTTCTTGTTTGGGTTTTGAGAGACGGGTAGAGCGAAAGGAAAGTTTGGCTAGCGATACAACTTTGTTAGATTTAGCAAGTAAATCTGACGTATCTATTTTAGCAAGTCCTCTTGGAGCAAACTTTTTTTTTCCTAACTCTGTTATTTTGATTAAAAATGAGTGATAACAAGCGTGGTTGGAGA
Source organism: Hemerocallis citrina (assembly GCA_017893485.1). Lineage (NCBI taxonomy): Eukaryota > Viridiplantae > Streptophyta > Magnoliopsida > Asparagales > Asphodelaceae > Hemerocallis > Hemerocallis citrina. Next base: position 555,935 of record JACEHZ010000731.1, on the reverse strand, counting down.
TGGTGTGGCACTCAAAAGATTATTACTTTATGTTGTCACCAAATAGAGATGCTTTCCTATAGGATTAAATAATTTATAATAAAGATTTTATTTTGAGAAATAAAATTTCTAAGATAAAACCAGTTCTTAAGGAATTCTATCGGATAAACCTTTCTAGCTTTGCTCATCGCACTGTCCTGCAATATCCCTGATGATTATTATTACTAGTAATTTGCACGTGCGATGCACGTCTTAATAAATATAGTTTTTAAAAATAAAAATTTAGACATAATCTGGATTTGAACTTAGAACCTCCTTTATAATAGTTATGCACATGTATTGCACGGGTTGATAGATTGACAAAATATTTACAAATGACACTAAGGTCTTCTCCCATTATAATATTAGAAATAGGAGTATTTCTTAGTTTTTAAAAATAGTGGGGGTATATGCTAATTTTCACATTTTAAATGGGGGCATTTGCTAAAATATTCCTTTTTTAGGAGCTGCACGTGCATCACACGGGTATGTTTGGTGGATGTAGTTTGCCGTATATTGCACGTGTTTACTCAGTTACAAAATTAGGATTTGTTTGTTTACAATCCCAACTCTTCCATTAAAATAGTGGATATTATTATTATTATTATTATATATAAAAAAAAAATTATTTTTATTTTTTAGTGTGTGCGCCCCTATCAGCACATAAAAATAATGAAAAAGACTTGACAGACTGATATAATGATTGCTAAATGTTCAAAATTGTATTTGAAAAAGACTGTATGTGAATTAACATGTCGTTTTCAATGCTTCTAGAAGTCTCTCCAATGTCTTTAATTACACTGATTTCTTCATTTTTATTTTATTTTGTCACTTGGGCCTTAGATTCAGACTCAGGAAATATCAGTTTATATATGGACTTTCTCTCATTCTGCAAATCTCATTGTCAAATTAAGTTACATAAACAATATGGTAAACATTATTTCATCACACGCACTTACATATACGCATATACTAGTTCATAATCTGAACTCAAAGTTACTAAAGAAACTCATACATTACAGGTACCAAGCAATTCCTATACTTCATTACAGATACGAATATACGATGAGATCATGGAGAGGACTCCTCTGCTCGTGGAGCTAGTGGATTCCCAGGAAACAAGGGATTCGAAGGAATGGGGACCAGAAACGGAGGAAACAGAGAAGAAGCTGCTGGTGGTGGTGGTGGAGTTGGAGTTATGAAAGGGAATGGAGGGAAGTTCGGAAACGGAGGAAAAAGGGATGGAGGTGGTAGGGAAGATAGGCGGCACAATCAGGCCCAGCCCTAGGGCAGGGCCTAGAGAGTGACCGCCCTGGGCCCCCAAAATTTGGGGCCCATTTTTTTTGTAACTTTTCAAAACAAAAAAAATAGGTTCATTTATTAAAAACTAAAATGCATAGCGACTCCAAAAGTCTCAACTCTCCAAGCTCCAAATCCAACAATAATGGGTTGACATAATGACAGGTTGTAACTTGGTATTTGGTATTTGATAATTATTGTTCTTGCCTTTTTTGTTCTTGAGTTATTTTTTTATTTTCAACATTTTTTTCCCAAAAAAAAAAATTATTTTAAATCTAACTTGAACAATTGAGAACTAAGAATCTTGGTTTATGGTTGGATCGTGTTATGTGAAAATAATATATTAAAAGCTTTTCATGTGCTTTCCAAAACCTCAGTTTAATTACTACAGGAAGCCTTGAATTAAATTTACATATTCTTATATATCACTTTCACAAACTTTACTGTCTCTAAATTCAAAAAACTTTATATTTTGATTCTCATGAAACTAAGATACGATTAATCCACTGAAATGGACAAAAATACTTATTCCCAACGTATAGCTATGAGAAAAAAGTATATTCATCAATCTTAGTTTTAGACTTTTAGTTTGATAAAATGTCACCTTCTTGGGGGATATATCAAAACATAAAGTCTGCTAAATTAATTAAGTTTTTTTGGGCCGGGTGATATTAAAAGGAAACTCAAATTGGCAATAGTTGAATAATGTCAGTATTTAGACTGTGTGTTTGAATCTATTCATTGTCACTTGTACTTAAGCTTTGTTTCTATGATTTCGTATTATATATAATCATGACTCTTAATGAATTACTTCCTTTTCCATTCGAGGTCCGTGCTTATTTTAAACGACAATTTTTTAGATTATAGAGAGAATGAGTTTACTTCTGCCATGATTTTTTGAAAATTATAAAGAGAATGAGTTTACTTCTGCCATGATTTTTGAATCTTTGAACTATTTGTAAGCTTTCTTATCATTTAAGTATTTATATATGACTATATTTTGTGGTTATTTTGAATATGTAAATTATTTTTATATATTAATGTATTTCAATTACTAAGAAAATGGCCTCATAATCTTTGTTCGTCTTGGGCCTCCAAATTGTCATGACCGACCCTGGGCACAAGTGATGATGGTGGTGATGTAAAAACCAGAGGCAGGATTGAAGGCGGTGGAACTAAAGGGTTTGGTGGCAATGGAAGGCCCCGGTGGTGAGGGCGAAAGGGAGTTGGTGGAGGGAAAAAGAACACGAGTTGTGCAGGTTTCTCATGTATCTTGTTAGCAAAGTGATTACAATGCTCGTGTTGCTTCAATGGCTTAACCGAAGAACCCAACAGAGAAAATATGAAGGCCATCATTCCTTTTCGACTTGAGATGAAGACTACTGGATGTAGGTGGTGAAGATGAAGCCACAGAACAGAATGGCTCATTGCTTCTAAATTCTAATCAGACTTACTGAGATGGATTTTATGGAGTTCAGTTTTTGGGGCTGACGAACTATGAATATTCCGTTTGTTTTCACCTCCTTAATGAGGTAGTCCCCACATTCAACTGAAACTGAAGCACCTGTAAAGAAGCAAAACTTTTCATGTCAGTTATTGTTATGTTTATATCTGTTCTGCTTTTGAATTTAAAGAACGTACTGAAACCTGAAATGAAGTTACTGGATTTTGTGAATTGTTAATAGAAGCAAAGTGTCGCAGTAAATAGTTCCAACCATCAAAGAAGACTCAATGTCAGAAGTAGAGGAATGGAAGAAGCAGCAACAGAATGAGAGTACTCATAATAAGCTATAAGTTCTGACACAGATATTCATTGTACTTTGCATGATGGGATGAATTCGGAAGCTAGTGCAGAATTCGGTATTTATAGAACGAAGTACGGGAAAAGACAGGACTATTTTCAGTCAACTAGCTAGTTGTCTCTTTGCAAAGGCAGCCGAAATCAAGCTTGGCAAAGAAAGAAAGTTGAGGAGAAATTAAGGTTGAGATTTGTTGGGATTATGTGGATCATTTACACAGAAACAAGGGTTTGAAGAGGGAGAAGAAGCTAAGTAGCAACAACATCAGCAAGCACAGCTGCAGAGTGCAGTCGACTGATTTTATTTGCCATCGACAGCAATAGGCAGGCTGCAATCGACAGAAGATTTGACAGTCGACTGCTAAGAGGAGTAGTCGATCACAATGGCACAAATTCGGAAAATTGGTCAACGATTGATATTAATCGTGTGTAATCATATATATATATATATATATATATATATATATATATATATATATATATATATAGGAAAAGGCTCCGTTGCACACTACCTTGGTGCTCACCGCATGAACACTACGTCTTCGGGCGTTCAAATCGAAAATCCGAACCGTTCACATTGATCTACACATCTAAATTAGTCTAAATATGTAAAATCAAATCATTTGAAATTCATTTGCCCATCCATCACGCGACTATAAAAACAATGAATTTCAGCCATACAATTTTGTAACACTTCAATGAATGGGCAAATGAATTTCAAATGATTTGATTTTACATATTTAGACTAATTTAGATGTGTAGATCAATGTGAACGGTTCGGATTTTCGATTTGAACGCCCGAAGACGTAGTGTTCACGCGGTGAGCACCAAAAGTAGTGTGCAACGGAGCCTTTCCCTATATATATATATATATATATATATATATATATATATATATATATATGGTGTACGATTCTAGGTTTATTCCATTATTGTTCTATCATAAAGGAGAGATTGAGCAGTCGTTCTTGAGAGTGGAGAGTGGAGATAAACCTTATACCTTTGTGGTAAGATCTTGGGTTGCTTCTCTTCATATTCTCTACGGAAAAATAGCCATTTCATTGAGTGAAACTCGATAAAATTTTTGTGTGTTTGTGTGTTGTTGGCTTTATTTGTTTGTACGTCTTTGATTCGATTACGTGTTTGTATATCGGGTTGGGTATTGAACTCAAAAAGATTTTGCTTTTGCTTTGATTTAAGGATTGATGTGTCTATTGTTCACGAGTTTTGGATCCAATGTAAGCAGGGCCGGCCCCCACCTTGAGGCCAATGAGGCGGTCGCCTCAGGCCCCCGATTTTTTTGCACCTGTAGAACACCAAATTTGTATTTTTCTTGTAAATATAGACATATATCTTGCGCGTAAAAAATTTAAATTGTAATTAGGGGCCCCAAAAATTATATTGTAATTATTTGGGCCTTTTACTTTGGGACCCCGAGAACTTAGGGTCGGCCCACCACATAAATGAAAGTGATATGGTGATGATAAGCATAGGGAGACGATCAGATTGGATTATGCATGTCCTTTCCCTTCTCCAATACCGTGATGTGCTGTGCTGTTCTGTGGAGAAGAGCAGGCTTCACGACAAATGCTAAAGATTTACTTGTCGGTATACAGACATTTGAATTTTAGCGTGATGTTTAGTTTCCTATTCTATCTGAGGAGTAGTTGTGAGAAGGGTGATTGTTTTCTTATTGTAGTTTCAGAGCCATTGGATGATTCAATTGTAAAAACTCAAAAAGTCGACATGATCAACCCAGCATACCAAATTTACAGGGTTATCATTTGTTTCGCATTTAGTTTTGTTTACCAAAACAAATTAAGCTGTGACGATGATGGATTATTGTACAGTGTACTCCGTCGATATAATAAAGTAATTTACTATTACATTATTTTTTTGATGCACAGGATAGAGTCTTGCGACTCTAGCCATATCAAAATTATATAAATGAAAATCAGTACAAAATAGTTTCACAAGCCGTAAAACCTACAAGACCAACAAAAGAAACATCGAAAGAACGAAGATGACAAAACAGGCATACAAAAGCAAGCAAAACAAAGCCACAGCCGATGAAGCGCAACACAGTGGGAGGGACACCACGCTGAGGCATCGCCCGAAAGACGCGCGGCTCAACCACTCAAACACCACCCCTAAACCAGGAGCGGCTCGATGAGACAAAAGCGCGCATTAGCCTGGCTGCTACCGCGCGCCGAGAAAGGCCACGGGGGGAGTGCCTCAACCGCCCAAAAGGGCACAAATTACCTAATCCAGTGAGAACAACAAAGGGCAAGCACCCCCCCCTACAGCACAACAACTGCTATCAAACCACAGCGGACCGCACCGGTGTGGAGCCAAAGCTACAGCAATAGAAGAGAGCATACAGGAGCAACAAAGCAACCAGGGTTATGAAAACCGCACAATGAAGCCCCAATCAATAAGATGAATACTAAGACAAACTCCGCCAAGGCCATCGCACAAACGATGCTACGAAAAATGGCCATTGAGGATCCGAACAAATAGAGAAAAATAGACATCGCAAGGCAATAACCACATAACCAACAGTAACATAGAAATAAACACCATTAAAATGACCTGTAAAGCCAAAATCCCATACAAACCACAGCAACAGCTACATACAACTACTCTGGCAAGAATCGCCAGTCCACAAAATACCAGGGGAGCCAACAAAAGAAAAGAACTAAACCAACACAAAGTCCCTGGCTTAGCGCCACTCCTGAGGGGCAGGAAAATGCAACACAGCAATTAGAAACAGGGGGGAGATAAGATAGAATAACCTATGCTAAACATGTATGGCAATTGCGAAGCAAAGCCCAAAAAAACAGTAATAAGAAGCTGTCAAAAGAGAGAACGCGGCGCCCGCCTCAGCCCTGCGTAAAAAGTCGAAAGCTATAAATAATCGCCAAGGCAAAGAAAATCATAAAGCATTAAGAGTGCGGAGGCAAGTAAAAGAGTCGTCTAGTCTACGACTACAAAGAGACTCTCTAGCTTCGATTTTTAATGTCGAAGACCAGAAATTGAATAGAAATAAAAAATCCTCAATTAATGGCGAGATAGGAGAAGCGCAGTGGCTGAACAATCTCTTATTCCTTTCCAACCATGTGATCCATATGATGGTTTGAACAGAAAGGTTCCATGATCTGCGGTACTTGCTATTCGTCGGACGAATAGACCAACAGGAAGATAAATTAGAAGGGATTGAAGGGATCTCCCATGCTAGAGAGCTAATTTTCCACAGAGGGCTGATGAAGTCGCATCTAACAAATAGGTGATCAACGTCCTCAGCCTGATCAGAGCATAAAGGACATAGCTGTCCCCACGCTAGATTCCTTTTGCTGAGGATGTCAACGGTAAGTAACTTGTTGTTGAGGGCGAGCCAGGAGGTGATTTTAACCTTAAGCGAGGCACAGGAATTCCATGAAATCAGCGAAAGGGGACCTGATGTCTCAAAAGTTGATAAAGTTATAAAAAGATTTAACAAAGAAGATCCCTGCCGAATTTCATTGCCAAGAGAAGTCTTCTATAGGGTGCCAGGAGTAATTATTGAGGGAGGAAAGAAGGCCAAGGTTAGATGAGAAGGAAGGTCGTTATTATTACATTATGACTCCTTGATGCCAGCCAGTATGTGCTTTTGCTGTCAGTCAGCCTTTTCAATACTAAAAGCTCGGTTGGCCTGACAGCTGGGCGAATGAAGTGGGGTTACATGAGCATAGGAAATCTATGAACAAGCGTTCGACTCGGCCATTGATAGAGCATAAGGCGGAATGAATCACTCTTGGGGCCGCCTACAACTTCGCTGAGCCGACTGGCAGTGGCAACCCTCTCGAACAAAGAAGAGGTACTACAGACAAGGATCGAATTCGCTTTTGATGAACGAACTGATTGTGGGCCCCTTTCATTTTTATGGAACAGGCCTTTCCTGAAATTGAAGCTAACATTAGGCCCAAACCAGACCCAGGTAATTTGGACGGCTCAGATATTTCCAATCCGAAACCCTACAAAGCCAAAAAAAAAAAAACAGAGACAAAACCAAAAGAAAAGGAGCTACCTTTTCTTCTACTTTCTCTTCCATTCCTTTCGATAAAAAAGACGCCATCTTTCCACTAATTTACTCATCGTCTCTGTTTCATTCCACTCTCTATCTCGTTTGGCGGGAAAAGATTCTTCAAAGATTCCTCATCTTCTAGGGTTTGCCCATCAATGGCGGCTAGGGTTTTACGGAACCACACCATTAGAGATTTCTTGACCCGCAAGCTTCGGTTTGGAGGCGCCGGATTGAGGCAGGCGAGCTCCGGCGCCGCCCCGGAAGCCGCCGTCGCTCCTAAGATTCCACCTCATTCCAAAAAGGTGGGTTTTTTGTTAGAGGCATTTTGTCAAATGGTTGGTGCGTGTCGGGGGGGGGGGGAGGGAGTGGTGGGTTTAGGTTTTGGGGATTTGGGGATGTTGGGCTTGTTAAAGCTTGGATTTTGATGATGGGTTTTTGTTGAATTTTGCAGGGGAGGCTTGTGACTGGAGGTATGATTGGGTTGGCTATAGCTGGAGGTGCTTATGTGAGTACAGCAGATGAAGCCACATTTTGGTACATCTTATTGTTTCTTGAAACTATTTGCATACTTTCATCATAGCCATTTCTTGTTTGTTTCTGTTTGTTTTGTCATTGAAATTGATCCTTGAAGTAATCAGCTCAGTTTGTTTACTGTACATGGTACTTATTGTTAAAGCTTCGTTTTGCTTGCATGTTTACTTGTCAAAGTCTTTCAATTTACAATTTAGTTTCATGTCGCGATATGCTAAATTACAGCCACAATTCTCCTAGTGTCATATAACTAATGTAAAGCTCTTTTCACATTAATTTATAAGAAGTCATCTAAGTTTTATCCCCAAAATTCTCCTAGTTGTACTGCAGATGAAGCCACATTTGCATACTTCTTTATTTCTTCAAACTTGTGCAAGCTCAAATCAGGGTAGTTTCTTGTTTGTTTTTGAAGTTGGAATTGATCCTTGAAGTAATGTTTGATTCAGACTTAGCTTGCGTAATTTACCATGGCTAAAATGTATAGAACTTCTTTAAAGTGTAAACAAAATTTGAAAAACTACCATCAACTTTTTTTTCTCCCCGAAAGTCAGTCTGGGCAAATGGGAATATACCCATATTTGGTGACAAAATGCACTTATTCATCAATTCTCAATTTCCCAGGAAAACTTTAGGGGAGTATTTTATTTGATTTTGCTGAAACTTCACGGTAGTTTTTGGATTTTGGCCAATTTAGCGTATACGTTCTTGCCAAAAATTTCCCCCCTCCATGTTCACCTATTGGAGTCTTTCAGTTTATGTTAAATTTCATTTCACGATAAACAGAGTTGCACCTCCACAGAATTATCGTAGTATCATGTAATTACGTAAAGCTCAATTTCAATTTTATGTAATTTTAAGAATTTGTCTTAGTGACTCTTCTGCTGGGGGTATACCAATTTCATGTAGCAGATTCATTTTCTCATATTTGTATGCTTTCAACCAACGACATTACTCCCTCCCTCATTTGCATTTGTTTTAATCTTCTCTTGCATAGTTGGCCGATCTAAGGGTTTATACCAATGTTGAAAATAGCAATAATGCTCTGGCTAAACAAAGAAAATAATCTTTGAAGGCGGGAAATGTTAAAAGCTACAACAAAATGAGGCCTCACTGTTCAAGAATTACTTCATCGAGTTACAAGGCCTAGCTTTCAGCATACATAAAGGCTAATACGAAGTCGAAGTACTAAAAGCAAACATAGTCAAATAAAGAACTACAAAACGAATGCAAAGATGCAAGTCAGTAGGTGATAGTGAAATCCCACAAAGTCATAATCTCCTAGTGCAAATAAAAACATGGGATGTTGCCCTGTTTTCGCTGGAATCCCAAACCCTAGTTGTCAGATCCAAAATCCTTGTCATCCCTTTCCAAAACCCTAGCAGTTGCATTCGCTTCCAATGCGAGCATCAAAAGGGAACACAAATAAATAATTGGTGAAGGGTTATTCTTTTATCAGTTTTTAATAAAAATTTTAAACCAAAACATGTAGTGCACTCTATCTGTGTTTAGTAGCAAAATGTGAAATAATGTCACATGTGGGCAAATAGCACGGGCTATTAGGTATTTTCATTACACCTGAGTGCTATGTAGCATTTATTTGTGAGAAACGCTACATAGCACTATCTGGCTATACGTAGTGCACTATTTAATATACTGTTATAGTTGAGCTGAGTGAATATAAGGTCAACTGCTTTTATTTTACTCTACATCTGTTACCCATTTCTTCTAGGCGGTATTGTCATTGTGACAATTAGGTGTGATTGGCATAAATAAATATGGAGTTTCTCATTTTTTGGTACTGTTTCTATAGGGATCTATGAGAATCATACAAATTCTTACAACCGCATCATCCCTAAGTTTACACTCTAAATAGACAATAAGTTCTGAGTATGATAACAAATGCATAGTAGGGAGGAATTTCCTTGAACTCTTAAAGATTAGTTGGTGAATAGAGGACTAAATTATAGCTCACCTAATTTTTCTCATAATATAAACCATCTGTTCTAATTGAAGATTCTTTTTCTTAACTTCTGCAGTGGATGGTTGTTCAAGGCTACAAGAGTTGTTAATCCCTTCTTTGCATTGCTTGATGCGGAGGCTGCTCATCGGTTGGCCGTTTCAGCTGCATCTCGTGGTTTAGTTCCGAGGGAGAAAAGGCCTGACCCTGCTATTCTCGGGCTTGAAATTTGGGGACGGAAATTCTCTAACCCTATAGGTCTTGCGGCTGGTTTTGATAAAAATGCCGAGGCAGTTGAAGGGCTACTTGGGATGGGCTTTGGCTTCATGGAAGTAGGATCCGTTACCCCCATTCCACAGGAGGGTAATCCTAAGCCTCGTATCTTCAGATTGCCAAAGGAGGGGTAAGCATGTATGTTACCGATTTTTAAAAAAATATCTGATAGTTGTATACAATGCTTAAATTGTTTGCAACTCTTTATACTAGTAGACTACTGTTGGGAGCTTAATATAATAATACGCTGGAATACCTGGCTTTGTTGGCAGTGCTATCATTAATCGTTGCGGCTTCAATAGCGAAGGGATTGTGGTGGTTGCAAAACGTTTGGGAGCACAGCATGGTAAGAGAAAGATGGAGGACACTTCGAGCTCAAATTCATCCAATGATGAGGTAAAGCATGGAGGGAAAGCAGGTCCAGGAATTCTTGGTGTCAACATTGGGAAGAACAAGACAAGTGAAGATGCTGCTGCTGATTATGTTCAAGGAGTTCATACCTTATCCCAGTATGCAGACTACTTGGTATAATCCCTTTTCTTCCTCATTATTATTGTTCATGGTTCTCATAAACTCTTCACACTTTCACTTTCATAGTTTCCTTCTTTTCCTTTGGATGTAACATTTGTAACCCATGTCTATCTACAGAGGTTTAGAAATATCTTCTTAAAGGGTCGGAAATATTCATACTTGATCAAGGAACAAAGGGCTTAGTAGAAAGTTGTAGGGTCCAAAACATCTGACACATAACAAATTTAAAGAATATTAGTTGAGCAAACAATTGGGAATCCTTTCCATAAAAAAATGGTCGATAACCTGAAATACTCAAGCAAAAGCTAAGAAGCATGAACAGGGCCATGGGTTACAACATGCAGATCCTACAGAACATTTATTTATTTATAAGAAGGATATTCAGATGCGACCTAGGAAGCAAATATATGGACACTTCTACATGCATTTAATGTGACAAAACATGTTTTCAGAAAAATTCTAGAGACTACATAGAAATACAGCATATGTTTCTGATGATACAACCTCCAAATAGATAAAAATATATAAATAGCTGACCGGACTTATATAACTTTGCCTACATGCATCTCCAACTTTAGTATTTAATATAAAACTATTGTAATACTATTGGCATATTTAAATTATTATATGACTGCACCAATTTTATACTAATATTATTCCTTATAAATTAATGGTTGCATTGATATATGTTTTAAAATAGTTGACAAATGCCCTAAAAGTGTTTGTGAAATTTGTATTATATTTACAAAATTTCAAAAAAAGATGTCCTTCAAATTTCGAGCCTTTTGATATCTGTAGGTTATAAATATATCTTCCCCAAACACTCCTGGGCTTCGCAAACTTCAAGGAAGGAAACAATTGAAGGATATTGTTAAGAAGGTTAGAAACTTGTAGCTTTCTGTTTGAAATTCTTTGTATTCTCAACCTAATAATATATTTACTATAATACTTAGTTTGTGTTTATTTGGATTATTCCATTTGTAGGTTCAAGCTGCTCGTGATGAGATGCAGTGGGCTGAAGATGGTCCTCCACCATTGCTAGTGAAGATTGCTCCAGACTTATCCAAACAGGACCTAGAGGATATTGCAGCGGTAAATTCAACTGAAGATTCTCCATTTCCCTTTTAATTCATGAAGCAGATTCTCATAGCTATTTTGATTTTTGTTTCTTTTTGAAGGTTGCTCTTGCTCTTCGCTTGGATGGTTTGGTATGTTCTTACAAACATTATGTTAGGATTGCCAACTTTGATGCTTTTTAAATGTTAAATATGTCGTTAGGTAGCAAATGACATTTTGTTCTGTTAGGAAAGTTATGAGCAAAAGCTACCACACAACTAAAGTAAAATTGAGAAAATGGCAAATAAGGCGGACACAGATATTTTACGTAGAAAACCCTCAAAGGAGACGGGGTAAAAACCACGGGCAAGATAGTGAGATTTTAATAAAGTAGGGATTACAACACCTTCTCTCTAAATATAAGAAGAGTATAATTTTTACTCTCTTATAATAGGAGACACTTTCACAAATTTGAGAAAAAATATAAGTATACAAATTATCCTTAAGGGAACATAATTTTATCCATCTTGAGAACACTCTTGTAATATTCGCTTCTCTTAATCCCTCTTTCTTTTCTTAATCCTCACTGAGCTGTCGTTGCTCTGCTGCATCTCAAACCCGTTTCTCCAACCCCTATTTATAGTCGGGGAGAGGCAGAGATTTTCACCTTCTCATTTTTTTTTCTTTCATTTCAACAAAGTCGGCGCTGAAAGATGCCGACTCCTATTTGTCAAAAAATGGAGGTTGAAAAAATGGAGGTTGCCTTTTGTTCTTTCTTGCTTTGTCAAAGAGTTTGATATGGTGGTGGGCCCCGCCCACCCACCATTTGAGACTTTTGTCTGCTGACATTCTCCCACTTGGAAATTTGACTGAGGATTAATCATTGGTACCCACAAGGTTGTTGTCCGCAGGGATGTGATCTTTGTAGAAGATCAGCTACAAAAGAAAGATGGAAGCGATAGCACGTCAAAGGAGAATCTAGAGACTACAGTTCAGGTGGAAGATAAACCAGGTGAAGATCTAGTTTCTTCTTAAGCAGCACCAGAGCACGAGGTACAAGAACCAGTCGAGTCTGAGGCTCCAGAAGTTCGTCGGTCAACTCGTGCGAGAAGACCCCATCATGGCACTCGGAGTATGTTACGGAGAGGAATGTTGCATACTATTTTTTAACAGAGGACGGGGAGCCGTCATCCTTCCAGGAGGCAATCAAAGGCTCAGATGTATCCCTGTGGATGACAGCAATGCAGGAAGAAATTGAAGCTGTACACAAGAACAAGATGTGGGATCTTGTTACGCTACCACAAGGAAGAAAGGCCATCGGCAACAAATGGGTCTACAAGATCAAGTGTGATGGTAATGACCAAGTGGAGCGGTATTGTGCAAGATTGGTGGTAAAAGGATATGCTCAGAAAGAAGGTATTGACTTCATTAAGATATTTTCACCTGTGGCTTGACTCACGACAGTCAGAGTAGTCTTGGCGATGTGCACTCCGTTTGACCTACATCTAGGGCAATTAGATGTGAAGACTGCTTTTCTTCATGGAGATCATGAAGAAGAAATTTATATGCTCCAACCAAAAGGTTTTGCTGAAACAGGCAAGGAGAACTTGATTTGCAGGTTGAACAGATCTTGGTACGGTCTTAAACAGGCACCAAGGTATTGGTACAAGAGATTTGATTCCTTCATTATTAGTCTTGGATATAATAAACTCAGTTCAGACCATTGTACATAACATAGAAAGATTGATGGTGAGAATTACTTCATTATCCTATTGTTGTATGTGAATGACATGTTGGTAGCAGGCCCCAACAAAGTTCGAATCCAAGAATTAAAGGCAAAATTGGCTAGGGAGTTTGACATGAAGGATTTGGGATCAACAAACAAGATTCTAGGGATGCAGATTCACCGAGACAAAAGTAACAGGAAGATTTGGCTTTTCCAGAAGAGCTACTTCAACAAAATCTTGCGGCGCTTCAATATGCAAGATTTTTAGCCAATTTCTACCCCACTTCCTGTTAATTTCAAGTTATCCTCCAAGATGTGTCCTAGCAATGAAGCAGAGAGGAAGGAGATGTCTCGAGTACCGTATGCATCAGCAGTGGGAAGTTTGATGTTCGCTATGATCTGTACAAGACCAGACATTGCACAAACAATGGGAGCGGTTAGTTGATACATGGCGAATCCTGGAAATGAGCATTGGAGCACAGTAAAGAGAATTCTGAGATATATCAGAGAAACCTCAGATGCTGCATTATGTTACGGAGGATCAGAATTAACTGTCAGAGGCTACGTGGACTCAGATTTTGCAGGAGATCTCGATAAAAGCAAATCCACTATAGGCTATGTATGTAGACATGCAAGAGGAGCTGTAAGCTGGGTTTCGAAATTGCAGTATGTTTTGACTCTATCTACAATAGAAGCAGAATACATGGCGGCTGCAGAAGCTTGCAAAGAAGTAGTCTGAATACAAAGGTTATTGGAGGAGCTCGGGCACAAGCAGGAGAAATTTATTCTGTTTTGTGACAGTTAAAGTGCCTTGCACATCGCAAGGAGTCCAGCCTTTTCATTCACGGACAAAGCACATAAGAGTCTGGTATCACTTCGTTCGAGAAGTAGTGGAGGAAGGAAGTGTGGATATGCACAAGATTCACACTGATGAGAACCTAGCAGATGTTATGACAAAGCCAATCAACACTGGCAAGTTTGAATGGTGTAGATCCTTATGTGGCCTAGCAAAAATATAAGCAACATGACAATGGCAAGATATAATGGATTGTGTGGAGACATGATTAATCTTCAATCAAATCTCCAAGTGGGAGAATGTCGACAGACAAAGGTCTCAAATGGTGGATGGGCGGGGCCTACCACCACATCAAACTCTTTGACAAAGCAGGAAAGAACAAAAGGTAACCTCCATTTTTTGACAAATGGGAGTCGGCATCTTTCGGTGCCGACTTTGTTGAAATGAAGAAGAAAAAAAGGGAGAAGGTGAAGATCTCTGTCTCTCCTCGACTATAAATAGGGGTTGGAGGAAAGGATTTGAGATGCAGTAGAGCAACGAGAGCTCAGTGAGGATTAGGGAAAAAAGAGGGATTAAGAGAAGAAGAGTATTATAAGAGTGTTCTCAAGAGGGATAAAATTGTGTCCGCTTAGAGATAATTTGTATACTTATATTTTTTCTCAAATTTCTGAGAGTGTTTCTCCTATTATAAGAGAGAGTGAAAATTGTACTCTCTTTATATTTAGAGAGAAGATGTTGTAATCCCTACTTTCAATATTAAAATTCCACTACTTTGTCTGTGGTTTTTACCCTGTCTCCTTTGGGGGTTTTCCACGTAAAATATCCGTGTCCACCCTATTTGCCATTTTTCTCAATTTCACTTTAGTTGTGTGGTAGCTTCTGCCCATAACTTTCCTAACATGTTCTTTAGTCAGGATTTTAATTTTGCACTATACTAGTATTTATCCTCTTAGCATATCGAATATCATACATATTTATTTTTGATTTTCTTTATTTGTTTTTTCAATCTAGAAGATGTGTTCTATTTAATAATGGTTTCACATGTAATAATCATATTTTATTTGCTATAATTGATTTTTGCTCTTTTGTAAGATTGTACAATTCTATGCACCACATGTATTTTATGTACAACAGGTACATCCTCTCTGTACATCTCTTCAACACATGCACATTCTATATTATGTCAGGTGCATAGCCGCACAGTTCACATTATTTTGCTTTGTGTCCTTTAATTGTACATTTCCTGTATGTATTATTTTTATCTAATGAGCCTGGCTGTAATCTGTCAGATCCTGATGGTTTTTTTTTTAATTGTTAGAATATAAGTAAATATAAATCTCTCAATCCTCACCACAACTTCGGAGTTTTGGTAGTGTCAGGGTTATTTCACATTGTGTCGACCTAGGTTCAATTCCCACCCCGCTGCATGTTAAACATAAATGTAATAAGATAAAAGGGATGCTGCTGTACACACAATCCAGATCTAGGCTTACAAAAGAGGGGGGGGGGTTGTATTTTAGAATATAAAGAGAGAACAATCCGTAAACCCTCCCTGCTTCAGAGTTCATGTAGTGGCAGGGATATTTCACAATAATGTATATACTATCTGCTTGTGCTATCTTAAAATGGTAAATGCAGCAATTTCTTTTATTATTAATTGCAACAATTGCTTTCACAGATCATATCAAACACAACTATATCAAGACCAGATGCTGTAAGCAGTAACCCAGTAGCTGCAGAAGCTGGCGGGTTGAGTGGGAAACCACTCTTTGATATGTCAACAAGTGTTCTCAAGGAGATGTACATTCTCACAAGGGTACTTCACTGAAATCTTTTCTAAAGTTGTTCAAAAATGGTTAACAGTCTATATTTTTGGAATTGGTATTTTTAATTGCTTTGAAACAAGAGTTATGTTTCTTCAGTATAACTTTTCAATTTAAATTCTCGTTGCTATCTAAGTTAGTTACAACTAACTTTCCCGCCCTTATTTTCATCAATACAAACTCCTTTTCTTTACAGGGTAAAATTCCTCTTATTGGTTGTGGAGGTGTTAGTAGGTAATTGAATGTTATAATTTGTTCTAAAGTTGCTGAATACTTGTCAAATGTAATAGACAATATAAACCTTCTCAAATCTTAATTTTAAATGTAGTGGTGAAGATGCATACAAAAAGATTCGAGCTGGAGCTTCACTGGTCCAACTTTATACAGCTTTTGCCTATGGCGGGCCAGCACTAATTCCTCAAATGAAGGTTTGTGCCATATTTTCCCCAACTTTGCAGTTTTTAGGTTAAAAATTATATCACTACATGCCATTTATGTGTCCTCCCAATAAGTGGATTTTATTGTTTCATAATTGCTTTATTTTTTATCATCATAAAGTTTGAGCCGTATCTTCATTATCTCTTTAATTTTTATAATCATAAGGATTGAGATAGCATCCGATATGTAGTGTTATCGGTCGTGTCATACCAAATTCAACGGAAGCCAATTCGAAATTGAGGGTAAATACTCGTGACCCAAATGAAAAGGCGAAGAACTAAAATCGAAGAAAACTTCAAGGAAAATCAAAGAAAACTGAGGACTAAGCAGTTAAAATCGGTTTTCGGAACTAATCAATGTAGGTCCGATGACTGTAAACGCCGATTTTTCCGATTAATCGCCTGTTAATCGGCGATTAATTCCGATTTTAATGAGGATGGTATTTAGAATTTATAAGAATTTTAAATATTTATGTTTTATTTTTTAAAGTAGAATATCAAAGTCTTCATAACATACTTTATCCATTTTGCTACTTACGCTTTGTGCTATTAGTGGTTTGAGCGTGTGCAATTGCTATTTTCCACATTGTCCATGAGTGTAGTCTTTTGAATTAGCTACTTAATTGTTTATTGAAGATTAATAGCGGGGAAATTTTAACATATTTCCTAGAAATTGGTTTTAGTTGCTTTGGCATAATGCAAATAAAATTAAATGGATCTGGTACTAAGATAGATTTTCAATTTTGTTGGCTAGCTATAAATTGTAAAAAATATAAGGACAGAACCCACAAAATTTGATGAAAACATTGATTTTCAGAGTTTCTTGCTATTGGTCAAGAACTGTGGACTACAACCCACAAATTTTGATCATCCAGAAACGGTGGACGATTAACTCATGAAAGCTGGCAAAAGCACCGAGATTCAGAATTTCTGAAAAATGGGTCATGAACAGTGGACTATAACAGAAAAATATGGACTATAACCCACAAAATTTGTGAAAACACTGATTTTCAAAATTTCTTGGATCGGTCAAGCAGTGAACTATGACTACAAATTTTGGCTAATACGTTGTTCAAAATTTGGTTAGAACACTAATATTCATAAATTTTTCAAAATTGGCCCAAAACAAGATATAACCCACAAACACTTGGCCAAACTATTACAATATAGAACTTCTCAAAATCAACAGAAAATAAGGACTATTTACCCACAAAACTGAAATTTTAAAAATTTGACCATTAAAGTTGACCAAAACTCAAAAATTAAAAATTTCTCAAAATCGTCAAAAAATAGTGGACTATTTACCCACAAAAGATAGTTGAAACACTAAATTCAGATTTCATAAAAGTTGCCAAAAAACGGTGGACTATATGACCCACAAAAGTTTGCTAATAACTGAATTTCAAAATTTCACGAAATTAGCCAAATACCGTGGACTACTTACAAACGTCGCCTGAAACATTGAAATTCAAAATTTCTTATAATTTGCAAAATACTGTGAACAATAACCTCTAGGAGTTGTCTAAAACACAAAATTTGGGAATTTCTCCAAACATGGGTTTAGACTAGATTTTTCTTTTTCTTTTGCTCATAAAACACTAGGCAAAGCTAAAATCCAGATTTGTTCTCAAAATCAGACAAATTGTGGACTATATTTATTGCCCACCAGAATTCATGCCAAAATAGTCAATTTCCAAATTGAACAAGGACCGAAAACTATGGACTACATCGCACAAACTCTGGCCAAAATAGTGAAATTCAGAATTTCTCCAAATCGGCTGGAAACTGTGAAATGGTCAACACTATGAAATCAAGAATTTCACGGAATTAGTCGGAAACGATGGTCTAAAGCCCATAAATTGGGCAAAAAGATATTTTCTCGAAATCAATAAAAAACTGTGGACCAAAATAGTGAAATTTCTCCTAAATAGCCAAAAATTGTGAATTTGCTCATGAAATTATGAATTTGTTGATATCTGCCAAAAAGATGGACCAACAAAATCTGCATAAAACAGTGGAAATCTAATATTTCACGAAATTGACGGAAACAGAAAACGATAGACTACTGCTTACAAAATCTAGCAAAATTAGTTAAATCGAGAATTTCAGGCAGTTGGTCGATACTGCGGACTGCGACCAATGGAATCTAGACAAAACAGTGAAATTTAATCGACCAAATATTGTGGACTAACTCTTATAATCTTGGTCAAAATAGGGAAATCCATAATTTTTCCGGAACGGCTAAAAACAATTTGATTATATACCCACAAAATCTGGCGAAAATGTGAAATTCAAGATTTCTCGAAATAGACTGAAAAATATGGACTATAGCCCACACAATCTGCCGAAAACAGTGGATGCATTAATTTAAAGATACTCTTTAAAGAGAGGTAGTAGCATATCTTGTAATTGTCGTCCATGCTCTTCTATCCATTTTGCTCATGAGGTTTAAAGGGAAACCATGCCGGTAAATAAAGATGATACTTTTCTTGATTTTTTATGGTATCCTTGTGCACTGGCATGTCACCAATGTCCTTAAGCATATTGATTAGACAATGTGCGGCAAAAGGACTCCAAAAGAGACGTCCTCTTTTGCTTCAAGCGTCTTATCGCCAGAGACATAGGCGGAGTTACTATTGGTAACAACTTGAACCACACGTTCCTATCCAATCTTGCCCACCATATGACTAAGTAGTAAACTTGGAATGTGCATCTCTAGAAATTGTCGATTTGTCAACTGATTTGTAGAACACGGTTCCACTAGGGCCATTCATAAGAAATTTTGTATTGGACCTCGGTCTCCCATGGGTCCACCCACCATCATACATCAATGTGCACCCATTTTTCTTCCACTCCTTTTTGTGCTTCTCAAACTCCAGTCTTAATATTGTCAACTATTTTGTCTATAAAGTAACTCTTACTTGGTTATGTGATGGGAGCCTTGAATCCCCTCGCATAATTTGCTACCGAATCTAACATCTTCAAGTACAAAGGATTCTTTGAGATGTTGAATGCTACATCACAACCGTAGAAGAAACGACCATCATCCCCCTAAACTTCGTCAAGGTCTTCCAAGTGTTGATTCATTGTAGTTTGCTGTAATTTCCCCCCATTTTACTCTCCTCTTGTGACAAAAGCATCAAAACTTCCTCGTATAGCATTTCCTCTCCCACCCTTGGCACTCCCACTCCTACTCCCACCTCCCACCTTTTGGACATCATCATTCCATTTAATATATCTAAACACGTATTCCTCACTTCATGGGGACACCTACATGCATAAACATTATGATGTGTGTCTGCTAAATAGTCTCATCTGAGAAATACCACCATGATTAATTTTGACAATACTTGCACCTTAAATGCTAGCTGCCATCCCCCACTTTTTCGCAATGCGCCCATATAGGATCTTTTGGAGCTCTCGGGTTGCATTGTCCCATTTCTACGAGGCACATTAAGGAAAAAAATATCTTGTCAAGCAACATAGGACACAAAAACTATAGAAGTAAACTTTTGTTGATTAGAACTTACTCGTACCTAATGTAGAATTTGTTTGATTATTGATTCAGTTCGTGTATCTAATATTGGATAATTTTCACAAAACCACCATAATTTCTAGGGTTTAGCACCTAACCCCCTCATCTTTTTTTGTCATCACCTAGGCCCCCTCCATAGCTTTTTTAATGTAATGATTATGCCATACTGTAACGGGGTTCCAAATGACATAATTGCCCCTGACTGATCTGAAGCTCTTCATTGCACGTGTATGGCCCGTTTGTGGGAGAAAAAATCTTAACTTTTCTCTTCTTACACTTCAGATTCTTCTTCCCGCTCAACATATAAAGAGTAAGAAAAAGTCTGGTATGATTCATCTTAATTCAAATAAGCTAAGCAGTTAATTTAGCTTCATCAGGGCCAATTAGGCATGAAATTCTACATAATTCATCACGTGTTCCTACGTGATAGCGTAAACCCATTCAGGGGGTCTAGGTGATGAGATTTTCTAACGGAGAGGGCCTAGGTGATGACAAAAAAAGATGTGGATGGTTAGGTGCTAAACCCCATAAGTTGTGGGTGGTTTTGTGAAAATTGTCCTCTAATATTTTTACAAGTAGCACCACAAGTTCATGATCTAGTTCATGGTTTAGTAATTTCAGTTCATTTAATCTCAAATTTCAGTTAGTGGCATTTATAGATATTGAGACATGAGAGGTTACAAAATTAATTTGCTCAACTAATCAAGCTAACATATGATACAATCTTGCACTCATAATTCGGAAGTTCATAGCTCTTTAAGACTAAAATAAACTAACCAATATGAAATCAATAATCAATTCCTCACACAAAATAGAAAATTAAAAGAGATGTCGAGAAAGTTGCAAAATTTAGATTCTCCAAAACAGAAGCTACATAATTCAGATTCTCCATAACAGTCCCTAACATATAATGCACTCTAAAGACTGAACTCAATTTTGTTCAGGCCACATTCATAGTATTGCGATGGTAATAACAGAAAAAATAGAGGATAATAACATAATGAATGACCATATTCATAGAATTGTAACTATTTCCAATTGTTTTGCGTATTTTCTATTAAAAAGAACCCAAAAAAAAGGAAAAGAGTAGAAATTTTGACTACAAGTTTAAATCCACTTATAATCCATATCCATTTCAAGTATTACATTGCATTTACACGATTACACTATTTCAACCTTTTTTTCTACATAAAAAATCCTAGGTCTCAAACTATTTTAAGTGGAAGAAAGACAAGTACAAGAAGAAATGAAAGTAACCTGCGACGGATATGAGGAGTCCTGACTCCTGTAGATGCGATGAAGAAGATCTTGCGAAGAAGAAAAAGATGAATAAAACACGTAAAAGAAAAGATAGGACCGTATGTAAAATCTTATCTATTAACAGCATCCTTAGTCTTGGGTTTCTGAGGCTTATTGTGCTTTATAAATGCCCATAAAGTCAATAACATTCAAAGCCCAAACGCAAAATAAACCCTAGAACCACAATTTTTTGTATCGGTCCAATACTATACGATATTTTGCCAATACGTGCCGATATGAGAGATAAATAAGCGTTGCGATATTTTCTCTGTGATATTTATCAAATATAGTCCATGTTTATCATATCACAATAAATATTCGCCGATATGGAGGATATTGACAACTATGATTATAACTCACATAATCTAGCCGCTAAAGTCCATAATTTCACGAAATCGGTCAAAAACTGCATATAGTGGTTCACAAAATCAGCCTAAAATAGCGAAATTTACAGTATCTCAAATCGGAAAAAACTGTGTACTATGGCTCATAAAATTTGGATAAAACAGTGAAATTCGTAATTTCTCCAGAATTTCAAGAATTTCACGGAATCGACCGAATACAATAGACGATAGCCCATAAAATTTAGCCAAAAAGAAATTTCTTGAAATTAACCAAGAACTGTGGACTATAACTATATAATCAAAGTCAAAACAATGGAGTGCACATTTTTTTCGGAATTGCCCATAAAATCTCTAATAAAATTCAGAATTTGTCGACATCGATCGAAAAATGAACTACAACCCACAAAATTTTCCTAAAATGGTGACATCTAAAATTTCTCGAAATTGGCCAAAAATGGTGTATTATATCTCACAAAATCTGGTCAGAACAGTTAAATCAAGAATTTCACCAAACCCATGGACTATATAGTCCACCAAAACTGGACAAAACAGTGGAATTCCGAATATCTCTATTCGCCCACAAACAGTAGACTATATACCACATGAAATCGTCAAAATAATAAAATCAAGAATTTTCCGAAATCTCTCAAAAACTGTGGATTATATAGCCTACAAAATCTGTCAAAAAAAACTTAGCTTATATATTCTCGTTAGAGCAATGATATCTGGAATTTTTTCGAAACACCTAAACACAGTGGACTATAAACGTGAAATTCTTGAATTTCCCCAACTTAGACTGAACAAGACTAGCCTACAAAATTTGCCAAAAATAGTGAAATCGAAAATTTATTGAAATTGGCCGAAAATGGTGGATTATAACCCATAAAATCTGCCCAAAACAATTTAATCAAGAATCTCTAATCACCTGAAACATCGGACACATGAAATTTAGCCAAAACAATGAAATCAGCAAAAACCTGTGGTTAACCCACCAAATTAAAGTAATTTGTTTGCCACAAAATTGACCAAAACTGTGGACTATAAGCTCATATAATCTAGTCAAAACTGTGAAATCCATAAAAATACACGAAATGGCAAAAAACATTGGATTATAGACCCACAAAATCTTTATCCAAGACAATGAAATTCAAATTTTTTCCGAAATTAACCAAAAAGATGGGCTATAGCCACAAATCTGCCTAAAACAATGAAGTTTTAAATTTATCGAGATTGACTGAAAACGGTGAACTATAACACAGAATTTGGCCAAAATAGTTAAAATTCAAAATTGTGAAATCGGTAATATCTCAAAATTGTTCGAAAACTGTGGACAATGGCCCTTAAAATCTGGACTGAACAAAGGAATTTGGAGTTCTCGAAATCGGCCGAAAACTATGGACTAAAATATGGTCAAACTGTGTAATCAAGAAAATGTAGTATAGTCCACAAAATTTGGCAAATAAAGATTTTCTCGAAATCAATCAAAAACAGTGGACTATAAGCCCATATAATTAATTCAAAACAGTGAAATCCAAAATATCTCGAATTTCACGAAATCGGCCGAAAACTGTGGAATATAGCCTACAAAATTTGCCAAAAATAGTTCAAGTCCGAATATCTCAATATCTGCTGAAAATTGTCGACTGCCCATAAAAAATCTTTTATTTTCTTGAAATCGACCGAAAATAGTGGAGTATGTAGCTCACAAATATGGTAAAAAATAGTTAAAACCCAAAATTCCACGAGGTCTGCCAAAACTTGTGCACTATAGAGCACAAAATCTGGAAAAAAATATAAATATCAAAATCGACCAAAAACTGTTGACTATAGCACATATAATGTAGGACAGTGAAATGTAGAAAATTTTCAAAACAGTTACCTAGTCCATTGTAGCCCACAAAATCTGCCCAAAAACGTGAAATTCAAAATTTCTCGAGATGATGGACTACGACCCACAAAATCTTTTGACAAAACAATGATATCCCGAATTTCACGAAATCGGCCAAACATCAATTCTAGCCCACAAATTTTAGTCAAAGTAGTGAAGTTCCACTTTCAACGGAAATGACCAGAATTTTTGGACGATGGCCAACAATAACGTGCAAAAAACCGTGAAATTCAAAATTTCTCATAATCAGACGAAAACAAGTCTCCCAAAATCTTGCCAAACAATGATATTCTGAATTTCATGAAATCATCAAAACTTGTGACTGTGGTCAACAGAACATAGCCAAAACCGCAAAATTCTATATTCAATCAAAACGACAAAATTCAGGACTAAAATTTGGCAAACACAATGAAATTCAAAAAAAATGAAAATTGTAAACTGCAACCCACAAAATTCATCCAAACTTCGTAAAAAACTATGGAAACTACAGCCCACAAAATTCGTCCAAAACAATGAAATCCAATATTTCATGAAAACGGCCAATAACTATGGAGAATATCCCTCAAATTCTTGTATAAAAATGAAATCCATAATTTCTCAAAATAGGCCGAAAATTGTGGACTTTATTAAAAAAAGAGAATCTTGTCAAAACAGCGAAATTCTAAATTTAATGAGAATATGACATAATAAAATCCAGAATTTCTCAAAGTCGGCCAAAAACGTGGATTATTGGCAAAAACTGTGGCCAAAACAGTGAATTCTATAATTTCTGAATCAGTCAAAGATGGACTACAATTCATAAAATCTTCCAAAACAGTAAAATCCAGAATTCGTGAAAATAACTGGTAACAGTGGAATACAACTCGCAGATATGGGCAAAATAGTAAACTCTAGAATTTCGTAAGATTGGCCCAAACTGGTGAACATAAAGCCCACAGTTTGTTTGGTTAAAACACTGAAATTCCATATGTTAACTAGAAAGGCCGAAAATTGTGGGACTATAGCTCACAAAATCTGTATAAAACAAAAATTCGTAATTCTCCAAATCGACCGAAAATTGTGAACAGTGCACAAATTCAAGCAAAACTATAAAATTCTGAAATTCAGTTCGGAAACTGTGAGTTCAGCTCGTGAATAGGTTTGGGAGGGAGAGCCAGGGCATGAGCTACAAACCCACAAAATCTTGTCAAAATAGTGATGTTAAGAATTTTTAAAAATAGCCGAAAATTGTGGACTACAACCCACAAAATTTAACCAAAACAGTGAAATCTAGAATTTTAGGGAACGACTGAAAACTGCGCACTAGAGATCACAAAATATGACCAGACAATGAATTCCAAACTATCTCAAATTTGGTCAAATACTAGCACACAAAAACAGGCAAAAATAGTGAAATACATAAAATTTTTCCACATTTTGTGACTAGCTCACAATTTGGCCAAAACAACGAGTTCTAGAATTCCTCAAAATTGGTCAGAAATGGTGGACTGTATAGCCCATTAAATCTGGCCAAAATAGTGAATTCAGAATTTTTCAAAAAATAACAAAAAATGGTGGATTGTCATCGATAGGGAATAGTGAACTGAAAAGAGTGCTTTTTTTTCCTTTCAAAAAGAAGAAACTTTAGGCTTTTAGATATATTATGATAAAATGAAACTTCTCACTGAAACTATAAGTTTGTCATATTGCATACATATATGCTTGACTAGATTTACCTTTAATTTTAGGTTGTAGGATATTGCTCTTTATTTTATTAGGTAAAAAGGGTTATGAGCAAGTAGCTCACATAATAGGTGGATATTTTCCCCTGAAATATGTCACTTTTTGAAACTAATTCCCAAAATAGATAACTTTCGAAACTAATCCAAAAATAGACCAGTCCTCATAAGCCGCAATACCGAATTGCAGCATTTTTGATAACGAGGTTGCAGTTCACAACTGCAGTCTCCGTACATGCCATATAATGCTAAACTCCTAGACTTGGGGAAAGAATTCTAAGTGTAAAATGTGAAAAATACGAGGCTGCGGTTGGGTACTGCGGTCTCGATACCCAGTTTTCAGCATATAATTGTGGACTGCGGCCTATGTTATATCGAGGCCGCAGTTGGAATATTTTTCACATTTTACACATGGGAATTTTTTTCCCAAGTCTCGGAGCCTATTAGCTAATAGCTATGACATGTACTTAGGCCGCAGTTTAGTACTGCGGCATATGGTATATCGAGGCCGCAATACCTAGTTGCGGCCTCGTATTTTACACTTCGGAAAAAAATTCGATCGCGAGGCCGCAGTTCTCCATACATATCATATAATACTAAATTACAGTTCCACCTGTAGTCCTTCCTTTCCAATTCAGCCAACCAACAGCCCCAACTTCTCCTTCCTCCCCCATTCAGCTGACGAAGTCCACCTTCACTGCCTCCATGTCTTCCAAGCCCCCTCACAACCACCACTACCACTATCGGCTCTTCCCTCTGGTCTCACCGTATGATTTCACCTCCTCCACCTTTGGTGGCGCAAGGAATCGTTGATGGACACCTGAAAGATCAAGAACTATATTTTTTAGGATTTTTTTGACTAGAGTTCTACTGACATTTGTTGACTTTTTCCCTTTTGGTTTATGATTTATGTAGATCTTGAGTTCGATTTTTTTGGGTATTTCTCTATTGATTGAATATGTTTGGTGTACTTTAGCAAAAATAGATAAAACTTGCTGCAGTTTTTTGTGGTTTGATATTCATTTCACAAGACACCTTTTTTTTTGGGGGGGGGGTGCTGTGGTATACATTTCCTTTTTTGCTATCCTTATTGGTGTTCTGATTCATGTCTACTACTATCTAAATTGTTGGGCTTCTAACTGATATACATGACTATCTTTGATTGAAGTTAATATTAGCAAGAGAAGAGCAGAAGAAACTGAATTTTGATGTAAGATATTTAAAAAAAAATTAATATAAGCATAAAGGATGAATGATAATAGAGAAAGAGACTGGATTTAAATTATTTCGGTTCTAATTTCCTTGGTCTGTAAGTTGGATGCCACATCAGCAACTTTTTTTAACATTTATAGGTTAGGCTAGTTAGTTTCTCTCTTTTAAAATGGTAATCACTATTTTCTTTGGAAAACAATAAATGACCCATTTGCATAAATTCCTCACATAAACTATTTATTAAAAAAAATAGGATGCCTATAACCTAGTGCCATACTGCCACATCAAAAAATGCTCCGCTTGCGCAAACCCCTTGTACCCTTTATAATAAATGTCAGATTTTAAATAACCATATGCTTTTTATATTTCTAGGAGAACTGCATAATAAGATCCACCTTTCATTATTCCCTCTTGTTATTGATGTCTTTGCAGAGTAGCTCTTGATACACTTCCATCTTTAAACTTTTCCTTCTTCTCTTTCAGGCTGAATTGGCAGAGTGCTTGGAGAGAGATGGTTTCAAATCTGTTCAGGATGCAGTTGGTTCAGATTGCAGATAGGTTTAGTAGTGATATCTGGTGATATTTATAAGCAAGCCCCTAATTTATTCATAAGTATAAGCAGTTAACTGTACACCAAATTCCAGAGGTGCAGCTATTTTCACTTCTTGATGTGTTTCTTTAAAGCCCTTGTCTCTCTCGCAATCGCATTCACAATTCTCAGGAAAGTATAAAATTTTGAGATGTACACTCTTGAGAAAACCATTATCGATATAAGAGCTGTAAGTTCGTTTGCATTTTGATTGTACTTATTGCTCCAACATATCAAATGTACGCTTTTGTTTCTTTTTTTTTCTTCTTTGATACTGGTAGCAGATTGAGAATTTATCAGACCAAGGCATATTTTTGTTACTAATAGCGAGGCTTGTGCTTGTTTATTGGGTTGTTATTCATTAAGTAAGAAATGCTGTTAGTTAGACAAAGATCTTTAATTGAGGGTATGTAATGCACATCACAATTGATTGACATTGCAGTCTTGCAGACTTGTGTACTGCTGTTTAGTTTATATGGTTTATCATCCTATCGTTTTGCTGCTACAAAATTCTACAATATTCATCTCAAATGCCTTGATTGTGAATAAAACATTTAATTATGAACTGTGGGATCACTTTTCTGTCATCAAGTAAATTGCAAGATGAGTGCATGCTTTATAGATCAAAATGTTGGATTGAGGATGTCAAAACAAAATGTTGGTGTTACCGTTTTAAATACTGT
The DNA here is from genome assembly GCA_017893485.1 of Hemerocallis citrina. Taxonomy (NCBI): domain Eukaryota; kingdom Viridiplantae; phylum Streptophyta; class Magnoliopsida; order Asparagales; family Asphodelaceae; genus Hemerocallis; species Hemerocallis citrina. The sequence goes on along the minus strand of JACEHZ010000731.1, from coordinate 528,359 downwards.
TTTGACTAAAGTTGTTAGGGTCGCCGCCGGCAGGTTAGCTCCGATCGTCGGCCCGCCTGAGAAGCTAGTCGTAAGGGGTAGGAGATATATGAGTTAGATTCAAGATCAGAGTAGTCAGTAGAATGGGTCTGTATCCGAGTGTTTGTACGCGCATAGCGCACCTTATTTGAATTAATAGTTGAGCAGGGGAATTAGATGGCGGGAAGTGATTTTTGTGCGCGTTGCACGTGCCTCCTGATTGTCTTGTAGTGAAACGGATTGTATCGCTCTTTATATATGAGCTGTAATGCCCAGGGAAAGGAATCAATCAATCAATAAAAATCTTCTACTATCTTCTCTAATCCTCTCTTATCTTCTTCTCCTTCTCCCTCCTTCCCTTTCCCCTAGCATCACCATGGCTTGCTCCAGAACCCATCACAACCCGAACCCTGACAACTTGGTATCAGAGCCAAGCTATAGCGAAGATGATGGACGGAATGAAGGAAGCACGCTGTTGGAAGGAGAGGTGGCCAATCTCAAGAGTCAAATGGCGGAGATCCAACTGAGGAGTGGATATCTAACTGAAAGAGTAGAGGCGATAGCGGAGGGAATCAATGAACGATTCGTCGCAATGGAAACAAGGATGAATGTTCGATTGGATGCCATGCTTGCAATGATACAACAGAGCTTACATCGACCCCCAACTCCACCCCTGCTTCCGACTCCTCCAACTAACCCACCATTGCTTCAGACTTCTCCCCCACCGAACCTCCATCGTGAAGTCATCTTCCCTCATGGTCAGATTCCCAACCATCTTCCAGTCGTACCGGACCATGGAGGCTTCTTTCGAACACCTTTCAAGGTGGAGTTCCCAACCTTCCAAGAAGGGGATCTGACGGAGTGGATTTGCGGCGTAGAACAGTTCCTAGAGTTCTATGAAGTACCAGAGTACCAGAAGCTCAAATATGCGTCACTCAACCTGAGGGGAAGAGCGGCGCAATGGTTTCGCCGTCACATTAAGCCAAAGATGCCAGAGATCACTTGGCCTCAGTTCTTACAGGAGCTACTCACGAGGTTCGGCCCACGGAGTTCCAAGATTACAGCAGAATGCTGTCTAAACTACAACAAAAGGGAGATCTTGAGACGTACATCCAGGAATTTGATCGACTCTCCAACTTCGTAGATGATTGGACGGAGAAACACTACTTGAGTACGTTCATCAGTGGGTTACGAGATGAAATTAGGTGGGACGTTAAATCGCAGAGGCCGAGGAACGTGAATGAAGCCATGGGACTCGCAAAAGGGTTCGAAGAGAAATTGGCCTGTCTCAAAAAGAACTTTAGAGCGCCGTTCACCCCCAAACCCACCACACTCACTCCCACCCCTGCTGCAGCTACTAACGCAGCCAACCCAAAGCCACTATATCAGACTTTTGTGCCCAGGAGACTCAGCCTGCAGGAGATGAGGGAACGTAGGGCGCGAGGATTGTGTTTTAACTGTGAAGAGAAATACACCGCTGGCCACATTTGCAAGACCCAAAAATTTTACTACCTGGAATGTCTCGAAGGAGAGGAGCAAGAGGATGAAGACCCCCTGAATCCAGTGTTTGCAGAGAAACAACTATTCGCTACCGCTACTCTTACTCCCCATACCTCACCACCACCCAATTCCTCTCCAAACTATCAAGGATTCCCTAACTCCAACACTAGTCTACAGCACCCTGAAATATCCTTGCACGCCCTGATAGGAACTCAGATATACCCACAAACAATGAGGGTTAAAGGGACCATCAACAGCAGAGAAGTGAACATCCTAATTGACACGGGCTCCACCCATAACTATCTTGATCCACACACCACTGCGACAGCACAATTTCCGGTGAACAAGGAGCTCCGATACAATGTCACGGTAGCCAATGGCCAGGTGATGCACAGTGAAGGGAAGGTGGAGAATGCTTTCTTCACAGTCCAAGGAGTCCCATTGCAAGCGGAGTTGCTGCTGTTACCATTGGGACCGTCGCAAATGGTTCTAGGAGCTCATTGGCTTCGCACCTTGGGACCAGTTACGATGGATTTTTGTGAGATGACCATGGCCTTTAAGGTCGATGGGAAGATGAAGAGACTGCAAGGAGTAGTGCCACCTCAACTCCAGATGATGGAAGCTTCAGAGCTGAGGGGAATGAAGAACAACGTTTGCCAGGCGTACATGATACAAGTCCAAGGTTTAGCAGACGAGAATGGAAGCCAGGAAGCCACATACCACATTGATATTCATAACATCCTTAGTCAATTCCCAGAAGTGTTCCAAGACCAAGAGGAAATGCAACTACCCCCACATCGGAGTGTCGACCATGAAATTCCCCTCCTAGATGGCCACAAACCCGTATGCTTAAGGCCTTACAAACACCCCCACTCCTACAAGGCTGAGATTGAGAAGCAAGTTAGGGAAATGCTCAACGCAGGGTTCATTCGACCAAGCCACAGCCCTTACCCTTCCCCCGTAATTCTGATTAAGATGTCCGATGGTAGCTGGAGAATGTGCGTCGACTATAGGGCTCTCAATAATCAAACCATCAAGGCGAAATTCCCTATACCCATCATAGACGAGCCGTTGGATGAATTGAATGGGGCGCAATTCTTCTCCAAGATTGATCTGAGGTCGGGATACCACCAGATCCGAGTTAACAGCAAAGACATTCCCAAGACTGCGTTTAGAACCCATCACGGGCACTTTGAATTTGTGGTAATGCCCTTTGGGCTGACCAACGCACCATCGACGTTCCAAAATCTGATGAACAACATCTTTGCTGAGTATCTCAGGAAATTTGTGTTGGTTTCTTCGACGATATATTAATCTACAGCTCTTTTTGGGAGGATCACTTATCGCACTTGGAGAAGGTGTTGACGGTGCTAAGGGAGAATCACCTTCTTGTCAAACCCAACAAATGCAGTTTTGGCCGCACCACGGTGGGCTATTTGGGGCACACCATCAGTGCCGCAGGAATTGAGGTGGACAACAACAAGATCAAGGCGGTAGAAGAATGGCCAGAGCCCAAAACTATTAAGGAGTTGAGAGGGTTCCTAGGACTTACGGGGTACTATCGAAGGTTTGTGAAGGACTACGGAAGCATCGCAGCACCGCTCACTCAGCTATTGCAGAAAAATGCATTTAAGTGGTCGATTGAAGCTACCCAAGCCTTTGACAGGCTCAAGAAGGCACCCACTACCACACCAGTATTGCAAGCACCCGACTTTTCCAAACCATTCGTCGTAGAGACAGATGCATCCAAGGAAGGCATCGGCGCAGTTCTAATGCAAGATCACCATCCCATCGCATACATGAGTAAAGCACTTAAGGGGAAGAATTTGTCACTTTCAACATATGAGAAGGAAGTCGTGGCTATTCTGCAGGCGATCAAGCAATGGCGACATTATCTTTTGGGGAATGTATTTGTGATCCGAACCGACCAACAAAGCATTAAGCACATTCTTGAACAAAAGATTAACACGGAAATACAAGAGAAATGGTTGTGGAAACTGCTAGGACTCACATTTACAGTCGAATATAAAAGAGGAGCTTTAAACCCTGCTGCCGATGGTCTCTCGAGGAAAACAGGACATTCGGAAGCCTGCTTTGAGATCTCAGTGGTCTTACCCCAATGGATTGAAGACATCAAGCAACTGGTGGTGCACGATGTTTATTATCAGCAGTTGGAAGAGAAGAGAAGCAGTGGGAACTTAGACCCTCAGCTCTACAGGTTTGTTGGAGGCCTGTGGTATTATAAGGGGAGGATACTTATCAGCCCAAATGCAGAAGTGCGGAAGCTTATCTTCCATGATATGCACTCCTCAACGTCGGGGGGACACTCTGGGTATCACAAGACGTTACATCGGATCAAGAGGTCTTTCATTTGGGAAGGGATCACGAAAGATGTGAAATTGAGAATTAAAGAATGTCTAATTTGCCAAAGGAACAAGTACGAAACACTTCTTCCTGCTGGTTTACTTAACCCACTTCCAATTCCTGAGAAGGTGTGGGAGGATATTTCCATGGACTTCATCGAGGGATTACCCAAAAGCGAAGGGAAGAATGCTGTTATGGTAGTGGTGGATCACTTCACAAAGTATGCTCATTTCGTCGGAATTGCTCACCCATACACTGTAGAGACAATTGTACAAATCTTCATTGATCAAGTGTATAGACTCCACGGAATGCCACGAAGCATCGTAAGTGACAGGGACCCAATATTTATGAGCAAATTTTGGAAGGAATTCTTCGCTCTCCAACAGTGCAAACTCCGGCATTCCACTGCGTACCATCCCCAGAGCGACGGGCAGACGGAAATAGTGAATAAAGCTTTGGAGCTTTACTTGAGATGTCTGAGCGGTCAGAAGCCTAGAGAGTGGAGCAAATTCTTGGGTTGGGCGGAGTTATGGTACAATACCAATTGGCACGTCTCCACCGGCATCACACCTTTCCAAGGAGTATACGGGCAATCACCTCCGACCTTGCTGCGTTATGTTCCAGGCACGGCAGCGGTGCAAGAGGTAGAAGAAGGATTACTCTCTCGTAATGAAGTCTTGCAGTTGTTGAGAGACAACTTGGAGGTTGCGCAGCAAAGGATGAAGCTCTTCGCAGACAAAAGAAGAACGGAGAGGGAGTTCGCAGTTGGGGATCTGGTGTTCTTGAAAATTCAGCCCTACAAACAAGTGTCGATAAGAGGAGCAAATCCACAGAAATTGTCACCCAAATTCTTTGGCCCTTACCGCGTTTTAGAGAGGATCGACGCTGTTGCTTATCGACTAGAATTACCACCGCAGGCTTCAATTCATCCCATCTTCCACGTCTCTAAGCTCAAACCCTGTCATGGAACCCATCTCCCCGAAGTTGCACTTGATCTACCACAATGGTGGATCCCCTCCCATGACGAAGATGAACCAGAGCAAGTGTTGGGTCGTCGGATGTTCAAGAAGAACAACAGGGTCAGCATCAAGCTACTAATCAAGTGGAAGAACTCATCTGCAGAGAATGCATCGTGGGTCGATATTGATGACCTGCGTGTTAATTTCCCCAATTTCGAGCTTGGGACAAGCTCGCTGTAAGGGAGGGGGAGTTGTTAGGGTCGCCACCGGCAGGTTAGCTCCGATCGTCGGCCCGCCTGAGAAGCTAGTCGTAAGGGGCAGGAGATATATGAGTTAGATTCAAGATCAGAGTAGTCAGTAGAATGGGTCTGTATCTGAGTGTTTGTACGCGCATAGCGCACCTTATTTGAATTAATAGTTGAGCAGGGGAATTAGATGGCGGGAAGTGATTTTTGTGCGCGTTGCACGTGCCTCCTGATTGTCTTGTAGTGAAACGGATTGTATCGCTCTTTATATATCAGCTGTAATGCCCAGGGAAAGGAATCAATCAATCAATAAAAATCTTCTACTATCTTCTCTAATCCTCTCTTATCTTCTTCTCCTTCTCCCTCCTTCCCTTTCCCCTAGCATCACCATGGCTCGCCCCAGAACCCATCACAACCCGAACCCTGACAAAGATTATATGCATTATTTTTAGCCATTCTTGAGAAATTCTTGTTTTTTTTTGGGGGGATAGATTGTATGTGTAATGGTCCACATTTTTTGGCAAATTTTAAGTAATTCTAAATTTAACTTTTTTTAAATATAAATTTTATGGATAAGTTTTCGGCCTATTTTGATTTCATCATTTTGGATAAATTTTGTAAGCTAAAGTCTGCAGTTTGGGCCGATTTTGTAAAATTCTGTATTTAACTGTTTTTGCCAAATATTATAAGCTACAATCCACTGTTATTTATCAAATTCGAGAAATATTATATTGCACCGTCTAAAGCAAATTTTATGGGCGAGTCCATCTTTTTTGGCCAATTTCAGCAAATTTTGGATTTTGTTATTATGGGCTATGATCCACCATAAATTGTGGGTCACGGTGTTCAGTCGATTTTAAGAAATTTTGAAATTCACTGTCTTATCTACAATTTTCTGTCGATTTTGAGATATGTTGAAAGCAATTTAAAGTCAAATTCGTGAATTCTAGATTTAACTATTTGGGTCGGATTTTGAGTTAGAGTGATATTATAGTCCACCATTTTCAATCAATTTCGATAAATTTTAGAGTTTACAATTTTAGGTAGATTTTGTGAGCTATGGTCCATTTTTTTTTGCTAAATTTAAGAAATTTTGAATTTTGTGAGCTATAGTCCACTGCTTCTGGCCATTTCGAAAAATTTCTGGATTTTACTGTTTGGATTGGATTATATAGTCCACAGTTTTTTTGTCAATTTTGATATTCTTTTTCGACAAATTTTGTGGGCTATAATCTACTTTTTGGGTCAATTTGGAGAAATTATAGAGTTCAAACATATTTTGGTCAATCATTTTCAACCGATTTCGAGAAATTTTGAATTTGACAGATTTTTTGACTTATACTCCACAGGTGATTTCGTGCAATTCAAGATTCATACTTTTGGGCAAAATTTTATGGGCTATATAGTCCATAGTTTTGGGCCGATTTCATGAAATTCTCGATTTCATTAATTTGGCCCTATGTTGTTGACTTATAATCTATTGTTGTTTGCTGATTTAAAGAAATATTGGATTTAATTGTTTTTGCCAGATTTTGTGAGCTATATAGTCCACCTATTTTAGCTTTATTCATGAAATTCTGAATATCACAATTTTGACCATATTTTATGGGCTATATAGTCCACTAATTTCGAGAAATCTTGAATTTCACTATTTTATCCAAATTTTGTGGGCCATAGACTACAATTTTAAGTCAATTTTGAGATATTTTATATTTCACTCCTTTGGAAAATTATGTGGGCTATAAGTCTAGTTTTTAGTCGATTTCATGAAATTCTAGATTTAACTGTTTTGGTTAGATTTTGTGAGCTATAATCCACGTTTTCGGTAAAATTTAGAGTGATTTTAGATTTCCCCGTTTTAGGCAAATTTTGTGTAGTCTATCTTTTTCAGCCGATTTTGAGAAATTGCAAATTTTATTATTTCAACAAATTTTATGGGCTATAGTCAACTATCTTCGGCCATTTTGAAAAATTTCTAGATTTCACTGTATTGACTTGACTATATGGGCTCTATGTAGTCCACTGGTTTTAGTCGATTTCGATAAAAATAAATTTGCCATATTTTATAAGCTATAGTTCGTCGTTTTCGGCCGATTTCGTGAAATTTCTTACTTCACAATTTTTTACCATATTTAGTGGGTATAGGCTATAGCTAGGGTGGCAGATGGGTCGGGCTAGCCCGCAGCCTGCACGGACAGGCCCGACCTCCAACCCGAACCGCCAAGACCTGGTCCGGGCCCGGGCCTAACCCGCCAATATATGCAGGTCGAACCGAGTCAAAATAAGAGGGTTTTCAACCCGTTCGACCCAACCCAAGAAACTCGCAACCTGTTGAACCCAACCCGGACCGGTGAGGTCCGGGTCAACCCGCCTTTTTCCAACGGTTGGCACACTCGAGCCAACCCGTCGGGTCCAACTGTTGGATTTTATTTATATATTTTTTTGTGGGATTTTTCCTCTATAAATACCTACTTACTCAAGTCTATACAACTCCTTCATTCTTCTTCACTAATTAACTCCTTCATTCTTCTTCACTAATTCACAATACTCTCTCCTACTTACTCAAGTCTACTCAATTCCTTGATTCTTCTTCACTAATTCACAATACTACTTACTGAAGTCTACTCATTTCCTTCATTCTTCTTCACTAATTCACAATAGACTCCTTCATTCCTCTCTCTCTTTCTCTCTCTCTCTCGTATCAACTCTTTCTAGACTCTGCTACTACTACTACTCCTCTCAATCTAGTGAAGGAAGAAACAACAAAGAAGTGAAGAATAGCTCAACATCTACTCAACCCTCCCTACTACTATCAACTCTCTCTACTACTCTTAATCTAGTGAAGGAAGAACTGAGTTAATCAAGTGAAGAAGCTCAATCTCAAGTCCTCAAGTCTACTCAACTCTTTCAATTCTTGATTCATGAAGTACAGTGTCTTTTTTTTTAAAAATTATTATTTGTTAATTTGTACATTGTTAATTTTTTCTATTAGTTCACTTATTTTTAATTTTTTATATACACTACTACTCTGTCAACTCTTCATTATTTTTGAAGTTTTTTCACTTACACTATTACGTTACTTGTATAATGTCATGATCACAAGATATCGGCCATACCCAAAGTGGACAAGAATACACTAGTTCATCTCGTCGCATTCCTTTTAATCCATAATTGGAGACCGATTATACTCCTAATCTTAATATAGATTGTGAAAGTGATCCTCCTCACGAGTATATTCCCGATACACAACATGATGAAATTCTAGCCGAAGACACAAACACAAGACAATGATGCCGCACAACCCACTTCTTCCAAAAAAACGTGGAGGCCAAACATCTGTAATCCACAAATTTTATGACTTTGTCTCAAACGTGGACAATTTGAAAGAGGGACATAAGGTATGTAAAACTTGTCAAAAATGTTACAAATGGAAGACGGGTGAGGGGATGAGTACAATTAGTCGACACATTACTAATATAAACACCGAACTAATAGAAGACCAACTTTCCCAACAAAAGATCAACCTTAGGACCAGGCATGCCGTTCACCGGAAAATGGCTAGACTAGTTATTATGGTCCTATGGATGAGTTACAATTTTTCTATTCCGAGAGTAGGAACGTAAATGCCTTTAACCAAAATGCCCTAAATTCCCATTCCGAACGAATTCCTAGAAACATCATTAAGGCCGATTGTTTTAAACTTTATTCCGAAATGAGAGTTGCTTTAATTGCTCTTTTGTATTCTTTAACTTGCAGAGTGTCGTTAACAGCCAATGGTTGAAAATATTGTAACGATATTTCAATGATGGACATAACTTGTCATTGAATCGATAGTGAATGACTCATTCAAAAATGATCATATCACTTACTCCTTTGTCGTACCAACATGTATTTTAGAAATATGTGATTTATTTCAAATTCGCAATTAAATATTTTCTATTAGTTTAAATAATGCTTCCAACAATACTAGTTAGTTCAAAATTTAGTTCATCCATGTGTACAAGATTATCCATTAGCTTGCGAGGATCTATGGATTGGTCCGAAGTTCTTTGCCGAGAGAAGTGAGATGAGAGACGCCCGGTATATTGCTATTGCTGTCACGACCTAGATTCTTTGGTTCGATAAGAATAAATTTTACCATCGTGGAATTAGTAATAGTATTTCTAGCAATTTATCTCATATTATGCATCTTATATGTTTCTGAAAGAAAGTTTCTTCAGTGAAGGGTTTTTGAACCACTCCTCAGTGAGCTTGATGTTTAGGCAGTGAAGGGTTTTTGGAACAGATTCAGCGTTCAGCGGTCACCTGGCCAAACTCTGTGCCCTGAGCTGTCGCCACATGTGCATGCTCTTAGAGGCCTCGAGCATGGTTCTTTGAGGGTAAATAACAATGGTTGCGCAGATATCGTAGTGAGTGAGAGTCTTGGGATGTGAAGATTAGGTGAGATAGTTTGGTGACTATAGGGTCTGCTTCTTCAAGGCTGATGGGTTTTCCTTCGGACTGCAGCTTGAGGGAGTAATCTCTGGCAATTTCGGATTTGAGCGTTGGGTTCCCAAGCGAGCTGGAGGTTTCTTTTCTGTGCACTTTGGCAATGATGACGTAAGCTTTAGCGAGGGGTCATCTGATGAGACAAAGTGGCGAGCAAATGATCGAGGAAGTGCTTTTAGTACTTCTTGCGTAAAATTTGAGCTTTACTGTATGACCTCTTTGGGATGCTGTTGTTGTTTCCTGAAATATGTTGAAACAACGGCTATAAATTTGAGCTTTCCTCTGGTCGATCGGTACGTATTGGATATACGGGACATCAAAAAAATTGACACCGAGGAGAGAAGCTTCATAAACACCGAAAGAGGTTCACCTACATGCATGACATTACTAAAGATGAAACAACTTAATATTTCAATTAACACCAAGAAACTACAAACTTAATGACTTGATGATCATCACCTCCGCAGTAAAGGAGATCCTTCCTAGAACGAAGATTGGGTAAGTAAACCTTCGATCATCATCCTGCAGGTCCAACTCTTTGAGATCACACAGCTGATCAAGCATAATATGCATCTGAAACACTTATAACAATACCGCAAGCTTAAGATACATATATGATGATGGATTTAACTACACGCACTTGATATGGGTCAGATGACATGGCCCCTCCTGGACCACAGGATCCCCTCATGAAGCGTGCACCGCCGGATCATCCGAGTCCGCCACGTCAGTGCCAAAACCGCCCAGGCCTCTGCCACGTCAACCTGGAAACCGCCCAGGCCTACGCCACGTCAGCCCTATACCGCTTGGGCTTCTGTCACGTCAGGCCCACGGGCAACCGGATCCAGACCCGGCCCCAAATGGGTCCAGACCCGGTTGACTTCTCCTATAAATACCAGACCCCTACCCTTTATCCAGGTAATGAATCTTTCTCACTCAAAACCCTAGTTACTGTTACTCTCTCTCAGTAGCTGACTAGATCGTCGGAGGGTCTGCCATCGGGACAAACTCCGGTGTTCCTAGACCGTCTGCAGGTACGCAAGACCTCGGATCCGAGCCCCCTGATCCGAACCGAGCATACCGCCTCCACCTCACTCCCGCCTACATCCTTACCGTTCGCCCGGCTGAGGGTCGACCGCATCGGAGCTTCCTCCACCAATAAAAATCGAGTAAGAACTCACACCTGGTGCATCCACATGCCTCCCAAAAACAAACTGCATCAGGTTGGCGCCGTCTGTGGGAAATGCCTAGTGCGTGCGCCGACCCGAGTCCAGCCATCAATGGTACCCCGTCTGCCCGACCTCGCATGGCGCCCAAGACTAAGAAAGCCGTTACCTCTGTGCGTCGGCAGGACGCGCCCCCTCAGGGTGCCGCTGCCGACGCTCATGGATTCAACAACCTAGGGGTCAGTCACCGACACCAACCGGGGGCCTCCCGACCAGTCTAGCCCGACCTACGAGGGATAATCCAGAACCGGCAGGCCAGCCAGTCTAGGGGAAGGGCCGCTTCCAACTCGGCCCCGAACCATCCCAAACCTCCATCCCAAGGGCGAGGGCCAGCACTCAGCTGCGTCGGCCGGTGCCCACCGGCTCAACAAAATCGGGCTGAGCGAGCCCTGGTAACCCACCAGGAGTTCCAAGATTTCTGAAAAGAAATCATGGAGGCCATCCGGGGAACCCCCGTCGATGACAGCATCCGCCGCTCTCGCTCCTGTTCGGATGCCGAGGCCAGCGTGTCTCGCGTCCCGACAGTCCAGTCGGAGTATGACGATGACATCTTGAAGCGCCTCCAAGACATGGAAGACCGCCTCGACCACTTCGGCGAAGGCGACCCTAGGCCGGCCCACGAATACAGGCCCGTCCGACCTTCGTTCTCCACCGCCATCTTGCAGGCGGAAATACCCCGGAACTTCTGCCTACCTCAATTCGAGACTTATGACGAGGAGGGCGATCCGACTGATCACATGGAGGGCTTTAAAACCCTCATGATGATTCACAACGCATCTGATCCCCACCTGTGCCGCGCCTTCCCCGCCACCCTCTGGGGTCCGGCTCGGGAATGGTTCTCCAAGCTCGCCCCCGGCTCCGTCTATTCTTTCGACCGAATGGAGGGCAACTTCCTTGCCCACTTTGTAACCAGCAGAAAGGCCGAGAGGACAAGTGCGTCCCTACTCAGCCTCCAGCAGAAGGAAGGGGAGTCGCTCTGGGTGTTCGTCCGAAGGTTCACCACTGAGGCGCGGTCGGTCTCCTCCCTCGACCCAGGGCCGCCTCGGTAGCATTCCAGCACAAGGTCCGTCATAGACAGCTGAAGGCCTCCTTAGTGAAGAGGCCCTCGATAGATTTCTCCGACCTCCTCAATCGGGTCGAAAAGTACATTCGAGCTGAGGAGGCCTTGAATCCAGAGGACTCGTAAGAAATCCCCGGGAAGGGAAAGCGCAAGGCCGACGAGGTCGAGCTAGCAAAGAAAGTTCCAAGGGATGGGGGCGCCACCAAAAGGGTTCCTCCGGTCCCTCGCTTTGAGAGATACACTCTGCTGATGCAGAACGTGTCAACCATTCTCTTAGCAATCGAAGACAGGGACCTCGTACAATTCCCCCCGGCCAAACAACAACAACAGTAAAAAGAGGGATCAACGGTTCTACTGCTGATTCCACCGGGACAATGGGCACGACACGGACCATTGCCGTGCCCTGAAGGACGAGATCGAAGCCCTCATCCACGAGGGTACCTCCGGGAGTTCAAACGGGAAGACGCTTGGGACCAGAGGGATACAAGGAACAGGAGGGCTTCCCCTCCTCCTCGAGCGCCCAGACAGCGCCCCAAGCTGGACCAGGAGCCTGAAGAGCCAGAGCGTCAGGCCATCTTACATTGTGTCCATGGTGGGCCAATGGGAGGGGAGTCCAACGCTTCCCGCAAGGCATTCGTCCGGGATGTCAACGCCGTCCAGGGCCCTTCTCCCCCCAGGTTTAGCAACTCCCTGTCTCCTTCTCGGGGGAAGACCTGGAAGGAGTTCGGCTCCGACACTGTGATACACTCGTTGTTAGCCTCAGCATGGTGAACTTCGAGGTCCGGCGCATCCTCGTTGACAACGGAAGTTCAGTGAACATCCTCTTCCTAGAAGCCTTCGAGAACTTGAAGCTCTCCCGAGATAAGCTAAAACCAGCCGGATACACTTTGCATGGATTCTCCAACGTCCCGGTACCAATAGAGGGGATCATCACTTTAGACGTAACAGCTGGTACGACCCCACATCGAAGGACCGAGTCAATGGACTTCATGGTTGTCAACGTCAAGGTAGCTTACAACGCCATACTCGGCCGTCCTGGGCTCTGCTCCCTTCAGCCTGTTCCCTCGGCCTACCACTAGAAGATGAAGTTTCCTACCAACACTGGTGTCGGAGTTGTCCGAGGAAACCAAGAAGCTACGCGGTCGTGCTACATGACGGCGATCGGGGGCGGGGTATTCCTCCTCGACGCCGTCGAGTTGCAGCCCGAGAGAACCCAGCCAGAACCAGAACCGACATACGAGCGGGAAGATGTCTTGTTCGAGACAGGTGACGCGTTAAGGTGTTTCCGAGTGAGCTGCTCCCTCGCTCCCGACCTCAAAGCCGTCCTGATCAGCTGCATTCGCCGCAATGTCGACCTCTTTGCCTGGAAGCCCTCTGACATGCCCGGTATCTCTGAGGATCTCATCATGCACAAACTCAGTGTGATCTTCGGTTCGAAGCTGGTAGTCCATAAGCGACTTAAGTTCGCCCCGGAGCAACAGCAGGCGGTAAACGCCGAAGTAGACTAACTCTTGTCTGCTCTTTTCATACAAGAGGTCAGCTACCCGGAGTGGCTGGCAAACGTCGTAATGGTCAAAAAGGCTAGCGGAAGCCGGAGGATCTGCATAGATTTTACTGACCTCAACAAGGCGTGCCCCAAAGATCCGTTCCCTCTCCCCAGCATCGACGCTCTGATCGATGCCACATCGGGTCACAAGCTCCTGTCCTTCATGGATGTCTTCTCTGGCTACAACCAAATCCGAATGTACCCTCCCGACATAGCCAAGACGTCCTTCGTCACGGACCAAGGGCTTTACTGCTACTGGGTTATGCCCTTCGGGCTGAAGAATGCCGGTGCAACTTATCAGAGGCTCGTTAACCGAGTCTTTAAGAACTAAATTGGGTGCAACATGAAGGTGTACGTTGACGACATGCTCGTCAAAAGCCAGCAAGGACCGAATCACGTCGCCGGCCTGGAAGAGGCCTTTGGGGTCCTTCGGACCCACAACATAAGGCTCAACCCGGCGAAGTGTGCATTCGGCGTCTCCTCGGGAAAGTTCCTCGGGTTCATCGTCAGCCAACGCGGCATCGAGACGAACCCCGAAAAAATCCAGGCCATAATAGACATGGCTCCTCCCAGGAACATCAAAGAAGTCCAGAGGCTCATGGGAAGACTGGCTGCAGTACCCCATATTTTTAAATATAATTTTAAAGATTTATAAATGAATTAAAATAATTTTCTGGAGATTTAATAAATATTTTTCGAAAGATTTATCTTTTCGCACGTGCAAAACACGTGCAAATATTTTTGGTGTAAATATCCAATTTTATATTTTTAATAAATTCTCTTACTTATAATAGAGTATGTTCTAAATTTTGGATTTTTTCTGAATAAAGAAACTATTTTTATAAATACCTCGAAAGGGAGGGGCTTTTATGTAAAAAGCCGTTTGGATCTCAAATATATAATGAAAATTCGTTTTTACTGATTTTTGGAATTTCCATGGTCATCATTGAAATTAAAATATATTTAAATTTTATTTAGAATTGATTTGGTAAAAATTTAAACAAATGTGGTGTTTTTGCAAATATGAAATTTATGTTGGATCGTGTGCAAATATTTTTCTGGAAAGTAAAAATCAGATATTTTAATTGGAAAATATAATATGTATTATTAGATATTATTTCTGAATTTTCTGGATTTTTACGAATATTTTATGATGTATTTGCAAATATTACAAAAAGAAGGACTTTTGTGCAAAATGGCCACCCTGAATACAAATCCGAATTTTCTTTATTTCTGGGCCGTGCTGGATTGCTGGACAACTCAGTAGTAAAAGTATTTGATTTGGTTTTAATTTATATAACTTATTTTAACTATTTTATAAAGAAAGGTTTATATATGTAAAGTAATAATTTGTCAAAGGATTATTTTGCAATATGTGTTTAAACCCTAATCCTTCAATTTCCGGCCTATTTAAAAGATGGAGTGTAGCTGTCTTTCGCTGCACAACACAAAAGTTTTATTGTTTTTATTTTTCTTGGAGATTGAAAGAGAAGATCTTGGATTTCGCGAAAGAAGGGTTTTGCTTATTCTCCATTAATTCGATTGGATCTCTTCATTTGAGGTGAGTGACTTGTTTATTTTCTTTTGATTTGTGTATGTTGTATGCGAATGATATGAATGTTTTGATTGATCTTGGATGCTGAATTTCATCTATTAGAAAGCATGCTAGGATTTGGTATGAATATGTATATTGGATGGATGATAAAAATTGGATCTTTTTGTGAACCCTAGTTATTGTGAATAGAATTGCATGTGGATGATTTTAGATTGCTGGAGAACCTAATATAAACTATGAGTATGCTATTTCTTTTAGATTATTGCTGATTTGATTGAGTATGATGGATGTTATGCATTAATTAATTAAAGATGAAATTTTTGGACTATTGGTGAGTTGGATGAATGCAACTTGGCCATGTAAATGATGAATTTTTTTATGGATCAACTATAGGGAATAGTTGAGTTTGAGTTTGAGGAATTTTGAGAATGAGTAATGGTTTAAAAGACCATGTTTTGAGAATTTGAGTTATAATGACTAAAATTGGGGATTGATACATTTCTGATTTAATTTGGGAATTTTCTTTTGAGATTTGGTATTGATGTGGTTTGGATCTGAATACGAAGCAATTTTAATGAGTAATCAATTTTTAAGAAACTCTATTTTGATTATATGCACAATTCATGTTTGATTGAAAGAAATTAACAAATCTCTATTTTTATAAACTCAAGTAGTTTTGGTTTAGTTTTATGGGTTATTATAAATCCTACAAGTCGTATTTGATCATACCAGAAATATGTTTTTGTAGAAATGTTTTCATAAGTAAAACTATGTATCGGTTGAAATGTGCACAACCAAAAGTATACAGTCTGTAGGTCGACAGTCGACTGGTATGACTTCTCAGTCGACCGACACGATCCAGCTGCTATGTTCTCTAGTTTTCTTGAAATTTCGTTCTGGATAGTCGACTGAGGACTTTTACAGTCGACTGGTTCCCCTTAGAATTATTTCTTATAGGATTATTGGATTTTTCTCTAGACAGTCGACCGATAGTTTTATAGTCGACTTATAACACTTAGATTATTTTCTTAAAAATTATGGAATTCTCTTTCTGAACAGTCGACTGGTGTCTTTTATAAATCGACCGTCAACACTTAGTATTATTTTCTTAAAGATGTTGGTTTTTTGCTCTGGACAGTCGACTGATGACCTTTTATAGTCGACTGATTCTGATGCTTTTCTTGAGTTTTCCAGATATTCTTTAAATGGTTGATTCTTTAAATGTTTTTGGATCTATAACTTACTATTCTAAATATTATTGTTTCTACAGAACATATGTTTTCAAGATATTTTATTGTTGGATTTGGATTCTGGAATTTTATAAAGACTTGAATTTTGTTGATTTGAGAGGTTTCTCCTTATGATCGTTTTGACGATGGATTTGTGAATTTTGGTCTTATTGAGATCTCTAGAAGTTGAGTGGGAGTCCTGTGAACCGGCAGTTGAGATTTGTTGAGTTAGACCTGGGGGGTCTTGATTTAGTTGTTGTTGAGTATTTAAGTCCGGCAGGATACACTAACTCTAGAGATGGAGATTTTGTGTTTTAATAATAATTAACTTAAGGACATGCACTAGTGGGGATGTGATGGAACTTGGGAAACGTAAGTATAGGCTCATAGTTTTGTTAGTCCAACGGATGCGTTTCAGGACTGTTTGTTGTTATGTCCCGAGAGGACATTTGTGTGTTCGCATGTCGAGGGTCTGCAGGCCTATTCACGGAGCATGCAGGGTGCATTCGCATATCGAGGGTCGGCAGGCCTATTCACGAAATGTACCGGGTGTATCTGCACGTCGATGGCCTTACAAGCCTATTCGTGGGGTACATGGGTTTGGGAGATGATTCTCCGGTTGTTTTTTTGAGCTATCTTACATGATGCTTGCGCATCGAGGGCTGTGGTGCCTATTCGCGGAGTACTCTGGATCTTGTTTCCCATCACCGTAGTAAGATTAGTTGCATAACGAGGGGTTATCCCTATAAAGTGGAGATCGTTAAGGACTTGCACCGGACCTATGTACTATGGAATGCATAGAATCCGACAAGTATGCATTAGAGAGTCAGCATACAGATTGTGTTTTCTTGACTTGGTTTTATGCTTGTGTTTTCCTGTTTTTCCTACACTTGACACTTAGTCTAGAATCACTTGATGTTTTCGTGTATTACTATTTACTATCCTACATTTCTTGGTGTTTTTCATGCTTACTTATTTGTTATTTCTCATTTCATTTACTTTTGCTGATAATATATGTTGTTGATGACTCAGTGTTTTATGATTTAATTATGTTGCTTTGTTTTTATGTCACTCACACCTTTATGGCTGATCCCTTTAGTTTTGGGGGTTAGGGATCATCTCTAGCCTCATGTTTTACAGGTTGTTGTTTCTTAGAGCTTAGGGTTTGGATGCTTGAGATAAAATTGATGTAATATAGCTTTTGTAGAAGAAGTGTTGTAAAAAGAAAGTTTGTAATTCAAGGTGTTTTGTATTCCGCTGTGTTTGTAAAGATTGTTGTAATAAAAGTTTGGAATAAAAATTATCTGTGTTTTTGGACTGTGTTTAATATTACATTGAAGTTGATGCTGGAAATTGTGCCACGTATTTTCTAAGATATTATATTAGAAATTCGGGGCGCTACACTGGCGGCCATCGGCCGTTTCCTCTCTAAATCCGGAGAGAAGTCCCTTCCGTTCTTTAAGGCACTGTGCAGAACCGGAGGGTTCGAATGGGGTACTCGGCAGCAAGAGGCGTTCGCCCAATTGAAGGAGTACCTCGCCAACTCTCCTCTCCTCAGCAAGCCCGAACCAGGTGAGCCACTCTGGCTCTATCTTTCGACTTCGGAGACCGTGCTCAGCGCCGTTCTCGTTCGAGAAGAAGAAGGAGTCCAAAAGCCTCTGTAGTATGTGAGCAAGGTCCTACTTGACGCCTAGACCAGATATTCCAGGATGGAGAAAATATCATACGCCCTGGTCATGGCCGCACGGAAGCTCCACCCATATTTTCAAGCACATTCCATCCAGGTACTAACGGACCAACCCCTGAAGGCCGTGCTCTATAAGCTCGAGAGCTCGGGATGACTAGTCAAATGGTCGATCGAGCTCAGTCAGTACGACATCGGCTATCAACCGAGGACAGCCATAAAAGGGGAGGCCCTCGCCGAGTTTATCACAGAATGCACCATCTCCGAGCAACCGACAAGCGAGGAAGCCAACCAGACGTGGAAAGTTTACGTCGACGGTTCCTCCTGCGAAGCGGAGAGTGGTGCGGGCATCATTCTGCAGGGTCCAGATGGCTTCCTCCTTCAATACTGCCTTCGCCTCAACTTTTCGGCCTCTAACAACGAGGCTGAGTACGAGGCCATGATCGCCGGGCTCACCCTGGCGCATCAGGCCGGCGCTACACAGATCAGGACCTTCAGTGACTCTCAGCTCGTAGTCAACCAGATTACCGGAGAGTACGAGGCCCGTGATGACGGGATGATCAAGTACCTGGCCGTGGTCCAACGGCTTTTGACGTCCTTCGACGAGTCAGCAGTCTTAAGGATCCCCACGAAGCAGAACACCCAGGCCGATGCCCTGTCAAAATTAGCTTCCTCATCCTTTGACGGCCTCGACCGCACCATCCTGATCGAAGTCCTGTTGAAGCCAAGTACAGACTTCCCTCAGGCTCTCTGCGTTGAAGACGGAGCTCCTCCCGACGATTGGACAACTCTTATCAAGAAATTTCTAATCAAGGGAGAGCTCCCCGAAGACCGGGCTGAAGCAAGGCGGGTCAAGGTCCGTTCAGAAAGGTTCGCCGTAATCAAGGCAACCCTCTTTAAAAGGTCCTACACAACCACGGATGGCAGACCCTACCTCCGCTGCCTGACCCCTGATGAGGCAAAGTACGCCCTCAAGAAGCTACACGAAGGGATCAGCAAATGCCATATGGGAAGCCGCTTGCTCGCGCGGAAGGCTTTGAATCACGGGTACCATTGGCCCACTATGTTGCAAGACGCCCTAGCCTTAGTGAGGAAGTGTAGTCCCTGTCAATGGTTCTCTCCCATGAAGAGGGCTCCACAAGCAAACCTTCGTTCCATGGCCAGTCCGACCCCCTTTGCAATGTGGGGGATGGATCTGGTAGGCCCATTTCCAAAGGCAACGGGCCAACAAAAGTTTCTCATAGTGGCGATCGACTACTTCACGAAGTGGATCGAGGCAGAGCCATTAGCAACGATCACCGAGCAACAGATCCAATAGTTTTTCTAGAAACACATCGTCTGTTGGTTCGGGATCCCACAGGTGCTCATCACGGACAATGGAACTCAGTTTGCAGGTAAGCATTTCCGAAAGTTCTGCGAAGATCTCGAAATCCAGCAGCACTTCTCCTCGGTATGCCATCCACAGTCAAACGGTCAGGCCGAGAACGCAAACCATCAAGTCCTCGACGGCCTCAAGAAACGACTTGATAACTCAGCCAAGGGGTTATGGGTCGATGAGCTGCCAAGTGTTCTCTGGACCAAAAAGAATCCCCACGGGGGAGTCACCATTCAATCTGACATACGGTGCGGAGGCCGTCATCCCACTGGATATCGGGATCCCTTCGCCCCGGATCATGGCTTTCGACGAAGCAAGCAACTCTGCACAGCTGCGAGCTGACCTGGACCTCATAGACGAGGTTAGGAAGAAGTCCGCCATCAGAAGGAGCATCTACAAACAAAGGATCGAAAAGTTCTACAACAAGAAGGTGCGTCCCACCGATATCAAACTCGGAGATCTCGTCCTTCGAAAGTTGGCTGTATCCAGTCCCGGCCAGAAAAGAAAATTGGCCCCAAACTGGGAGGGCCCTTACAAAGTATTTGAGGTTGTGCGTCCGGGAATGTACCTCCTAACCAACTCAGAAGGAAAGGTCGTCAAGAGGCCCTGGAATGCAGAGCACCTCATCAAGTTCCTAGGAGGAGAGGACTAGCCTCCATCCCATGAAAATTATGAAGAATGTAATCGGCATGCGGTGCCTCGTTTTATGTAAAGTTCAAATTTGTTGTAAATATGCCAGCTTTCTTAAAACAAGTTTGTGGCTTCGTATTGATTCCCATTTAAAAACATGCTTACGGCTCGGCACTCGGATAGCATCGCGAGCCAGAAAAGCTTTCCTAACAAGCTTACGGCTCGGCGCTCGGATAACATTGCGAGCCAGAAAAGCTTCTCTAACAAGCTTACGGCTCGGCGCTAGGATAGCATCGCGAGCCAGGAAAGCTTCCCTAACAAGCTTACGACTCAGCGCTCGGATAGCATCGCGAGCCAGAAATGCTTCCCTCACAAGCTTACGGCTCAGCGCTCGGATAGACCCGTACCGTCTTCCTGAGAATAAGTAAGGGGGCTCGTCGTCGACCTCAAGCGAGGCCGAAGCTTTCTTCAAAGCACCTCGATTGACACGCTCGGTGACGACCTTCAGCCACGGCCGTTACCGGCTCTCCTCGGTGTGGGGGCTCGGCATCTGCCCCTAGCACGGTTTGGGCTTCTTCAAGCCCATCAACCTGTGCACAAGACGGCAACTGCCAGCCACACCCGTACCATTTTCTTGAGAACAAGTATGGGGGCTCGTCGTCGACCTCGAGCAAGGCCGAGGCTTTCTTCAGAGCACCTCGACCGATACGCTCGGCGACAACCTTCAACCACGCCCATTACCGGCTTTCTCTCCGGTGTAGGGGCTCGGCATCTGCCCCTAGCACAGTTTGGGCTTCTTCAAGCCCATCAACCTGTGCGCAAGGCGGTAACTGCCAGCCACACCCGTACCGTCTTCTTGAGAACAAGTAAGGGGAGGCCGAGGCTTTCTTCAAAGCACCTCGACCGACACACTCGGCAACGATCTTCAGCCACGCCCATTACCGGCTTTCTCCCCGGTGTAGGGGCTCGGCATCTACCCCTAGCTCGATTTGGGCTTCTTCAAGCACATCAACCTGTGCGCAAGGCGGCAATCGCCAGCCACACCCTTACCGTCTTCCTGAGAACAAGTAAGGGGGCTCGTTGTCGACTTCGAGCAAGGCTGAGTCTTTTTTCAAAGCACCTCGACCGACACGCTCGGTGACGACCTTCAGCCACGCCCATTACCGGCTTTCTCTCCGGTGTGGGGCCTCGACATCTGACCCTGGCATAGGTTGGGGCTTCTTCAAACTGATCAACCCATGCGCACACCGGCAACCGCCAGTCACGCCCGTATCGTCTTCCTAAGAACAAGTGTGGGGGCTCGTCATCGACCCCGAGCGAGACCGAGGCTTTCTTCAAAGCACCTCGACCGACACGCTCGGCGACGACCTTCATCCACGCCTATTACCGGCTTTCTCTCCGGTGTGGGGGCTCGGCATCTGCCCCTGGCATAGGTTAGGACTTCTTCAAGCTGATCAACCCATGCACACGGTGGCAACCGCCAGCCACGCCCGTACCGTCTTCCTGAGAACAAGTGGGGAGGGGGGGGGGCTCGTCGTCGACCCCGAGCAAGGCGAGGCTTACTTCAAAGTACATCAACCATTACGCTCGGCGAGGACCTTCAGCCATAACTGCTTCAGCAAAATTTTCATTAAGGTTTAGAGCGTCCGCCTTCGGCAGACGCCCCGAGCCTCAGGTCGATTGGTTGACCCTCCTATCGCCCGCGAACAACTCGGGGTTTACAGCTTTCGCGAGCTAAAACCCCGAACTGTTCGAGGACGGCAGGGGAGCCACCGACCCTCGGCTCTCTCCTACCCTCCGAATCAATTGGTCGGCCCGCCACTCACCAACGAACAACCCGGAGTCTTACGGCCCTCAAGGCCAAAACCCCGAATTGTTCGAGAGTGATTGGTGAACCTCTAATTCGGAGCCCTCGGAGAAATTTTAATTTTGGGACGCCCACCTTCGGCAGGCACCCAAGTTGAGTGAGATCAGACACACTCACTTCTTGACAACCAGCAAGGAGGAGTGGGGGTTATATAGCCCCCTGAGACGCGCAGTTATTGCGTCTGGGAACCCCAAATGGCGAAAGACGAAACATCGCCATTAATGCTCATTGGGAGGCGAAATGCCACTGCGTATGCGCCCACTGCACCAGGTCACCTCGGCGGCGACCTCCTCCAGGCCGAGTTGGACAACAATTCTCCCCCAATGAGACTATCAAAGTGGGAAAATCGAATGTTCTTATTATTACTCATCGCTCGCCAGTAACGGCGGTACGAATACAATGAAAAGCTTACAACTCACTCACGCTTGGCTTAAAACTCGAATTCGGCGCTCCCTTCGGGTTTCCTCTCTCGCTCGGCCGGACAAACCAGGGAAGTCACCCCTGCCACCGAGCTTCCCGCATCATCAGGCTGGGCCCCCTCCAATAAAAAGGTCAGAGACCGCCCCGGTACCGAATTGCTTGCCTCCTCGACCAAACCCGCGCCCAGCACCTACTTCAGTCGGTGTATCTCCAACTCCTTCTCGACAACAGCCTCGTGAAGAGCAGACTCCAAAGCTGACCGCCCACTCGAGGCGTCCGAGATCGACCAGTCCGTCTCGACTACCCACCAATCCCGATCGGCTATGGCTTTCTTCAGACGAGCCACCTCCAGACCGAGCTCCCTAGACTTGTTCATGAAATAGTTCACGGCGGCTGCTCGATCCCGAGCCTGTTTTCGCTGACGAGCCAGAGATGCCTCCATGGCCTCCTTCCCCGCTCGGACCGGGGATTCCTCGGCGGAAACAGGGTCGGCACCCAAGACCTCGTGCCTCTACTAGAAAGACGAGAGAAGACAACCAATCACAAAGGAGACTAAAAATTGTGCAAGTTACGAAGCCTCGGCCAAAAAACTATATTTCATTACTTTCAAAATTTTGCTACAAAAACTGCGGTGGCCAGTCCACACAAAGCATGTACAAAAAAGGAAGAAAAACCTAATCTATGCTTGGGGGGAGGTGGCACCTCTTCGTCACCCATATCCTCGCCACCCGGAGTCGGCGGAAGGTCCGACTGCCGGATGTAGTGGTGGTGGTCGACGTTCTGGTCCGGATAGATCCTCCGAAAATGCTCCTTGGCAAGATTGTAGGCCTCATCCTGCGCTAAGATGAGAGCATCCACCGAGGCAATCTCCATCCACTCCAGGGCCTTCCTCCCCTTCTTCGCCTCATCCTCGATCTTCCGCTCAAGGCGCTCCACATACTTCTTGTGGTGGTCCATGAGCGAGGCCATCTGGGCCTCGTGGACGGCGGCCATGCTCTTTGCCTCATTCAGGTCGTCCGTCGCCTTATTCAGCTCGTGGAGATACTTCTTCGCGTTCCTCTTCTCAATGAGGATCTCCTTTTCCAAGCACTTCTAAAAGTACTACCTGTGAAGCATCGCCTGTTCGAGGAAGAAAAAATCAGAAAATTCTAGAACCCAAACCAAATACCAAGTCTCAAACACTTACCGAGATCGACACCTGAGACCAGCGCATGAAGGCCTGTTCAGACGTCTGCGTCACCAGCGCCATCCGATTACGTTCGGTGGCGACCTTCCTGACGAACTCGATGGCCACAGGACCCTCGAGCAAGGAGTCCCCCTGTATAATCAACCAATCGGGAGCGAAGGGCCACAGCCCTTGTTGCCCCACCATCTCCTCGGCGGAGGGCCGAGGTCGGAGAAGCCTCTGCCCCGGGGCCTCGACGGTCCTCTTGCTGCCAGAACTTGCCCCACATCCCAAGGTGCCCTCGGCGTATGGGGGTGGTGCTTCTTGGCCTTCTTCGCGGGAGAAAACCCCTCGGCCACCGGGGTTGGTCCCTTCCCGGACCCCGCACCCTGGGCGGCAAGCTTTTCCTACTCCGCCTCCTTCGCCTTCTCCGTCCTCCTCTTCCCGGTGGCCGCAATCAAGGCACACCTGTCATTGTCCTGCTGGGACGTCATCTTTGCAAAAATAAAAGAAGAAAGGGTAACGTTAACACGAAGGTAGAAAGATACAAAAATTCAGAACGAAAACATACTAGGGTCGGCTGGGCTCAGTCCGGACTGAGCCAGGTGCATCTCCATCACTCGAGGCCACGCTATGCTGTGCCCCCCAACAATTTTCTCAACCATCTTCCACTCTTTCCTTGACAAGTAACTCCGCTTCGGAGGTCTATGGTTCGGCTTGAAGAAGTTCCAGGAGGTCGGAATCCCCCAAGATGTCTCGCTCCGGACCACGAAATATTTTTCTTTCCATCCTTTGATGGAATCCAGATGGCTGTGCATCACCTTTTTATGCGGCCTAGGTGAGAAGTAAAATATCCCCTCCGCATCGCCGAGCGAGCTGATCCCTAAGATGGCTCGGAAGTAGGTTAACCTCGGCTTCACGCCCTTCTCCTGGCACTTCAAGATGAAACAAATCAGATGCTTCCAAGAGTTTGGGCCATACTGCATCGGGCTGAGCTTTGTCCAATTTAAAACCCTCTTGACGAAGGGGTGCAGCGGCAGCCTCAGTCCCGAGACGAAGGCGTCCTCGGGAAAGATGCAATAGCCCGGGGCAAGGGTTGTAGTGGGTCGAATGTCGGGGCTCGGAATAAAGACTTCAAACTCCCGAGAAATGAAGTAGGACGCCCTCAAAATGTGAAGGTAGTCCGCCTTCAAAACACACTGGATGTTGTCCATCCGAATCTTCACCCGGCTCTCCTCGCCCGGTACAGGAGGAAGAGGGTTGATATCTTTGACATCGTCGGGGTACATCCTGATCGACCCCGGATTTTTAAAGGAGACCGGGGGAAATTCGAACCTCGGTCCAGGAGCATACTTGTCCGGAGGAGGGGGACTATCCGGAAGGCTTAACTTCCTCTTCTTCCGACGAGGGCGAGCCTGCCTCTCGGGAGACGGCGTCGACAAAGGTGGTAGAGGCGGAAGGTCGTCCTCCACACCGACTGCCCTTCCTGCTGTGCCTTCGCCAGCACCTTCCTGAGCGGGCTCCCCTTCATCTTCACCTTCATCATCCTCAACAACTCCCTGTCCCTCGACATCCTCCTCCTGATCGTCATCCTCGGCATCCTCCTCCTCATCCTCGACACCTTGATCCTCATCCTCCTCATCATCCTCGGCATCCTGATCCTTTTGATCCTCATCCACCTCATCATCCTCGACATACCGACCTTCCTCTTCCTTCTCTTCGCCCTCATCCACGGGCTCCTTCCCCGGCCTTCGGGATCTCAGCGGCGACACGACAAAAACCACATCACCGTCGCCATCTGATCCAAGGTCGGTCAGAACCTCCTCCTTAACCTTATATTTGCTCAGGGACGAGGACGTATCTGATTCGGCTTCCTTCGCAGAGCGGCCTGATGAGCTGGACTCGGATCCGAACTGAGAGCGCGACATTACTGAACAGAAATACTAACCTGAAATGTGTACCGTGCAATCACCGGAAAAAGTTGCCGACGGCAAGTAAGATCCTGTTCTTATAAAATTTGAAAGCGAGAGTAAAGAAATGAAGAAAAGAAAAGTGGGGAGGGGGGGGGGGGAGAGATTTATAGCGGAGAAAGCGACTCCTCGATTTTCGCAATCAGATCTGGCCATTGGATCTTAATCATCAAGATCTACAGTCGCTTCGATTCTTGTGCACATGACATCAACACTTGGCACTAAATTAACCTAATGCCCCCTGGCCTTATTCCAACAAACTTTATTTCGACAAGTCAGAAAGCTCGATGCTCAGGTGGTATCACGAGCCCCAATATCTTCTCCTATTTTCATAGGACACTCGGAGCTCGAATGGCACCGCGAGCCCCAAAATCTTTCCCTATCTCAAGGGAGGCTCGAGGCTCGGAGCTCGAATGGCACCGCGAGCCCCAATATCTTCTCCTATTTTCATAGGACGCTCGGAGCTCGGATGGCACCGTGAGCCCCAATATCTTCTCCTATTTTCATAGGATGCTCGGAGCTCGGATGACACCGCGAGCCCCAATATCTTCTCCTATTTTCATAGGATGCTCAGAGCTCGGATGGCACAGCGAGCCCCAAAATCTCCCCTTATCTCAAGGGAGGCTCAGAGCTCGGATGGCACCGCGAGCCTCAATATCTTCTCCTATTTTCATAGACGCTCGGAGCTCGGATGGCACCGCGAGCCCCAATATCTTCTCCTATTTTCATAGGATGCTCGGAGCTCGGATGGCACCGCGAGCCCCAAAGTCTTCCCCTATTTTTATAGGACGCTCGGAGCTCAGATGGCACCGCAAGCCCCAATATCTCCCTTATTTTCATAGGATGCTCGGAGCTCGAATGACACCGCGAGCCCCAAATTCTTCCCCTATTTTCATAGGACGCTCGGAGCTCGGATGGCACCGCCAGGCCCAAAATCTTCCCCTATCTCACGGGAGGCTCGGAGCTCGGATGGCACTGCGAGCCCCGGAGGCTCGGAACTCGGATCGCACCGCGAGCCCCAAGACCCCCTCTATCCAACCAACGAGGGGTTCGTCTACCGACCCCCATGCTCGGTAAGAAGACCCCTACTAGACAGACTTCAGCATCCCCTTGCTCTTCCAACTAGCAAGTGGATCGTCCGCCGACCCTCAACACTCGCCTATCGACCCTCGACGCTCGACGAGTCGAGCTCCAACTCAACAGACCTTGGTCTCTCCTTGCTCTTCCAACTAGCAAGGGAATCGCCTGCGACCCACGAAGCTCGACTCCCGATCCTAAACACTCACCTCGATGCTCGGTGAGCCGAGTTCCAACTCAACAGGCATTGGCAACCCCTTGTTCTTCCAACTAGCGAGGGGATCGTCTGCCAACCCTCTAAGCTCGTCCACCGACCCTCAACACTCGCCTACCGACCCTCGATGCTCGGCGATTCGAGCTCCAACTCAACAGACCTTGGCCTCTCCTTGCTCTTCCAACTAGCAAGGGGATCGCCTGCCGACCCACGAAGCTCGACTCCCGATCCTAAACACTCTCCTCGACGCTCGGTGAGCCGGGTTCCAACTCAACAGGCGTTGGCATCCCCTTGCTCTTCCAACTAGCGAGGGGATCGTCTACCGACCCTCTAAGCTCGTCCACCGACCCTTAACACTCGCCTACCGACCCTCGACGCTCGGCGAGTCGAGTTCCAACTCAACAGACCTTGGCCTCCCCTCGCTCTTCCAACTAGCGAGGGGATCGTCTGCTGACCCTCGAAGCTCGACTCCCGACCCTCAACGCCCGTCTGCCGACCCTAGGGGCTCGGCAAGCATTGCTCCGACTAATCCTGCACCCAGAACTCCACATGACTCCAATAGCGGATCCCTTCATCCTACCCCCTACCTCTTCTGGACAGAACAGATCCTATTCCTCGCTGCACACACCACCCCGCTCTTCCTACAGAGGCAAAAACCATTCCTACACGGCTGGATCACCCCGCCCTCCAGGAGTAGGGGGCTTTTGATATGGGTCAGATGACGTGGCCCCTCCTGGGCCACAGGATCCCCTCATGAAGCGTGCACCGCCAGATCATCCGAGTCCGCCACGTCGGCGTCAAAACCGCCCAGGCCTCTGCCACGTCAGCCTGGAAACCGCCCAGGCCTACGCCACGTCAGTCTTATCCACTTGGGCTTTTGCCACGTCAGGCCCATGGGCAACCGGGTCCAGACCCGGCCCCAAACGGGTCCAGATCCGGTTGGCTTCTCCTATAAATATCAGACCCCCTACCCTTTATCCAGGTAATGAATCTTTCCCACTCAAAACCCTAATTACTGTTACTCTCTCTCAGTAGCTGACTAGATTGTCAGAGGGTTTGCCACCGGGACAAATCCCGGTGTTCCTAGACCGTCTGCAGGTACACAAGACCTCGAATCCGAGCCCCCTGATCCGAACCGAGCACACCGCCTCCACCTCACTCCCGCCTACATCCTTACCGTTCGCCCGGCTGAGGGTCGGCCGCACCGGAGCTTCCTCCACCAATACAAATCGAGTAAGAACTCACACCTGGTGCATCCACACGCCTCTCAAAAACAAACCACATCAGCACTAATCATTAGAGTGATGAATTTCTTTCCGAAGTTCAAGGTCAGTATACCTTTGCTTCTCTGATCTGTTTCAGTGATGACTCGAGCTGATTCTCAAGTTGCTGGAGTTCCTTTGAGTTGAGTTGTCCTCACCCAGAAGTTTGTTAGGATTGTGTCTTGAATAATCGTTGTTCAGATTAGAAGAAGGTAAGATGAAGTACGGAGGTCGAAGCGTCGAAGAGAGTAGAAGAAAACAACAGCAACAAGGTGCAGGCTATGTTGCGGTCGACTGTCCTATGTTGCGGTCAACCGCACCCCCCCGACCGCAGTTGCACTGGGTTTGGCCAAGAGGTGGACGGTCGACCGGTCTTGTTGGATGGTCGACCGCCCGCGACGCTGTATTTATTTTTGAGCTTCGATTTGTTAGGTCCTTTCAACCCAATCTTCAACTCCAAGTTAGATCGTACGGCTCCTATTCAGTTACTTCTTTTTCAGGTTATATCGAACGACTGAGAATGAAGATTAGACCTAGGTTTCTCTCTATTCTTCTATATATATTGTAAACTCTTCCTTTATGAGAGAAGAGTACTTCATAGATTATTTTCTCCATTGCAAAGAGAGGCTCGAGAGAAAGATAGTTCTTGGTGAGCGAGTTTAATTCCTTGTATTGAGTGAATCAATAACTTCTTGTAATCTCTTCTAGTTGAATATTAGATCTCTCTATATTTTCCTCCGGATTAAGCAAAAGCTAATCGGGATAAGTTATCGGTGTGTTTGTGTTAGATTGGTGGATCTACTTGCTTGCTCAATTGATTTGTCTCATCTACTTCGACTTCCTCATTGCTCTATTTAGTTCCGCTGCGACAACGGGCGTTGGTTGACACCCCAATTCCAATAACTAGTACCAGAGCTTCAGGTTGCCGAGTCCATTGGTTAAAATGACAGGCCACAGTATTTTGAAGATCAAGCAGTTCGATAGAAAGATCAATTTCAATCTTAGGAAGACTGACATGTATGATGCCCATGTTCAAGAACATGTGCAGTTAGCCGTTAAGAAGAAAGAAAAACTAACTAATATGAAGGATGACGGTTGGAAAGATATTCGTGAAAGAGCCATAAGTCTGATCCGACTATCCTTGGTGGACGAGGTCAAGACCAGATTTCTTGAAGAAACTGATGCGGCGAGTTTGTGGGAAAAACTCATAGCTGACTACTCTGGTTCGTTGTTATTAGATCGGATGCATTGGAAGAAGAAGTTATTTCGTTTATCTATTAAGGAAGGTACCGATCTCCAAGACAATATTACAGAGTTCAATAAGATATTATCTGAACTTAAGGCGATCAACACAGATGTGTGTGAGGAAGATAAAGCTTTCAACCTGATATATTCATTACCGGATTCGTACGAGCCTTTGATCACTACCATGCTACACGGTAGATCTGCCAAGGAGAGTATTTCGGTAGATGGTGTAATCAAAGCATTGAAGGAAAATTAACTTAGGAAGGAGACTTAGAAATCACCGTCTATTCCCACAAGTTGTCTAGCAGTGGATGGTCCTTCAAGGGAAAGATAAAGTGCTTTGCAAAAGGATTCGATATGTTGCCGATATTGCAAGAGGCCAGGGCATATCAACAAAAGACTGTTGGAAAGTGAAGAATCAGGAAAGCGCAAAAATGGGAATTCAACCGCTAATGTGGTTAGTGCATTTTATTTAGGTGATTCATGTCTTCTTGTTTTAAATTCTTTAGAAGTGGATTCTAGTTGGTTTTTTGACTCATGGAGTTCTTCTCATATTTGCAAATGCCTTTTAATATTTTAATGAAATCTTCAAGAAATCTCTTGCAAATATGAGAGGTGAAGTGTTCTTGGTGAGTGAGTTTAATTTCCAATATGAGAGGAGAATAGTTCATTAATATTTTCTTCATTGCAAAGAGAAACTTGAGAGAAAGAGAGAGAGAGAGAGATAGTTGTTGGTAAATGAGTTTAATTTCTTGTATTGGGTGAATCATTAACTCCTTATAATCTCTTTTAGTTGAATATTATATCTCCCTATATTTTCCTCTGGATTAAGTGAAATCTAACCGGATAAATCATCATTGTCTTTGTGTTGGATTGATGGATCTATTTGCTTGAATTTTTATCGACTTATCTCATCTACTTCGACATCCTTATTGCTCTATTTAATTTTGCTGCACCATCGGTGTGTTTGTAGACACCCCATCCCAACATTTCTCTCTTGGCTTTGTTTCAGAAGATGATAAGGAAGATGACTAATAAGAGAGTCACACGGCTCTTAGAAAGTGGAGAGGTCTTTTCATTGCTTACTTTCAAGTGATTAATTTTGTGCACCTATGCATGATTGAACACTAGGTCACATAACTAGTGGAAGTGGGTCATGGACATAAATTTTAGGAATGAGGTGAAGGTGATCCAGCTCAAGGATCTGTGGAAGATATTTAGCAGTCTAATGGTGATTAAGCAGTGAGAGGGATGATTGGAAGGGAAGATGGAAATTAAAGAAGAAGAGGAAATGTATCACGGTGTATCATCTTGTCAGCAATTATAAGTCTTTTGAGGGGGTTCCTTGTAAATAAACCCAACGATTCGCCAACTGGCTAGAATCGGTTGGTTGTTAGAAAGTGGGACCCAGCTTATAACTGATTTAACAGCTTGTCCAACCCCGTGCTTCACCCGTGTTGTACCCAGTTCATTTGTATAAATAGCCAAGCTGTAAACTCTGTTGGGATGTGAATAAAAACGCTTTTGTTTTCTGTTCATCTTCTTCCCCATTCCATCTTCCATTGCTGCAGGCTCTGCTGCTTGGATGGCGAGGAAGAGAGCCCCGGCCGTAGTCGCCGCCGTTGGTGAACGGCATGGAACAATGGTATCAGAGCTTGAATTTGGGCTAGCGGACAACATGGAGCCAGAATTTGAACAAGAACCAAATCAAGAAGCTGAGAAAGTTGTTGAAGAAGGGTCTGGATCTCGATCTAGACCTAGGGCAAGGAATGCAAATGCAAGAGATTCGATCGAACATGAGGATGAGTTCCATAAGCACCACAACTTTGAAGAAAGATTTGACCGATTGGAGTTGGCATTGGATCGTCTTCTTCACAAGTCAAGAAACCGGTATTACCAGCAACAAGAAAGGGATTCCTCAAGCTCAGACGGAAGTGTAAGCAATTCAGATGAAGAATTTCGTCGTGTAAGGAGGGAGCCTGGAAGGCATCGTCGCTCAAGCTCCAGGAGTTCTCGGTATGCCAATCCACATATTCATGATCAAGATGATAGAAATACTAGAGAAAGAACTCGGAGATGCAGGGAAAGACCAAGATTAAGCTTAAGAACTGGTTACCAGCATCAAGAACCTGCAAGAAACTATGATAGACGACAGGAGAGCAATGAACGTCGTCATGAGGGTAATACCTTCTTCCCTAAACATCCCAAAATTGTTTTGCCTAGTTTTGATGGTACAGGAGATGTAACGAATTGGATATACCATATGGAACATCATTTCTATACTCAGAGGATTGATGTTCTTGATCAATTACCCTTTAGCCTATACTATTTGAGAGGAGAGGCATTGTTATGGTGGTGGTGGTTTGAGCAACAAGAGGAGCAAATTATTGATTGGGAAATAATCAAGAAGGAGCTGATGTTGCAGTTTGGGCCTGTGGAGCTCGATGATCCTGAGGCTTCTTTATATAAACTCCAACAAGTAGGGACTGTGGCAGAGTACCATAGGGAGTTCTTGAAGTTCAGTCAGCTTGCAAAACCTCTAGCTAAATCTTCCTTGATCAGCTGTTACATTTCAGGGTTAAAGAGTGATTTGCGTAAAGAAGTCAAACTCAAGAAACCCCAAAGTGTACTTGCGGCATATAGGGAAGCCATAGCTAGAGAAGAGATCATTAATGATCAGAGGAAGGGATGGAAAGCTCATTCTTTTGTTAAGAACAACTCAATACCCAATAGTTATAAGACTATCAATTCTACAGCTACTTCCAATCTTGCAGCTAGTGTAAGTTCCCCAAGCAATAGATCTTCAGCAGGTAGTAATTGGGCTGCAACACCTAATAACCCTGCAGCTAAAGACCAGCATTTAATTCAGTACATGAAAGAAAGAAGAGAAAAAGGCTTATGTTTTCACTGTGATGAAAAATTTGTAAGGGGCCATAAGTGTTCGGGTAAAACCTTTATGCAAATGGTAGGCACTTGTGAAAGTGGGGTGTTCATGCAAATTATGGGAACTTTGAATGAGGAAGTAGATGAGTTTGATGATAGTTCTGGGGGGTGAAGAACAAGTGAAGGCCAGAGTTAATGTGGACACCAAGTCAATTAAACCTACACTAAATCCTGTGGAACCAGGAGTGATTTCTTTGCATGCTCTCACAGGTAGTAATCGACCTATAACCTTTAGAATCTTGGGAACTATATCTTCTCACCCTGTTTGTGCATTGTTGGATACTGGCGCTACACATAATTTCATTAATAAACAACTTGCACATAAGCTGCAGCTATCTATCAACCAGCAGGCTCAGCTTGAAGTGACTATACCTGGGGGTCAGCAACTGCAGTGTTGGGGCCTTTGTGAAGAAGTCAAGTTTGTGTGTCAAGGTATTCCTATAATTGCAGATTGCTATGTGGTAACTTTGGATACCTGCCAGTTAGTGTTGGGATCCCAATGGATTGAAACATTGGGGGATGTCGTATGGAACTTGAAGGAAAAATGACTAAGGTTTCGATTAGATAATCAAGAAAGAACCCTACTAGGAATTACTCCTCCAGATTTAGAGTTGTCTACACCCAAGAATATTTCAAAAGCTTTGTTGCAAGCTAAACAGGGATGGTTTTTGCAGATGGTGGGTACTCCAAAAACACCAGGTGATAACAAGAACAAGGCAGTAATTTCTCCTCCTCTTCAACAGGTTTTGGATCAGTTCTCTGAGGTGTTCAAAGAGAATATGGGTCTACCTCCTCATCGTGGCTGTGACCACAATATTACCCTTCTTCCAGTAAGTAAACCCATCAATTTATGACCCTATAGACACCCTTGGCATCAGAAGAATGAGATTGAGAAATTGATCAAGGAAATGTTAGAATCAGGGGTTATACAACCAAGCCATAGTCCTTATTCTTCACCCATTGTCATGGTAAAAAAGCCAGATGGAAGTTGGCGTATGTGCGTCGACTATAGAGCTTTGAATGAGGTGACAGTGAAGGATAAGTTTCCAATACCTATAATTGATGAATTGTTGGATGAGCTCCATGGGGCGACTATATTTAGCAAGCTAGATCTACGTAGTGGATACCACCAAATTCGTATGTGTGTTGAAGATGTGCCCAAAACAGCTTTCCGTACTCATGAAGGACACTATGAATTCCTTGTTATGCCATTTGGTTTAACTAATGCGTCGTCGACCTTTCAATCACTTATGAATTCCATTTTTAAGACTCAGCTGAGGAAGTATGTGTTGGTTTTCTTTGATGATATATTAATATACAGCCGTGATCTAGCATCGCATACTCAACACTTGTCAGCAGTACTACAGATCTTGGTGGACAATCAGCTATATGCTAAGCTTAGCAAATGCTCCTTTGGAGTAAGTGAAGTGCAGTACTTAGGACATGTGGTATCTTCTCAGGGTGTTGCAGTCGATCAAGAAAAGGTAAGAGCTATTCAAGAATGGCCAGTGCCAAAGTCATTAAAAGCTCTAAGGGGGTTCCTTGGACTCACTGGGTATTACCGCAAGTTTATAGCTAATTATAGCTCAATTGCTTGGCCTCTGGTGAAATTGACTAAAAGGGGGGCTTTCCATTGGCAAGAAGAAGCTCATGATGCTTTTATACGACTGAAGGAGAAGTTGTCTACTCCGCCAGTCCTTCAATTACCCAATTTTGCTATTCCTTTTGAACTGGAGTGTGATGCATCTGGGACTGGGTTGGGAGCTGTTCTTCTTCAACAAAAGCATCCCATCGCTTATATGAGTCAGGAGCTAAAGGGTAAGAGCAAACTTCTCTCAACATACGAAAAAGAAATGCTAACTATTCTTTTAGCAGTGAAGAAATGGCGGCAATATTTGTTGGGAAGGAAGTTCGTTATAAGAACTGATCATAAGCCATTAAAACATCTCCTTGAACAAAGACTTTATACTGAAGCCCAGCATGTGTGGTTACTGAAGTTGCATGGATATCACTTTACAGTGGAATATAAAAAAGGTAGGGAAAATATCCCTGCAGATTGCCGTTCGAGACAATTTGAAGAAGCAGGAGAAGCAACTTTGGCTTCTATTGCAGTAGTCCAACCAACTTGGTCAGCTTTAGTTAAGCAATTGGTCCTTAATGATCCCTATTATGAGGAAGTTAAGAGGAAGTTAGTTGCGGGGGAAGATGATAGACTCACCTTGGTTGAAGGGGTGTATTACTTCAAAAGTTGTATTCAGTTAAGTCCTACATTGACTGCAAGGCAGCTATTTTTAGAGGAAGTACATTGTACTCCCCTAGGGGGACATTTGGGCATAGATAAGACCTGGTTACAGTTGAAAAGGTTGGTTTTTTGGCAAGGAATGAAAAAGGATCTCAGAGCTTTCATCCGTTCCTGTGAAGTGTGCCAAAGAAACAAGTACATGAGCACCTCTCCTGCGGGATTACTTCAGCCCCTCCCTATACCAGAACACATTTGGGATGATTTGAGTATGGATTTTATTGAGGGATTACCTCGAAGTGCTGGGTATACTACCATTTTGGTTGTGGTTGATAGGCTGTCCAAATTTTGCCATTTTATACCCCTTCGACATCCTTATACAGCTAAAGCGGTGGCTGCAGCTCTCTTCCATCATGTCATCAAGTTGTATGGTTTACCTAAGAGTATTGTAAGTGATAGAGATTCGATTTTCACCTCAAATTTTTGGAAAGAACTTATGGCATTACAAGGGACTAAGCTTTGTATGAGTACGGTATTCCACCCTCAGTCCGATGGACAAACAGAGGTTGTTAATAGAGTTTTGGAAACATATTTGAGGTGTTTTATAGCTTATAAGCCACAGGCCTGGTCGGAGTGGTTGGACTGGGCTGCCTATTGCTATAACTCTCATGTTCACAGTTCAACATTGATTTTCCCTTATCAGGTTGTATATGGTCGACCTCCTCCCACCTTACTATCATATATACCCAAGACTGCAAGGGTCCAAGCTGTAGAGGATACTCTGCTATCAAGAGATGAAGTCCTCATTCTGTTAAAAGACAATTTGACACAAGCTCAGAACCGAATGAAGCTGCAGGCAGATTTGCATCGCACTGACAGGGAATTTGAAGTTGGTAGTTGGGTTTATTTGAGAATTCAACCATACAAACAGTCTTCAATCAGTGGACATCGGATACATAAGCTTTCCCCGTTGTATTATGGTCCATATGAAGTCGTATCCAGGGTGGGTGCAGTGGCCTATCGCCTCAATTTGCCTGTAGATGCTCGTATTCATAACGTCTTTCACATTTCTCAGTTGAAACCTCATGTTGGCTGCAACAGCAACATTGTATCATCTCCTACTTCATTACCAGCTTATTTTGTGGAGGAGTCACCTACACCTGAGCATGTGTTGGCTAGGCGCATGGTTCCTAGAAGAGGAATAGCGGTATCTGAAGTTCTTATCCAGTGGAAGAACACGGCAGCTTTGGAGGCAACGTGGGAACGCTATTGGGACATTTACTGGCGATTCCTAGAATTTCGCAATGTCTTGGAATCGCCTTTTCAAGGGGGGTGTATTGATCCAGCTCAAGGATCTGTGAAAGATATTCAGCAGTCTAATGGTGATTAAGCAGTGAGAGGGATGATTGGAAGGGAAGATGGAAATTAAAGAAGAAGAGGAAATGTATCAGGGTGTATCAGCTTGTCAGCAATTATAAGTCTTTTGAGGGGGTTCCTTGTAAATAAACCCAACGATTTGCCAGCTGGCTAGAATCGGTTGGTTGTTAGAAAGTGGGACCCAGCTTATAACTGATTTAACAGCTTGTCCAACCCCGTGCTTCACCCGTGTTGTACCCAGTTTAGTTGTATAAATAGCCAAGCTGTAAACTCTCTTGGGATGTGAATAAAAACGCTTTTGTTTTCTGTTCATCTTCTTCCCTTTTCCATCTTCCATTGCTGCAGGCTCTGCTGCTTGGATGGCGAGGAAGAGAGCCCCGGCCGTAGTCGCCGCCGTTGGTGAACGGCCTGAACAGAAGGTGTGGGAGATCAAAATCTTTTGGTTTTGAAAATCAAAGCAATAACTGTACCGTCTCTCAAAAGTACTACATAAGGAATATGAAAAAAAGATTGAATTCGCTAGTCATTTGTGTTTCTTTTGCTCTTTGCAACTGCTTACGCTGAATGATCTATGATCCATCGATTTTGCAGACTTTTTGTTTGCTTCATCAAAATATGGGTCAATGTTTAGATCATGAATTTAAGGTAAATTAGACATTTTGTATTGAAAATGCTTATTTCACTATTAATCTGAGAAGAAAAGAGGCTAATCTGCACATATCGGCCACACCCACTCCAAACATCTTATTTTATCACCTTTAATACATTCACAAATGGCATTTGGAAAAACAAAAGTAAAGAACTCATAGAACCTCAAATATAGAATTTCATAAGAATTTATTATAAGAATTTACGAGTTTTTTTAATACCATTTTCTCCAAAAGCCAATTACCAAACGACACCCAAATCAAATGCCCTCGATGCATTTTGCAAATGGTAATTAGAGAAAAAAGTGAACAGCTCATAGAACATCATATATAGAATTGCATAAAAATTAGTCGGGAAACATTATGTGTTCGCACCTTTATCTCGAAAAGCTGACTTGCCAAACGCACCCTAATAATGCCTCTCCATATGCCACTTCCTTTCACTTCAAAATGGCCGACTGTCGACTGACCTCCAATACAATTAACTACATATTGCATGCATGCAGGTTTGGAAATCCACCCAGGTCTCATAACTCTTACACTGATTCCTTCCTCTTTCTTATATAGTCTATAGACAAATCACTCTTAACTCTAATAATAATATTAAGAAGCAGCAGCAGCGGCAGCATAATAATGGGCAGTTGTGAAAGCAAAGAAGGGTCAGGCTCAACCCAAAGGGAAGAAACTAAATCGGAATATTCCGATGCGACGCTATTACCGTAGCTGTGTTAGTGATTTCTGCTGAAAATCTCTCTTTAGGATCTTGTTGAGTTATTCGATGCAATCAACAAAAACCACCAAGCACATAGGAGATCATACCAAACACACCAAAGCACACACAAATTTGTCCCGATTGGGGCTTTCGCCTTAATCCGGGGGAGAAGAAACCCAAGATGTTATTCAACTAGAGAAGAAACAAGAATATTACAATTCTCACCACGACCCTCTCTCAAGCCTCACCAGCAAGTACTAGTTGTTTACAATTAGAGAATCACTCAATCTCTTCTTCAATGAAGTACTCTCTCTCTTGGCTCTCAATGGAGGTCAATAACAACAATATATAGAAATCTAGAGAAAACCTAGTTTGATATCTTGATACAATAGCCGTTAGATGTTACTGAAGAGATAACTCTACGATAAGAGCCGTACGATCTGACTTGAAGAGCAAGTTGGGCTTCTCACGAATCACCAAGATCCGACCCAAATTATCCATCAGCACCGCTCGCAGTCGACCGCACCACAAGGTCGGTCGACCGTCCCCCGCTCGGGAACTTCTGCAGAGTTGGGCGGTCGACCGCACCCCAAGTACGGCCGACCGCAACTCCATCTGCTGCTACAGTTGCTGACTGTTTTCCTTGCTTCCACTCCGTCTCCGATCGTCTCGATTCCTCTATCGTCTCATCGTCTTTTTATCCAATATAGTATGCAAGACATAAACCCAACAAGCTGTAGGTGTTGATGCTGTAATTTGGAGGCCGGGTTGTCTCAATTTGCTCGGAATGAGAACAAGCAGCGCAGGATAATGAGGGCTCCAGGGAGACATGGAGTGTTTATTGAAATAGATGTGTTCGAGAGCGATCCCCAGTGCTATTTCCGTCGTCTTCCTTCGTGACTAATTTATTGATTGCTGTGACAGTTAAGGTGTGTTGGATATTTTCATCTCCAATTCTCAGTTCTTGTAATGTTTGCTTGTATTGATGACCTCTTAGTGGCTTTGTCTTGGTTTATCTACATGTATGTCTCGCATGTTAATACTGGTGATTCTCTAAGTTTCTAGTGAAAGTTTGTCTGTTCTTAATTTGGTTTTCGTCGAGATGGTAGATTTCCCAAAAGCCTGTTACAATCCAAAAACAAAGGCTGAAGTTGTTGCTATTATGATCTCAAATCTGAAGTAAAATAGATCACTATGAAGACCAGTCTTTCTGTGCTCCTGTTTTGTTATTTCGCAACAATCAAACAAAATTGATGATTTTCCATCTGAGTCTCAGAACTCAAAATCAGCAACTTTCAACATGAGCAGGTTGTCATTCCACACATCCATACAAACACAGGTTGCACAACAACCATAGATGTTCCAATACGACATAGAGCCAACCAAAGGCAACAGCACTAGATCAGTACGCATAACAGCATTACTAGATCACCACTCAAAACTCTAATTAACATCAAAATGACAAAAAGATATGATATATGATCAGTAAAGGAGATCTTTTTTTGCAAGAAGATTGAAGAGGTAACCCCTGGGATCAGCCTCAAAACTATTCCTAAGTTTGAGAACCCCCCCCCCCCCCCCCCCCCCCCCCCCCCCCACAAGGTGCTTTATCATCCTCCTAGCCCCACCACTCCTTCTGCAGCAGCAACCACAGCAGCACCAGTAGAATAGGCAGCAAAACATGGGACCACTTGTGCAGGGTCTCATCTCTGGTCTCAGGTGGCAATACCTGGTTGAACCTGTTAGCCAATAAGGCCAAGAGGGTTGCGAGTAAGTGGAGCAAGTAGTGAAGTTGTTTCAGAAAGTAGTCACATATGTTAGGGTGTATGTCTTCCATACTAAGTTCGATGTGAAAAAAATAGAGCAAGGCAATAAGAGGTCCGAAGAGAATAATAGAAGAAACAGAAGTAGCAATTTGTTGGGTCGCAGCAGCAACAGTTTGGGTCGGATTCTTGGGAATGTAATTGAGCCTAAGTTCTTCTCCAAGTTAGATCGTACGGCTCATATTGTGTGGCTCTCTTCATTGTTTATCAGATAGTGAAGGATCAAAACTACAACCTAGAGTTTTTTAGATTTCTATAAATAATTGTAATGACCTCCATGAGAGGTATGTACTTCGTATGGGAGTTTTCCATATAAACAGAGAATATCTTTTAGTGAAGCTTGCAAAATAGATAAGTTCTTGGTAAGAGTACATAACTCTTGTATCCTTCTAGTTGAATAATATATCGGTTATTTCTCTTCTGGATTAGGATCACCGAACCACGACAAAATTGTGTGCTTGTGTGTTTGGTTTGGTCTACGTTGCATGGTTGTTCGTTGTGATCGGTTGTCGCATCATGCAATATCCTTACATTATTATTATTATTATTATTATTTTATTTTTTTGTCTCGATGTTCGCTTCAAAGTGGTCTAAGAGCAAATGTTGTGTAAGTTCCTTGATGAAAATGGCAAATCATGGTTTTCCGAAAATCAAACAGTTTGATGGTAAGAACAACTTTCATATCTAAACGGTGGACATGTAAAACATACTGGTTCAACATAGCTTGCATCTGTTGGGTTTATGCCTTGCATACTATGTTGGATAAGAAGACGATGAGACGATGGAGGAATCGAGACGATTGAAAATGGAGTGGAGGCGAGAAACAGTCAGTTGAAGCAACAACAGAAGTTGCGGTCGACTGCAACTCATGTGCGGTCGACCGACCCCTGCGCGAAGTCTTCCAGAGAAGAGGACAGTCGATCGGTTTGTTGGTGCGGTCGACCGTTAGCGGCACTGATGGGTTTTGGGCTTGAGTCTGGCAGATTCGTGAAAAGCCCAACTTGCTCTTCAAGTTAGATCGTATGGCTCCTATCGTAGGGTTATCTCTTATGTACTATTCAAAGGCTATTATATCAAGATATCAAACTAGGTTTTCTCTAGATCTCCATATATTGTTATTATTGGCCTCCATTGAGAGCCAAGAGAGAGAGAGAGTACTTCATTAAAGAAGAGATATAGTGATTCTCTAATTGTAAACAACTAGTACTTGCTGGTGAGGCTTAAAAGGAGTTTTAGGTGAGAAATCCCTAACAATTGGTATCAGAACTTCGGGTTCAAGGGTTTGTTCGAGTTCCTTAGAAAAGATGGCAGATCAGATCACAAAGATCAAGCGGTTCAAAGGCAAGATAACCTTTGATCTCTTGAAGGTGGACATGCACGAAGTATCGGTTCAACGGGACTTGGATCTAGTCCTAGAAGGAGATAAAGGGAGACCAATCGGCACAAAGCAGGAGAATTGGAAGGAGATTTATTCAGAAGCCTTGGGGTTTAATCCGGTTGTCAACGATGAGCGAAGTCAGGTATAGGAGAAGCACGACGAGTCTTTGGGCAAGATTCAGAACTGACTACTCGGGATCGTCATCACAGGGTCGGATGTACCAGTAAAGAAAGTTATGTGATTTCTCAATGAAGGAAAGTACCGCTCTTCTAGATCATGAAATGGAGTTCAATATGGAGTTATCTGAACTGAGGGCATTCAACGCAGATGATCTAAAGGTTTCCAACTTGATATATTCATCAGCAAATCCATCCAACATGATAACCGTGCAAGAAGAGGAATCTACCAAGGAGAAGTTTTTTTTATAGCAGGTATGATCAAGGGGTTGGAGGAGGATGCACTTAGAAAGGAGAGTCAGAAATTAGCATCAACTTCTGTGAGTAGCTTGGAGGTGGATTGTACTTTGATTGGAAGGGCAAGTGTATGTAGGGGTAAGGTCCGTGGCCACAAGTGCAAAGGGATTGAGCATTACATGAGAGACTGTTGTACACGGTTGAGTCAGAGGGGCGCCTAATACAGTGCCGCTGAATCAGGTGATGGCTTAAGCAGTGCTTTTGTTTCAAGTCCTTTAGATGTAATTTCCGGTTATTCTTTTGATTCGGTTAGTTCTTCTCAAATTTGCTCCGAGAGGGAGATGGTTTCTACTTTCAAATTTGCATCATATTGTTGTGTGAGAACGAAGGTTGATAAGATTTGTGAAGTAATGGTTTCTACTTACAAGTTTGCCTCATATCGTTGTGTGGGAACGAAGATTGACGAAACTTGTGAAGTAAGGGGTGAGAAAAACTAATGAGTCGAAGATGATAAAAGGAAGGGAATACACACTAGAGGAGGGCATGTATATTCCTTTGATGAAGCGGAGCCTTATATCCATGAGAACTCTAGAAGCTCGGGACTACAGGTACACAGATCCAGGTGGAGTTTGTTCAGTTTGGAAAAGTTATCGTGAAGTGATGAAGGGTGAGAGGGGGATTGAGCAGAGTCAGCACAACATCTACCAGCTTTGGAGGAACAGAAAAACTAGCACAAGTATTTCGAAGCCCATTGTTCCTAAAGCATCATCTAGTATGCCGACACTGGAATCATCCGAGTGAGACTGCAATGTCCGAATATCGTTGAAAGGTGGAGAGAGCCTTGAGGTAGGTGGAGTTCGTGTGGAGGATGACACCTACATGACTACATCTACTGGGGTGTGCCCTTAAGAGGGGCATACAGCGGGAGAAAAACAGGTGGAGATAAATTCAATTAGCAGAGGAAGCCATCAAAACGAATTGTTTGCAAGAAGAGAAGGAAAAGAGTCTAGAAGGTTTTAAATCACACAGGTGTGGATTCATGAGTATGCAATCCAAGGTGGAGATTGTTGGGTTTATGTCTCGCATACTATGTTGGATAAGAAGACGATGAGACGATGGAGGAATCGAGACAATTGGAAACAGAGTAGAGGCGAGAAACAGTCAGTTGCAGCAAAAGCAGAAGTTGCGGTCGATCGCAACTCATGTGCGGTCGACCGACCCCTGCGCGAAGTCTTCCAGAGAAGAGGACAGTCGACCGGCTTGTTGGTACGGTCGACCGTTAGCAGCGCTGATGGGTTTCAGACTTGAGTCTGGCAGATTCGTGAAAAGCCCAACTTGCTCTTCAAGTTAGATCTTGTGGCTCCTATCGTAGGGTTATCTCTTATGTTGTAACCCCCGTTTCCGTAAATACTTACTTTTCAAATATTTTCAGTATTTTAATCATTTATAAATTTATTTTGAGTTCAATTCGTTTTGAGATTTTTTATTTAAATATTTTCCAATCGGAAATTTTATTATTTCGAGTAATGGTGTATTTTAAACTTGTTTTATAATCTTAATTTATCGGTTAATTGTATTTGAGCCCAAATCATGTATATTATTATTATTGGAGTATTTTAATAAAGTTGTTAAACACGAATATTATTTTATTGTATAGTTTTATTATTATTATGATTATAATTACTAATTGTTATTTCACGATTTCTTTAATTAAAAATTCATCTATCGAATTATTTTATTTTTATACCCGATCTGATTTTCTTGGCGAGTTCTATTTTATTTTAAGCCCAATTCTTATTATTTCAGTTGTGTTAATTATTTATTTAATTAGGTTGAAATTTTCGTTCATGAACTATTTTTCTCTTTTATTGGGTTATCTATCTTGTGGATTTTATTAATTTGAATTGTGGGTATTTTTATTTGAACCGTGTTGATCTTGATCT
This sequence comes from Hemerocallis citrina, assembly GCA_017893485.1. Taxonomy (NCBI): domain Eukaryota; kingdom Viridiplantae; phylum Streptophyta; class Magnoliopsida; order Asparagales; family Asphodelaceae; genus Hemerocallis; species Hemerocallis citrina. The sequence goes on along the minus strand of JACEHZ010000731.1, from coordinate 485,785 downwards.
ATTTCCTAATTAAACCCTAAAACCCAATTCCATTTGTTCTTGACCCAAATATGCTTTTAGTGGACCCTAAATCATTAACCCAGTACCCTAATTGTACCCTATAAATACAACTCTACTGCAAACCATAAAATTTGTACATCTTCAAAACCTAGTCGCCTATTCTCTCTCCACTCTCCTCTCCCCCTGTTTCTCTCTCCCCGTCACTGATCTCCCGCCCAAATCACCCCAAACCTTCCGATCGTCTTCCCCGGCCACTCCGGCCACCCCGTTGCGCCGCCACCCCCCCGTCGCCCCTCCCGGCGCCGCTCTCCTAGCGCGCGCCGCCACCAGCACTCCCCCCAACCTCCGGCCTCCCTTCTTCTCTCTCATCGACAACAGACAGAACCCAAACCCCAAACCCCGTTCATCCCTTCTCCTCCCGCCGTCAACTTCCTTGTCCAGCACAAGCATCGCCGCCTGTCCTCGTCGCGCCGCCTGCGATGCCTCGCCAGCGTCGACGCCGACGAGCCCCCTCCCCCCCGACCAACGCTCTCTCCTCTGACTGCTGTTGCTGCAGTCTCTTTGAGTTGCTGTTGATTCCTGATTCTCTTTTATGCACATGTTGTGCACGTGCTAAGTTGTTGGTTCGTTGCTGTGGGATTCTTATTCCATTATTCTTGGTATTCATTTTGACCGTCTAACAGGCAAGTCACCGTCCTCTTGAATTACTAATTGTATCAAATTCAAGTGTTATTGAAATTCTTGCAAGTAGATCTCTTTGTTATCGTATTATCCTTTGTTATCTCTTTCGTTGGGTCTATTGAGAGTTTACACGAGCTAACCCCAATATTCTTGATATCGTGCCACTTTGACTCTAAAGTTGGATCTTTCATGAATGCATATAGAGTTGATAATAGGGTTATTCATACAAGTCACAATACAAATACATTATTGTAGAGACAATCGTTAGGTTGTATGTCGTTTGATCGTTTGATGATTGATTGATGTTAGACTTGTATATGTGTGTGTTCTAAATTTTATTTATCATGTTTGGACAACTATCATGCTAGTTACACAATTTACTGACTAAAGAATCGATACCCCCATGTTTAATTAATTTATTTTCAAGAAAAATACCCTAAGAACTATACCTGCTTGCTGACGTGAACTTGATCGCTGTTTTCAAACCAGTAAATGACCTTAAAATGAGATACTTTCTGAATATGAAATGTAGCCCCAAGTGTCTAGTTGCCAATAACATCCAGAATTTTCGAAAGTTATGCCCGTTTTACTACAGCTGTGCTTTTACATTTCAGATTTTCAGATTCTCGTACCTTTCATGTTCAAACTGTAAAAAGGCTGATCAAATGATAAAATTTTGCTATGAAAATTTTCAAATTGTTGCTCAACATATTTAGGAGTCTAGATTATATTTTTACTGAATTTAATATTGAGTTTTTACTGATTCTAAAATCAAAATAACATGAAACCGAATTTCTACATGAACATAAAACCTGTAAAGAAACATGTGTTTGATCTAGCTAATGTTGTCGGAATTTGAACTTTAAGTATGCGTTGGAACCGTATGGAAGTCTAGTTTTCAGATTTTCTGACGGATTCAACTTTTGATTCTTGAGCTAGCGGAAAACTGTATTTTTGTACAAACTGCGCATGCTGTCCAGAATTTTAGATTCCACTTTTAATAGATTAATTATTTCTGTGTTATACTATTGCATGATTTAATAAATGTATGTTGCATTGCACGTTCCCAATGAGTTATTATCACTATTCTAACCTTCCTATCCATGTTAGAAACCTATTGTTCCCCATTGATACTATCGTTTATCTCATATCTCTAGATTGCATATTGTATTGTTGTATTAATTAAATAATTAATAAGCCGGGGTTTAAGGGATTGACTGGAGTAGTTGATGACATAGTGACTGTACACTGAAGTGTAGGCCTTGTTTCCCAAAATATTGTGTGTTGGCAAAAGTTATTGTTATCGGTTTATTGTTGGACTACTAACACAGTATCCTCAATTGACCGTGTATTATATTGAGCCAACCATTGTGCAGCAATGCTGCAAATACCGTTATCGTGCTATGTACATGATCTATAGAATCTTCCATTTAAGTTTAAAACGAAATTGATTGTATGCATCGAACCTGTGGTACGACGCACATGGGACACAGTAGTACGTGTATTAGTTAAGAGTTAAAATGATTAACAGACCTAAGGATTGATACATCACCAATATTGCATATTGTTCATTATTGTTCATATTGATATCGAATATTGGCTAAGTGTTATTAATATTGATCATTGATTATTGTTACCAATTATTGAACCATTGTTTATAGCGAATTGCATCGATTATCAGGATTTTTGGTCCCATGTTATTAATTCTTATTGGTCCATTGATTCATTGTTATACCGTTATTTCATTGTTCCCTGCTTTCTCTACTTGTTGTCCATGACTTGCTCTAAGGACAATATTTCTCCTCTTTTTAGATAAAGTGCTTACAGTTGTTGATGGAGAATTACTTGATGGATTAGGAGAACAACATTGGTGAAGAAATTGATTGCATCGCTGCTTAATAATTATTGCTTTGTTATGGAGACTTAATTATTGGATTATTGTTATTTTTTTGTATTGGACTTATGTCCCGAATGTTGTTATTTGTTTCCAGACGTTGGGTTATTACTGTATTTGGATATTTTTATTGCTAAATTCCAAGTATTATTGTTTATGAGATTATTATTATTGCCTGCGCAATTGTTCTGTATTATTTATATTGTTGAGTTGATCGGATAAATAGCTTATGGTGACATTAGTCATTCGCTGGGCCAATGTCACGTACTCGTATTCCGTATTTTTGGAAAGCAGAACGTGACATATGTATTATCCAAAGGCTATTGTATAAAGATATTAAACTAAGTCTTCTCTAGATCTTTATATATTGTTTTGTTATTGGCCTCCATTGAGAGCCAAGAGAGAGTACTTCATTGAAGAAGAGATTGAGTGATTCTCTAATTGTAAACAACTAATACTTGCTGGTGAGGCTTGAGAGAGGGTCGTGGTGAGAATTGTAATATTCTTCTATCTTCTCTTGTTGAATAACATCTTGGGTTTCTTCTCATCCGGATTAAGGCGAAAGCCCAAACCGGAACAAATTTGTGTGCTATGGTGATACACCCCGACCCTTACTTCTAGCCATGGCGACTTGTATACAAGAACTAGAACAAGGTAATGGAGATTGGAAGGTTAGAGAAGAAGAAAGAATCAAGAAGGGAAGACAAAGAATTGGATTCACAACGCATGCCAGACTCAGCAGAGCCTTGGCCTATTTATACAGATACTACGCGTGAAGCGCGTAATTGAGAATGGCCGTTGGAACGGTTACAAAGTGGTCCCTACCCCATCCAACGACCTACATCTAATCTCCTAGCAACCAACGGCTGCTATACAACCATAACGATTCGTTTTACAATCTTACAATTAAGCCCTACTTATTCAACTATTTACATGAGGACTGATACCAACAGATACACTTCAACAGATCACTTCTCTTCTTCTTCCCTTGCCTTCGCATTCGTTCAACTCTGCAGCTCTATTCATCCCCTTCTGTTGCTGCTCTTGGCCATTTGGATTGCATCAACTCCTCCCCCCCTATTAAGAGACCTTGCCTCAAGGTCGAAGAGTGGAAATTTTCGAACCAAATCCCAATATGGTTCCCAAGTAGCTTCAGCAACATCCTGATGTTCCCATCTAATTAACACTTCCGACACCAACTTCTTCCCCTTAATGACTGATCTTCGATCCAATATCTCAGCTGGCTCACTTAGCGCCGTAGTAAGTTGATCTGGAATGCTTCGCTGCACAGAAATTGATGGCCCAATGTGCTTCTTAAGCTGCGAAATATGAAAAACTGGATGGATTTTAGATCCCATTGGCAAGTCCAGCTTATAAGCAACAGAACCAATACGCTCTAACACAGCATAAGGTCCGTAGTACAAAGGAGATAACTTCCTTATAGCCCTTGTTGCCACCGAAACTTGTCGATAATGCTGCAGCTTAACATAGACTAGATCTCCCACCTGAAAATTTTTATCCTGGCGATGAAGATCAGCTTGTTTGCACATTCTATCTTGTGCTTTCTTCAAATTATCTTTAAGCAATTTCAAGCTAACATCCCTTGCTAGCAAGTTTTCCTCCACCTGTGGGTTCTTTGCTGTATGAGGAATATAGGAAATGAGAGTTGGAGGTGATCTGCCATAGACAGCTTCATATGGAGTAGACTTGATCGCACTATGATAGGAAGTATTATACCAATACTCAGCCCAAGATAACCATTTGCTCCAATCATTGGGTTTATAGTGACAAAAACACCGTAAATAAGTTTCTAAACTCCGATTAACCACTTCTGTTTGGCCATCAGTCTGAGGATGATATGCAGTAGAGAAGGTCAATTTAGTACCCTGTAGACGGAGGAATTCTCTCATAATGGCACTTGTGAAAACAGCCCCCCTATCACACACTATGGAAATAGGAATCCCATATAACTTGAAGATGCCATCTGTTAGAATCTGAGCAATAGTAGAAGCTGTAAATGGATGCTTAACGGGAAAGAAGTGGCTATACTTACTCAGTCTATCCACTACAACCAATATAACTGAATATTTGCAGCTTACTGGAAGCCCTTCTATAAAGTCCATGCTGATTTGATCCCAAATTTTCTCAGGAATTGGAAGTGGTTGAAGTAACCCCGAAGGCAATTGGCAAACATACTTGCTAGTCTGACAAGTTGTACACTCTTGTACATAGACTCTGACATCTTGTTTCATTCCCTTCCACCAAAATGATCTGCGGATCCTTTGCAAGGTTTTATCATACCCAGAATGACCACCTATGGGTGTGTCGTGGTGTTCAAAGATAATCAATCTTCTCAGACTGGATGTAGGACTAATAACAACTTTAGATCCCTTATACCAAACACCATGAGACTTCACAAACTTAGTATTAGTTAACTTCTCAACTTGATCTGCCAGCATTTTAAAGTATGGATCATCTGTGTTCATTTTTACCACATCATCCCACCAATTAGGGTGAAGAGAGCTTAACTGCACTAGGAAACAGTCCCATTCCCTTCTAGACAAGCAATCTGCCGGCACATTCTCTCTTCCTTTTTTATATTCAACTTTGAAATTGAAACCATAGAGCTTTACTAACCACTTGTGTTGAGCTTCTGTGGATAGTCTTTGATCTAGCAAATATTTGAGAGGTTGATGATCAGTTCGAATGATGAATGACCTGCCAAAGAGATATTGCTTCCACTTCTTTACTGCTAACAGTATCGCAAGCATCTCTTTTTCATAAGCTGACCAGTGTAGGCATTTTCCTTTAATTGCTTGACTAATGTAGGCAATTGGGTGCTGGTTTTGTAAGAGAACAGCTCCTATACCAAATTTGCAAGCATCACACTCAACCACAAAAACTTCATCAAAATTTGGCAGTTGTAAAACTGGAGCTGTGATGAGAGCTTCTTTCAGCTGATTGAAAGCTTGAGCAGCTTCCTCACTCCAATGGAAATTTCCCTTCTTTGTCAAATCAGTTAAGGGAGCAGCAATCGAACCATAATGCCTTATAAACTTCCTATAATAACCTGTGAGCCCAAGGAAGCCTCTAAGTGCCTTGACTGACTGGGGAATGGGCCAGTCTTTAACCGCAGATACCTTCTTATGATCAACAGATATACCGGAGGAGGAAACTATGTGACCCAAGTATTCTACTTCACTTTTCCCAAATGTGCATTTAGATTTCTTGACAAACAACTTATGCTGCTGAAGCACTGAAAAAGTCTCCTCCAAGTGAGCCAAATGCTCTTGCCAAGCTGCACTGAAAATCAGGATATCATCGAAGAAGACTAGTATAAACTTTCTCAAGTAGGGTCTGAAAATATCATTCATAAGAGACTGAAAAGTGGAAGGAGTGTTGCTTAAACCAAAGGGCATGACGAGGAACTCATAGTGGCCACTGTGGGTGCGGAACGCAGTTTTGGGAATGTCATTTGCATTCATTCTTACTTGATGGTAACCAGACCTCAAGTCTAGCTTAGTAAAGAATTTAGAACCATACAATTCATCTAACAAATCATCGATAATAGGGATTGGATACTTATCTTTGATAGTCTGTTGATTAAGCAATCGATAGTCCACACAAAACCTCCAAGAGCCATCCTGCTTCTTTACTAACACAACTGGTGAGCTGTAGCTACTATTACTTGGACGAATGATACCCTGCTTCAACATATCCTCAATGATTTGTTCAATTGCATTCTTCTGCTCGAAAGAGTGCCTATAAGGCCTAATGCAAACTGGTTTAGAGCCTTTCTCCAAAGGAATTTGATGATCATAAGATCTGGCAGGGGGTAAGTTGGTTGGTTCTTCAAATAAGTTTTGGTACTTCTTCAGCAAATCAAGTAAGCTCTCATTATCAGGAATAGCAAAAGTATCTTCATTTTCCTTAGACATTAGGTACAACACAAAGCTTCTGTGTGTTTGGGATGCAATCTTGTTTGCTTCTTTATCTGTTAAACACTGATTTTGGCCTGGGTGTAACCCTTGCAACACCCAATTAATCCCATGATGATTGAACTTGAGTTGCTTTTCAATGAGATTAACAGTGACCTCATTAACTTTTTTGATCCATTTTGCTCCCAAAACCACATCATGTCCACCTATAGGAAACACCAAGAAATCATCCACAAATTTATACCCTTGACATTGGATTTCAACACCCGAGCATAACCCACTGCCTTCGACTTCTTTTCCTCCAGCAACCCTTACATTAAAAGATTGTTTAATGGTGAGTTGTAAACCAGTCTTCTCTAATATAAAAGGATCAATATAGTTATGGGTAGCCCCACTATCCAAGAGAATATGTATATCAATCCCTCTTAGTTGAGCTTGAAGAATGAGACACTCAGTGTTAACACCAGTACCAAACGCTGCAGTGTTGAGATCAACCATTTCATTACTCATAGCTGCACTTTCATCCTCAGCCAGCAACTGCCTGAGTTCCTCATCTTCTTGAAGACTAAAAATATCCCATTCTCCTTCGATGCACATATAGGACTTAGTCTTACACAAGTGCCCTGGCAGGTATCTTTCATCACAATGAAAACACAGTCCCTTTCTCCTCCTTTCCCAAACTTCATTAGGAGTAAGCTTCTTGAGAATGGGCTTCTCTGAGTTCCCAGAACTAGCGCTGCTGGAACTCCTTACTGTCTGACTATTAGAGTGGCTTGAAGAAGCAGGCTGCAAAGGTAGAGGTGAAGGATTATATGCAGACATAGGATTCTTATATTGTGTTCTGTATTGTGGTCGGTAAAACTGTCTGAGGGAATTAAATTTCTTCTCAAACTTCAGAGCTATCTTGAAAGCTTCACTGAGAGTTTGGGGTTCAGTCATAAAGACATCATGTTGAAGCTCCTCCTTAAGCCCACTCACAAATTGCTGGACCAAAAATGGCTCACTAACTCCCTCAACTAAACAGTGGAGTTTTTCAAACTTCACTTGGTACTCAAGTACTGATGAAGTTTGTTCTAATCGACACAAGGATTTGGCTGCATCCTCGTAGATACCAAGGGCAAACCGATTACAAATTCCCTCTTTGAATTCCTTCCATGTTACAACCCCTTCATTAGTTTTCAAGAACCATCGACACCACTGTATAGCATCATCTCTCATGAAAAAGAAAGCTACCCTCACCTTCTCTTCACCTTGGATATTGTACATCTCAAAATAGTGTTCAATTTGAAAGATCCAATTAAGGACATCACCACTCCCTGAAAAAGGATGTACCTCTAATTTCGGTGGTTTTGAAAAAAAATTTACCCCTCTTGAGTTTCCAGCATCACCTACTCCCAACTCCATAGTTCTATCTAACAAACCACCACTTCCATCTAACTCAAGATTATGACTATGCTTACCACTGGATCTTGACGGAGGGATCACTTTTGATGATTCTTGCTGCGTCAATAACTGGAGCTGAGCCAAAATCAAAGGAATTTGGGAAACTTGTGATGAAATCTCCTTCATTTGCTTTTCCACCGTCACTATTCTTTCATTCAAGAACTGATGACTTTTCCGCCATTCAAGAACTGGGGCCATGCCTAGAACTCCTTCGTTGATTAGATCCTGCGGATTCTCCTCTTCATATTCGGGATTAGCTCCAAGATCAGAGTGCTCTGATACCATTGATACACCCCGACCCTTACTTCTAGCCATGGCGACTTGTATACAAGAACTAGAACAAGGTAATGGAGATTGGAAGGTTAGAGAAGAAGAAAGAATCAAGAAGGGAAGACAAAGAATTGGATTCACAACGCATGCCAGACTCAGCAGAGCCTTGGCCTATTTATACAGATACTACGCGTGAAGCGCGTAATTGAGAATGGCCGTTGGAACGGTTACAAAGTGGTCCCTACCCCATCCAACGACCTACATCTAATCTCCTAGCAACCAACGGCTGCTATACAACTATAACGATTCGTTTTACAATCTTACAATTAAGCCCTACTTATTCAACTATTTACATGAGGACTGATACCAACAGATACACTTCAACAGATCACTTCTCTTCTTCTTCCCTTGCCTTCGCATTCGTTCAACTCTGCAGCTCTATTCATCCCCTTCTGTTGCTGCTCTTGGCCATTTGGATTGCATCATATGGCGTGTTTGGTATGATCTCATGTGTGTTTGGTAGTTTGTGTTGATTGCATCGAATAACTCAACAAGATTCTAAGAGGGGTTTTCGGTTGAAATCCCTAACAACATCTTGCACAAGAAAGAGAGAAAGAGATGCCATCAAGCATGAAGCAAGAGAAGTATGATGAGATTTGTTTCAAAGCCTTCAGTATAATTCGACTGTTATTTGCGAACGATGTCAAATGCAACTTCGTTGAGGAGAAAAACGCGGCGAGTCTATAGACGTAACTCAAAATTGACTATTCAAAATCGTCGTTACTGTATCAGATGTATTGAAAGAGAAAACTATTTTGTTTCTCAATAAAGAAAAGCATCGCTCTTCACAATCATATAGTAGAATTCAATAAGGTGATATCTGAATTGAAAACGATAATCGCAAATTATTTTAATGATGATAAAACTTTCAACTTGATATATTCACTGCAAGATTCATACGAGCATTTGATGACCACTATGTTACACGAAAAATCTGCCAAGAAGAAATACTCGATAATCGGCGTAATCAAGGGCTTGAAGGATGCTAAAAGTAGGAAGACACTCGTAAATTATAGTCTACTTCTATGAGTTGCATGAACATGAAAGGTACTTTAATTGGAAGGGTTAGTGCATGTAAGGATGAAATCCGTTGCCACCATTGCCGAGGGATTGAATATTACAAGAGGGATCGTTGCAAGTTGTTAAATTAGAAGGGTGCCAACATAGTCGGTGCCGTCATCTGATTATATATATGAACAGAAGGGCAAAAAGAAATCAAACCTCAAGCACTCAGCTGATATTACTACATTCTACAGGATTTGAAATGATTGTGCAAGGAACAATAATTATTGATATCTCCGCAGTGAGAAATATATGTATATGTAGTTTTTTTGCACTGAAGATTGAGAATTTGGGATATTATCTGTCCATAGCTGGGCGAATCATCCATGCAGGGAGCCCATTGATATTGATAGTGCCCACAGGTTCGGGTGATGGCTCTTCCTCGTCACAGCTACCATTTCCTTGGTAAATCCTGCATTTTACATCACTTTGTCATATCATCATTACCACCTTAGAATTTTTAGTGATTCAGCAGACTCAGATTTTATAGATCATGACCTTCACAAAATCACCAATAATTTGTTCCTCGTATCAAAGCCCAAGTCACTACTGAAATTTGTCCTTCTTTAATATCAGTTACCAGAACTCTATTGTGTGTTAAACAATAAATAAGAGAGGAGATTGCAATAATCTAAGTGACCAATAATTATTAATTACATATTTCAAGTTATTCTATGCTCGAGGAAATTGCATATGAAGGAGAAAATTGATAGATTTGCCAGGGAAATTTTCACTTGATTAATAGACAGTTCAAATTTGTACCTTGTCATATAATTTGATAGTCAAGGGCTGATTGTGGCATTAGGCCATTTTCCATTTTAAAAGGTATGAACTCGTAGTCACTATTTTTGAGGAATTAAAATTTTATGTATAATATAAAATATAAAAATAAAGGATTTAACGAAGCACTCTCCAATTGAACTCAAGGGATATAAAATACTAATCAATAACCAAATATAAACAAAAACTAGAGGGAAATGTATAAGTTTATAGTATTACCTTATATTTAGGGGAGGAACGGCATTTTCTGCTTGTGAGGAGGATGAGGAGGAGCCTTCCTGTAGTTGGCCTTGCTGCTGTTCCGGGTGTGTCTGTTGCTTCGTTTGACCATTTGCATTCTTCGCAATGGTCTGTTTCGCACATTATGACGCAGAAGTAAATTTTAAAGCCAATAACAATACAAAGGTTATTGTACCGAACTTATGTTAAGTTATGCCTCATCGATAAAACAACATGGCATTTTACCATCTTTAGGTATAAAACAAGTAAAAAGTAAAAAAGTGAAACCATTTCGAAGTTGCATGTGCTTATGCAAATTCATCAGCTTCTACAAAGAAAGACTACTATGTAGATTATTACCTTCAGGAGATCCCTATTATGTTCTTGCAGCTCCTTCTCCTGTGAACAGTTGGTCATTTCAAATTAAATACGGAAGAAAATGATCTCATATTGAATCCAGAAGTTATAAATAATGGGCTGATTCTTATAGCTAAAGTAATCAATAATAATCAGACAGTTCCCGATAATGTTATATATAGCGGCACTCAAAATAATCCCGATAAAAGTTCCCAGGGAGTTTTCATTAGAGGTATGTTTCTAGCAAAAACAGTTTGTTGTTGCGTCTCTTTCGGTTTTCCAAATTAATCACCAAAATGGGAAAATATAGAAGAAATACATTTACATAAACAGTATACCTACTATTTACTAATACTACAAAAATCATTGAATATCTAAACTTATGGATACAATGTGGTATGAAAGAAATACAGATTTAATATAACATTCAGTGCATCTGAGCTAGATTTTAACAATTACCTTAATCCGGAGTTCGGAAACTGTATCTGATAATAATTGGTTCTGCATAGCGAAGAAGTTGAAAGTAAGAATGTGAATTAACTAACAGGACAAGTAATTATCTCCGATGGCCTTAGCAGTTGATGGTAAAGTGGGGGTTGATTTAGATTACCTTTCTTGTTCTTATTTTCTTCAAAGCATTTTCGAGCTGCGGCTCTAGCTGTTGTAGCTCTTTTAAGCTCACAATCTCAAGTTGCTCTCCCATGAGATGCCTGAAAGGTGAAAATTTAGCAGTCTGGGTGTATATTTATCTGAACTTTTTTAGATGGGTTCAGTTAGTATGGAAGCGGTTTTGATTATTTCAGTACAAAATGAAATTTATTACCCAAGTATATGGTAGGTTATTAAATTGGAAACTTCACTGTTCACCTACACTAACGGCTAAAACATTAACAGTTTACTTCAGCAAAATAAATTAGTAAGCCACGTGGATGCAACTGCATGATTAAAAGAAATTTGCATTGTAATATAGTTCACTTGATGTAGAATCTAGCACAACTCGTAGTGCTAATAGCAGAACTTGTTGAAGAATTACCACAACTTGTAGTGTTAATAACGGAAATACACCACAAGCAATAGAAACTACCAAGGCCTAGATGAATCAAGAACAAGCCACCACAATATATGCAAGATCTCACAAGAACATAATCAATATGCAGAGATAACCAATACTTCTTATTCCCCAAGAAATACAAAAATTACAAAGAGATTATAACTCCCGATCCCTCTCCCACACCATTGAAACACTCGGCACAATCCCCTCCTGAAGTTGAACAATGACAATGGCTCACCAAATCTTTCTTTTCTCCGTCTCTCACTCTATAAACCCTAGAGTCTGCAGCCATATATTTAGCCATCAAGTAAACCCTAAAAGATAAACACGAATCCAGCTTATTAGGCCTAAATTCCGTCGGCCCAAATAACACACAGCGCCGCTGACGGTCGGCCGCACCCCCAGGTCGGTCGACCGCAACGTATAAAGTCCACTCCTGACGCCCTGGTCGGTCGACTGCACGATCGAATGTCCCGCTCTCTATTGAACCCTGTAAACTCGAAGACACCTAGCAGCCTAGTTGCGGTTGGGTGGTTGGTCGGGTGGTCAGTCGTCCACACCCCAGGACAGTCGACCACAACTCTCCAACTGCACTTCTTCTAGCTATTGTTGCATTCTCTTGCTATCTTCGTCTACCCCTCTTCTTCTCCAATTTCAAGTATTTCGTGCTTAAGTGTATTTGAGTCCACAATCCTAACAATCTCCCACTTGAACCAAATACACAACGCTTCAAAGTTATTGTAATCTTTACCTCGCAATATCTTTGTCAATTTCCCATTTTCAGGAAAGACTCAAGTACTCCCCACTCTTATGAAAAGCACCTTCGCCACTCCACCACGTGGAGCGAACCAACCACCCCTCATCGCCTCATGAAGGATGTGCTCCACCAATCGCATAGAGCACGAATGCTGGAGAAACAACCTTCCGTGTCGGATTTCGTGTTATAAGACTCAAACTCGCAGAATCTTCATCAACACCGGACATGGTTCAAAGCCTCTCAATACACCCTTTGTACTAGAAGTCTCCGTAGACGACACCTTCACAAAATCTGAAGACTGTTCAATCCCTATAGTCTCATTTCGGTTACCCTCATCAACATCACCTCGCATATCAATACCAGTGCTCTCTACCTCACAAGAGTGACTTGAAGCTTCGACTGTCATATCACAAAGTACCCACACCGCAACAACGTCTGGCCTTCTAGGATCACTTCTATGGCCAGCAGCTCTCACTAAATTAGTAACCTCCCATCCACAACTGAAAGAACTCAGTTGCACCTTACACAACCTACTACTCGATTTCGGCTGAGAGTCAACTACAGGAAAAACTCCCCTCACGTCTCTAAGCAAATACTATGTTCCCTCATGCTTTCCTTTTGCAATCACCCTCGAACCTGCAGCTATACGCCACTCCCCACTACCCCGTCTGTCTAGCCTTCCAATCGAGATAAGATTTTTCTTCAAGTCTGGAACGTGCTTTGTCTCCCGCAAGACAATACTTTGATCATATTGGCTTTCACGTGAACAGGACACCGGTGACCATTCCCCACGATGACATCTCCAAAAGAACCCTCATCGTAGTCATCAAACACCTCTCTCCTCGGAGTTTAATGAAAAGAATCTCCCAAATCAATACACCAATCTTGAGTGCCCAACTCCTCCCGAGCTGATAGGCATAACTCTTCAACAAGCCCCACTTGAAGAATATACCACAACTTGTAGTGCTAATAGCGGAAATACACCATAAGCAATAGAAACTACCAAGACCTACATGAACCAAGAACAAGCCACCACAATATATGCAAGATCTCACAAGAACGCAATCAGTATGCAGAGATAACCAATAATTCTTAGTTCCCAAGAAATACAAAGATTACAAAGAGATCACAACTCTCAATCTCTCTCCCTCACCTTTGAAACACTCGGCACAATCCTACCCTGAAGTTGAACAATGATAACAACTCATCAAATCTCTATTTTCTCTGTCTCTCACTGTATAAATCCTAGAGTCTACAGCTATATATTTAACCCTCAAGTAAACCCTAAAAGATAAACATAAATTCAGCTTATTGGGCCTAAATCCCGTCAACCCAAATAACAGCGCACCACTGACGGTCGACTGCACCCCCAGGTCGGTCAACCGCAACGTGTAAAGTCCACTCCTGAAGCCTAGTCGGTCGACTGTACGGTCGACTGTCCCGCTCTCTGTTGAACCCTGTACACTCGAAGATACCTTGCAACCTAGTTGCGATCGGGTGGTCGGTCGGGTGGTTGGTCGACCGCACCCCAGGAAGTCAACCGCAACTCTCCAGCTGCACTTCTTCTAGCTGCTATTGCATTCTCTTGTTGTCTTCGTCTTCTCCAACTTCAAGTACTCCGTGCCTAAGTGTATTTGAGTCCACAATCCTAACAGAACTCATACACCACAAGCAATAGAAACTTTCCAAAAACTACATGAACCAAGAATAAGTCACCATAATAATCTCAAGATCTCACGAGAACACCATCAATATGCACAGATAACCAATACTTCTTATTCCCGAAGAAAGACAAAGATTATAAAAAGATTGCAACACTCATTCTCTCTCTCTCACCTTTGAAACACTCGACACAATCATCTCTTGAAGTTGAACAAGGATAACGGCTAATCCTTAATATGAGTTGCTTAGCTCTAGAGTTCACATCTACTGTCATATATGTAGCCCCCAAGCAAACCCTAAAAGATAAATACAAATACAGCTAATTAGGCCTTAGTGAACAACATATGGATACCGTAATGAGAATCCTGAGATATATAAAGTGTGCACCAGGAAAAGGGTTTTTTTTTTGCCAAACATGGTTACTTGAAGGTTGAGGTATATACTGATGTCAATTGGGAAGAATCTGTTATTGATAGACGCTCCACTTCTGGGTATTTCACCTTTGTTGGAGGAAATCTGGTTACATAGACAAGCAAGAAGCAAAATATCGTTGCACGCTCTAGTGCAGAGGCTGAGTATCACGGAATAGCACTAAGTATAGCTGAAGTTTTATGGCTGAAACTCTTGTTGCATGACTTATGTTGTGATCTGAATGAACTTATTAAAGTGTATTGTGATAGTCAGGAGGCATGTGATATTGCTGTTTATCCAGTTCAGCATGATAGGACGAAACATGTAGAGGTGGACAGATTTCTTATCAAAGAAAAATTAGATGAGAAAGTCATTGAGATATCTAAAGTGAAGTCAGAAGATCAGCTCGCAGATATCCTGACCAATGCAGTTTCAAATTGGCTCTTCTTGCAATTTGTTGACAAGTTTGGCATGTTCAATATCTATGCACCAACTTGAGGGGAAGTATTGATATATAGTAATTGCTAATGTGTATATTTTGTTTCCTAATATATATGAAACAAATTTCTCAGATCTCTCATCTCCTCAATTTTCTCTCAATCTTCTTTCTTTTTCTCCAAGAATGTAATTCTTATATATATATGTATACAGTAGAAAAACAATATGAATAAGAAAAGTATTATTTCCTCCCAAATCTGTTTTTCAATACCCAGTACACTCGAAGATACCTAACAACCTAGTTGTGGTTGCGGGGGGGGGGGGGGGGGGGGGGGGGGGGGGGCGACCGCACCCTAGGACAGTTGAGTCGATCACAACTCCTCAGCTGCACTTCTTCTAGTTGCTGTTGCATTCTCTTGCCATCCTGTCTTCCCCTCTTTTTTTCCAACTTTAAGTACTCCGTGCCTACGTATATTTGATGTCATAATCCTAACATTACTTATCTATGAAAAAACAAAAAAAGATACATTGTTTCATGCGCTATATATACAATTTAAAAATTGCAAGGTAAACAATAGTAATGAGTAAACATGGGCAAATTTCTCTCATGTAGATATGGGAGATGCAATAAAAAAGAAAGGAAAACAATATTGGATATGATTCAAAAATAGGAAACTAAATACTCATTCTTGTTGCTACATTAAAATTAAATCTTAAGCAAAAACCTAATCCTCCAAATATGAGATTGTTTATTTGTGTTGGGTTTATATCTTGCATATTATGTTCGTTGTGAACAGAAGATGGTGAAGTGAGAAGAGACTATAAGCGAATATAAAAGAAGAAAGGAGCACTAGCTGCAACAGGGAGCAGTCGATCGCAAGTAAACAGCGACAGCAAATTGGGCCGATTCTGGGTGAATCAGTTTGAGCCCAACTTCTTATCATGTGGCTTCCTCTTCAGCGTATATCGGACGGTCATTGTATCAAGACTACAACTTAGGATTTCTCTAGATATCTTTATAATATTGTAATAGCCTCCATTGAGAGGTAGTATATCATCTGAGAGTTTTTCATTGTAAACAACATAGTATCTTCTAGTGAGGCTTAAAAGAAAGATAGAGAGTGATTGTAACTCTTGTATCTTCTATAGTTAAACAATATCTCGGTTATTTATCTCCCATAATAGGTGAAGCCGAACCGTGACAAAATTGTGTGCTTGTGCGTTTGGTTTGGTCTACTGTTGCTTGGTTCATTGAATTGGTTGTCGCACAACTCAGCAATCTTAACAAGTTGTATCAAAGCTTCAGGTTGTTCCCTACAAATTTTTTCCCCCGGTTCGTAGTTGCTCGAATTCCTTGGAGAAGATAACAGATCAGAGTTTCATGAAGATCAAGCAGTTCGACGGTAAGATTAACTTTAATCTTTAGATTGTGAACATGTACGATGCTAGGGATCAACATGGCTTGCACATTGCCCTATAAGGAGATAAAGGGAGGTCAATTGGGATGAAGCAGACGTGAGAGGAGATTTGTTCAAAAGCCATGAGTTTGATCCGGCTGTCATTATTAACGAACGACGTCAAGTGCAACTTCCTTGAGGAGAGAAGCGCGGCGAATTTGTGGGTGAGACTAGAATTGACTGCTTGAAATCATCATTACAGGACCGGATGTACTAGAAGAGAAAACTGATTCGTATCTCAATGAAGAAAGATATCGCTCTTCAAAATCATATAGTGGAATTCAATAAGATGTTATCTGAATTGAGGACGATAAACGTAGATGATCTAAGCAAAGAGGATAAAACTTTCAACTTAATATATTCACTGCATGATTCGTACAAGCATTTGATAAACACCATTTTACACCGTTAATCTACCAATGAGAAGATTTCGGTGGCCGATATGATCAAGGGTTTGAAGGAGGATGAACTTAGGAAGGAGACTCAAAGATCGACTTCTACTTCTATGAGTTGCATGGTGGTGAATGAAACTTCAATTGGACGGGATAGTTCACATAAGGGTGAGATATGTCACCGTTGCATAAAAGCTGGGCATTACAAGAGAGATTGTCACACGTTGTTGAATCAGAAGGGTGCCAACATAGTCAATGTCGCTAATCAGTTGATAACTTAGACTATCTTCTTGTTTCACATTTTTTAATTGTGGATTTTAGCTAGTGTCTCGATTTCGGTAGTTCTTCTCATATTTGCTCTAATAGAAATATATTTTCTACTTACAAATCTACATATTGTGTGAGAACGGGAATTAGTAAGATTTGCGACATAGTGGGTAAATAAACAGTTGAGTTGGAGAAGCCAGATGGAAAGGGTTCACATTGGAGAAGGTCATGCATATTTCCTTGATGAAACAGAACCTGATATCCTAGGGATCACTATAAGCAAGGGCTGCATGTATATTGCTCGAGATGGAGTTCTATCAATTTGGGAAATGCTGACCTTAAGTTTGGTGTACACAAAACATACACATGTACCTAATATTTTAATCCAAGATATGTACGGAAAAATAAAAAATGAAATTTAAATAAAGTCTCAAGATCTTGGGAATCAAAGCAAAATGAAAGAATTGAGCAAATTTAAAAGATTGCGAAGTATTAGGAAAGATTCACTCAAAATAAACATGTGATTAAATTCTGAAAAGACACCAGCCAGTCAAAGATCATATTTTGCTGTAATTGTGATGATTAAATATGTAAAGGTATTGCTGGTAAAAATTCAGTTATGGAAATAATATAAAGTAGATTTACCAAATAATTGAATTCGGGATAGATACGGTCAACTGCACCAAACACAGTCGAATGCAAAACTAATTGTTATTTGGCGCAGTCGACTGTTCAGTCTCTCTGACTTCGGTCTAAGGGAATTGACAGTTGACCGCAACCTGCACCACATCATTTTCGGTACTTCTTTTCACTTTTGTGGAAAGGAATAAATTCACAACTCTTTAAATAGAGGTGAATTCATCGATTATTAATCATCTCTTTTAACTTTAAAACTTTAGAACTCAATACTTTACCAACGATCAAGAGAAAAGTGTGTTATTATTGTTTTCTTAGTCAAGATGTTGATCTTGATGTTTTTAATTATTTTTTCACTTCGAAAAGATGCAGGTTTCGGGGCTTATAGAGAAATAGAAGTCTCGTTGGGTGTAACAAGAATCTCGGTCTGAATACTGAGAACTCACTGTACGGAATTGAAGTATAGTGGAACGCTTGTGGCGGACAATTGCTACAAGTAACGGGTAGTGGAGTAGACTTGGGGGCCAAACAACTTACATGTGCCTTGCCTCATTGCTCTGTTTGCTTTATCTAACTCTATTTTTTACTTTACACATTCATTATACGAATTTACTTTAAGTTTTTAATTTTCGCACAATCACTCTACTCACCTACATAGGGTGATTCACAGTGGTATCAGAATGAGGTGCCCATTATTAGCTTAAAAGCTAGAGCAAAAGATTCAATTGCCGAAATCCCTTCTCCTTAAGAGTTGTACTCATCGGAGCCCTCTGTCTCTAATGGGACAAGTATTACATGCTAATCTTATTTTGATGAAAATGCTATGATGTTTGAAAGATTCGTATGTTTCATTTTTTGCAGATGTTTGGAGAAGAAGTCTGAAACGTTTACATCAATCCAATAGATATTCCTGTCAGTGATGGAAAGAAGTCATTCACTAAAGCTGAACTTTCACTGAAGAATGCAAATTCCAAGACTATGGTCGCACTAGATGCAATCTTTTAAACAATGAACTCATGCGATGCGAACAAAACTATATTGAATACGAGATCTGAATCAATATGCAAAGGCATCATGAGGGAACTGCCTCGAATGTAAAAGCTAAAGTTACATTATGTTATTATAAGTTTGATGTATTTCGTATGATTCCGGGTGTAAGCAAAGATCAGATATTGGCACGCTTTGATGTAATTGCTCATGAACTTGAAATCTTGGGTAATGGCTTGGATGATAACCGAAATTTTGGAAAGATTATGAGCTGTCTCTCTTCAGAATGAGATATCAAAGTTGTTGCCATGAAAGAAACACATGAAGAAAAGGGGTTTGACTATTATACTTTTTCAGGCAAACTCAAAATATACGAAATGGAGATGGTGGAAACGAAAAGGTATAGACAAAACATTGGGATCATACCTCAAACTAAAGAGAAGACCATCAACCTAAAAGCTGCTACATCATGCATCAAACGAGGACATAGCACTATTGACCAAACAAATCAGTAAGTATCTTAACGTTCAAAAATATGACAGGTTCCAAGGAGAAAGGGATAAAGAAAAATGTGTTTGTTATAAATGTAAGACCGGGCATTGCAAATTGTCCCTCTCTTTCAGACATAAACAAGTCATATAATCCAAATTACAAAAAGAATGCTTTGAAGACAACTTGGCTTGATTTTGATTCAAGTGACAATAAAGACAATCAACTTGAGCAAACAAATCTATTCGGATTCATGGCACTCGGAGATGATGATAGGCAATCATCACTTCAAGAATAGGTAATCGAAAAACCTACTTATAATGAATTAGTTGATACTGCTAAGGATTTAAAAGATTATGCCAACAAGCTCAATCGTGAACTTAAAGCAATATAAACGGATGAATAATGAATCACATGACCCATGTCTTGCCAAAAACGAAAAAATGAAAAACAACAAAATCAACGTCTTGACTAAGAAAACAATAAAAGCAGAGTTCTATCTTAATCGTTGATAAAGTATTGAGTTCTAAAGTTTTAATGTCAAAAGAGATGATTAATACTCAGTGGATTCACCTCTATTTAAAGAGTTATGAATTTACTCTTTTCCACAAAAGTGATTTGGTGCAGGTTGCGGTCAAATGCGCTTTTAGGTGGTCGACTGTCAATTCCCCTAAACCGACGTCAGAGAGAATGGAC
The DNA here is from genome assembly GCA_017893485.1 of Hemerocallis citrina. Taxonomy (NCBI): domain Eukaryota; kingdom Viridiplantae; phylum Streptophyta; class Magnoliopsida; order Asparagales; family Asphodelaceae; genus Hemerocallis; species Hemerocallis citrina. Next base: position 465,838 of record JACEHZ010000731.1, on the reverse strand, counting down.
AGTCGTTTGCGCCAAATAACACTTGATTTTGCAGCCGACTGTTTGGTGCAGTCAACCGTACTTGTCCCGAATCCAATTATTAAGTGAATACACTTTATATTATTTCCATAACTCAATTATTTACCAACGATACTTATACATATTTAATCCTCACAATTACAACAGAATATAATCTTGAACGGCTGGCTTCTTTTAAGGATTTAATCACATGTTTATTTCGAGTGAATTTTTCAAGATACTTCGCAATCTTTTAGATTTGCTCGATTCATTTCTTTTGCTTTCATTCTGAAGATCTTGAGACTTTATTTTAATTTTATTCTTTATTTTCATGTACATATATTGGATGAAAACATTAAATACATGTGTATATTTTGTACACACTAAACTTATGGACAACAATCTCCCCATTATGGTGTGGGAAAAACATACTCAGAATTTTAAGATAAATACCCCCCTTAATCCAATACTTCCCCATAAATGTGTGTAAGCATGATGCATTCCATATGGGAAAATATGCACAAAACATGCACATGTAATATATAAACGAACAATCATATTTGGATTAAGAATCACTAGACTTGGTAAAACAAAATAGCCTAATAATACATGATTTACCATTTGAAATGTGAAATACAGTAAAACTCCAATATCATAAACTTCAAATAATAGGGAGGATAAAAAAAGAATTCTTCAAGCATTACATATATCATTCCAATTTAGAGGTCTACTACATAACATGATTTGAGATAGTCTTCGAGATATATACAGTAAGAGATCTTCACGATACATGATTGAAATACAAAATACAATAGTCACTTAAGAACAAAAGAAAGAAACTGGATATTCAAATTCTATTCCTAAATTGTGTTCAAGTATGGGTTGCAAGGTCTCCTTAATATTTTTAGGTTCAAGTATGGAAACGAATGCGGAAAAATACGTAAAATTATTGGCTTGAGTTCGAGTAACCCCATTTGACAAGTTGCTTCGTATTAATTCTGAGGGTGACTATTCATGATTTTCCATGCAGTGCATTTTTCAACGATGGGAGTTGGAGTTGGAATATTTGTTTGTTCATTATTATCTTCCATATGGTCCTTCTCTAAAGGTTGTCTCTCTTCTGTCAGTTGCTCTTTGATATTACTGTTGTCTACTTGTTGCGAAGTTGGTTTGTCAAGACGGGTTGAGTTGTGTATATTGTTTTGAGAGTCCTCCTGCAATTCATTTTCGATGTGTATATTGTTTTGAGAGTCCTCCTGCAATTCATTTTCGATGTGAACCTGTCTTTTCTCCAGATGAATACCTATCTTATCATCATCATGTAATATCTATTTTGCAAAAAGGGTTAGTCTTATCAAGTATAATATCAATAGAATCTTGAATGGCGTGTCTTCTATGGCGTGTCTTCTATTGTTGAAGATATGCTTTGCTATTTAAATAATATCATAATAATACAACTTCGATTTACTATCCTTCATCATCCAAACCATTAACGATACCACTAAAGGTACTCATGCTCTACCGTTTAGCTCGTTGATATTCAATCTCGCCATTGACTCCGTTATCCAAATCGACCAATATCTCCTTAGCAAGCTCAACAAACTAATCCTTTCAAATGGGTAATTGATGTACCCATGGTCGGGAAATTGATTAGAAAGAAGGCTACCTCATTTTCGCAAGCACAAGCTCCACCCTCCTATACGATGCTCGAGCAACCTAACGATACGAAAAATCGCATGTATCGCAGATATGTCAACACAATCAAATACATAAAAGACAAAGAAGGTTGGGTGTTACTTACCCCTCCTTGTCAATCTAGTAATGTTGATGGCGGCAAAGAAGAGGAGACCGATGTCGACGATGATAAGGATGAAGACAATGAGGAGAAACTCCCTTTCGCTGTATTCCAAAAAGGGGGATAATTTAGGAATATAATTTGAAGATCTGGTTTCTTTCTTGAGTTCTTAAAATGGTTATTGTATTTTGTATCTCAAAGAGTATCTCAATCATGTATCATGAAGATCTCTCACTGTGCACACCTCAAAGAGTATCTCAAATCAAGTCATGCAATATATCTCTAAAATTGAATGATATATGAAATGCTTGAAGAATTCTTTTTTTATCCTCCCATTAATTTGAAGTTTATGATCGTGGAGCTTTATTGTATCTTAGATTTTAAATGGTATATCATGTATAAGCTCTTTTGATTGAAACAAGTTTAGTAATTCTTAATCCAAATATAATTGATTGTTTATATATTGCTTGTGCATGTTTTGTGCATGTTTTTCCCATATAGGATGCATCATGCTCACACACATTAATATTATCATTTGTTGTATTCATAGATTAAGGGGGTTATTTATCTTAAAATTTTGAGTGTGTTTTGCCCATAAAAAAATGGAAAGATTGTTGACCGTAAGTTTGGTGTGTACAAAATGTACATATGTATCTAATATTTTCATCCAAGATATGTACAGGAAAATAAAGAATGAAATTCAAATAAAGTCTCAAGATATTCGGAATCAAAGCAAAGGAAAGAATCGACCAAATCTAAAAGATTGCGAAGTATTGGAAAAGATTCACTCAATAGAAACATATGATTAAATCCTCAAAAGAAGCCAGCCGTTCAATATTATATTCTGCTGTAATTGTGAGGATTAAATATATAAAAGTATTTGATAAATAATTGAGTTATGGAAATAATATAAAGTAGATTCAATAAATAATTGGATTCAGGACAAATACGGTTACCTGCACCAAATAGGGACTACAAAACTCTGTGTTATTTGGCACAATCGACTGTCCATTCTCTCTGACTTTCGTCTAGGGGAATTGATAGTCAACTGCCTAAAAGTAAAAGAGCAGTCAACCGCAACTTGCACCAAATAACTTTTGGTATTTCTTTTCGCTTTTGTGGAAATGAATAAATCCATAACTGTTTAGATAAAAGTGAATCCACTGAATATTAATCATCTCTTTTGACTCTAAAACATGAGAATTCAATACTTTACCAACAATCAAGAGAGAAATACGTTTTATTGTTTTCTTAGTCAAGATATTGTTTTCTTAGTAAATATGTCGATCTTGCTGTTTTTTATTTTCTTTTGACTTTGAAAAGAGGTAGGTTTCAGGGATTATAGAGAAATAGAAGTCTCGTTGGGTGTCATAGGAATCTCAGTCTGAATACCGAGAACTCATTGTACATGGTTGAAGTCTCGTTGCTGCAAGTAACGGGTAATGTAGTAGACCTGTGGGTCGAACTACTTATATCTCTGTGTCTTACCTCATTGCTCTATTTGCTTTCTCTAACTCTACTTTTTAATTTACATATTCATTATACGCATTTACTTTAAATTTTTAATTTCCGCATAATCACTCTATTCACCTAAGGTGATGAGGGAAAGGAGGGGTGTTCAGCACAATATCAACAAGCTTTGTGAGAACGGCCGAGTATTTTGAAGTCCACCGTTCCTAAAACATTATCTAGTTCGCCACCACTAGAATCATCGTAGCAAGATCACTAGAATCGCCGAGAGAAGGATGCCTCGGGGTAAATGGAGTTCGTGCGGAAGGTGGCACCTTCGTGTTGACACCTACTGGGTTATTTCCTTGAAGGGGGCATACACTTGGAGAAATAACATGTGGAGGTAAAATTCGACTAGCAGAATAAACCACTAAATCAAATTGTTTGTAATATGAAAAGGGAAGAGTCTAGAGTAAATTAATCACATAGGTGTGAAAGTATGAGTATGCAATCCAAGGTGGATATTGTTCGGTTTATGTCTTGCATGCTAGGTTCGATGTAAAGAGAAGACGGTGAAGCGAGAAGATGTTCGAAGTGAATATGGAAGGAGTAGCAGCAGCAGGGAGCAGTCGACCACAAAGCTCTCAGGTTGCTCTCTGACTTGAGAGCAGTCGACAGCAAGTAAGCAGCGGCAGCAATTGGGCCGAATCTGGGTGAATCGGTTTGATGAGGACATCGATTCAAGACGATTCGAGTGTTTCTATCAGTGCAGGCATCGTCTAGGACAGCTGCTTCATTAGTTTAGCATTTTATTTAGTAGTCATATTTATTTTTGGCAATTATAGTCATATATAGTAGTTTTACGATTTGCACATTTTCTTTTATGCATTAGAATATTTTTGAGATTTTAGAATATTTGGATATTTGTATCAATATTTGTTTTGAGCCTATATATAGGTCTTGAGATTAATTAGAAGTTATGTTATTCTTGATTTTTAAAAAATTATTGTGATTGAGTTCTGCTCTTCATTAATCTTTTTGTGTGAGACATTGTGATACAATTTTAGGATTTGTGATAAACTCTAAAACTATCCCAAATCCCCAAATTAAAAAAAAAACCCAAACCCTACTATAATCCCCTCAGCCGTCATCCCCTACCCCCGACCTTCTCAAGCCATCGTCGACCACCACTCCATCATCCGTTGTCGCCGTCATCCATCGACACCCAAAGTCGAACCCCCACACCCATCGACACCCGAAGTCGATCTCCTGCACCCGTCACCCACCGCCTCCCTCCGCCCCGCTCAACATCGTCCCCGGTCTTCTCTTCTTCACCGCTCACCCCCATCACCTCCTTGCCGCCTCATTAGCCATCACCGAAGCACCCTCGCCGTCGTCAGAAAACCCCCAGCACCGCCATCCCCGAAGACCCAGCCCCGTCGATCATTGTGACCCTCCGTCGCCAGTCGCTGCCCCACCAAATATGCAGCCAACCCAAGATCTAACGCTATTTGCTTCTGAAAGAATTATTGGATTTATTATTGATTAAATAAACTGAGTACAATATGTCTCTTATATATAAGAGAGAAGGGAAGACTAAACTAATACATTATTCAATATAGGACTAAACAAATCTATCTCATCTATATAATATCTAACACCCTCTCTCTAACTCAAGTTGTTTCAAACAACATGAGTTTGGAATATTGACTCAGCTGATGTGACAGAGACGACAAACAGTGATGCAGGAACGACGCTCAAGTAGATGGCACAGGGAAAGCGCTCGATGGCGGAGGGAAGGCGCACTATTGGTGCATGTTGGGATCTCACCCCTGACTTGAAAATTGTCGTATGTTGTGGAAGGATGTGGCACATTATTGGCGCATGTTGGGATTTCACCCCTGATTTGAGAATTGTCGTATGTCGTGGAAGGAAGTGGCACCCCTGACTTGAGAATTGTTCCTGAACCGAGAACTGTATTGATGTTGATATCTCCCTCTTTCAAACTCAATGTGAGTTTGCTGACGAATACTGTAGAAGCTGAAGGACCTGGAAGAAAGAATTTTTTTCGGTTTTTTTTTTAAAATCGGGTTGGGTATGGGAGTTCGGTATTGGGTTTGTGGGTTTGTTGGGTTAGGATTTGGAGCGGGTCGGGTAGGGTTTAGGTGTTATTTGGATTTCGGGTCAAGTTGTATAGGAAACAGAGTATAGGGATATAAGGTTTGAGGGTTTCGGGTATGGGTATGAGAGTTAGGGTTTGAAATCAGATTTATGTGGAAGCTAGGTGGGTTAAGGGTTTCGAAGGAGTAGGAGAGAGGGTCGTGTACAAGGTTGTCGGGGCAGCCGTGAAGGCTGTCGGTGGTTGTGGGATAGGGAGCAGCAACATGGAGTTTTGGAGGTGGAGCTCGAGTTCGAAGGTGGGTGGTGACTGCGCGGTGGCGATCATTGGTGGCGGTGTTTGCGGAGTGAGGCTGTGATGGCTGATGATGAAGGAGCTTGGGGTAGGTTGGTGCTCGGAGATGAGGTGCTAGTCGGAGTTGCTGTAGACAAGTGTCGGGATTCAAGGCGTTCGACGGAGTGCAGTCGGGGTTGGAGTTGGGAGGGGATGGAGAATGGCAGTGGGTTGGCGAGCCGGTTGTCGAAGTGGGTTTCGGGATCAAGTAGAAGGGGAGAAGAAGAAGTCGGCTGAAGGAGATATGTGTTGATGGTGTTGTGGCTGAGGTTGAAGAAGATGGCAGCAGGGGATGGAGTTGATGCAGCTATTGTCGTTGCCGGTGCAGAGTTGGAGATGGGTTTGATGAGATTTGATCGATAGAGGGATGTTGGGAGGTGGAGTGATTCCGATGAAGACGAGAACCACTCCACCTCGATAATGAGAATCAAATTAGTATAGGCCTTAAAGGAATATAAGCTCTGATATCATGAAAGAATTATTGAATTTATTATTGATTAAATAAACTAAGTACAATATGTCTCCTATATATAGGAAAGAATGGAAGACTAAACCAATACATTATTCAATATTGGACTAAATTAATCTCTCTCATCTATATAATATCTAACAGCTTCGAACCCCGGTATACTCTTTCCACTTTTCAAATATTTGTGTTACTGCTTTATCATCTCCATAATATTATTTGATTTATCTGTCATCCACAAATAATTGAGAGTGTGCTTCTACTTGCCTATTAGAGTACAAATCATTATTGCATCTTTTACTTGCTAAAAACGCTTAGGTCTATATAACTATTGCTTATTAGGATTGAATTTGGCTTGTTACACTATTTTATATCTTGAAAATCCACAAAACCAATTAATAATTAGAATTTCTAACTTGATCTGCCTTACGTGTTGGTAAACTTAATCTTTTAATATTCTTGAAAATTCTCTATTTAGGGTTTTGATTACAACATTTTGGTATCAGAGCGAAAATTCTTAAAACCCTAGCTCTTGCATCATTTAGGCATTATTTTTTTTGCATTCATTTAGAATCGTTTAGTCTTTTTATTTTATTCTTTTTCTTTCGTTGTTTTAGATCACTTCAGATTAAGAAAAATAAAAAAATAAAAACAAAAAACAAAAAACTTAGGTGCATTTAGGACACGTTTTCCTAAATTTTAGCAAACACACGACCCCTAGTTTTCAACCGTTGGTGAATGCATCTTCACAGAACCATCACAGACCTTGAAGAGCCTTTCTTATCCCTCCCAAACCACCCAATTAGGAACCCTAAACCTTCGCGAACCCCATCCCGAACTGAGATGGACAACTGTGATATTTCCGCTACCCTAGCTGTCAATCAAGCAACTCTTGCCAATATCAATCAAAGGCTTGAGAAAGTGAAATTAAATCAAACTGTTGCCCCTGAGCTTCATGCTAATCATCAGATCCCTCAAGGAAATGATCGTGACGGCCGACATCAAGATCGTGACCCTGACGAACAATACAAGAAGAACGTTAAGGCTGACGTTCCACATTTTGAAGGCCACATAGAACCCCAAGCGTATCTTGATTAGATCCATACCATGGACCACTATTTCGTGTGGTTTGACATGAGCGAAGCCCTGAAGGACAAATTTGCCACGATAAAATTGACTGAAAAAACTTAACAACACTGGACCAATCTTGAACTTGCCCGTAGAGGCCGAGGCCTGACACCCATAGCCACTTGGAAAGCCATGAAAGAGAAGCTCACTAAGAAATATGTGTCGTTATCGTTCCACACCCGGTTGCTAGATTCGTGGAACCAACTCTATTAAGGAAGCAAATCCACCTAAGAGTATGTTGATAAGTTTGACGACTTCCTTATTCGGTGCAATGTCTTAGATAAAGAGAGCGAAGAACAAACTCTCTCTAGGTTCAGAGCTGATCTTAGGAATGAGCTAATTCATAGAAACGTGGACTCCATGGCCGCAAATTATGCCTTTGTCCTCGATATGGATTCTCTTAAAGCAAGTTCTCGTTACAAGTCCAGGATTCGATGGATCATTCCTCTAGAATGACCCCTCCTGATCTCTCTAAACCTAAGTACTCCTCTCCTCAGTACCCTAACAAATCTTACCCAAGCAAGCTTACTTCAAATCCTTATTCACTTAGAAATGACAACATATGTAAGAACACTATAAGAGACTATTCTAAGATTGGTCCTCTCGCTAAGTATTATAAATATAAGAGATACAGTCATGTTGCTGACAACTGTCCCAGTCCAAGTAGGATCAATATAATAGAAGGTACCGCTGTCATCGCTGATGAGCCCGACAATGAGTTTACTTACGAACCTCATGTAAGTGATGACTTTGATGAAGATGATGACCAACCTCTCAACTGTATTCGTTCGATACAATCACCTCCATTGAATATAACTGAGTCACCCATTCCTTCCCAAGTCACTTGGCAACCTATAGATATTATCCATGTGTTAGAACATCCTAGAGTCACAGAGTCGGCATCCACATTTGCATATCGCATTCATGACTTGAATAGAGAAATTTCTAAGAAAATTAATGAGAATAATTTTAACTACAAATTAATAGCAGATACTAGAAGGAAATTTAAAACTCTTGATGTTGGTGACGAAGTGATGGTTCGGATTTATCCGGAACGGTTTCTAGCTGGATCCATTAAGAAGTTAAATGCACGTGTTGCAGGCCCATTTAAAATTCTTCATAAAATCAATGATAATACATGTCATTGACCTTCCTGAAGGTTTTGGCATAAGTAAGAAATTCAATATTGAGGATATAGTACCCTATGAAGACCCAGAATTTAACCATTGAAATCCTCTTATAGATGAGCCTACCATACAGCCTAATGGTGAGATTCCCACATTACCCCCACTACCTGATACTACTTATTCACCGACAAAAAATTTGGATAATATTTTAGATGATCAGATAATCTCTACTAGAGATTATGGTATTCATAAGTATTTGGTAAGATGGAAAAACAAGTCGGAGTCGGAGAATACTTGGATAGATCGTGAAGAGCTCCAGCGCTTGGATCCAAAATTTTTGGAGCATTATGACAGGACTAATTTTGACTCGACTGGGTCGAGCCCTCTTCCACCCGGGGAGAATGATGAGAACATCGATTCAAGGCGATTCAGTCGTTTCTATCAGCGCAGGCATCGTCTAGGACAGTTGCTTCATTAGTCTAGTATTTTATTCAGTAGTTATATTTGTTTTTGACAATTATAGCCATATATAGTACTTTTACGATTTGCACATGTTCTTTTATACATTAGAATATTTTTTGAGATTTTAGAATATTTTGATATTTGTATCAAAATTTGTTTCGAACCTATATATAGGTCTTGAGATTAATGACAAGTTATGTTATTCTTGATTAAAAAATTTATTGTGATTGAGTTCTGTTATTCATTAATCTTTTTGTATGAGACATTGTGATACAATTTTAGAGTTTGTGATCAGCTCTAAAACTACTCCAAATCCCCAACTAAAAAAAACCCACCCTACTCTAATCCCCTCAGCCGTCATCCCCTACCCCCGACCTTCTCTTCTTCCTGTCTGCCTTCGAAACCCAACCACCCGCAGCACCACCCTCATCGCCACCAACACTGCATGTTGCCATCGTCGACCACCACTCCATCATTCGTCGTCGCCCTCATCCATCGACACCCGAAGTCGAACTACTGCACCCATCGACACCCGAAGTCGATCCCCTACACCCGTCGACCACCGCCTCCCTCTGTCCCGCTCAACATCGTCCTCGGTCTTCTCTTCGTCGCCGCTCACCCCCATCACCTCCTTACCGTCTAGTCAGTCATCACCGAAGCCCCCTCGCCATCGTCAAAAAACCGCCAGCACTGCCATCCCCGAAGATCCAGCCCCGTCGATCACTGTGACCCCTCCATCGCCAGTCGCTGCCCCACCATTGCAGCCAACCCGAGATCTAATGCTATTTGCTTCGAACCCCGGTATACTCTTTCCACTTTTCAAATATTTATGTTACTGCTTTATCATTTCTATAATTATTTGATTTATCTGTCATCCACAAGTAATTAAGAGTGTGTGCTTCTATTTGCCTATTATAGAATACAAATCATTATTGCATCTTTTACTCGCTAAGAACGCTTAGATCTATATAATTATTGATTATTAGGATTAAATTTTAATTGGGCTTGTTACACTATTTTATATCTTGAAAATCAATCAAACCAATTAATAGTTAGAATTTCTAACTTGATCTACCGCATTACGTATTGGTAAACTTAATATTTTAATATTCTTGGAAATTCTCTATTTAGGATTAAGTCTGCATCAAGCTTCATCCCAAATTCTTCTTCGAGTTAGATTCTATGGCTCCTATCGTGTGGCCTCCTCATCTGGGTATATCAGACGGTTATTGTATCAAATCTACAACCTAGGATATCTCTAGATCCATTATGATATTGTAATGGCCTCCAATGAGAGGTAGTACTTCATAAGATAGTTTTCCGTTATAAACAGCAGAGTATCTTTTAGTGAGGCTTAAAAGATAGATAGATTCTTTGTAAGAGTTGTAACTCTTTTATATTCCTTAGTTGAATTATATCTTTGTTTTTTTTTTAGAAACAGGATAGAGTCTTACGACTCCAGCCCAATAATATCTTTGTTATTTCTCTCCCGGATTAGGCGAAGCCGAACCAGGACCAAATTGTGTGCTTGTGTGCTTGATTTGATCTACTAATGCTTGGTTGCTCATTTGATCAGTTGTCGCATAACTCCGCAAATCCGAACAATTTGTCTTGTCCAAAGATCATTAAATTTATGGTTGCTTAATGTATTAGCAATTTTTTTTAGTAAAACACATGATTTATCTAAAAATATTCAATGGTATGTAAAGCAAGGTGAACCGAATGAATTTCATATGTGATAGTTTAGCATGTACAGCACACCAAAGCTATTCATCCCTACAAGTATTAAAGCAAAGCCTCCGTCTAGTTAATTTGTGGTTTCACGAAATCATAATACCTTTGCCATTTTTGTAAAGACTCAAACTTAGCCTTCAACCTTCCATAATCAGCATGCAAGCTTCCCTGTATTGAATGAAATCGCAAAAAAAGGAGTTTTCAAAGATCTTGAATTCAGTAATTATTTACATTGCAAGTAAATTTTTTGTTGAAGATAGTCTTAAAGAGAAAGGAAATAGATTAATTTGTTGCTATTATGTACCATAGGCTCAACGTTGTCAGAAGCAGGCACGGCTTTTTCAGCATAGGAAAAGCGTTGATAGCGTTCAAGGATGCTATCCATACTGCTCAGAAAAAGAAACAATTAATTAATGTGATTTCAACTCTGTCCTCATTGTTCATATCAGGCAAAAAAACTATTAAAAGAAATTTTTTTGACATAATTATTAAAAGAAATGTAAGCAATTAGTACCAAGTAAGGAAAAAAAACAGAGAGAACGAGAGCAGTGAGGGATTTTGCATGGCAGTGTGAACAAGGCATTTCAGATGCTTGACGTACGAAACTATAATTAAGATAATGTTACAACTTGTACGGGGTTAGGAACTCTGATATCATGTAAAGTTGGGTGAAAGGGTGATTTGTTATTCATTGAAGGTACGAATCAATATTTTAAATAGAGAATTAACCGCCTCAGTATATATGTACTCGATCTTTTGATGTGATCATTTACAAGTAAAAGGGTAAGAGAAAAGAAAACCATATATAGAGGGGCTTAGCTCCTGAATTAAGTCATCAGATAGTAAGAGTTAATCAATTACTAACTATTTGTATACTTCAACATCTTGTACTCTAAAGATTCTAGAGATTGTTCCTTCTTATTACATAATATTCAACTTGCAGTAGTTCACCTCATGAAGATAGCTGGAAAATCTTGTAATGTAGAAGAGTTCAATATTTAAGATCTTCAAGTTGTAACTCTGTCAATATATATATATATATATATCTTGAATATATATTCATATCCTTATATTTAAAAAAAAAAAATCTTCAAAATTTTATTTTAGACATTGATTGCGCCTTTTTCTTTGAATAATGAACTACATACACATTGTAATCTGGTCTCGAACCTAGCTATTAACCATCTAAGTTACAACTCAATGGTAACGGTGACCTGTGCACTTGATTGCCCAAAAAAAAACCATGAAAGCTAAAGGAATAGTGTCGACAACTTAACGTATGACCATCAATTTATTTGATTTCTGGTTGAAAATACCAACCTTTTGTTTAATTTGATACAAACATGCACAGGTTTTTAAAGAATACACAAGAAAAGCATTTTGAATAGTTGATCCATCCTCCTAGCTAGAGACTCTAGCCTTATATAGGCTCCCTATTCTTTTCTTCTGCCCAGTCCCAGGCCAAGGCCGAGGCCAACAGTACAAAACAATTAGTGAAAAGACTAGGCTTATTATGTAAGTGCACAATTTAAAGACTAATTGAAGACCAATATGTATTAATTTCCAGCATTTGAAGTACCAAACTAATACCCTGCCCTGATTAAAGATGTAAAGTACAACCCAAAAATGATGAGTATTCAAGCTAATAAGTACATAATAAAAGGCTTAATTAATTAAGTTACTATTGCCAGTTAATTAAAACACAAATTAAAGATAAGACACCACATTAATTAATTAATTAATTAATTAATTAATTAATTAATTAATTAATTAATTGAGAAGAAGCAGAACACAACACAGCATATATACGATTAATAATAACACATACGAACATATAATTGGATGAAGAACAACCAAACAAATGCAAATAAAGGAAAAAAAAAACCGATCGACCGATCGATCGAAAACCAAAAGATATAGGTATATATATATAGATATATAGATAGGTACCTAGCATGAGTGGAGTACTCATAAAGCTTCCCTTTTGTGGAAAACACGATAACGGCAACCTCAGCCTCACAGAGAACGGATATCTCATGGGCTTTCTTCATCAACCCCGACCGACGCTTCGAAAACGACACCTGCCGGTGTATCGTGTTCTCGATCCTCTTCAGCTCCACCTTCCCTCTCCCCATTCAATCAAAACTAGCTACCTACCTAGCTAATCAAAGGGCCGGCCGGCTTGGGTTGGGTTGGGTTATATATATATATATATATATATTGCTTTATACGTAGATATATATATATATATAGGTTAATTAATTACCAGGAATGAAATGAAATGAAATGACTCAAAAGAGTTCTGAGGTGAAGAAGACGGAGTAGTAGCAGCATTAGTATTATTATTTGTAGTAGTAGTAGTAGATCGGGCGGGACAGCGGTTTTGGAGAAACCAGGGTGGTTTTGTGGAATGTGTTGTCGAGTTGTGATTGGATGAGGGAATATATAATAATTAATCAAAGACGGGGAATTTAATTTTCAATGGTTTGGGTGGTTGTTTTTTACATAACCTGGCTACAACATTATATTTAGTTGTGTCTAGACAAATTTATTGCTGTTGTTGTTAGATTGTTTTTTTTCCCTTTTTTCAATGTTCATATTTTTTTTCTTGATTGGGGGTGTTTTCTAGTAGTGCTTGCCCTCCTTTGGTATTCTCTAGTTTTGCTGTTTTTAGTAATTACTCCACAAGTCCAAACGTGTTTAAACTCCGAGTTCTGACCACATTTGGTGTTCCAATACTAGAATCATCATTTTCTCAGAAAAGCCGTTAATGACAAATACATCCCCATATATATATATATATATATAACAAAACAAAAAAAATCTGTTAAGAGTTCTGTGAATAATACTACCTGCCCACAAATTTGGGGTACGAAGATAATTTGTCAAAATTTATTATTCAAAATTTGGTTAAAATTTGATAAATTCGAAAAAAATGAGGTAAAAATTTGAGAAATAGAAATAGAAAATTTAATGCATGCCGGTACATATTACCTAAGTAAATATATATTTAAATCCATAAATATAAAAAATAGTAACAAACTTAGCAATTAATTCGTGCTTTTACGAATAATTTGTGAAATGCGTGATTTAAACGGAAATTTGTGATTAAATCGCGAATTGATTCGGCAGATGAATTTTTCACGAATAATTCACCAAATTTACGAATTATTCGTAAACTTTGTTACTATGCTACTTGCAGGGGTTTCATGAGTTTCAATTTTGGACGCCTCATTTATTTTCTTTTTTTCTTTTTCTTTGATTAAATTTGCTACACCGCAATGCTAACTGCCTTGTAAACTAGACATAAAACCAGGGCCGCCCCTAAGTTCCCGGGGGCCCAAGGGGAACTCTCAAAATTGGGCCTCACATACATTTTTTAAAATTTAAATAAAAAAGTATACATAAAATTTGCAAATTGTTCAAGGCAAAATATGTAAAATATATAAGTATCAATCACATATGCAAAATATAGTGAAAATCATCAATCAAAAATACATCCACATAAGCATCCACACGAGAAGCATACACAAACATGCATAAAACTATTCAGATATGCAAAACATATAATTAAGTCTCAAAAATCGTGAATGAATAATCTGATAGGCTAAATTTGAAGGGGAAAAAAAACCTTGAACTATCTTCTTTATGCAGAAAACCTCACTGAATTTTTTTTTTCCGCAGAAAACCAAACTTAAGTAGATTTGCAAAAAACTCACTCTGATGGCATGAGCTTTCGGCTAAAATTGAGTGAGGTTTTTTTAAAATAATGAGAAAAATGCATGATGTTTTTTGAACAAACTTGTAAAGATGAATGAGGGTATCTAATACAAGCAGAAAAGTTAGATGGGTTTTTTTGAAAATATACTTCGAGGGGGGGGGGGTTTGCAATCATACTTAAGTGTGATTTTTTGCGCAAAAAAAAGTTTAGTGAGGTTTTCTCCATAAAGGGAATAGTTCAAGAGTCTTTTCAAATTTAGCCTAATCAGATATGATGTGAATTGTGAATTGAGGCTCAAAACATATAATCAAATATACAAAACCTGTCAATGGAAAGCTCATTTGGTGAATGGAAAGCTCTAATTTTATCTCATTTTTTTATTGGAGAATAGAGAAAGGGGAAGAACGCAATACAGGCTAAGAAAGAGGATATGGTCAAGTTGGAAAATTGAGTAGAAGAAAGAGGGTGAGGGTATAAGTAATTGGGTCGGGTTTCGGGTTTGGGTTGTTGGGTTTGAATGTGGATCTGAACAGAGATTTGAATGTGGGTTTCGAGTTTGGGTATCTATTGATATGAATGTGGATTTATTTTAAATCACCTAATTTTAAAGCCTCATATTCAATCAAGCCCAAACCTAAATAATTTTAAAAAAATTCTAAAGGCCCAAATAATTATTTTTGAAGGGTCCTAATAACAATATAGTTTTTTAACGCCCAAAATACGTGTTTATATTTACAAATTTGGGAACCTAGACGACCACCTCACTGGGCATAAAACTTATAAAGTGTTTTTTTTTCCTTTGCTAATTACGATGACAAAACAAAAACAAGTTACTCACGATACCCGAAATAACTGTTTTTTTATAATAATAAAGCAATTTCTTATTGAAGAAAAAATATTATGTAAATTGTTTTTTATTAAAATGAATAAACTTTTATTTGATTGATTTTCTTTAAAATTAAGATAGTTTTCTTCCCAGAAAAATGGAATATGGGCCGGCTACATACAAAAGAGATGTGACAGGGGAGATTGGGTTGGGTTTTTTTGTGTTCGGTCGAAACGTGGCAAAACTTGTCTCACCTTTTTATAAAGCTAAACAAGCTTCATACTTTTGCCAATTAAACTGAGATCCCAATTCCCAATATTTCTCAACCCTTCGTTTTTACTCCATGCTATTATTAGGAGCACCAAACCCTAATAAATTTCTATCTTTCATGTGGATGGCTACACATACATTGGTTTTTATTCCAAACATACTTTATAAATGTATTGGGGTCCACTTTTCACTAAAAGACAAAGTTTAAAAAGTAGGTCCTAATGTATTTTTAATATATGTTTGGAGGTAAAAACTCATGTAGGTCTAGCATTTTGCTTATAAGAAATATTCATAAAATCAACTTAATTTGTGTTGATATACAAAAGAAAAATAGATATACACATTGACAATACATGTACTCGAGTTTCCAGTAAAAAGGAAAAATGATATAAACGGTCGGAGACAATACAAAAACTTGGAAACAGATTTTTCTGCAATCAATATTGTCGTTTCATTAAATACAGATTACTGATTTTTTTTATTTTTTTTCCCCAGAAATTTGCCAAGCTTGATTACCCTTTTACATTCACTCATATAAGGTGATTTACCTTTGATGATCAGCTTAACTTACATTAACTGAATAATACAAGGGGCACTCCTTATTAAGTATAACATACACAAGCAAGAAAAATATTACCAAGAAAAGGAGAAGCAAAACAGGGTTTCAGATGTATTTGATACAAGTTCAAGATTCATCGATCAAATCCACCCGGGAAGAAAGCCATTGCTATTATGGGTCGGAATTCCCGAGTTTATATGATCATCAGATACCTGATTATATCTACCAAATAAACGAAATAATTAATTATAGATAATAGCAGTTTTTTTTTTGTGTATTTTTAGGGGGTGTCTATAGATTTAGGGTTTACCCAATTTGGAGAGAAAATTCACACCCAAGTGGCTGAAAGAAGGCCCCGTTCTGAGGCTGGCGGTTGCAGTGGGAGCTTGAACCATCGCCGCCACCGCCACCACAAACATTTGTCCATGATAGTTGAAGGGGGTTTTCTAGACCAACTTCTTGCAACTGCAAGAAAAAGATAATTAATAAATACAAAAAATAAATTTGACAAACACTTCTATTTGATAGGTGTATCATATCGCACGTGTATCCGACACTAATGCTGGACACACAAATTATAACGCACCGGGCCCGCTCAACTGCGTACACATCTAAAAGTGTCTACATTCCCTACAGAACCTAACCATGGTCCCACCACAGAGCACAGCCTCACCAAAAGTGATATAGCTTACTTATAGAACATAATCACGGTCCCACTACATGGCACAACCTCATCAAAAGTACTATAGCTTATTAGATGTTTTTGGATCTTGGCAATCTAATATATGGTCGAAAGTCGGCTCTGATATGCGTACACGCCTAAACGCATCTACATGCCCTACAGAATCTAACCACGGCCCCACCACAGGTCACAGTATCACCGAAATTGCTATAGCTTTGTAGGGGTTCTTGGATCTGTCTAATATATAATAACTCATACCCCACTTCCTAACCAATATGGAACTATGTAAATCTAGGGGTATTATACGTACAAATCTTTTATGCAACTTGATATTTTAAGGTAGTTGTTCAAATTGTGCCATATCGCATCATGTCCTTGTCGGCATCCATGCTTCTTAACGCACATGGTAGATCTGATATGCATATCTAACATGTTTAGGCCTGTTTCACAATTTTAACTTTAAGATGAATGTGCCTTTCAAATCTTTTCGTCAAACTTTTAATTTGAAAGGTAAACTTAGTGTTAATTATCAAAGCCGTTCTCATTATGGGCCAAGAAGGCAAGTTCTTCATCGAAGCCCAGCTGAATCCCGGCAATATCGACATATATGTAAAGGTGGTAATTAAGATCAGCTATATATAATACAGCGAAGGATCTTTCCATCGTTGAAGCCAATAACAAAACAGAAGCACTAGGAGAACAATAATTATACCTAACCATTAAGAAATTACTGTAATAATACCTTCCTTTTCAAGGCTCCGTTAGCATCCTGTAAAACTTGTTCCTGCATTAAGATGCAGATTATTCACAAAGTTAAGGAATATGAAAGGTTGAAGCATTATATTTTCCCCGCAATCAGCAATATATTTGGTAAAGCAAATCAGAAACCGATATCACATAAATTTGAGACCCACTAGAATTACCTTTCTTTTAAGATCACAGACCCGATCAAGCATCATCTGTGACTGCAAACACCGACAACAACACATGTGCTTATTATAATTCATTATGATGGATTTAACTACAAATACTAATCATTTTCCACAATGATGGATTCAATTCTCAACATTTATCATATATATATATATATAATTACTTTGTCCACTCTTCGCATACCTTTGCTACTCTAATCTGTTTCAGTGACGACTCTAGCTGATTCTCAAGTTGCTGGAGCTCCTTAGAGTTTAGCTGACCGAGATCCTCGCCTAGGAGATTCCTGCAATTGCAGTCAGACAAATTTTAGAACAGAAAACTAATTATAACATGAAAGTTGTTAATTTAAGGGAAAACTACAATACGAATATCCTACCTCTGAGATCGTTGCATAAGCTCAAGTTTTTCTTTCAGCTTCAAATATTCATCATAATTGTTCTGCTTGAGAAAAAAAAGGAACAAAAATGGCCGGAGTTATTTACCCGGAGTACCCACATTTTGTCATGATTATTATATTAGGTTGATTTAGGAACAAAGTTACGAGTGTTTGCATTTACACATTATCATACATATGACATCAATTATTATAGGGATATTTTAGCAAATGCCCCCATTCAAAATGTATAAACTAGTATATACCCCCACTATTTTTAAAAACTAAGAAATACCCCTAGTTTGGATGGAATCGTTAAAATTCCGTTAAGTTAACTTACGTGCATCACATGTAACACAGTAAAATGACCAAAATACCCCCAATAAAATTATTTTAGCAAATACCCCTATTCAAAATCTAAAAACTAGCATATACCCCCACTATTTTAAAAAAGGGATATTTTACCAAATGCCCCCGTTCAAAATATGGAAACTAGCATATATCCCCACTATTTTTAAAAACTAAGAAATACCCTTAGTTTGGACGGAGTAAAATTCCGTTAAGTTAACTTACGTGCATCACACGTGACACAGTAAAATGACCAAAATACCCACTACATAAAGTAAGGGTTTCTTGAAGCAAATCTGAAAAGAGAATGAACCGTCTCCTTTCCGCTTTGCAAGCCCGTATAATTTTTTCTCTGATGGCCATCTACCCCACCTTGTTATATTAGGGTTTTTAAAGAAGAAATACCCCAACCCTAATCAGTCATTGACTCATTGTAAGCATCTTCTCCACCTTGTTATATTAGGGTTTTTGATAGATTATGTTTGTTTGATCGTTTCAACTTGATCAATTTTGTGATGTTTTTTTTCTGAATTCTTTTTTAAGGAAAATTGGTTGTAGGAAGAGCCATGAATTCGAGAAGGTTCGCATCTGAATCTTTGTTCTATTATTTTGTTTATATTTTTATTATTCGGATGCGAACCTTCAAAAATTCATGGCTCTTCCTACAACCAATTTTCCTTAAAAAAGAATTCAGAAAAAAAAACATCACAAAATTGATCAAGTTGAAACGATCAAACAAACATAATCTATCAAAAACCCTAATATAACAAGGTGGAGAAGATGCTTACAATGAGTCAATGACTGATTAGGGTTTGGGTATTTCTTCTTTTAAAACCCTAATATAACAAGGTGGGGTAGATGGCCATCGGAGAAAAAATCATACGGATCTGCAAAGCGGAAAGGAGACGGTTCATTCTCTTTTCAGATTTGCTTCAAGAAACCCTTACTTTATGTAGTGGGTATTTTGGTTATTTTACCGTGTCACGTGTGATGCACGTAAGTTAACTTAACGGAATTTTAACGATTCCGTTCAAACTAAGGGTATTTCTTAGTTTTAAAAATAGTGGGGGTATATGCTAGTTTCCATATTTTGAACGGGGGCATTTGCTAAAATATCCTTTTTTTTAAATAGTGGGGGTATATGCTAGTTTTTATATTCTGAATAAGGGTATTTGCTAAAATAAATTTATTGGGGGTATTTTGGTCATTTTACTATGTTACATGTGATGCACGTAAGTTAACTTAACGGAATTTTAACGATTCCATCCAAACTAGGGGTATTTCTTAGTTTTTAAAAATAATGGGGGTATATGCTAGTTTTCACATTTTGAATGGGGGCATTTGCTAAAATATCCCATTATTATATTAGGTTGATTTAGGAACAAAGTTATGAGTGTTTGCATTTACACGTTATCATACGTATACTGTATAGAAAATTATTGACAGTATAAAAAAAAATACCATTAAGAAAAAAGTAGCCATTTCTTTGGAAATAAGAAAAATACTGTTACTATAATTGCTTTTGCCTAATGCATTGTAATGCTTTTGTTCAATAAACATTTCATCAATTCCACAAAATATGACTATGATCAAATAATTATTTATGTCAATTAAAGAATAGGAGCAAAATCAGTCATATATCTTTAATCTCTAATCTCTAATCTCTAATCTCTAATATTATAATGGGAGGGTTTGGATTGTCATTTATAGACATTCAACCATCTAATCTCAACCATTCATTTTTAAGTGGGAGTTATATTAACAATTCATTTAATGATCAACTGTTCTTATAGTTACCATAATACACTCAAAGTTTAAATTTATTTACAACATAATTATTTACAAAAATGTCACTCTTATAAAATAAAAGTTTATGCCACTAGAGATAATTTGTAAAGAATATGTAATGAGTAAAGGGATGTCTTAGATTCGAGGCTAATTTACGTCATATTATTTATATATTATATTAAAAAAAATTCATTAGAACACGTATAAATTACTAGTAATAAATTAATGTACATCATATGGTCAAAATAAGAACATTACAGGAATCACTTGCTTATTCCTACAAAATGGATATGACATTTCGGCATGCGCAGATATATAGACAAGATAAATCTTTGCAAAAGTGTGATAAAGATATGAGTACCAAACATTTCCAGTAACCAACAAACTCTTCCTATTCCTGACTCTTCCTATTCTCGACCATTCCTAATCTAACACTTAATCTTCATATTTATATCGATAACATGATCAATGTAATGTATGCTATATTTTTATCAAACTTTTTATGATATCAGAGCCCTAGATCCTACCTACAGCCATGAAAAAGAAGAAAAAAAAATGCAGGTTCTTCTTTTTATCCAGTCGTCGTCCCTACGATACTGAGCGCTATCCCTGCACCACTACCGAGTATCGTCTCATGCGCTACCATCGTGCGCCGTTCCTTGCGCCATCGAGCGCCATCTACGCGCCATCGTGTGCGGTTCCCCGCGCCATCGAACGCTGTCACCGCACCATCCAGCGTCGTCCCCTACGCCATCGTGCGCCTTCTCCGTGCCATCGAACATCGTCCCATGTGCCATCACTGAGCGCTACTATTTCTACTACTTCCTGCCGAAGAGCACTATTCGCGTCATCGAGCGTCGCCCCTACATCACCGTTCTCGCTTCCAACAATTAGCACATAAGATTAGAATCACCTCACGGTGCTCCATCTTGCAGGTCATGATAAAGATAGTACCCAACCTTTCCAATACCCAACAAACTCTTCATATTCTTGTCCCTTCCTATTTTTGATTATTTATATTCTAACTCTTAATATTCCTATTCTAAACTCTATATATATCCATGACATGATCAATGTAATGCATGTACATAAACATAACCTTCCTAGCCTTTTTTGTACGTCATAATTCTATCATTCTACTATTCATTTTATGGTATCATTATCTTTATAATTTCTATAATTGTATCTTTCTCTATAAAGTGCACGTCTATATGTAAAAGTTAATTGACCATCTATCTAATTAACGGGTATAACAAAAATTGGTACCTGCATTTCCCTTGACTGAACGATAGCATCAGAAGTATTATAGCTGCAAGTTTTATACTTCTCAAGTGTGTTAAGTATGCTGAAAAAAGTACAAAAATTATTAATGAAGGAGTAAACAGAAACATTTGGAGAATATAAGAATGATCAAGCACAGAATTTAGAGCCGATGGATACAGCAAGGAATTGAACAAGCAATAATAAATCCAGCGATGGCAACCCTCTTTCGCCTAAGTACATTGATTGAAGCAATGAAACAAATAAAATAAACAGAATTAAACACTAGAATGCCCTAGCTTAAGATGGATTGAGTTAGTGCATTCAGTCAGATATATCTATTGATAATCAAACATGCATGGTTTGAAAATGTGATTCACATAGGTGACTCACCTAATTCTAATCAATTAAATATGTGATTCAAATAGGTAGCTCACCTAATTCTAGTTGAAAAGTTTAAACTCACCTAATTTGTAGTTGAAAAGTTTGAAAAAATAACCATCAGATGTGTGTATAAATAGATATGAATCTGGGTGAGTTAAATGTGTGGAAGAGAAGAGAAATAGAAGAGAGAAGAACAAAAATAAAGACAGAATGAGAGAGAGTTTATATCAGGTGTAGTAACACCAGTGAGAAAAAAAGAATGAGTTGTCTTGTTGTCGTAAGAAATTATAATACAGGTTCATAATATTGTTTGTCATTTAGCCTACAAATATCTCTCTCTTCCAACAAACTGGTATCACAGCCCTGTTCGATCCATCGTAGTTCACCGAAGAGCTCGTCTACGACATGACAAACATGATCCAGTCACAGATCCCTAAGTTGATGAAGACCAACTATGACAACTGGAGCATCCAGATGAATCTTGCTGGTCTCGCAAGACTTGTGGGAGCTGGTTGAAAATGGCAACACCGAACCAGAGTCGCACACTGCCGAAACAGCACTTTCAGCCGTTCAGAAGACCGAGTTAAAGGAAACTCGAAAAAGAGACAAAAAAAGATTTGTTCCTAATCTACAAAGGAGTTGAAGAGTCCGCATCCAAGAAGATCTCAGATGCAAGTACATCGAAACATGCATGAGAATTTTAAAAAGTTTGTATCAAGGAGCCGAAAAAGCAAAGAAGGTACGACTCCAAGCCTTGCAGGTTGACTTTGAAAATTTAAAAATAAAAGTTGGTTAGAATATTTCAGATTTGTCGAGGTTGAAGCTACAGAGGAAGAGGCAGCTACAGAGGCAACTCAAATTTCAACGAGGTCGTGACATGCAGTACAATCAGAGAACTCATGACTAGGGTCGTTATGCCACCGTGAACGATTCACCTTTCAAGCAAGAGGGAGAGACGCACGAACAAGAGGATGTAGGAGACATAACGAAGGAGACAGATCTCATCGCACTACTTCAGTTGCAGAAGATATGGTCATTTCAGTTATGATTGCCCAGAAAAAACTGAAAAAGTGGTAGAGAAGACGTTCTTCGTTGCAGAAAATCGAGGAGACAACTCAGTAGTCCTGCTAGCCTACAAAGACCATGAGAACAAGAGTCAAAATGTTTGGTACTTGGACTCAGGTACTAGCAATCATATGTGTGGCATCAGGAAATTCTTCCCCAAGCTGAATGAACCAATTGGAGGTGAAGTTACTTTTGGTGACAAGTTCAAGATCTCTGTGAAAGGGAAATGCAATATTATGATCCAGACAAAAGCCGGTGATCATAGGTACATTTCTGATGTTTATTATGTACCTACATTACGTAATAATATTCTAAGTTTGGGACAGCTTCTTAAGATGCTACGATATCCACCTGAAGAATTTCTCTCTCACCATAAAAAGCAAAGGATAAACAATTGCAAAATTTGACATGTCTATAATAGGTTTTTTACTTTAATCTTAATACAGATTCTGTAAAATACCCACAATCTATCATCAAAGGCGAGTCCTGGCTTTGGCATCTTCGATTCGGACATCTAGCATTCAATGGCCTCAATCTCCTATGTAAAGATTGTTAGGGTTTGGCCTCAAATACACGTAGGCACTGAGTACTTGAAATTGGAGAAGAAGAGGATGAGACAAAGAAGCAAGAGAAGACAAGCAGCGAATAATAGAATGCAGCCTGGAGAGTTGCGGTCGACCGCCCCTAGCTGCTGAGAATTCTTCGAGTGTAAAGGTCCAACAGAGGAGAGGACGGTCGACCGACCTTGGGGTGCAGTCGACCGGTCAGCTCTCGGGTCTGGACTTACACGTTGCAGTCGACCGACCTTGGGGGTGCGGTTGGCCGACTTTGGCAGCTGATTATTTTTGGGCTTACGAGTTTAAAGATCCAATTGCTAGATTTATGTTTATCCTTTAGGGTTTACTTGGGAACTATATATATGGCCGTAAACTCTAGGGTTTAGTTGATCTAATCCATAATTTGTGTAATCAAGATTTGAGCCGTTATCATTGTTCGACTTCAAGAGAGGATTGTGCTAAGTGTTTCAAAGGTGTGAGAGAGAGATTGAGAGTTGTAATCTCTTTGTAATCTTTGTATTTCTTGGAGAATAAGAAGTATTGGTTATCTCTGCATATTGATTGTATTCTTGTGAGATCTTGCATATATTGTGGTGGGTTGTTCTTGGTTCATCTAAGTCTTAGGAGTTTCTACTGCTTGTGGTGTGTTTCCACTATTAGCACTACGAGTTGTGGGCTAGATCCTTCGACAAGTGGTATCAGAGCAGTTGGTTCGAGATGTTCGATAACAAGATGAAGATCGAGAGATTCGATGGGAGTGACTTCGCGATGTGGAAGATTCAGATGATAGCGTATCTTCGTCAGAAAGATCTTGATAGTCCGTTGTTTGATGTGAAGCCGGTAGGTGCAGACAAGGATGCGAATGTCTTGGTGGATTGGAATCGTTTGGATCAGAAGGTACTAGGACAGATTTAGTTGGGGCTGAGTAGGAAAGCATTATTTCATATCTCGAAGGCAAAGACCACAAAGGAGGCTATGGAGATTCTCACGGATATGTATGAGAAACCATCGACATCTAATCAAATTCTTCATCTGAAGAAATCGGTTAATATGAAGTTGAAGGAAGGGGGTTCAGTAGAAGAGCATATGAATAATTATTGTATGGTTTACAACCAAATGGAAGCTGCAGGTTTGAAGTTTTCAGAGAGAGAGCAGTCATTGTTACTTCTATCTACTTTACCTGATAGTTATGGTACGGTGGAACAGACTATTACAGGCACTATGACAGATTCGATATCTCTACAGGATGTGGTGAGTAGCATTCTAAACGAGGAGATGAGAAGGGTGAGAAACGAGGAATATCCATCATCATCTTCTAAAGATTCTGCCATGTACATTAAGTAGAGATGTGGGAGATCTAAGAGCAAGCGAAGAAGAAAGGATAAGAGTAGTTCATCTGAGAGTGGGTCTGATGACAGCGATGAGGGACTTGAGCCTAAGTGCTGATATTGTCACAAGAAGGGTCATATGATGCGTAGTTGCAAAGCTTATATGAAGAAAAAGCAGGAGAAACTGAAGAAAGATACCCCAAAGGAAGCTCAAGTGGGTTTTGTTGAGGATCTCTGCTTATCCCATCGGGAGGAGTTGGGCACTCAAGATTGGTGTATTGATTCAGGAGCTTCTTTTCATTGCACTCCGAGGAGAGAGGTATTTGATGACTATGAGGAGGGTTCTTTTGGAGATGTGATCGTGAGAAATGGTCACTGGTGTCCTGTACGTAGGGTTGGTACTGTTCACGTGAACACCATTGATGATCAAAGTGTTGTCTTGCGGGCGACAAGATATGTTCCAGACTTGAAAAAAAATCTTATCTCGATTGGAAGACTAGACAAGAAGAGGTTGTCTACTACAGTTGGTAGTGGGGAGTGGTGTATAGCTGTAGCTTCAAGGGTGATTGCAAAAGGGAAGCGTGAGGGAACGCTGTATTTTCTTAGAGACGTGAGGGGCGTTTCTTCTGTAGTTGACTCTCAACCGGAATCGAGTAGTAGGTTGTGTGGGGTGCAACTGAGTTTTTTCATTTATGGAGGGGAGATTACTAATTTAGTGGGAGCTACTGGCCATGTAAGTGATCCTAGAGGGTAAGACGTTGCTGCGGTGAAGGTACTTTGCGAATTGGCAGTTGAAGCTTCAAGTCTCTCTTGTGTGATAGAGAGCACTAGTATCGATATGCGGGGTGATGTCGATGAGGGTAATCGAATTTGGACTGTAGGAGTTGAACAGTCTGCGGAGTTTGTGGAGATGTCGTCCACAGAGATTTCTATTGCATAGAGTGTATTGAAAGGATTTGAACCATGTCCGGTGTTGATGGAGATCTTGCGAGTTGGGGAGTCTCATAACACGAAATTCGACACGGGATATTGTTTCTCCGGTCTTCGTGCTCTATGCGATTGGTGGAGCACATCCTTCATGAGGTGATGAGGGGTGGTTGGTGCACTCCACGTGGTGGAGTGGAGGAGGTGCTCTTCATGAGAGTGGGGAGTACTTGAGTCTTCTATGAAAGTGGAAGAATGGCAGAGATAATGCGAGGTGAAGATTGCAATAACTTTGAAGTGTGGTGTATTTGGTCCAAGTGAGAGATTGTTAGGGTTTGGCCTCAAATATACGTAGGCACTGAGTACTTGAAGTTGGAGAAGAAGAGAATGAGACAAAGAAGTAAGAGAAGACAAGCAGCGAGTAGAAGAATGCAGCCTGGAAAGTCGTGGTCGACCGATCTGGAGGTGCGGTCGATCGCCCCTAGCTGCTGAGAGTTCTCCGAGTGTAAAGGTCCAACAGAGGAGAGGACGATCGACCGACCTTGAGGGTGCAGTCGAACGGTCAACTCTCGGGTCTGGACTTACACGTTGCGGTTGATCGACATTGGGGGTGCGGTCAACCGACTTCGGTGGCTGATTGTTTTTGGGCTTACGAGTTTAAAGGCCCAATTGCTAGATTTGTGTTTTTTAGGGTTTACCTGAGGGCTATATATATGGCCGTAAACTCTAGGGTTTAGTTGATCTAATCCATAATTTGTGTAATCAAGAGGTGAGCTGTTATCATTGTTCAACTTCAAGAGATGATTGTTGATGTAAAACTAACCCTAAAATGGAGAATTTCCAAGATTCTTAATGAATTAATTTTACCAACACGTAGTGCGGATCAAAGTTAGAATTTTTAAACAGTTAATCGGTTTGATGGATTTTCAAGAACTGAATCACGTTAACAACCCCAATTAATAATTCAACTCTATAATCAATAATTAAATCCCTAAGTGTTCTTAGCAAGTAAAAGATTCAATATTGATTCGTACTCTAATCAAGCAAGTGAAACACTCAATCTCAATTGTTTTTGTGGACAACAGGCAAATCAGATAATATAATAGAGATGATAATTGATAAAGCAGTATAACACAAATATCTGAAAGTTGGAAAGAGTATACCGAGGGTTCGAAAAACTCAGCGTAGATCTCGGAAGAGCACAACAATCGCAGCAACACTTCAAGAGTAATGGTAGTAAAAGCAAGGGCTGGCGGATCAGGGATGGCGTCGGCACCTGGGAGGAGCACAGGGCACGCACGGTGTGCTGGACGGGTGGTCGGCTTGGTGTGAGGGCATCGCAACTGCCCGGAGTTGTTGAAGCTTTGCGATGCTGCTAGTACTGCGTGCTGCTTGCTACGTCGGAGTGCAAACGACAGGAGGTTGGGGTTTGGTGGGGTTGCGGAGTGAGGTCGACGGCAGGGGAGGGAAAGAGGGGTGATGGGGAGGACGACGACGATGGCGTGCGGTCGGGAAGGAGATGGAGTGGAAGTTGGGTTTCAAGATGACTTCGGGTGTATGTGGAAGAAGAAGGTGATGAAGAAGAGATGTGGCGGCTGTTTATGGAGGAGATTAGGAATTAGGGTTAACAATTTTGTTTTTGATTTGGGAATTTAGGGTTAGGAATTTTGTATTGGATTTAAGGATTAGGGGATAGTTTCAGAGTTTATCACAAACCCTAAAATTAGATCTCAATTGTATCACACAAATAGAGAGAAAGATGAAGAGCAAAACTTCAACACAATAATTTTTAATCAAGAATGATATATCTTTCTTATTAATCTCAGGGCTTATAAATAGGCTCAAAACAAATCTGGATACAAATCTCAAAATATCAAAAAATCTCAAAAAAATATTCTAATGCAAAAAAAAGAAAGATTACATATGGCTATAATTACCAAAAGCAAATATGGTACTGAAATAAAATCCTAAGCTAATGAAGCAGCTGTCCTAGACGATGCCTGCGCTGATAGAAACGCCCGAATCGTCTTGAACCGATGTCCTCATCGATTGTGCCGAGTGTTTCAAAGGTGAGAGAGAGAGAGATTGAGAGTTGTAATCTCTTTGTAATTTTTGTATTTCTTGGGGAATAAGAAGTTTTGGTTATCTCTGCATATTGATTGTATTCTTATGAGATCTTTCATATATTGTGGTGGCTTGTTCTTGGTTCATCTAAGTCTTGGGAGTTTCTATTGCTTGTGGTGTGTTTCTGCTATTAGCACTACGAGTTGTGGGGTAGATCTTCCGAAAAGGAGAAGAAGCTTCGAGGTTGGAAAATCCAGAAGAGCAACACATTTGCTTCAGTTGGTACACACTGACATAGCAGGACCATTTGAAGTGGTGTCACTTGGAGGTAATAGATATTTTCTCACATTTATTAATGATTACAGCATAAAGACTTGGATTTATTTCTTGAAGGAGAAATCAGAAGCTCTAGAAAAGTTCAAAGAGTTCAAGGAGATTGTCCAAAAGCAAAGCAGCCACCACATCAAAGTACTTCGTTCAGATCGTGGAGGAGAATACAACTCGAAGGAGTTCCAAGATTTTCTTAAGCTGCAGGGGATAATTCATTAACTTACTGATGTCTACACTCCGCAGCAGAATGACATAGCAGAGAGGAAGAACCGCACAATCCTTAACATGGCAAGAAGCATGCTGAAGAGCAAGTTCCTGCCCAAGACGTATAGGGCTGAAGTCGTAGACTACGCTGTCTTGGAGTGAAACTTTGATATACAATTGTAGAAATATAATATATATCACAGTATAATTGTACAAATTTAAAAGTAAACACGCATTCACACATGATGGTTAACTAATGTATCAATTGTAAACGTAATTTCTCTTTAATTTCTTTCAATCCACTCCCTTAAGGATGCAAAGCACAAAATCCAGCAGGCAGTTCGCGAGAATTAATCAAATTTGCAGGAGCATAGCTTCCTTCTTCAAGTCTCAACACATTCATAGAAGCCACACATACACAATTCCACACATACACAATTCTAACCAGCAATCACTAAGAACAAATAAGTTAATTAGTACGATATACCTTAACCAGGAAATAATTCATCAAAAATAAATAATAAGCAAGAAACCAATTTGCAAGCCTTTATGAGCTTCAACATATATATATATATATATATATATATATATATATATATATATATATATCATCATGTAGAAATGTTCGGTATAACCTGAACTAACATGTACAAATTTCATACAGCCAAACCCTACTTACACGTGATACTGATTTTATATCATACTGCCATCTTGAACTGTTTTGTGCCAAGTAATTAATTGAGGTCTAAACCTTAGACCCCAAACCACTAGAAAATAGTAACTAGACTTTAAAGAACACTGTGTGACTAATCATATCAGATTTTGGTAAGTTTTGGAGTAGTCAACATGAATCAGGTACAAAAGTCATCAAATCCCTGTGACAACAGTACCATGCAAAGTTCGGCAAAATTTACTCTAAAATTACAGCTCTTTACTGTTCGATTGAAATAGTAAGGTACTAAAAGGTTGATGACAATAGCTGATCATATTGACAGCTATCATTGCCTTGTTAAGCAACAAGGTTTTTACCCATGAAATCTTAGGTTGTCTTAGAAGAATCCAATAAACTATATATGGTTTTTTTTATTATTAATCAATAACAGAATATATAGTTAACATTACCTGGCTATAACCAATACATTTCAAGTACATAAACACTAAAAAATTGCAGCTAATTAAAAAATTAATTAAACTCCTTTTCATAGCTGAAGTCTGAAGAAGAAATCAATTAATTGGGAAAATTTTATCGTTACCATTTCAGGTTCGATACCAAGCTACCAAATAATCCTTGATTCAAAAAAGAACTACTAAAACAAAGAAGTTGAATCAGATCTGAAAAGAACATTAAAAAAAAAAAAAACTAACATATATATTTTAGATCCAAAACCCTAGAAATTGAGTTTAGATTGAAATTAATTTGCATTCTTTTGCAGTTCTTGAAAATCAAGGGACTTGTGTAATATGTCCTGCATATATATATAGATATACCTAGAGCTGCTGCAAAACTCGAAGAGCTTTCCGCGATTCGAGAAGATGATCAGCGCAACCTCCGCATCGCAGAGCACTGAGAGTTCATAAGCCTTCTTCAACAGCCCGTTGCGCCGCTTCGCGAAGGTCACCTGCCTGTTTATCTTGTTCTCTATCCTCTTCAGCTCCACTCTTCCTCTTCTTCCCATCTCTCTCTCTCTCTCTCTCTCTCTCTCTCTCTCTCTCTCTCTTCTCTCTTTGTTTCTTTTTATACACTATTGGCCAACATGGTTCCTTGTGCTTTTTCTCATCCTCATTCTTTCATGATTTGAGTTTTTTTTTTTTCTTTTCTTTTTTATGTACTACTAAGGGGGGAAATTAAACTAAAAAGAAAGAAATGGAAAATATGATCGAGGGATGTAAAACTAAAAAGAGAGGGGGAATGAGGGTTTGAGTGGAGGAGAAAGATGGAGAGGGACAAGGAGATCAGGGATGATAGTGTGACCCTGCTGTTGGGTTATGGTACTTTTTGTTCTTGTTTGCAAATATTAATTTTATAGGGGTTTATATTGGTTTAATCTCATCATTTTATAGTGGTTTTGCATTATTCCCTTCACCTTTCCACCTTTGTAGACCCTTCATCATTATAGATATTTGTAATCGAACAAATCTTTTTGTTATCCAAAAATGAAAGAACTTTTCAGTTCAAACAATGAATGGCTTATACTGGATACCTAAGCAACCAGAGATATGAAAGTACGTAGCAAATAACGAAATGCTTCAGAGAGTTAAAAATAATTATGTGTTCGGAAATTTCTGAATATGTTAACCTTTCAAACTGCTCCTAAATCAATAGATAGGCATGAGACAAACCGGCAAATTGAAAATGTCTCATTTCCTTACATTAGGCTGGAGATTAGTTTTTCATCCATCTCAATTGATTACATTGAAGCACCAAATCGAATTGGAAATGATGTTAAAACGATTTTTGAACAATTAGAGAGTTTCAACTACAACTCTCTTCTGTGTAGTGTCAGTTAATCTTTCAACGTTTCCACTAGCTAAATTGGAAGCTTGATCTTTCATGTGAGAGTCAGGTTTGAGAAGAACATGTTATTTTTATTCGAGAACTTCAAGTTGAATTATCATATACATATAACTGATGCATTTACTCGGAGATTTTGAAATGTAAAGTAGAAATGAAACAACCGAAATAGTGAAAGAGAACAAGGGCCTGAAAGAAAATGTTGCTTTAGTTCCAATATTCATCGGAAGGTGTCATGGCCACTTCATGTTGGGACCTACATGTCCTTTTTGTGAGATTGACACTAATAATCCGAATATTAAAGCAATGAAGAGAGTAAGATTATCAATTGATCATATCATTTGATAATCCTAATAAGAACAACCTTAAAACCAACAGGTTCTTACAAAAGAACAATACGTGTCCGTTAATGATACCTATACACGTCAACAGCATCATGATGGCCATGCTAATTGCCATGACAAAATTTACTCTAAACCCCTCATTTAACCATAATCTTCATTCACATCTTGGACTCTTTTAGCTAAAGAAAGTTGAAGGGGCTTGTAAGTAACTGAGTATGAGTCAAAGGGTCTTAGAGTGAATGATAACTACGAAATGGATGGGTTTTTTAAGACTAATGCTTCATACGTATTGGCTCGGTAGAGCCCTTGCTTCTCTTCGTTCTTTGCAGTAACTGATCTTCCCTATATCAGTTTCCACTGCCTTTCTCTGGTTTTGATCCATGGTCTCTTTGAGCCCGTCTTGGATCGAGGTCCATTGTAAAAAATACAGACCCGTGAAGCTGGGTCATTCTCTTTTTTCTCTCCCTTATTCGTTGGACCATTCGTCTTGTTACCCCGCCCAGCCCCTGATTTGTTTCAGGTGCCTTCTTCCCGGGCATTCTCAACGCGAGTGCGTGAACAAAATTAAATGCTTTTTTTGTGACAAACATGGTCACTCTCGCCGGAGATGTTATTCCCTGCAAAAACTTCTTGGTTTACCCAGAGGCAAACCATTACCGGCCAAACTTCTCTTATTTCTTAACTATCCTCTCTTAAAAGGCAAGCTTAATGCTTGTACGAAGAAGTACTTTAGCTTTGAGCCTAAAAAGAATTTTCTACCCACTGCGGATGTGCCTTATCCTGTAACGGACTCTCCCAATGATCTCACAAATAGTGATGCTTCTTCTGACTCTCTACTAATTCCCAACTTTTATTTTCTATCCACTGCGGATGTGCCTTATCCTGTAACGGACTCTCCCAATGATCTCTCAAATAGTGATGCTTCTTCTGACTCTCTACTAATTCCCAATATTGCTTGTTTGTTTAAGGATCGGAAGGTTCATACGAACTTGGTTTCCTTCCCTCGGATGGGTTCTTTTCAGTATCGTTCTCGTTCTATTGTGAAGGAGACTTCGTTGCTTTCGAGTCTGGATAGGGATCATGCTTTGGCTAGATTTTTTCCGGCTAAACGCCTCTCCCTTCTTATTAGTCCCCTCTTTAAGAGCATGCTTTATTCATGCTTCGCGAGGAGGAGTAATTGTGAGCCGGGAAAGGAGTTGGGCTCCTCTGTAGCGGTGCCTTATCCTTCTACTCCCCCCACTCCTTCCGTCGTTGCTCATAACGCTCTTCTTGCGCATTGTCAGCATCCTAGTCTTGACTCCCTGATATTGAACCGATCGGAGTTCACGAAACTTATACCCTCTCCTCGGTCGGGCAGTTTTCAGCATCGCCCCCCTTTTCGTGTTGTGAGGCCTTTGTCGAGTTTGAGTCGGGATAAGTTGGCTATTTTTTGCGCTCCATTCTGGCCGTACCTTCCAAGGTCTCGTCTTTCGATCGGGATCGCACACCAAACGAATCGTGGAGTTGCCTTCATTTCTCACCATTCTTTTATAACTAATTTCTGCCCTAATTTTTCCCCAGTTTCGTCCAGTATCCTTTCTCCCTCGCTTCCGTTGGGGGAAGTCGGCCCTCCCCCCTCTAAGAGCAAACATAAGAAGAAACTTTATTCAAACTTGCCTACTCGGGTTAGTGCGCGTTTACTAGCTAAAAAAGTTTCCTCAGTGTCGGCGCTCCCTCCAACGCACTTCTGAGCTTTGGATTTTTTCTATCCCCTTGGATATGGCATCTAGTTCTTCGTTTCAGATTGTGCCTGGTGCAACTGTGTGAGGATGTTTCAGATTGTGCCTTGTGCAACTCCCGTTTTTGTGATCCACATTTAGGTTGTCTTCCTCTATGTTCGCTCCCGTCTTCTACTTTTGTGGTGACCCAGGCGCCTTGTTCGATTGCGTTTTCTTGGTCCTGTGTGGTGCGGCAGGACGTTTGCGGGTTTTGTGCGCGTTTCCCTTCCATGTTTGCGGATTTTGTTTTGGGGTCACTCGTGCGTCTTGGTATGGCTCTTCTCTCCTGACGCACTTTTCCGGGCCGTTTGCTCCGCTCTCGATCTAAGGCGTGATGCATCCTGCAGTGGCTTTCTCCCTCGGCTTAGCTTTTACTGAGTGTCTTACTATTATTCTTTGTAGCTCGCTTAATTGTATTTATTTATTGCTCGCTTTTTTCTGTTTTACATCTTGTAAAACCCTTGATTATTTGTACTGATTTTGTACTGCTTTATTGATTAATATATATTTTTTGATGGCTGGAGCCGTTTGGCTCTATCCGATTCATCAAAAAAAAAGACTAATGCTTCATCCACTACCAATTTTACTACTATTTTGTTTACTATCTTAGGTGGTATACTTCTATTAAAGAGTTCTCCCACCTATTCTATCTTATCCTACCTATTGAAGTGTGCCACCTAAGGTAATGAACAAAATGATAGTGAAATTGGTAGTGGATGTAGCATTACTTTTTTTTAAAATTCATATATGCATTTTCTTACCCATTTGATGTAACTCCACAAATGGATACATCATTTAATTTCTTTCTTTTTCTTTTCATGTAACGCCTCAAATGGATACATCTTTTTTCTTTCTTTCCCAAGCATTGCAAGTCATTTATGTACTTTTAATCCCCAACATCCCAGGATTTTGTTAGGAAAATTAGATATTTTGTTGTACTTTGTTTAGATGCATGTATGCGTTGTACCTTCTTTTGTTCCACCCCCATATTTGGGATAGATTTATGTACTTTTATTGTGTTGTAGGATCTTATACTTGGCTCAGTACTCTGAGTTTGTTTTATTAACTTGTTATTAATGAAACATGGTGGCCATACTCCACATTTGAATTTAAAAAAACAAAAAAAAAAACATCGCAAGTCATTCAATTCCTTGGCCTGTTGCCTTGGTGATGGCCTGCAATATGAGGCTTCACCCACAAGGGTTTTTGTGTTTCCATTCATACACCTATCGTTTGATCCTGTGTATAATCTGGTCTGGCGTGTTATCGTGTAATTGGAGCATCAATCTATCTACTAATTAATTAACCATGTGTATATAGAGCATATATACATTGTCTGTCTGTGTCTGGTAAAGAATAAATAGAGTTGTGTGCATCCGTTAAACAGCTGTATGATTTCGGTTCTTGCAAAACAACCTGCAAGTAAAAAATGTAAATGAAGTTGTACCACCTAGCTTTTTTACTTCTAAACTAGGTATATGCACTACACAGTATTGTATGTACTGTTTATACAGAAGAACAGTACACAACACAGAAAACAAGATGACATTTAGTTAACTCTATAATTTTCTTTTTGTGTTTGAGCCTAGATCTTATAACGAACTACTATTAATATGGAAAAACAGTATGACTCAAATGAAAAAACATACATATAAGAGCATCCACAGTCGTTTTTCTCATTTGGTATAATATGGCAGCTACAGTAATAGCAAATACGACCGTTCACTGCAGTCGTCGTTTGCTATATTTTTTCTATTTTTTAGAGAGACGGGGTATCATACCCCGTCCGATCGTTTCAAATAAATTAAAAATAGTTAATTACTTATTAACTATTAAACTATATTAATTAACTAAATTAAATAATATAAAACTAACTAAACCTAATTAATATACTAACTAAACCTATTAATATACTAACTAATCCTAAAAGTACCCTGCTAGCATTAAATGGCAGCCTCCCAAACTGGACGGGGTATCATACCCCGGACGGGGTATGTGTCCCCGTCCCACACTATATATATATATATTTTTTTTTCTATCGCTTACATCGTGGCCGTTCGTTTTATTAAAAAAATAATAATAATAAAACAAATAAAAAAAAGGGAGAGACGGGGTTTGATACCCCGTCCGGGGTATCATTCCCCGTCCGACCTTTTAAAAAAAAAAATTAATAAAATAGGAGAGACGGTATATGATCGTCCGTCTGATACGATTAAAAAAATATTATATAGAAGAGACGTGGTATCATACCCCGTCCTTTATAATTTGAGAAAGCTCAGATCGTTTCTCATATTTGAGAAATGGAAATAGCAAGTTTGCCATAATATGGACATTTGAGAAACGACTGCAGCGTCTCTTTTGTATTCGTTTGCTATAATTTGGAAATATGGAAATTTTAGAAAACGACTGTGGATGCTCTAAGAGTGTAAGAAACAAATCGGTCTGTCTTAGAGCATTTGTAGTCGCTGAGACCCAAATTTTGACTATTTGGCATATAGAAAAAGAAAATTTGAGTTTGCGTTGTAGTCGTTGTAACCAAATTTTTTTATATATTAAAAATCACGGGACCGAAAATGATTTTCCTGTCGGAGAAATCTACCATCAACTCGTAGTGCTAATAGCGAAAATGTACCATAAGCAATAGAAACTCACAAGACTTAGATGGACCAAGAACAAGCCATCACAATACTAAGCAAGATCTCACAAGAACACAATCAATATGCAGAGATAATCAATACTTTTTATTTTCCAAGAAATACAAAGATTACAAAGAGATTACAACTCTCAATCTCTCTCTCACACATTTGAAATACTAGGCACAATCCCCTCTTGAAGTTGAACAATAATAACGGCTCACAAAAAGGTCATCAAAGATCCTAAAGTTTACGGTCTTATATATAGCCTCCAAGTAAACCCTAACAGATAAACACAAATCTAGCAATTGCGCCTTTAAACTCGTAAGACCAAAAATAATCAGCTGCCGATGTCGATCAACCGCACCCCGATGGTCGGTCGACCGCAACGTGTAGAACCAAACTCGAGAGCTGACCGGTCGACTGCACCCCCAAGGCCGGTCGACCGTTCCCTCCTCTGTTGGACCTGTACACTCGAAGAACTCTCAGCAGCTAGGGTCGGTCGACGACACCCCCAGGTCGGTCGACCGCAACCCTCCATGCTGCATTCTTCTACTCGCTACTTGTCTTCTCTTGCTTCTTTGTCTCCTCATCTTTTTCTCCAACTTCAAGTACTCAGTACCTATGTGTATTTAAGGCCACAATTCCTAACATTCCCGTCCGACTTTTTTTTTATTAAAAAAAATTGTGGTCCCATATTTTTTTTAATAATAAAATCGATCGGACAAGAAATCATTATTAAAAAAAAATTGGACGGGAAATCATCCTCTGTCTGATGAATTATTAAAAAAAAATTGGGACGGGAAATCATTTCCCGTCCGATAGGGGGGGAAAATTCAAATGACGAAAAATGATATTTCGTCCGATCAACGGATGAAAAATCATCTTTCGTCGGCTAATTTTTTCAAGTTTCTATTTCGTCTGTCAAATTTGGCAGACGACTGTTCCTCTAAAATCTAAATTTTAGATTTATAACCAATGACTATAGCATAAAAAATTCTATTTTAAAAAAATTTTGGTAAATAGCCAACGACTTCAGATGCTCTTAAGAGCATCCACAGTCGTGATTGTCAAAAAATGGCAAAATGCATATTTACATATAGCATTTCTAGCATTTGATGCAGTCGTCCAATGCTATTTTATAGCAATTTAAGATAAAAAAATACTAGGCGGACTTTGAAGTTTCGTCGGAAGGGAGAAACGAATTGTTTAATTAATTTTTTAATGCTAGACGGAAAGTGAAGTTGCGTCGGAAGAAAAAAAACCAGAAAAGTAACAGACGCAAAGTGAAATTGCGTCCCACGGTTTTTCGATTTTTGCCCAATTTTAATATTTAAAATCATTTTTTAGTTGGAAAAAAAAATTTTATGCCCCCCACTGGACGCAAAGTGATGTTGCTTCCGGGGGGTGATTTTTGTTTTGTTTTTAATTACGTTTTATTAATTTTTTTTTGTGAGCGACGCAAAGTGAAGTTGCGTCGGAGAATT
Organism: Hemerocallis citrina; assembly: GCA_017893485.1. Lineage (NCBI taxonomy): Eukaryota > Viridiplantae > Streptophyta > Magnoliopsida > Asparagales > Asphodelaceae > Hemerocallis > Hemerocallis citrina. The sequence continues at coordinate 428,879 of JACEHZ010000731.1, read as the reverse complement.
AAAATATTTTTTTTTCCATGGAACGGAAAGAAAAGTTGCGTCCTGTATAATATACATTTTTTTCAAATCCACTCTTATTTATAGCAATCTACTGTGATTATTTTTACATAAAATATTTAAATAGCAAACGACTACAACTATTTATTTGCTATAAAATATATTTTATACATAAATAGCATTCGACTGGGGATGCTCTAAGCATAGTACACTTCCATTTCCAAATTAAGCATAGTACACTTGGTGGGTCCTAAGTAAAACCCCAAAGAGTAAAAAAAAAAAGAAAAAATTAAGAAGAAGAAACTCAAGAAAGTGACCACACGGTACAGGTACAACATCAATAGCCAAGTTGCTCCACAAAATGATGGTGCATTGCACTTCTCATCTACCCTATTTTAAAGAAAAAGATATGCTAATAATTAAAAGAGATTTCAACCCTAAAGTGGTTCTTGCATAGTTGATAGTTGCATATGTGGTTGGTTGCTATGCGTACACTTCTCCATGTGCTCAAAAAAACTATTGTCTGCGGTTCAATTTACTAGCCAGCATACATATATTAACATGTATATTTATGAGTTTGTGATCTGTAATTTGCAACCCTAAATATATATGTGGTTTTGCTGACTCTTGGGGCAACATGAGAGACAAGTATGTAGGGCTTTATCTCTACTATTATCTTCTATCTAATATTATAATGGGAGAAGGGCTTAGTGTCATTTGTAATTGTTTGTCATTTTGTCAACACGTGCAGCGCACGTGTTGGTAGTTTTTTTTTGGTCCATTTCATTCCCTCTCTCCATTTTCCCCACGTGCAACGCACGTGTTGATAGATTTTTTTTTGTCCTGTTCATTTTCCCTCCCCATTTTCTCCACGTGCAACACACGTGTATAATACTAGATTTTTTTTTTGTCCTTTTCATTTCCCTCCCTATTTTCTCCATGTGCAACGCACGTGTATAATCTCTACTATTATAATGGGAGAAGGCCTTAGTGGTATTTGTCATCGTTTTTTTTTTTTTTTTGGTCATTTTGAAGCCAGATGGCTCATTTTGATAAATATTTTCGACAGTGAACCAGTTTGGTAAATATTTTTGGCAGTGGATCAGTTTGGAAATTATTTTTCTTCTTTGTCTTTTTCCTTCTTCCCCGCGTGCACGTGCGCAAGTGGACCAGTTTGGTAAATATTTTTGTCAGTGGATCAGTTTGGAAATTATTTTCCTTTTTTTTTTTGTCTTTTTTCTTCTTCCTCCACGTGCATCGCACGTGCATGATACTAGTAATGGGAGAAGGGATTAGTGTTATTTGTCATCGACTGTCATTTTGTCAACACATGCAGCGCACGTGTTGGCTTTTTTTTTATCCTTTTCATTCCCCTCCCCATTTTTCCACGTGCAACGCACGTGTATAATACTAGATTTTTTTTGGGTCCTTTACATTCCCCTCCCCATTTTTCACACGTGCGAAAAAAAACACGTGCAGCGCACGTGTTGGTAGGTTTTTTTTTGGGTCTTTTTCCTTCTTTCTCCACGTGCCTCGCACGTGCATGATACTAGTACGGATAATTATGAAGAGGTATTCATAGTTGAAGCTAAGAAAAAAGGAGCAATATCTTACGTGGTTCTAAATTTGGAAAGGAATGCTAATTAAGTATATATTAGGTGCTAATTTTAAACCCTACTTACCCAACATTCCATGAAAATGGAGTGAAATTGTAAGATATAAGATATTGACGAGTGAAAAGAAACAAGAAAATCACATGGTGGACGGAAGGAAATTGGAGACCATTAGGGATGTTATTTCTAATTCCAAAGCTAACATTGTGATCTTCAGGAGACTAAACTATCGTAGGTTTCTAGATTTAGGAGAATCCAGGGGAATAGGATCACGGAATGAAAAATTCGACCGTCCGCCAGGGTGTCTAGGATTATTGCTATTGGTATTAACCTCATTCTCTTTTCGTGCCTAGAAGAAATTCTTGGGGAATTCTCCTTGTCGCTTCAGCTTCAACGCCGGACTGATAACTGGACCCAAATTATGACGGTTGTTTACGGCCCTAACCATTCACCTTCCAAAGCGTTGTTCGGGGTAGAAGTCCACTCAATCCAAATATGATGGCAGGAACCGTGGATGGTTGGGGGCAACTTTAACATCACAAGGTTTGCTTTTGACACCGTGGCAGGGGATCTAGTGACTCGAATAAGGAAGATTTCAATAGATTTTTCTTGTTCAAGATAGGGATGTCAACAAGTTCTAGGATCTAGTGAAAAATCTATTGAAATCTTCCTTATTCGAGTCACTAGATCCCCTGGCCAGACTTAGGTTTATGTAATGATTTGGCATTAGTAAGCGGGAATCTCGCCTCCCAGTCCAATGAGACCATAATTTTGTCAAGCATGGTCAGGATCGGTGAAGCTTGCATGTGGGACCAAGTGAAAAATCTATTCGAGATAGGGATGTCAACAAGTTCCAGGTTCGTGATAACCCTATCTCGAGTAGATTTTTCACGAACCTGGAACTTGTTGACATCCCTATCTCGAAAAGATTTTTCACTTGGTCCCACATGCAAGCTTCCCCGATCCTGGCCATGCTTGAGAAAATTATGGTCTCGTTGGACTGGGAGGCAAGATTCCCGCTTGCTAATGCCAAATCATTACATAAACCTAAGTCTGGCCATGTTCCTATTGTCCTCTCTTCGGGTGAACTCAACACCAAGAGAAAGCCTAAGTTCAGGTTTGAGAAAGTAGGGCTAGAAATTTAGGGCTTTCACTACTTGGTCATGGAAAGTTGAGCTCTCCCTACTCGAGGTATGGAAGTTGCTGCGCATGTCCGATCTAAACTAAGAAAGTGGAACCGTACCGGGTTCTCTTTAATTTGGCGTGCGAAAGAATCCTTTCTGGAGGAAATTGATGGCCTGAAAAGAATGAAAGAGACTAGAGAACTCACTAAAAATGAACGTAACCGTCTTCTTAGTCTTCGGGAGAGCATTGACCTGATGTATAAGCTTGAAGAGATTAAATGGCAACAAAGATCTCGAATTTCGTGACTCAAAGAAGGAAACGCGAATACGCTCTTTTCCACCATGCTGCTAGTGCACGACAAAGGTCCAACCTCATTCCCTCAATCTAGATAGATAGTGGAGTGCTGAAAGAGGAACATATGATCAAACAGGCTTTCTAGTCTCATTATAAAAACCTCTTTAGGTGCAAACCAGAGCTTAAGACTCCCCCAAATGCAGAATTATGCAAGAAAAATTCCCAGACACGGACCACGCTATGATGGCAGTGGAAAATCTATTCATGGAAGAGGAAGTCAAAGAGGTGATCTTTCAACCAGGTAGTAACAAAGCACCAGGTCCAGACGAATTTCCAGTCCTTATCTACTAGACTTCTGGGAAGAAATCAATGATGATGTCATGGCAATAATGTCTGAATTCTATGATCAAATACTAAAACTCAGAAGGCTCAATTCTATGGTGGTGGTTCTGATCCCCAAAAGGTAAGATTCCCATAGCGTTGGGAACTTTTGCCCCATCAGCCTTTCAACTGCTCGTCAAGATCATCCCTAAGGTCATTGCAAATAGATTAGCAAAGGTGATGGATGGTTTAATCAGTCACGAGCAGTACGAATTTATCAAAGGCCAGTGTATCCTGGACTGTGTGGCTACTACTGAAGAAGTTATTCATCTGTGTCATATATCTAATAGCAGGAGCTATCTGCTTAAGCTCAACTTCAAAAAAGCATACGACTTTGTAGATTAGGATTGTCTACTGGAGGCTCTTAGGGGCAGAGGCTTTAGGGATAGATGGATCAGATGGGTGAGCCATTGTCTGACCATGAGTATGGTTAATGGTTTGACGGGAGCCACAATTTCTAATAGAAGAGGTCCGTGACAAGGGACACCCTATGCCCACTCCTATTTACTATTGTGGCAGATGTCCTTAAAGGAATAATATATAACTGTAGACTATCAAGGTGGATTGCCCCAGTAGCTTGCGAGCGTAATCGACCAGGCTGTACAATCCTTCAATACGCTGACAACATCCTTGATAATGGGGATTTGGGGGAGACCATTGGCTTTAAAAGAGCCATGTACTGCCTTGAGGCATGGTCCGGCCTGCGAAAGAACTTTCATAACTCTTATCCTTACTGTCATGTCAGAAGAAGAAGCGCATCCTGAATTTTTTTCTTGATAGGTTCCCATTCGTATATCTGGGTTACCTATTCGTCCAGGTAAACTAAAAAAATCGGACTGGTTACCGATCATTGACAGAGTTGAATCCATATTGTTAAGTTGGAAAGACAAATCCCTATCTCTTAGCAGGAGAGTCACACTCATCAACGCGGTCCTATCCAATCTTACAACTTACTAGATGTATTTTTTTTGAGTTGCTGAAATGGGTCATCCAGAGGATCGACCGAGTTCTGAGTTTGGACGAGATTCCTCTGAAAATGAGCTGATAATGATAGATGGGGTTACCATCTAATTAGGTGGGAGAAGTGTAGAAGAATCTACCACAACTCGTAGTGCTAATAGCGGAAGCACACCACAAGAAATAAAAACTAACAAGATTTAGATGAACCAAGAACAAGCCACCACGATATATGCAAGATCTCACAAGAACACAATCAATATGCAGAGATAACCAATTCTTCTTATTCTCCAAGAAATACAAATTTTACAAAAGAGATTACTACTCTCAATCTCTCTTCCTCACCTTTGAAACACTCGGCACAATCCCCTCTTGAAGTACACTCGAAGATACCTAGCAGCCTAGTTGCGGTCGGGTGGTCGGTCGACCGCACCACAGGACAGTCGATCGCAACTCTCTAGACTGCACGTCTTTTACTTGCTGTTGTCTTCTCTTGCTGTCTTCGTCTCCTCTTCTTCTTCTCCAACTTCAAGTACTCCGTGCCTAAGTGTATTTGAGACCACAATCCTAACAATCTCCCACTTGGACCAAATGCATAACGCTTCAAAGTTATTATAATCCTTACCTCGGATTATCTCTGCAATCTCCCACTTTCATCGAAGACTCAAGTACTCCTCACTCTTATGAAGAGTACCTCCACCACTCCATCACGTGGAGTGCACCAGCTACCCCTCATCGCCTCATGAAGGTTGTTGTCCACCAATCGCATAGAGCACGAATACCGGAGAAACAACCTCCTGTGTCAGATTTCGTATTACAAGACTCCCCAACTCGCAGAATCTTCATCAACACCGGACATGGTTCAAAGCCTCTCAATACACCCTTTGTACTAGAAATCTCCGTAGACGAAACCTCCATAAAATCTGCAGACTGTTCAACCCCTATAGTCCCATTTCGGTTACCCTCATCGATATCACCTTACATATCGATACCAGTGCTCGCTACCTCACAAGAGAGACTTGAAGCTTTGACTGCCATATCACAAATCACCCTCACCGCAGCAACGTCTTGCCCTCTAGGATCACTTTCATGGCCAGCAGCTCCCATTAAATTATTAACCTCCCCTCCACAACCTAAAGAACTTGGTTGCACCCCACAAAATCTACTACTCGATTTCGGCTTAGAGTCAACTACAGAAGAAATGCCCCTCACATCTCTAAGCAAATACATCGTTCCCTCACGCTTTTCTTTTGCAATCACCCTTGAACCTGTAGCTATATGTCACTCCCCACTACCAACTGTAGTAGACATACCTTCTTTGTCTAGCCTTCCAATCCAGATAAGATTTTTTTTCAAGTCTGGAACATGCCTTGTCTCCCGCAAGACAACACACTGATCATCATTGGCTTTCACGCGAATAGTACCAACCCCAAGTATAGGACACCGACGACCATTCCCAACGATCACATCTCCAAAAGAACCCTCATCGTTGTCATCAAATACCTCTATCCTCGGAGTATAATGAAAAGAAGCTCCTGAATCAATACATCAATCTTGAGTGCCCAACTCCTCCCGAGCACATAAGCATAACTCTTCAACAAGCCCCACTTGAGCTTCCTTTGGGGTATCTCTCTTCTGTTTCTTCAGCTTCCTCTTCATATAAGCATTGCAACTGCGCATCATGTGACCTCTCTTGTGACAATACCGGCACTCATGCCCATGTCCCCCATCGCTGTCATCAGACCCATTCTCAGATGAACTACTCTGATAATTTCTTTTTCGAATACTCTTAGATCTCCCATGTATCCTCTCAACAGACATTGTGGAATTTCTAGAAGATGATGATGGATATCCCCCGTTTCTCACCCTTATCACCTCCTCGTTCAGAATGCTACTCACCACATCCTGTAGAGTTGTTGAATCTGTCATAATACCTGTAACAGTCTGTTCCAGCGTACCACAACTATCGTGTAAAGTAGATAGAAGGAACAATGCCTGCCTCCTCTCTGAAAACTTCAAACATGCAGCTTTCATCTGGTTATAAATTATACAGTAATTGTTCACATGTTTTGCTAATGAACCCCCTTCCTTCAACTTCATATTAACCAATTTCTTCAGATGAAGAATTTGATTAGATGCCGACGGTTTCTCATACATATCCGTGAGAATCTCCATACCCTCCTTTGTGGTCTTTGCCTTAGAGATATAAAATAACGTCTTCCTACTCAGTCCCAACTGAATCTGCTATAACGCCTTCTGAACCAAACGATTCCACTCCGCTAAGACCTTCGCATCCTTGTCTCCAACTTTCGGCTTCTCATCAAACAACGGACCATCAAGATCTTTCTGACGAAGATACGCTATCATCTGAATCTTCTACGTCACGAAGTCAATCCCATTGAACCTCTCGATCTTTGACTTGCTATCGGCCATCTCGAACCTAGTGCTCTGATACCACTTGTTGAAGAATCTACCACAACCCGTAGTGCTAATAGCGAAAGTACACTACAAGTAATATAAACTACCAAGACTTAGATGACCAAGAACAAGCCATCATGATATATGCAAGATCTCACAAGAATACAATCAATATATAGAGATAACCAATACTTCTTATTTTCCAAGAAATACAAAGATTACAAAAAAGATTACAACTTTTAATCTCACTCCCTCACATTTGAAACACTTGGCACAGTCCCTTTTTGAAGTTGAACAATGATAACAGCTCACCAATTCTCTCTAATCAGTTATGCAAACCCTAGAATCTACAGCGATATATATAACCCCCAAGTAAACCCTAAAAGATAAACACAAACCCAACTTATTGGGCCTTAAACTCGTCAGCCCAAAACACACAACGCCACTATCGATCGATCGCACCCCCAGGTCAGTCGACCGCAATGTGTAAAGTTCACACCCGAGGCATGACCGATCGACCGTACCCTTCTCTATTGGACCCTGTACACTCAAAGATACCTAGCAGCCTAGTTGCAGTCGGGTGGTCGGTCGATCGCACCACGGGACAGTCGACCGCAACTCTCCAGACTGCACATCTTTTACTTATTGTTGTCTTCTCTTGCTATCATCATCTCCTCTTCTTCTTTTCCAACTTCAAGCACTCCGTGCCTAAGTGTATCTACAATCCTAATAAGAAGGTCTATGAAGAAAACTCACGACGGGTTGGGGGTTATCGACCTAAGAGATATGAATCTAGCCCTTTATGGTAAATTGTGGTGGAAAACATATCTTCCGAATGGTGAAGGCTGGAAGAAATTCGTCCAATCCTATTTTCAAGAAAAAAATTCACGTAATAGGAGCTTCATGGTCTCATGGTTTTGGAAAAGCATTTCAAAAGTACACGACTCTTTCAGTTCTGGGGTAACATCTTTCATCGGAAATGGCATGTTGACCAGGTTCTAGTGGGATAAATGGTGTGGTGCTCAAGCCATATGCAACCTTTTCCCGGACCTCTATGAGATTGCTACTCATTCTCATGTCTCTATGGCCGAGATTTGGAAAAAAAGTTCGTGGAAACCCTATTTCAAAACCCGATTGACGCAGCAATCTCAGTTGCGCTTAGTAACTCTGTAAGAATACATCACTTTGTCGGGAGTGAAATGTTCGCATGGCCTGGATTACAATGCATGGGATTTGAAAATTTCTGGATCCTTTACGGTTGAGTCCCTTTATAACTGCATCCACTTTAGGGGATGAAGCCCGAGTTAGTTGTTGATTCTATGGAAGGCAAAATTCCCTTTGAAAGTCAAAGTTTTTCCTGTTGCTAGTTCTCAACGATGCTATTTTAACTAAAGAAAATCTAATTAAAAGACAACCATAAGTTGAGACCAACAATGGTTTTTGCAATGCGACCCTGGAGATGAGGAATCACATGTTCTTAGAATGTCACAGGAGTAGATAGGTTCTGAGCGAAGTCCTCAGAGCCCTAGGCACTACAGAATAGCCACAATCATATGAGGAGTTGTGGGTAGGTCCCAAGTTTGCTACAGAAAAAAAATATATGAAAGAAGCGTGGTACATTGCCATTGCTACAACAATCTAGGTTTTACTTTTGTGGGACTAGTAACAGTATTTCTGATAATCTTTCTCATATCATGCATCTTATTTTTTTTTGGGCTTCAGCTGCGGCGTCAGGATCTAGGTGTAGGATCACCAGAGTATTCCAGGTGGAGTATGACAACAAGGAGGTTGAGATTGGCCCTACTATCGACTGACTGGAGCACTGTTTACCCACCCTCCAGGGTTGTGTTGGAGGGAGCCCGATTCGTTTATGTTCCTTTTTGTTGTTTTTAAATTGATTCTATTGGTAGAATGGTCCCACTCGCTAGGGGTTTGTTAGAGGGTTTATGTTTTATTTTCTACTTGTTAGTTATTGTACTTATATCCAGTACTCTGTACATGTTTGTTTAATAAAACATAGTGACTATACTTCATATTTTTCCTTTTAAAAAAAAATCTCACTTATCGATGATCCTGGGTTATACCTACCTAGGGTTTAGCTCTTTTTGTTTCCATGAGAATTTAATTAATTTGCAAGCGAGAGAAAGATAATATTTAGTACATTTTAACTACTACAGTCGTACATGTATGTGCGTGCATTTTGTTCTTAAATCGTCACTTCAAAATTCTGTCTATAACAGTCATTGTCAACCAGGCGGTAAATGGCATATAATTAGTTATTATATTTTCTTCAATGATATACGATGATCATTGATCAAAGAGGATGACTACACATACATGAGTTTTTACCTTAAACATACATTATAAATATATTGGGACCCACTTCTTACTAAAAGACAAGTTTTAATATTATCTTTTAGTGAAAAGTAGACCCCAATGCATTTATAATGTATGTTTGGGGTAAAAATCGAAAATTTTGTCGTACTGCCCCATTTTTTGAAAATATTTGGCGCTCTGCCCCACTTCCGAAAACAATTAGCGATCTACCTCTGTATTGGACACGTCAGCATAAACCGTTATTGGAAATAACGGCATAGGTTATTTACGTGCTGTTATTTTCAATAACGGCATCTATATTTAAAAAAGTGTCATGCCGTTATTTGAAGTAACGGCATATGTTATTTTGTTTTTCGACAGCTTGTAGTCTCCATTTAGAAAAAAAAAATTGTAAGTGTGAAAACCTTATAACAGATGCCGTTATTTCAAATGAAATAACGGCATTCTCAATACTGATGCCGTTATTTGGAATAACGGCATCATTATAAATTTTTTTGATAAAAAATGTAACTTATTATTCATCATCTCTAACGAATAAGTTAATTAAAAAAAAAATTATAACTGATGTCGTTATTCCAAATAACGGCATCAGTTACAATTTTTTTTTAAAAAAATTAACTTATTATACATTCTCTCTGTTTCCAAACAACGGCAAGAGTTCATTTATATATAACTGATGCCGTTATCTCCAATAATGGCATCGGTCATTCGATTGCCGTTATTCAGGATAACGGCATTATTTATAAGTTTTTTTCTCACTTAGAATTTTTTAAAGTTAGAAGATTCACACTTGTAAAAGAAATATATTGATGCCGTTATTCCAAATAACGGCATGGAAAAAAAATGTAAAATAGATGTCGTTATTGAAAATAACGGCATGTAAATAACCTATGCCGTTATTTTCAAAAACGGTTTATGCTAACGTGTCCTAAACAAGGACAGATCGCTAATTACTTTCGAAAGTAGGACAGAGCGCCAAATATTTTCAAAAAGTGGGATAGCACGGCAAAATCTATTTCTATTATAAAAGCCACAATAAATCTGTTCATAGACGATCTCAACCATCAATTTCGACAACTTGATCTGAGCTGCCTATCTTATTTTATTTAAATCTACAGATCTAATCTAGATCGTTAATTTAATATGTATATATATATATATATATCATAATTAGATCTGATTACTTCACGATTCACAACATATAAATCCAACCCTAACCTTAACCCTCATTCTCTTCTTCGTTTTCTATCGCCGCTCTTCTCCACCTCCTCTCAAATTCGCCATGGCCGAAGACAAAGACAAGAAACCCAGAAGAAGATGGCGCAGAATAGCGACGAATTAGATGTCCCAATCAAAGAGAAGAAGTCAGAGAAAGCTTGAAGAAGATGGATTGGACCACGAGAAGCTGAGCGTGAATCAGAATAAGAGGAACAAAAACACCAAGCCGATTTAATAAAGCTGTCAAAATCCCTCATCCAAAAGAGGGGTTTAGAATCAATTGAAAACTAGGGTTGTCCTTCTACATTAGGGGTTCGGCAAGCACACAAAGAAATCTTGTAAGTTCTTATGGTTTTAATGTTTACATAAATGAATGTTTTTTTTATGGTACTATTTGCGATGCTGACATTCATGAGCGTGGTGCAACATTGGACTTGAATCACAATCGGCTAATCCTCCAAGGTATGATCTTTTTAAAAATTTAATTTCACTCCTAAACATGAACAACCTCCTAAACATATTAAGTAAGGTTGGGCGTTTAGATGATGTCATGAAGATGTTCGATGGGATGGAAGCTTTGAAATGTGTGCCAAATGTTGTTACCTATAACACCATCATCAAAGCACTCTTCAACTCTAAATCTCATTCTACAGAAGTAGCTTCCTGGTTTGAGAAGATGAAAGAGAAGGGAATTGTTCCGAGTGAATATTCTTACTCAATCCTAATTGACGGATTTTGTAAAACTAATCGATTGGAAAAGGCAGTGATGCTTTTAGAAGAGATGGATGAGAAGGGATTTCCTCCTTGCCCTTCAGCCTATATTGTAGTCTAATTGATGCTCTAGGTAAAGCCAAGCGTTATGAAGCTGCCACTGAATTGTTCAAGGAATTAAAAGAAAATTGTGGGTCTTCCACTTCACGGGTATATGCTGTTATGATTAAGCATTTCGGTAAATGTGGTCGTCTTAATGATGCTATAAACCCTTTTTGTGAAATGAAGAAACTTGGATGCACTCCCGATGTGTTTGCTTACAATGCCCTTAGCCTCTTATGTGTGGAATGGTCAGAGCAGGAATGATGGATGAAGCTCATACCTTGCTCAGAACAATGCAAGAACATGGGCTTGTTACTGATTTAAATTCTGATATAATATTATATTGAACGGGCTGGCCAGGATGGGTGGCCCTATACGGGCAATGGAAATGCTCTCGAATATGAAAATGTCTAGAATGAAACCAGATGCTATTTCGTATAATACAGTACTTGGTGCTCTTAGTCGAGCTGGAATGTTTGAGGAGGCAGCAAAATTGATGAAAGAAATGAACTTTATGGGATTTGAATACGATCTCATTACTTACTCATCAATACTTGAGGCCATTGGAAAAACTGATGACGAACTTACAACCTCCCCTTGTCTATAAGGAATCTGGTAGGCTTGTTCTTGTGGTATTTGTTTTTAACTGTAAGTTTATTACCTATTACTGTAGTTTTTTTTAACTAAAAAGGAAGAGCACACTTGTTATTTTAGATATGTGTATTGATGTGTTTCTTTGTCTACTGGAAATTCTATGCAAATAATAAGATTTCTAGCATGGGTTTTTTTTTTTGAAGGATTTTTTCATTTTGGGTATTTTTCCATAGTTCTGAGTCATCTATCTGGGTAATGGATATCTCAAAGATGGCTATTACTATCTGCATCCTTATATATTTCGGTGATGGGATTTTGTTCACTTCTGCATTAAGCATACATTCCTCAGCTGTGTCTAAAGGCATGGTATGCTATTGTTTTATGTATTGGGAAGGTTGATCTACTTGCTTCATTATATTGAAAGGTTAAGTTTTGTGTAGACAAAAATGCTTAGCAGTACTTTTCTTTTTCTTTTTAGTAGTAGAACGTTCTAATGAAATTAAACAATAGTGTAGCAGGATTTCATCAACATCATTTAGAGGAAATTTGATAATGAACAGTTGGATCATCACTGGTAATTGAATATAATTCAGCTTCGGACAAAAAAATGAACTGCAGAGGATGCTTTTGTTTGGATATGATATATTAGTATGAAGGTATAAGATAGTGAGGAATGAGGATGCTCATTCATACACCTTTCACTAAAGAGGTGGAAAAAATCAGCAAAGATTTATTGGTAACAGTTCTACAATCATTATTTTACTCTATTTCTTCTTGTCATTATAACACTTAATCCTGGTAATTCCTCAGTGTTATCTCAAAGGAGTCGTACTGATTTCATGTAATAACATTTTCGACACGTGTTGGAAGTGCTGGACCTGTTCAAAGAGTGTCCATGAAGTGTTGGTGTTTGACACTGGCTCCATGAGAGAAGCATTTGTGCTCCATGCAAATACATGTACAAATATTTTCACATGCATGCAATTCTAATTTTGTTGCTGTTCAACATTTAAATGCCTTCCAGCATTGCTAAAAAGTAAAGCTTTTGAGGAACAGGAATAAAAATCTCGGTGTCTACAACAACTGCTTCAATTACTACTACTTCTATTACATAAGCAATCCACATCAGTTGCTCATCATTACTGGGTATATTTTATTCATACATCAATTGAGAACAATGATGCATTTTGTAATTTAAATTGGTTACTATGAAGTAGTTGCTGCTTGTTGGTATGAATCTCGTGTTTGATAAATGCCCTGAAATATGTTGATTCATTAGTTTATTTCTTACTCTTATGTATATCTTAAACTATTTTATCGAAAATTTGAAATTTGAATCAAATTTCCTTAAATGCAGTTAGCCTATCTTTTAACTCTATTTTTAGTTCTAAACTGTTGCTGTAAAACCTTGGTTTATTGTGTAAATAAGAGTTATGTTTAATTACTATTTTAACACATTGTTTAGCACTATACCTTCTTTTATGTTATCAATATTATGATACTTTTTTGGATACTTTTTTGAAAAGACGAATTTTATGAGTTTGTAATATCATCAGTAAATATACATAGGTGTCCAAATAATATAATATCATCAGTCAATATAAGTTATTGAATATGCATGTAATGAAGCAGTATTGGACATTTAATATGTAGATTTGTATCATATCTTAGATTTAAGTATGTAGAATGGTTAATAAAATCAACAATCTATTTGTTTGATTACGTTAGATGTTGTTCATTTATGCATATGTTGGATAGACAAGGATCAACATTGAAAATAGAAATGTTGGTCATTTCAAAGAATGGCTTAGCTTATATATATAATCATTTATTTGCATATTGAATTGTACTTTCTTTTGCGTAGTATTGCAGTCAATCACCTGGATAACAATATTACTACAGTTATAACAAAAGATCAAAGTGTGGCCCCATTCCCTTGTTTCAAATCACACCCATATATATTTGTTATCTATTGAAACAATGATTTGGAATCTCTTTATTTCTAAAGATGAGTTATAAAATTGATATTTACAGAAAGCACTCGGATATGGACTCATGGTCTCACACTGGTCGCCTACTCACCAACTGGCATTTATTAATTTAAAAAATAAATAAATATATAATGATATGGAGACCTCTTCTTCTCTTCTCTTCTTTATTGACTTGGAGTTTGGCCAATTTGAGATCAAAGAGGTAATTAGCCGTTTCTGAATTTTATTTTGTTACTTAAATTTATGGTTTTTAGCTACAGTTTTTTGGGTTAGATTTTTCATGGGTGTGATGGAAATTAATTAGCTTTGTGATGAGGAAATCACATCCTTATAATTCAGGATCTGCTTGTGTTGTGTGTTGAGATCTATTGCAATTATTAATGTAATTCAGGATCATCCATAATTGTTAATAATATTGATCAAGAACATGGCTGATAAACACTCATCCTTTTGCAGATTCCACAGAATCTGAAAAGCTCTGAAGAACCTGATACAGATACGTCTGGATCAAAGTCCTTCTTCAATGGGAAGCAAACAAATAGACCCAGAACCAAGCTATAATAAATGGGTCAAGCGTCTCTGCTCTAACCCATTGGATCCTATTGTAGTTACTCCTAAGAGATTCAAGATCGGAGATGCTATTTCTTATAGTGGTGCAGTGCAAAATCTGCTTAGTAGAGCAGTGAATTACACCAGAATCATATCTGACTTACCTGAACCTCAGCAGCAGCAGCAGCTCAATAAGACAATTTCTTTGGAAAAGAATGGTAGGTCAGTCATGGAGATTCTGTGAAATCAATGCCTTGGGTTCAGAGATGGTGTCGTAATAGTAAAGAGAAAGGTTCACAGAAAGCAGTTTTATTTCATCCAGAGAATTCAAATGTGGCACCTGAAAAGTTTGAAGCCAAGCAGTTTCCAAGTCTAGCTGCAATGGCTTTAGTTGGGAAGCAAGTGATAAATTTCAGGCCATGCGAGTTTCGGAAGAGGGGATCCACCACAGTAGTCTGGAATATTTGATGATTAGTATTATGTTTAAATCATGACATTTGCGTGGAGTGCAAATTCCCTAGGGATAGAGAACATATATAGAGCAGGTTGTTGAAATTTTCTTAAGCATATTTATGTTAACAAAGTGCATTATTATTATTATTTTTTATCCCATCAGCTCAGCTCCTATCATATTTTTTGTTCATGTACGTCGTTGGTTTAGTCTCTCTGCAAGATTTCGTTTTTTCAAATACTTTGGTAGTTTCACAACAATCTCCCCTTATATTTATTCATATCTTCAGTTCAGTTAACATTAATCTTCTATTTTACAACACATGCGCACAATAGATTTGATGATTAGTAGCCAAAGCACAGCTTTGCAAGAGGATGTTTCTCTCTTTTCTTTTTCTTATCACTTCTTTTGTTGTTGTCATAGTTATTTTTGTTGTTGAATTCTGAATTCCTTTGGGTTTCGGGATCCAAATGTGAGAACTGAAATAATGATTAATGTCAACATACATTTCTGCGGAGCTTGCCCAGATTTTGTTAAACCATTTTTATCAGCTTTGTTCACATCTGTATGCGATATTTTCTTCAGTAAGCTAAGGTACAGGTTACTGTCGGGTATAAAACATGTAATTCGATCTATTGCTGAAAGCTGCCTCTTTTCTAGAAAGTTGTTCCTTAATGACAAGTTGAAATGAGTGTTTCTAGAATATTACAAGCAATTACAAGCAATTGTCGGGAATATTATTATTAAAAAGGATGAACAATAAATTACAAGCAATTTTAAGCTCGATCAAGAAAGTTAAAAGTCGAAAGTGATGATTGATCTTATGAAAACTACAATGATATCAGTTTAGGATTTACTAATTTGTTTTTTTTAATAATTTTTTTTAATATCAGTTTTATGTTCAAGAAAGTTAAAGTCGAAAATGATGATTAATCTTATGAAAAATATAATGATTATATCTTTATGTTTTAGATGAAACTATTACGCATATAGTTCTCTCTTACATCGTTCGAATTTGGATGCATTTGTGCTTTGTTTTGATTGGATTTTTGCTATAATTGATTAAACTTGGGTTCTTGATGCTTGCTTCAAATCTGATTTCGATGAGCTTGTTGTTGTTGGAGTAATTTTGAAATTCATGGTTTGCTTTTTAAGATGATTGACTTAGTCGAATTTGTAGTTTGAAGAATATGGGTGTGCTAAATGCAAGAATGTTTAGATAAAATTTTCAACATTTATGTGCACCAAGTCACGTGCACTTGGTGCACGGTAAATTCCAACTAGTTTTCATAAATATCTATATATGTCTACCATTTTGCTGATCAAACTTCATATATATTCATAACAAAAACGAGCAGACAGCATTTATTTCGGTGCATCAATGATGTTATGACTTCCTTGCCCAGTTAGGGTAAGAGTCAAGTACAGGTCTAGCCATGTTAGCATATTTAGATTCAAACTCCTTTTGCCCAATCAGGGAAAGAGTCCACCTCTTCTGTTTCAAGTCTTCTCCTCTGTATATAGAAAGGAAAGATGTTAGTGTGAGAGCTATAAATTGTTTCTTCTCATCTGTTAGGTTTATCCTTAATTTGGGAGCCTGCAAGCCGCGAAGTAGTAGTTCAAGGGAGCGTAGCAACGACAGAAATTTCTCAAGGGGTTCTAAATTTATGTGATTCAAGAAAAGTCAATTTCGAGTTTTGTCCAAAGATTGTTTAAAGTAAAGTACAGCATGTTTCGTTGATGAGAAAGTTGCGTCAAACAAAGTAGGTGAAATTTTAATGTTGTATAATGTCTTATACAATTGATCGGATGTAAAGAACAGGACACTCGAATATCCAAACACTCCAAGAGAGGTTCTATGTAGGGCTGCAAACGAATCGAGCAATTCGCGAGCTATTCGGCTCGAGTTCAGTCAAAGCTCGACTCGAGCCGAGCTCGAGCCCGAAAATCGAGCTCGATAGCTTAACGAGCCGAGCTCGATCTTGGTTTTTTTAAATTTAATTTTAAGCTAAGCTCACGTGCTATCCGGTCAAAGTTCGGCTCGAGCCGATCTCGATATCAAAACTAAGTTCGTTTCCTTAACGAGCCGAGCTCGAGCCTGAAGATATTCGGCTCGGCTCGGCTCGATTGCAGCCCTAGTTCTATGTTTGTCTTCGTTATTAATTTTCGTTAAAGATGATCTTCTTTATATAGGTGCATCTAAGAGTATCTGAAACCCTATTTCCAAAAGAAAGTTAACTAAAAATCAGATTTGGATGATCTACAGTAGTTTCCCTAGCAAGTTGAACTGTTAAAAAAGATGGGTAAACCTGAGTGCACCAAATAAACCTTCTGAAAATGGTTCTGGAGTTGATCTGCAACAGGAAGAAAATAAAAGGTGGCTTGAGGCGTGAGTTTCACTTTCTTTGAGAAACTATTTGGCCGATTCTGGAGATGAATCGTTGATCACCAAACACTTCTCTCGTGATACATAGAACTTCTATCTACAGTGCTGCCTAATGCTCCAATTGCAGCACGTACCAACGTGCACTACACTGAGTAAAAATTGCTCAACAATTTGGAGAAAATATTTTAGAAGAGATCAAGAACTTGTTTTTCTCTTCTCTATGTCATCTATGTGACTTAACCCATATATTTATATCCAAAATAAAAATATTTTTCCTTTTTTTGATTTAATGTCATAACAACCAGACCATAAAGTGCCATAAAATGGTTTTAATGATGACTGTAATACTGAAATATGTTTATTATATATCTATATAATAAAACACAAAGTAAGCTATCAAGTGACTCGATTTCAATCCCCCAAAATCAATGGTATAGTTCTACCCCCCCCCCCCCCCCCCCCCCCCCCCCAAAAAAAAGTTTCTCCCCAAAACTCAAATTCAAATCCCCTCAAAATAACTCCTTTATTATTTAATTCTCTCTCTCTCTCTCTCTCTCTCTCTCTCTCTCTCTCTCTCTCTCTCTTTCTCTCTTTATATATATATAGACACACACACGCACACACACTAGTAGTTTACATATGCGATGCACGTTTTAATAAATATAGTTTTTTAAAATAAAAATTTAGACGTAGTCTTGATTTAAACCTAGGACATCCTTTATGATAGTTATGCACGTGTGTTACACAGGTTGGTAGATTGACAAAACATTTACAAATGACACTAAGGTCTTCTCCCATTATAATATTAGAGATTATATTATATATATATATATATATATATATATATATATATATATATATATATATATATATATAACATGGACTTTTATACCCCAATTTATAATTATTGTTCAACATATACTAATGAAAATATGGACTTTTATTTACAACTAATTGTTGCCATACTATTCAAACTTGAGCTATATAATTGTTAATTTACTGTTCACCAGGCTTTTTATATGCTGTATCGTTTTGAAGATGTGCCGTAGGCACGTGCTGACGGGCAAATCTAGTATACATATATTATGTGGAATGTAGGAATTGAACCCCCAACCTCCACTACATGACTAACAGTCTTTACCGGCATTTTTTTTGCACATTTACCGGCGTTTATAAACCCCGCTGTAGATACCACCGGCGTTTTATAAATTGTCGGTGCAGGTATCGCTGAATCGTGCGTCGCTGTAGCTTAGGAACATTCACCGGCATTTTTTATGACTACCTGTGTAGGTTAAAACTACACCGGCGGTCGTAAAAACACCAAGGAATGTGTGGTTTCGTTTGGAAGCACTATTTTCGGCCATCACCTACACCGGCGTTTTTAAAACGCCGGTATATACCTCCAGTTTTTTGCTGAAAGCTACACCGGTGCTTGTAAAAACGCCGGTGTAGCTATATTTAAAAAAAAAATTTAAAAATGATATTAAAAAAAAAAAACTTTCAACACTCTTTACTAATCAAAACCAATTGCAAAACTAAAAGTGACCCATTATAATATATATGAATGAAGCATAATAGTATAATATCATCATATTGTAATCTCATAAACATAATAATGTGATCTCACCACATTCATAACCAAAATATGGAGTTCAAAATATTGAGTTACAAAGAGTGAAAAAGATTATTTTTACTGTCAAGATACTAACTGAGATGAAACTTATACTTTTATAATACTCATGAGATAACTGTCAATTGAAAACACAACATAAGTTCAAACAGGATTATTTCATCACTAGTCACTCCTATGTAAATCATAGTATGCAACTTCAGTTACATAATCTATCTCATCATCACTTAAAACCAATGAGAAAGAACAATCTCATTTTCAAACCCAAGCAACAAGCATGAACATTATCTTAGAAACTGATACTCATCTATACATCATGATATAATTGTATATAAAGTTTAGATAAAAAAATTTCCAATAGGAGCATACACTGATCATTCTTAAAACAAACAATAGGAGCACTGCATATGAAGAATATAGTCATTCCAATAGGAGCACTGCATATCAATAGGAGCACGGCATTAAGCTGGTTCTCAGTACATAACAATTCAATAATATGGTCATTCGAATTTAGCAACAAAGAAGTACTGCATATCACAAAAAAGTACTGCATATCAGTGAGTGCCAGTCACTGACTCAAAATTAGAGAAGCATAATCATTGAGTGCCAACTCAGTAGGATTGTTCATAAATTAGAGAAGCATAATCAGTGAGTGCCACTCACTGACTCAAAATTAGTCAGGTAAAGAGGTAAAGATTAATCAGTGAGTGCCACTCAGTATATCAAAAGTAGATTGCCAATCACTGACTCATAAATTAGCCAGTATATCAAAAGTAGTCAGTGAGTTAAAAAGGAGCATGTAACTTCAGAAGTGTTCATAAATTAAAAAGCTTTCACTCAGCAGCTCACTGATTGTGCTTTCACTTAGCAGCAAAAGTGTTCATAAATTAAAAAGCTCAGATAGGATTCAATCATCAGTAGTTACTCCTATAATTCATTTATTCAATGAATCATGAAACATAGTGTGCAACTTCAGAAGCATAATCCATCTCATCATCACTCATTCACTCGAAAATAATGAGAAAAAACTCCATTTGTTCACTGTTTTTACTCAAGCAAATTTAGTTGTTCTCACAAATACTATGGCATAAATTACTCAAGCATGATAAATATAGATCCAAATCAATATAGATCCATATGCAAAATGCACTCAGTAGGATTGTTCATAAATTAGAGAAGCACAATCAGTGAGTGCCACTCACTGACTACTTTTGATATACTGACTAATTTATGAGTCAGTGATTGGCAATCTACTTTTGATATACTGAGTGGCACTCACTGATTAATCTTTACCTCTTTACCTGAGTGCCACTCACTGACTCAAAATTCACAAGATTGTTCATAAATTTTGCAAAATGCACTCTAAAAAATCCCAAAATGTCAGGTAAAGATTAATCATTAAATGCTCAGATAGGATTCAATCATCACTAGTTACTCCTATAATTCATTTATTCAATGAATCATGAAACATAGTGTGCAACTTCAGAAGCATAATCCATCTCATCATCACTCATTCACTCGAAAATAATGAGAAAAAACTCCATTTGTTCACTATTTTTACTCAAGCATATTTAGTTGTTCTCACAAATACTATGGCATAAATTACTCAAGCATGATAAATATAGATCCAAATCAATATAGATCCATATGCAAAATGCACTCAGTAGGATTGTTTATAAAATAGAGAAGCACAATCAGTGAGTGCCACTTACTGACTCAAAATTAGTCAGGTAAAGAGGTAAAGATTAATCAGTGAGTGCCACTCAGTATATCAAAAGTAGATTGCCAATCACTGACTCATAAATTAGTCAGTATATCAAAAGTAGTCAGTGAATTAAAAAGGAGCATGTAACTTCAGAAGTGTTCATAAATTAAAAAGCTTTCACTCAGCAGCTCACTGATTGTGCTTTCACTCAGCAGCAAAAGTGTTCATAAATTAAAAAGCTCAGATAGGATTCAAACAAATCACTAGTTCAAAAGTGTACATAAAAAATGACATCCATACACACAATCTGAAGACTGAATAATAGCAAGTAAATAAGCAATCCCAAATGAAAGTGATATGTTCCTCCTCTAATTCTTTACCTCTCACAAGCAGAACCACAAAGAAATTGTCCTAGAGGCAAGGAATCAAGCACAGACCAACAAAGAATTAGAAACAAGACACTACACAGGGTACATGTGGTAATAAATCTGGTAACGACCTCGCTAAATCAACAACCAGAAACATCAAACAACCTCGTAATTGTCCATTAAGTGAGCTATACTCAATGATCGATAATCAGATTTAATAACAAATAACTGAAAAGTGACTCCTACATACACCACAGAAAAGAATGAATGGACAATTATAACATCAACTCTGCGCACATTTACTTCATTTGCCCAAAAACATAATAGAATATCAAGGAAAAGCCAAAAGTTATGGGCACAGCGTGCAGTGACATTCCCCTTAAACTACAACATGCCTAGAGAACTATGAAGAATGTTCACTTATATTTGTGACCTCGTATAAGACACATATCTAACATGGCAGCCAATTTCTATGTAAAATTTTGAATTTTTTTATGTGCCAGTGTAAGTTCAGCATGCCTGTGCTTCCTAGCTAGAGAACAAAAATGTTGTATTTGTCTCTCAGAAAGGACTCACTGCATGTTCTACATACATCTTGCAATAACTCACCCAATTTCCACATAGATCCTTCTTCTCCTTTGACATTCAGACATAGTTGAAGGCAAGAAATTACAAATTTATCTTATTTAATACAAGGGGAATTTACCGGTACATAACTTCACAAGTTATATGGAAAGGGTTGTCCTCATATCCTATAGCATGTTGGCATTCATCAAAATTTCATGTGAGTAGACACTATGCAGAGAATTTGAGTAACTAGCAACGGTTAATTTTCCTAAGAAAATTTCATAACGTAACTTCTTTTAAAACAATTAACTCACAGATAAGAAGACAATACTCTTGATCCCAAACCAACAATACTAGTGAAACTAACAGTCCTCCAGTGTTCAATTCTGTTTTATTAACCATGATTAGCTTACAGATTTGAACAATCAAGAAACTGAGGACGAAGAAATATATATGCTTTGAAGCAAAGAACCCAAATATATATGCTTTGAAGATTACCTTCGACGCTATGGCGGGGGGGGAGGGGGGGGGAGCGGCTAAGAGAGCTGCCACTTCAGCGAGAACAGTTCTGCCGCTTCAGCCAGAACCGCCGGCCTCGACCGATTTCCCCCATGGCGAGAGAAGAAACCCTAACCCTACGACGAAGGAGAAGGTAAAACCCTATAAGTGGCAACGGCGGAGGACAGGGTGGCGATGGGGGAAGGGGCGACGGCGGAGGACGGGGCGGCGAGGGGGGAACGGTCGACGGCGGGGTAGGGGGCGGCGATGGGATGGGGGTTTTCGATTAGGGATGAAGGAGATGGAGAAAGAGCGGGAAAAATTGGGGGAAGGGGAGGGGAAATAAAGGAGAATGAGATCGATAGTTGTTCTCTTATCCTTCACATTCACCGGCGTTTTAACTCTAAAACGCCGGTGTATATGTACATACACCGGCATTTTTCATATACGCCGGTGTAGCACTGTAATTTTTTCCCCTGCCAGATTACCTGTTCTCTACAGCGGCATTTCTACCAAAATGCCGGAATAGAAACGCCGGTGTAGAACTGTTTTCTTGTAGTGCTCATGTGAACTCCAAACTTTAATTGTTGGGTCATAAGACAATAGAGAAGTGTTTTGAATGTATACTCAATTCCAACCAACATATTTCAGTATTGCAGTCATCCAACACTGTTGTGATATTTGTATCCAGCACAAGTACTAAAGAGGATTCCAATATGCTGATTAAGATCAAGATGGGAATACTCATCCCCCTATAATATTCGTATTAGATTCACTAAAGTGTTTTTTTTTTTTGATAAAAAGGTGACTATTGTCACCTGTTTCAATAATAAAGCTTTAACGAAACACAAAAAAAGTTACAAACTCCAAACCCCATACAACAAAAACATCCACCTCATACTCTGAGACCAACTAGTGGACCAAAATACCTCAATACAAGTCTAAAGTCCCCAACATTCGAGGAGCTACCCTAAGTAGAAGATCCACCCGCCCTGTCAACCATCTGAGTCGTGACCGAAAATACCTGGAGACCGGTAACACATATCTACCCCGCATTATCCATGCGAAGCCACTTCCTCGCCCCTGTCGTACCTGTCCAATCATTGATGAGAGACTCAATTTTAAACAGCAACTTACAAAAAGTACAGTTAATACTATGAAAGCAAGAATCATTTCTATCTAGCCAAAGACTCCATAAACTAGCCGCAACTGTACTATCCCACATCTGTCGCTCATCTCTCTGAATGTACTTAAGTCTCCATCCACCCCACAGGTCCTCAATACAACTAGGCACCTCTAATGTCCCAAAATCCATTCCCATAGTTTCCCAGGTTAGTCTCGCCTTTAGGCAAATAAGGAAAATATGGTTCACATCCTCTTCATGTAGGTTGCACTGCTGACAAGTGACGTCAAACGAAATGTTGCGTTTCCTGATGTTAGTTTTGGATAGGATAGCATTATTGGTAACCAACCAAAGGAACGCCCTGACCTTAAGTGGGCATTTCGTCATCCAAATGATATCCGTTGTTAAGTTTCGAACCCCTGCATCGTTAAGGAACTCATACATTGCTCTGACTGAAAATGTAGTTGACGCGCCAAGCTTCCATTCCCTTACGTATTCACTTGGATTCCCTAGGTCCCAATTATCGTCCACCAATCTTTGTAGGCTGTGCAGCTGAATCTGAGCCTCCACCGACCAACCTCCCTCTCTCCCTAGCCTGCGGCTTTCCTGCCTCCCGATATTTGCCACCAGTGCACCCACGTTAACTGATTTCTCAGCCAGAAGCGGGAACAATGCTTGGAGTGAATTTCCCCCACACCATTTGTCCTTCCAGAATCTCGTATCTTTCCCGTTTCCTACTTTACATCTCGTGTTTGCGTGAAACACCTCTCCCACTTTTGCAATACCTTTCCACATGGAGGAGACTTTTCCGTGCTTGCTTCTTCCTCCGTATCTCACTTTCTTTCGATGCCGATACAGCTTGAACGAATTGTACCACCACGCCTTTCTACGATACTGCATTTGTTACCACCACTTAGCTAATAGTGCTTTATTCATATCACGCAGATTCACAATACTCAGCCCTCCGAAGTCCTTCTTTTTACAAACCTTTCCCCATTGAACAAGATGAAACCCTTTATTATCCTCCTTCTCACCCTTCCACAGGAATCATCTTCTGCATTTATCTATACGTTTAATAACCCAATTGGGAATCTCGTAGATAGACATCAAGTATGTCGGCAAACTGCTCAGTACCGAATTAATCAGCGTTATTCTTCATCCCAATGACAGAGCATTTCCTTTCCACCCTACTAGTTTCTTCTCTATTTTGTCTACCAGCACGCCCCAATCCTCCTTCATCATTTTTTCGGGTCTAATTGCCATCCCCAGATATGTCAGTGGGAAGTTCCCCTGGGCACACCCCAATTCTGCTGCGATATCCTGGATCGAATTCGAATCATTTTCGCCGAGATGTAATACACAGCTCTTGTTAAGATTAACCGTTAGTCTGGACCAGAAATCAAAACACCTCAGTAAAATTCTAAGCACCTAGATTTCTTCCCTCTTAGCCACTCCAAACATAAGTGTATCGTCTGCATATTGCAAAATTGACATCGCCACCAGAATTCCTTTCACCTGGACCCCTTTGATAAGCCCTGCTACTCTCCCTCTCCTGGTCAATTCTGCCAGACCATCAGCAACAATAGTAAAGATTAGTGGTGTGAGAGGGTCTCCCTGTCGCAGTCCTCTTCTACATCTAACTTCTCTACCAGCAACTCCATTGATGTGAATAAATGATTTTTCATTTCTAACACACATCCTCATCCACATTCTCCATTTTGTCCCAAACCCTTTAAGCTCAAGTGCCTCATCAACACAGTCCCACTCTACCGTATCGCATGCCTTCTCGAAGTCTAGCTTAAGCATAAAGCTGTCTACTTTATCCTTTTTTCCTCTAAACACCATTTCGTGCGCCGACACAATACTATCCATTATGTCCTGGCCTTTGATAAATTCACTCTGCGTCTCATCAATTAGATTCCTTAGGTTTTGGGTCAATCTACTTGCCAACACTTTGGTGATAATCTTAAACGATCCGTTTAACAGACTAATTGGTCTGGGATCGGACACCCTAAGGATTTCCGCCCTTTTCCGAATGAGGACAATATTAGCATAATTTAATCTCTCTACCATCGCAACTCCGCAGTATAGCTCTTGGAAAATGTCTAGTAAATCTTTCTTGATGATGTCCCAGTAAAGATTATAGAATAATATCGGGAAACCATCTGGTCCAGGCGCCTTATCATGTCCAAGTCTATTGATTGCCTGCAAGATCTCCACTTCGGAGAATGGTTCTTCGATCCCATTGCTTCCATCAATTCTCGCTTCCTCCTGCATGTCTGGGTTCAATTTGCATCTTATTGAGCTCTTCTTTCCCAACACCTCTTTAAAGTTCCTATCTATATGTTGTCCTATAGTTGCTTCATCTTCTGTCCATGTTTCCTCCACCAATAGCCCAACAATATTATTCTGGAGGTTTCTTGCATTTGCCACTTTATGGAAAACGGCCGTGTTGGCGTCGTCCTCCTTGAGCCATTGTACCCTCGATCTTTATCTCCAGTAGCACTCCTCCGCTTCTCCAATTTTGTGTAGTTCCACTCTGATATTCGTCAGTTCTTCTGCTTCCCTACTTAATAGAGTCCTTTCCTCCTCTATTACCTCTAGCTCATTAGCTCTGTTCCCCAAACCCTCTTTTAGATTCACTAGAGTGTTAATGAATTGGAAATTCGAGTGCCAGTATTGAAGCGGATTCTATTCCACTAAATAAACCACCAAGATTGAGAATAACCATGATTTTGTGCCACCTTTTTTTTGTGCACGTACATGATCAGTCTATTTAGGAAGGGATGACCAGTAGTTATAAACTTAATCAAAAACAAAATTCTTTATA
Source organism: Hemerocallis citrina (assembly GCA_017893485.1). Lineage (NCBI taxonomy): Eukaryota > Viridiplantae > Streptophyta > Magnoliopsida > Asparagales > Asphodelaceae > Hemerocallis > Hemerocallis citrina. The sequence goes on along the minus strand of JACEHZ010000731.1, from coordinate 403,034 downwards.
TGGGAGGGTTTATGAGGAGTAGTTATAAATTTTTTTCAAAATTCCCTTTTTCTTTCTCAAAAAAACCCCTTTCCCTGTCCAGATCCGAGCGGTCTTTGCCATTCTCCAACCTACTCCCTTCGTTAATGTTTGAGATCTCGTCATCAGCTTCAAGCCCATGCTCTTTGCTTCTCCTCCGGCCCTTTGATTAGCGTCTCCAAGATCCTTGCCCCTCTTCTTCTCTTGTGCTTGAGGGCCTCCTTCTCCCTTTGCTGTGGTGTTCTCGAGCTCACGGACAGATCGGATGCCGTAGATTTTCGTCCGATTTCTCTTCCAGAGTGCTTGTGCAAGGTCCTCTTCTCCCTCTGCTAAGACTCATCCTATTCAAGTTGCATGTGCTCGTTCAGAGCACTAGATCAAAGCCTTCCTGTCACCGGTGTGTTCGGCGCTTGGGCTGATCCCAAGCTGCTTGAGTCCAGTGTATCTCTGGATCCGTGCCATACTGATCTCCCGCGTCAACCTATCCCTCCCTGTCTCCTCGTGGAGCAGCACTTCTTGCATTCGAAGATCCTAGCTTCTCCAGATTTGCTCCAGCGGTCTCACCCTCTCTCGGAGTCTGGCGTCGTTCCCTCCTCTACTAGCACTGTGAGTATATTTTTATTTATTTTCCTTTACAATTTAGTACTCTTATTTTTCGGGTTATCTTCGATTTGACTCTCCTTGAGTTCGTTTTGAACCCTTTCCTCTTTCCCCTTTTTCGTTCTCGAACCTCTGGTTTGGCATTTCTCGGCTCCATGCATCCCTCGGGCATTCTGTTGATCTATGTAAATCTACCATTCCAACTTGTTCTTTCGAACGATACTTCTAATTAGTCCTAGCGGCGAACACAAAAAATAATTGTTTTAATTTATTTATGCAAAACAGGCCCTTACTAATCTTTCTGAAGCTTCTTTACTACTCTCTCTGTACTCTTTTTAATTCTGATTCGTTGAGGCTTGGATCCTTCCGATCCCCTGGTGCTTGCATTTCGGTTGGTCTATTGCGTTGAATTACATTGGTGTTTTTGTTCTGGATCTGTAGTGATCCGTTATCCTCTTTAGCCACTTTTGCAGTAACTGATCTTCTTTATATCAGTTTCCACTGCCCTTTGCTCTTTGTGCCCGTCTTGGGTCGAGGTCGTTAAAAAAATAGGCCCTTTAAACTGGGTCGCTCTCGTTGCTCTCCCATATTCCCTTTGGCTCATTCCGCTTGTAGGTCCGCCCTGCTCCTGGTTTGTTTCAGGTGCTTTCTTCCTGGGTATTTTAAACGAGTGTGCGTGAATAAAATGAAGTGCATCTTTTGTGACAAGCTTGGACACTCGCGCAGTCGATGTTTTTCCCTTCAAAAACTTCTTGGATTACCCAGAGGCAAACCATTACCGACCAAACTTCTCTCCTTTCTTAACTATCATCTCTTAAAGGGCAAGCTTAATTCATGCTTGGAGAGGAAAGTTAGTATTGAGTCTGAAAAGAATTTTGACTCCTCTGCAGTTGTTCCTTATCCATTTAAGAACTCATCTAAATCTTTCACAGCTTATGTTGCATCTCCTGGCACTCTTCAGCTTCCAAATATTGCTAATCTATTTAAGAATCGAACGGTTTATACGAAACTTGTTTCCTTCTCTCGGTTGGGTTCTTATCAGGCTCGTCCCCATTCTAAAGCTGTGGTGCCTACGCTGAATATGAGTCTGGATAAGGATTTTGTTTTGGTTAGAACCTTCCCAGCCAAACGTCTCTCCATTCTTAATTATCCCCTCTTGAAGCGCATGCTTTATACATGCTTCACGAGGAAGAGTAGTCCTGAGTCTGGTAAGGAGTTGGACTCCTCGGTAGTGGTGCCTTATCCACCTATTACCCCCACTACTTTTTCCGTTGCTCATGATGCTTCTCTTGCTACTCTTCAGTTTCCTAATTTTGCTTCCCTGTTTAAGGATCGCTCGGATTTTACGAAACTTGTTTCCCTTCCTCGGTCAGGCAGTTTTCAGCCTCGTCCCCATATTAAAGCTGTGAGGCCTTCGTTGAGTTTGAGTCAGAATAAGAAGTTTGTTTTTGTAAATCCTTTGGGCCTTGCTATTCTTGGTTACGTAGTTCGATAGGGCTCGTTCATCAATCGATTCTTGGTGAATCTTCCTTTTCTCGTTATTCTTATCAAACTAATTCCATTCCTATATCTTCGCCAGTTTCTTCCAGGCTCCTCTCACCCTTTTCTTGCCTAAACAAAGTCGAGACTAGCATGCCGGACCGTGGAGGGATTTCGCTCCCTTTGGTGGAAGTCGATCCTCCCCCCGCTAAGCAAAAATACAATAAGAAACTTTATACTAATGTGCCAATTCGCGTGAGTGCTCGTATTTTAGCTAAGAAAGTAGCTTCAGTGTTTGCTCATCTTCTTGCGCACAGCTGAGTTTTGGTATTTTCTGTCATCCTCGGAGTTGGCAGTCTGGCTTTTTGTCCTTTCGGTTCTGTTTGTATTTTCATGAGCGGCTAGGTTGGCTCCTTCTCTTTTAGCCACGTTTTTAAATATGTTGTGGTGTGCCTTCTCTCCTCCTATCATCGCAATTTGGTACGCACACTTGTGTATGTTTGCATACACTTTTTCCTGAGCTCTTTAGTGGTGTGCCTGGGTTCCTGCGTTCTCTCTTTTATTTTCTATGCAGGTTGTACTTTGTGTCTTTGTGTGGGGCTGTTTTGCCTCCTGAGTTATTGGTCTGCCTTTCGGTTGTCTTCCACAATTTTCGCTCATGTCTTCAAGCTTAGGGTGGCTCTGGACCTGGCTTCCTGTTCGTTTGTGATTCCTTTTATCCTGCGGTTGCTGGCCTTTGTGGGTGTCTCTCCTCCTCTTTGGTGCGGCAGGAAATTTTCCTCCTTTAGTTGCGTCGTTATTCTGGCGGTTTGCTCCATCACCCTTCTCGGTATTCGCAGATATCTTATTTGCGTGCGACTCATCCGATTTTTGTATTCATTTTTTTTTTTTTTTCTGTTTTACAGCTTGTAAACTCTTGTAATTATCCTTGTATCTAAACTCTCATATATATATATATATATATATATATATATATATATATATATATATATATATATATATATATATATTTTGATGGCTGGAGCCGTTTGGCTCTATCCGATATATCAAAAAAAAACTATGCAAATTAAAAGGGTTGATTGAGATATGGTTGTTGCTGCCACAATTTGAGTGATTTGGCTTGATAATAATAATTTTTGCTTTAATAATTAAGTTGATTCCATAACGGTGTTGATCAACAAAATATTCTCTCTTCCGCTGGCTTGTTGAGCTATTACTCCACCTAGAGGCTAGAGAGTGACAAAAAATGATCTTTGGTTCAGCCAAAGGATCACGACACTCAAACTCCAAAAATTTTAGGCTAATCGCACACGGGGGATGTAAAAAATACTAAAGACAAATAAAGAAGGGAAGATGATCAAGATAAATAAGAATGTATGCATTTTTTGGTACTACTTTCGTAATTTTTTATTATATATTTCTATATGAACTTGGATATTTTTGTTTCGCTATTTTTTCTTTAATGAAGTACATACAGTAATGTCAAAATCAGGATTATATTTTGTGCCTGAGCAAACTCATCACATTAGGGATGATATGTACTTGGGAATCAAAATCACTTCTTCCATGTAAAGTTTGTAAGTACGAAACGTTTCACTTCCTTTTATTGGCTGGACATCTTGTAGATCCCAGTTCTGTTAATCAAAAGATTTGGGGATACTGCTGCTGTATATACAGTATAGTACATTACATAAACTAAACAGTATCGTGTCCATGATATATACAGTTTACTTCCTCTCACCAATCCAATCAAAATCACTGCATGCCCCCCGCCTAAATCTTCCTCTCAGAAACATCTTTAATTTCTTTTATGGTCATTCTCACAAATACTATAATCAACGTACTGAACACACTCTCGATGATCAGTAAAGATTTCAGATAATTTGCGCATGCATCCAAAATTATCAGTAAATACTACTATGAGCAAGGAAATAATTTGTCTTCCATGGGAATCATGTCTTGATTTCTCATACCGTATAAAAGTAGTGTAAAGAAACTTATTATTTCTTTACATTCGATTAACACATGGTACAATGGAATCGGCTGGCATGATACTTATTATTTCCCTATGTACATTAATTCAGTGATAGAAGACAAAAGAGAGGAACAAAAAGTAATAAAAGATTAGAAAAAGGAGACGGGTAGAGTGTACATAGACAAGCAGTATTATTGTACAGTGTTGTAATAGTAGCTACGTACTATCTCATATTGTCAGGCAGTACGTACATCAGTACTATATTCGTACATACATATATTGTCATCATATCATATCATACCTTCTTACATATGGAAGACCATCATGCCTATCATATCATTTGTCATTCACTCTTGCACATTTCTTCATATTTGATTGCCAACTTTTGAAATATCCAAATGGTGTTTCTCATTTACTATAATATGGCATCTACAGTAATAGCAAATAGGGAGCGATGCTGCAGTGGTCATTTGCTATATCTTTCTCATTTACACGAGAGACGGGATATGATATCCCGTATCTCTTTTTTTATTTTAAAAAAAGCGTGAGACGGCGTGAGACGGTATATGATGTACCGTTTGTTAATTTTTTTTTATAATTAAATGAGAGACGGGGTATCATTCCCCGTCTCTTTATTTAAAATTATCCAGGAAGACTTGGAAGGGTATCTTTCTCATTTGTTATAGGAAGACTTGGAAGGGTATTTTAGTAAACTTAAAATTATCCAGGAAGAAAGAAAAAAAAATTTAAAATCCTCCCAAACGGGACATCATATCCTGTTTGTGCCAAACGGGACATGATGTCCCGTCTGAGGAGGAGGGGCATTTTTAAAAAAAAAATAATAATAAAAAAGGGTGAGAGACGGGGAAACATATCCCGTTTGACCCCGGTGTGTAATAAAAAATAATAAAAATTGACAGACGGTATATGATATATCGTCTGTTCATAAAAAAAAATATTAAAATTTCTCAGACGGGGAATCATTCTCCGTCATTCCCCGTCCTCTATAATATGAGAATTCTCAAATCGTTTCTCATATTTGAGAAACAGAATAGCTCCGTTTGCTAAAAAATGGGAATATGAGAAACCATTGCAGCTCTTCTTTTCTCAAAAAATGACAAAATGAGAAATTTAGAAAACCACTGTGGATGCTCTAATTCATATATATGCTTAACTAAGAAGGAGATTTCACACAGCTGACAAACTCGTAGCGCCTATACCTGACTTGAAACGATCGAGCAGTATGAGAACGTTTAGGGATTAAACCGCTTGGTTTTTGAATATCCAATGGGTTTTTTCGTCAAAATTGATTTCTACTCGAACTTAATTGATTAATATGCTAACACGAGGTGTTCAACATCTTAAAATGTTGAGATAACTGATAAAAGATTTTTTTTTAAAAAGAAATTGTTATGAATGTGGTAGAGTTCGATTAAATTGTAAAAATTTTATGATCCACTGGGTCTTGGGTGCTATAAATTTTTTATATGGCCTATACAGGTCTCGAACCTGTGACCTTCGCGTTATTAGCACGACGCTCTAACCAACTGAGCTAATAGGCCAATGCAAAATATTTTGAATTCCTTAACTAATAAACTTATATATTTTGAGTTTGATAAATGTTATTACATGTCTGACATGCAACCAAGTATCCATTGTTGGCTAGTTGGTGCCTTGGTGGGTTTACCCTGCAACCCTTCTAAATGTTTGGACTTACCGATAAGTTTTATCAGCTCACTGGATTCACTTAGTTTATATCCCCAAACTCCTTGGAATTGGCATCTTTTTGTCTCAATTCACATATTATTATAGATAATCCGTTCTTGCTCCTTTCAGTTCTTTTGAATTCGACATGATAATGATAGTTGCTTGTCTTAAACCACGCGGCTCGTTTGTTGTCAAGTTTTCTTAGCTCTATTTTTCCCTCCTTAATGTTACTTTGAAACAAACTAGCGAGTGATGTAAACTTAACACTTACTAGATAATTTTTTAAGAATATTAATAGATTAAATTTACCAACAAGTTGTGCCGGTTAAGTTAGAAATTAAAACTAGTAACTACTTTGATGGATTTCCAAGAAATGAAATAAGTTAACAAGCCAATTAAAGATTCACGTCTAACAATTAACAATTATACTTAATCGTTCTTAGCATGTAAGGTATGCAATAATGATTTGTTCATAATTAGCCAGTAGAAGTGGACACTCAAAATTTGTTGACAACAAAAAATTCAGATAATATTTCAGAGATGATTAACCGTATCACAAATAATTGAAGAGTGGAAAAAAATTATCGGGTTCGTAGACAGTGTTGCGATGTTGCTGGATCTGAAACTGGATCTTGCCCAAACACCGAACGCCAATATCTACACAACAAAATCAGATATGATTTGATTTGAACCACATGCGTCTCTGTTGGCACTCGGGAAGAACGAGGGGAAGGCAAGGTCGGATCAACGGCGTGCGATGGAGCATCAATGGTCTGCTGGAGTGCTAGCGACGGCGGCGGCGCTAGTAGAGGGTCGACGACGACGGGAGGGAACGGTGACGGTGAGCAGACAGGGACCTGGGGTGGTTGGCTGAAGGGGGAGAGGCGGCTAGGGGTTCGAGGTGTTAGGGGTTGGAGGTGGTGGTTGCAGAGTGATGGAGGAAAGTGGGGGCGGTCAGTGATGAGAGATAGGGTGGCGATGGGGCCGCGATGGCGTGCAGAAGTGGAGATGGGGGCGTCGAGGTGCTTTGAGGTGAGGGAGAGATGGGTTTCGGTGGAAAAGGGAGATGGTGGATTTGTGTGCGTATGGGTGGGGTGGGGAGTATGGCGGTTGAAGAAGAAGAAAGGATTAGGGTTTCTCACAAACTCTAATATTATCTCACAGTCTCACACACCAGAGATTAATGAAGAGCAGGAACTCAATCACAATAATTTTTAGTCAATCAAAAACATTCTTTTTCATTATCAATAGGCCTATATATAGGCTCAATAAAAAATTTAAAAATATCATAATGTAGGAAATAAAGTGTGCAAATCGTAAAAGTACTACATATTGTTCCAAAAACAAATATAATGTTGAAATAAAAATTATAGGCTAATAAAATAGCCATCCTCGGTGATGCCTGTGCTAACAGAAGCACCAAAATCATCTTGAACTGGTGTCCTCATCAGCGAGTTTCGCTGACGCTGAGCTTTCGTTGCTTGGCATCAATAATGTCTGACTTTAAGTAGTCAGATCTAAGGATTGGGCCAGGTTCGGAAAACCCCCACATCATGCACACTGAATGTTGAATTGAATTGATTTTACCCGAAATGCAGGAACTTGCTGACTTGCGATGCTCTTCTAAGACCAAATAGGGCCTTTAAATATCGTCACAGTTGTTAAACAATCTACCCATGGAGTTCAAACTAATGCGAGATGAGAAATCAGACATGCATTGACTAATGCGATCAGGGCTGGCCCCACTTGAGGCCGGTGAGACGGCTGCCTCAAGTCCCCAATTTTTTTTTGCAATTTTAAGAAATCCAAATTTATATTTTTCTTATAAATATAAACATGTATTTTGTGTTGCATATAAAAAAATTATATTGTAATTAGGAGCTCAAAAAATAATTATTTGGAATTTTCGCAATTTTCGCCTTGAGCCCACGCAACTCTGGGTCAGCCCTGAATGCAATCAATTGAAGCAGATAACGGAGGGTGCTCAACCTGCAGTTGTGTCGAAGGATACATATATATCTCAAAACATCACAACTTTAGAGTTGCCGTTAACAGACATCGCAGGTTTAAACTAGCGTCTGCATTTAAGGAAATTTCAGTCCACAATAGTTTGGTGGCAGGACCCCAATGCCATGTGTTTCTCTAACGTTAGATTCACAATCATCATCTTCCTAAGAACTGCAGAATTTCAAACTCAGCTGTCACCAGAATGGCCAGCCAAATTCATATTTCAAACTAAAGTAGCACTACAACTGTACATAAAAACAACAAATGCGCACAGCTAGCAATTGAAAATAGAACAAAATTAGGTTGCCCATCATAAACCCCACCACCCCAACAGCTCATGACATCTCCTTTGCCATTTGCCATTTGGGACAAATATCATTCTTGAAAAACTGCAATGGATAGACATATAGCGAATACAAAATTTACTTTACTACAAGTACACCAATTCAATAACACAAACTCAACATATCATATTGTCATCTGAAAACTGAAATGAAATTCAACGATCCGCTATCACCAAGAGTATTCGGGAAAAAACTAGAGTTACATCTGGTAAAGCTATAAGATACTTCACCAGCACTAACAAAATGATAAATAGGATAGATAAATAAGATATGTTTAGAAATCTAAGAAATCTATTTCGCTGGGCCATTGGGAACTTCAGCTAGGGCACTGGCAGCAGCTTCAGAAGGGTTGAGCTCATCCCAGGCCTCAATCCAGGTAACCATGGCATCTGCTAGCTTGACGAAGTAGGGGTCAACATTGGCGAGCTTTGCCTTGACCTGCTTTGAGAGCTCGATGTAACATTGTTGAACGGTTTTGCACTCCTTTGGGAGGACAACTGCTTGGAAGAAGGGGATGAGCTCTTCTTGCCAGAAGATGCCCTTGTACTCTTTCTTGAGGTTGACAAACGGGTTGCTTGCCTTGCTGTGCCAGATGTAGGGCAACCCAGTCTTGACTCCCAAACCCAAGTGATCGCATATCACCTGCAAATCCAACATAATGTTAGTGAATACCAACACTAATTCACAAAAATTCCAAAAGAGAATTAATGCAGAGTCAGGGACTGAGGGCTCGGTCAAACTGAACCCACCTACATGACCCAATTTGTTATTATAAATCATGCACATAATTATGAAATGTGGTTGGATGTGGCATTTGTATCTATAGGTGGTTTGACGGATATTCAAGTGTGCTTGATACAGAAATTGCGTGCATGCCTAGACATCAGGAAGTAGCCTAACAATTTGATCTAGTTGCACTACCACAAATATTGAAATTGTGAACGAACTTTAAAAATCACAGATGACAAATTTCAATTTTTTACTGAACTATTAGATTTCATTTAATTTCCACCTCGTCTAAATTCCCTATATTTCACGCTATTTTCGAATGATTTCCTTTTCAGCATATTATATATCACTCATATCAAATCAGTCAAAATTTACAATATTTCATTTTGGTTCAAAGGTAAACACCCACTATTAACCTCATTATTTCAATACGATATCAAGAGAATCTCATGCATAAAATGATATTAAATTATATAGAAACATAGGAAAAACATGCACACCTTCATGCACCATCCTGCCCACATGTCGTCGTATCGACCAATAGGCTGGCCATCACCCATAAGGCCGAAGTACATTGCAGGGCCAATAAGATCCCTACGGAAGGCCAGATTCATCCCACACATGGGAAACAAAGTTCCCTTAGGAATGGTCAAAACAGCATCCACAAACCTATTAACAACATAAGATTAGCTCTGCTATTATGACAACAACAATAAAGTTTAACGAATAACGAATAACTTCGACAATGTCAAGTATGGTATACCTGGTGTTCCTTTCCATGGGCTTGACAAGCTGGGTAGGAGCATCATAGTCAGGAATATTGAGCCAAAGGCCGTGAGAGACAGCAGTCGAAACTCCCTCCCTGAGGCTGAAAGGGTACCCACGAACAAAGTCTGCACCAGAGCGGTAGGGATCGTACAATGTGTTGAAGAAGTAAGGGGTAGCAGGACTGAGAAGATTCTCAATGTGCTGCTGAAGAGCATTGATATCTTTCCCAGATGGGTCCTTGGCAACCTATTACATACAAATATTAAGAAAAGCAAAATTAGATAAACAAATCTTTTGCCTTAGATCAAGCTACAAATTTGTAGCACATATACAAATAAGAAACTTTTACAGAATAACAATTTCATTAAATGTGATTTTTTAGGTTTGATACACCTAACATAGCAAGGAACTTCTGAGCGCAACTTAAATACAAAATAATACATTGTATTGTTAGATCTAAATGTGAGAATGCAAAATATTTTATTCGACAGAATGTTTGCATGCATGTCATCTATGATGGTAATGTACTAGATTGTAACCTATGAAGCATAGATAAGGGTACGGGGTGCGGGTACGACACACCGCGGATACGGGGATACGTGATTTTACAAAAAAATAGGATACGGGTACGTTGGTGGATACGTTAAATATAATATATATTGTATTATATATATAAATAAATATTTATGTATTTTATTAAAAATGCATATATTTGATTTATTTCATAGAATTATAAGAATAAATTATAATTATGAGCATTTTTAGAGAAAAAAATTGATAATCTAACTATCAAAATATTGTGTATACTTATTTTGTGTTTGAGCATAACATAAAACATCAAGTTTTTGAAATTACGCTAGGTACCTAAACATTCATCTTCACTTAACTGTGTCCATAAGTTACAAAAATGTATTAAAAAAATGGATACTCCTTGAGTACGCACCCGGGAGTACCCAAGGAGTATCGGCACCCGATACGCAGCCGACACGGGTACGTTGAGCGTTTGGAAGTACCCGTGCTTCCTAGATTGTAACAATTGAGAATTGACGATGCATCAAGATGAACAACATAATTAGACCAAATGCAGCAATCCAAATTCACATCCTAAATGATTACAAGTCTATATGAACATAAGATGTCCACAAAAAAATTAGATCTTAGATTTAATGCATCTCAATTTATACATATACAATTCATGCGAAATTCCAAACAATTAAGCTACTAAGAACAATATAAGCCATATGGGATTCATGGCACCTAAAAGGACCAACCACCTAAAAGATAGATCCATGCACTAAAATTAGCATAGATCACATAACAGTTTGAAAATAAGATGTTAGACGTGAACTAATTATATCCATCCACATATTCACATATCAAATCATAAATCAAAATTAAATGAGAAACTTCATCAACATATCAGATCTATCAAAATAAACCCACCCAAAACCCAAAATCCGATCTTTCTCCGAAACCTCAAACCCAAAATCCCCACCCAGCAAAACCCATCAACCAAATCTATAATTCAACCCAAAATCCACCGTCAAAATCCAATCTTCCCACCATAAACCCCAAACCCACAAAACCCCGACCAGATCTAACAATTTAAACCCAACTCAAATCAAAATCACTTACAAAGCAGTCATCGTCAATGGTGAAGATGTACTTCTTCTTGGACACCATGTACCCGAAGCAGCGGCAGGCAGAGTCCTTGAACGAGATGCAGGAAGCCTTGGGACCCAAAATCCTGTTGATATCGTTCCGATTGTAGAGATCATAATCGAAACCTTCAGGAACTGCGATCTTCTTCGAAGGGTCGCCGTCTTGGACGATGATGAGGTGGTAAGACTGGAAAAATGGCCTCCACATCTCGAGGAAGTCGAGGTTTCGGATGGTGGGGATCACTATGTCCAGCTCGTTTTTCAACAGAGGAGTTGTCGGAACTGAAGGGGCCGCCATTGGGGCTTGAGCAGAAGGGGGATAGCAAGCGATTGGTGGGGGAAACGAGGGAGCTTCGTTTGGATCTGAGGAAAGGGGAGAAGACAGAAGAGGGCGGTTTTATAAGAGGAGGAAGAAGATGATCACGTGAGAGTCACGTGAGGGGTGAGTTGGGAAGGGGTGGACTAATTTGATAACGCGGTTGATTTTTTCTCTTTCGGGGTTTGCGGTTAAGTACCTCATCCTTTTGGTTTTTGCATGCAACAAACTTTTAAAAAATAATTGTTTGCATGTGTTTTTAACAAATAATAATAATAATTAAGTTTTAAAAAATATGTGAATCTTTGGGAAGTTTTGGTGTTATTTTGAGATAATCGTAAAGAGCATGTGAGTCCTTAAATAAGGAAGAAGGATTAGTAAATCTTAGTTTATACATTGTCTGAACAGTCAAAAATAAACATATGAATGGGTAATGCTATACCTACTACCAAATCTACTACCTTTTTCTTTACTACCTTAGTTGGCACATTATTATTAGATGTTTGTACCAACTACTCTACAATAACCTTCACTAATAGCGTGTCACCTAAGATTGTAAAGAGAAAGATAGTAAATTTGATAGTAGGTGTAGCATTACCCTATATGAATTATTCATATTCTATTGATTTGATTCATACTTTATTACCTTTCTTCATATTTTGTTCTAAAATAGTTCATAAAGCTTTAAAAAGAGTGAAAAGCATTGTGTTCATTTCCAAGTGCATTAAATGCATTAAAGAAAGAAAAATAACAAGACCACTCCATGGATAGAAAAGAGTTAAAATGCTTTAGAAATTAAATGAACTATTTGTAGTCCAAGCCTTTGAGAATTATGTATGTTCAAGATATATATATCTTAAGATAAATGAAATTAGCAAATGAAAAGATCAACACGGAATCTTTAAAAATAGGAGGTGATATATAATACTAAAGCGTAAACAAATTAACTGTTTCAAATTATATCATTAACAGGTCCCTAATCTAATTGTTTTCTAATTGAAATCTAACTGTTTCAAAATCCACCTATCAACCCAAATGGTAAGATTTTGTTTCCATTATCACATTTGAAGTGCCAATGTGAAATATGAACGAAGTTTAGGTATTATTGCATAAATAAGTCTTCCAAGTTTGGACACGAAGACCATATAAACGGAAGGTGACCAAAGTAAATGCACCCATTAAAACCGCCCCGAATCTTTCGATGAATCCTACCCGTCCATTTTCAAGGAACGAATCTTGACCGTAAGGGGCCCTCACGCCGGTCACCTGACTTGCCGCTGTTTCGGGTCATCGTAACGCGGGAAATGCAGGCCAGTATTTTTGTCGGTAGTAAGATGTAAAGATACGGAGTACGTTTATATCAACCAGTAAAAGTTTCGCCGTGCGCGATGCACGTTTTAATAAAGACTTAGAGTTAAAGTATGATATATGTAAGTCGGTAGTAATTAGCATGAGCAATGAATGTCTTAATTTTTTTTTTTTAAGTTGGAGTTGAACGGACGATACTTTTAAGTTTTAAAGGATACTGGGAAAATAAAAATAAAAAACTTCGATTTGCACGTGCGATGCACGTGTTAATAAATATAGTTGGAGTTGTACGTGTGGTGTTCGAATTTGTTTGATGAGAAAGTGACGTTTTATTTGAAAAAGTTGGAGTTAAACGGGTGATACACGTAATTCCAAAAAAGTTTAAATAAAAACTTTAAAAACTTTGATTTGCACGTGCAATGTACGTGTTAATAAATCGAGTTAAATGGATATGGATGTGCGCGTGCGATGCACGAGTTTGATTGGTGAAAAAAATATTTTAAAAATATTTGTTTGTTTGGAAAGTTTGAAAAGTTTGATTTGCACATGTGATACACATGTTAATAAATGGAGATGGAAGTGTACGTGCGACGCACGGATTTGTTTGTTGACTAGAATTTTTTTTAAAAAATTGTTTATTTGTTTGAACCCCAACTCTCCCGTTAATATAGTAGACTAGTATAATTTACGTGCAGTGCACGTCTAAAAAAAGTAAAGTCTTCAAATTAAATAAATATATATTGAATAAAAAATAGTTTATATTTGAATGTTTTGATTTGGGCTATATGTGCGGTGCACATTTATATTTGTTGGATATGGTTTGGACGTGTATTATACGTGTTTATATAGTTACAAAGTTAGAATTTGTTTATTACAAACCCCAACTCGCCCATTAAAATAGTAGAGATTATATATTATATTATATATAGATAAATAGATAGATAATAATTTACACATGTGATGTACATTGAATATATTTTAAAATTTTAAAGTAAAAAACCTGACGTAGTGAGAACTCGAATCTGAGACCTCCTACATATTAGTTATGCACGTGCAATCCACGCATTGGTAGATTTACAACTGACACTAAAATTTTCTCCCATTATAATATTAGGGGACGTTTGGTACGCGGATTGGAGAATTCCCAAGAATTAGTGAATTTCCAGGAATATGAGGGTGGGAATGAAGATTTCTGGGATTGTTGCAATACTGTGTTTGGTATACGACATTACATACTTGGGAATACTTTATTACCGTGTTTCGTATAAAACAATTCATTCCTATCAATCCATATCTATAGTAGATATTACCGAAAATACCATTTTGGCTTTATTTAAAAATAAATAAATATAAAAGTTATCTAATTTAGTAATTGATGTATATACAAATGAAACAATAAAATTCATAGAAGCAAATTTCATCGAGATATCTATCAATTTGAGTTGTTCTCTCTTAGTAAACTCCCCCCATATCACTTTTAACATACCACTTGCCATCTCCTTTCCATCCTCCCCCCAATCCTCCATCTTTTCAGCCAACTCCACCTCCCCTCCTATGGCCCAAGCAACCTGCCGAAACTCCCTCAAATTCGACATACAAACATTATACATCACATTCAAGCTTTGCAAACTCACCCCTTCTCCTACGACCTAAGATTTCTATTTCCATCACCTCTTCCCTCCCTCTTTCCACCCCCACCAAATAGTTCGCCAATATCACTGCCTGCTTCCTCAATAACCTCGGCGACGTCTCATCCCCTGCCACCTCCATCAATCTCCTCACTCCCTCTATCTCAACAAGAAACTCTCTGTTCACTTGGCAATCCAACAAGAGATGGTAGAGGGCCAACCCAGACTCCATCCGGGCAACCTGGGTGCAGGAATCCCCACGGAACCGGTCCAGCAACGGTTCGATCCCATCCACTGCACCAATCGCGAATGGCGAAACCGACGTTAACATTGGAGACGAGGGGCTCCGAAGAGGAGGAGAAGGCGGAAGTGGAGGTGGAGGGAGAAGGGAAAGTACGAGGGGGGATCAAGATGAGTCGGGCTGAATTCGAGGTCTTTGCAAGCTTGGAGGTAGGGGTGGTCGAGGGAGTGGTCGGGGGGCGATGATGGCGGGGTTGAACATGAGGAGGGAGGAGATGGGGCAGATGTAAGGGGCAGGGATTGGCTGTTGTGTTGTTGGTGGTGGTTGTTGACAGGGGGTTCTTGATGTAGAAGCAGAGGAAGGAGGAGAAGCAGAGGAAACGGCCGGAGGAAGGTTGGGAAGACAGATGAACAGTGGGTCTTGGGATTTGGGTGAATTTGGTTGGAGGGAACAAGAGCGGGTTATATGATAAGCCAGAAATCTGGAGGGTATTTTGGGTATGCAATAATCTCACTCATTTTTTATGTGGTGAAATCCACAAATCCCACCATTTTCAAGAAGAATGTTTATCCTTCCGAACTAATTATTTTGATAATCCTGCGAATTTAAGATTATTTATAAAATTATACCTATATCTTACCCAACCAGGTAATCAAGAGGATAATCCTAGATTTCCTTATATATTACCGCGTACCAAACGCCCCCTTAGAGATTAGAGATTAGAGATATACTCTCTTAACCGGTCGGCTCCAGGTTGGGTCCGAATCCACTCTTTACTATACTTTTGTAATGAAAAATATTTTCCACAACATGTATGTTTAAAATGTTGTGCATTTTTTAAACAAGTTGAGTGCCTATTATTGGATTGGATCCAAATCTAACTAACAAAATTGACATTATCGACGTTGACGGATTTACAAATTTCTGAAACTTCACTTAATAACAGATTAAAGAAAAAAACGATTGCCATGTTCTTCTTTTCCACAATTAAGATGATTGATTGCATAAACAAAACAATGTGAATGTTTCGCCATACATTTTGAAGTTTTTAAAGGTTTTATTGTGGATTGGGTAATTGTCTCGATCTGTCGAGTATTAACTGCGTGCCAGTTTTTGTCATCTTTTAAGTTTTAACACTAGAAAGCAAACTCTTTAATTCAAGGAGATGTAAATCTTCAAAGTTCTGGCACCTTTTTTATATATAAAATCTCTTTAATTCAATGATCACAAACTATATATGACAGTTGTTATTAGGTTCGCTTCTTTACTATTACTAGTTACAATGAGTTCTTTTAGGATCCATGGCATTTGACAGCTTGACATCGACGTTAGGTTAATCGACTAAACTAAAATTTTAGGTGCAACCTAACCATATATCATTTTCAACTCTATTTATCTTACACTTTTCACAGAACTCCTCACATCCTCGAATATCTTTCAAAACTCGAGGATATAATAAAGTTGCTTTTAAAGAAGAACAATACTCCATTGCAAATGGGTCTCGTACAAATAGGTATACAAACCACTTAAGTCGTTGTTGAAAACAACAACTTAAGTTATAAACCTAAACCGTTGTTCCGAATATAATCTAAACCATTGTTCTTAGGTTTAAAAAAACGGATGCTGATGTTTCGAACAACGGCTTCAATAGTTTGCAATGGAACATAAGATTGCTCTCTAAAGAATGATGGATATCAAGTGGACTAGGAGAGAACTCAGGACTTAATCCTTGTAATCTTTTCATCTTGCATGTCAAACATTGCAAAAAAGTTTAGTTAGTGCGGTTTTGGTAGAATATAAATAATTACCCTCAACCCTCATCATGACTTCAAAGTTTTGGTATGTGTTTTTGTTTGTTGATATACTTTTTACCGGTTTGGTTCAGTTTAATTGGGATGGGCTAAATTTTAAAAAAATCGCACTAAGTTTTTTCTATAAAAAAAAAACGCACAAAACTATAGTTTAAAAAAATTCACTTTAACGGAGTTAGGTTTCCGTTATGTTTTATTTAAAAAATCACTTTTATCTTTTATTTGTGTTTTAAAAAAATCACTTAATTAATCAGATGTTTAAATAAACACCACTGAACTAACTCTAAACCCAACCCTAACTCTAACTCTGTTAGTGTGTGTTTTTTTAAACTACAATTTTGTACGGTTTTTTTTTTATGAAAGAAAACTTAGTGCATTTTTTAAAAAATTGCTCAAAGTTTAGTAAGATTTTTTAAAATTTACCCCGTTTAAGAGCATCCACAGTCGTGGGCTAAATACCCAAAATTTGGAAAAATATCAAAAAAACGAGCTGCAGTCGTCGTCCAAATACCCAAAATTTGGGTGTACGATGAATAGTGCCGTGCCAAATATAGCAGACGATCTGGCCAAATGCAAAAAATAGGTAACGGACTATTATCTTCCGTCCGAACCAATTGACGGGAGATTATCTCCCGTCCGAACGATTTTTTAAAAAATAAAAAATAAAAAAATAAACAAAGTCAACCAACGGCCTATTATACACCGTCCAAGGAGATTGACGGTAGATTATATCCCGTCCGAACCAATTTAAAAAAAAAAAAAAAAAATCAAAAAACGACCCAATTGGCCGACGGGAGATTATACACCGTCTTTTGAAAATGACGGCACATTATCTCCCGTCCCAGGCCATCTTTTTTTTTTTTTTTTTTTGTCGTTTAGTGCATAAAAAAAAAAATTAAAAAAGCAACTTTTGTACACGTCATCACGAAAATGACGGGAGATTATCTCCCGTCCCAGGCCTTTTCTTGATTTTTTTAATTTTTTTTTGATTTTTTGTCTTCTAGTGCATAAAAAAAAAAAATAAATAAATAAATAAATTTGGAACGGACGATTATACTCCGTCATTCTTAATGGACGGATAATAATCTCCCGTCCAGCTATATTTTGGCTTTCAACGACTGCAGTAACATTCTTTTTTTCCTACTTTCTAATTGCTATTTACCCAAAATTTGGCAAGAACGACTGTGGATGCTCTAATAGGGATGATAGTGGTCGAGTTTGAGGTTGAATGTACTTGGTCATGAGAGTACAACGTGGAAAGATTCCAATAGATTCTGTAGTTGAGAATGGTGAGAAAGTTCTTAGACAATTAAGGTCAGATCATGACTTGTGGAAAAAGTGTACGTTTAGATCCAATCTAGACTTTGGACTTGGAAATTTATATGTGAAAGAAATCACTACCTTATTTTTGGCTTTACTTTTGGCTTTTGCTTTATTGGGTCTCAATGCTACTATGCTTAGGGATGGCATCAGGGCCGGGCCCCAGACCGGCCCGGCCCGGCCCCCCTCCAACCCGGGCA
This sequence comes from Hemerocallis citrina, assembly GCA_017893485.1. NCBI lineage: Eukaryota > Viridiplantae > Streptophyta > Magnoliopsida > Asparagales > Asphodelaceae > Hemerocallis > Hemerocallis citrina. Next base: position 384,922 of record JACEHZ010000731.1, on the reverse strand, counting down.
GGCCCCTGAACCGGCCCTCACCCACCGAGTTCAGGCCCGGTCCCCATTTTTGCCAGGGAAGCCCGGTCTAGCCCGGCCCACTCGAGGCCCGGGACCGGTTGAACCGGCCCGTCCGGGCTCGGACCGAGCCGGGCCGACCGTTGGCTGTCTTTTTTTTTCCAAAAAATTTTTTTAAAAAAATTAAATTACGAATCTACCCCCCAACGGATTTATGACGGCTAGTTTTGGGCGGTACTTTAGGAAATCAAAAAAATTGCATTTTCTATAAATACAATACCATTCCTTTCATTTCTCTTCACCAATTCACTCAACTATCCCTTTCTCTCTACTATTTCTTTCTCCAATTTGGTGATCAACATTCTTTCAAGTGATCAAGATCAAATTTTGTACATTTTGAAGGAAGGAAATCAACAACAATCAACAACAACTCATCAACATTCAACAACAACAACTCAAGTCTCTACTTTCTTACGGTATTTTAGTATAATTTTAATTTGTAGAATTAACATAGCATACTACTTCATTATTCTCATATAATTTGTGTTTTCTTGATCTTCTTTCTCTCATTTTTTTAGATTTTATTTTAAATTTTGGTAAAGTGGTAAAAAAACATACACTACTCACTCACAACTTCATTTTTAGTTTTTCATAGTTAAATGGTCTCTAATCGATCACGCGGTGGTGGTAGGCATAGTAGTCAAGAATCTACTAGTCATCACATTCCTTCCATTCCTAACCAATATATAGATAGTGAAGAAATATTTATTAATTATGATAGTTTTCCCGATTTGAATGAAACACACTCAAATCCTATAGAAATAGAAGATCATGTAGAACCACAACCATCGGAACAAGGTCCTTCTCTAAATTCAAGGAAAACGAGAGGGACTACTTCGGAAGTACACAATTTTTTCAATTTTGTCCCTTCACAAAATGATAAGAGTGTAGGACTAAAAATATGTAAAAAGTGTCAAACCCCATATAAGTTTAAAGTAGGATCGGGCACGGGTACACTTCAACGTCACTTAAATAAATGTCAACCACAATTTTCGAAAGATAATCTCACACAACAAAAAATACATCCTAAAACCGGTCAAGTAGATAGTCATACATATGATCACGATCACGTTCGTAGGGAAATTGCTAAATTAGTAATTAGGGGTGAATTGCCATATTCGTTTGGTGAACAAAAATATGTAGAGGATTTTGTACAAACCACCTTTATCCCCCATTTTAAAAAAATTGCTAGGAATGTTGTTAAGAGTGATTGTAAATTAGTTTACAATGAGAGTAAGGATTTTTTGATAGTAACACTAAAATCACTAAACACTAGAGTTTCATTGACATCGGATGGGTGGGTAGGAGTAAACGGGGTTCCAATGATGTGCGTAACATGTCATTAAATAGATTCGGATTGGTTACTTCAAAAGAGAATAATTTCTTTTGGATATGTTAGGTATCAAAAAAGGCAAGAACCAATTCACCTAATGAGTTGAATTGGTATAATGCACAAAGTGCAGTTGAAGATATAGAAGATGTGTTACAATTTTGGAAGAGTAATGAAGCAATTTTTAATATTCTTTCTCGTATGCCTAAAGTTCTGTTAACAACACCGGTGTCAACTGTTGCATCGGAAAGTGCTTTTTCTCTTGGTGGCAGGATAATGAGCCCGAGCAGGGACCGATTGACAGCCAAAAATTTGGAGATGCTAGTATGCGCCGAAGATTGGATGAAAGCGGAAGAGAGGACTCAAGACTTGCTTGAAGCACAAGCTGGAGGTGGATCAACAAGTAGCGATGAATGAACGATTAAATTTAGTTAATTTACATTAAAATGTTGTACAATTAATTGTAATTAATTGGGAAATTTAGAGTGATGAGATTCTATATTTAGGTTAAGCTGAAGTGCACGACAACAATCCAATGTCTTCTCTTCAATTTAAGTAGAAGCCATCACGATCTTTAAATTCAAGTAATTCCTTTAATTTGTAATTTGATGATTTGAGCTAAATAGACAAATTTGTATGAATTTTATTCATGTACTTAATTTTATTCAAGAAATTCAAATTTATTTAATCATGTACTTTATTTATTCATGTACTTCAATTATTTATGAAATTTTATTCTTTGCAATTGTTATGCAATTACAAATCCATATACTTGTTCTTTAACAATACTAAAAAAAAAAATCTTTATACACGGCCCGGCCAGCAAACCGGCCCGGCCCGGCCCCCACACTAGGGGCTGGGGGGCCAGGTCCGGGCTAAGGTTTCTTACCTTGAGCCCGGCCCGGCCCGGCCCGGCCCGCGTTGGGAGGAACCCGGCCCAGGTAAGCCCGGGACCGGTCAAAATCCAGTCAAACCCGGCCCGGCCCGAATGCCATCCCTAAGTATGCTACTACTTGAAGAGAAAAATCTTACAATTTTATATACTAGTATCCACACGATATTTCCGTATAGCCCAGTTGCTCGTTTTCTATGAGATTCGTATTTTCTGTATGATCTTAAAATTCGAAGAGATACTTTTCAATAGTACATCACAAAAAGTTTACATAAGTTAAGCTCTTCGCCTTGTAGGGCAAATGCAGGTGTTGCCCTACATGATCGATCACTCATACCCTGTCGATAACAGGTCAAACTCCAAATATAATTTGGATCCAGATTAGGTTGATTAGCACTACAAGCCAAGCTAAAAATTTCTTTTTAGGTTGCCCAAAACACAGAAATTATAGTATCATCACAAGTCAAATTGTTATAGTGTGTTGAAATTGAAATACTCAGTTAAGGTCGATCATTAGTTGAATTAGTCTTCTTCCCATACTAGTCAAGTAGTATAAAAGTATTAGGACCTTTCTCAAATTCACAAATGAATGATATCTGAACAAGAAAAGAGTTTTAATTGCACAATGTTTTGATGAGGTCAAATCATACAACACATTGGATTCTTAATTCATTGCTGACAAGTATCATCGAGATCTTATAGCTCGCATAAGGTAGTCACGGAATAACGAATTCGGTGATATTCTGTACCATACGTTGATATTATGTAATGATAATGAAATACAGTGGTCATACTCGAACTTATTCTTAAATTCTGGAACTTAGCAGATGAACAGCACAGGTTAATTAAAAGTGAAGAAGAAATGACAACTAAGTTCATAGATAATTCAGTCATTCATTTCAGCCTTAGGCCCCTTAGCTGTTGCAAAACCCTAAGCTTAAAAAAGCCTATGGCTCTGTTCATAAAATTAAACAAGGCCTCTAATTAATGTAATTAACATAGTACATATAGTTTACTTTAACTATGAGCTGGGCCAGCCTAGCCTTAGATATATCACATCATTATCATATATGCATGACCTGTATACTAGTCCATATATTTTTATGATATGATACATCTCACTTGAAGTACATGTTCTGCCTGTGTGGTCTTTGAACATAACTACCAACTACCATGTGCATGAGAAAATTGTAACTTTTTTAGTGTGAAGTTATGGATATAAAATAGCGATAATGGGGTTGTAGTTGGAACATATGCAAAGTGAACTACTGTAGAATTATGGAAGTAGAACATGCCAATTAGCAGGAAAAAAGAATATGAATACTTGTTCATTTGCATTGTTATTAAATTGACTAATTAACGATAGAGCTATGCAACTGTCATGATTTTGATTTTGATTTTGATTTTTTATTTTTTTAAAATTCTTATTTGGTAGTAGGTACTTCAGTACTAAAGTGGACTCTAAGTGCATTATTGTTCACGGTCGAATTCATCTGATATTCAAGTTATTGCCTTTACCTCAAATCCTTTTAGACTCATCATGTGTTTTGTAAAGAAAATATGTGCATACAACGAAGGTACGTAGGTAGATAGGCTAATCATAGTTTTATTGATAGCTATTACAAATGTATCATTTCTCAGTTGTATTAGCAATGATGCAAGGAGATTAATTAGCTGCATGTAGACCCAGCAATTTCGACCTGTGATCCGTAGGTACCCGCAGAGTATCCCTACCCTATAGGCAATGTATAGGTGAGGGAAAGTAAAATAATAAAAAGGGATATTTTAGCAAATGCCCCCGTTCAAAATGTGTAAACTAGCATATACCCCCACTATTTTTAAAAACTAAGAAATACCCCTAGTTTGGATGGAATGGTTAAAATTCCGTTAAGTGAACTTACGTGCATCACATGTAACACAGTAAAATGACCAAAATACCCCCAATAAATTTATTTTAGCAAATACCCCTATTCAAAATCTAAAAACTAGCATATACCCCCACTATTTTAAAAAAAAAAGAATATTTTAGCAAATGCCCCCGTTCAAAATATGGAAACTAGCATATACCCCCACTATTTTTAAAAACTAAGAAATATCCTTAGTTTGGACGGAATCGTTAAAATTCCGTTAAGTTAACTTACGTGCATCACACGTGACACAGTAAAATGACCAAAATACCCACTACATAAAGTAAGGGTTTCTTGAAGCAAATTTGAAAAGAGAATGAACCGTCTCCTTTCCGCTTTGCAAGTCCGTATAATTTTTTCTCTGATGGCCATCTACCCCACCTTGTTATATTAGGGTTTTTAAAGAAGAAATACCCCAACCCTAATCAGTCATTGACTCATTGTAAGTATCTTCTCCACCTTGTTATATTAGGGTTTTTGATAGATTATGTTTGTTTGATCGTTTCAACTTGATCAATTTTGTTATGTTTTTTTTCTGAATTCTTTTTTAAGGAAAATTGGTTGTAGGAAGAGCCATGAATTTGAGAAGGTTCACATCTGAATCTTTGTTCTATTATTTTGTTTATATTTTTATTATTCGGATGTGAACCTTCAAAAATTCATGGCTCTTCCTACAATCAATTTTCCTTAAAAAAGAATTTAGAAAAAAAACATCACAAAATTGATCAAGTTGAAACGATCAAACAAACATAATCTATCAAAAACCCTAATATAACAAGGTGGAGAAGATGCTTACAATGAGTCAATGACTGATTAGGGTTGGGGTATTTCTTCTTTAAAAACCCTAATATAACAAGGTGGGGTAGATGGCCATCGGAGAAAAAATCATACGGATCTGCAAGGCGGAAAGGAGACGGTTCATTCTCTTTTCAGATTTGCTTCAAGAAACCCTTACTTTATGTAATGGGTATTTTGGTTATTTTACCGTGTCACGTGTGATGCACGTAAGTTAACTTAACAGAATTTTAACGATTCCGTCCAAATGAAGGGTATTTCTTAGTTTTTAAAAATAGTGGGGGTATATGCTAGTTTCCATATTTTGAACGGGGGCATTTGCTAAAATATCCCTTTTTTTTAAATAGTGGGGGTATATGCTAGTTTTTAGATTCTGAATAGGGGTATTTGCTAAAATAAATTTATTGGGGGTATTTTGATCATTTTACTATGTTACATGTGATGCACGTAAGTTAACTTAACGGAATTTTAACGATTCCATCCAAACTAGGGGTATTTCTTAGTTTTTAAAAATAGTGGGGGTATAAGCTAGATTTCACATTTTGAATGGGGGCATTTGCTAAAATATCCCTAATAAAAAAGAAGAACGGTTCTTTTTGACCCGGCCCATGAACTTGCAGATCAGGTCAGTTATATATAGTGTTAATGGTATAACTATCCGAAACCCAGATCTGACCCGGACCCGGCATTGGACTGGAACCGACCCGGCCTATCCGGGTCCGGGTCCGGGTCCGGGTCCTAAAATGGAACCAGTTGTACTTTCGGGTCCGGGTTCGTGTCTGCTCAAAAGAGATCCGACCCGGACCCGTTAAAAAAATCCAAAAAATCAACATAAAAATAAATATGCTATCCTCATCCCTCCCCTCCTTCCTCGTCAATTCTAAATCTTCCTCTTCCAAACTCAAAAATCATGCCTTTTTCTTCTCTCATCTATTCTAAATCATCCACTCGCCGTGTCATGCCCCGCTTCCCAGAATACTGGAACACAGGTCCGTGACTGAGGCCCAGCGAATGATGCAAATACACAATTCATAAGCTGTACAGTTAACTCAACAACAAGATGACAATAAAAACCACGCAGGCATGTAAAATCACAATAAGATAACAAAAGTACATGACATAGTATATGACATAATAAATGACAAAACCAACAACTGAAAAGTAAAAAGTAGTTACGAGTCAAACATGCCCGGATTATAATAAAGAGTACATGAATAAAACATGAACTAAAAATAACATGAAAATCAACAAGACTAAAATATTTGCTCAGCAACGCCTTCGATCGGGTAATTCTCCATCCCGGCCTGCAAGTACATTATTATAAAGAAGAAGAAATAAGAAGATACCCGTTAATGCAAGTCACGGGCCGCAAGTGGTACAAGCTAACGGGATAAGTATAAAACAAAACAAGAAGCAGAAAAAAGGGCAAGGAACCAAGAACCATGTAATAGGACAAATACAACGTGCAAATAGGATTATGAACAGGCATGCATGAAACGAGTAAACAAATCAATAGGAACATGTAACATGTAAACCAATAAGCAAGTAAACAAGTCAACATGAACGTGTAACATGTAAACAAGTACGCAAGTCAACAGGAACATGTAACATATAATTGGATCATGCAAATGCACGTGTTAATCTCATATCTTTTGTTAATTCTATCTAGGTAACACTTCATACGGCCCATACCACATGGTTGCTACATACAATCAAGTGAACGTTTAGACTAGTGGTGGATTCTATAGGTCATGTACTCGGAAAAACATATCAAGTATATCTTGTATCAAGATATGTGCAATGTGGAACATGTAGTGTGAACTTGTAACGTGAACATGTAAACTTGTAATTTTGCAAACTTGCAACTTGTAACTTGCAACTTGCATCGGGAAACCACGAGCTCCCGTCCGAATATGCTCTTCTATATTGCCCACTACTAAATCTTTTCCCTTATACCCCGACTTGTTATTTTTATTTTAATCAAACATGAACAATGACTGAATCGATAAACATCTACATGCAGCAACAACAAGAATGGGTAACATGACCGGATCGAGTATCAAGACTCATACAATGCATGAAAACATATTTCAGGGTTTATAAAATATGTTGCAACTATGATGTGATCAATGACATGCAAAACTTAAGAAAAGATGTCAACATTCAAACTAGTAACAAGACAAACAATTCATGCACAACATCCTATATAGTTCTAAGAGTATATCTGATGTGTCTAATTTATATACAAATATTTGTACTCATTTACCCATTAAAATTGCTTGTTTTCGTTTATATTGTTTATAATTCATCTTATTTCTATAAGATTTCAATTAATTAATTATTTTTGAAGAAATAAGATTTTTGATGCAAAAAGTAAAATTTTTTGGGTATAAATCAACAAACAAAGCAAAACTATTGATTTATTAATTTTTATTGTTTTGTTGAATCTTAATTTGCTAATTGAGCTGAAAGTGCGATAAATAATTTTAAAAGAGTTTAAATGAGCTAATATGATTTTTAGTTAGTTAAATTAATTTTAAACTAATTAATTTTATTTTATTTTTAAAACCCTAATTTCTGTTATTATTTTCTTGTGTATGCAGCACGTGTTTGCAAGGAAAGGAAAGAGAAGAAGAAAGGAGAAAGAAATAACTATCTGGTTAAAGAAGAAAGGAAATAAATGAAAAGAGGGGATTTTTCTGCAAAAGAGCAAACCCTAATTCCTTTTTCCGTTCCCTATAAATACATACCAAGGGCAACGCACAAAAACGAAGAGGTGACGGCTACATTCATAAAAAGAAATTTTAAAAAAAAGAGAGAAAAAGGAAAAGGAGAGAGAGGCGCGGTGGTGTTCAAGACGTAAAAGGGAGAGAGAAGCAGCTGCAGCACACGTGCAACAGTGACAGGCTGCTTCTTCTTCTCTCTTGCGTGCTGGCGTGGACAACACGACACAAGAGAAGCAGCAGGCGGCACGAGCTCCGAGTTCACTGACATGGCGACGCAGACCCGGGTTGACTTCGGTGCTGGGTTCGTGACAGCAGCGACGTGACTTCGGGACTGGGTCTGACTCAGCGGTGCAATTTTTGAGACAAAGACAAAACAGAGACAGAAGAGAGAGAACGGCTTGGACTCGGTTCTAGGAGTTCGGTTTGCAATAATTTTTTGTATCTTTTGTATGTCTTCTTCTCTATTTTTTTACAATGCAATCTCAAACAATTTTTGTTAGTTGCAAATTGATTATGAACTAAATTTATTTTTCTAGGGCAAAGATGTAGCCTAGTTTTGTAGAACACAATTTTAATTCTTTATTATTATTCTATTTTTCCATGATTGTGTGTTGATTTTTATTATTTATGCGTACAATTGGTGGATAGACATTTGTATGATCTTTTAAATCATGAAGAGACCGAACTGGTGATTTGTGGTTAATAAAAATTAAACACCGTTATAGGAGAATGTGACCGTTAAGAAATCCATAAATTTTCAATTAATAATTTGATGAATAGGCAAATAATTAGTTGAGAATAATTTTTATACTGCGTGGATAGAGTAGTGAATATTTTTGGGATTTTAGTCTACAACTTGGAAAAATAATATTTTTATTCATAAGGAGTTATAATTTGTGTGTGTGATAAACTAGGTGAAGTCAAGAGCTCTAGAACTAATTTTGCCATTAACAATTTACAAGAATTTCACAGCCTGCTCCCTCTTCATAAATTTAGTTAGCTTTAATTAGATTAATTTAACTTAGTTGTTTTATCATTTATAAATTTTGATTATCCAAATAGTGATTCATCTAGTAATATCGGTACTCAATAAAATAATTAGTCCCCGTGGGTTCGACACTCTATTCACTTAACTATACTACTTGTTGCGATTTTGTACACTTGTAAATATTCACATCAATATATGTGTGTATCGTGTTCATGCAATGCATATGGCAACAAAGTATTCGTGATCATGTACGAATACGGGATCAACAGATTATGTATAATAACATGTTTTAATTCGACCGATGAACACAAATTAGAGTCAAAGAATATACTTGCAGTATTTTGCAAAAAAAGCTTGTACTAGAACAAACGAGTTGTACAAGGAGACACTTGCCTGTTAACCGACGACGATGATATTGAAAACAAGAATAACGGGATCAGAATTCCGGACAGTGACGCACGTGCAAGATACGTGGCAGCAACTCCAAAAGAGCAAACAACAACTCCACTTCTCCACACAAAATACCACACTGGATCGGATCCTCCTTACAAACACCCAATAGCAACAAAAGCAAACTCCAAAACAGCAACAACTCCTTCACAATACCAAACACCAACACAATAACCCAAGCAATTCAGTTCTCTCTTTATACCAACACAACAGCAAACACCCAAGAGAACCAATACAATCAAATTCCTCTTCCAACAAACACCAAACACCACAATACCCAAACAACAAATCAATAATCTCCAACTTCACAAAACACAACACAGCAAGTTCAATAACCCAATTGTCTCCTTCTCTACTTCAACACAGAGGGTGAGAGAGAGAAAGAGAGAGAGCGGGGGAGAGAGATGGGCTGCGACTGGGTGTGGGCGACGCTGGCGACGGGAGGTCGCGGCGGTGGAGCTGAGGGTGGTCGGAGGTCGCAGGCGAGGAGTCGAAGTGCTTCGGGGGTTCTCGGAGTTGAGGGTGGAGCTTCGAGCGGAGGAGATGAACGGCAACAATGGTGGCGGAGGTGGAGCCAGAGGGAGACGAGGACAGGGAAGTTTGCTCTCTGTTTTCATTTGAGAAACAGAGGGGGGGGGGGAGAGGAACACAAAGTACGGGAGGGAGGGGTTTTATAAATAAAATAATAAATATATTATAATAGTGGGTAGAGTAATGGGGTAAGAAAGTGGGGCAGTTACGAAGTGATGGGAAGATATGTATCTGCAAAGTGGGGAGTTGGAGTATGGAAATTGAAAAGTGGGGGAGAGTGTGAAGAAATTGTATACGGATAGGTGTAGAATCTGCACAATTATATGGGTACTGGGTTTGGACTTCAATAATGGGTCAAGGAGATCCAATAGTCAGAATGGGCTTTAATAAATGGGCTCAAGGTAAAATTAAATATTGGCTGGGTTGGGCTTCAAAACATTTAATTAAATCAATTAGGGTATTGGACTAAACTTTGGGCTCAGATTAATAATTAACAAAATCAAAAATACAGAATTGGGCTTAGAGTAAACAATTAAACAATTGGGCTCATAAAATAATATAACAAATAAGAAAGAATAGTCATAAGATATTAATAATTTAAAATATGGAAAAATTCTTTAAAAAAATACATATTAATGGAAACAGGGGTTACACGCCGCCTCCGCTCGCCGCTCACACTCCCTCTCCTACCCGAACAGGTAGGAATACTTTAATAGGACCCGGACACGGAACCGGACCCGGTCCTCACGGGTCCGGGTCCGGGTCCAATTTTTGGACCCATAGGGAATCGGGTCCGGGTCCGGGTAGTGAAGGACCCGACCCGATCCGATACCAATGCTAATTATATATACGGATACCCATGAGTACTCAAGTATATAAATAAATAAAATTAAATTAAGTGCACATAAAACCCACACCCATAACCCACTTCTCCACTACACCCATCAACCCAAACCCAATAGATATGCAACTATTATGTAGATAACCCAAACTCATTTGTAGTACCAATGCATTCTTATTCTTTTTTCCTTCTATGTTTAGATTATATAAAAATGTTAACTTTTAGTTAACTTTATTTCAAAATTAACTATAAAAAAACAAATTTAACGAGTACCCATGGGCCGAGTCGAGATCGAGAAAAAACAGAATTTGTTTCATGGTTACTTTTGGACCCAGCCTGTCGGACCTGGGGTCCCGGTCCGTTTACCAGGTCTAGCTGCGTTCGTGAGTAGTTTCGTTCATTTATTAACCATTTTTTAAAAAGGCTTCTTATGGTACATAATTTTCCTTTATCATTATGTAAAGTGTACTCTTCCACAATATTGCACAAACTTATATGATATAATATTATAATATAATATGTACTGTAAATAAAAAAATTTAAATAAGAAATTAAAATAAAACTTTAAAACTTTATTTGAAAAATTCACCTAATAACACACACACACACACACACACACACACACACACACACACACACACACACACACACACACATATATATATATATATAATAATGAAGATTCCAATTCAAATTTGGATGGAGTAAGAGTGTGAAGTTGTCTCCTACATTTGCCCTCCTTTTTTTATTTCAAAAAGAAAAAAACGAGAAAAATCCTAGACAAAGTGGTTTAACATAATATATTGTATAGATTCCAAAATTTTAATTATTTTTAGAATTTCTAATTAAATTTGTAATTAATAACATTTTTTTAGAATTATTAATTTAATTTCCTAATTTTAAATTATTTTCTGTGATTTTTTATTGATTTATCGAGCTGGAGCGATTTTTTGGGCGATCTGGTTCGCCCATCGAGCCTGTGCTCGCCTGCTGTGTGGAATAGGGTGCAAGGATGATGTGGTGATGTGGCGCGACCTGGTACGTTGATCACGTGAGGGGTTCGTCTGCTGAGGAAATTGGATATTGGGTGGCGATGTGGTGCTATCGGGAGCTTCCATTACGCACATCTTCACGCATCTTGACGATCGGACGATCGAAAATTGAGCAGATGTGGTGGTTGGGTGTGTGCATGTGTTAAGATATGTGTGAATTCCTACTTTTTTTTGTCTTTTCTGTATTTCAAAATGGAGAAAAAAAAAAGAGGGGATTCATTTTCTCTCCTATTAGCATAATATATAGATATAATTGTATTTTAGGCCCATTGTAGTGAAATGAATCCACTGTTTTTAGGGATCAAGTGATGATAGGGGTCTAGCTCTTGAAAAACATAAGGATAGGCCTGAAAAAACTGAAAGTGGGCTGTTAAGGCCCAAACTCAGTGTATGGGCTTAAATAAGCCCACATACATACTTCGATTATGTAGTATCAATCTTGAACTTGCCAATGATGGAAGAGGGACAACATACGCGTGTGCGAGTGACACTGGGCATTAGAATCCACTGCTAAGCATCTTCGCGTGAGCAGGAGAAATGGTCTTCAATTTTTTCTTGCACCAATTCCTTATGAAAATTCATGTTCCATAGTGATAAGAATATGTGTACAATCAACATTTCCTATACCCAACATTTTCAATACCCAAAAAAACTCCTCATATTCGTGACCCTTCTTATTTTAACTCTTACTATTCTAAACTCTATAGATTAGAGACCTTCCCCTTTCCTGTAATGGCTATAAATTCAACTTGTTTCAATACAATGAAGCATGTCAATTCTTTCAATCTCTTTATAGTATCAATCTTTTTATCAAAAATATGTCATACTTCTATGTGTCATCGAGCGCCGTCTTTGCGTCATCGAGCGCCGTCTTTGCGTCATCGAGCGTCGTCCCATACACCATCACTGAGCGCCACTATTTCTACTACTTTCCTGCCAAAGAGCACTACTTGTGCCAACGAGTGTCGTTCCTTGCGCCATCGAGTGTCGTCCCTGTGCTATCATGTGTTGTTCTTTGCGCCATCGAGTGTTGTTCCATGCGTCATCACTGAGCGCTACTATTTCTGCTACTTCCTACCGAAGAGCACTACTTGCCCCATCGAGCGCCGTCTCATGCGCCATCGAGCGTCATCCCATGCACCATCACTGAGCGCCATAATTTCTACTACTTACTGCCGAAGAGCACTACTTGCGTCATCGAGCGCCGTCCCAACATCACCGTTCTCGCTTCCAACAATTAGTAAACAAGATTGGAATCACCTCTCGGTGCTCCATCAACCTTTCCTATACTTAGGGGCGGCAATCGGGTCAAACCCGCCCGGGTCGACCCGTTATTCGGACGGGCTTGGGTCGGGTTTGATCAATACCTGCTCCAGGCTGAGCCGGGTTGGGAATTTTAAATCTTGACTTGGTCAACCCACGAACCCTCAAGGGTCGAACCCGGTTCGGGCCAGGTCACGGGTTGGCCCGTTTTGGTTTTTTTTTTTTGTGTACTTTTTTTAAAAGTTGTTTAATATTTCAAATTTTATATCAAATTAGTGTGAACAACAAAAATAATTGCTCACTACCCACTGCTCAGCTTACCACACCCTAGCTATTTATAACCAACTTCACCTCCTCATGTGAGACTAAACATATTTGGATTTTAAATTTGAAAACTTTTAGTCCCACATTGGTGAGATCAGAGAAGTGAGGAGGTGGAGTTGGCTACAAATAGTTAGGTGGGGGTTGTTATAGTGTGTTGAAATTGAGGAGAAGTGGGTAGTAACCAATTAATTTAAACTTGTCATCTGCACGTGGATGCACGTTCTAATTATTATTATTTTTCATATACAAAATAATAAGGTGTAATCTGGGCTTGAGCCTGGAGACCTCATTTTACTCATCACATACTCTTTATTTATGTCGTAAATAAATATAAATTTGAACTTTGAGAGTATTATGGTAACTAACAACAGTTGGATAAATAAATGGTTAATATAACTTCCACTTAAAAATGAATGGTTGAGATTAAATGGCTGAATGTCTACAAATACAACCCCAACTCTCCCATTTTTATAAAATTTTGAAATATTTTAGACTATATTTAGCATATATACATATATATATACATATATCTTGTAGTATATGTACATATATTTTGCAGAATATATATACATACACATATCTATATAATAAATTACAAAGAAATCTATCAAGTGGCTCACAATCAATCTCTCCTAAAATCAAAGGCCTAGATCAAACCTCAAAAAAAATATTTTCTCTCCAAAATTTCAAACCCCAAAACCAAAATTTTTCCCCTAAAACTAAAAAATTTATTACTATATTACTATCTCTCTCTTTTCCCTTCACTTTTTCATATTTTTCTCTCTCTTCTCTCTTCACTTTTTCATATTTCTCTCTTTCTCTCTCTCCCTATCTCTCTCTCCCATTCTTTCTATATTTACTTAGAAATTTATTAGATTTTCAGAATTTTAATGTTTTTTTTCACATGTTATATTGAAAATAGACTATATCTCTTTAACTCCACACTTAAAGTTCTAAGAAATTAGATTTTATACCTCCATTTATAATTATTTTTCAACATATACTAATGAAAACATGGACTTTTATTTACAACTAATTATTGTCATACTATTCAAACTTGAGCTACATAATTGTTGTTTTACTGTTTACAGGCTTTTCGTGTTTTGTATCGTTTCAAAGACGACGTGCCGTAAGCACGTGCCCACGGGCAAATCTAGTATTCTACAAAATATATGTTATGTAATATTTTGCACTATATGTATATACATATATTTTTGTAATATTTTGCATAAAAAAGATATTTTTTCAAAAAACAGCAAAAACATTAAAAAACCCCACGGGTCACGAGTCAGGTTCGGGCGAGTTTGAAGCAGGTCCGGGTTATTCGAGCCAGGTCGAGCGGGTTTCCGGTTCGGGTCAAAGCAGGCAGGTCGCGGGTCAACCCGACCCGACCTAGATGCCAACCCTGCCAATACTCAACAAACTCTTCGTATTCTTGACCCTTCCTATTCTAACTCTTAATCTTCTATATTCTAAACTCTATTTGAAGTAGATTAGAGACCTTCCACAAATTTGTTTCAGCAGAATGAAGCATGTCATAATTCTATAACTCTTTCAATGTCTTTATGGTATCAGAATACCATACTTGTATAATTCTTTCATTCTCTTTACATAGCATATATCTGATGAAACTGATCATGTTTGATTGAAACACCATCGATTTAGACATACATTGCAATGTCACGCTAGTAAAATTAGTTATGAAAAGCAACTAATAGTTTTGTGTAACATCAACAAGAGAAACATGATCATCCTGCTAACCAACAAGGGACCAATAACCAAATTGAAGAGATTCAAACATTTATTGCGAGTAATCCTTTGCTCGATTAGGAGTGGCCTGTATTACATACAATGCTCATTCTCATTCTAGTACAAAACCGTCAATAAATAAAATCGTGCAGGATGCCTCTGTATTGAGCTCCCCATAAGATTGATTTTCAAATGAGCAAAAGGTAGAATCAACCATCATGTTTTATTAATGAGAAAATAAAGACGAGAAACCGAGAAATGCAGGGGAAATAGCTCACTCGTCAAACATCCCCCCCAATGGAGATGCAAAATGTTGGTGATTCCCTTCCATCGAATAGAAGAAATAAACATGGCTACCCGCCCTTTCTCATGAATGGTTAGTTGACCTTTCTAAGCATATATAGATACAAATGTTGGTATTGTTCAATATGTCGATGATCATCGATCCCACACCCGGATGTGTAGCCCGTTAGGCGCCTCAACTCTTGGAAATTTCAGTAGCTTATTCCCTTCGACTTCTTCCCACCTGCAATCAGAAGCTTCTGACATTAGCTCTTTCAGATCAGCAAGTAGTTCTTCACTGAACAAGAATGGACACGGTTGTTTTTTTTTTATTATACTGGGTATCCATCCCCCCTCTGAGGGTCCGAGAATGGACACGGTTGTTATAAATGAAAAAAGTAGGAAAAGCCATTACCTATATCTAGTCACGAAGTAGTAAAGAAACATTGATACTTGTACCATTCCCAACTCCTTCCCTGGGCAAAGCCTGCTTCCTCCTCCAAATGCCATGAAGTACTGGTGAGACTCGAGGCTTCCATCCTGTATCAAGTTACAGAAATTTCCGATTCTCAGCAATTAAGAAACCGACTTTTCATTCAGTAATTTACCACATATTATAAGTATCTCGAGCAAATTAAGTATCTTCTTGAACACTCACCAGCCATCTCCATGGATTGAAGCTAAATGGTTCAGGATACAAAAAAGGATCGTAGTTCATCTCCCGATTGTACAGATATATTCTCCATCCCTTTGGAATTGTATATCCTGCTTGAAATTAAGAAGATATTCAGATGTTGCGTAACAAGTATTAATGTTGAGTTCAAACAATTTTACGGGATATACCTTTCAGTTCTGTGTCTTCAGTTGTCTTCCTTAATAATCCATGAACGACTGTGGAGAGCCTCGAGGTCTCCAGGATAACCTGCAACAATAACAAGAACATTGCTTTATATTATATACAAGACAACTTTTTTTTCGGTTAAAGGTAGAAAGGATTACTAACCGCGCGTGTAAATTTCATGGATTTGTAGTCATTCCAGTCAATTGCGTCGTCGGGCAGTTTCCTCTTTTGGATATCTCGATATTCGTCCTACAAGTTCGGTGCATCATAAGTAAGCAAACAAAAATTGAACAGAAAATCCACAACATTTTGAAATATGGTGTAAATAGCTAGGGATAAAAATATCAAACTGAAATATGGGGCATTTCTGGTTGGTCATACTAAACAGTATAGGTTCCAATTCAAAAGTTTTTTTTAAAAAAAAATCATCTATTCTGCACAAAAAATGGCCCTCAATCAACCTCAAACTACTAGGATACGTGAGAAACAAGGAGAACTACTAAATAAAAACACTAATCTCACCAGTAATTCTTTTAGGACTGCAGGGTGCTCATTGATGTACTTGGTGGCCATCATTGAAGATGTGGACACAGTTTCAATTCCAGCATAAATTACAGTGATGATTTGATCAATCAGCTGCTCGTCGTCGAAATTTCCTCCTGAATCGCCACCATTTTTTAGGAGAACATCCAGCATGTCATTGTTAGATATCCCAGAATCTCTTCTGTCACCAATAAGTTTTCTCAGCATATTAACAATCTTCTTCCTTGCCTACAAATTTTTTTTTAAAAAAATAATGAAATTCCAATCAAAGTAGAATTTGAAAGACATACAAATTAGGTAGGTAGTAGAATACCTCCAAGCCTTGATGGTAGATTGTACCAGGCAAATTGATAGGCAAGGAGAGAGTTCCTAGATGAAGCTTATAGATCTCAGATTCAAGCGCTTCCGAAAATGGACTATTCTCGATACCAGCAATCAGCTTCAAGGCTGATAACAAATACATCTGAACAACAAGAACAAAAGAGTTACTGATATAAACAGTTTCAGTCATGACAAAAGAAAAATATATTACGGACCTGCTTGGTTTTCCCTTGGATGTCAATAACTTTGCCATTCCAATCACTTAGGTGACATCTCATGAACTCATCAAGTTTTGGAACAAGTTGTTCTCTGACCACAGTGGGGTTGACTAGGGAAAGCATCGACCCTCTCATTGCTTTGTGAAGGGACCCACTCACGGCGGCAATGTTGAATCTTCCCAATATATCCAGCATGGATTGTGGGTAGCCAGGAACAAGCCCTTTCCCTTCATTCATGAGAACGTACCTGAGTTTTTTTATTGTAGAGAAACTGTTGGATTTAGATTTCCCATGTTTCATTAAAGAGAGCAAAACTAAGCATAACGATAATATACCTGTTGAGTTCTGGATCCATAGAAACAACAATAGGACAGCCCAATATATGGGACTTGAACAAATTGCCATACCTGTAAAAACAAATTTTTTTATTTTTTTTTTCAAATAAAAGAAGTTAAGTCATTAAGAAATGAAAATTTCAGCAAGTAATTTTATTTTTTATGACAATCTATGGCCCAGTGCAAAATTAGGTTGTTTGCACTGACATAATACATCAGCATATCAACTAAAACAGTACACAAACAAGCTTAAAACAACTGTTGGTCTCTAAAAAATTTTATGGAAAATCAGAATATGCTTATGATGAAAAAACAGAATTACAGGGTCCAAATGAGACAGACCATCAATCAAAGTCTACAATTTTAAGCTATTAATCATCATAACTTGTTTTCGTTAAGTGATAAAAAATTAAGAACTGCATGGAAAGGAAGCAATGCCCCAAAAGTAGCTTTAGGTAAGAAAAAAAGCAAACAGAACAATGGTGAGAATAATTCCTCTAATGGAAGACATGCATCTAGGAAAATGGAGCTAAAACAAAGGACAAAAACACTTTCTAATCCCCAAAGTCATCATCATCATCATTCTTTGTAAGGATTCAACCATAGAGAAAACAAGGACACCAAATTGTATAACCTTCATGCATGAAGGAATCAATAGCAAATAAATCATGTGAAAAGTTTTACCTGGAGCATTGGGTCTTCATGAAGCTTGGACCTTGACTTAGAAACTCCGTCGTCTCACCAAACAATGGCCACCCCATAGTACCTGGTGGGATCCCTTTCTTTCTAAATCTCAGCTCATTCCATTTTAACAGACCACTGCAAATAATAATGAGGGCTATAGAGCAACCAAGCAAAGCTCCTATGATCACCATTTTTTATTTTTTTTTGAAACGAAACACAAAAATAACTTTGAAGTTTCAACCCACCCAAATGGCTTAGAAATGAGATGGTTTGTTCATGCCCCTGTCCCCTATACATGTCTATTTATATTACTCCCTAGGCCATAGACTGGATTAATATCAATAATACCCATTTTGCAAATATCTCAAATAAAATATGGATGTATCAACTATATCTTCAATGTAGATAAGAACATATTAATTTTATTCAGCAACATTATCTATTACTGTTTTGTGTCGTCTATCGGATAGGCGTTGTAGCTTCGGCTTATGTATGTAGTCCTACTTTGTTTCTTTAATTATGCATTAATGAAACGATGACTGGGTCATCTTTTATCCAAAAAAAAAAAACATTATCAATTACTAATTTCTATGTGGAAAATTATTTCGAAATTAACGTTTTAATTTGTGACTTTTCACATTTGGTCATTTCACCCAGTGAATATTCTCAGGACTCAGATAAAACTAGAAAGTGTTAATTGTACACAAGAATTAAAATCCTTTTGTTTTAGGTACTTTACCTATTACCAATTTAGAAGTATAAAAAATTAATTCAAAATTACTGTGGATTAGAAATTAATTTGTCAACATAATTTGGTCATATAGTGAATTTTCTTATGTGGTCACTTCACACAGTGAACATTCTCAGGACTAGTAATCTATCAGAATCTCCCATTTTGACAATGTCATTTGGTTATATTTTATTAATTTTCTAATAAATGAAACACCGGAGGTATTTTAACCACTTTTTTAATAAAAAAGCAAGAAAATAAAAATTAATGTGGATTAGAAATTAATTTGCAGTTATAGTTTGGGTAACAAGTGAATTTTCTCATGTGGTCATCTCACACAGTGAAAATTCTCAGGACTCAAATCTATCAGAATCTCCCATTTTGGCACCTGACTCCAAAGCCCAGAGCCTTTTGGAATTTTTTTACCAAACTATCCCACCTTTTGAAAGTATGTACAAACTATCCCTGTTTGAAAGTTAAATACTAAAAAGTCTTGGTCGCTAACTGAGATAGCACGTCTGGTAAAAATCCGCATGCTAATACTAAAAAGTCCCTGTCGCTAACTGAGATAGCACGTCTGGTAAAAATCCGCATGCTAACTTCGTTAGCATGCTATGGGATACTAGGGGACACTACTCTCAAGTAGGGGTGTGGAAAAAAAATCACCAAGTATAGTTTGCTAACCCCATTAGCGCGCCTGGTTTAAATGGGCGCGCTAACTCCGTTAGCGTGTCTATACTTGGCATTTTTTCCCACACCCTCTACTTAAGGAGTAGTGTCCCATAGTGTCCCCCTAGCACGCTAACGGAGTTAGCACGCCTGATTTAAATAGGCGCGCTAACTCCGTTAGAGTGTCTATATTTGGCATTTTTTTCCACACCCCCCCTATTTAAAGAGTAGTGTCCCCTAATGTCCCCCTACCACGCTAACCCCGTTAGCGCGCCTAGTTTAAATAGGCGCGCTAACGGGGTTAGCGTGTCTATACTTAGTAATTTTTTTTCCACACCCCTATTGAGAGTAGTGTCCCATAGCACGCTAACGGGGTTAGTGCACGGATTTTTACCAGACGCGCTATCTCAGTTAGCGACACGAACTTTTTGGTATTTAACTTTCAAAAAGGAATAGTTTGGTACATACTTTCAAAAAGTGGGATAGTTTGGTAAAAAATTCAGCCTTTTGCTGCCCTGTAGGGTCAAGGAGTTGTTTGGAAACATTTGCTTCAAAAAGAGGAAAGGAAAAACGTGGCTATGTTTCTCTTGTTTAGAAAATTCCCATGATAATAAAACTGTAACCGTGTTTAGTTTTTCTTGAATAAAACTGTGAGCTTCTTTAATTATAATGTGTAGAAGGTACATCCCATGATAATTTTTTGTACAGTAAACAAGAGAACTTTATTACTTAAGAGATTCATTAGATATTGGAAAGTTAAGAGAAGCTGAGAGTGACTCTAAGGGGCAGGTGAGTTGGTGCACGTTCACTACTGTGTACTGACGTACGTACTGTAGTAGTAGTAGTAGTGTAAAGGAAGATAAAGAGTTTGACAATACCACCTGGGCCTTCACATGAATGCTTGATTGCTTGTAACTTTCAGAAGATGCTTGTACTGAGTAAATTCCTGTGTCTTGTTAGATGTCAATGTAGGAATGTAGAGAATCCACTAAACCTTATATTTTCCAGCAAAATTATAATTAGTTCAGACATGTCCTGCATTTGATCAAGAATACAATAGTAAGAAAAATGACAGGAGAGACATTTATTAGTTTTTTTATTAACAAGGGGTCGGTAAAAGTTGAAGGACATATTCTTCGGATAAAAGAAAACAGAACAAAAAAAAGTTCATAAGTTGTTTCCTTGTGAGATATGAAAGTAGAGCCTTCATATACTCTAAAGGTACAACCATTTCTTCTATGAAATATTTAGGAGGACTACATATATTGATTGAACTTGAAACATTTGACTGTTCAATTCATTTTTTTAATCTTTCCTTTTGAGTTAAAATCCATCTTCTCTTTATATTTCAGTAATTTCATCACAGGCTTGGATGACTCCCAACTTATTTACTGGATAAAAGTGAAATAAAACAATTAGAGACAAGTTTTGAGACCCATCTAGATCACAATCAACTACTTTCTTATAGCATGCAAAAAACAAGATTTTCGGGGGGAAAGTGGGGGTTTCATACTATGTTTCGAGAGATAATTGAACGAAATTAATAAGCAACGATCGCATACAAGATTCACTATGATTTCTCATCCCTTTATAAGTCAAAATTGTCGTCAATGACATTTGCAATTATTATTGTCTTTAGCATATCGATGCTAGTTTATCTTACAAATAAATTCTTCCTATTGTCAAAGCATATTAATGCAACTTTATCTTACAAATAAATTCTTCTTATCATCTAAGCGTATCAATGCTAGTTCATCTCACAAATAATTTCTCCTTATTGTCTACACATATTGATGCTAATTGATCACACAAATAAATTCTTCTTTCTTCTCATTGAAGCTCCCTGTATATAATAGAACTTTTGACATTTGTAAACATTTGTAAACAATATGTCGATTTCTGAAGCTTATGATACGCACAAAAATTAGACCTCACTGATTTGGGGTTGTACAGTATATTATTTTGACATGTACCAGTAAATAAGGTAAATATTAGACATACTGACATGAAAGTTGAAGTAGGAACTGCCTCGTGTTTCCTACTTCAACTTTCCGCTAACAATTAATGACTTGGAATGTGACCTGAGAGAAGTAAGGGGTCCCAGTGAAGTGTAGTGCCCAACAACGCCCACAAAGATCTTGATACACCAATAACAAAATTCCACCTCAAAAGGCAAGATCTCACAAACATATGATCAAAACGATATAGAAAGATAACCAATACCTCTTACTCAAGAATTACAAAGATACAAAAGAGATCTCTCTAATATCACTCGACACAAGACTCTCATGAAGTTGTTTCAAACCGTAAGATTTACATCTATGTTTATAGCTCCCAAGTAAAAAATGATAAACACAAATATATCCCAATTGGATCCAAACCCGCAATCCAAATAACAGTCAGCAGTTCGATGCATCTGACTGCACACAGGAGGTGCAGCGGCTGCAATAGACTTCCTTAAAACAGAAAGCAGGGACAGTCGACTGCACCAACTGTCAACTGTCAAACACTGTCGGCCGACTACACAGGGATGAGTCGACTGACAATGCTTTGTTGCTGCTGCTGCTGCGTTCTTGCTGCCGTCTTTGTGTCTTCTCCTTCTAACTTCAACCTTGTGTTGAGTGTCGGAGTAATCTACTCCCCAACTTGTAGTGCTAATAGCGGAAGTGCACCATAAGCAATAGAAACTTCCAAGAAATAGATGAACCAAGAACAAACCACCACAATATATGAATCTCACAAGAACACAACCAATATGCAGAGATAACCAATACTTCTTATTCCCAAAGAAATACAAAGATTACAAACGAGATTACAACTCTTAATCTCTCTCTCTCACCTTTGAAACACTCGGCACAATCTCTTGAAGTTGGACAATGATAACGGCTCACCAAAAGATCATCAAAGATATCTAAACCCTAGGGTTTACGGCCATATATATAGCTCCCAAGTAAACCCTAACAGATAAACACAAATATAGCAATTGGGCCTTTAAACTCGCAAGCCCAAAAACAATCAGCCGCCGATGTCGGTCGACCGCACCCTATGTGTCGGTCGACCGCAACGTGTAAGTCCAGACCCGAGGGTCGACTGCACCCCCTAGGTCGGTCGACCGTCCCCTCCTCTGTTGAACCTGTACACTCGAAGAACTCTCAGCCGACTAAGTCGGTCGACTGCAAACCTCCAGGCTACTCTTCTTCTACTCGCTGCTTGTTTTCTCTTGCTTCTTTGTCTCATCCTCTTCTTCTCCAACTTCAAATACCCCATGCCTACGTGTATTTGAGGCCACAATTCCTAACATTGAGTCCACAGCTCCTAACATGAAGATTTTAGGAAAGTGATCTAACACACAAGGTGGAGTATCCTCCTCCCCTTCTCTTTTACAATCCTCATGATGCCACTCAAAAGAAATAATAGTAATTATACTTTCTTTCCTCCAATATAAGGCTACTATCTATTAGATCCCTAAGTTTGTTTGACTGTTCAAATTGACAAACTCTAACTGAAGTAGAACAATGGTTTGTCACTTGATTGTTTTCTATTTTACCTAGCTTCTAAATCATAGCTGAGCCAATTTTCAGATGAAAATATTTGTATGGGAATTTATGTGAAAAATACCGACAATTCTTTCATTATGAATGCAAATGTGTGTGTGGGAGAGAAAAAGAGTGAATTATTCGGTGGATATGTATGGAAACCAGTGGATAAGAAGAGGATTATTCCCTGGTGCCTACCTGCAGAGAAAAACACAAGGAAGATCACTTAATTGGGATGTGAAACTTTTGCCCATCTGCTCATTTTGTGTGCATTTCCTTAATTATCTCCTTCTGGATCATGGCTTAAAAATATTTTTCTTATATATATTTTAAATTTTTTTAATCATTTCTAGAATCAACTTTATTTTGTAAATATATGCATATATAAGGTGAGGCTTTCCTAACTCTTCGATAACTACAGAATTTCTCCCCGTTCCAGAGTTTGGCAGACATTCAACTAGTGATCAGTGATCTCTCATTCACAAAATCACAAGCTGCCTTACCGTTACCGAAAATAGTTATGTTTTGAATGGAACCTAATGGTTGATGAAATGATCACTAATTTCTATAATCATTAGAAAAAGATAAAAGAAAGAAAAAGTGACTAGCTGGTTTGGACTTGGGATATATAATAAGTTTGACATTTGCATGGGAGTTGTACAATACGAGATATTGGGGGTCCAACAGAAGATAAAGAGATCATGCCTCAGCTATAAATATATGTATAATGAGTTAATCCCGATAAATAAAAAAAAGTATATAACTGGAAAACGCTGGTTGCGCTAGCTAGGATTTGTAGAATAATGTGATGTTGCAGTGGCATGCATACTCCGAGCTACAACAAAAGGAGAAGAAGAAAAAAAATCTCCAAAAATTCAAGAATTGCACTCATATACACTTGGATGCAAGTAGATGCACATCCCAAAGCACTCGTCTACGGTTCCTTACAATTGCTCATTTTGCATCTTTGCTTCTTAGAAGAACTCGATAAAATATAATCCTCCTCGATCATCTCTCGCCTAACACCTCTCGTTTCCCCCCTCCTTCTGAGTTCTGACAATGTCTAACTCATTTCTGCCGCGGTTGAAAGATGGGAAATGGAAGAATGCATTCCATTCATCTCTACTATTAGAACTCGAGAGTTAGGATGAGGTTGTGCAGACACGACACTATATGTTTAGTCTCACAAATGCTAATTTCTCGGGCAGCATTGGAAATACGATGAGAATCATTGTGCTTGGGAAAAATTAATGAAACTCTTACCTAGCATCCCAAATGAAAAATTACATGTGCTAATAATCTAGTTTGTACCAATGGCCGCAACAACGCAGGCTGCTGCAAATCCGCTCATTCATTAGTCAACACGTGCCCCCTGACTCTCTACTCACTAATCTCTCTCATGCAATGCAATCAGTGGTGTTTTTGTGGTGAGCCCCCACACCGAAAACCTGCAGAGCCCATCCTCACGTGGTTCTCTTCCTTGTCCTCTTCTCAAAGAGAGAAAGAAAAGAGTTTTTGTACTTGAACCAAGGACCATATACTTGTGCGGGTGGTGGTGGTCTATGCTTTATACAGGTCTGGTAGAAGCGCACATGGGTTCGGGCCGACCCGGTCGACCCATGGGTCCATTTGGACCGGGCCGGACTGTCTCCTAGGGTCCCATCCGTACACTAACTAGCTCAGTTGGGAGTCAGGTATTTGGTTTGGGCTTTTTACCATTTTTTTTAATAATATAATTGGTCAGACTGGCTACTTTTATATAATTTAATATTATTTAATTTAATCCAAATTTTACTTATATTTTTAAAAGTTCAGACCACTGCAAGGCTACTCGGTTGAAACGACCAGATTTGGATCTGGTCCGGTTCAGACGTTGGACCCATATGTCAAGTCTTGTTTGAGTCCTCACTGGTCTAACCCAGGCCAGTACCAATTTTGACCCTGATAAGCTTAAAAAAAGTTGGCATATTCACTAGGGCAACCTCTGTATCATTTTGAAATCAACTACAAAAAAATTTGAACAATTATGTTGTCCGCAGTCCAACTTCTACTATAAATTTATTAGTCAATAATAAGAAAGGGCAGGCGAAAAAACCGATTGATCACCTTAAGTTACTACCTTATCTACTTTCTAGACTACAGATGCAATGCACATCTTACTAATTCATAATTTAAAAAAAACTAAAGATCCCACAGCCAGTTCCTAACTCTCTATTTACGACAAGAAAGAACTGTACCTAATTAAGAAAACTAATGGTCAGCTAGTTTCTGCCAAAATGGTCATAATCACGAGCGCAAAACATCCAGATCGGAGATAGAATTTCAGTAGAGCTAGAACTACAAATGATACAAGCCCAACTAAGCCTAGACTCTAGAGCTAAACAGAAATATTTTCGCACTGAGCAACTATGTAGGATGACCGGATGACTTGAGCAATATACCCAAATTCAAGTATAATAAGCACGTAAACAATTCATAGCGGAAGCCAAAAAAAAAAAAAAATTGAAAGAAAGAAAGAAAGAAAGAAAATTTAACAAGTTGACTGACTAGTTGTAGATTATATGCAAGTGACCTCACCTGAGAATGGAATGGACCAATCTAAGCTTAGGATTCCTAAATCAGAGTGTATAGTGTAGTCAGTGGTCCATTGCCGATCTGAATTATTCTCCAGACAATATACGATCAGCATATATGTAGATCACCAAACAAAGATTTTGCTTGGTGAGTGCCAGAATCAGAAACACATCCAAACAGTAGCAATGAAAAAAGGATAGACTTTAAGACGAAAAAGAAGAAGAGAAAGAGGGGGACCTGCCCTTCAATTAGAACCCTTTGCCATTGTGTGAAGGGTCACATGGGATGGGGAGGGGGGATGCCCACTTTTTTCCCATCACAAATATTATGCAACTTGCTTGCTTCCACACTTTCCTGGTAAATCATTGATATGAAAAAGATTATGACAAGTAAATACAATAATAAAAAAGAAACACCAAGGTAAGAATGACCCAAGAACAAGATCCAAGTGTTCAGGGACAACAAATTTCAATTTTGTATCTAGAGCACGATATAACTTTTACTGAGTAATTGGTCTAAATAGATGCAGTTATCGTCCTTCTCCATTCATCTTTTGTCAAAACAGCTTGGTGCTAGCTATCTTTCCATTCAGGTGGCTTGTGATGGAATGGAAGGGATTCGTTCCTACCATTTGTTCTGTTCAAAAAAAGAGATTAAGAAAGAAAAGAGGTCGGAATTTAAGGAATCTTCCTCCTTCTCCCACTTGCAAAAAACTAGAGGTGCCAATAAGGTAAATTCAACCATATTTGTTGTATAAGGCTGCAACTTGGAAGGTAAACATTAAGGAATAATCTTTATAAAGATTTGAACAAATAGCAAGTAGCCAAGATTATACTAGATAAATACCTTAACAATGCAAATTGAAAGGAGTTTCCCCCACACAACTTAAAAAATAAATGTGTGATGTTTCCGACAAACATATTGCTAACAAATCCTAAAACTGAACTGGCTCCACTTACAGTTATAGGACTCACCACCCGCCCATGTGTTTAGGACCCATGAATGTTTTCTTGATGCAAAAAGCTTGTCTTTGATCTTGTTTTATGCACCCCACCCCTCTCTCTCTCCATCCTAGAGATCTTGACGGGAAAAAGGAAAAAGGAAACTGCAGGTGATAATGACTACAAATGAGTTGGTTCACATTTTTTCCCTTGGACCTAAGAAAGAGGAACCGTGCGTGGACGAGCTTTTATGACTGCAAGTAGCTAAAATGGAATATTTGAAGATTTCTTTCCACAATTAATATAGATCTTGAATGTGGAGTTACAAGGAAAAGAGAAGGTCTTAGCGTAAGAGAAAGGATGCAGCAATGAACGATGGAAAGCTCTGAAATACTAGATAGGATGTATACATTGTCGTGTCAGGTATGTATTCTGAAATGTGAAGGAACTGTATTTGTTTCATAAGTCAATAGCATTAATAATCATCAGTCGGTTACTAGACTAATGGTTCATGATGTAGGATACAATTTCAACCTTCCAACTCCTAGCCCTGAAGATTTGTGTACAAGGTTTAAAGAGAGCCTTGAGATAAGATGGACAAAAGTAGCAGGAATTTTAAAACCGAATACTGATGTGGGTGTTTCATCCCAAAATTAGAGAGATAGCGGAAAAGAGAAAAAAAGGTTATATATCTGGTGAATAATTGGGTTACGAGTATGTGCTTGGTGGGGGCTCTGATCAACAATGCATGCCTTGTCTTCTGTAGAAAATTAAGGTCATGACTTTTTATAGGAAATCGATGTCATTGCCTTAAGCTTCATATTGAAACAAGCTAAACTTGCCGAGACTGTTGACCTCATATGCTGTGTTAGATGATATATTAGTTTAGTACCATATTAGTTATGTATCAGTTTAGTCTTCTATTCTCTCCTATATGTATGAGCCATATTGTATTCAGTTTATTAAATCAATCAATAAAGAATTATTCTCATCTAATAATCTTAAAATGGTATCAGAGCTTGTATTCCTATAAGGCCTATACTAATTTGATCCTCGTTATCGAGGTGGAGTGACTCTCGTCTTCATCAAAATCACTTCACCTCCCGACATCCCTCTCCTCCGCTCCCGATCAAAATACCAAAACCCTAATCTCTCTCCCATCAAGTCTCCAAAATCCTAGCCGTCATCAAAACAAGATCCAAAAACCCTAAACGTCATCTCCTACCTCTCAAACCCTAATCCCAAATCTCCAAAATCAAAACCCTTCTCAAACATAAACCCTAGCCGCCACAGCAAGCGGCTACACCACCAACGTCGTGCAGCAACATCAATCTCCTCCTCCATCTTCGTTGTCCTCCATCAACATCAACAACAATAACAACATCAAACACCACATCCTGACGGCATCAACCCCAAATTTCCAGGAAGAAACTGAAGCCCACAGCTAAAGATCTCGCCTCCTCCCTCGGCCTCGCCCCTCCTTCCTCCGACTCCGGCTTCCACACCTCTGACTTCCTCAAATCCGGCCCCCTCAAACCCAACACCCCCTTCCATCTGGATAGCAACCTTCTGTTGCTCGTCATACCCATCTAATAAGTGATCCAGATCACCCCATGGATTTGCGAGGGATACTACTTTTTGCTGGCTCAGGTCCAGAACCCTCACTTTTCTGCACCATATTGGTATGAAGTATTCGTCGGGGATCACGAGGTTTCATTCGAATTACTCCTGTGTCTTTTTGAGTATTCATGGGAGCACTTTGTGGAGGCATCTGATCAGGTTTCGATGCTGGTTGCTTCCTGACTTCTAATGGCTTGATGGAAGCAATATTTGGAGCAACGGTAATCCATTGCCTATGGGAGCCTCAATTTTCTGTTTCAAAGTAAAAATGAAAAATAAAAAATTCTTTCTTGCAGATCCTTATGCTTCTACATTCAGATCGTCAGCAAACTCACTCCGGTTGATCAATCGTAAGTTTGAAAGAGGGTGTTATCAACATCCAGTTCTCAGTTCAGCGATGGTGAAATCCCATCATCGACAATTCTCAAGTCTGAGGTGAAATCCTATCATCGATCATTCTCA
The DNA here is from genome assembly GCA_017893485.1 of Hemerocallis citrina. Classification (NCBI taxonomy): domain Eukaryota; kingdom Viridiplantae; phylum Streptophyta; class Magnoliopsida; order Asparagales; family Asphodelaceae; genus Hemerocallis; species Hemerocallis citrina. The sequence continues at coordinate 356,261 of JACEHZ010000731.1, read as the reverse complement.
AGTCAGGGGTGAGATCCCATCAGTCAATTTCTCATTTCAGGGATGAGATCCCATCATCGACTATGTCTCAAGTCAAGGATGAGATCCCATCACAGATCGGAATATGGAGATCCCGCCACTGTTTGGGGTGAGATCTCAACAGTGCGCTACCACTACTTCCTTCCGCAACACTTTACTTTTCAGTTCCATCACATGCGCCATCAATTGCCGTCACTGCACCACAGTCTGTCGTTCCTTCCACGTCAACATCGTCAGTATTCCAACCTCTTGTTGCTTGAACCAACTTGAGTTTGAGAGGGTGTGTTAGATGATATATTAGTTTAGTCTCATATTGGTTATGTATCAGTTTAGTCTTCTATTCTCTCCAATATGTATGAGTCATATTGTATTCAGTTTATTAAATCAATCAATAAAGAATTATTCTCATCCCATAATCTTAACATGTTGTATGGTAATGTATCCTATGACCAACTTGCCAGAATTGTCAACTTCATGTTTCGTGCACTGATGAATACTATGACCAACTGTGAGTTCAAAACTCTATAAATCTTGCACCATAAGCAAATATTACTTGATAGTTTGTAGTTTCCCAGCTACATGTACACTCTCTTAGCCTAAAAGCATAGTTCACCACAAATGGCAACTGCTTTCTCTAACATTAAGAAAGAATTAACCAATTAACATATATGAAAAAAGAAAAAACTCACCCACTCACAGAGATACAGGGAAAATATATCGTTCTTGCAACCATGATACTGTATTGAACTCCCAACTACTGGAGTATTTTTTTAAAGTAAACCACTGGTTAAGCACTTAAGCCTGAGTGGCCAACTTTAGTTTTTCAAATGATTTTTGATTTTTTATGTATAGTTTCTCTTCATAGGAAGTAGAATAAATACACTAAGCTCACAACAGCATGTCTTTCTATCCCTTGAAAAAGGAAATAATCAACTTTATCAGAATAACAAACCAAAATGATATAACCACAATAAGAAACTATAATGAATAATAAAATTATCAAAGTGAGTTTATGGACGAAATATTTGTATTGTACTAAACTCTTATCAACCAAGAGACATGTCCAAACAAAAGAGAACTACCGAAATGAGCCTATCAATGTAGATGAGTAGCTAAACATTGAAAGATAATATCAAGAAATGAATGCATCCTCAGATAGCTTCTATTGAAGATAGGACGAGCGAGGAAAAGTTGTGATGGTTCAGACATGTTTAACAAAGACCAATGAGTGAGCTACATAGGAGTGACAGAAGCTCGATGGAGTAACAGGAACTAGTAGGTTTCGAAAAAACATGGACTGAGACAGAAAAATGAAACAATGATTGCTAATAAAAACAAATGAGCTCAAAGAAGAAAAATGATTTTCAATCCAACCCCAAGTATTACAGGTAATGACTTCGTTGTTCTGTGATAATCAGTACTATAACGATATAAGCTTAAATCCCTCAACTATATCCATAACTTTAACGTTTTGGTGTATTGAAGAGACATTTCACATTGTATCAAAGAAACATGAATTCAATCCCAACCGAGAGCATATTGAAGTGGTTTAAAAATATATGTTGCAGACAAGCAAAATTTGGCCAAAATATGTACATTCAAATAGTGGATTTGTGTTGGAACATAAGTATAAATACCTTAACCCTCACTATAACTTTGGAGTTTCAATGTAGTGGGAATCACATTTCACAGGGTTAGGGCTGTCCATGTTTCAATTCCCACTGTTCAAGAATTTAACGTGGATTTAAAAAAAATCATTATAAAATTTAAATTCAATTCAGGAAATAATATCAAGCTGAATCTGAATTATGTATTTTGTCTTTTGCACTGTTACACTGTAACTTTTATTTCTACAATTTGCATGTTCAGAAAAACTATGCTGTAGGAGAACGGGTACAGAGGAGATCATACCGTGCAAGTACAGATATTTTCATATCTAAACGATAGCCTTTCATAAGCAATTTTTTTTCTTTTTCTTGAATGCCCCGCCACCCCCAACCTCCTGCAAGATACACAAGTTCTGTATTCATTTCAGTCCATCTAATGTTCAAACCGAGGAATCATTGATGCAATAAACAACAACATTTCCATATTGTTGCGAATTCCAGAGTTTTTGAATACTTACATTCTAAATTGCACAGTGGACATGGTCCACATCCTCTGAAACTATCTACAAAAGAGTTGTATGGTTTTCATATGTTTTCTTGATTGATGAAGTTGTTTATAAGAAATTAGTAAACTATTTCTTTTGTTTCAAGTTCATTAAAAGGAGGAAACTATATATTAAGTCATCCTGTTCTTGGTCAAGGTAATTCATTTCAGTCCATCTAATCTTCAAACCGAGGAATCATTGATGCAATAACAACAACATTTCCATATTGTTGCGAATTTCAGAGTTTTTGAATACTTACATTCCAAATTGCACAGTGGACATAGTCCACATCCTCTGAAATTATCTAAAAAAGAGTTGTATGGTTTTCATATGTTTTCTTGATTGATGAAGTTGTTTATAAGAAATTAGTAAACTATTTATTTTGTTTCAAGTTCATTAAAAGGAGAAAACTATATATCAAGTCATCCTGTTCTTGGTCAAGGTAATTCAAGTACTACAGAACATATCCAATAGAGTGCAATGACAATTAGAAACGTTGTTTATGCAATTCTTGTTGAAGAATCTACTACAACTCGTAGTGCTAATAGCAGAAGTATACCACAAGCAATAGAAATTACCCAGACTTAGATGAACCACGAATAAGTCACCACAATATATGCAAGATCTCACTAGAACACAATCAATATGCAGAGATAACCAATACTTCTTATTCCCCAAGAAATACAAAGATTACAAAGAGATTACAACTCTCAATCTCTCTCTCACACATTTGAAACACTCGGCACAATCCCCTCTTGAAGTTGAACAATGATAACAGCTCACCAAATCACTCTTTCCAGATCATATAAACCCTAGAGTCTACAGCCACATATATAGCCCCCAAGTAAATCCTAAAAGATAAACACAAATCTAGCTATTGGGCCTTAAACTCGTAAGCCCAAAAATAATCAGCGCCGAAGTCGGTCGACCGTACCCCGGTCGACCGCAACTTGTAAAGCCAAACCCGAGACACGACCGGTCGACTGCACAGTCGACCGCCCTCCCTCTATTGGACCCTGTACACTCGTAGAACTCTCAGCAGCTTGGGTCGGTCGACCGCAGCTCTCTAGGCTATACATCTTCTACTTCTTGTTGTCTTCTCTTGCTGTCTTTGCCTCTTCCTCCTCTTCTCCAACTTTAAGTTCTCAGTGCCTACGTGTATTTGAGGCCAAAATCCTAACAATTCTGATCTTCACATACTTATCAAACTACCAAAGTCTACTATAAGTATGTAACAGTTAATTATGTGATAAGATAGATGGAACATCAGTGGCCCCATGGACACTAACAACTATTACTCTGGAACAACTTGGTTAATCATGATGAAGACATCTTCACACGTTACTTCAAACATCAAATGTTTTGAAATATTCTTTTCTAACATCAAGTACTAAAGTAAATTTGCAGCTTTAAAGTCATCTTGCACTGCCATTTGCTAATTAACCTATCCAGAGGCTATTGGCGTCATCGTTATTACTAATACTACTACAGGGCCACAGGCCAAAACGGTTCTACACAGTTTGCGTAAAAGTATCTACTTTGGAGCAAGTGGATGCATGCAAATTGTTACCATCATCGATGAGGAAACAAGGATGCTAGTTTCACAATCGTAATTAACCTATAACAGGGGTGTCTTGCAATGTCCTAGAATCATAGATGATGGGGAAACAAGGAGTAATAAATATTAAAGAAAGGTTATGTACTAATTGTCAACTGAATCTTCAATAATAGTTTGAAGCCTAATATATATAACTAAGCTAAGGACTTATGAGGATGCTTGTGGCATTATTAAGAAAACAACTTCTATTTACATATTTGTTGGCATTGGAAATGTCCAGCAAGGTGTATTTAGCCTAAACAAAAAGAATCATCAGCTATAATGGAAACTTCAAACCTGTTAATAACTTCAAGCATTAACATAGTGATCATACAAACATTCATAAACAAATATCTATGTTGAGTACAAACCAACCAAACAACTGTACCTTCGACATATGAACCTGGAACCCACCAACCAAAATAAAAACATTAATATTATAACTAGAGTGTTGGAGTTGTGTATTTTGTACAAAACTATTGACTTATGAATCTCACCCACACATTTATAAGTCTAAGTTATATTAACCATCCTCTTAAAAACAATCACAAAATTGGTAAATCTCAACCACACTTAGTCTCTCACGAGTATTTGCATGTGCTAACTAACTAGTCCTTAGAAACCTTATTGAGGATAGAAGTTTTTATTGTTAGAGATCACAATACAACTGAGGATTTCAAAGTCGCTCCACTTCTCATAAATCTCTTAGTTGTGCTCTTCATTTCCTTATTCACTCTTTAATAAAACAGGTTGACATAAGTCAGTTTTCACAGGAAAAAAGAAACAGTTCAACTTACATTTGTTAAACATAATGATGATTTCAACAGCCTCGTGGTTGCTAGAATCTTCCATCCACCTGATAAGACACAACAAGGGCAATAATTTTAGAAAACATCATAGCTACATGGACTCACTAAAATATTCTCATCATATTTGATCACTCTTTGATATAGATTCAAGATGAAAAATGTGAAACTTGCATTTTTTTTTCCCCTAATGGATTAAAGTACGAAGGATCTCACACAAGGAGAACTAAGTTAAGGTTAATGGTTACTCGTAGAACTGACGAATTGTAGACTGATTGATTATAAGAAGAAAAAAAAAGAGAGGGGGGAACAAAATAAATGAATAATATATTGCTAATCACCAATTTGCTATTAGAGACCATATGTTGGGACTGTGAAGAATTACTCGAAGAACAAATACTAGAGACTATTTCTCTTTCAGGTCCCACTAGCCCCCCTCACAATTCCACCAAATTCCTTACACTGCTTCTCCACATTGTTAACTATACCACTGACCATGCCACTACACCAAAATTTTGTTGTTGTGCTGATGGATGAGGAACTTATATTTATATTTTAACACCGGGTAAGATATGGAGAACAGCTCAAAGTCAAGATAATTCCACTGTGAGTGATTCTGACACTCTAAGTTGGTACTAAATACCATTGGCAAGTTACTAAAAGGTTCATGCCAGAGAATCTCGATGACGAATTGGATAGTAAGGGACCAACCTTAATGTTCATGCACTTAATCTTACATTGCTCTAAAGCAGGAAGAGTCTAGACAAACAAGAGAGGAAGAGTCTAGACAAACGATGTTCTCGAAGGACAAGTGGTGTGAAAATAGTACATTTATTGCTTTATTCCCGAAACTGGCCTCTGAAATTCTAAACGAGACACCTTCGGAGCGGATGTGTGGCAAAGGAACCAAGTGAAATTCAATATGGTGAATAGTCTTTCAGTTGAGGGAACTGATCATATGCAAAGGTTGAAAGACTCTATTGAAGAAGCCAGGTACAGGAGGAATACAGAGGGAGATGAGCAGATTTGGAGTCTCGAGGCGAACGGTTGTTTTTTTGTAAGATCAATGTATAAGTGGATGATGGAGGATTGAGAAAAAGAGAAACAAAGATTATTTGGAGGACGCAAGCACCAAACAAAGTGAGAGTGTTCCTTTGGTTAGTGGCGAATGATGCCATCCTTTCTAAAGCAAACCTTAAAATTCGTAACATGGCCAACGACATTATTTGCAATAGATGCAATACACATGATGAGGACACTTCACATATTCTATTCGCCAACCGAAGGGCTAGACTGACTTGGGAGGTAGTTTGTTTAGGTTTCGGTCTATTTGAGTGTCCTACTTCTAGTAAGGACATATGGGGTAAGGACATATGGGGTGATTGGAGAGTGAGAGCTATTAAGAAAGGGCTAGGGTAATGTGGAATTTATTTGTTGCTATTGCTGCTACCTTGTGGATCATGTGGCTTGATATGAATGATTTTTGTTTCCGCCAACATAACTATAAATTGTCTAGTATGATTTATAAACTATTTGCTCTCATTTATGCATGGGCAGGCCAAGTAGCGGTGAGGAAGAGGCTACGCATGGATGGGGAGGAGTAGAGGGAGGAGGCTGGGGGCGGCATGCCTTCTTGTGGACACTATGGGGTACCTTGCGAGCTGCCGTTGTATCATCATTCAATTGTGTAGTAGTAGTTGATGTTTTGAATTTTGTATGACTGAACTCTACATGGTTATGGTGTTATGTGTGAGGAACTTGATGCTATGATTGGTTGTAATATTTGATTATACTGTTTCGTTAACAGATCATTAATGAAACCGGTGACCCTTAGTCACCTTTTAATTTTTTTTAAAAAAAAACAATATAGCATTTTTTGTGAGTAGGAACTCTATGTATCCCACGCTACATCTAACATGTCAGCACCAAGTAACTTTCTCTTTCATCTAACATTTTGGGAGTGTTTTCTTCATTGCAAGTAATTGCAGCCCATCATGCAAGATTCCTCGAGTTGCAAAAGTTGATACTAGAAAGTGAGAACTTACAACCAAAGGGAATCTTGCATTCTGTTTTGCAAAAGCAAGCTGACTTGCAACGACTTGGAACTATTTGGAATGAAACAAACACCCCTAGACAGTCATAGAAGACAACTCTTGTATCAGATTTGAGAAATAAATGTTTCAACTAACTATCATGGTTCTTTGACTAATTCTAATCCAAGTTACTATTGATGCTATGAGTGATGAACTTTTAAACTAGGTTCATCCACATCATTGAATGAGGTAACAGATATTAGACCACCTGCAGATAAACACTATTATATATATGCAGACAAGCAATACATACAATCAGGTATAAGTACATGGCAGCCATACCATAGAGGACTTTTAGCAAACTTCATACTCATCACAACACTTGCATATATAAGAGAAACTACGACACTGAAGTCATTGCTCCTGTTTTCAGGAATCAATTTTGTGAATCAATTTTGTGAATCAATTTTGTTAGGGTTTGATTTGTTAGGGTTTGAGAAGATGAGGAAGAGAAGGGAAAGAGAAGACAGCCGGATGCTTTTGGAAGAGCACACAAAATGTTGATTATTCTCATTTGATTCTAATTTGTTATATATATGAAGATACTAAGCCCAATGGGCCCTAAGAGCAATTTGGGTCATAACATAACAATCTCCAATTTGAACCAAATTGCATCTAAATAAACTTAAACATAAAACAAATGCATAAAGCAAACATAACCTAAACAAAGGTAAACATAAAGATATACTAGCAACATGCTAGAAACAAAACTAGCTCAAACTAGCTAGAAACAAACCGACATCAAACTTGAACAAAGCTTGAACTTTGCAATTGGAAGAGGCTTTGTGAGCATATCGGCGGGATTCGATTCGGTACCAATCTTCTTCACGGCAACCTTGCCTTCCGAGATCACATCTCAAACAAAATTGTATCGAATGTCAATGTGCTTCGTCTTCTCATGGTACATGCGGTCCTTGGCCAAATGAATCACACTTTGGTTGTCACAAAACACCGTAATAGGACCCTCGAGTAAAGATATCTCACCAACAAACGCCTTAAGCCAAATAGACTCCTTAATAGCCTCAGTAATTGCCATATATTCGACCTCGGTACTTGAGAGTGCAATGGTGGCTTGAAGTGTAGACTTCCAACTAATTGCACAATCTCCAAGGGTAAAAACATAACCCGTCAAAGAACGCCTCTTATCCAAATCACCCGCAAAATCCGCATCCACAAAACCCGTTAGTTTCTTGCCATTACCAAACTCCAAACGAGCATCAATAGTACCTCTCAAATAGCGGAAGATCCACTTCACCGCTTCCCAATGCCCTTTCCCCGGACCAGAGAGATATCTACTTACCACACTAACGGCTTGAGCAATGTCTGGTCGAGTACACACTATCAAGTACATGAGACTCCCGACCGCACTCGAATATGGAACCTTTTCCATATATTTCTTCTCATCATCGGATTTTGGGCTTAAAGCGGCCGAAAGCTTGAAATGCGTCGCAAGAGGTGTTGAAACAACTTTCGCTTTCTCCATGCCAAAACGGCGTAGCACTTTCTCGGCAAAACTCTTTTGTGAAAGAAATAACTTTCTTTTGGACCTATTCCTTGTGATCTCCATCCCGAGAATCCTTTTGGCAGCCCCCAAATCTTTCATCTCAAATGCCGAACTTAGTTGCTCTTTCAACCTCCTAACTTCTTTCAAGTTTGAGGATGCAATCAACATGTCATCCACATAGAGCAATAAGTAAATGAAATCCCCACCATCCAACTTCTTGAAATAAACACAACTATCATAATTGGAACGATGGAAATTAATACTCACCATGAATGAGTCGAACTTCTTATACCATTGCCGCGGTGATTGCTTAAGGCCATAAAGGGACTTCTTCAAAAAACACACACGGTCCTTCTTTCCCGTAACCTCAAAACCCTCCGGTTGGCTCATGTAAATTTGCTCCTCCAAGTCACCATGCAAGAAGGTAATTTTCACATCCATTTGCTCCAATTCCAAATCCTTCATTGCCACCAAAGAGAGCAAAACACGAATGGAGGTGTGCTTAACTACAGGAGAGAACACATCATTGAAGTCCACACCTTGAACTTGACTATACCCTTTAGCCATGAGCCTTGCCTTGTATCGAAAATCCGTGGGATTTGAGCCATCAATCTTCCTCTTAAACACCCACTTGCAACCCACAATCCTCTTACCACTCGGAGGCTTCACAAGAGACCAAGTCTCATTTTGTTGCAAGGATTGTAACTCTTCATTCATAGCGGCAACCCAATTGGCCGCATCTTTAGAAGAAATGGTTTCCTTGTAGGAAGATGGCTCACAATACTCCACTTCCTCTGCAATTGCCAAACAATAAGCAAAGTCGGAGTATCCATATCTTGTAGGTGGTCGTGTTTCTCTTCTAGCTCGGTCCCTTGCCAATGCATATGGTTGTGCCTCTTCTTGGACTTCCTCTAATTGACATCATCATGTGAGATCAAATCATCACCATCTTGGACCGGCACCTCAAACTCCACCTTCTTCTCAACCGTCTCATTCTCCTTAATAGTCGGCTTGGGTGCAACATCATTTGCCTTCAACATGGCCAACTCATTGAAAATGACATCTCTTGAAATAAGGAACTTGGATGATTCGGGACACAACTTATATCCCTCACATTTGCGGGATACCCAACAAAAATACACTTCTTCGATCTAGGCTCCAACTTTTCTTCATTCACATGTGCATAAGCGGGACAACCAAACACCCTCAAATTCGAATAATCGGCCATCTTACCCGACCACACTTCTTCGGGTGTCTTCAACTCAATTGAAGTGGTAGGAGATCGATTTACCAAATAGCAAGATGTGTTAATGGCTTCCGCACAAAACTCCTTACCCAAATCCGCATTTGAAAGCATACTTCTAGACCTTTCAAGTAGTATCCTATTTATCCTTTCTGTAATACCATTTTGTTGTGGAGTGTTGACCACCGTCTTGTGCCGAACGATCCCTTCGGCCTTACAAAAATTATCAAACTCACGGTTGCAAAACTCCAAACCGTTATCGGTCATCAACCTCTTAACTTTCCTTCCCGTTTGGTTCTCCAAAAGTGACTTTCATTCTTTGAAGGCGTGAAACACATCACTTTTCTCTTTCAAGAAATAAACCCAAACCTTCCTTGAGAAATCATCAATGAAAATAAGCATGTAACGAGAACCATTATCTTTAGAAGGCTCACGAGAAGGTCCCCAAAGAACCGAATGGATGTAGTCCAGTGTTTCCTTGGTTGAATGAATGGCCGTGGAGAAACTCAACCTCTTATGCTTGCCAAATACACAATGCTCACAAAACTCCAAGTTGCCCGTGCATTGGCCACACAACAAGCCTCTCTTGCTCAAAATGGTCATTCCTCGCTCGCTCATATGCCCCAATCTCATATGCCAGAGCCTAGTAGCATCCTCATCCGACATAGTACCCGAACGTGCAATGGCGGCCGAGCCCGTGACAGTGGAACCTTGTAGGAAATAAAAAGTTCCAATTCTCTTCGCCTTCATGATTGTGAGAGCCCCTTTAGGGACTCTAAGGACTCCACCTTCACTTTGGAACTTACACCCCTTTTCTTCAAGACACCCCAAAGAAATCAAATTCTTAGACAAATCGGGTATATGCCTCACACCCGTCAACCTTCAGACCTTTCCATCAGGAAACTTAATTGTCACCGAACCAATTCCGGCAACCTTACACATATTGTTGTTTTCCATGAGAACCTTACCATCCGTAGGCTCATAAGTCTCAAACAAATCTCTATTCGGAGTTATATGTTGCGAAGCACCCGTATCCATCACCCAATAATGTATATCATCAACATTAGTATCTATCACACAAAGAGTATCAACCGTGTCATATTCGGCCACATTAGCCCCCTCCGAAGAAGAACCTTTACTATCCGCATTTTGTTTATTTTTAAGTTTGAAACAATCGGCATTAATGTGTCCTTCTTCTTACAATAGTTACACGTCAAATTCTTGTGCCTAGACTTCGAACGGGTCCTAGTATCTTTCGAGTTTCGGTCCCATGACCTACCTCAATCAACAACCAAACCAACACCTTAGCTCCCTTTCTCATTATTGGTCATTTCACTATCAATGTGCAACTTGGCTTGCAAATTGCTCTTAACATCCTCAAGAAAATTTTTGTCTCTACTATAAATCAACATGTCTCTAAAAGCCTTATATGATGCAGGTAATGAGCATAATAACAAAAGGGCTTGGTCCTCGTCCTCCACCTTAACATCAATCTTACTTAAGTCATTCAAAATAGATGCAAACTTCGTAATATGATCGGAAATTGATGTACCTTCAATCATGCGAAGGGTGTAGAGGCACAATTTCAACCGCAATCGATTGGTGAGAGACTTCTTCATGTAAATGTTCTCCAATTTCTCCCACAAAGCTTTAACGGTCTTCTCCGATAGAACTTCTTGCAATGACGAATTGTTCAAACACAATTGGATAATAGAGAGCACTTTATCATCAATCTCTCTCCATCTCTTATCCGGCACCGCATCAATCAATTTTTCTAGACCAAAAATGGCATCCTTAACGCCTTGGTTCGACAAAATCGCTGCCATACGCACTTGCCATAATGCAAAACTCATCTTCCCATCATACTTCTCAATATCATATTTTTCCAACATATCCATTCAAATTTTTTGAACCCAATTCAACAAAACTCCAAATTTTCCCCCAAAAATTAATTACTCAAATCACCAAAATCAAACATTCTCCTTCTTGATCCGGGCTTGGGGGTCGATGGTGGCGGAGGGAATCAGCAACAACAGCACCGGAATCAACAACAACAGCGACGACGAAGACCAAGAAACCCGACGAAGAGAAACCCGACGATCAGATCAGTAAAGGAAGTCGGTGGCTGGAAGTCGGTGGTTGGAATTTCTTTGGTGGAATTGGAGGAGGGTTTTGGTGATGGCGGAAGGGATCAGGATGTGGAGTGTTTTTTGTTTTTTTTTTTTTTTTTTTTTTTTTTTTTTTTTTTTTTGGTGAAGTGTTGGCTCTGATACCAATTTGTTAGGGTTTGAGAAGATGAGGAAGAGAAGGGAAAGAGAAGACAGCCGGATGCTTTTGGAAGAGCACACAAAATGTTGATTATTCTCATTTGATTCTAATTTGTTACATATATGAAGATACTAAGCCCAATGAGCCCTAAGAGCAATTTGGGTCATAACATAACAAATTTTTTGGCCCAACTATAGAGGTTTCATAATTTCATTCAAAATATGATTTTGTTTTCGTGGTTCGCTCTTGAATGAAACAAAATGGGCTGGTCCCACTTCTTACTCAAAAGGAAATTCCTCACCCAATTTCAACATTCAGTCTTTCCCTATTCATCAAGCCCCCTACAATAATAGCCAAGAGCAAATCACATTTGATACTTTTCCGTTTCATCACTTCTCATCATTTTCGACACCAAAAGGGAAAATCTCACTTTTTACTCAAGGAAAAAGAATGACTGAATTCAACCATCAACAAGGTAGTAGTCGACTACTATGAATTTCATCATATATCAGTCAAATACATAAGCAAATCACGGCATTTCATCTACAAATTGCACTATATAACACAAACCCATAACAATTCATTCATGATATAACTACGAATACTACAACAACCAAAACCCATGATTTCTTGAATCCCTAACTAGCATAAGAACATTCTAACCATATTCCTCAAACTAATTAGAGTAAAATAGATGGTACTAAAAACAACATAATTTCAAAGTTCAAAAAAAACCCAGATAAGAAAATCAAAAAATTATATATATTGTACCTTGATGAGCATCTGGGTAGTTTTATAGGGTTTTTTTAGGAGTCGGGACTTAAAAGAGTGGAAAATTTGGGGGAGGAATGTAAAAGGAATTTCAATACTGTACCCAATAAGCTTATTGGATAGTCCCTTATGGATCCGAACCCAAAACCCAGGGGAACTCTTTGAACGCTGCCCCCCTTTATTTTTTTTATTTTTTTTTGGGTGAGAATAAGGTGACTACACTGCCCCTTGGTTGCAAGCGCACAAACTGCACGATTAGTTTGTCACTGATACGAGAAGTATGTATCATCAATCATGACAAGCGTCTCTAGTTCATGATTGGACTACTATGAGTTTAGCATTACCAAAAATAAAAATTAAAAATTAAAAAAAAATGAAATGAATGATAGCTTTCCAAAATTTAGTTAAAAGATGAAACAATAATAACCTGAGTACAAGAATTTGAACCTGAACCTGCTTTGTATTAATCTCATTGCCATCTTGCTTATTCAGAGCTAAAGAAGCTGCCTTGTCTCTGAGTTTGTTTTATTAATTCCTTATTAATGAAACAAGGTGGTCAGACTTCACCTTTTCTTCCATAAAAAAAATTTTAAAAAAAACTGCCTTGTCTAGAAACCATATCAGCTTCCCTTCAATGGGGCAATTAAACCATCTGGGCCGGCAGCGCACAGGGCACACATTACCCAATTCACCGATAGCAAGGCTAATTGCCTCCTCGGCCTTCTCCTCACCCACAGCGACAATGGCAATATTAGAAGGCAAGTTAATAACAGAGAGGGTGAAGGTTATCCTTTCGGAGCATTTGCAATTTGCAACGTGGGTGACCCAACGGACTCCTTGCCTTCTTTGAATTTAACGTGGGTGACCGAAGCTAGCTACAAATCAAGTTGCAAAACTCGATCATATAATTAAACTAACATATATACAAGTTGTAAAAATCGGATTATCATATTTCTATCCTTTTTTTTTTCTTTCTTTTTCTAGAATTCAAGCCTAATCAAAATAGCCAATCCATACCCAAATTTGCGGGTCGGATCCTGATCGGGTAATGGGTTTTCAGACCCAATTGCCAAAATCTCAGATAAACCCAAACCAAGGCCTATAAATACACCCCCAAATTAAATTCCATCTTTAATTCCCTCCATTTCTACCAGTTGATAAAAATCGGTTCTTTGTCCCCAAAAAAAAAAATATCTTTTTTTTTTTCCTTTAAATTCTTCAATATAAGCAAGAACATGTTTCTGTTAGTTATTATGTGGTGAATCTTTAACAACAAAAAAAAAGTTTTGTTTTCTTTTTTTCTGTTATGTGATTTGTTGAATGTTTGTCTGGTTTCTTTCCTGTTATATACTTACTCTCTGTGGTTTGTAAAATTTTAACAAAAAACATGAATTAACCATCAGAAGGTTTGCCAGTCATGGGCATTTGAAGTTGGCATCAATGTGAATTCCCAACTGAGCTGAGCTGAGCTGAGCTGAGCCATTAATTACCGTTGAAATTCAAGCAGAATCAGTTTTGTGGTTCTTTTTATGTTATGTTGTTGTACAAAGAGGGATTTGCTATGATACACTCTAACTACCGACCGGCTACCGTTCAAGTATGTCCTAACTTCCCTTCTTTGGCTCCACAATCTGTCTAAAAAGGCATATTAGTTATTTATCCAAAATATTTTTGAAATTTTACATTAACAAAATGTATGAAAAAATCACTGAATCAGTGTGAAAAACCCATCATTCAGAAATTGGAGATGATTTTTTTTTTTTGATTTACTTTATTCATAATTGGATATCCAATCAAAATAATTAACTAAAAGTTATGATATGTACATAGAATCATAATGGATTGACCTTGAATTGTTGGGGCCTATAATCTGTATAAAGTATCTCTATTTCATCTATCCTCTCTTTGCCATCTAGTACATAAAATCATACCAAACACTTCATTCCATTAAATATAAAAAAAATGGAAAAAATGATTGATGCATTTATTTTAAAATTAAATTGTTTAAAATTGTTTTTTTTTTTTTTTGAATTTCTGAGATCTAAAATAATTTGATTAGGTTGAAAGGAATCAAAGTTTGAGGATGAGGACAATCCGGATTATTTTCCATAAAAAAATCTGACATGATAAGTAGCAGAAAAATATGCCTAAAAATTATGAAATTACCATTATAATCACCCATATCTTTTGAAAAAATTACAAGAAAAAATTACAAGCAGATCATATACTTTTGTTTTGTTTTTTTTTTAATATATTAAAGTAGTACACATAGCTACAGAAATATTTCCATCAACACCTACTTCTTTGTTAGCAATAGCTTCTTCATGATTTTCAGTTTCTTTTCTTTGGGGGAGTAAATTGATAACTTGGTTCATATTCATGGAGTAATATTTATAGAGACAGAGATCATAATGTAGCAAATTTAATTTAAAAAGGATAACAGACAAGAGAATAGTAGAAAATTGAGGAGGTGCACTGCCATATTTTAGGAAAGTACTAAGTAGTAGTAAAATTTGCTACCAAATTTAATAAAAAGAGAATTTGCAAGAATATAGTGGAAAAGGGTAAATAGCCGATGCGGTAGTTTAAAGTAATCTCATAGCCCAAGCTGGGTAATTTATAACCCTTGGTTTTTTAGGGACCAATTTCATGCAAATCATCTATTACCTTTTCCCCTCTCAATAACCTGTTAATCTGATATATTTCAAGTCTCTTATCAAGTGCTATAAGCCAATATTACCAATGAATTAAACAGAGGAAAGTCGATAAACAAGCACAAGATTCTTACAAAAATCAATACGAACTCTAAGGACCAATTTCCATGGAGAACAAGCTTATTTAAGTTGCATCAAAATTTCAAAGCTTCCAAGGCAATCTATTTTGTTGATGAAGAGTCTGAACACTCATCTTCAGGTAAGATATATGGGATTCATGAAAATGAGACAGGTACAAGATATCTATCTTTAGGCTCTGTCGCAAAATATGTATCAAGCAACAGCATGGTTGACCATAATTCTCAAGTCCCTGAAATAGATATATAGCCACCTGTTAGCACATTTAACAATCAATACCACAACATATATCCCTGCAATAGTTTGTAACGATATGATTTAGTGGATGGCTATGACTTCCAAGGAATAAACCGAGTTAGGATCTTGGATTTTTACAATTTTGCACTAATAATTCCAGTACCCCCATGTTTCATGAGTAGACATTATACTGTGAGCTAAGACTGACTTAGATGGCAAGTACTATTCCTTGCTAGAAAAGAGAATAGGTTGCAGAGCATGCACAGATTATATAATTATATTAGTCAAGCGAGCGTTTAATCAACAAAACAAGATTGTGATGGTACAAGATGTTTGCATCAGGAAGTCGAAACAAAAGATAAGAACAAACAACTAGTAACTTAAATGATAAGTCTTGTAACGAAAGTAACATAAAAAGAAGGTGGGAGTGTAGGTAAAGACTTGTTAACAAATTATGAGAAAAGGTGTCCATTTATGTAAGAAGAGTCGGTAAAGGAAATTCTACGGAATTATAAAATTAGCAGATTTCTCTAAAGATTAATGGATTTTAATATTTGTCTTGCCACTTATGTATCCCAGATTACTGCCACATTGATGGTCAATAGTATAAGTGTATACTCATGTCAGATCCTTGGTGGGGTCATAATCCCCATATCTGTAATGTAAATTCAGGTCATCCCAATTGAATTCTTTATGAAGATTGAAACCAGCTGATTAATTTGGTGTGAACACTTCAATCTCTAGAGGTACTATAAATATAGTTGTATAACTAAATCTTCATTTAGAACGATAGAAGTTACTGGCAAGCAAGTTATCTCTGAATAGGGTTCTCTTCAACATGGCCATTAATGCTCGGGTGCAAATGTGCAATATGTGCTGAGGGTGTACACAAGGGCTACCAAAAGGCACTCGGTGAGAGAAAAGATGGTAAGCCAACATTGCAGGCCCTGGCTACACAAAGGGTGACAAGTTTGGGTGCAGAAATTGTGGGTACATTTGTGCTTGTCTGCACTATCTTCTCTACTACTGCTGCTAAGGCTAGAGACTCTCCTGACCGTGTAAGTAAATTTCTTCATTATTAATAAGTTCAAGTTATTTTCTTGAAGGATTGTCAATAAAAAGTCTCTTTATTTTACTTTTTTGTGAATTATATGAATATATTCTTGCTCCATTGCCTAATGTGGTTAGTTGTGTTCCCAGTTCCCTTGGCTACTTGTCCCAGTTAACTGAAATGAGATTAAACCAACTTGAGGTTTTGGGGCCATAATCAGCTTCAATTAGGATCATGCTTGAGATGATCATGTGAATATTGATTAATCACCTTGAAAACTTTGTTGCAATTCACTATAATCCAAGTTTAGTGTATGCTAGGATAATTTTAACTTGCTCAACTGATTTAATTATTAAAACAGTATACACTGGCAATGAGATGATAGGAACTAGAAAAGCAAAAGAATAGATCAAACAAGTAAATCTCATAATAATAAATAAGTTCTGGTTATTTTTCATGAAGGATTATTTATTAAAAAAATAATTTTTCCCTTCTTTTTGTGAATTATATGAATAGATTTTTCTCCTTTGCCAAATGGGTTTGTGGTGTTCCTTGTTCCTTGATCCCTTGGCTACTTGTCCCTATCAGTGTACCTCAAAGGTTTTGGTGTCGCAATCATCTTCAACTAGGATAGCATCAGGAAATGATCATGAGAATACTGATTGATCGTCTGGAAAAAAATTGTTGTGATTCGCTATAATCCAAGATTAGTATATGCTAGAATATATTAACTTGCTCCACTTTTTTGATCATCAATAAACTCTAGATACGAAATAAGGTGATGGAAACTAGAGAAGCAAAAGAATTGGAACGGCCAAGATTGCAGCAGGGTTTGGAGCCGAAACCATCAAATTATGTGCTAATGTTGCATCACATTGTAAGTTGGAAGCTTTCATCTCAGCTTCTCGGAGGAGATTGCTTAACTTTACCCCAAAATTTCCTATCTGGCACACTATCTATCCATTTATCCTGCTTTAAAAATTCATTTACTTTTTATTGCACCGTTCACTGTTCTCCTGATTTCAGAGTTTTCTATGTTAGTGCATCCCTCTTAATTCAATGGTAGGCTGAATTTATTATTATCATGTGGAAAGCCGAAAGTGCAGCAGAGCAGAACAGCATGGCTTAGGCTTCACGTACTTTAGCAGCAAAAATTGGCAATAACATGTGGAAAGCAGAAAATGCCATGACTATAACAGCAAAGAACTTGTCCAGTGTAGATTGTTAACAAAAGTTATCACTGAACTTGTAAGAGATGGGACATTAATGAAACTATAGCATCACCTGCAGGATAATTATATCCGAACTCATCTTGAACATATAACTGTAAGAGCATCTGTAGTCGTTTGGTATATATGCATAATATGCATATTTGGTAAAAAAGAGCGCTGCAGTCGTTGGCCAAATATGCATATTATGCATAAATCGCTTCAGTAGATTGCTATATATGAGAATCGAAATGAGAAATATGCATATATAAACGACGGAGCTAGAAGTGTCGTCGTACCAAAAAAAATATTTTTTTAATGGTCGGACGGCACTTGAGGACGGCACTTGTCCCTCCAAAAAAAATTAATTTCGTAATAAAAAAACCAAAAAAACCCCACTTCTCTCGGCCGGCACTTGAAGTGCCGTCCCACCCCTCTTTGTAGTTTTTTGTAATTTTTTGTATTTTTTTTTTGCACTTCGAGTACGATTTTTTCCCTCTGACGGCACTTGAAGTACCGTCCCACCATATTTTTTGTTCTCTCTGACGCAACATGATATGCCGTCCCACCTTTTTAAATGTTTTTTTAATTTTTTTTCCTCTCCGACGCAATATGAAGCATCGTCTGTTATTATTTTAATTTAAAAGGTAAAATATAGCATTCTACGACTGCAGCAAAACAAGAGATTGCTATATGCATTTATCCATTTATGCATATTTTAACCATAAATGACTGTGGATGCTCTAACATTCCTCTTCATTATGTCTCACCACTACTGTTATCTTCTTTTCAGTTCCTCCCCCCCCCCCCCCCACCCAATAGAACTTTTGAACTGAAAGAAGGTTTCCAGGTTATCCTGTTAAAAATGATTTGATTCAATTAATTATGAAATATATTGTTTTTATTACTGATGAAGTGTCAACCGATTTCTGGCTATTGTGCTCACTGTATGTGATTTCCTAGGAGGGCATTTGTCACTTGTTACGATATTGGATAAAAGGAATGAAGGAGTATTCTTATATCGGCCATTTGTCAGCCTTTCCTTTCTATCAAGGGCTATACAGCATATTCGCTTCTACTCAAAATCTAACCACCTCTTTCAATGTAGTTTTCTATCATCCGAAACTAGGGAGTTTGTTAACTAAAGCCTCTTCCTTTTTCCTCCCAAATAACATATGACAACAGGATCACTGTACTCTCAAGTCTTTGTTAATTTTTACCCTTTCCCACCAACAATACCAACATCAATTCCTTATTCATTTTTACCAATCAGTATAGCGTCTGGCAACACATCAAATGAAATTGACATACAAATGCAAGATCAAACCTCTAATATTGCTCTATTTTGCATGGCAAAAGAGGCAAACATAGAAATAATATTTCTTAGCTAACTCTACTAAAGCACACAACAAACACAATAAATTCAATGCCAATTAGATCTGAGTCACAACTTACAACATCAATAGATCAAAGCTAGAAAAAGATAATAAAATTTAAACATGACTAAACAAAAAAATGGTGGCAGGCAACTTACCCTTTATAATGCACTGCACCAACCCAATGTCCGTCTACTTCAGCCTTCGCCTCGGCCTAGGTTTCTTAACAAAGCTCAGCCTCCACCTCTTCTCCCTCAACCTCTTCTTCTTCATCTTCTCCGGCAACGTCTCCCTCTTCTTCTCCTTCTTCACCTTCTTCTTCACAAACCTCGGATTCACCTCCCACTCCTTCCTCACCACCCCCACCCCCCTTGCCACTGCCTCTTTGAACAACACATTCGCCCGATCCTTCTGCCCGTGCTCCACCAACTTCCCAATCAACAAATCATACGTCTTCACCCCCGGCACATGCCCATACCCCTTCATCATCCTAAACACCTTCATTGCATGCTCCACCCTCTCAATCCCACACAAAATCTTCACAAAGCCATAATACTCCTTCCTCCCCAACTCCGCCCCAAATCCCGCCGCCCTCATCCACCCAATCATCTCATCCCCCTCGGACACCCTCGCCGCCTGATACAAACTCCTAACCAACGCCAAATACGTCTCCCCGTCCGGACTACAATTCCACTCCCCCATCCCCCTAAACACCCTCAATGCATCCTCCGTCTTCCTCACCTTACACAAATTACAAACCACCACCCTAAACGTCTCTGCATCCCTCCCCACTCCCTTCTCATCCATCTCCTTCAAAAACCTCTCCATCTCCACCTTCATCCGCACCGGATCCTTCTTCCTACACAACCTACAAATACAATCCAACATTGCATTGTACGCCGACGTCCCCAACTCAAACCCTCCTCTCAAAATCTCTCCCTCTAGTCTTCTCGCCTCGTCGAGCTTCAAATCATTGCACCATCCTTTGATCAACAAATTGCAAATTTCCTCGTCAGGGAAGATGTCGTCGGCGGTGGCTTTAACAATGCGCTCGGCATAGGAAGGGAATCGGTTTTCTGTAAGGGCGGCGACTAGGGTTTTGAGGAGGGGGAGGGACTTGTTGATTTGGAAATTTGTTTCCACGGTTTCGAAAAAGGCGACGGCTTGGGAGGGGCGGCCAGCGCGGGCTAGGCGGTGGATGAGGGCGGAGAGGGAGAGGGGGCCGGGGGGGTGGCGGGAGAGGAGGAGAGCGGCGGCCTTGAAGTCTCGGCGGCGGCCGAAGTAGTGGATGAGGAGGGAGAGGGAGTGGTCGTTGGGGGCGAAGCCGCGGTGGACGGTGAGGTAGTCGAAGAGGTCGAGGGCGGCGCGGCCGGCGGCAGGTGAGGAGTCGAGGATGCGGGAGAGGAGAGGGGTGGTGAAGGTGACGTCAGCGAAGTGGAGGGAGAAGTGGTCGTGGAGGCTGAGGTTAGGGGAGGAGGAGAGTTTGGTGAGGGTGTCGGAGATGGAGTGCACGATTTCTGTGGAGAGGAATCGTACGGTGGGAATTGAGGGACGGAAGATAAATGGTGGAGATTGATTGAATGGACGGTGGAGGTGGCGGGAAGAGAGCAGGAGGCGGCGGAATGCCATTGTTGGATTGGGGGTGAAAGTGAACTGAAAACCCTTATGTTAGATAGTAGGAGAAGAGATGGGGGAAATGGGCCGGCCCAACCAAACTGTTAGAGCATCCACAGTACGTTTCTTATATTGGCGAATTTCTCATTTTATGAGAAAGGACGGTCTGCAGTGCTTTGTTATTTTCTCATAAAATATCAAAGTTGCTACAGTCCCTACTAAAAATTGAGAAACGAAATTGCAATTCTTAAAACTAGTATAATGCATGTGCGATGCACGTTTATAAAAAAATTTAGTCATTAAATTAAATGAATTTGTATATCGTATAAGAAAAGAAATAGTAAAACATTCATTTCCCTTCAAGTTAACCAATCTGAAAATAAACTGAAAAATAAACCGAAGTAGTAACTTATTGCTATTAAGCACTACTACACCAGAAAAATAACTTATTGCTATTAAGCACTACTACACCTGAAAAATAAACTTGAAGTAAGCTTCTTGCTTAATTCCCTTAAGTTAACCAATCGCAAAGCTAACTAAACAAACATTGCCTTCAAATTATAATTAGCAAATTCAATTGTCAAGTTGCCTCTTTTGGAACCCAAATTCAATAAAGAAGTTGTCTGAATGAACTCCATAGTTCTAAGAAATCTTGTAAAGATACACATTCATTTCTGCTACTAGGTCTTAAGGTAGAGCAAAACATAAGCTCCAAGTGTTACAAAAACACCCTCTTCCTTGGACAATATATCATGTGAGTTGCTAAATTGCTGTACAAATACCGAATGGCTGGCAAAATCTGTCAATGACTAAATTCTTAAAGCGCCAACTGTTCTCCATAAGCTAATACATTTCATTTGCATATCTTAACTTCCGCAGGCCATACATTCTTCCCTGATTTTCAAGGAACATGCAATTTCTGTCATTTTCACCTCCGGATTATCCTCCGTTGGCTTATCGTTCAGCATATAAATACCCATAAACAAATTTTATTTTTGTCTGTATTTATAAAAACTTGGAAGATGTATAAAAATGATTCTATAAATTCCACCTTAAGCATAGAAGTATCCACCGTGAACTTGATCGCATCAACCGCAGCACGTGTGCACAGATAATACATACCAGTTTTAAGGCCCTGTAGTGAATAAATTTTGAGAAAGAATTAAGTATATTATCCATAAGGTATAAAAAATAAATCGACTTTAAATTATGAAGTTATGTTATACCTTAGACCAAGCATAAAAGTGAAGCGAAGTTAGCTTTCCAAAATTGGGTTGGTCCATATGAATATTCAGACTCTGGCTCTGATTTAAATAGCACCCACGATCTACCGCCAAATAGCTTTCCAAAATTGGGTTGGTCCATAGTAGTTTGTTTAACAATTTTACAAATACTCTTTTTGTTTCCACCTCACTTATCATTATATTAGAAATACGATAAGTTCGAAGGGTTACTTGAATGTTATCAAGTTACATCACTTCTTGTGAAGGGTTTAATGTTTACTTTAGAGCTTGCTTTCCCCCAAATCCTCATAATCTCAAATCGTCGAAATCTCAAATCAAACACCAATCTCATTGCAATCTTGATAATCGGTAAAACGCAAAAAAAAAAACGCTCTACCATTAAGCTAATTCCCAAGATTTTTTGAGTTACTTTTTTAAGTATTATATATATCATGTATTTTATGTAATAGGATGCAAGGACACAATTATATGTGTATGATTTACTTTTTATTTATAATTAAGATTCAAATTACATAAGCTGTTAACCATATCCATTAATGAAGAATGTGTTTATAAAAAACGTTAAGATTACTAAAGTCCTATTTTTAATCTGAAAACCCATGAAACAAACCAAGAAGCAAAACACTTACCTTGGTGAGCAATGAAATTGAAAGTTTCTCAAATCAAATTTGCAACTTAATTTTTCTTCCAATAATCTGATTTTCCCTATTCTGAAAACTCGTGAAACAAAAATAGAAAATTGTCAACTGTTCTGGTTTTTTTAAAAGATCACAAAAGCAAAGTATTAAAAATTATCAAAAACAAAGAAACGGTCGAGTTTCGACAGGTACCTTGGTTCTACGGCGAAACGGCGACGCCTTTTGGGGTTCAACGAATCGACGGCAGATTTGCAGTGTAGCTCTCAAATTTCGACATAAAGACTACATTACATGAATTCGACATTAGAGACATGACTTTTCTCATAAATAGGATGCAATGACACAATTATAAGTGAATGATTTACTTTTTATTTATAATTAAAATTCAAATTACAAGTTGTTACCCATATCCATTACTGAAGAGTGTGTTTATAAACAACGTTAGGTTTACTAAAGTCTTATTTTTAATCTGAAAACCCATGAAACAAACCAAGAAGCAAAACACTTACCTTAGTGATCATTGAAATTGAAAGCTTCTCAAATCAAATTTGCATCTTAATTTTTCTTCCAATAATCAGATTTCCCCTAATCTAAAAACACATGAAAAAAAACAAGGAAAATTGTCAACTGTTCTGGCTTTTTAAAAAGATCACAAAAGCAAAGTATTAAAAATTATCAAAAGCAAAGAAACGGTCGAGTTTCGACAGGTACCTTGGTTCTACGGCGAAACGGCGACGCCCTTCGGGATTCTACAAATCGACGGCAGATTTGCGGCGTGGTTGTCGAATTTCGGCAGCGACCTTTGGTTTGACGGTGAAACGGCGGCGAACCGGTGGGGTCGACGGCGGCGAACTTGGATCGACAACGAACTGCGGCGATACGGTTGGGTCGACGGCGAACTGCGGCAATGACGATCTCTAGGTCCATTTAAAATTAATTAAAAGCAATAAATTCAAAAGTTAGGTATAATATTACGAACAGATCGATTCATTGGATTAATTCCGCATAACAAATCTTTAGTAGAATGGTCTAGAGATAAAAAAGAACACAACGGGAGAAAAATCATTTTACTAAGATTTTCTTAAAAAATTGTTAAATTTTATCAAAATTTCTGTGGTACTGCATTTAAGGCTGTGAATGATCACTTGTAGATAGGGGTGGCAAACGGGCCCAGCGGGCCGGGCCGGGCCCAACCCGCGCGGGTTCGCACATTTGACTGTGCGGGCCGGGCCGGGTTGGGGTCTTATGCGGGCCGGGCCGGGCCGGGTCAGAATATGATTTGGGTGGCCCACCCAACCCGTGAACCCATTAGGGCTCAACCCGGGTTGGGCCGGGTCGACCCGCGGGTTGGCCCGTTTAATATATAGGTTTTTTTTTTTTTTTTTTTTTTTTTTTTTTTTTTTTTTTTTTTTTTGTATCTTAAATGAATAAATCGAACTAATAATAATAATAATTTTACAAATGATGTATACAATTATACAAACAACCATATTTTTGTTTGATGAATATTACATTTTTTAAAAAATTATAATACTAAGTAAGTAATACTACTAGTCTACTAATAAGTAATAAATTATACAATTCTTCAAATATCCCCAAATGATGTTTAATTATAATACTAAGTCTAAGTATGTAATTCAGTAATAATACTAATAAGTAATAATACTACAATTCTTAAAATTGAATCAAATATCCCCAAATGATGTTTAATTATAATACTAAGTAAGTAATAATACTAATAAACAAAAAAAATCGTAATAATAATAATAAGATTGAAAGAGTGAAATTGACAACAAATTTTGAAATTTTATTCATATGAATTTAAGTTGTACAATTTGAACAATTTATAACGAAATGAAGAATTCAATTCACAAATAAGTTTTATACAATAACATATTTCTTAATTCTTATGTACAATTTTAATTGACTACAATTTTTCTAATTTAACATAACAAGAAAAGCTATTGTTGTTGCTGTTGTTGTTGTTGTTGTTGTTGTTCTTCAGGCGAGTTGCTCCCACTTGTGGAACTCGATAGTGCTTTCCCTTGCGTCCTATCTTCAGCCTTCAGCCAGTCTTCTGTGCATACGAGCATCTCTAACGTCTCGGGCTTCATCCGATTCCTGTAATCTGATAGAACCCTGCCACTTGTAGAAAATGCACTCTCAGAAGCAACTGTAGAGACAGGAGGAGTTAGTAAATCTTTAGCCATAATTGATAGAATACTAAAAGTGTGTTCATGTTCTTTCCACCACTGTAAAATATCTAGTGCAGAAGTAAAAGGCTCAGCATCTTGTTGGTTATACCAATTTAATTCATTTGGTTGATTAGTCCTAGGTTTTTTAGATTGAATTTTTTCAAGTAAACTAAATGTTCTATCACCAATTCTACTTTTACCTTTAGAACCACCAGAAGAAGAACTAACTACAGAAGTTGTACTACTAGAAGCAAAACGTCTATCATAATAATCATACAAGTTATTTAACGTGGATTCAAATTTAACTAAAAAACTAGCGCAATCAATTGTTAATTCTACAATGTTATCTAAATATCCAAAAAATATTTCTATCAAATTCTTCGTACCTTCAAATTTGATACGAGGATCCATAACAGTAGCAACACAAATCAACATAGGAGGAGGAAAATAATACTTCAAAAATTTAGTAAATGCAGGTTTTACAATGTCACTAATATAGGTATCATTTAACATTTCGTTAAATGTTTGAACCATGCTAACTAATTCAATAAAAATGCTACTAGAAGTAGATTCATATGTTTTTGAAAATTTTAAAGTTGCGGTTTTAAAAGGTTCTAAAAATTTCAACAAAGATTCACTAAAAAACCAATCGGCGGCAGTCATTTGAAAATTAGGCATATTTTGTGCGATACAAAAATCATTTACAACTGCTTTATATTCGGTGACAACATTTAGTAAATCAAAAGTAGAATTCCATCGGTGTCTAACATCCTTTGGAAATTTTCTAAAAGGAACATGTCTAGCTCTACACCAAGCTTTCCATTCTTGTAGAATGCTTGGTTTTAATGCAATAAAATGTACACAATCTCTAATTTTAATTATATATGGATCAGCTATAGCTAATGCATCTTGAACACATAAATTTATAATATGACATGCACACCTAACATGAAAAATATTGTCAGATGGAGGGTTTAATATTCTTTTTAAAGTATTAATTGCTACATTGTTGTTAGATGCATTATCAAAACTAATAGCCATAATTTTATCGCGAATATGAAAAACATCACAAATTTCTAAAATACGGTTTGCTATTTCAGCGCCACTATGGGGATACGGCAACGACGCAAGTGATATGATTCTTTTATTAAGAATCCAATCATTGTCGATCCAATGATAGGTTATTCCCATCGTTGGAATATTGTTGACACCCGTCCAACAATCCGAAGTTAAACTAACCCTACAAGTTAAACTATATAAAATTGCAATCAACGCGTCCTTCATTTCCATGTACACTTTAAAACAATCCGATTTGCAAGTATTTCTCGGAATTCTTTTAAAATGAGGGTTTAAGGCCGTTTGATTAAAATTTTCCAAGTTCCTACTCTCGGAATAGGTAAATGGTAACTCATCCTTAATTACTAATCGGGCCATTTCCCGACGAACAAGTTCGGGATCATAAGGGTGGCTATCTACTTGACCGGTCCTAGGGTTTATTCTTTGTTGGCCTTGTAGTTGATCAAGAAGATCTTTATGATTATTTAGGATGTGCCTACTAAGTGTACCAGTTCCGTCACCCTTCTTGAATTTGTATAGTTTATCACATGATTTACACGCTTTCACACCTACACCCGGAGTTTCTGCGTCCGGGATATAATGATAAAACTTATGCCAATCGCTAGTTTCTCCTCTACTTTTCCTACTACTACGGGGTTGTGTGGTGTCGGTTTGTTGTTGTTGTTCTTCTTCTAATTGTTCATGTCCAACATCATCGTGTGTACCCCATTGTTCCATAGTAGGATCAATGTAATCTTGGGCGGGCTCAGTAATTGGGACAATTGGTGGCCTACGTGAAGATGAGGAAGAATCTTGTCCACTACGACCGCTACCGCGTGATCTAGACATAGTGTAGTAATGTGGTATGTAAAAAAAATCTACAATGTAGGGGCGGACGAGCGGTGAATTATACAAAAAAAACTAAAAAACAAGAGGGTTGAGATAGAGAAGTTCAAAAAAAGAACAATAATTTTAACTACAACGCAAAAAAAATAATAACAAGAGAAAAGAGATAGAGATATTTTGATACCGTTCACCGTGGAATACGCGTATAAAATAAAACCGTGAAAATTAGAATATAATAGAAAAGATGGAGGAGGGCTTTGCCGATTTCGCAATTGAAGAGTTGAAGTAGATTTGAGTCGATGGTTGAAGAGAGTTGAAGACGTTGAATTTTGTTTTCCGATACGACCGAAATTTGATCGTGTATACGCCTCCTTGTACACTTGTTTGATGATTGCTACAATTGTTCAAATTTTTTTTTTTTTTGATGTATAATAGTAGAGAGAGTAAGAGAGGAAGGTGTGATTTTTTTGGAGATTTTTTGGGACTATTTATAGACTTAGAATTGGGAAAAAACAAAAAAAAAAAAAAAAAAAAACCTATCTAACGGCAGCAGCAGCAACGGCTCTAAGAGCCGTTGGCTGCACGCTGTGAAGCCCAATGGCACGCGCCCAACGGTCAGCCCGGCCTCCAACCGCGGGTTTCGACCCGTTCGACCCGCGGGTCGAACGGTCGACCCGCCACGGGTCGGTTCGCGGGTCGACCCGCGGGTTGGCGGGTCCAATTCGCGGGTTGACCGGGTTCGTGGGCCGGGTTTGGCGAATCGAATTCGGGAAAAAAGCGACCCGGGTCGACCCGGTCCTATTCACCGGGTTCGACCCGAACCCGTGAAATCTTTAGGCGGGCCGGGTTCGTGGGCCGGGTCGCGGGTGGGTCGCCGGTTGACCCGGCCCAGTTGCCACCCCTACTTGTAGAGGTGGTCAATGGACTAATTTAAAAATAGCAATTTGGAAAGAACCTTTATGGTATTTCAAAATTATTACAGACTTGTGTGTCAAAAAAAATCATCAATAACACGATCACCAATCGAACTTGGGTCGACGGCGAACTGCGGTTGACAGCGACGGCGAACTGCGGTTGACGGCGACGGCAAACTGCTGCGACGACGGCGAACTGCAGCGACACGACTGAGCACTGGCAACGGGAGTACGAGGGATAGGGCAGAGAGGAGTTGAATAGGGAGAAGAGGAGTTGAGGTTTTGGATTTAGGTTTTTTTTTTTTTTTGCTAACAGAGAAGATGAGGGGTTTTTTGATTTGACATGCATGACATGGGGATGTTTAGTGTATGTAGTTTAGCCGTATATTGCACGGGTTTGCTCAGTTACAAAATTAGGGTTTGTTTGTTTACAACCCCAACTCTCCCATTAAAATAGTAGAGATATAGGAGACGGAACATGTTGAAATAAAGTGAGACGAGACATATTGTCTCGTCCGCTTAAAAAAAAAATTTGAGAAAATTATATCAAAGCATCGTTGCAACGAAATACTCAAATTGGTATTTTGATTTGCCATTTTGCTCATTTTTTTAGCAAACGATTGTGGATGCTCTTTGTCACGCCCCGCTTCCCAAAAATACGAAATACGAGTATATGACAAAAGCCCAGCAAATGACTAACGTCACCTATAAGCTGTTTAATCGATCAACTTAACAATATAAACAACACAGAACAATTTCGCAGACAATAATAATCTCATGAACAATAATACTTGAATTGAAAAAATATAAAATATCCAAGTACAATAATAATCCAACGTCTGTAAACAAATAACAATATTCGGGTCATAAACCCAATACAATAAAATAACAATAATCTAATAATTAAGTCTCCAAACAAAGCAATAATTATTTATTAAGCGGCGATGCAATCAATTTCTTCACCAATGTTGTTCTGCCAATTCATCTGGTAATTCTCCTTCATTACCTGTAAATACTTCATCTAAAAGAGAAAAATAATTGTCCTTAGAGCAAGTCATGGACAGCAAGCAGAGAAAGCAGAGAACAATGGAATAATGGTATAACAATGAATCAACGGATCAATAAGAATCAATAAAATAGGACAATATCATGATAATCGATACAATTGGCTACAAACAATGATGCAATATTCAATAATGGTAATCAGTGATCAATAACGGTAATACTTTGCCAATATTCGATATCAATAGGAACAATGATGAACAATATGCAATGTCAGTGATGTGTCAATCCTTATGTCTATTAATCATTTTAATCCTAACTAATGCATGTACTACTGTGTCCCATATGTGCCGTACCACAGGTTCGATGCATACAATCAATTTCGTTTAGACTCAAGTGGTGCACTCGGTAGATCATGTACTTGGCAACGGTAATCAATATTCAATAATGACCGATGACCGAATCAATCGAGATACTGTAGTCAGTAATCTACAATTAATCGATGACCGATATGACCAATAGACCAATAGACCAATAGACCAATAAATAGGAAAACACGGGCCCCTCCTCCGAGTACGGTCTCTACTTTGTTCACTACTTAAAAGTCAATCCCTTAAACCCCAGCTTATTAATTATTTATCAGTGCAACAACACAATATGCAATTAAGGGACAAGAGGTGAACAATGGTATCAATAAAGAAACAATAGGTTGATAACATGGATAGGACGGTTAAAATAGTGACAATAACTCATTGGGAACATGCAACATACATTTATTAACTCATGCAATAATATAACATAGGAATAATTAATCTATTAAAAGGTAGTATCTAAAATTCTGGACAGCATGCCCAGTCCGTACAAAAGTGCAGTTTTCCGCTGACTCAGAAATCGAAAGTTGAATCCGTCAGAGCATCTGGAAACTAGACTTCCATACGGTTCCAACGCATACTTAAAATTTGAATTCCGATAACATTAGCTAGGTCAAACACATATTTCTTTTCAGGTTTTATGTTCAGGCAGAAATTCAACATCTTATTGTTTTAATTTTTGAATCAGTAAAAACTCAATATAAAATCTAGTAAAAATATAATCTAGACTCCTAAACATGTTAAGCAACAATTTGGAATTTTTCATAGCAAAATTCTATCATTTGATCAATCTTTTTAGGGTTTAAACATGAAAGGTACGAAAATCTGAAAATCTGAAATGTAAAAAACACAACTGTAGTAAAACGGACATAACTTTTGCTATAAAACTCGGAATTCGAAAATTCTAGATATTATTGACAACTAGACATTTGGGGCTACATTTCATATTCAGAAAATATTTTATTTTAAGGTCATCTACTGGCTCAAAAACAGCGATTAAAGTGCAGGTCAGCAAGCATGTACAGTTCTTAGGGTATTTTTCTTGAAAATAAAATTTGTTGAACATGTCGGGTATCGATTCTATAGTCAATAACTTGCGTATCTAGCATGATAGGTGGCCAAACATGATAAATAAAATTTAGATCACACACACATACAAGTCTAACATCAATCAATTATCAAACGATCAAACGACATACAACCTAACGATTGTCTCTACAATAATTTATTTGTGTTGTGACTTGTATGAATAACCCTATTAACAATTCTATATGCATTCATTAAAGATCCAACTTAGAGTCAAAGTGGCACGATGTCAAGAATATTGGGGTTAGCTCGTGTAAACCCTTAATAGACCCAACGAAGAGATTAACAATGGATAATACGATAACAAAGAGATCTACTTGCGAGAATTTCAATAACACTTGAATTTGATACAATTAGCAATTCAAGAGGACGGTGACTTGCCTGTTAGACGGTTAAATTGAATATCAATAATAACGGGATAAGGATTCCGAAGCAATGATCCCACGAACTGGCAATTTGTAACACGTGCAATATACGTGCACATAAAGAGCCAAGCAATTAAAGAGAGGGAGAGAGCAATTGGGAGAGGAGAAGACGGCTAGGTTTTGATTTGTGTGCAGAAATTAGGGTTTACAGTAGAGTTGCATTTATAGGGTACAATTAGGGTACTGGTTAATGGTTTAGGGTCCAATAAAAGCGGTTTTGGGTCAAGAACAAATGGAATTGGGTTTTAGGGTTCAATTAGGAAATAGATCAAGATCAACACTGTTCAAATAAAAATACCCACAATTTCAGTAAATAAAATACACAAGATAGACAATCCAATAAAAGAGAAAAATAGTTCATGAACAAAAATATCAACCCAATTAAATAAATAAATAACACAATTGAAATAATAAGAATTCGGCTTAAAATAAATGGAACTTGCCAAGAAAATCAGATTAGGTATAAAAATAAAATAATTTGATACATGAATTTTTAAATTAAAGAAATCAAGAAATAACAATTAGTAATTATATTCATAATAATAATAAAACCGCACAATAAAATAATATTCTGGTTTAATAACTTTATTAAAATACTCCAATAATAATAATATACATGATTTAGGCTCAAATACAATTAAACGATAAATTAAGATTATAAAACAAGTTTAAAATACACCATTACTCGAAATAATAAAATTTCCGATTGGAAAATATTTAAATAGAAAATCTCAAAATGAATTTAACACAAAATAAATTTATAAATGATTAAAATACTGAAAATATTTGAAAAATAAGTATTTACGGAAACGGGGGTTACACTCTTAGAAGAGCATCTGTATTCGTTGAGACTTAAAATTTTCAAATTTGACATTTATAAATAGAATTTTTAAGTTCAAGCGGTAGTCATTTGAATTTAAAATCAAATTTTTTTAAAAAATAATTGCACATATGAAAAAAAACAAACGGGAGATGAAATCTCGTCCGAATTTTTTTTTATAATTAAAAATTTTAATTAAATCTTAAATTATTATTAATTATATTTTAATTCTTAATTAAATATCAATTAAGTCTTAAAATGTATCTACGATGATTTTTATAGGCCTAGTTCTATAAAACTTGTAAAAAATATATATATTCAAAAATGGCATTGAACGGTATTACATATCCCATCTGATATATATAAAAAATTAAAATTTCCAACGACAAATTATTCATCATTTTTTCAGAGAAATTTGTGCACGGACGAAACTTGATCTTCCAATTGCTATATTTTGGCAATTCATATTTCTCCTTTCAAATATAGAAGAGCACTGTCAATCCAAAATTCAAATTTTTTAAATATAGGCAACGACTTCATTATTTTTATTTTTTTATTTTTTTATTTTTGCCAAAATTTTCATTTTTTTGGAAATTTCTACAGAAGCTCTAAATGGGTTGGGCTCATGTAGGCCCATTCATGAAATATTTTGAAGCAATTATATGATTAAGAATCCTACATTCACCATTTCTCAAGATATCTGTAACATCCTTGTAGGCTTCTCAACTGCAGCAGTGTATAACATGCGTTTTTTGACATGCTAATATGAATGCAGATACAGCAGCTAAATGAGGCAAGCGTTCCTTGGTTCATTTTCTTTAGGTTTCCAATTACATTCACAACGAAGTTTGCAACACAATTACTTCACTACAGAGATTCAAACAACTAAACCAGTGTTAACATCCCCTCAAAACAACAAAGCCTCTCTTGCATCTATACCCCGAAGGAACTAATTGAGTTCACACCCATAAGATACAAGGCACGATACCCATTATAAAACAAGATATAGCTACTACAGCGGGAAGAGAACACGGTCTGTTATAACAGATACAACAACAATATAATGTGGCACACGTCTACAAAAACAGCTTGTTCATTTGCAACAACAATTTCTCCCTGCCATCCTTGCAATCCTCAGTTACAAGGCCGAATTCAAATGATGGATAAGATCAATTTTATGACAAAGAAAAGAAAAAGAGAAAAAAACAACAACAAAATAGAGTGATGGAAGCATTAGCTGCCTATCGAGCAGTAGAAAAAACGCGAAATAAGTGCAGGTATAGAGACTTAAGGCCGGCATGGCTGACATAGTTCACTTTCCCGGAGTGGGAACTCTCAATTAGCTCAAGTTTCACATAGAACATTCCCCAGAAATGTCAGTAGTACCAAATAAATAAACCAAACAGAAATGAAAAGATAGAAGAATCATGAGCATATGCACTTAAGTTAGCAGGTGAAAAAGTTCATACATCTGCACTATATTACCTCAAAATTGAACACGGCGTTGAGATTGAAGGCAGAATAAAGAATCTGAGAAAAGAAAGAGGATCAAAAGAACGGTGGGAAGTGGTTCTTTTTCGCAGGCCACAATAGCAATTCCTGAGAAACACACAAATGCAACAGATGTTCTCGCTACCGTTGTCACAAGTATGCTGCAATATGTAACATGCAAGAACCAACCGAACATAAGACGAAAAAAGCTACATGCCCATGCCATCAAACAAAAAGAGAACTCTTGAGTTTAAAAAAACCCAAGCCTGACCTTCTGCAATCTGATTGACGGGGTCCAAGAACAACATGCATAAATTTTCTTATCTAAAAGTTCAATACATTGATTTCAAACTTCAAACATTCTATAAGATGCTTGTGTCTGCTTCAAGGTAGATCAATGATTACAACATAGATGTATGGAATCATAGAATGCATATACACTGCACTGCAAGATTCCTATTAGCTCGGCGCTGAATAACAAACCGACATCCATCTCTTTTACACGGAGGACGACGAGGAGACAAACTTAGTTCGTAGAGGCATTTTACTGGCAGCAAGCAAAAAGGCTTCCCTAGCAACCTTCTCGGTGACACCGGCCATCTCATAGATGATCCTCCCCGGCTTAACGCAGCCCACCATAAAGGCAACGGCGCCCTTCCCTCTCCCCATCCTAGTCTCCGCAGGCCTAGTCGTAACACTCTTATCAGGTATCACTCTCACCCACAGCTTCCCACCGCCGCGTGCATACCGTGCCATTGCACCCCTCCCAGCTCTGATCGCCCTCGCCGTTAGCCAACCAGGTTCCAGTGCACGCAGACCAAATGTACCAAAGCTTATGTCATCGCCCCCACACGAACAACTTCCACTGACCCTGCCCTTACGTTGCTTACTGAACCTGCTGTTCTGAAACTGAACTGGGCTTTTCCGCGACTTCTTGGGCTTTGAGTCCGCCTTCTTTTTGGGGGATTTCTTGATGTTGAGAGCACGGGCGGTGTCCGAGGTGGCGGTGGTTTGGGCGAGAGAGAGGGAGGTGGAATGGAAGTGGTGGTGGTGAGTGGTGGGGGGTTTGAAGGGGGTGGATATGGGTTTGGAGGTGGGGATGATGATGGGGTGGTGGAGTTGGCGGGAATAGAGGAGTAGGAGGCGGCGGAGGGCCATTTTTTTTCCGGTGGTGGTGGTGGTAGTGGTGGTTGGTTGAGATCTGAAGTAACCCTAGATATAGGAGTGGTTTCTTCTGCAACAAGAAGATAAAAAGCCCCAAGCCCAAAACCCAAGAAGAAAAGCCCATCTCAATCCGAAACTGCTCTACTGAGCCCTGGGCTGCTTGTCAATTACAGTATATACTTATTGAACCTTCTCATTTGTGCGAATTAGTCAATTATGAGTTGGGCGCTTTAGCAATTCAAGGGCACATCGTGAGTAATTAACTAAATTCCAATTGAACTGAAATTTTTACGGAGAATCAGTGAAAATATTTAGGCCAAAATCAAAGAAATGACGTCTTAAAAATGAGAGAGAACAAGAATTCTAATAATTTCTTAGATTTATGGATCAAATTCGATGCAGGGAGATATTTCACCCTCTTTGTTTTCTTCTACTTGTTTAGTGTTTTTTTTTTATAATGATTTTGTGCCCTATTGCCTTCGTCCTACTAACCAAACTGTTATATTGGGTACGACAAGTTTTGTCGCTTGTTTGTATGTTCGTTGCTAGGATATTAGGTTTTGTTTTAGTTTTAGGATATGCTTTCCAATCATTGAAATTTGTCAAGTTTTGTTTCGAGTTTTGTTGCATACATACTTGATAGTTTGTATCTGCTGTCACGACGATAGTAGGTAGTTATGGCTTCACTCTTTTAAAGATTCAATGTCGATGATAGTGTAAGTTGTAGGACGCGCTATCCTACTTAACTACCTTACTTTTGCAGTTAGTGAAACTGAAAAAAGTTATGCAAGTATCCTTTTGCTCTCCTGATCTTGAACTCTTGTTGGGAAAAACTCGGTATTTTCTCGCTTCGTAAAGTTAAGATGGACACTTGAAGATATAGATAGAAATAGATGCAAGAGAGATTTACAACTCAAATGGAGATTCTTCTACTATACAAAGAGTAGTAGGATTACAAGAATTTGACTCTCTATAACACACTCACAGTTTTGTGGCTCACTCAAGCTTGAGAAATTAGAACTTCTCAAATTATCTTACTTTCTCTCAAAGTGGCTCTCTAACTCTCACTTTGGAAATGACTTGTTTTTGGAGTGAGTAGGAATGAAGCCTTCCACCCCTATTTATACTATTCCACCCTCACAATGAACGGTGGAGATTAATTTGATCCAAGGGTGGAGATTAGCTCTCTAGAATTCTTCATTTCTAGAGATCCATGGAACTACTCTTTATCTTCCTTCCACACTCTTCTTTACTCTTCCATATATCATCTTCCACAAGACTCTAGGAAACTCCACACATCTAGAGGATTCTATATTCTTCCTAATTAAGGAAGGACCCCAACAAATCTCCCCCTCCTGACTTAATTGGGAGGTAGTAGCAAACCGGCACCTTGACAACAATCTTCAGATTTCTTTGTTGGTATTACCTTGGTCATCATGTCGGACCAGTTTTCTTCAGTGTGAACTTTCTCAAGGTGTATGAGCTTTTCTTCGAGAGCTTCTCGGATCCAATGATACCGTGTATCAATGTGCTTTATGCGCGAATGAAAGGTAGAGTTCTTTGCTAAGTAAATTGCACTTTGATTGTCGCACTTCAAGACATACTTGTCTTGGACTACTCCTAGCTCCAACAACAAATTCTTCATCCACAACATCTCCTTGCAAGCTTCAGTAGCTGCAATATACTCAGCCTCGGTAGTGGACAAAGCAACACACTTTTGCAACTTTGATTGCCAAGAAATAACTCCCCCTGCTAGAGTAGTTAGGTATCCCGATGTTGATTTCCTAGAATCAACGTCGCCGGCTAAATCTGCATCTGTGTATCCTTCTAACACAGATTTTCCATTTCCAAAATATAAACACTTTTTGGAAGTACCTCATAAATACCGAAGGATCCATTTGACTGCATCCCAATATTCTTTCCCCGGATTGGCCAAGAAGTGACTAACAACACCAACTGCATAGGCGATGTCAGGTCTTGTGCATATCATTGCATACATAAGACTGCCTACTGTGGATGAATAAGGAATCGTCTTCATTTCCTTCTTTTCTTCCTCACTTGTGGGAATTTGCTCCATACTCAACTTGAAGTGTCCAGCAAGTGGTATGTTGATCGGCTTCGCTTTGTGCATGTTGAATCTTTCCAACACTTTCTCAATGTACTTCTCTTGTGATAGCCACAATAACCTTCTTGATCTATCACGAGTTATCCTCATTCCAAGGATTTGTCTAGCCGGTTTCAAATCTTTCATGGCGCAGCTCTTGCTTAGATCTTTCTTCAAAGCATCAATCTTTGCGCAATCTAGTCCAACAATCAACATCATCAACATAGAGTAAGAGTATGAGGAAATCACCACCTCCATACCTTTTTATGAACACACAATGATCGCTTTCCGTCTTCTTGAAGTCATGTTCTGCCATGAAAGACTCGAACTTCTTGTACCATTGTCTTGGTGCTTGCTTGAGGCCATATAGACTCTTCGTTAGACGACACACCAAATTCTCTTTGCCAGGAACTTTGAATCCCTCTGGCTGCTCCATGTAGATCTCTTCCTTTAGATTTCCATCAAGCTGTTTGATCTCTAAGTCTCCAACCGCTGCTAGGCCAAGAACAACACGGATGGATGATATTTTTACCACCGTAGAAAATATTTCTTCAAAGTCAGTACCTTTCTCTTGACTGAATCCCTTAACAACCAACCGAGCTTCGTAGCGAGGCTTCGGGCTACTATCTTCGGTCTTGATTCGATACACCCACTTATTCTTCAAGGCTCTTCTTCCTTTTGGTAGCTCCATTAATTTGTATGTATGATTCTCATGCAAGGATTGCATCTCCTCTTGTATGGCTTTTATCCACTCTTATTTATGAGTGTCAGTTATGGCTTCCTTATAACTTTGAGGCTCCCCCTCATCAGTTATCGTCACAAACTCCTCTGCAGGATAATGAGTAGATGGTCTTCAGTCTCTCGAAGATCGTCTCAACTCTAGTGGAGAGCTTGACTCATCTTGAGTCTCTAGAATATTTGGCTCTAGGATAGGCTCGAGATCTTCAGCTTCATTGTTTTCTGGTGTGACATTCTCCTCTTGATGAACCGGTGTAAGGTCTATACTACGGTTGCTTCTCAATCTTGGCCTCTCAGATTTCTGGATATCTTCAATTGTTTGGTCCTCGAAGAATACCACATCTCTGCTACGAACAATCTTCTTGTTGATTGGATCCCAAAGTCGATATCCAAACTCATCCTTTGGCGAGCGAAGGTAGATGCATTCCTTTGTCTTTACATCCAGCTTGGCTCTCTTGTCTTTGGGTATGTGAACAAATGTTCTACATCCGAACACCTTGAGATGATTGTAGGTAGCCTTTTTACCTGACCAAACTTCCTTTGGGATAGCTCCGTCCAAAGGTACCGACGGTGAAAGGTTGATGACGTCAACAAGGGTCATCACAGCTTCCCCCCAGAATGACTTAGGCAACTTGGCATGAGATAGCACACATCGAACTCTTTCCTTGATAGTTCGATTCATTCTCTCGGCTAATCCATTTAACTGCGGTGTCTTGGATGGAGTCTTCTCTAGTCTTATCCCATATTTCCTGCAATAGGCTTCAAAGGGACCTCTATATTCACCTCCATTGTCTGATCGGACACATTTGATCTTCCTTCCTGTCTCGCGTTCCACTCGGGCATGAAACTCCTTGAATGCATCAAGCACTTGATCCTTTGTTTTTAATAAGTGCAACCACACCTTCCTTGAATGGTCATCGATGAAGGTGACAAAATACGATGCACCGCCAATGGATGTCTCGGACATTGAGCACACATCGGTGTGTACAAGGTCTAAGATATTCTTTCTCCTTGTCGGTGGAGATCGTTTGAAAGCAACTTTATGTTGTTTTCCAGCCAAGCAATGAGCATAAGGATCAAGTGTTTTACCTTTCACATCAGGAAGAAGTTGATTACGAGCGAGTATGTGAAGACCTTTCTCGCTTATATGTCCAAGTCGTCTATGCCATATATCCATATCATCGGTTGTGATATTCACCTCCCCTTTGCAGAGCTTGGCTTGCATCACGTACAATGACCCCTCCTTCTTTCCTCGAGCCACAACTAAACTTCCTTTGGTGAGCTTCCACTTTCCTTCACCAAAGTAATTTACCAGACCCACGTCATCAAGCTTTCCAGCGGAGATAAGATTGAGACGCATAGTTGGGACGTGTCTCACATCTTTAAGGACAAGCTTGCATCCAGTGCTTGTTGTAAGGATGATGTCACCTATCCCGACCATTTTACTCCTATCTTGATTTCCCATTTGCATCGTACCAAAGTCACCGCTTTGGTAGGATGAGAAGAAACTTCCATGGGGAGTGACATGGAAGGAAGCACCAGAATCGATAATCCAAGAACTATCATCATAGGCAATGTTTAGGATATTGCCTTCTCCAATGAGATAAATCAGTTCTTCTTTTGCAGCCATAGCGGTAGTACTCTTCTCTTCTTGCTTCTTGATTAGGTCTGGCTTCACATCTCTCGTCTTTTGATCTCTCTTGAAGGATCGACACTCTACTTTCTTGTGGCCCGTCCTTCCACAGTAGTAGCATGTAATATTTGATCGTGATTTGGATCTACCTCGGGATTGGTTTGATTCTCGGCCCTTGCTACATCCACGACCATCATTCTTTACCCAATTTTCGAAAACATTTGCCTCGGAAAAGACAAAATCACCTCATTCCTTCCTCCTTGCTTCTTCACCAAGAAGGCTATCACTGACGGTATCCATGGTGAGCTTTCCTTCATGAGTTGAGTTACTAAGTGTAACCACGAGTGTATCCCAACTTTCAGGTAATGAACTAAGGAGTAGAAGGGCTTGCAACTCATCATCGATCTTCAATTCGGTTTTCATTAGCTGATTTACGAGCCCCTTGAAATTATTCAAGTGCTCAATCATGCTTTGACCATCCTTATACTCCAACTTCACCAGCTGTCGAACTAAATTGGCTTTGTTACGAGGCGTCTTCTTTTGAATCATGGACTCAAGCTTGGTCCATAATTCGTAAGCATTTGTATACGTAGAGACATGCTCGAAGAGAGATCGGTCGATGTACTTACGGATCATGGCAACGGCCTTTCGGTTGAGTAACTCCCATTCTGCATCGCTCTTTCCTCCCACCTTAGTATTGTGGATGATGGGCTCATGCAAGTCTTTGCAATATAGATGATTTTCCATCATCGGCTTCCAATACGAGTAGTTGTTGGCGGTGAGTTTGAACATATCTCTATCATGGGTGACGATGTCCTCCATCTTAAACCGCACGAGATGATGACGACGGTGTGTGAACCTCACAGCCCAGGCACAACGACGCAATTATCAGGGGCGCGCTCTACCACTGAGCTAATAGCCCTTCGTGCGGGCCTCCCAGTGGGAGGCCCACTATGCCAAAAGCGAGAGAAACCCCATCCCTCTCTTTCCCTTTTGCGCCCCATATCCCTCCCGTGTGGCGACATGGGGACGTAAAAAGTGAGATCCTATCAACTTGTTCCGACCTAGGATAATAAGCTCATGAGCTTGGTCTTACTACCACTATTTGGAAAAACTCGGTATTTTCCCGCTTCGTGAAGTTAAGATGGGCACTTGAAGATATAGATAGAAATAGATGCAAGAGAGATTTACAACTCAAATGGAGATTCTTCTACTATACAAAGAGTAGTAGGATTACAAGAATTTGACTCTCTATAACACACTCTCACAGTTTTGTGGCTCACTCAAGCTTGAGAAATTAGAACTTCTCAATTTATCTTACTTTCTCTCAAAGTAGCTCTCTAACTCTCACTTTGGAAATAACTTGTTTTTGGAGTGAGTAGGAATGAAACCTTCCACCCCTATTTATACTATTACACCCTCACAATGAACGGTGGAGATTAATTTGATCCAAGGGTGGAGATTAGCTCTCTAGAATTCTTCATTTCTAGAGATCCATGGAACTACTCTTCATCTTCCTTCCACACTTTTCTTTACTCTTCCATATATCATCATCCACAAGACTCTAGGAAACTCCACACATCTAGAGGATTCTATATTCTTCCTAATTAAGGAAGGACCCCAACAACTCTATCCTTGTTAATTTTATAATATTTTGTTAAAACTTATCGATGAAATTTAAGGTTCGTTGGAACCTTTTTTCTTTAAAAAAATAATCTAATGTCTACCTTATAAACCTGTAAAGTTGAATTGCACTGGAGGAAATTCATATCATTCGATTAAATAAATGTCAGATCTTTCGGTCTCCATCAACACTGCAAATATCAAGTTATATGGCATCCATTTGATTTGGCTATTAAACAACGAGTAGTGGCTATATTGATCTACAAAAGGGTAGCTTTTTTTAGTATAACTAACAACAAAGGACAAAAATCATCGCAAAAAAACTAATATCAAGAACAAACAGGTACACTAATTAAGCCCAAAGTAGAATCTTGTAGTAACCCCTCACTAACAACTGTAAGGTCATTCTCATAAATAAACTTGGACTACTATATCAGTCTATCAGATTAAACTAATGTAAAGAATGATAATATCGAATTGAGGATGAACTGGTGTCCTTGAAATTCTATTTAATTTGGTTGCCCACCTTGGGCAGTTAAAGAATGATCATGTTGTACAATTCGACACGCTTAGTGAATTGGCAATGCTACTTTATTGTTGAATGTTGGAATATTCAGGTAAATAATCCAACTTATTCAGAAAGACAGTATGCGAATGTATGTACAGAAAGGAATAACACTTCTTGTGTGGTGTTCACTAAAACTTCAACATTTACAGTTTTACCTTCTTTTTCTCAACTTCATACTTATTCCAGAGAGAGATTATTAAATTTCCCAATCCTGTACCGAGTAAATTAGCTAGGTTGAGACATATCGATGTTTCTGATAAAGCATGAAGCTCAGTTCAGGAATAAAATGAACTGCAGGCACTTTAAATCAATAGAATTATATCATGACGAATTACTGCAAGTTTAGATTGACTAGGCTTACTTGCATTATCTGAAAAGACAACTACATCCTAAATTCACACACCGGATACTGCATTCTTGTGAAGATAGTTCAGTCTTGGAAGAAACGTTATAGTTAGCGCATGTCAATGTCGTCCTATATATATAACTATGGATAAAAGACACCATATGAACAACAAAGATGATATGCTTAATTACTAAAGATACCAGCTAGCTGGAGCAACACCCACGTACAGAGAACCTAATACAAACCTTCTTCGAAACTACATTTCTGTTTGGTTCTCAAAGTTAAATCTATTTGTGGGGGCATGATATTGATGCTTAAGGATGATTAGAGTTAGGCATAAGATGTTGCCACTTGACAAAAAATATAAGTCGAGTTAATCATGGACCACAACATACACCAATCGATCTCCTGGATGTTAATCCAACATACTAGGAAATATAATACTTATAGGACAGAGAATCAAGTAGGGACTGTGATGATTGCAAACGATTAAGAAATCAACTTAGATCGAAAGCCAACTTGTACATGGTTGCTAAAAGACATTCATATAATTATTGGCTATGATCCAAGTGAATAAGGTGTGTC
This sequence comes from Hemerocallis citrina, assembly GCA_017893485.1. NCBI lineage: Eukaryota > Viridiplantae > Streptophyta > Magnoliopsida > Asparagales > Asphodelaceae > Hemerocallis > Hemerocallis citrina. The sequence goes on along the minus strand of JACEHZ010000731.1, from coordinate 314,682 downwards.
GCAACGTGTATGATAATTTGCCCACATCTTTTAGGCTTTTAATATGTTCATAGTTTTTCCTGGAAAAATTCGAACAGGGCCCATCCCTTTCACATTCAGATGTATGAACAAAAGTGAGCTATATAAGGATCAAACACACATGTTTCTTATACCTAAACGTTTGATTTGATGCTTGATCCACTATTATAAAAAAAAATACTTAAATTAACACAAGTAGTTTTTTGCTTATCACCACAGATACTCTTAATTACTCTTACCGTTATATAATTCTCCGGAAGTAAATGAGACACTGTTACACCATTGCATTACAGAAACACTAGTAACTGCACGTGCGATGCACGTTTTAATTTTTTAATTTTTTATACAGTAAATAATAAGACCTTCCTTTACTCATTAGATACTCTTTACAAATTACTCCTGATGTTAGAAACTTTTATTTTATATGAGTGACACTTTTGTAAATAATTATATCATAAATAAATTTGAACTTTGATGGTATTGTGGTAAATAACAACAGTTGAGTAAATGAATGGTTAATATAACTCCCACTTAAAAATGAATGGTTGAGATTAGATGGTTGAATGAATGTCTACAAATTACAGGTTGTCTACAAATGACAATCCCAACTCTCCCATTATAATATTAAAGATTAAATATTAGAGATTAGAGATTAGAGATAAATACTTAAATCTGTGAAAGAACAGAAAAGAGAGGGAAAAAAATAACAATAAAAAATAAATAAAATAAATAAAACAGAAACAGACCATTTAACTTGGTAAGGGTCACTTAACACGCAAAAAGGCAAGTGTAAGATGTTAAATCTAGAGCCAAAAAAAATCATAGCTATGCGTATCCTATTGCGATGTTATGAATATTGGTCAGGACTGGCGGTTAATCTGCACAAGAGTAGCGTGACTGCACTCGGCAACAACGTGAGCTCCATTGAGTTGTCCTCAACAATGCTTGAATGCGACATAAAAGAGTACCCTCTCAAATACTTAGGTACGCCCATCAGACCGGGAAAATTGAAGAAGGAAGACTGGATCCCATTAGTGGAAAAGATTGTGAAAAAATTGGCTGGATGGAAAGGAAAGTTTCTATCCCTAGGTGGAAGAATTGCTCTGATCAATTCCGTTCTCAGTAGCTTACCTACATACCTGATGTCTATCTATGAGATCCCCAACTAGGCTATCGAAAGAATCGATAGGTGTAGGCTCAAATTCCTGTGGAGAGGAAATCGAGATGGCAACAAGGGAATTAATCTGATAAGGTGGGATAAGTTATGTAAGAAGAAAGAGTTCGGTGGATTGGGAATAGTCAACCTAAGAGACATGAATAAGGCACTACTTTCCAAATGGTGGTGGAAAATGCATAAACAGCACAAGTTGTGGTGGAGTAATTCGTTCATGAGGTACCGAATGAGAAAAATTGTCAGATTCGGAGGTATGTGCAAGCAAGGTGTAGCGTCCCGGATCCCCGTTACCGGACATCCGTGACACTCACCAGAATCTTTGCCTTCAAATGCATCTCAACACAGCAATAACACGAAAATTTAAAAACTTTTTATTGCCAAATAAAGTCATTACATTATTGATTACAACCGATACCTTGCTCTTGGACAAGGAGTACCAATTACATCCGCTCATTACAACTTATTACAATTAATTACAGATTCCACTTGTAAAGCTATCAGCTGCCTCCTGAAAAGGTAATCGACTGATCACTTGCTGAACTTCGCTGAGTGGCCCATCAGCTCCTCTGGGGCTTGCTCCTCGGCTTGAGGCTTCTGCTGCGCGACTCTGATATCTCTGCACCTGCCCGAAAGGTAGAATCGGTACCTAAAAGGTGGGGAACGTCAGTACTTCGACTGACGCAATACTGATAATAACAGCGATCCTCCAAACTGGCAATCACAAACCATCTTGAATGGAAAAGGAAACGTGCATCCTAAATTATGTAGTGCTCGTGATTGCCATGATCTAACAGTGAAATGCAGCAATCACAAGCCTATTCTAAAGCAAGCAAGACTTGAAAATCTGGATCTGCATGCATCCCATACTACATGCGTTCTAGACCCAAGCATAGCCTAATCTAATGCACAAAACAAGAATGCACACGATGCACCTACTCTAATGCAATTCAGTTGGGAACGTATGCATCCCATACTACATACTTTTCCAAAATCAACTTCGATGGAAACGTATGCATCCCATACTACATACTTTCCAAGGAGTTCGCCTCTCCTGATTGTAGGGTTCAATCCCTCGCCATGAATCCTACCCTTGTACCCATCCAGTTTCCAATAGATTGTCCGTCGCCCAAGGAGGTTGCAGCTGGTCGATCCAATTCCGCCACTGCAGTGCCTAAGTGGTGGTCGTAGCTGCCACTTCGTACCCGCGTACGGAACTCCTCAGAAATCTGCATTGAATCCGGTCGCCCGACCGTATGATTTCCATGTCCACCCCTATGGACCGACGCATGCGTGTTCACCCTTGATCGGGTTATGAACTTAAATATATACCAAAACACAAAACCCCCGCGCATAGGGACTTGAGCACCTCGGGAGGTCAAATCCTCCTAGCCTCCCGTACCTTACTCCGGCAAAGCTTTGGGAATTAACAGATCGAGATACGAGCCGAGGACTCAATCCATGAGTGCCGAAAACGTATCCCTACGACTGGAAGGTACAACACCGACTATAGTTTACTAGGACTAATGCAATTTTCCAACCCCTTAATATACCATACTAACCCCTGCCTTACTCTACCACTTTGGGTAATAAGATAAAACTGCTTCCATACTTGCCTATCAACCTCTGGCCCTGGCGATACTGGTCCGGTTGGCCACTTCCCCGGCTAGGAATTGTCCATCCTCCCGGCCTACATTCGCCGCTGCCCCGACTGTAAATGTATGTTCACCCTTGTGAACTTATAATACTGGCGCGGCTCGGATGTCCTACGCTTGGCAGAAGTTTATAATGTAGGGTTGACAGGTGCAGGGTATCCCTTACCCTAGTGACTAACTCGAGTCATACATCCCACTCTGGAAGTCAACAACCTCAATAACAGACATCAACCATCCCTAGACAAGAGTCATCGACTCTGATAGTTCACATGGGAAAATGTCCTCACAATACCTAGTCAAAACCAAGACTAAGCGACCTACGGATTTCTGCCCAAAACTTAAAATGGTCATAACTCTCTCGATACAACTCCAATTGGAGTGTACGAGCCCAATCCGGAAAGGTAAGATCCTAGGCTACAACTTCCTAGTTGATCATGAACTTAAATTCAATCATCTAGCTCCCCAAAATAGCCTCTCAAGCCTCAGCCTGCGTGCTTCCTGTGCACGGGCTGCACCTTACCGGTAGCACAAAACACTACTCGTTCATCAAAACGTCACAAACCCAAGTCCTATAGAAGGGTGTGGGTGTCCAAAACAACTCTTTAGTTGGTCATGAGTCCACATTATACCATTAAGTCACCCTAACACACACATCTCTCACCTGATGCACCAATTTACACAATGGGTCTCTCCAAATCAGAGCACTCAGATCCACTCTAGGTCTCTGTCCAGTCTTACAAAAATCACAGCAAATCAATCCTTTACTGGATATGCCTCAAATTGTTCTTGTTGAAAAGGTCTAGGTGTCTACTACAACTCTCTAATGAATCAGGTTCTCAAAATGTGCTCTTAATGAGTCTCAAATGCCCAATCTCTACAGGGTATCTAAACTGGCTGAAACAAGCATAACACATACTCATAAAATCATATTAAATTCCGTACTTTTCCAAATGACACAAAATTTATGGTGATAAAACTAGAGATCTTACTAAACAATATTCAAAAGATCTCATGTCAAAACTCCAAATATACAGTGAGTTCTCTCTATTTCAATTTAGCACAGAAACCATCAAGTTCTTTAGTTCATCTTCAGCTACTGATTAAAGCTCGATTTTTCTCAAGCCTATAGACTCATCCAAATAATTTCCTGATTTTTTGTATAGAGTCTAGATGCATGCAGGAATATAGGGTAAAAATTTCAGTTCAAGAGCATGCTTCAATAAATAATGAAAATTCCTACAACATCAGTCATTCTGTTTATCATTTGCTGATCTACCTTACGACATAGTTGCACCTTATGATTTTATTAAAATATCAAATGACCACAGAAAAATCTGAAATAAATCATGAACAATTTCACGGTCTAATTCTTTGTAGTTTGCTCTCGGGAAAATCCACAAAATGACATTCTGAACTAGTTTTCTAGTTTCAGTTCTGATTTCAACTTTCAATTCTTAGATGATCATCCTAGCACATCCTATCATACATGATAGCAAGCAAAATCAATTAAAAGACAAGAAATGAAGGTTTAGAGTAACTCCCCACCCTTGGTTGTAGTATAGGAGTTGATCTTCTCAAGCTTTTTCCTTTGAAAATCCTTCCTTGAGACCTTCTTCTTCACTTTCTCTTCTTCCTTTCTTTTTCTCTCTTGGAGGAGTTCTGAAATTTCCAGAGCAAGGAGGTGGAATGGAGTGGAGAAACAATGAAGAAAAGAAGGGATATGGGCCGGTTTTGAAGCTAGGGGGGGTCGGGTAGGTGTGTAGGTGGTTTTGGATCAAAACTATGGCTTTTAGCCCATGGTTTGGTGGTTGTTGTGTTGGCTGCCCATCTTAAGCTTAAATGGGTTCCTACGAGTGCGAGACGAGAGGTTTATCGTGCGCACGCAATATATATCCACTGTAGTATCATACAGTGTTATATTTGCATAGGCGTCGTGCCGAAAACCAGCGTTTATACTAGTATCGGTCCTCCTCGTTCTCGTGCATCTTTTAGAATGCAATCCTCCCATGAACCATCCCGCAACCCTAACCACAAACCATGATAGCGAAATTAACCCAAAATACTGTAATCAAGTGCACGCATACGGACAATATACATACATACATACATATATTCAGGTATCGTACAATACGGGGTGTTACACAAGGAAAGGTCTCATCCATTTGGAAGAAAATTGCTAAGGTAGAGGATATTTACCGTGCGAACACAAGGTGTAAGCTAGGTAAAGGGAATAACATCAGGTTTTAGAAAGACAAATGGTGTGGTGAGAACATACTACAATCGCTGTTCCCTCAGCTGGCAAATTCTGTTACTAGGGATGATGCCCTCGTGGTGGACGTCTGGAGGAATACAAGACTGAGATTTGAACTTAAAGGAAGCCTGTCTAACGAGGGTCAGAAGCAATTTATGAAGCTCAAAGCGTTGCTAGAGGATGAGGGAATTCAGGATAGGGGAGAGGAAGACGAGATAGATTGGAGATTAGGTCCTACTGGCATATTCTCAATCCACTTCTATGTACGACTTCTTGAACGATGGGGGAATTAGAAACTCACTTGCAAACACCATCTGGAAGTCTAAAGTTCCGCCAAAAGTTAAGACATTCCTATGGCTAGTATTGAACAATACTATCCTCTCCAAAACGAATCTTAGAAAGCGCAACATCCCGATTGATGTAACGTGCCAATGCTGAAACACAGGAGAGGAGGATACCGTCCACATTTTTATTTGTTGCCCTAGAGCTAGACTTACCTGGGAGGTCATGGGACTGGGATATTACGGTTGGGGCTATTTTGTGGAATCTTTGGCTTAATAGAAATGAGTTTTACTTCCGTAATACTAGATGTACATTTCATATGTTATTGCATAAAATTCTGGTTCTAATAGATGCCTGGGCGGTCAAGCAGGATTGAGGAAGAAACCACGGTTGGAGGGAGCAGAATAGGGGCAGGGGGAGGACAGCTCAAGAGCCCTTCTAGTCTTGTTTTGGGGAGACTGTGCAGGTGGGGTCGGATATTTTGGAGGTCTATTTATATAATCTGTGTATGACAAACTGGAGTTATCTTATTTTGGTGTACTACATGTACTGAACTCCAGTAGAGTAAATTTGTATTTGTGGCTACTTTATGTTTCGTTAATTGTTTATTAATGAAATCGGTGACTTCGGTCACTTTTATTTCAAAAAAATAAATAAATCTAGAGCAAAAAAGGTTTAAGACTCTTCTTGCTTATTCACCCAAAAGCTGTATATCAGGCAGATAAACATCTTAAACATAATCACCTAATATTCCCTCCGAATGCGAAGATCTATATCAATTACGGAACAAGCAATGGTTCGTACTCGAATGGATTCTCTAAAGATAATGTGACATTGTTCCAATAGACTTATCAATAATTTGGAAGAGGATACTACTATTGACGGTCAGTGGAATTTCGTCTTTTTTCTCCCATTGGCAGTCAACGGAATACCTTCATAAAGGAATCCATAGGTGTTTTTTTTTTGGTTGCTTCACGTTTATTTGTAGCCACATTAAAAAATTAACCTAATAGCAAGAGAAAGCAAATGGTGATTAGTTTTCAGGATATCCGAACTCCACATCGATATCCTTATTTCCTTGAGAGGTGAAGGCGTTCCTCCGGTTGGTCGCTAACGATGCAATATTGTCAAAGAGCAACCTGCTCAAACGTAACATCCCTATGGATGTAAGGTGCTCTAGATGCGGGAAAAATGACGAAGATACTAATCACATTATGTTTTCATGCCCTAAGGCAAAGTTAGCTTGGGAGGTAATTTGTCTTGGTTTTGGTTGTTTAGAGGTCCCGAATTCAAGAATAGAGGTTTGAGGGGAATGGGCCGTCAGAGTAAATAGAAAAAAGAATAGAGTAGAATGGGATATTTCAGCAGTTGCTATTTTCTGGGGTCTATGGCTAGACCGAAACGATTCGTGTTTTCGTCAGATTAACAATCGATTTAGTGTTCTTATGCATAAAATTGTTGCCTTCATTGATGTATGGACAGATCACGCAGGAACCAAGAAGAGGCTTCCCATGGAGGAGTAGTAGGTATTGGGATAGGGAGGAGTACGTAGCACTATTTTGATGACATATGTATGCTTTCTATGTCACCTTTGATTGGTATCACCATTGATGTAGGGTGATGTATTGTTATTGTAAGTGGTATCATAAGAGATTAGAACGATTATTGTATGTTGTACTATTTGATTTTGTTAATGAAAGGGTGACGATGTTGTTTTCATATTCAAAGGAATAAAACAAAGGAACAAACTTTTTGGAGCCAACAAATATTCTATTAGTGATTCGGATAGTAAAAAAAGAGATAGATGTATCTTAGAATTATATCGTGGTGCTTAGGTTCTTGTTCCTAAATTATTTGGTGGGCTTGTACTGTAAAGTGCAATTGAAGAGATGATCGAGCTTCTCATTACCCCTATGTGGGACTTTAAGCGATGGTGACCTATGTTATATATATATATGCTTCAATCAAGCATGAACAGGATATAGATGGATATGAAATAGAAAAGGGAGCATATCTGAGAATAAAGAATATGCCATGATTAAGAAATGGCTTAAGGTTGCTATGATAAAGTGAAATCTAGCTAATAACATTGGTTAGGCTTTTTCGTAGCAAATCTACAAACATTTATGTGGAGGCAAAGCCAATCACACAAAAATAGAACAAGGGGATATTGCAAGGATAGCAGATACAAAGATGTTTTTCAGATATATATCCATCTCAGAATATAGAACAATGCATTACAAACATAAGAAGATACATATATAATTAAAGATACCCATATATTAATTACAAAATTGGTTATGAAACTCGAAACTAAACTTAATCTAGATATAAATTTACACAAAGCAAAAGACACTCCATGGAACATGTGTTTCACAAAAGCTTGGAGAAGAATCCATTACCTGAAGCAAATACAAGTAAAGATGGCTTCAACTTAAGGAGATAATGATTTTCTTACGGATACTGCATTATTCCTTGCCTAAAGTTAGTAGTACAATAACCATGTAAAGCAAATCTCTAATATTATAATGGAAGAAGGCCGTCCTATCATTTGTCAATCTATCAACACGTGTGGCGCACGTACATAACTAATTTGAAGGAGGTTTCAGGTTCGAGTTCTGACTACGTCATAATCTTATATTTATTTATTAAGACGTGCATTGTCCGTGCATAATTAATATAAAAGATATCTAGGTTCGAGATAGATTACGTCGAAATTTTTACTTTAAAAAATATATATTCATTAAGATGTGCATCACACTAAGATGTGCATCACACGTGAAAATTACTAGTAGAATTATAATTATAACTATATATATTAAGTAAATGAGTTTACGATTCCTCTATTGTGCAATAGAAAAAGGAGAGCAAGTAGAAAAACATTATTTCGCCCCCGTATGTATAAAAATAATTTTTATCGGAATAAAAATAATTTTTATCGGAATAGAACATAACAGTTATATTTTTTAAAATTAATTTTACCGACCCCCTTGGTTGTCAAATTATTTTTAGTTATATTTGAAAGGCCTTTTCCATATTTGCAAATTACAATTCTGTTTTGCCAAAAAACAGCATATAAGTTTTAAAAACATCTCTACTATTTTAATGGGAGAGTTTTTAACCAAACAAACAGGTGTATTGTAACTCAACAAACACATGCAATGCGCATACATAACTGAAATAAATGATGTCTTAGGTTCGATGTCAGACAACGTCGGATTATTTTTAAAATATATATCTCTACTATTTTAATGGGAGAGTTTGCAACCAAACAAACACATGCATTGTAACTCAACAAACACGTGCAATGCACATGCATAACTAGTATAAAGGATGTCTTAGGTTCGATGCCAGACAACGTCGATTTTTAAAAAATATATATATGATATGGCTAAAAATAGAACCAAATCGGGACCGTTCAAATCGGGCCCGAATCTTAAAGCTCTCAGGGGTAAAATGGTAATTTCACCTACAAACGGGTCTGAAATGGGAACTGGGTCTTTCTTCAAAGCCCAATAACTCATAAATGGATCTGCCGTATTGTGTATGGGTAGCAGCCTGTTACAAACCAATTCAGATATTTAAAGAGTAATTCAAATTCATGGTTATCTCTATGAAACAATTTAAACTCTACATCTTATCCAAAAACACCAGGACATAGGGATAAATGATTATCTCTAGATTGTCTCTAAAGGCGACTATAAATACCCTTCTCCCCCCACCATAGGAAAGGTAATCAATCTTTCATAATCTTCTTGATTGCTAATAAGAGTGTCAGAGGGTCCGTCACCGGGATCCATCCCGATGTATCGAACTTTTTGCAAGTCAACGGCAGCGACAAGAAACCAGTCAAACGCTGGTGAAAGTCAACAGGTTTGCCTTATTTGTTTCCTAAAAAGAATCAACAAATTCATCTGTTTGCTCCCACATAAAAATCAACAGTAACAGATTGGTGCCATCTGTGGCAAGAAGAAAAGAAAGAAAAAAGAAAAGAAAAAAAAAATGCCACGTGTCAGCGATTTGGAGGTTGGCAGCGCGATCCGAGCGCTCTTACCACCGACGCCCAAATGAGAGAAAAATGGCCTCCTCGCGATGCGAGTCCGCTTGATCGTGATCAACGCACGGGATCGCGTCACGTCACCAGGTATTTATTTATTTATCTAATTAAATTGAATTAATTATTTTAAAAATCCTAAAAATTAATTAAAAATCGAAAAAAATAATTAAAAATTTATTGAAAAAATATTAATTCAGAAAATAATTTTAAATTCTGGAAATAATAATTATTAAATTAGAATAATTAATTAAATTTTTCGATAATTAATTACTTAAATTCGGAAATTGAATAAAAAAAATTCAAAAAAAATCAGAAAAATCTGGAATAATCACAAAAACCCCGAAAATTCTAAAAATAATTTTGGATATTTTACAAACTCAGAATAACACCGTTACACCTTGAGTAAGATCCAAACTCTCCCGAGAACTCCGATAAATTCTATTAGCCATCGAAAACAGACAAAACTACTCCTCAAAGACTGTAAAACTCAGTCTTTATGAGTGGGGGCTTGTGATATGGCTAAAAATGGAACCAAATCGGGACCATTCAATCGGGCATGAATCTTAAAGCTCTCAAGGGTAAAACGGTAATTTCACCTACAAATGGGTTTGAAATGAGAACTTGGTCTTTCTTTAAAGCCCAATAACCCATAAACGGATCTGCCTTATTGTGTATGGGTAGCAGCTCGTTACAAACCAATTCATATATTTAAAGAGTATTTCAAATTCATGGTTATCTGTATGAAACGATTTAAACTCTACATCTTATGCAAAAACAGCGAGACATAGGAATAAATGATTATCTCTAAATTGTCTGTAAAGGCGACTATAAATACCCTTCTCCACCACCATTAGAAAGGTAATCAATCTTTTTCCACATAAAGCTCTTTCATAATTTTCCTGATTACTAACAAGAGCGTCGGAGGGTTCGTCGCCGGAATCCATCCCGATGTATCGAACTTTTTGCAGGTCAACGGCAGTGACAAGAAACCAGTCAAACACCGGTGAAAGTCAATAGGTTTGCCTTATTTGTTTCCTAAAAAGAATCCACAAATTCATGTGTTTGCTTCCAAACCAAAATCAGCAGCAACAATATATTTATTTATAAAGACGTGCATCACACGTGTAAATTACTCGTTTCAATTAATTACAAACTGATAGTCTACTTATTTACAACATTCCACTTAAAATCTTTCTACTTATTTACAACATTCCACTTAAAATCTTTCATATAATGACAAGACTAGTAGATTATATAATGGGAGAAAGGGTTAGTGTCATTTGTCACCGTTTTTTTCTTTTTTTGTCATTTTGTCATTTTGTCAATACGTGCCGCGCACGTGTTGACAGTTTTAGTGTTTTTTCTTTTTTTTTTATTCTCCTTTTCATTCCCCTTCGCATGCATCGCGCGTGCATTATATATATATATTTTTTGCCCTTTTCATTCCCCTCCACATGCACCGCACGTGTTGGTATTTTTTTTCCCCCTTTTCGTTCCTCTCCGCATGCATCGCACGTGCGTTATAATTTTTTTTTGTAGTCCTTTTCATTCCCCTCCACGTGCATCACGCGTGCATTATATTTTTTTTTTTGCCCTTTTCATTTCCCTCCACGTGCACCGCATGTGTTGGTATTTTTTTTTCCCTTTTCGTTTTCCTCCGCTTGCATCGCACGTGCGTTATAATTTTTTTTTGTAGTCCTTTTCATTCCTCTCCACGTGCATCGCACGTGCTTGATACTAGTAAGTAGAAGGTAAAAGAAACGAATCGGAAGAGAAAAAAAAAAACCAGTACACGCAACAATGGAAAATTATAATTTGCCCTCTCTGTCATAAATTTATTTTTAAACTATTTTTTTAAAAACTAACTACAATTACATATAATTACAAACTTGCCATTAAAAAAATATTAATAGAAAAATTTATAAAAAGAAAATGCAGGCGATAAATATGATCAAAAAAAAGGAAATGCAGGCGATAACTACGGCCACTAAACCATTTTGAGACAAATTTGATGTGGCCCCTTATTTCAATAATTTTTTTTACTTTTACTTTAGAAACAAGAAAAGAAATAAAGGTCTGACTACTTCACTTCACGATTTATTCAGAAAGAGAAGGAGAAATTTAAAGCCATCCGCTAATTAAATTTTCAGTTTTTATATACAAAAATTGCTAATTAGTTAAAGAATAAATTAGAATGGTAAAGTTTTTTAGTTTCAGAAAGGAAAATTAATAACAATAAATTCACAATATTCGTTTTTTTATATTTTTTATTCCTTCCCATATTTCCATGATTCTCATGATTTAGTAGTTTTTTTGAAAATAAACTACCCACGACAATGACTATGAGTAATGCTTTAGCCAATACCAATTTCACTACCATTTTCTTCACTACCTTAGGAGGCATACTCCTATTGGAGAGTTCTTCCACCTACTCTATCATCTCCTACCTATTGGAGTGTGCCACCTAAGGTAGTGAAGAGAAATGTAGTGAAATTGGTAGTGGCTCTAGCATTACTCCAATGACTATAGTGTCCTCTTTAAATGTGTCACTCTCATTCCTCATCCCCAAAATTTTGAATCCCCCTTAGACTAAAAGTTTTGAAACCCATAAATCTATTATGTTTTGTAGTTTGAGCCCCTTAAAATTATGAAAATAGAAAATGCAAGCAATAACTGCTAATTGCGACGACGAAACCTTTTTGCGCAAGATTTGATATACCCCCTTATTTCAAAACCTTTTTTTTTTTTCATTTCTACTTTAGAAACAAGAAAAGAAATGCCAAAAAACAAAGTACCCTCCCCCCTTCCCGACGTTTGGGCTTAATACAATATGTCCATATAACGTTTGAAAAAATACATTTAACCAATTCCACCATTAACTTAATCACATTAAGTTAGAATTATTAAATTATCTTTTTATCCTTACCCTTTAATAATTAAATCTCTTCTTCTTTTTTACTTTTTGTTCATTCCTTTTGTTCATTCATTTTAAGTTCATGCAGGTTCCCTTTTTATTTCAAGAAGTTTCTTTTTTGAGTTCATGTGGTGGGTGCGGGCTTATGATAATGAAGATGATACTGAAGAGTGAGAGTTCCATGAAAACTGATCAAATATGCATAACATAGTTTATATAGTAAATTAATTTTAATGACAACTTCTTATCGAACTTGGAAAAGAATAATTGAATAACTTAGCATTATACTGTAGCAAAATATTGTTCAAACTGCAGTAGCATTCTCAAAATATTGTTCACAGGTCATCGAGCATTTTGAAAATATTATGGCAATACAAAAAAAATAGTGAACTACAACATCAGTTTACCTAGTCTAGTGGTATATGCAACCAATATGCCTCAAGCTCAAATATAGAAACATTAATACTTAAAAACAATATCATGCACTAAATTAATGCTCATGTATGCAGTTTTGATGGCTATCAGAAATATACAATTGCAAGTACTCTTACTTCGAAAATGATGATCGATCATCAAATCTCTCAAGGTTTTCCAGATTTTCTGATGAAATAACGGATAAGAATGAAGAAAGAGGAAAAATAAGAAAAGATTTAAGGGCAAAAGCCAAAGTACCTCCCCAACGTTTGGCCCGAGTACAAAATGCCCATACAACGTTTGAAAATGTACAATAAACCCATTTCTCCGTTAACTTAACCCCATCCGTTAAGATATAATTATTAAATTACTTTTTCACCCTTACCCTTTCATAATCAAACATCCTCTTCTTTTTTCTTTTTCTTCATTCTTTTTTTTTTCAAATTCTGATCAATCTGTCGATTGAATAAATCAAAGTGATTGGGATGAAAAAAAATCTGATGACATCAGGTAGATAGAGATGAAAAAAAAAATGGTGCAAAAGTGAACAAAATGCCTTCCAAAAAATTAGGTCACAAATCAGGCAATGTTGAATATTATATTAGGATGACTGATCAAGTGAAACACAATTTAGGCTAAGTGAGAAGGTGAGTAGCATAAGTATTGGCTGGTGGTTTAGAAAGATGGCTCATATTTTGAGTCGAATTATTGTTGTATTAGGATTTGGATTTGGGATTAGTTGTTTTGGATTTTTATTTTGTTTTAGGTTACAAGTTTAAATGAACCTGCATCACCCCCTCATATTTATTGGAAATTCAACAAGTAGGCATGTTCCAACATCTCACTGGATCTCCTCTCACTACATTAGACATACTATCAACTGTAACTGGTATATATTCAAATTGAAAGGGTAAATGATGAATTTTCAAACCAAGAAAATCACGTCTATTTAATTTGCATTATTATAGACCAAAGTGAAATACATAATTAAATGGCTCTAATAGGCTTGAATGAAAAAATATGTATTAGGGAAGTAGGTGCCCGTGCCCCTTAGTTTTGGTGGATCCTCCATGCCATAACCACCAGAAGAAGCGAAAGGTGTTGGATAACCACTGCCCGAGGGCGAAAATGGCATTCCAGGCACCAATGCAGTTGTATTCATTTGACTATACAAACCATGTCTCCGGGGCGAGTCCCATGAATGCTTATTGTTGTGATACTGGTACGAGGGCAATGGCTGGGGGTGAAAAGGGAGAAGGGTCCCAAAAGATACTCTTGACTCCACCAAACATAAAGAAGGTTCCTAAGATGCATTTTTTTTTCAAACTCTGATTTATTCAATTGACAGATCGATCGGGATTTGAAGAAAAAAAAAAAGAATGAAGAAAAAGAAAAAGAAAAAAGAAGAGGAGGTTTGATTATGAAATGGTAAGGGTAAAAAAGTAATTTAATAATTATAACTTAACGGATGGGGTTATATTAACGGAGAAATGAGTATTGTAATTTTTCAAACGTTGTATGGGCATTTTGTACTCGGGCCAAACGTTGGGGGTACTTTAGTTTTTGCCCAAGATTTAATTATGAAAGAGTTTGGGTAAAAAGATAATTTAATAATTCTAACTTAACGGATGGGGTTAAGTTAACGAAGGAATGTGTTAAATGTATTTTTTCAAAGGTTATATGGACATATTATATTAAGCCCAAATGTTGGGGGTACTTTGTTTTTTGCTTGAAAAGGAAATAAAACGTATGATCACTCCGCTTTACAGTTCATTCAGAAAGGGTGGGAGAAATTTAAAACCATCCGCTAATTAAAATTTCAGTTTTTATATACAAAAATTACCATACTATTTTATTCTTTAACTAATTGGCATGATTTTTTAGTTTCAGAATAGAAAATTGATTTTAAAAATCCACAATATTCGTTTTTCTAATTTTTTTTCCTTCCCATGTTCCCATGATTCACACGATTTAGTAGTTTTTGAAAATAAACTACCCACGACAATTAACTATAATGTCCTCTTTAAATGCGTCACACTCTTTCCTCTACCCCAAAATTTTGAAAACCCCCCTTGAGACTGAAAATTTGAAATCCCCTTGAATTCTATTATATTTTATGGTTTGGTTCCTTAAAAATTATGAAAAAATCTCTATGCATCTATATATAGTCATATGATTTTTCTTGACCTCTAGCAAAATTATTCCGGCTGCGTTCCTAGGCACATGAATGTAATGACATTTATATATTTTGTAATCAACTTTTATTAAGTTCTTCAGCTTTTCATTCCTTTTTAAGGATTCTCTCATAATTATTTTGAGTTGTGCAATTTTGTAGCGGGGGTGGGTGGGGGGAGATACTAGGTAACCATGTATCATATTTGTTATAAGCACAAAAGGCAAAAGCTTATAGGAAAGCTTATAGAAATATAAGTAAACATTGTCATTCAATATCTAAATTAAGCTGAAGCTTTATGCATCTCATGAACACACCAAATTAAGTTTCTCTAGCATCAGAACATAAGAATAGCCATATGAGAAGACAAACACAAACACCTACAGAGCAACATATTCACCAATATATGCATATCTCCAAGAGTCCTAGAACTAGAACAAACACAACTAACATTAACTAACAGTACTGATAACTGACATAACGGACATAGATAATAGAGATTCGGCAACAAAATGAACTAAATCTCCAACAAAAACACCAAACCCCAATTTCAGAACCTTGGAATAGCTTTGCAGACCAGAGGAGTCTTCATCTCAAGTGACATCTTGAGGTGCTCTGAAAGATCGACATCGGAATCATCAAGTGGCACCCAGCTGAAGTTCTGAAGCAACTGAGCCAACCAGAGGTGAACTGTAGCCAAGCCCATTGCCTTGCCAGGGCAAACCCTCCGTCCCGAACCGAACGGAGCCAACCGCAAATCAGACCCTAGGATAGAAACATCCTCCTCCATAAACCTCTCTGGTTTGAACTCATTAGGCTCAGACCAGATAGTTTCGTCGTGTGTAATCGACCACATGTTCACCATAGCAGTAGTCCCTGCAGGGATCAGGTGAGGACCGACATGCACGTCGTGGATGGCTAGGCGTGCCCACGAGAGAAGGGGACCGGGAGGGTGGAGTCGGAGGCATTCCTTCACTATGGATTGGAGGTAAGGGAGATTGGGGATGTCAGAGTCAGATACCGGTCGGGTTTTTGAGGTAATTGCGTCGATTTCGAGCTGGGCTTTGGATTGGATTTCGGGGTGAAGCACCATTCTTGCCATTATCCATTCCAAGAGGATGGCTACTGTATCAGTGCCTCTGAATATCATTTCCTACATAATATAACACTCATATTAATAATTTACTAATCATGCACTACAAATGAAGAACATGTGAACAAGCATGCCAAAAATGTTGGTGAAGGGGGAAGGTTAGTCACACCAAAAGTAGGATTAGGAGTAAAACAAAACAACAACAAATTTAGAAGGAGCATTCAACTCAATGAGATGGTATTTGTCAAATGTCCTTAGTAAACAACATACAAGCCTTAAAGATTAGAGGCCTACAAGTAGAAATTTCATAGTCAAAATGGCCATATATACAAAAAAAGATTCAAAGTTGACAAGTAGAGTTAACTAACAAACTACTCAAACAAAAAATAGGGGCTCAAGTTATGACAACCCTACAAACTATTTGCCTACATAAATTGAGAAATGGTAGAGTTAATAAGACAAAAACAATTAACATAACAACTAACTAGCATCAAATTAATTAAGAAAAAATTACCCAAAGAACAGCAACCATATCAGAATCAGAGAGCTTCTCCTCCATCTCCAAATCGAGCAAAACATGGACGAAATCCCCTACACCTTCATCAACCCCCCCGATCATCAACCTCTTCCTCCTATGCTCTTTGATAATCTCGGAAACGAAAACATTCACCCTCTTCACAAGCTCCCTACACCTCCTCCTCACCCCTTGCAAATCCAACCACCCCAACACAGCAGGCAAGTGATCACTCCAATTGAACACACCAAGCAACTCATACCCTTCACTCACCAACCTTTCCAACTCAACCCCTTCCCTCTTCCCAAAATCATACTTCCTCCCAAAAACACTCATCATCACATTATTCAACGACCCGAAATGCACCACCTTCTTCACCTCCACCCTCCCCTCCCTTGCCATCAACCCCTTCACTTCCTCCACCATTTCAACACCAATCACCCTCCTCCCTTCCCCGAACCCCTGAATCCTCCTTGGACTAAACAAGTAAGTTGCAGAGATCCTCCTCAAGTTCCTCCAATACTCTCCGAAAGGCGCAAACCCCATTGCTCTATGAAACAAGAGCTCGTAGGCGGATTCTTTTATGGGTCTATCCGCGAAAGCAGAGCTGTTTAGGATCTCTTTTGCGGTGTCCGGGTGGCTTGAGATTATGAACCTGGTGAAGCCAACAGAGAAGGCCATGAGATGGACTGCTTTGAGGGTTTTCGCAAGGTTGGACAGGACTTGGTGGGCAGTGGAGGAGGAGGAGAAGGAGAGAAGGATGCCGGCAGGGCCTGGAATGGGCCTCCGTTGGGCCCAGGACATGGCCCATGCAGGCCCACCAGGGGAGAAGAAGAAGAAAGAGACTAGGATGAATGGAATGAGGAGAAATGGTGAAAATGGGATGGTGGGGATGAGGAAAGCCAGGTCAAGGTCATAGGAAGACATGGCTGAGTGAGATGCAGAGGTTGAAGATGAAGTGGGTTTTAGATGATGAGGAGGAAGAAGAAGCAGGGTAGGTTTGAGGGTTGAAGAGTGTGAGTTTTGGGGGGGTTTAAATACAGAGAAGCTCCAAGTTAATAACTGATTTGGAGAAGGTGACTAGTTTCTCATAATTAAGGATCGATACTTTTTGTGCCTTCCATCTTATCTCCTAAAATGAAATGTGTGATGTTTCAATAGATTATATTTTGTGCAAGTACATGTTTTTATTTTTTTTAATAAAATAGGAATATAATGAATAGCACACATTTTTTACCTTTTTTTATTTTTATTTTTTATTTTTTATTTTTATAAACGGATTCTAGAAAGCATAGTGCATTTATAATATTCATCATTCTCTTGTGTGCTTTGGAAATTTTTTTTATAAAACATGAATAGTGTAATATGACACTATACTCAAAGCATTTAATCATTTATTTTATAGATTTTTCATATTATAGGTAGTACTGCTAGATTTAAAGGGTTTTTTTCAAAATCCTGAAGAATCAGTTCATAAATAAGTGAGATATCAAATGTATACTTATAATTCATTGAATCATCACGCTAATAAACTAGTATTCTAATGTCTAGCATAGTAAAGAAGAAGAAAAATCACGCACATTGCATGTACTAAAACTGAGTTCATGAGCTACTAATCAGTTAAACACGTGCAATATGCATGTCCTTTACCATATATGTGAGGGTGTTTTTGGCATTTCATCCATGATAACCGTAATTAGCTTGTAACTGAAATAAGTCACGTGCCTGAGTTGCGCCCGCTCACATGCCTTAACTGCTCGCCGTTTTTCCGTAGTATAGGGCTAACAATAGGGAAGGCCCAAAAAGTCAGTTGGTACAGAATATCGCATAGAATTATGGAACCACTGTAACGCCCCCAAAAGCACTTCGAGCGCCGCCTTTATGTTCTGAATCTCTGTTTCGCCGCCCCCGCCGCCGCCGGAGTTATAAATGCCATTTGCAAGCTGTGTATTATTTCATAAGGAATGCTTACGCCACTACCAATTTTACTACTATTTTTTTTCACCGTCTTAAGTTGCATATTTTTATTGGAAATTTTTTTTATCTAATTTATCTTTTCCTACCTATTAAAGTGTGCCACTAAAGTAATGAAGAAAAATATAGTGAACTTGGCAGTGGATGTAGCATTACTCTAATTTTTTTGTTGGGAGGGATCTATAGGAAATTTGTAGGTGTTAATCACAGCCGTCCCATTGTACTTGATGGACCAATCATATTGATCAACAGTGACATTTTATAAACCATTATAGTAATATTGAAAGCTTTTCCATGATTTTTCATTTAATTTTGTTTTTTATGAATTTAAATTGTACAGTACGTACAATTATATATCTTCAGTAAATTGAATCTCTACTATTATAATGGGAGAAGGGATTAGTGTCATCTGTCATTGTTGTCATTTTGAAGCCAACACGTGCAGCGCACGTGTTGGCAAAATGACCCACTTTGGTAAATATTTTCGAAAGTGGACCAGTTTGGTAAATATTTTCGGAAGTGGATCAGTTTGAAAATTATTTTCTTTTTATCCTCTTCATTAACCCTTCAATTTTTCCCACGTGCACGTGTGCACGTGTACATTATACTAGTAAGAATAATTGTGGAAAAGAAAGAAACTAAATCTATTTTTAGCCAACAATATTATACTACAGTTCTATTTTGGAACGAAATACAGTAGTTGATATACATAATCGATAATTTGAGAAATGACAGTATATAATTCTTGCAGTACAGAAGATGTCAAATGGGATACATCAAACTTGTATGTCCAGTGACTCGTGTAGTATCTGAAACGACTTCCTAGTTATATCGCGAATATCTTAGATAAGCCCCCTAAGGAATTAGAAGTCCTTGTATACTGCGATATGTGATTTAATTGAAATTTGCATTTTACATATTCGGCCTAAAAAATTGGCATCCCATTTAATCTGATTGGGATGCCCCCGACTCTGGCATGTGTCTTCGAAAAAGTATACTAAGACAGCTTCTCATTCCTCCTCCTCTCTCATCTTGAACTCTTATCGCCTCCCTCGAGCATCCTCTATGGACCACCCCGGTCGGCCTCATACATGGTTCTTTCGCCAGCCACTGATCGAACGCCTGGCCCCTTCCTCTGCCTCACCTGGTTGGCCTCTTCTTCCCTCTCGCACTTAGCCATTGAAGCTCGATCATCCGAAGGTGTTGGTGTTTTGTTGTCCGCTCTCATCGATCTCACTTTTCCGATACTCACTAACACAAAACTGAGTCGTCCTTCCTTGCAGAATATGTTAGCCTTACCTACCATCTAACTCATGACTACTTTAATTCTGTACCCATTTTTTTTCTTGATCGTAAACGGTGGGTGGAAACCCCTCACGCTTCATTAAAAAGATTTTAATAAAACAACAACCAAGAAAGAGAAATGATGTTAATGATTTCCAAAGTAGACCAGGAGCCTCATTCCCCGACAAAAGAGAGAGCCCGCCCCATACAAGTTTGCTCCCTACCCAAAAATGCAAACTAATTACATCAATTACAACAAGACTCAAATTACAAAGCCTCCGAATCTACCAAAAGTGATAACTCCCTATACCCGGCTCTTTGTGTCGCACTCTCTGCATGTTTATCACTCCTCCCGAGCTCCCCCTCCTCCCTCCTTGGACTCCACTTCCAAAGTCGCATTGTTGATATCAGCGTAGATTTTCTTCATTTTCTTTGTTTGCTCCAGCCCTGCCAGTCGAGACCAAAATAGCAATAATCTTGAATAAGCTATTGATGCATGATGTGTCTGTAATTCTTTTGTACCCATTTTTACTACCAGAAAAAGAGTGAAAGAATGCCCAGAAATTAAGTAGTTTCTAGCTAGTGAAGTGAAAGGACCATTAGAAACTACGTATGTGCCGAAGGTGAAGATGGCGGAGTGGATTCTGGAGGCGGTATTGTTTCTGGAGATATTTGTATAAGATTGTGGGAGGTAGAGGAAGAAATATTGAATGCTAGTAACTGAATTGGTCTGATGGTCTTGTTGTTGGTGTGATGGGACACGGTGACAAATATATGAACAAGGAACCATGATGACTGATGGAGTGAGAGTAGCTGGTGAAGTAGATGGTTTGCCGAGATATGGAAAATTATCTTCATCAAACATTACGTGCTTGGAGAGTAGAACTTTGGATGTGACTATTTCAAAGCAACGATACCCTTTGTAAGAATCAAAGTATCCTAAAAAGATATATTGGCAACTCCTGTGGTCAAGTTTATGCTTGCTGTAAGGTTTTGTCCAGGAGTAGCAGCATGAGCCAAACACCCGTAAGTGTTCAATTGATGGTGGCTTCCCAAATAGACG
The DNA here is from genome assembly GCA_017893485.1 of Hemerocallis citrina. Classification (NCBI taxonomy): domain Eukaryota; kingdom Viridiplantae; phylum Streptophyta; class Magnoliopsida; order Asparagales; family Asphodelaceae; genus Hemerocallis; species Hemerocallis citrina. Next base: position 293,819 of record JACEHZ010000731.1, on the reverse strand, counting down.
AGTGTATGAAGTGGCATTTTGTAAAATTGGTGAAGGAAGCCAGTTAATAGTATAGACTGCCGTCAAGAATGCGTCGACCCAAAAGAAAAAAGGTACGCCTCATTGAGCTGACATCATCTTGCTTATGTCAACCAAATGCCTGTGTTTGCGGTCTGAGATGTCATTGTAATGTCCTGCCCCAATACTCAGACAATTTTTATTATTTTTAGAAGACAAATTAGATACTATGTAATACAATTGCCCACCATAGGCTGCCTCTCAAAAGGTGGTTAACCAATTAGGTGACTCTTGATCATAGACAATTTTATTTATATTAAATTATTCCTTGAATACGCCTGATATGGGATTACTTTCAATATTTCTTTCCTTTAATTCCCGTGTACACACTCCGTAATGTACACGTCACCATCTGAAGACCAAGATAGCTTTCTCTGTCTCTCTTCAAACCAAAGGCGGGCCCCCACTACAAGGATGACGTCATCATCATCCTTTAAACCAAACCAATAGCATAATGTTGTTTTCAACTCAAACCGTGGGCCCCCTTTCACCTCTTATCATAATTAATTATATATATATATATATATAATTATTATTTTTCAGAAATTACGGGGTATTACATACACCCCACCTTTAGAAATCAGCATCCTCGTTGAGTACGGGTCATGCCATCTAGCACAGTATCCTTCTTTCTAGTCGATGTGGCATCGTCCTCGATCCCGAAGATCAATCACTCTCAACATCCGCAGATCATACCTCGATCTCGGAGATCAATGACTCTCAACACCACAGATCATACTGAGACCCTCTTTCACACTCGATGTCGAAAGTCGGCTCTGATACCATTTGTAACTCCCCGCCCCAATACTGAGATAATTTTTATTATTTTTAGTAGACAAATTAGATACTATGTAGTACAACTGTCCACCACAGGCTGCTTCTCAAAAGGTGGTTAACCAATTAGGTGACTCTTGATCATAGGCAATTTTATTTATATTAAATTATTCCTTGAATACTCTCGATATGAGATTACTTTCAATCTTTCTCTCCTTTAATTCCCGTGTACACAATCCGTAATGTACATGTCACCATCTGAAGACCAAGACAGCTTTCTCTTTCTCTTTTCAAACCAAGGGCAGGCCCCCACTACAAGGATGACGTCATCATCATCCTTTAAACCAAACCAACAACACAATGTTGTTTTCAACTCAAACCGTGGGCCCCCTTCCACCTCTTATCACATATATATCTACTAGTATCATGCACGTGCGATGCACGTGGAGAGGAATAAAAAGGACCAAAAAAAAAACTATAATGCACGTGTGATGCACGCGGCGGGGAACGAAAAGGGAAAAAAAATACCAACACGTGCGATGCACGTGGAGGGGAATGAAAAGGACAAAAAAAAACCATAATGCACGTGCGATGCACGTGGAGGGGAATGGAAAGGAAAAAAAGGAAGAAAAAAAAACCAACACATGCAGCGCACGTGTTGGCTTCAAAATGACAAAATGACAAAAAAAAATGATGACAAATACCACTAAGGCCTTCTCCCATTATAATAGTAGAGATATAATAAAACACAAAGAAAGCTATCAAGTGGCTCTCCTCCAATCCCCCAAAATCAAAGGCCCAGATTTAACCCCACAAAATACATTTTCCTTCCCAAAAGTTTCTCCCCAAAACTCAAATTCAAATCTCCAAAACAACTCCTTTAATTATTTAATTCCCCCCCCCCCTATATATATATATATATATATATATATATATATATATATATATATATATATATATATATATATATATATATATATATATATATATATGTATATATGTATGTATGTATGTATATATATATGTATATATGTATGTATGTATGTATATATATATATATGAAGCTTCAATTACGCACTCATCTTTGCACACTCCTCTTACGCACTCCTTCTCAGCCTTTGGATTTTGATCCTTATCATGATCAAAATCCACTGGCTCTCCTTCTCAGCCGCTCTCATAGTTACAAATGATGGGGGAACTAAAGTTATTTTCCCACCTTTTACTCTATCTCCCCCCTCTGCTCTCTATCTCCCGCTCTCTTTTCTCCCCTTCTCCAAATCCCATTCGAAACCAAACCCTAGCTTGCCTCGATACCACATCCAAAGGCTGCAGCTTCAAATCCACCTCTCAAATCGCAACCACCCTCGCCTATCTTCTCTCTCCCCGATCTCAGCTCTCCTGATGGAAACCCTAACGAGTTAGGGATTCGAAGACAATCGAAACCCTAACTCCTGCTGCCGAAATTACTCGATGCCCTCCTTTCGAAATCACTCGACGCCCCTTCTCCTGCTTTCGAAACCTCCCTATAGCCCCACCGACATCTTCGTTTCGGTATAATTTTGTAAACATTTTTTACCATTTTTTTCTTTTTCAACTCCCTTATTTTGTAATTTTCATTGGTTTTTGTTATGCAAAAAATAATCTTTAGGTTGATTTATGTTTGGATCGGGTTAGGAAAATTGAACGACTTGGTAAATTTGTAGTGAAAAGTATTGTATTCAGTCACCAATATGCCAATGTTCTTACTGAGTATAATCAATATATATGAACTTGAGTATTTAACAAAGGTTACCCTCCTTATACTGAACCCAGTTCAAACCAAGGTTGAATCCTTATAACTTGATAACATATTTAATGTCAATATTAATTAGACAATGTTGCTATGCTTTGACAATTGTTAAATATTTTTCATCCACTTTTTCAAACTCATTATTGTTAATTAATTTTTCAGGTAATGTTTGCATCTCCAGAATAGTGTGTGGAATAAGATGATCAGCTACAATATGTCAGGGAAGTATTTGATTCACATTTATGCATTTTGGAGTTTGGTCTTTTTATATTTTTTTGGTGTTGGTATAGGCAGTGATGACACACCTTATTATCTGAAAACCCATTTGATGTTGGTTAATTGAGGGCAACTCTTGTTAGATTTTCTAGCATATGGTTTTTATGCATATTCTTCCACATCCACCCTATATATGTTCATGATCTTGATTGGGCAGATAGAGTAAAAGATGGGGAAATGACTTGAGTGCCCCCAATCTTTTGTAACTATGAGAACGACTGAGAAGGAGAGCCACTGGATTTTGATCATGATGAGGATCAAAATCCGAAGGCTGAGAAGGAGTGCGTAGGAGGAGTGCGCAAAGATGTTGAAGGGTGTATTTATGCATTTGAAGTGATGCGTGATTATAAAATTGATGGAGGGTGTATTTATGCAGTTAAGCTGATGCTTGATTATTTAATTAACTGATGCTTGATTATTTATGCATTTGAACTAGTTGGCATGGCACCGCAGTACAGCCCTAGTATGAATAGTGTGTTCTGAGCCTACTAAGTTTTTTGACTTTTTTAATTATGTTTGGGTTATTTTAATTAATCATACTTCAATCTTATGCTTTATAATTTTGTTCAGGTTAGTAGGAGAACTGGCAGCAACTAGGAGTTGATAAGTTGAGAAGCACATACTCCATGTTGATAATTATGTTTTAACTTCAGCATTTTCATAGTAAGTAAAAGTACTTTTGAAAAGTCAAACACATCATTTTAGGTGATTTGAGAAAAATGCTAAAAATATTAGTTTTAGAAGGAAAAAAAAGTAACAATTATTTTGAGCATAAAAGAGGTTTTTCAGACCCAAAAGTAATACCAAACGGAGCGTAAAGTAATAGCTTGTTTTTTAAAGGAATTTTGTGTTTTGAGACTTGGCAAAGGACAACTTATGGTTGGTAATGTGGTGGTTATGAATATAATGAAATCGATGTGTGATTTGTTTATATGTTTTGGTGGTGCAGGAAGGAGACCCTTGTGCTTCACAGGGCATCGTGCAATGGACCAAGAGCAGAGGAGGCCGATGGGAGGTATGGTGAAGTAGTGGTGAAGGCGAACACAGTGAACAACGAGTTATTGTTTCCGAGCTTGTGGGGGAAGGCGGTGGAGGACAAGGAATATGAGCGGAAAGTTGAAGGTTGTACTGATCTCAGACTTTAAGTTTCAGTATGCTCCTAAAGTTACTAGAATACCTTTAGTTTGGATCACAATGTAACTGGTGCTCCCTAACTCCCTATAGAGTAGTTCCCTTAGTGCATGAATCGGGATTTTTTAGATGGGTTATTGTAATATGTATAAAGATTTAATGTTGTAGCATTGGTGTGTGAATTTTGTATCAGTGGAGGCGGCTTGTGTGACTCTTTCTTCACTGTGTATTTTGAACCACTGTAAGCAAGAAAATCAAAGGTAGATCGGAAGGTGAGACATCATGTATTCATGTTGCTTCTTCAAGTGGTTTGAGTTTGCTCCATTCTCCACTTATTCAGAATCCTAACTCCTGCTGCTTCTCTTTTTCTTGTTACCAGGCTCTTTTTCTTGTTACCAGGTGCATCATTTAGAAGAAATTCATTAAGAGTCAATAATGTGTAAGCCCAGAAACTGAACATGAAGTTCAAAATGTGTAAGCTCAGAACAACAGAAACTGAACACCGCCAAAAACTGAACATTAAGCTCAGAACAATAGAAAATTGAACAACAGAAACTGAACATGAAGTTCAAAATGTGTAAGCTCATAACAACAGAAACTGAACACCACCAAAAACTGAACATTAAGCTCGGAACAACAGAAAATTGAACAACAGAAACTGAACATGAAGTTCAAAATGTGTAAGCTCAGAACAACAGAAACTGAACACCACCAAAAACTGAACATTAAGCTCAGAACAATAGAAAATTGAACAACAGAAACTGAACATGAAGTTCAAAATGTGTAAGCTCAGAACAATAGAAACCAAATGGAGATTATACCAATTCATATAAGAGTGAACATATCTACCACCTACTTGAAAGAACCTTTCAAAACAGCTGCAGCAGCAACATCACCGTCACAAACAAAAGGATTAAAAACACAGTTGTAACCACAAACTAGTTTTAACTTTCAACTTCCATTACTTCCATTACAATCCATACATGACCAACACAGTAAAACACATTTAGCTGGAGGGTATCCAAATTTGTAGTGAATGCTATTTAAACCTTTACATGCAAGATGACATTCCGTTAAGTGTCAATCCTCCATATCCGCAAAGAAATCTGCAGTAGAAGATGTTGAACCCTCACTTCTAGCTGCCTTCTTTGTCTTATTTCCTGTAGAAAAGAATACTAGGGGCAACAGTAGTTGATTTTGCTGCTACTCATAAATAACAATAAAAAAAACAGGGATCAAACAATAAAAGTAGACAAAAAATAAACAAAATAAGACCGAAATAGGAGTAAAACATAGTAGGCTCAGAACATATAACTAAAACTAGGGCTGCATTGCAATGCCATGCCAACTAGTTCAAAAACATAAATAATCAATAATCAAACATATGAAGGAAGAATTAGAAGGAAAATGACAGCCATCAGGTTGCGCACTCTCTGTTGCCCACTATCTATCAATAATCAAACATAATCAATAATCAGGTTGCACACTTGGGCAATTCCTTGAATCGTGTTCTTGGTCACGCAAACCGCAAACATAAAAAAATGAGTCAATCGATCAAACTCGTCCACCTCGAAATCATAATAAAATGAGGGATCTCTTTCTTGTTGCCATTTGAAAAAATCAATCAACATTTGTCCATCATGACCTTTCACAGCCTCCCTCATGTCTCTCTCATGATTGTAAACATCGGTGTCAGTGAATCCAACTATATTATGACCTCCACTAGAACTTTCAAAAAAAAATATTTGTTTGCAAGTAGGAATATTAGCTTTTGTAAGTTGTCCAATTATTGCTTTATCGGAATTTGACACACTACGGTTTCGCGGTAACAAATGCCTTCTACCGGGGGAAGTAAAAATATGATTGTGTACTTCGTGAAATGAATAAAAAAACCATGAGTTTGATTCTTTATTTAGTTTCACACAAACCAAAGCGTTGCAAGCTGTTCTAGATGTAGTTCCCTTTCTAGATGTACTCTTACTAATCGACAACCCCTCTTTATTACAAACATATGTTTTTTCAATGATCTCGCCATCCTTTAGTTTATTTGAACCCTTATGCATTTGAAAACCCCCACAATTGGCATAACTCGCATAAAAATTCTTGGCTTCTGCCAGGGTATCAAATGTCATACCTACATGTGGTTTTAAGTGATCGTCAACTTCCGGAACAAAATCACCACTTTGTACTCTAAAAAAGGGGTCACCGACATTAGAGGTCGTTTCATCAATCTCCATACCTATTATCAAAGCAAAAGAACAAGGTCAATGGACATAATACGAAATGAGGAATGGAACAAATGTTATGCTGAAGTGGGAGTTTGATTATTTTAATCTTAATCATCCAACATGTTATAACCTTGTTGGAAAAAAAACGTGGATGCTAAAAATACTTGAGATAATTTTTGGGACACCTTCAATTTAGACCGAAACCCAATAAATTTGAGGGTTTTTTTTCATTCTTTGCGTACTAATAAAACCCATAGGTTTAGACCCACAATCTTTTTTCACAATACACACCACACACCACACAACTAGCCACATATACATGAATTACAAATATAAGTAACTCAAATAAATTACCTGATGATTGTGGTCGCTTTATGGGTTCGATTTGGATATAAGGTATCGATATGGATGTCAGGGGTTGGAATCGTCAGAGAAGGAAGAGTTGGAGGTAGGGTTTGTTGTCGAATTCGAAGTGAGAGAGAAATGTCGGGGTGGAGAAGAAAGGTTGAGTTAGGGTTTCGATCGGTTGTGTTTGTATGGGTTTTTGGGGCTATGGGGGGGTTTCGAAAGCAGGAGAAGGGGCGTCGAGAGATTTCGAAAGGAGGGCGTTGAGTAATTTCGACAGCAGGAGTTAGGGTTTCGATCGTCTTCAAATCCCTAACTCATTAGGGTTTCAATCAGGAGAGCTGAGATCGGGGAGAGAGAAGATAAGCGAGGGTGGTTGCAATTTGAGAGGTGGATTTGAAGCGGCAGCCTTTGGATGTGGTATCGAGGCAAGCTAGGGTTTGGTTTCGAATGGGATTTGGAGAAGGAGAGAAAAGAGAGCGGGAGATAGAGAGAGCAGAGGGGGGAGATAGAGTAAAAGGTCGCTATTCGGAATAGAGCCCTTTATTAACTAAGGTCGTTATTCCGAATAGAAGCCTTAGTTGTATGACTATTTTGCAAATTTTACAAAGAACAAGAAGATTGTATTTCCTACTGGGGTCGCTATTGGGAATAGCGACCTCAGTTTGAAATTTTTGGGAAAAGCTCTTTAGAAATTGCTAAGTGTATCAATACATTCATTCGAGCTCACTAACCTCATTACACTGAGGTCGCTAGTGGGAATAGCGACGGCAAACAAAACATTCAAAAAAAATTAAAACATAGGTCGCTATTCCCATTAGCGACCTCGAAATGAAGAGACCGCTATTGGAAATAGCGGCTGCTGCTGACGTGGCACAAAGTAGCTCAAAAGCGCTAATAGTTGGGGAATTAGCCCAAAAACACAAAGAGTAATGCTTCAGCCACTACCAATTTCACTACCATTCTCTTCACTATCTTAGGTGATGTTACCGCTAAATCTGGTGTGGGGGTAAACAGACAGAATTTATGAGTTCTTGGAAAACCTGAATAGCAAACACCTAACCTGTTCCGCCGAAGTTTGACCGTTGACTCCCGCCGTTCACCTGCAAAAAGTGCGAGACACCGGGGTTGATCCCTGAGCTTTAAGATTCGTCTCCGATGTGAACGGTCCCAATTTAATCCTATTTTTAGCCATATCACGAGCCCCCCACTCCTAGAGACTGAGTTTTTCAGTCTTTGAGGAGTAGTTTTACTGTTCTAATGGCGTACGAGATTTTATCGGTGTTCTTAAGGGAGTTTTGGATCTTGCTTGGGGTGTAACGGTGTTATTCTGGGCTTTTAAAATGCCCAAAAATATTCTCAGAATTTTCTGGTTTTTTGGTGATTTTTCCAGATTTTTCTGAATTTTTTCTCATTTTTTTGAATTTTTTATTCATTTTCCGAATTAAATAATTAATTATCGGAAATATTAATTAATTATTCTAATTTAATAATTATTTTTTCAGAATTTAAAAATAAATTTTCTGAATTAATAATTATTTTTAGAATTTTTAATTAATTTTTTTCGATTTTTTAAATATTTTTCGAAATTTTTAAATAATTAAAACAATTAAATAGATAAATAAATAAATTAAATATTACCTGGACACGTGGTGCGATCTGTGCCGTCGGATCCCGGCACGAATCTCGAGGAGGCGCGTTTCCCAAAAAAAACGTTATTTTGTCGTTTAGCGCATGTGGCGCGATCTGGACCGTCCATCACCAGAAGCACGAATTTCTGGAAGATCCAACAGTCGTAGTCGCTCGGCGGCTTTTTTCTCCGTTTTGGAGCTCGGATGGGGACTTGCTCGACAGCCGATCGGGAGGTGACGCCACGTGGCAATTTTTTTTTCCCTCTCTCCGCGCTGTTCCTTCTCTTCTTCTTTGCTTTCCTCTGTTCTTTCTCTCTTCCTCTCCGCTTCGTCTCGACTTCGTGGTGCGTTTCTTCCCTCGTCCTTTGGACTCAACTCCGAGAGGAGTTTGGCGAGCCCGGGGGAGGGGCTCCGGCGAAGCTGGAGAAGCTCGGCTGCCGTAGGGTGGGCGAGTGTGGCGAACGAACTTCGAAGCTCGTTGAGAGGGCTCGGCGAGGCTTTGAAGCAGAGCTCAGAGGTTGAAGATAGCTTCGAGGTAATGGAGCTCGGAGACAGGCCATGGCGGAGCTTGGAGATCTCCTCGACGGTTTGACGAGAGAGGAGCTCGAGCTCGGAGGTGTGAGGCTTTGAGCTCGGCAAAGTGGTGGTTGGCGAGTTCGTTGATGGAGCTTGCCGATGGAGGGCCTCGTCAGTTGAGGGCGGAGCTCGTCCATGGAGCTCGGCGAGGTGGATAGCAGAGCTCGACGAGGTGGAGACCGAAGCTCGACGGCCCAGGGAGCACGGAGAGGAGAGGAGCTCGGCGGTCGTTTGCTGCGAACGTCGCGAGCATGGCGATGGTTCGAGCTCGACGTCGCCGGAGGGGCTCGACGCTGACGTGCTCGCCTGAGCTTTCTTGAGCTCGGTAAGGAGTGGAGGTGATGCTTGGCTTTCGGATGAAGGTGACGAAGAGGTCGCTCGATGGGTTCGATGGAGTTCTTCTTGTTTGGGTTTTTGGCTGTTTTGGCGGGAAGGTGTTGAAGAGGAGAAGAAGGGTACGGGTGTTCGGGTTTGGATCCCTTAACGGGTCCGAACCCGACCCTTGTGGTCCTTTTCATTTTTTTTTCTTCTTCCCCGCTGTTTCTTGTTCGGCAAATCTGAGCACGGATTTCGAGGCAAATCTTTGGCCATTTTGTAGCTTGGTAGGGCAGTAGCTCGGATGGTAGATCCGAGCTACGTGGCTCGATCTGGACGGTTGAATGGTGGTACGAATCTCGAGATGGGCTCAGTTCCCAAGAAAACACTATCTTGTCGTTTAGCGACGCTGGCAAGATCTAGGCCGTCCGATCGAGATCTTACACGAATGTTGAGGGAAAAGTGATTTTTCCCCGTTTTGGGGCTCGGATGGGCACTTGCTCGGAATCCGAGCCGGACCCTTTGATGTTGGGGTCGGATCGGCACTTGCTCGGCATCCAGGCGGAGGGAAGAGCTCGGATTCGACAGTTGCTCGGATTTTGATCCCGCGTGTGCCGAGCTATTCGACCTGTATCGAAATGTTTTGCCTTTTTGCCAACAGTTGCTGCTCGGTTACAAAGTCGTTTGGGCTTTCGTAACGCCTCAAGAGCCGATCAAGAGTCACGCCCTCACGTTACAAAGTCCAAGAGACTTTTTCTTTTACTTTCGAGGGTCAGATTGGGTGAGCGGAGTGAAGAGCTCGGCTCTGGAAGAGAGCTATTTGTGAGACGAGTGTGAGGAGGGACTCTATGAGAGAGTTGTGCTCCAAACTCATTGAGAAGAGGTCTGCTTCGGAGGCGAGCGGAGTGAAGAGCTCGGCTCTGGAAGAGAGCCATTTGTGAGATGAGTTTGAGGAGCAACTCTAGGAGAGAGTTGTGAGCTCCGAACTCGTTGAGAAGAGGTCCACTTCGGAGGCGAGCAGAGTGAAGAGCTCGGTGAGACGAGTGTGAGGAGGGACTCTATGAGAGAGTTGTGCTCCAAACTCGTTGAGAAGAGGTCCGCTTCGGAGGCGAGCGGAGTGAAGAGCTCGGCTCTGGAAGAGAGCCATCTGTGAGATGAGTTTGAGGAGCAACTCTAGGAGAGAGTTGTAAGCTCCGAACTCGTTGAGAAGAGGTCCGCTTCGGAGGCGAGTGGAGTGAAGAGCTCGGTGAGACGAGTGTGAGGAGGGACTCTATGAGAGAGTTGTGCTCCAAATTCGTTGAGAAGAGGTCCGCTTCGGAGGCGAGCGGAGTGAAGAGCTCGGCTCTGGAAGAGAGCCATTTGTGAGATGAGTTTGAAGAGCAACTCTAGGAGAGAGTTGTGAGCTCCGATCTCGTTGAGAAGAGGTCCGCTTCGAAGGCGAGCGGAGTGAAGAGCTCGGCTCTGGAAGAGAGCTATTTGTGAGACGAGTGTGAGGAGCAACTCTCGGGGAGAGCTTTAGCTCCGAACTCGCTGCTTATGTGAGAGAATCAACGGTTGTGGGAGCAATTCCGAATGGCGAACCACTTCTAACCTGCTAAAGTGCAAGTTATTTGAAGCAGAATCGAGCCAAGTGTTGGACTCCGAACTCGTCGTTAGAGGGATTCAACGGCTGTGGGAGCAATTCCGAATGGCGAACCACTTCTAACTCGCTTACGAGCAAGTTATTTGAAGCAGAATCGAGCCAAGTGTTGGACTCCGAACTCGTCGTTAGAGGGATTCAACGGTTGTGGGAGCAATTTCGAATGGCGAACCACTTCTTACTCGCTTATGAGCAAGTTATTTGAAGCAGAATTGAGCCAAGTGTTGGACTCCGAACTCATTGTGAAGAGCTTAGTAAGTTGCGGGAGCAGCCATGTAGAAGAAGCTGGACTCCGAACTCACCATTTAGCGAGTTGTGACTCGGAAAGATAGAGAAGCAAGAGCAATAATTTTCAATGAAAAAATGTAAAGTTTTATTGAGATAAACTAAGTGGTTGCTTCAATAGGGCGAGCCATTATTACATGCTATTGGCCGGATTACAAGCATCAGCCTTATTGAAAATCAAAATCCTATTTCTACGATAAGGTGAAGACCTCTTGGGAGGAGCTGGGAGGTTCTGAGTCTTGAAGCTCGGCGGGCCTTTCCGTTCGTTTGTAGGCTCATCAGGGGGAAACCTCGAACCCCTCTTTTTGGACGAACTTGGTAAGGTGCCCCCGCTGTATGAGTTCTTCGATCTCCTCCTTGAGAGCCCGACAATCATCCGTGTCGTGGCCGTGGTCCCTGTGAAAGCGGCACCACTTATCCTTGTTCCTCTTCTTGCCAGGGGTATTCATTCTAAGGGGAGCGCGGAGTAGTCCTTCCTTGTCCACCTCCATAAGGAATTCTGATATATTAGCGATGAGGGGGGTGAACTTCTCGAAACGTGGAGTCGGGCGGCGCTGGCCATTACTGTTCTTCTGGAATTTTTGGGTCCCCTCTTCACTTGTGTTCTTCCGTTTGTTTCCGGAAGATGTCTCCTCAAGAGCAAGGGGGTCGAGGGCCTCTTCCGCCCGTATGTACTTCTCCACCCTAAGTAGGAGTTCTGAGAAGTCCCGATGAGGCTTCTTGGCAAGGGATGCCCTGAGGTTGGCATTAGTGACGTTGCGCTCGAATGCGACAGAGGCTACTGACTGGTTGAGGGAGGGAATGGACTGGGCTTCGGCGGTGAAGCGTCGAACGTAATCCCTTAGGCGTTCACCCTTTTCTTGGTCGAGGGTCACCAGAGATACACTTGTTTTCTCGGTCCGGCGGCTACTCACGAAATGAGTAAGGAAGAGCCCTTCGAACTGATCGAATGAGAAGATGGAGGCCGGGGCGAGTCGAGAGTACCATTCTCGTGCAGACCCTTTCTGCGTGGCAGGGAAGATCTTGCAGAGGAGGGCGTCTGAAGCATGGTGGATCATCATGAGAGTTTTAAAACTCTCTATGTGATCCGCGGGGTCTGACTCCCCGGTATACGACTCGAAGTGAGGCGACTTGAAGTTCTCTGGGATGGGGGCCTCCATGATGGTGCGGGAGAATGGAGGTCTGCTCGGGCGGAGGTTTATCACCCATTGCTCTTCTTCTCTGTCAATTCGGCCGAAGCGCCTCTCCATCTCGTGGAGACGGCGGTAGACCGAGTCTTCTCTTTGATCATACCTTGTCGAGCCCCGGGACTCATCTTCGTACGAGGGTGGACTAGGGCTGCAGCGATGGTAGCTTGGAGATGGACAAGGACTGAGAGTGCGAAGGTGATGGCTCCTAGTTGGCTCATGAGTAGGTGGCCTCTGGTCGTTCTTTGGGGTGATATTGAGGGCCCGTATGACTGTCGCTTGGAAGTCTTGATGATCTGCCCTTGTGACTGGTGCCTCTCCAGCTTGGCGGTCCCTATGTGTGGCTCGGCTTACTGGAGAATGAGTTCTCCGCCGATGACGTTGAGGGGACTCCCTTCGCCCTCTTCGAGTAGGGGACCTTCTGTAGTCTCGGCGATGAGGAGATCGCTCATTTGGACGTTGTTGGCGGGAGGCTCCCTCTCAGGCCCGCTTTTCATCCAAATGGCGGCGAATATCCTCTTCCTTCTGCCGATTGAGGATGGTATTTCGAAGGTCGGAAGCTCGGGGATTATGAGATTCCATAGAGTCGGAAGAGGGGTTGTGTATTGGGATGCGGTCCTGTTGGAGAGGTTGCTTCTGAGGATTTGGACACGAGCCCCCCGCACCGGCATTCTGAGGCCCGGTTGGACCCCGAGGGGGTTGAAGATTCTGAGGAGGGAGTTGGTCCAGCCATGGGGGGTCCTCTACCTGAGGAGGAAGTTGCCCCTGCTGCTGAACGGGTTGGAGGGGGACCTCCTGTTGTGGTTGAGGAGGGGTAGGCCCACGGTTGGACCCCCTGGATCTGAGTTTCCTTGGAGGCATGACGGGGGAAGGTCTGACCAACGGGAAGGTCTGACCAACGGGAAGAGGGGAGGCTGCTATTCGTGGTGTTTCCCACAGACGACGCCAATCTGTTACCGCTAAATCTGGTGTGGGGGTAAACAGACAGAATTTATGAGTTCTTGGAAAACCTGAATAGCAAACACCTAACCTGTTCCGCCGGAGTTTGACTGTTGACTCCCGCCGTTCACCTGCAAAAAGTGCGAGACACCGGGGTTGATCCCGGTGACGCACCCTCCAACGCTCAAGTCAGTAATCAGGAATGATTATGAAAGAGCGTAAATTGGCAAAATACTGATTACCTCTTAATGGAGATGGATGGGGGGTATTTATAGGCGTCTCAGGAATCAGATTAGGCATGTAATTCCTGTGTATAGATAAGGAATGTTATCCCTAATTCCCAGTGAAAAGATAGATGTGAATCAGGGCCGCTGATTAAGATTTAATCAGGGACCTTAATTTTATCTTGTTGGACCGGGTGTGCAGCGGGTTGGAACCCGTACCCAGTTGATGTGGATCCGTTTATGGGTTATTGGGTTTTGAATAAAGACCCAGTTCCCATTTCAGACCCGTCAGTAGATGAAATTACTGTTTTACCCCTGAGCTTTAAGATTCGTCTCCGATGTGAACGGTCCCGATTTAATCCTATTTTTAGCCATATCAGGTGACATACTCCTATTGGTGAGTTCCCCCACCTACTCTATCTCCCTCCATCCAGGGGCGAAGCCAGAACAAAATTTTCAGCGGGGCCAAGAAAAAATTCTATAACTATATATAAATATATAGGTATTTTTCATAATTTTTAGGAGGGGCAAATAATAAAATTTAATAGATTTAGGGGGGTTTTAAGTTTTTCAAAATTTTGGGGCGGGGGGGGGGGGGGGGGGGGGGGGGGGGGGGGGGGGGCCAGGCCACCCCGGGCCCCCACATAGCTCCGCCCCTGCCTCCATCTATTACAGTGTGCCACCTAATATAATGAAATTGGTACTGGATGTAGCATTACTCAAACACAAAAATTTTCAAAAAGTGTCCTATGGAGGAAAAAAATTCAATAAATACTCACATAAATAAAAGTAAACCAATAACAAAACAAAACAAAACCCATCATCAAATCTCACTTCTTATTATTATTCTTCTCTTTCTAAAAACCACCACCCAAACTCTTCGTACAAATCAATAATAAAAATCTCATCTTTTTACAAACAAACCCTCTCTCCCTCTCTCTCTCCCCCCCACTCTCTTCAATCAACCAATTCCAATCCTATGATGAGATGGGAGAGCGTGCATGTAAACGCCCGAGCGAAAGACCCATCTGACGGCCGGCGATCCGGCGGCCGCTGGGGGCCAGGCAAGAGGTGGGGCCACACCTGCAACGCCGTCCGAGGTGGCAGGTTGCTCTATGTGTTTGGTGGGTATGGTTGTGATAACTCACAGACCAATGATGTTCATGTCTTTGATACTGGTGAGTGACAAACCCTTTTGGTTTTTTGGGTTTTTAATTAATTATAATAGGTTAATGAGCTTGTTTGTGATGTTTTGGGAGATGGGTATTGGCCAAAATGGGAGCTTTGGGGGGTAAGTTTGAGGAAATTTGGGAATTTGGATGATGGTTTTAGCATGGTTGTGCAGATTTAGGAGATGGGTTGTGTTAAAGATGGGACTTTGAAGTAGTTTGAGAAGTTGCTGTGTGCTTGTTTTGCTAGTTAGATGTGTGAATTTGATGTTGGTAGTATAGGAATTGTCAATGGTAGCATAGTTGATTGATTTGGAATGTTTAGGATTCACTTTGCTGTTAGGTTTATAAGCTTGTCATTGTAGTTCTAACAGACTGAATTTAGTGCGGGATGTGGATCATCTATTTGACTGTGAGATTGGGTTTGAAATAAAATAACTTCACTATATGAATATTGTAGGATTGGAAGTTTGTGATCTATGTGCTGCATTGGTTCTTAAAATTGCGTTTTGGAGTTTGCAATTATATGACTTTTGTGTTCGATAAGGAAAGCAGTAACATTTTAGGCAGGTTTAACCTTTATGTGTTCTTGTAGGGTTTTCTTTTTATCGAACAAAGTTATTATTAAAAAAAAGAACTCCCTTTTTATTTGGTATAACTACTTGTCATATAAGGTAAGTCTTTAATACTCATAAGATAAATTTAACTGCTGTTAGGAAATTAATGCTGGAATTGATTGATCTGTTGAGCAAATGAGCTATTATTTACATTAAACATGAACTAAAACTTAATTCATTGTTGCCATCAATCTTTGAAATTTATTGTTGTTTGAGAATATGGCAAATTTTTTAATAGTCGATTTCTTACCTACAACATGTGATTATAATTAAATAGTGATCAGATAATACAATGTTATACATCACAGAGTTAAAATTCACATTGACTTAGGCTAGGAAACAATTTAGTTTGAAGGGAAACCCCTACTGTTAAGTCTAAGTTAATTATCTACATTTCTCACTCCTTCGACCTGTATAATATCTTCTGAGCTGTCTCTCCCCCAAACCCTTTTGAATGTAACAATTCATGTTTCAGGAAACTATATGTTGGTTCTAATTTAAACTATATGTTGATTCTAATTTGGTTGAGATTCAGGCAGTTTTACTAATAGTGTTAGAATAAAGGGCCACCAACAAGAGAGCCTTCAAGGTTAATTAGGCTTGGACTAAATTGGCTTGAGGATACTAAGTAATAACTTAGATGAGGCATGAATTCAAAATTATTTACCCTCATAGGGAAGATGGTACTGAATTCCTTAGTTGAGCACATACTAGCTTATGCTATTTCATATGATGTGAGAGTGAGACATTCTCGGTCTCTCAACAATCTCCACTTTGACTTGTCTCATGAAGTCATCCCAACTTATCCCAACTCTTTGCTCGTATTCATCAAGTAGTTCCAAGGTACAGTTCTGGGCTTTGTACCATTGAACTTCTCATTTCAGCCTATCCAAAGGTCCATCCAGAGTTCAATCTCGTACATAGCTCCTTTGTTGAGCTCAATGTGTGCTATGTCAAGAC
This sequence comes from Hemerocallis citrina, assembly GCA_017893485.1. Lineage (NCBI taxonomy): Eukaryota > Viridiplantae > Streptophyta > Magnoliopsida > Asparagales > Asphodelaceae > Hemerocallis > Hemerocallis citrina. The sequence continues at coordinate 277,677 of JACEHZ010000731.1, read as the reverse complement.
CCATAGCCGATGTATCATGGTTCTGCCACCATTTGTTAAAACAAATTCACATTTAAAGGTGAGTTCATGTTGATTAGTCTTCAGAGGATTAATCTTTTTTTGAGTCCTGAACCCAATATTGTTTAACATACATCTCTTTACTTCACTTTCCCATATTAGACTAAATCCCATATTTAACCCTTATCAATTTATTTGATGTGAGACCCTTCCAATAGATTGCATGGCATGTAATTAGCTCAAAATCTTTCAAATCAAGATGTATGAAAAAATTGTTTTATTATGCCAACTGAAGATTGTACCAATCATTTCATACTGGCCACTTCAATTTCGAATTTAACTTTTTCACTTTTTTATGTTCAATTGTGGCACAAATGTATTTTTTGCAACATGTGGGGTAAACTATTCCTGTGCCATGTGAATCACTAATACATTCTTATGTCATAGGACAACAAACAATTGTCACTAATACAGGTTAAGATTGATCATGGATTTAAAGAAAAGTCTTGAATGGAACACAAATGCTTTTTAGTTATTGGTAGGATTGAACCCAATTTCAAGTAAATAGGAAAATTAATGATTGAATGATGGTTGTGATAGAATCTTATTTATCTATATGTCTCATCAGTCACCATTGACCATTGTCATGGGATTAATCCCATATATTCTGATGTTCTTTAAATCAAATTAAATACTTGTCTTTCCACCATCCAACTTGCCGAGTGTAACATGTTCCAACCTATAACTATCTGTAGATGTATATTGGTATGTAGTAATTGAATGATAGAAGGTTATTGATTGAGGATCCACTTACTTTGTTGACATCTATACTTTGGGTAGCTGATACATTATGGACTTTTATTTGTTAACTTGCCATGTAGGCGAGTATCTAAAAATTCAAATCGTTTGACTTTCTTCAAGATCATTTATCAATTTTCTTTCTCTTTGTATCTCCTAGAAATTTATTGTTTAAATTTGTTTTCTTCAAAGTTGCACCTAGTTTTTATTATCTTAAAAGTTTTTTGGTTTGCTGCTAATTATTTGATGTATTTGATTTGGGTCTGTTAGCTTTTAACTTCTAGACTTCTTTTTCTTCGTATGTTTTTGTTGAGCCTGGAAATCAATTTCATATTCAGTACTAACCTTTCTGAGTCACTATTAATTTTCAGTTAAGCAAACATGGAGCAAACCAATGATGAAGGGCAAACCGCCCTCCCCAAGGGATAGTCATAGTTGCACCACTGTGGGGAACAGATTGTTTGTATTCGGCGGTACAGATGGGACCAATCCCCTCAGGGATTTGCATGTTTTGGACACTTGTTAAGTATATGGATACTTCTCTTGCAAATTTCTCACGAGATTCCAATTCCAATTTCAATCTCTTAGTTGTTAGAGTTTCGCGTATTTTTTTTTTTCTGTTTTTTCCTTTCTTTTAGAAATGATACAACCTAGTTCTTTAGATCAACATTCACTTTATGCTCAAATCTCAACGATTTATTCTAATTTCAGCAAGCAATACATGGATAGTGCCAGCTGTAACTGGCGAGGGACCTGATGCACGTGAGGGGCACAGTGCCGCCCTTGTTGACAAGCAACTCTTCATATTTGGAGGCTGTGGGAAATCGAGTGATACTCATCAAGAATTGTATTATAATGATCTATTTATTTTGGACACAGGTAAATTCTTGTCTACCACTACTACTTGATTTTTTGTTATATGTAGAAAATGTTGGATACATAGGTATATTCACACTATATGAATAATATTATGTGTAATATTATTCTATGGGTAACACGTGTGTTACACGTACTAATTGTATGGATATCGGAACGTGGGTTGAGTGAGAATCCAGTCACCAAACCAGTATTTATCCTATAAATACTGGCTTGTGATAGTAGTCTAGGTATTCCAATCTTGATACCTAGGGTGAATATCTCAAGCACCTTAGTCTAGGATATTAACCCTAATTTCTATTGTTATAATCTCCCATAATCTCTAACAGAAAACAGATATGTTTTTCAGAGAAAAAGAAATAACATTAGAAATGACGTTGTTAAAATGCTGCATTTGCAGAAAGATTAACTTGGGAACATGCAATGACATCTGGAACCCCACCTTGCCCACGTGATAGTCATACATGCTCTTCATGGAAAAAGAAAATCATAGTTCTCGGTGGAGAAGATTCCTCTGATTGCTATTTATCCGATGTTCACATGCTCGATGCAGGTATCTCATTTGATATTAACTATTAATTGATTTGTGTACTATAATTAGTGGGTGTTTTAACTAAGGCTGTTTTAAACAGAGACACTTGTATGGAAACAAGTAAACACATCAGGGATGTTTGCCCCACGTGCAGGGCATACAACTGTAGGCCTCGGAAGTAACTTGTTCGTGTTTGGGGGTTTCACTGATTCAAGGAACCTCTACGATGACCTTCATGTATTAAATGTTGGTAAGTAGTCTAGAGCTAGCTTGACTAATTGAAATTCATACAGGTAGCAACTTGTTCGTATTTCATGGGTTTATTTTCCTTTTCTTCTTTTGCAAAGCATCTGAGAATGAATAACATGTACCAAGGGTATTCAAATCATATCACAGTAGGTACTGGTAGACACCCTTAGAGGACGATTCTATTAGACAGCATGAAGATTCCTAGCCATGTTATTTGCAGTGGTTCCTAACCAGTATAATTGGATAACTCTCCAGTCAAACCGTGACAGCTAGAAGTTGGGCCCAATGCACGTAGCTACCTACAAATAGGTATTTATCGAAGACCTAAGGATCTTTCTCCCCATTCTACAAACTTTGTACCCTACACTCAGTGATGTTGCTTTTGTCAGTTTCTGCCTTCACTCTTATACCCTTTCGGTTCTCATAAGAGCAACATCATCTCATTGAAAAATTAACTCATTTTCTTTCTGGAATTAATACTTGAATGTTCACCAAGGACAATTCGATTAGAAGGGTTTGGTTAGGTCCTGATGTTTAATCTGTTTATTACAAGAACACTTAAAACTGACATTATCAGTTGTCTCCTTATATCTAGTAGGTAAATTGTGGAATGATATTTTAAGTTTCCTTGTAATAAGGTAATCTTGGATTTTGTGTGGTTGGTGTTTATTGTTATTTTGTTAGATACTCTTGTACTTGGAGCATAATTGAGTGTCTCCCTATATGCTTGTAGGGAGATAATTGCACTCCAATAGACCCCTAATAAAGATGCTTTGTAGTCTAAGTTGTAATTGTAGATTAGACCACAAGTTTTCATGTAAATCCTCAAATTTAGTATATATTACAATACAATCTGAAGCCAGTCTCACTTTCATACTCAAAACACAACCTCTACGCTTCTTCAAAAAGGTTTTATCCATCTTCTGAACTATATGTTGTTTGACCTACAATGCAATTACAAGTCTCTTAAGCAACTAATTGCATTGAAATTGCATTGAAACATCTTTTCTATTGGTTACATGAAGTTATTTATTTATTATTTTATGGACAGATAGTTGTACTTGGAGTAGAGTAGTAACTGTAAATCAAGGGCCTTCTGCTCGTTTCTCGGTAGCCGGCGATTGCTTGGATGAACACAAGGGCATTATTGTCTTTGCTGGTGGATGCAATAAATCTCTTGAAGCACTTGACGATATGTATTATTTACACACAGGTATATATGTGAATTATATAGGTTTACATCACATTTTTTGCAACTTGATACTTGTGAATTATGTAGGTTTATATATGTACTATTTACATCACATTCTTTGCAACTTGATACTTGTGAATTATATAGGTTTCCTTTTTCTCGCTCTCTTTTGTTGTTGACTTGCACACTCCAGTATATATGTGAGGTAAACTTAACTCCACTTATAACTCGCTGGTTACTTGTTGGTTTGTTGCTAGGTATGCTTGATGGAAATGGTTTACTGGAAGTAGGGATGACCTCTCCTAGGAGAGCGCTGAGCAAATGTAGAGAACCTGAGAAAATTAATAACGTAAACAGGCTTGAGATGAAGTCTGATTCATCCCACCCAGTATATTTACAAGCATGCAGCCAGGCAGGTAAGACTTCATCTAAATGTGCACAATATTCGTGCCGATTAATTTGTTTCTTTGTCTTCTTTTTTTTCCCTTTGCTTTTTCCGTTCATTCTCGAAAGGACAACAAATTCTGGGAAATTTCCGCAAAAATAAAAGAACTATAGAAGTTGCGCAAAGGATCCCATAATATAGCTGAAAGGTATTATAGTGCAGGCATCCTACCAGGCAATTCCAGTACATCTGGAGAGGTGGCATTTGAAGCTAGAATTACAGAAATAAATCAGTTTGGATACACAATTGAAACGGTCATCAATGGTAAATTGCTACGTGGGATGCTGTTCTCCTCCTCGACAAGCTTTAATCAAGATAACCACACTTACCCTAACAAGTAATAGAATTCTTCTACCTCCTTCATAAACAGAATTTAGAGAATTAATATCTGATACTTTTTTCTGTGTTGTTCAGGAGAAGGATGAGAACAGATGTTGAAGGCACTAAACTGAATGAGCAACCTTTATTGAAGGAAACTAAAGCCCCAGATCAAGAGCATAGTTCTGGGGCTTATGTAATGGAATCAAAAACACAAGCCCTACCAGTGGAAATTCTTGCTACCACTTTGCCTAACTCAACTACTAATGCTGGTGTTTATCAGCAAAAAAAGGTTAGTTGCATACTTGTGCTTCCCACTTTTTTGAATGTTAACAGTATAATGCTACTTTATCATCAACTGGAAGAAATAGACGATAAGTTGATCACGGTACATGTAATTTCCAGTATATAGACTAAAGTTCTACTTGTCTATAAATTTTTAAATATTTCTTACGAGGGTAGTGTACCTAGGAGGCTAAGAAACACCTTCGATAACTTATCTAAGGGGTCGGCCCTACTAATCAAATGTTTTTAACAAGTGTTGTGTCATTATATGTATAGCTGGAGCCATCATCCTGATGTCTGTCATAAATCATACTATTTGAAGAGCATATAATGAGTTGCAAACTCTACGAAAAAGTCTTATTAATCTAACATTTATGGATAAGCCTCACAGGGAAATTTAACTTAATCTCGTGTGTGTGTGTGGGGGGGGGGGGGGGGGGGGGGGGGACTTGTAGACCTCATCTTGCATCATATTGTATGCATGGATACATATTTGGAAAATGATTTTCTGGAACGAGCTTGCATTTCGGATTCATAGTTTGAAGTTACCAATCGAGATAAGGATGCATTGGTATGATGGATTAGGTTATCTATGAAGAAGATGAATATAGTCAAAAGGGTGATTTTGGTGATATATGACAGCACTAGGAATGCTTATCTTTTAAATGATAAAGCTACTGAAGGATTGATGAAAAAATTGCAAAAGATGGGTGAATGGCTGAAAAGATATATTTAGAAGATCAAACGGGAGATGGCTCCTCTTTGTCTATTCTCTTTCCTTCTTCACCGAAGACTATTTTCTTCTTTGATGATACATTATAAGATATTTGTATTTCTAAAGCGTACAAATTTATGAGATGTCATAAATTTATGCAGGTTTCAGAAAATGTAGAACCATCATTAGTCAAGACGCCGATTATAACACCAGTAATGACGACTGTAGAAATGGTGAATGACTCGGCAAACTTGAATTCATCGCCAGTGCATATGAAGAATGACTCGGAACACTTGAATACATCGCCAATGCATATGAAGAATGACTCGGAAACCAGAGAACCACCACCAATGCATCTGAAGAATAACTCCGAAGACATAGAACTACCACAAATGCATCTGAAGAACGAGTCAGAAGACAGCGAACTACTTCAAATGCATCTGAAGAATGAGTCAGAAGACGTAGAACTACCACAAATGCATCTAAAGAAATGACTCAGAAGACTGATTCGAGTTTTTCACATTCAAGTCACAGCTTAGCATATGTCTGAGCTTTGCCTCTTAGTACATGATCTGAGGGGTGCTGGGCAAAATAGAGCCCCAGTGTGTTATAGCTAGAGTTGTTTAGTAATCTAATGTATTAAGTGACTTAAATAAGTATCGGAAACAGGGCAGGATTTGTTTTCGATGTCTTTTTTCCTCCTGAATGTATAAAGCTAATTAAGGCAGGGATGTATTTTTTTCACGTAAAGATTGATGTTTGATTTCAGATGAATGAATGTTGGAGTTGATTGGGTCTCTGTTACAGTGTCTTTTAAAGTTCTGTTCAATCTAGTTTCTGTTTCAGGAGAAATAGGAGGGTAAATTAGAAGGGAAAACAGAAAAATATCAGTACATGCGTCAGAATTTAATGTTTCGAAATAGATTTGAGATGCATGAATCTTTGCGGTCATCTGTAACCTGATATGAATCCAACCTCAATTCTGTGTCTTTTAGATCACCAAAACAAAAGTGTGGATCCTTCGAATCAAATTCACATTGTAGTAACTACATTGAGATCCCACAGCACGGACCAGTCAGTCTTCCTTCCACAAATAAGCAGTCAGACAACTTACTGCGAGGGTAAAATTATATTAAAATAACATCCTTCAAATCCTTCCAAATAACATTCTTAAAATTATACTCAGATTTAAGAAAAAAATGAACTCAGAATAGCAAACGAAGCATGAAGTTGCAATAAGAAGTCTACAGATCTAGGATGGGTCTTTAAACCTCCAACCTCCCACCAACATTTTACAAACAATGAAGGCTATATAATACATAACAATAACGATTCACCCACAACTACTACAAATGCCAATCAAATTCAGTTCTCTTTGTGAAGAGCCTGCCTTTTTAGCAACGATATTATTTGTCTCGCCTTCAAAACAGCAGTCATGTCCGCTCATCACTTCCCTCCATTACCGAAGAGGTAGCCAAGGGAGGAACCTCCACCAGGGGCAGCGTGCACCTTTGTTGATGGTCGATCCTGCATATAAAAATAGTAAATTGGTTATTTTGTTATACAGAAATTTTCATCCAACTGTTTGAGATGTAATTTTGATCAATTTTCAGACAACCGTCTTCATAGCATATTGCATGATCCAGATTGGTACCATTGTTTTTCCTCTTATCTAATGTTTCTCTCTAAATCTTACGAATCTTACGAAGAATTCAATAAATCACCCCTGCAACAAGTAGTTGCAAGAGACTATTTATAACAGAACGATATCAGTTGTATGTCAAAGAAGCAACAAAATCACTAAAATATGATTTGGTAATATCGATAAAATATCACTTTTAGGACATTCTCATGGAAGAGTGTACAATGTTGGGTCTAACTGCTCTGCACCTGAAATGTACTCTTTCCTACTTCATTTTGACAATTAAAACATATACAATAATAATAAAGGATGCAGGTTTGTTCAGAAAGAACAAAGGGTTGTCAATTACAGTTCTATCTACTGGATAAAATCTCAAAGTTAATAAAATAATTGATGCAGACAGATGCAGGTATAGTGTTGGCCAAACCATATAGATGCAGGATTAGTGTTGGCCAAACCATAGTGGTATCTGAGGAAAGATACAAAACATAATAAGGATAAAATTAGATTGTCTTACTGTAATAAAATTGCCAGTGTTCTGGCCATCAGCTCGGAAGTAGTTGTTTCCAGCGTTCCCTTGAATGCCAGCTGGAATCTCTTTCAGCTTCTCAGCTGGTGGAGGAGGAGCAGGCTTCTCAGCAGGTTTCTCAGCAACAGGCTTGGGGGCTTCACCATCCCCAAAAAGGTATCCAAGAGAACTCTGCCCTCCTCCGCTGCTAACTCCACGACCCATTCTTTCTTAGACCTTTCAGAAGCTGTTCCAAAATTTCAGAAAAATTTAAACTCGTAGATGGGTAGATAACTAGAGAGGAAACAGATAACTGTATATCAATGTGAATAAGAACAAGAGAAAGCAAAACTACATATTTAATAATCTGTATACCAAACTCTTTAAGGGTACCACCTGCATCAAACCATGTTCTCGACACAAATCAGGATTCAGGCATTCAGACCCTAGCTGACTGATTGCTGTTCAAGCATTATCCTACAACTCCTAACTAAACTGACGCTGCTTAACCAAAAACATCCAATGGAAATCTCACATTAAAATCCACCCAATGAACATCATACTTAATTACCCAAATGAACAACACTACAACTGTTTGTCAATTTCATCCAGTTCTGAATATACACGGAGAATGAAAATTCCCATAAATTCATAACCATAGCTCTATCACAGTAATCCTTCACACATTCATAGTCTGCAATGACTTGTGAGCCTTTCTTGCACACTCAGCCAACCACCTAGACCCATCATAGTATCTAAACACAATTAATGAAAAAAATTGAAGGCTACGTAACTTCATTCCCTTTCAACTGTCTACAAGTGGAGATTGCATTTGGATTACATTATCGGAAAGGCCCAAATGGGCCAAACCCCAAATCCATCCACTCCCATAAACATTCACCAAGGGGGTAATTGAAGAGCTAATTTTACATAATTCTGCCATCCCATAGTACAATCACTTCCCAAAATCACATCTTTAAGCATCTAATAGCAAAATTCTAATCTAACTCATAATTCTATGTTCATAAAGTTCAATGCTTTCATCAAACCAATCCAAGAATAAGCACTAAATTAGTATCAAAATTCCTCCTTTTTCCAAAATTCAAGATCTGATCTTGATCACTTAACCAAATCAAATCACGCTAAAATTAACATAAAAAATCAGTAAATTAAACGGCGATATCACGAAATCCAGTCGGATCTAATGCCGTATAAGATTACTAGAAACAAAATCCAAAAACAGCTTTTTAGGGTTAGGGTTTCGTTACCTCAAAAAGCGAGTCGAAGATCAGAGTGAGAGAGTGACAGATTTTTTCCAATTTACGAACATTATAAGGACTTGAAGCTCTTATTTATAATTTTATATACACCCGTTTTCTCTTAACCCAAAAATACAACCACTTGTAAAACTAGCCACAGTATTTTTTCCGATATTTTTCCGTACTGACCCGCTTTTTTGAAAGTATTGAGCGATCGGACCCACTTTCGAAAATATTTACTCAACTGACTAAGTTTTGGACACGTCAACAATAACCGTTGTTGAAAATAACGGCATAAGTTAATACCATATCATTCTTCCAAAAAGCGGAATCAGTTTAAATTTCTTTTAGCATGCCACTATTTAGAAAAATAACATCAGTACATTTCTTTTACAAGTGTGAACCTTATGACTTGAAGAAAAAAAATCAAGTGCTGAAATAACTTATAAATAATGTCGTTGTTGAAGATAACGACATCAGTTATAATACTCATTAAACTCTCTTCCTCTACAATCGTTCTTCCAAACAACGACATGAGATAACTGTTGTCGTTCTTAGAAATAGCGGCAACAGTTCACAGAAATAGATTAGCCAAGTATAAGTAATAAAATGAACTGGTGCCGCTGTTCAAAACATCGACATTAATTATCCCAAACACTGAATATTATAACTGATGCCGCTATTCCTAACAACGATATCTGTAATGATGTGAACAATGACAACAGCTATATGATTTTTTTCACACTTGCATTTTTTTCCAAGTCAGAGGGAGTACACGATTAAGAATAAACTAACTGATATCGTTACCAAAAAAATTTAACAGATGCCGCTATTGGAAACAACAACATATAAATAACCTATGTCGTTATTTCCAATAATGATTAATGTTGACGTGTCCAAAACTGAATCAGTTTGGTAAATATTTTTAAAACTAGGTCAGATTGTTTAATATTTTCAAAAAGTTGGTCAGTACGGGAAAAAATCCAAAAAATAAATAAATAAAATAAAATTATATATACAATTTTTTTTTTGTGATGAATCGGATAGAGCCAAATGGGTCCAGCCATCAAAAAATATATATTAATCAATAAAATAGTAATAAACAATACAAATAGTCAATAATTTTACAAGATGTAAAATAGAAATAAATGAACAAGAAAGAATTGCAATAAACGAGCAATTTTGAAATCGCACGAAAGAAGCACTTTCAAACTAGCAGTTACTTTCTTTATTTTTAAAATAAAGGAATAATTAAGTTTCACACTTATTGCATGTGATGCAATTTGTTGCGATTCCGGGCTCTTGGGTGGCACTCGTCACTTAAAATTTGACTATATAAAAAAAATACTCCTCTATTTATTACGAGTGAATTTACTACTGTGCTGGCCAATTATATTTCACTAGTAATATATTCGTGCATCGCACGTATTATTTTTAAAAAAAGAAATTAAAGTGAAACTCTGATTTATACGTGTGATGCATGTCTTAATAAATATGATTATATATTTTTAAAAGTAAATGTAAGGGCTATAATGAAAGAGATGGAGTTGCACATAAGTAGCTAGATTGACAACTCCAACTTTTCTATTATAATAGTTATTATTATATATTATATTATAGATAGATAGATAATAATTTACACGTGTAATGCACATTTATATACTAAAAAAATTATTACGTAGTGAGGATTCGAGGGCTTCCATATGTCTACTCATCCTCTCTGGTGAACATAAATTAACGAATTTCCGTGTGACAAATTTAATAAATATTTTTAGTAAAAAATGAAACTAGACGGGTGTTTTGTGCTTGGGATGTCACGAATTAAAATTGAAATAGAAGATACGGTATGGCTAGAACCTGAGATCTCATTCAAATTAGTTATGCACGTGTTAGTGGATTGACAAATGACACTAAGATCTTCTCCCATTATAATCTATACTACTACAATGGGAGAAGGCCTTAGTGTAATTTGTCCTCAACCCAACCCGTGCAATGCACGTGCTGGTAAATTTTTTTTTTTGCCCTTTTCATTCCCCCAATTTTCTCCACGTGCACAGCACGTGTATAATACTAGTATGAGTAATGCTAGAGCCACTACCAATTTCACTACATTTCTCTTCACTACCTTAAGTGGCACACTCCAATAGGTAGAGGATTATAGAGTCGATGGGAGAACTCTCCAATAGGAGTATGCCACCTAAGATAGTAAAGAAAATAGTAGTAAAATTGGTAGTGGCTAAAACATTAGTCTTATAATATTAGAGATTAGAGATTTACATAGCTAACAAAAAAAATCTGCTTAATTTTTGTAGACACCATTTTCTGAGTTCAATAATGTAGGGGGGAAATGTACAATTAGCAATGCTTTAGAAAATCTCTACTATTATAATGGGAGAAGGCCTTAGTGGTATTTGTCATTGATTTTTTTTTTTTTTTTTTTTTTTTTTTTTTTATGTCATTTTGAAGCCAGGTGACCCATTTTGGTAAATATTTTCGAAAGTGGACCAGTTTGGTAAATATTTTCGGCAGTTGATCAGTTTGGAAATTATTTTCCTTTTTTTGTCCTTTTCCTTCTTCCCCGCGTGCACGTGCGAAAGTGGCCCAGTTTGGTACATATTTTCGTCAGTGGATCAGTTTGGGAATTATTTTACTTTTTTTTTTGTCTTTTTCCTTCTTCCTCCACGTGCATCGCACGTGCATGATACTAGTAACTATAACCATATTTATTTTCATAATTTTATCTCAAACTTTTCTTTTTATAAAAAACAGAATTTGGTGCCGAACTTATTTTTAGAAATTCTTTTGCAATCAATATTGGGGTTGGTACTAGTTTCCAATTGGGTGTGTGATGGGTATTTTATTACTCTCGGAAAAATGTGGAACCCACCATGAAACGGACTACACGCTGACGAATAGCATGTGCATTGATAGGACCCACTTAGTGTCGGTTGGGTTTCGGTGCACAATCTGAACCGTCCGATCAGATCTGGACCGTTATGAATTGGATTTGTTTAAAAGCGCGCGGTGTGGTGGTTGGATTAGGTAGAGATGCATATGAGAGAACCTGTGTTGAGTTGTTTGGAATTTTTTACCAAACTATCCCACTTTTTGAAAGTACTAGATTTGTCCGTGGGTACATTTGTCCGTGGGTACATGCCTACGGCACGTCTTCGGAACGATACAGTATATGAAAAGCCTTGTAAACAGTAAATCAACAATTATGTAGCTTAAGTTTGAATAGTATGATAATAATTAGTTGTAAATGAAAGTCCATGTTTCTATTAGTATATGTTGAAAAACAATTATAAATGAGGATATAAAATCCAACTTCTTAGAACTTTGAGGGTGGAGAATAATGAAATTTAACTATTGAAGATATATTTGCTATTTTCAATGTAACATGAACAATAAAAAAAACATAAAAAATCTGAAAATTTACAAATCTGAAATATGAAAATCTAAATTTCTTAGTAAATAGAGAGAAAATGAGAGAGAGAGAAATCATTAAATAAATAAATGATTTTTTTTTTTAGGAGGGAGATTTTGAATTTGAGTTTTGAGGTTTGAAATTTTAGAGGGAAAATGTGTTTTATGATGTTAGATCTGAGCCTTTGATTTTTGGGAGGATTGAAGGAGAGCCACTTGATAGCTTTCTTTGTGTTTTATTATATAGATGGACCAAACTATCCCTACTTGAAAGTTAAATACCAAAAAGTTCCTGTCACTAACTGAGATAGCACGCCTGGTAAAAATCTGCGTACTATCTCAGTCAGCGTGTATTAGGGGCTACTATTTTTTTCCTCAAGTAATAGTGTGCGAAAAAAATCTCAAGTATAGGCTCACTAACTCCGTTAGCGCGCCCATTTAACCCAGTCGCGCTAACTGAGATAGCGAGTGTAGATTGGTTTAATATTAAAACACACTTTGGAGAAAAAAAAAAGTGAAGAAAAATCCTAATTATAGACTCGCTATCTTCGTTAGCGAGTGTGTTTGTACCACACTCGCTAACGGAGATAGCGAGTGTATTGGCTTGTAGGGGAAAATAACTCGCTATCTCAGTTAATAAGTGTGTACCACACTCACTAACTGAGATAGCGCGTTTTGGGTGAGAAGAAGTGGGATGAGAGTGCGATATCGAGTGTGATTTAAGTGAAATCCAATCAACACTCGCTATCTTAGTTAGCGCGCCTTGTTTGAATGGGCACGCTAACGGAGATAGCAAGTCTATACTTGAGACTTTTCACTCTGACTTGAGGGTGAATGTAATGCACCCTAACACACGCTGACTAAGTTATCGGGTAGATTTTTACCAGGCGCGCTATCTCAGTTAGCGACAAAGATTTTTTGGTATTTAACATTCAAACAGGGACAGTTTGGTACATACTTTCAAAAAGTGGGATAGTTTGGTAAAAAAATTCAGGTTTTAGTACGATGAACTTACAAGTTGACACGCGTCCAACATGACAGACCATTGACACTCGCTAATCATACCATCTATCGAGATATTACAAGGCAAACATGTGTTTATACGACCAACATTCCGAGCATTTTGAAATTCCTGTTTTGTTGATCACTTTTAACGCTAGGTTGATCGATGCTTATCAAGAGTTGGAGAAGAGAGGACAGAGTAATTCCAACTAACGAATAACACATTTCAACGTGAGAGTGTGATGGTCGAGCAAATAAATCAGGTACTAAACAAAGATCAGATGCATAAGAGCACAATTTATCTGTTGGTCTGTCCATTTTCCATTCCCCCCTTTAAAGCCTGCATTTGTTCTACATTGGACGTATACACTACCACATTCCTCAGTTGTCTCTAATTCCGTGTTGAAGTCACCAAATGACGATGATACAGATTCAAGTTTAACTGAATCTATCATTCTAGTACACACATTACACAACAAAATTTCCACATGAAGCGTCTGAAATTTAGTGAATGGAGTTAGATGGTGGCACTATGAAAGAGCTCCCGGTCACAACATAATGTGCATATCTACATATACCATGAGTGCGGGCATGCACAAATTCTAAAGCTGAGGTTCTACTGAGCTGGGTGGCGGATCATGATCACTAGCAGTCTGCTCGCCTTGAGGTGGTGGTGGTGGTAACTTAGCAATCTCTACCAATAGCTTGTGTAGAGCTTGGGGTTTCGAAAAGAATGGAGAATGATCAGACCCTTTGAGTCGGAAAACCTTTTCTGGGGGATTCGATGTGGACATGCTCTCCTGTAAGGGTAGGGGTATTGCATTGTCATCGGTGGTCTCAATGAAGAATCTCCTGACAGAACCATAGTTCTCTTCGGTGAGAGAGAGCTTCTCGAGTACTGGGGCAAAGGGAATGGACCTCATGGAAACTGAAGCCAATGCAACATCCTTTTAACACATGCATTTGAGAAACAGAGATCTTTAGCCTCTAATACTTAACAAGAGAAGATGGAAGTGAACATCTGTACAAACTGAATGCATCCAGCCATGCATAAAATTTCAATTTAAAAAGTCCAAAATATTAAGAATTATTGCTTCATAATCACTACCTAAACATCATGGCTATCCATTATATTTTCGTAGCTGCATCACAATCACGTCCCACTTACAAGGCTTCTGATTCACCTGAATGGATTACTTCTGACACAAAAATATGACTCTGTCTTGTGTGCGTGAGACCAACTAAATGAGAGAGGGAATTACTTCTGACGCAGGATTGACAGTGTGTGTGTGTGTGTGTTAACCCGAGTGCTTTTATCACTGTGTTCATCAGCATGAGAGCAAAACCTGGATGTGGTAATGCACAAGTCATGTATAGTGCTGCATTTCAAACTCTTTCAAACTAGGTTTGGTATATGCAGTATCCTGTTTGCTTAAAATCCTTGTTTTTTATTTCTATTGAGCAATTTTAATTTTCAGTTGTGAGCCTTCCATCATGCAAGATTGATTGAGAGGCTCAAAGTTCTCATGCAACCCCTTCTATATTATGGAACAAATACCATCAGCAACAACTAAAACCCCTCAACAAGGTTTGCCTTCTAAATATGATTGATAAAGCCATCCTAGAAGACATCATCATAGATGTATTTCATGTAACATATGTATAATTTGTTGACATAAAGATGAATTAAATAACGTAAAATAAAAATCAGTTAAAAATATAAGCAATTCTTTCATAGCAACAATATAATACTTAGAAAGGTGCTTTTCACTAAAATTAAAACATACCTTAGCAGGACTTTGATTAAACAGCAGATCCTTCAATAATGACTTATCAAGGTCAATAGCTGTTGGTGGGTGATTATTTCCCTTAGCATACTGAAAAATTTGAGCCTGCCTCATCAGTTCATTTGCTTCATCCTATAATTAAAGGGAGCAAATTAGGATTAAGGATGACAAACATTTACTCAACTTTTACTAGAGTAGAACATAGACATCCTCATTTGTTAGTCACAGATGAATTTTAATGTACACTGAGATAATTTGTGAGAAGCACCAACTAGGACAACCAACCAGGCCCTTTGATAAGTGAGAACCTGACTTGTTGCCAACCATGAGAGGAAGAAACAAAAGACGGCCGAATTTGTTAACTAATTTACTTACTGCTATTTGTAAGATAACAAGTACAAGTAGAAGGAGACCTGTTTAGAGACCATGTCAAGAGTACTCTGCCCATTTGCCAGCATAGCTGCAGTGATGAAAACAGCTTTGGCAACCTTAGATGGAAAAGCCTCCATTGCAAAAGATATGGACGCACCACCAAAATCATGTCCCACCAAAATCACCTGCAAAATATGTGACCAAGTATAATTAGACATTATTTTTTGTAGGATAAACAATGGCAAGTTCCTCCGATGTTTGTAGGATTTTGTACCAGTAATCCTAACATAATCTAGAAATATTATTCCATGCTGGCATATTGGTCACTAGATGCATTGGGAACAGCTAACTGGCAACAGTCAATAGTGGCATGTACCTAAATCCGAATAAAAATAAGTAAATTAAACCCCTAGATAAAATCTTTTTAGTAAAACCAAAGGATGAGTTCATCCAAATGAACTGAGGTTTTACAGTAGTAACAAGCATATTTCAGGAATTACAGAAGTATTGAACTTGAAAATAACCATTGAATCTGCATTGAGATTGTGACATGGTGCATTCCATGCTGGAAAAGTGAATGCTTCCCAAAACTAAGAGCCAATGAGTAAAGAAGTGTTAAATCTAGTATGGTGTATTTGATGGAAGTCGTTAGTCCAAACATATAGATATGTTATGACTATATTATCTGAACTACTTCAAATGATAGGTCATACTACATTGATAACTTGAATTGTACCTTCTCCCCATCACCAAGCTTCTCCAGGAAACTAGTAAGCGGCTTTACATATTGAGCAAGACTTGTGATATTGTTTGCATCAAAACAATCAGTGCCTGAGCCTGCAAGGTCGATAGCAGTGACTTTGAAACCATTATCTTCTAGAAGAGCTATGGTTTTATACCAACTCCAAGCACCAAAACCACCTCCATGAACCAGAACGAAACGATCAGTTTCCAAATTATCAACCTTCTCTTCCAGCTGAGAAAAATAACAACATGCAAGCATTAGGAAAGACAAAATACCATGCAACGGAAATCCATGTGTCTTATCAATGTTTTAAATATCCTCGATATATCCGATATAGAGGCCAATATACCCAGTTGGAGAGTAAACCAACACGATATACTTATATAATTAGTATTTGTCTTTTTGGGGAATATACCACCGATATAAGCCGATATATCACCCGATATTTCCCCCCAAATGTGTTGGTGATATCTGTTCAAAAAGGTTTTTGGCTTTACATGTTTGAATCAGATCAAACCCAAAACTAGTATCCATATCAACCCAACTGAGCCCAATAACTTTTAGTTATGTTTGAAACGATTATGACAATTCAAAACTTTATAAGTTTGCTTAGATTCCTATAAGTTGTTGTACTAATCTTTTGTTTCAAATTAGATATGTCAACCTTTGTGATGATTTCAATTTCTAAAATCTATATATTTCGTTTATTTTGGTTGATTTTTCAATTTCATTATGCTATATTAGTTCATGCATATGTATGTTTGGCATCATATGATTTATTATTTATAATTAATGTGCAATGTGTGCATAATGTATGTGTGCACATTAATTCGTTTAGTTTCGTATTATTTGTGTTATTTATGTGATAAATGTTGAATGCAATGTATGTACATGTCATGTCGATCATATCAAAGATTTTTTTTTCTATCCTAAATAATAATCCTGCATATTTAGATATCCTGATATATCCTGATATACAAAAAAAAAATCTAGGCATACACGACACCGATATCCGACATTTAAAACCTTGTGCCTTGTTCATGTTAATATTTAGTAGTCTCAATGGTGTCATATTTCTATTCATGTTAACCTTGTGCCTTAGGTATTTCACTGTATAACAATATAGAGGTTAAGAAATTATACATAAACAATTAACTATATAATCGAAGAGGAGCAAGTATTAATGACCGTCCAATAGCAAAACATCTTTCATAAATGGACATGAACAGGCTATAAATTAATCAAGCAAGTAAGGTCCTCAAGTGCATGTGGTCATTTTTTTGGCATGGATTCTCTGTGGTCCATTAATCCATCTATAGAAACGAGACAAAGTGGGGCCTCCTAAGTATTGCAAAATCTGTACAAAATATACCATACATGGTTAAGAAATACCAATAAGTTTCATTATTAAGAAATCATGTCCCTATGAGCTGTTCTAATATGTAATTTACCCGTACCAAGTTGTGTAAATTGTAGGCAGATGTAAGCAGGTGCAAATTACTTTGATAACTAAACAGTTATCAACATCAGTCTCAAAACATCAGAAACATGAATAACAAAAATTATTTATTATACTTGGTGTAGCTTGAACGTAAATTGTTATGGCCCCGTGAGCAAGAAGTAAGCAACTAAATTGTCCCAAATTATTCTGAATAGTTATAGCAACTGATGGAAGTCCCAGCAGATTCTTTGCTTACTGTCAAATATCTTCACCTACGAAAAGAGTTTTTGATGTCCTTTACTTACGGAAAAGGGATAGAAATTACAAATTACAAACTGATAGCAACCATGTTTTGATAAAATTAACAGATATAATATATCTAGTATCTGTCAAAGCCAACAATAATAGGCATATATTGGACTACAGGAGTATATACCATAATTTGAAAGAATTTTTTTTGTCTTGAGACAACTTTCCCATACAAAAGTAACCTTTATTAAATCGCTGCATGAAAATGACCAGAAATTAGTAAAACCTATGTTAAAGAGATATTAATAAATTATCAGCCACAAGAACTCATACTGAACTTTCTTAAGGTACCCAAATTTCTTTGACAAATCTTATTTTATTTTTGTATTCTGGGTATAACCAATTAAATTGGTCTTAATTGTGGTCAAGCTGAAACAAAAACCAATTGGTGCTTCCACATACACAAAAACAAAGAAACAAACAAAAAAGTCTTCATAAAGGAATTTTCTTCCCCAATACTAGTCATTGTCCTCCTCCACCTTATGCTAAGTAACAAAAGTTCACAATTATTATCACCCAAGATTCCCTTTGTAGCCTTAACTAAAGCTAAGAAAGGTAATGGTAAACTAAAACATTTAGCCGTATGCTATGCATATCCAATAGACTCACAATTATCTCACCTTGTTAGGCAAGGGTACTCCAGAAGGCAAAATGCACCTCTCCCCTATACAGGAGAAAGGAAAACAGAACTTATGTTGGTTGGGTTTTTTCTCTGATTTAAGTTCGTAGGGCCAAACAAATTTTGATCATTTACACCAACAAATAATGTGTCTGAAATATTAACATTCCCTTACCTATTTTCCCCTTCCATTTTTACTTTACCCTGACAATGGCCATTGAATCACCCATATATTTACCCACACTCATTATACATGTATAAACTAATAATAACACTTGAAAGGTGATTTGTGACAAAATCCTGCAAAAACCCTATTGTCCACCTTTGGCTAGTGATGTTCACTCATTGTCATGCAACAAACACATTCCATCTTATGTGTCTGCGCTGACCAAAACACCCCCTAGCCCCCCACCCAAAAAAAAGTACTTAGCTGAAGGGTTTGCATCAAAATCTTATAATCCAAGGGATTTCTTCAACCTCCCATTCCTAAACTCAACTCAGACCAACATCATCAGGGGGGTTCCGTCCCTACTGCAAAATCTTATAATCCAAGGGTCTCTTCTCCAATTTACTCTATCAGAAACAGGTGGCCCTGGAGTCAACCCAACAAAACTACTAATAATACCAATCACAGAAAAATCCAAAGTACACAACCTTCCATTTCTGAACCCCACTCAAACCAACATCATCAAATCCAGTCTCACAAAAAATTGATAAACAAATTGGTAGATTTTCCTATTTATCCTATTAGCAACAGGTGGTCCAAGAACCCAATCCAGCAAAACTAGTAATAAATCCAATTAAAGTGAATAAATTATACAATTAATAAACAACTAATCACCTGATTAACAACAAGTTGATGAGGCTGCACAATCGGATCAGTTAACGACCTCGCTCTCGAGCTCGAGCTCCGCGCCAGCCCCTGCTGCTTCTTCCCACCATTCCCGACATACCTCATCGACGACGACCGATCGAACGGCGCCGCCGTCGGACCGCCTCCGTTCTGGTGGTTCATCAGTATAGCTGCCGCCGCCGCGGCGAGCGCCTGATCGTCGATCAGAGCGGAGTCACCGTCGCGCTTGGTGTTGGATTGCCACCGTGCGCTGGATCCGAGAGCTGAGGAGGTATGGTTAGGATTAGGGTTTGAGTTACGGCGGCGAGGGGGAGGGGCTTTGCGGCGGCGGCGAGGGTCGTCGGCGGCGTCGGAGAAGCAGGAGAGGAGGGATCCCATGCCTGAAGCATGAGATTTCGAAAGGTAGGGTTTGAGATTTTTTTATTTAATAATTTTAAATATATATTTATATTTTTTGGATTGAGTTTCTCTGGACAGTTGAGAAAGGAGGGGAAGAAGAAGAAGAAGAACGGGTTTATTCAGTGCGCTTTTTTGCAGTTAGGTACTCAATCTTTGGATATTTAGATGCCAACCTTTTTAGGGACTTAATTAGTGGAGGTGAGAAATTAAATGCAAGGGTTATGAAATAAAAGTGGCGTATAGCAGTTACTTAACTAAAGATAAAGATAACGAAGAAATAAAAAAATTTAAATAAAAAACAAGTTGAGTTTGTTACTAATTGTTAGATGCATGACTAGAGAAGACACTATTATATCTCAGAATCAAGAACATGTTATACAAATACTTCACACCAGATCTTGTAAAACAAGAGTTTTAAAAATCATACGTAGTTCAATAATTGTTTTGTTTTTTTTTTTTATATATATATATATCGGATAGAGCCAAGAGGCTCCAGCCATCAAAAAATAAATTAATCAATAAAAATAGTAGCTATACAAATACAGATACAATGGTTTTACAAGTAGTAAAACTGAAAGAGGAAAACAACAATGAAATAAATAAGTGACTGACTAGCACACAAAATTAGAACAGCGATACAAAATTCGAACGATCTCCGATAAGGTGGACTGAGCCGGAAGCCAGGAATACTGGGAAAGAAAAGGAGCGTCCTGTCAGACCCAAGAGGACTACAAACTCACACTACGGCTCGCTTCTGCAAGGCACAATGGACTGGTGCTAGCAAGCAGTGACGACTCGGAGCATCGATCACTCACAATAATTATTTTGTTCAACATGGTATTTTGCATCATTCATTTTGCACCATGATGTTGACCCGTATTAGATGACTTCATTAGCGTATAACATAATTTGATTAGCATAACATAATTTAATTAGTTGATTGCATTTGTAAGATTGGATAAAGAAAATTGGGGTTGACAAATTAGTTAATAGATGACGAATTTGAATATCCTGCTTCATTAGTAAGAGATATATATATGAATGTACTCTAGAAGTAGTGACCAAAATACAACGAGAGAAACGAACATCATATGCAAAATTAAAACACATCAAATTTGGCATTGCAAGCATACTTTGCACATAGAAGCATTTGAATATATGAATATTTAAATTAATATAATTTATAATCTATATACAACATAAAATTTATCCAGTAAACTTATTAGTTTTACATAGGAAGCACATTGCTTGCATAAAGTTTTTCGATAACATGAGTCACAAGTAACATGCAAGATGAACACATGCGATGACATCTCCTTGCATAGTAGAGTAGCCGCTCAAAAGCCTAAAAATCTTTTTTTTTTTTTTTTTTTTTTTGTGTGGAGGTAATAAAAACCTAAATCATTATCATGCATAATTGATGGCTTTTCATCGGAACCATGAAAAATAAGAGAAATATTAACTGATAAGAGCATTTGTAGTCGTTTGCTAAATATGCATAATATGCATATTTGGTTGAAAACAACACTGCAGTCATTGGCCAAATATGCATATGCATATTATGCATATTTCGCTATAGGAGATTGCCATAAATGAGTATGAGAGACGGCACTTCAAGTGCCGTCGCACCAAAAAAAAAAAAATGTCAAACGGCACTTCAAGTGTTGTCGCATTTTTTTAATGGTCGAACGGCACTTTAAGTGCCATCCCACCAAAAAAATTTTAATTTCATAATTAAAAAAAACCAAAAAGACCCCCACTTCTCGAACGGCACTTGAAGTGCCGTCCCTCGACTCAGTGTAGTTTTTTTTTTGCATTTTATGAATTTTTTTTAATAATTTTTTGTAATGGTTTTGTAATTTTTTAATAATTTTTATAATTTTTTTGTTATTTTTTTTGGCACTTTGAATCCATTTTTTTAAAAAAACCAACCCTCAAGTGCCGCCCACCTGTATGGGGGTTATTTGTAATTTTTTGTTTTTTTTTGTATTTTTTTTGTAATTTTTTATAATATTTTTGTAATTTTTTATTTGTACTTCCAGGACAAAATTTTCCCTCCAAAGTGCCGTTGTATCTTTTATAAAAAATAGAACTGCAGCAAAACATAATTTTGCTATATTCATTTATTCATTTATGCATTTATTCATTTATGCATATTTTGAGCCTTAATAACTGTGGATGCTCTAACAATCAGAAGTGCTCAAATTTAATTAAAGCCTGCAAACATAACAAAAGAAATTGGACTAAGATGCTTAATTGTTAGATCATTTCCCCATTGCTATGAACTTGAAACAAAATAGCTAACTTGCAGAGCATGGTCAGTCTCCTTTCTTATTAAATGCTATTAAATATTAGAGGTTGACCACAGTGTATATACACAAAAGACAAACTAGAAATGAAAAATAAAAAGGTTTCTCCTCTTCTATACTTTTTCGGGTACATTTCCGGTTACGTTAAGGGTCTGTTTGGTTGGAGGGGAATGGAGGGAAGGAGAGGGGAGGGAAGGAATTTTTTATTACTTTTCTTGTTTGGTTCAATTTTTAGGAGGGGAGGGGAGGGAAATTGGGGGGGGGGGGGGGGGGGGGGGGGGGGGGGGGGTGCAACACCCCTCCTGAGCCAATTTTGGCTCCCCTCCGAAAGTGGGGGATTTGGAGGGGAGAGAAAATAGGGCTAATTTTTTAAAGTGGCATGACTAAATTGCCCTTTAAAATCTAAATCCTAATCTAATAAAAAATCTCTCTCTTTCTCCCTACCGACTGTTTCTCTCCCGCTCTCTCTTTCTCCCTATCCTGGTGGCCCTCGACAATGTGGTTCTTGATGTCAGTCACTATGATGAGCTTTACAATCCGGAAAATCCAAATGGCACATAATGGGATTTTAGCAGAGGTAGAATTGCCTAGATACCAAACATTTGAAGTGAAATTATATGTGTAGGATCCTCTGGTACTAGAAAATGAGTTAGTTGTAGCTTCATACTGGAAAAAACATAAAAATTTACTGAAGGTGGGAGGGAATTGGGTGAAACAAATCTTGTCATTCCTTTTCCCAGTCTATGTCAATGTTGTTTCTCTTCTCTGTTTGACATTGCGTAAACTGCTATGCAACTTAAAATGACTAAAAATTATACGGGGCATAACTTGGTGTATAGATCAATTAACCACAAACTCGAAGATTAACAACAGTTTGATCTTCATCCACAAGCATTGTTTGAGTAGCAAGTTGCAAATTGACAACTGTTGCTATGTGCTAACCTCACAAGGAAGAATAAGTCCTTAATGCTTGCATAATTTGCTTGTATCTATTCTAAAGAGAAAAAATAATGCTTGTATAAAATTTCTCTAATTCGTTGTTGTTTCAATTCTTATTGTATGAAGTGGTTGTATGAATTTCTTATTATTGCAAAAGGGTATAAAAGTAATTTTATTATAAAATCCATTCCCTCCCCTTGTGAACCAAACAAGAAAATTATTATTTTCCCTCCCCTCCCCTCCTTTGAACCAAACAGAGTTTTCATTAAATCCCTCCCCTCCCTTTCCCTCCCCTTCCCTCCCCTCCATTAAAATCCCTCCCCTCCCCTCCCCTCCTTTGAACCAAACAGACCCTAAAGAGAAAATGTAATAAAAGATCACTCGGAAATTCGGAGAGATGTACATTCATCCAACGACCTATACATCTCTGATCTCTAATCTCTAATGTTATAATGGGAGAAGGCCTTAGTGTTATTTGTCAGTTTGTCATTCTACCAACATGTGCAACGCACGTACATAATTAATATAAAAGAAGTTTCCGGCTCAAATCCTCCTTACGTCAGAGTTTTTGTTTTTATTTTTATTTTTAAAAATTATTAAAATGTGCATCGCACGTGTAAATTACTAGTAGTTATAATTAAATTAAATTGCGCCGATTAGATATGTGAAATAAAGGCATTAAATCAAAACTTTTTAGATGCAGTGTCAATGAGAACTATCACAATTCAACTAATACTCGTAGATTGCTTATTAATCTACTGGGCTGGAATCGTTTGATTCTATCCTCATTATTAAAAAAAAACTAATACTCATAGAGGTACAAAATTAATAATTTTCATTTGTTTACAATGATGTGATTTTAGATGAGATTAGTTCAACGAGGCAAACCAGAAACTGCTCTATCTACTCCATTTAAGTAACAGGGAACTGCATTTTGTTTGTATTGTAAAAGATTATTCTCGTGTGATTCTTGTATAACTAGCCAACAAATTCATAAGAACCTGAGAAACTATAAAGATAACAAACACCTACAAAAAATTATTGAAAATGCTTTCATTTTCAATTGAATGTTTGACAAGAAGCCAAAGCCATCACAGAATCAAATTCGAAGAATTCAAAGTGAGCATGATTATAGTGTTCTTATTATTGCCCAATAATTATTCACATAGAATATATTTTCTTAGCACTTGATCATCACAGGCCATCGTGCACAAATGATAACTATATACTGGCTTTGGTTCAAAAGTAGACGGTGTAGTTTTTAAGTAAAGGTGATGCCTTTTAGTTAGCCTTCTCTTCATATCAACTTCACATGCATACAATAGTGGATATAAAAAAGATGCTAGGTAATTAAACAAGTTGGAAGAATCCATTTACTATCAAAAGCAAGTAATTTCAACAAACAATGAAAAATTAGGACAAAAATAAAAATTAGGGGCCTCTAAAAGTTTATGTTTTCTTTGAGAAGATTTACAAACATTCTCTGTAATTAACCACAGTAATTAACCAATGTAGGTGACCATGATCTGCAACCTTATATTTCATAACTAACATGGCTCTTTATACAGAAATGAGATTCAAACTGTCAAAGGCAGAGAATCAGTGTCTCACCAAGTATACTGATCCAGTTTCAGCTTCACTTAAACCTCTGAAACCAATTTGATAATCGATATCATAATACAAAATTGATGTCAACCTCCTGGAATTAGCCAAAGCAACTTAATTAGAGTCAGAAAAGGGTCCCTCAAAACCAAATGCTGATGTAACCTAGTAAGTATATAGCAAAGCCAATGAGTACGGATTCTTTGGCAGGCAATCCACATCAATTTTATCTAAATTTACAAAACAGAGATTGCAGGTCAAAATGTTCATCTAACTTTAACATCACTTAAATGTAACCAATTTTTCGTGTCCCTAATAGTACAGAGAACAGGGTCACCAACCGGGTAAAAGGTGAATAAATGACTAAAGAAATGCACAGATCAAATGAGAAAGCATTTGAAGGTTTAAAGGAAGAGTAGCAATGTAGCATCATTGCTTGGCTCATGGATGTCATTATACTTCCATGCTTCTTAACTTTATCCTTGCCATAACATGCGGAGGTGGTTGAAAGCTCATTCTTTTAATGAGGAAGGGAATCATTCAATGCATTCCCTAACTGTCCAACTGTGAAGAATCATGATGTTAGTCCTATGATAGGCATATTAATAACAGCAGGGTAAATGTACATGATCAGAGGCCTACAAAATTTAGGAATAGTATAAGTTTGAGCAACAAATACAGATGAAACAAGGTTACTCCTTCAATTCATCCTCCTGTTTTTTCCAGCTCAACAACCTTTACTCACATAACATAATGAAAGAAACCTTTTATTTATAATGGAGAAACCAAGCTGACCAGATCCTTGTCATGAGCAAAGTTGACTAAATACGGTTACATATCTGCATATCCCACAAAATATGTGAAAACAGTGAAATCTAACAACTGTTCCACACACACAAAAATCTACTAATTATAAATGCACACTTAATGTTAGGGGCTTATGCCTTGATCTTGGAATCTTTGGATTCTGGAATATGACCCAATAGGAGGATTTAATCAACTTTGCAAGGTTTTTGGATTATTTACACCACGAAAGGAAGAATAAAATAACAACAAAAAAAATACATCGAGTAAGTGTGGTCTGGCTAACCGGTTCAGATCTATGGAGAGATCATCGAGAAAGATTTTCACTGTAAAGTTGGAGCACAGGAGAGAGAAGACCCAAGCAGGAGTACAGGAGGCATTGTTTTTTTTTTTTTTTTTTTTTTTTGAAACGAGATGGCATGAGAAGTGCCATCCGACTCATATATAAGAAAGATTCACAGTTACAACCAAAATACATCAACACACATAAGTGCTGTAGTAAACTCAAAATACAGAAAAGCTGAAAGTGCTAAAGAAGGATTCGGAATAAAGAAGACAAAAAAAGGGTATGAAAACACCGTCCCATATCTCGAAATGCACTCCTAGCCTGCACCCTAAATGAATGCTCCCGATCAGCTCATACCACCCTCTGTAGGAAACAGAGGACTCACTCAAGCATTCTTCCTGATACCTGGAATGAGATCCAAGATCCAAGATGTAGTGAGAAAAAAGATTCTACAGATCAAATGTCGGAAAGTAGAATACTGATTTCTGAAACATAAATCATTTCTATCTAGCCAAATGACCCATAAAGACACCGCAACCACACAATCCCAATCCGAACGTCTCCCCGGGGCCACCTCAAATTCTCTAAATTCTCCCCACAACTGGGAAACAGTAAGAGAAAATCTGATGCACCCAAAGCCAAATAGGATGAAATCCCATATACGTCTACTGACACCACATTCCAGAAAAAGATGATGAATAGATTCCACCTGGAGACTGCATCTTGGGCACAAAGCCATTGTAATCAGGTCTTTATTAAGAAGAATCTCTCTAGTTAAAATTGCATTTTTTTAAACAAGCCACTAGAAAGCCTGAACTTTATGTGGTGCACTCAACCTCCAAATTACTCTACTTTCCGCGCATCTCAAACCCCCATCGGAAAGAATCCGATACATGGAATTGACCGAAAACTGTCCGTTGGATGCAAACCTCCAACTTCTCTCGTCCTGAGAGTTGGGATTGATATCAGTCGATGCCTCTAAGAAAGTAAGAAGAGGGGCACACAAACTCTCGGCATTAAGTAAAGTGGGAGAGGATAACTGGATATGCCACGACCTATTGGCCCAATAATCAGCTACCAAGGCAATTTGTTACGGACGGCCTCAAAAATCTCTGGGAAAAGAGAAGCCAAAGAATTAGACCCTACCCACGAATCTAACCAAAAATGAGTATTAGCTCCGTCCCCTATCCTGCTAGGTGCATTAGCATGAAAAAGATCTCCCAGTCTATCTATCCCTTTCCAAACCGGAGAAATGTGTCGCCGATGGTGACCTCCCCCGAATCTGAAACGTCTACGTCCTCGATAGCAAGCCCAAACGAAGCCTTGATTGATAGAAAAACGAGAATGAATTTTCCACCATCATTTGCATAATAAAGCACGATTCATCTCACGAAGGTTAAGGATTCCCAAACTCCCAAATTCTTTTCTTCTACAAACCAGGCTCCACTTCACAAGAGGCAGCCCCCTACCTTCATCTCCACTCCCCTTCCATAAAAAATCTCTACGGATTTTATCAATCTTATTGATAATCCAGGATGGAAACTCATAAATGGACATCCAATAAATGGGAACATTAGACAGGATCGCATTAATCAAGGTAATTGATCTCCTAACGTTAAGTGATTCTTCTTTCACCCGGGCAGGCGTTTCTCAATGCGCTTAAAAAGGGCATTCCGGTCGCTACGAATGAGCTTCCCAGGACGCAACGGAACTCCCAAATACTTAATGGGGAATTTTTCTACTTTGCACTCCAGAACATTGGCCAAAAGAGCTGATGAGGTCTCATCACCTCTCCCAAACCCAATGAGAAAGCTTTTGTCATAATTAACCCTCAAACCACTCCAAGCCTTATAGAACATTAAAATACCTTTGAAAATGAGGACCTCATTAGTATCGTTCCTCCCAAAAAACAGTGTATCGTCAGCATATTGCAAAATAGGAATACCGTGAATGCCATCCAAAGACCCGATACCGCGAAGAATATGCTGGTTTGAACAATACAAAATCATTTCCGACAATACATCTGCGACCAAGGTGAATAACAAAGGGGATAGCGGATCACCTTGTCTAAGCCCTCTTTTACACATGATGAGATTGCTCGGAACCCCGTTGATCAACACTGTCGATTTACCACCTCTAATGCACGGATTTATCCATCCTGTCCATTTGGGACCAAAACATCTAGAATGCAAGGCCTCTATAACACTATCTCATTCCACAGTGTCATGCTTTTTCAAAGTCAAGTTTGAGCATAAACCCCTCTTCTCTATCCCTATCACTCTGAAAGATGGTTTCATGAGCAGTAACGATACTATCAAGAATATCTCTCCCTCGGATAAATCCAGTTTGTGCCGAGTGAATGAAGGCCGTCATCCACGGAACCAACCTATTAGCGAGCACCTTAATTATGATCTTAAAGGATGAATCCCAGAGGCTAATGGGCCTGAGATTTCCAACCTCTTTCACAATCTTGAATTTAGGGATGAGCACGATAGTCGCATAGTTGAGCCGGTCGATTTGAACCTAATTCACATACAACTCCATAAAGATGCAAAACATATCATCTTTAATGACGTCCCAGAAGTAAGTGAAGAAAAAGATAGGAAAACCATCCGAACCTGAGGCTTTGTCCTGTCCCAATTCTTTAACGGCACTGAGAATTTCACTCATCAGAAAGGGAGACTCAAGGGCTTCTAAACCCTGCACAGTTGGCCGAGACCAAAAGGTATCGTAAAGAGAACAAAACTTCTCTCTAGAAACTCCTAAGAGTCTTCTAAAATGATTCTCGATGTGAGTTCGAACGGGCTGCTCCTGAGAGACCCACCGGTCCCCAATCTGAAGACCCAAAATAAAATTGGATCTTCTCCAACCGTTAGCGATTCTATGGAAGTATGCAATATTAGCGTCCCCCTCTAGTAACCAATTTACGCGCAACCTTTGGCGCCAATAATCATCTTCGGATTGGAAAATAATGTCCAAATCCACTCTAGCGTTATGAAGATCTACTAATTCATCTCTATCGAGCTCTCTTGCTTCTTCGATGATCTCCAGACCATGAATACGGTCCTACAGTCATTCCTTAACCACTTGGGACTGTCTTCTCTCTTCACCTGCCCAACGCCTCAGGACTCCTCTAAGTCTGCGAATCTTAGTGTTCCATACTGAAATCGCATCCCCTTGAATACCATCCCTCCTTTGAATAAGGGTATTCCAAGATGAGGAAAATAAAGGGCGTAAAGAACCGTTCCTTAGCCAAGCTTTTTCGAAACGGAAATATTTGACTTTGCGATTAGACATCCTGTTCGGGGTAAGAATCAAAGGAACATGATCTGAGGTATCCCGAGGGACAGCATTGACCGCGGCAAGAGGGAAATGAGATTCCCATTCCTGCGATACTAAAATACGATCCAATTTAGCAAGAATGGGACGGTCTTGCATATTAGACCAAGTGAATTTCCGGCCAGAGAAATTAATTTCTCGCAACTCTAAGTAGTTGATGACCTGGTTAAAGATAGATCTCTCAGTAGCACTACATCCTCTTCCTAGGTGTTCATCTGAGAATCGAGTAATATTGAAGTCACCCCCGATAATCCAAGCATCTCCCCACTTGAGTTTAATCTCGAAAAGCTCATCCCAAAACCTAGTCCGGTCCACTACATTGCTCGGACCATAGACCATCGAGACCACCTGATAAAACTCCTCACTCTTAGATCTAAGTCTCACCGATACAGAAAAGTCTCCAATCATGACATCCATGCAGTGAAAACTCTCAACATTGTATCCCACACTGATACCACCAGAGTGACTAACCGCGGGTTTAGAACACCATTCCCAGTTCCCTCTAGGGTACAAATGGTCTAGCAAACTTGACGACGGATTTACCAACTTAGTCTCACAGTCCTAAGACTGACAAATGGTGATAAGACAGCGTAAACTTTCCTACGTTTCGAACTACAATTCAATCCTCTAACATTCCAAAAAGCATACACCATTGATAAACAATAGGGAGGACTCTAAATTAAGAGGTCTACCGAACCGTTCTAACACTTGACCCACTCTCGCAACCTCTTGGCTCTTTCTACTTGCGAAAACCCCTCGTAACTCAACTCCGCTCTACAAACCTTAGCTAAGCTAATAAGCAAAGAATCAGGAATAAAATCAATAATTGCAAAATTATTAAAAGACTCACCTGCCAATGCTGAGACGGGAACTTTGTTTTTTGCTGCGGAAGCAATTAGTTCATCTTTGGAAATTGGGCTATCCCCGTGCTTTTCCTTGTGCCTGGAACTTCTCCTGAGATCCTCTAAAGCCAATTCCTTCCCGTTTCCTTTGTTAGGAAAATTGCCTCTCGCCGAAGTAGACTCCTCAACTCTACTGTATCTCTTAATGTCCCACATCCTGGCAGCAATCATAAGTGGTGAATCCTCGCTGATGTTCTTCAAAGCATCGATAAGATCATCATCATTAGGGGAATCACATTTAGCTAAAGAGACGAATCTCTCAGACACTCGACTGGACTCTACTTCCTCTACTTCCTCTTCCCTCTCATAGATCCTTTTTCTGGAACCAGACAGGAGCAAATCTCCAAGATTAGCCTTTCTGACAGATTCCGATAATGTAGGCTCCCCTGAAGCCGGGTACACCAAATCCATCTGTAAGTCTCTCGCCTTGACCGCATCGTCGATCATCTGATGACGAATGAGTTTGGGTGGCCCTTGCGAATAAGCTCGTAGTAGGCTTCCCCAAGAATCCAATTGATCTCTAGATAAGGAACTCACATCGCCTCTCAAAAATTGTACAAATGCAGTCTGCATAGACCTTTGCAGGCCTTCAGAGATAGAAGCCGCATACCCATCAGCATGTACTGTCTCAGTAACTGACTTGGACCCCTTGACAGAAGCACACTTAGAAACCTCGAGCCCTGTTTCGTTTGAGATGAAGCTGCTATCAGTTTGAGAGAAGGACGAGTTGTAAAGGACTTAGAGGGGCAGTCTGAATGTCCCATACCCACATCTTGAGCCAATAACCCATCAGTACGCTGCCACACACTCCCCTTCTCCTCTACGTCAGCAGCATGCCTCTCCCTATTATACTCTTCCACGTCAGACAACACCCCATCACGCACCTTCCCCTCAACTCTCCCGCTCACGTGTTTTTTTCAAAAAACAATTGGAGCTAAGATTAGCCGTTGGATAGCAAGCATCGGACGGATGGAGTTAATCTTCAACCTCTGGCATAACGTGCAAATCGTTCAGATTTTTTGATCTAGCACCCAACTTCGGTACTTTCTCTTCCGATTCTACTGGCACACGTCGCGGCACAAACCTCTTCACCTCTACTGCGATCTCCACCCTGTAGGTGTGGCCTTTATAGGTAGTAAAGATAGAAATCGGGATAATCGCACCAGGTAAATGGCTGACCCTAATTCGAGCAAGATCGAATTTGTTAAGGAATTTAGTGGCCTGATCCACCTCTTCAACCCACCCAAACGACTGCACCAACGACTGAAACCCCTCCTTATTCCAACACTTCGATGGGAGGTTGGAAATTAACAGCCACCTCGACTCGAGCTTGTCTCTCCTAAACTCTCCGAAATCCAAATTCCACCGCGAGAACACGACGGTGAACCCCTCACCGGAGAATGACTTCTTGCTGAGGACCATCTGCACTCTAGCTTCCGTCGAACACAGTATGATAAAAGTGTCGTCTCTAAACCGTTTAATGGTCCAATCCCAATCGTACATCCTCGGCCACCTAGACAGAAACTCCTTAATGACTCCTTCGTTGGGATGTCCGAACACGATCGACGCAATGACACTGAAGCGCAGCTGGTTCCCCAACTCCTCCATCTCAACCGTGGGTGCAATCACAACCCTCTCAACAGAGGAGGCGATGACACCCATTTCACCTTTGTTAATCTCAGATGTCATCGGCAGACCCAAGCATTGGGCTTCCGAACGGTTGCAGCACCCGGCAGCTTCGAACCCAAAGTATTATCTCCCGACCCACTGCCTATGGACACCTCCTCTTCACTGAAAGAGCTCCGACGTCTGCACTCAGATGATACATGGCCCCTTCCCTTGCACAAGAAGCATTTCGTCGCCTCTTTGCAATAGTTCTTCCAGTGTCCCCATTTACCACAATTGTAACAAAGCGGTTCGAGAACACCGCTCTCCAATCGTCTGAAGCCCTTCGGCACAGCGAGGGAATCCAATTTCGAAGCCTTGAGTTTGGGACTGGGAACTCTCATTTGGGTTTTCCACCCATCTTTCTCTACGAAGACCAATTTGCCCCTCGCTTTGGAGTCGTGCTTCGGAGGCAGAATAGCTGCAGGGCTGTCCAAGTTGGAGTCTTCGACGATCCCCTGAGACTTTCCTTCAAGACCCAAAGCAGTTGTAGGACGGGAGATATCACTCGAAATAGTAATGGTACGTCATTCACGGCTCTCCATACCAACTCTAGATTGGACCGTGACGGAGAGGTCTGTAGGGAAAGCCTGGGACGACTGTCGTTCCGTCGTGGTAGCCTCGCTGTGAAAGCACAAGGGACCAGGAAGACGCTTAGGAGGTTGGCCATCCGATTTAGTTTTCTCGACTTTCTGCGAAACTCTCCTAGGGGACCTCATCGGAAGAATGGAAGGCAGAAGAAACTAGGGAAGATGAAGTAAGAGAAACAGAGTGAGGCAAAGGAAATGGTTGATTAAGAGGTGAGTTGAAAGTGGAAGATACTAGAGGGAATGGCGGAAAGGGAGATCTGGGTATGTAGATGACTGTGGGGAAGGAGCAAAAAAGAGGACGACGGGGGTAGATTATGGGGTAGTACAGGAGGCATTGTTATGCTCACAACAAAAGTAATTTTTTTCAAAAGAAATCATTTTTAAAAAGTTCGATCTGATAATCCCATTCAGGCTTTTTTTTTCTTTTCCAATTTCAAGTAATCAAGAAAAACTAAAGCTCATCAAACAAGCTGCATAAATATTCCACCTAGTCCGGTTTCTTTAGCTCGACAAAGATGGCTACGTAACTAATGATCATGAATATGCCAGTTTACTATCCATAAAACTTCACTGGATTAGGAGCAGATGTGATATACCTGAAAATTAGTACACACGGTAGCAGAGCCGTGTTCCCTTTAAGTTTACTGTTCAAACAGTAATAGTTAACAATCATGTAAATATCTATGATTTTCAATAATCAGATACAGTTGTCACTCAATCTGTTATCAATGACATTAAACAATATATGGTTAAGGTTGGCTGCTTCAAAACCATATTATCAATCATGGTAGTTGATAAAAATGGGGTTAAATCGGAACCATCCAGATGGGGCACGAATCTTGAAGTTCGGGGGTAAAACGGTAATTTCGCCCACCGACGGGTCTGAAGCGGGTACTAGTTATCTTCCCCGAAGACCCACTTACCCGCGAACGGATCCACCTCAACTGGGTGCCGGTTTCAACCCGCAGCAAACCCGGTCCAGAAGGGATAGAATTAGGGTTTCTGATTAATATTGATCAACGGCCCTGATTCATATCTATCCTTTCACTGGGAATTAGGGATTACATTCCTTATCTATACACAGGAATTACATGCCTAATTTGATCCCCTAAGACGCCTATAAATACCCCCCATCCATCTCCATTAAGAGGTAATCAATCTTTCACCAGTTTTTGCACTCTTTCATAGTCTGCCAGATTACTGACTTGAGCGTCGGAGGGTGCGTCGCCGGGAACAACCCCGGTGTCTCGCACTTTTTGCAGGCGCACGGCGGGAACGACGATCGAGGCCCGGCGGAACAGGTACACAGGTTTTTCTATTCAGTTTCCCCAAGAATCCACAAGTTCTATCTGTTTGCCCCCACACCAAATTTAGCGGCAACAGATTGGCGCCGTCTGTGGGAAACTAACGAATAGAGACCTCTCCTCTTCTCGGTGAACAGGTTTTCTCCAGCCATGCCGCCTCGCAAAGTTAGGTCAAGAGGGTCTAATCGAGTGCCCAACCCTGACCAGCAAGAAGTCCTTCCTGATCCCGCTCAGCAACAAGGGCAACTCCCCCTACCATGGAAGAGCCGCTCCAACGGAACCCTCCACCTCCTGATCCAAAGGGTCCTAACCCTCAGAAACAGCCTCTTCACCAAGAGAATCTCTCCATCCACAACGCCTCCAGTGCCTCCATGGCCTCCCATCATCCCTGAGCCTCTGGTCGCCACAATGCCCCTCCCAAACGCCCGGAAGATGATGACCTCCGTCGTCATCTGGATGAAAAGCGGGCTCGGGAGGAAGCCTCCCGCCAGCAAGAGCGATCCCCCCGTCGCCGAGAGTACAGGAGGTCCCCCATCCGAAGAGGGAGGAAGGACTCCCCCGATCATTACCGAAGGAGGCACTCTCCCGCAGGTCAGCAGCAACCTAGGAACAATGAGGCACCAATCACCCGTGCCGAGTTCCAGCAGTTCCAAGCGACCGTCCTGCAGGCCCTCAACCTCCGTCAGAATCCTATTGAGCCGAAGCTCCCATCCCCTCCTCCGGTCCGAAGCCCTCGCCGACGGTCCCCTTCTCCTCGACCCGCTCCTACCAACTCCAGGCGCACCCCAAGTCCTCGTCGTTCTCGAAGTTACCATCGCCGCAGCCCTCGCTCCCCCTCATACGAAGACGAGTCCCGTGGCTCGGCAGATTACCGTCGGAGAGATGACACCATGAACCGCCGTCTAAACGAGGTGGAAAAACTCTTGGGTCAGATAAACCGAGAAGAGGAGCTTAGGGGGAGGACCCTACGTCCTAGCCGACCCCCATTCTCCCGGACCATAGTAGATGCCCCTGTGCCGTTCGGTTTCAAACCTCCCCAGTTCGAGAATTACACTGGGGAGACCGATCCAGTTGATCACATCGAAAGCTTTAAGACTTTGATGCTCCTCCATCAAGCTTCCGATGCCCTCCTCTGCAAAACATTCCCTGCAACTCTCAAAGGCCCAGCTCGAGAATGGTACTCTCGCCTTGCCCCAGCGTCGATATTCTCCTTCGAGCAGTTCGAAACCCTGTTCATCACCCATTTTGTCAGCAGCCGAAGGGCCGAGAAGACCAGCATCTCACTATTGCACCTCCGTCAACAGAAGGGGGAGAAATTGAGGGACTACGTGAAGAGGTTCACAGCTGAAGCCAGAACCATCGCGTCCCTCGACCAATTGGTTGCTACCGCGGCGTTCCAATCCAATATCCTCAATTCCAACCTCCGCTCCTCCCTCGCCAAAAAGCCACCACAGGATTTTTCCGACCTCCTCCTTCGCACAGAAAAATACATTCGGGCCGAAGAGGCCGAGGAGCGACCCAACTGGGAGGTGCCTGCCTCCGGGTTTAAGAGGAAGGGAACGGAAGAAGAAGGAGCCAAGAAGCTCCAGAAAGATAACGCCGGCCAGCGCCGACCTTCCCCTAGATTTGAGAAGTTCACTCCCCTCACCACTAACATCTCCGCCATTTTCATGGAAGTCGAAAAAGAAGGGGTCTTACCTCCTGCTCCGAAGATGAACACCCCTGCCAAGAGAAGAGATAGAGAAAAATGGTGCCGCTATCACCGGGACCATGGGCACGACACCAACGATTGCCGTGCACTAAGACCAACGATTGCCGTGCACTAAGAAACGAGATCGAAGCCCTTATACAGAGGGGGCAGTTGGCAAAATTCGTGAGAAAGGACCAAGCCGAGCTTCCTCCCCAGCCTCGGGGGGCTAACAAACGTCCGGAACGAGAAGAGACACCAGAGTTTGAGGAAGAACGAGTCCTCCACCTCATCCATGGGGGTCCAATGGGGGGCTCCTCGAACTCTTCTCGGAAAGCTTTTATTAGAGAAGTGAACTCGGTCCGAACCACCCCTCCTCCAAAAGGCCTTGGAGTGCCCGTCACCTTCTCTGACGAAGATCTCGAGGGTGTCCGCACCCCTCATTGTGACGCACTCGTCATCAGTCTTCACATGGCCAATTTCAAAGTCGAGAGAATCTTAGTGGATAACGGTAGCTCCGTTAATATCCTCTTTCTCGACGCCTTCAAGGGGCTGAAGTTCTCCCGAGACAGACTCAAGCCCGCCGGCTACACGCTCCATGGGTTCACGGGAGTGCCGGTGACGATTGAAGGGGTAATCACCCTCGATGTCACAGCCGGCAAAACTCCTACTACCCGCACGGAGTCGATGGATTTCATGGTCGTAGATGTCCCAGCAGCCTACAACGTCATTTTGGGTCGGCCCGGCCTAGCCGCCCTTGAAGCCGTCCCTTCTGCCTATCATCTCAAAATGAAATTCCCCACCCAGGCCGGAGTAGGGGAAGTGAGAGGCAATCAGGAGCAGGCCCGCAAGTGTTATATGACCTCCACCCTCGGGCCCGTTCTCTCATTAGAAACACTGGAAATTTCCCAAGATACCGCTCGGCCGACCTCCGCGCCAGTGAACGAATTGGAGGAGGTACTCTTCTCGGAGCAAGAGCCGACCCACAAGTTCTTCGTTAGCAAGACCCTCCCGTCCGCCCTATACTCGGATATCGTAAAGTGCATCCGGGCCAACCAAGACCTCTTCGCATGGTCAGCTGCAGACATGCCCGGTATCTCCGAAGAACTCTTGGTCCACCGCCTGAGTGTTGATCCGGGGTCCAAACCGGTTCAGCAGAAGAGGCGCAAGTTCGCCCCCGAGCGTCAGCTCGCTATCAAAGAAGAGGTAGACAAACTGTTGAAGGCCCGATTCATACAGGAGGTAAACTATCCTGAGTGGTTGTCAAACGTAGTAATGGTGAAGAAGTCCAACGGGACATGGAGAATTTGTATTGATTTCACCGACCTCAACAAGGCCTGCCCCAAAGATCCCTTCCCTCTGCCGAGCATCGACACTCTGATTGACGCAACCTCGGGACATGAGCTCCTCAGCTTCATGGACGCTTTCTCGGGTTACAATCAGATAAGAATGTTCCCCCCGGATATCCCTAAGACATCCTTTGTAACCGATCAAGGCCTTTATTGCTACAGAGTCATGCCATTCGGCCTAAAGAATGCGGGGGCAACGTACCAACGCCTCGTCAACAAAGTATTCCAGGCCCAGATTGGCCGGAACATGGAAGTGTACGTGGATGACATGCTTGTGAAAAGCATCCGAGGCATTGATCATGTGGCCGACCTCCAAGAAGCATTTGATGTTTTGAGAAAGCACAATATGAGACTCAACCCGAACAAGTGTGCGTTCGGCGTCTCATCAGGGAAGTTCCTCGGCTTCATGGTTAGCCAACAAGGAATAGAGGCAAACCCGGAAAAGATCAAGGCCATATTGGACATGGCCCTCCCTAGAAATGTCAAGGAGGTTCAAAGATTGACTGGTCGCCTAGCCGCCATTGGGCGCTTTCTGTCGAAGTCCGGGGAGAAGTGCCTCCCGTTCTTCAAAGCCCTCAGGGGGGCTAAAGGATTCGAGTGGGGGCAGCAACAACAAGACTCCTTCGACCAGCTTAAGGCTTACCTCGTCAATCCACCTCTTCTCAGCAAACCCATACCGGGCGAACCACTCTACCTCTACTTGGCAGCTTCCGAACAGACGCTTCGTGCGGTCTTAGTCAGAGAAGAAGAAAGGGCTCAGAAGCCCATTTACTACGTCAGCAAAGTGCTTCGGGATGCCGAGCTCTGGTACCCGAAAATTGAGAAAATAGCCTACGCCCTGATAATGGCTGCGAGAAAGCTTCGGCCCTACTTCCAGTCCCATTCGATGGTCGTTCTTACCGACCAGCCGCTGAAACAGATCCTTCACAAGCCAGAGACTTCCGGCCGCCTCATGAAGTGGTCGATCGAGCTGAGCCAACATGATATAACTTACCAGCCTCGGACCGCAATCAAGGCGCAGGCGCTGGCCGAATTCATAGTTGAAACAACTATCCCCGACTCCGAGCAAACAATGAAGGGACCGCCCGTCTGGTCGGTCTATGTCGATGGATCCTCTTGCAACGAGGGAAGCGGGGCAGGGGTCATCCTCGCGGGCCCAGACGACTTTGTCCTCCAATATTCCCTCCGTATAAACTTCAAAGCCTCGAACAACGAAGCCGAATACGAGGCACTCATAGCCGGCCTTGGAATGGCCCGAAATGCAGGGGCGCGACGCCTGCGGATCTTCAGCGACTCTCAGCTGGTCGTCAACTAGGTCCTCGGCGAATATGAAGCCCGTGATGACAGAATGGTAAAGTACTTGGCTAAAGTGAAGAGCCTCATGGCGCTCTTCGAGGAGGCCCTCATCTGTAGAATCCTCGGAGAAGAAAATGCCCATGCCGACGCCCTGTCCAAATTAGCTTCCTCATCCCTTCAAGGCCTCGAACAAACTGTTCTGATAGAAGTCCTCCTAAAGCCGAGCATAGAGGACGAGGCTCTCGACTCCGTTGAAGCACTGCCAGTCCTCCTCGAAGACAATTGGATGAAGCCCCTCGTCGAGTTTTTAAGAGACGGACTCCTCCCCCAGGATCCGAAGGAAGCCCGAAGGATAAGGACCCGAGCCGAGCGTTACATATTAGTCGAAGGCATTCTATATAAGCGCTCCTTCACCCAGGTGGATGGTCGGCCCTGCCTAAGGTGCCTCTCCCCCGGACAAGCCGACTACGCCTTGCAAGAACTCCATGAGGGCATCGGCGGAGCCCACTCCGGCTCCAGAGCCTTAGCGCGCAAAGTGTTGAACTACGGGTATTACTGGCCCACTCTCCTACGGGACGCCGAACGACACGTTCGGCAATGCACCTCCTGCCAGAAGTACTCCGACATCCGACGCCTTCCACAAGCACCACTCTCCTCCCTATCAAGTCCGATCCCCTTCGCAATGTGGGGAATGGATTTACTGGGGCCATTTCCACTAGCCCCCGGACAATTAAAGTTCCTGGTCGTGGCAGTCGACTATTTCTCGAAATGGATAGAGGCCGAGCCCCTGGCTACAATCACCGAGCATAGAGTTGTTCAATTCTTTTGGAAAAATGTAATCTGCCGATTTGGCGTTCCTCGGGTCATAGTTACAGATAACGGCACGCAGTTCGCTGGGGCTGCCTTCCGAGCCTTCTGTGAAGACCTGGCCATACAACACCGCTTCTCCTCTGTCTCTCATCCCCAGTCAAATGGCCAGGCCGAGAATGCCAACCGACAGATCCTCTCCGGCATCAAGAAGAGACTGGACAAGTGCTCCAAGGGCTTGTGGGTCGATCAGCTGCCCAATGTGTTATGGAATTACCGCACCACGAAGCGGACCCCAACAGGCGAGAGTCCGTTTAATCTCACCTAAGGGTCCGAGGCCCTCATCCCGCTAGAAGTTGGGATACCCTCTCCTCGTTTGATAGCTTTTGAAGAAGAACAGAATGCCAGAGAGCTCAGAGCAAGCCTAGACTTGATAGACGAAATCCGGGAAAGAGCGGCCATACAGCAACAAAGTTACCAGAGAAGAATCGAACTCGCCTACAACAAACGGGTCCGCCCAACAGATCTCAAAGAAGGGGATCTGGTCCTCCGAAAATTGGCCATCTCGTTCCCCGGACAGAAAAGCAAACTGGCCCCGAATTGGGAGGGACCATACAAAATCTCCAAAGTGATCCGCCCCGGTGCATACAAGCTAGAAGATCTCGAAGGCAGAGAAATTCCCAGGACTTGGAACGCCGACCATCTTTTGAAATACCAAGAAAAGGCAGCTACGCCTATCTAAGTAACTCGAGATGTCGGACCACTCCTCTCCTGCTACTAGTAGTAATTTTTCCTTTGTTTTTTTTTCATTGTAATAACGGCTAGCAACTTTAGAAGCAGCCGACTATTAGATATTAATAAATAAAGTTTTTCATATTTTTGATACTATCGCATACCTCTGCCTTTAATTCTCTAACCACACGATGGTTCGGAGTCCAGCACTCGGCTCGACTCTTCCTCCTCGGCTCGTCTATAGACGAGCCGGAAGTAGATCGCCGTTCGAAATTGCTCCTGCAGCCGTTGAATGGATCGGAGTCCAACACTTGGCTCGATTTTGCTTCGCAAGTTCGCTCCTAAGCGGACTAGAAGTAGCTCGTCATTCGAAACTGCTCCTGCATCCCTTAAACTACCCACACGATGGTTCGGAGTCCAGCACTCGGCTCGACACTTCTTCCTCGGCTCGCCTATAGACGAGCCGAGAGTAGATCGCCGTTCGAAATTGCTCCTGCAACCGTTGAATGGATCGGAGTCCAACACTTGGCTCGATTTTGCTTCGCAAGTTCGCTCCTAAGCGGACTAGAAGTAGCTCGCCATTCGAAACTGCTCCTACATCCCTTAAACTACCCACACGATGGTTCGGAGTCCAGCACTCGGCTTGACACTTCTTCCTCGGCTCGCCTATAGACGAGCCGGGAGTAGATCGCCGTTCGAAATTGCTCCTACAGCCGTTGAATGGATCGAAGTCCAACACTTGGCTCGATCTCTGCTTCGCAAGCTCGCTCCTAAGCGGACTAGAAGTAGCTCGCCATTCGAAACTGCTCCTGCATCCCTTAAACTAATCTAACGATCGGCTCTCCGACGCCTCGACCCAATCTTTCCGACTCACCCTCAGTCGGGCCGGAATTAGGTACAAATCACAGCCCTCACGCGCCGAGCCGAGGTACCGGGGTACCGACCCTCGTATATGGCAAAAAATCACTCCGAGGCGAAGCCATCGTCAGATCGTCTCAGAAAGTGCGCTAGGGCGTGATGAGCGGATCTCATTCAGCCACGTGTCCACAAAACGACAAGATAGTGTTTTCTTGGGAACTGGACCCGCCTCGAAATCCGTGCAAACATCAGACGTCCCTGATCAGGCCACGTGGGCGCAGTCGAGAAGCAACTACGCCTTAACAGCCACACCAAGCCTATGACTCAGAAGCGCAGCAAAAAAGGAAAATTCGAGGCCAAGGAGTTTGGCGAAGCGAACACCAGCCTCGTGGTTCGTCTCAAGCCTACTCTAGTTGACACAACAATAGCACAAATAAGGAGACAGCCGAGGATAGTTCGGATAAAACAACTCCAATTCCATTAACAAGTTGGATAAAGTTACAAAGCGGATTACAACAGCAAAAACTTGCAAGTAGGTTACAACACAAAGACACGACCCGTCCGCTACTTCCGAGGAAGGGGAATGCTCCGGTTTAGAGACACTCTGGGTCGACGCTTCTTGACCTCCGAGCTCGAATCCAGGCCGACGAACCGAGACGCCTCCTCACCACTAACCCTGACGGTTGCTCCTACCGAAGCACCGCTTGAAGACACCGCCACACCGCTTTGGGCATCAGCGGCTGACCTGCCTACGATAGGAGTCCGGCTCGCCGCTTGATAGAACGTGATCCCTCGCTCGATCTCTTCGCGGGTGCACGAGGTGCTCCGGACGTTAGCCCTCACCGGCTGAGGCTTGAGCCGAGCAACTTCTTCCTCCAGTTCGACGATGCGATCCTTCAGAGTGTCATCCTTCACTATCACCTTAAACCGAGGAAGTTTCGCCGAACCGGGGTATTCGGCGCTGTCGGAGATAACGCGACGCAAGTGGGTCACTTCGATACTCTTGTCGACTGTCACCCTCTGCAACTCTTCAACCTTCCTCGCTAAGCCATCCCGTTCGGCTGAAACTCGTGCCAGTTCCTCTTCCCTAGCAGATAGCTCGGCCTCGACTATCCGTAGGTGGTGCAGTTCAACTAAAGCATCGCTATGCCTAATCTCCAAGTTATGAAGTATTCTCCTCGTCAGGTGAACCTCACCCTCGAGACGATCCTCCCGAGATCGCTTAAACAACTCGGCTCGGCGCTGTTCAGCCGAGGTGTTACGAGTCGGCTCGGTAATCTGAAATAAGAAAGAGATAGCATTGAAATACCACACTACCGAGCCAAACACTTAGACAAATTCCGGAGTCAAAATACTTTTCATTCATTGAAAGGCGGTGGCCAGTCCGCAAAAGGCATTACAACGATCGGAAGAAAAAACAACAAAAAACTACAAAAACTTAGTGAGGGGATCAAGGGTCCACCTTCGTCGCCGCGTCGGCCACGGGCGCATCGGCAGAGGGCCCCTTGACCTGGCCGTCCGCCACAGTCTCTCCCTCCCGTCCTTCCTCGCCTTCGCCTTCGGCCTCGTCATCTTCGCCTTCCTCCCCTTCATCGTCCGAGGTCGGCGTTGGAAACAATTGGTAACCGACCCGCTCGAAGCCGGGGACACGTTCCTGAACGTGGTCGAGGGCCATCTGATAGGACTTCTCCATGTTTTCGGCCATGTGCTTCTTCGCCTCTTCCTCGACCTCCTTCTCCACCTCGGCCCGGATCTTCGTCGCCAGGGCCTCCTTCTCCGCCTTCTCTTCGGCCAAGGACTTCAGCGCCGCAGCTAAGTCCTCGGCGGCCTTGGCGGCCTTGGCAGACTCCGCGTCGAGCCGCTCCTTAGCCTTCTCCAAGTCCGACCCGAGATCCGCGACCCGGACTTCCAAGGCCTCAGCCCGCCTCTGCTCGGCCTCAAGTTCTTTGACCGCCCTGACCTTCGCCAACCTGTCCTTGTCACTGGCAGACCTCAGCTCCTTCTCCTGCTCGGCAAATGTCTCGAGGAGGTGGCCGAAGTGGCAAGTGGCCTACAGAGACAACAATCAGTAATGCACAAGCCGAGTTGCAGACTTAAAGAAATTTGCAATACACTTACCGAAACGAGTGACCGGGCGACTTCATAGGTGTCGTCGCCGACCGTCCCCGCCTTCAGCGCGGCCCTGTCCTTCGGGGTCGCCAAGTGTTTGACGACCTGCACTGACATCTGCGAATTGCCGAGGAACCCGTCATGGTTCTTCACTCGCCAATTCGGCACGAACAGCTGCTTGTGCTGCTCTGTCAGAATCTCTTCGGCAGCCTGGGTTAGCGGTGGTGCCTCGATCGACAGCGCCGCGTTCACGTCAAAGGTCCCCTCGATCGACAGCGCCGCGTTCACGTCAAAGGTCCCCTCGATCACGCCAGGGACCGCAGAAGACGCGGGCTCCTCAGCGACGACAACTTCCGAGGGCGCCTCAACGGCCGGAGGGGGCGGAGAGATGGTCGAGGCAACGGCAGGTGCCGGGGTCGACGAGGCAGTCGCGGCCGCCCTCTTCCTCTTCTTCCGCCCGGCCAACTTAGACCTGTCGGCCATCATGGAGTTGAAGTCAATCTTCATTGCTTCTGCAACGAGCCACAAAAAAAAGGGACGAGTTAGCAGCCCGAACCAAAAACTTAGAAGAAAAATGAAAAAACGAGATGTCAGGAGCATACTCGGGTCGATGGGGCTTAGGCCGGACCCAAACAACACCTCCTCCGTCAAATCCCTCCAACTCAGTATCGGAAGGGCCATTATCTTCCTCGCCACCTCTTCCTCGGCATCAGACAAAACAGGGTCGGCGCGCGCGAAATTCGGCACCTCCACCTTCCAACGGGTCGGAATGGGCCTAATCGCCTCGCCCCTTACTATAAAATACTTTTCCTTCCAACCCTTAATCGAGTCAAGGTTTTCTATAATCTTGACACCCTTCCTCGGCCCCAAGTAGTATCGATACTCCGTCTTGTGCTGCCGGTTTACTCGATACAATCCTCGGAAGACCGTGAGATCCGGCTCCACCTCGGCTCGGTAGCACTGAAGCATAAAGGCGTTCACATGGCGCCATGTGTTCGGCATGAACTGGGTCGGCGCGAGGCAATACCAGCCGAGGATCTCGAGGATGAATGGGTGCAGAGGGAAACGTAACCCGGCATGAAAGGAGTCGACGTCGAACATGCACATGTCCGACGACGGCAGCTTGGAATTCGCTCGTATCCCGGGACCTGGGAGAATCAGTTTGTACTCCGGAGGGATAGCGAAAGCCCTTCTAACCCGGAGTAGGTCCTCCTCGGATACCAACGTGATGAGCTCATCGGCTTCGGTGGCAAGGGCCGGGTTAGGTTCTTCGACGATCTTAGACTTCCCATAGATCGCCTTCTCCAGCAAGTCGCCCTGGTACTGCCTGACCCCCGAATGACCGGACAGGACGGAAGGATACCGTCCTATCTCGGGTGCTTGCTTCGGATTCTCCACAATCACCTCCACTATGGGGGATTGGGCCTCCACCCTCCTCTTCTTCTTCCCCTTCTTCGTCTCGACTACAGACGGTCCAGCAGCTTGCTTACCCTTCCTCCTAATCTCCGACCTCCTCCTCTCCTCGGCACTCTCGTCGCCCGAAGACGAGGCCCCACTCCCCGAGTCTACTCGAGACATCTCTAGGAAAATTATTCAGACTAAGTAAACTGACCTTTTGAAGTGACGTCCACGGTCGGAGTGCTCTCGCCGGAAATCGCCTGGCCCACGCGACAGCTAACGGAAACACCTTAGAGAAGAAATCGCCGCTAGCAGAGAACTTAGAGATCGAAAGTAAAAAAAAACTTGAGTAAAAAGTGAGAAATGAGCTTTGGGAGTAAGGGTGAGAGCTTTTAACCCCTAGCAAGTTGGGCCTCCTTGGGAAACGCAAAAAACCCACTAGGGAGCCAAAGCGACAGGCGGAAAAGATACGAAGGTTACTCAAAGCAAGAAACTCTTCAGAATACCAAGTTAACGTCTCGGCCACCTATGAGAAAACCATAGGACACCCCGGCCAGACAACCGAACCACTGCCATCCTTTGGAACAAACAGCTCGGCTCCGCCGAGATACCGGGGTACCGACCCTCGTATATGGCAAAAAATCGCTCCGAGGCGAAGTCACCGTCGGATCTCCTTAAAATTCGCGACAGAATCTGATGGACGGTTCAGATCGCGCCACGCCCACAAAACGACAAGATAGCGTTTTCTCGTGATCTGAACCCCATCCTCGAGATGCGCGCCATGATGGACCGCCCAGATCCAGCCACGCGTCCCTCCTTGCCGCCTGCCATTGGCTCGCCCAGCCGAGCTACCGAACAGCTCAG
Source organism: Hemerocallis citrina (assembly GCA_017893485.1). Classification (NCBI taxonomy): domain Eukaryota; kingdom Viridiplantae; phylum Streptophyta; class Magnoliopsida; order Asparagales; family Asphodelaceae; genus Hemerocallis; species Hemerocallis citrina. The sequence continues at coordinate 233,068 of JACEHZ010000731.1, read as the reverse complement.
CCGAGCCACCGAGCCACTAGGCACATAGGAGGGGAACCCTCACGGGGTACTTCCTCCAAAACACCCAACTCAGTACCTCGGCCAATCAGCCCTGATGCGCCGAGCCGAGATACCGGGGTACCGACCCTCGTATATGGCAAAAAATCGCTCCGAGGCGAAGTCACCGTCGGATCTCCTTAAAATTCGCGACAGAATCTGATGGACGGTTCAGATCGCGCCACGCCCACAAAACGACAAGATAGCATTTTCTCGTGATCTGAACCCCATCCTCGAGATGCGCGCCATGATGGACCGCCCAGATCCAGCCACGCGTCCCTCCTTGCTGCCTGCCATTGGCTCGCCCAGCCGAGCTACCGAACAGCTCCGCCGAGCCACCGAGCCACTAGGCGCATAGGAGGGGAACCCTCACGGGGTACTTCCTCCAAAACACCCAACTCAGTACCTCGGCCAATCAGCCCTGATGCGCCGAGCCGAGATACCGGGGTACCGACCCTCGTATATGGCAAAAAATCGCTCCGAGGCGAAGTCACCGTCGGATCTCCTTAAAATTCGCGACAGAATCTGATGGACGGTTCAGATCGCGCCACGCCCACAAAACGACAAGATAGCGTTTTCTCGTGATCTGAACCCCATCCTCGAGATGCGCGCCATGATGGACCGCCCAGATCCAGCCACGCGTCCCCCCTTGCTGCCTGCCATTGGCTCGCCCAGCTGAGCTACCGAACAGCTCAGCCGAGCCACCGAGCCACTAGGCGCATAGGAAGGGAACCCTCACGGGGTACTTCCTCCAAAACACCCAACTCAGTACCTCGGCCAATCAGCCCTGATGCGCCGAACCGAGATACCGGGGTACCGACCCTCGTATATGGCAAAAAATCGCTCCGAGGCGAAGTCACCGTCGGATCTCCCTAAAATTCGCGACAGAATCTGATGGACGGTTCAGATCGTGCCACGCCCACAAGACGATAAGATAGCGTTTTCTCGTGATCTGAACCCCATCCTCGAGATGCGCGCCATGATGGACCGCCCAGATCCAGCCACGCGTCCCTCCTTGCTGCCTGCCATTGGCTCGCCCAGCCGAGCTACCGAACAGCTCAGCCGAGCCACCGAGCCACTGCGCAGAGGAGGGGAGCCCTCAGGAGGTACTTCCTCCAAAACGCCCAACTCAGTACCTCGGCCAATCAGCCCTGATGCGCCGAGCCGAGATACCGGGGTACCGACCCTCGTATATGGCGAAAAATCGCTCCGACCCATACCAGCTGTTGGATCTTGTGAAAAAACGTGCTCGTCATGATGGACGGCCCAGATTTGGCCACGTCCACAAAACGACAAGATAGCGTTTTATGGGGATCCACGCTGAGATGGACGACCCAGATGATGCCACGTACCTCGGAATCATCGAGCCGAGGCGCTGACCCCCCGAACCGAGGCACCGACCCTCCGAGCCGGGGTACCGGGGTACCGACCCTCGTATATGGCAAAAAATCGCTCCGACCCATGTCAGCCGTTGGATCTTGTGAAAAAGCGTGCTCGTCATGATGGACGGCCCAGATTTGGCCACGTCCACTAAACGACAAGATAGCGCTTTACGGGGATTCGCGCTGAGATGGACGGCTCAGATGATGCCACGTACCTCGGGACTGTCGAGCCGAGGCACTGGTCATCCGAACCGAGGCACCGACCCTCCGAGCCGGGGTACCGGGGTACCGACCCTCACATACGGCGAAAAAACGAGCCGAAGAACAGGGACCACACAATCTCTCTGAAAATCGCGCTCCGCTCTGATCGAAGGCTCTGATGACGCCACGTCATAAATGAGTATTAAAAATCAATTTTTATTTATTTTAATCGTTTTATTTATTTAAAAATTGCGAAAAAATTACTGAAAATTCGGGAAAATTCACTAGAAATTCTAGAAGGTAATTATAAATTCGGGGTAATATTTTTGAACTCCTGGACGAACAATTACTGCCTAGAATGTATTGTGAAGGCCCCCGAACGACTGGTTAACACATCGCAAAATTAAATAAATAGTCCGAAAAGATAGATAAAGACCGTAGGATATTCAGAGAAGCTTAAGAACAGCTTACAGCTTCAAAAATCACCTTACTACCCCCTTCGAGTTTCAAAACCCACCATTCGGACTCCGATACAACTCCGCTAGCCACTAAAACAGTTAAACTACTCCTCAAAGGCTGATCAAACTCAGTCTTTAGGAGTGGGGGGCTCGTGATATGGCTAAAAATGGGGTTAAATCGGAACCATCCAGATGGGGCACGAATCTTGAAGTTCGGGGGTAAAACGGTAATTTCGCCCACCGACGGGTCTGAAGCGGGTACTAGTTATCTTCCCCGAAGACCCACTTACCCGCGAACGGATCCACCTCAACTGGGTGCGGGTTTCAACCCGCAGCAAACCCGGTCCAGAAGGGATAGAATTAGGGTTTCTGATTAATATTGATCAACGGCCCTGATTCATATCTATCCTTTCACTGGGAATTAGGGATTACATTCCTTATCTATACACAGGAATTACATGCCTAATTTGATCCCCTAAGACGCCTATAAATATCCCCCATCCATCTCCATTAAGAGGTAATCAATCTTTCACCAGTTTTTGCGCTCTTTCATAGTCTGCCAGATTACTGACTTGAGCGTCGGAGGGTGCGTCGCCGGGAACAACCCCGGTGTCTCGCACTTTTTGCAGGTGCACGGCGGGAACGACGATCGAGGCCCGGCGGAACAGGTACACAGGTTTTTCTATTCAGTTTCCCCAAGAATCCACAAGTTCTATCTGTTTGCCCCCACACCAAATTTAGCGGCAACAGTAGTTAACATTAACAATAAATAACTGAACATAAAACTCTGAGGTGCTGATCAAGACAAGTTCAACCAGCTTGATTAATACCAATTAAAGCTCCAAGGTATCTTATCTAGCTCGACTCACACCAAAGTTGCCATGAAGAAAGTTTTTTTTTTAAAAACAGCATTTGAAGTTCATCAAGGCTTACCTCATTTTCATCCCTAGTCTTATCAGCCATGAGTCACATGAACATTCATTCTAAAAGAAAAATAAGCTAGATTCCTAAACATACCTTCATGTAGAGAAATCCAAGGGCATTCCATAGGTGTAAATTGGAATTGTAACCATGCTTCTTCTACCAATTATGATAGTGACAGTTTATTATTTAGCTTTTATAGTATACTAAAAGTAATTCAACACTTGCTTAATGCCGTGAAAGTTACGTGAGAAACTTCATGTTCAACAGAGTTACAAAATTGAAGAATTTTACTTTGTTGATATAGTTGCCATTGTTTTACAAACATCAATACTTCAACTTCCTTCCCTGCAAACAACTTAAATGAAAAATATAGAGAGAGGAAAATAAACACTCAAGTTACTCTTAATGATATCAACCATAATCCTAAAATTGATTTATATATGAATCTTCTAAATGAGATACATACTGCTAAAAAAGAAAAAAGGAGTAGAACAATACGCAGAAAATGAAAGAACCACCAAATATCATGAAAGTTATGAAAAGGAAAATAACAATTCACTCACACGAAGGGACTTAATCAGCAGTGCTTGAGTCATTTCTACTTGGTGTTTGTATTATAGCCTCCAAAACTTTGATTTCATGATTTTTTTTTTAGATCTCTTCTTCTTTTAAACGTAACTCTTCCATGTGTAGCTTGAACACCTCTACGAATTTCACATAAAGAAAGCATGAGCCATAACAAGAAAAAATGTGTGCAGCCTGCACCTCAGAACTTTGAAATTATAACTACGTAGATCTAACAGTATTAAACATACTGACTAGTTTATCTCAACAAAAAAAACATAATAACTGGCATATTAGACATGTATTTTGCTTGGGATAAATGAAAAAAAAAAAAAAAAAAAAACTTTTCAACTTACCTCTTTTGGCTCAAAAGTTTAACCTATAAGAATTTAGAAGGTTTTTCCTTAATTAAAAATAACTAGACCACTAAAGGCTTCCTTATCAGCAAACTGGCCTTCTAGGTCATTCAAAAGGAACATCTCCTGCCCAAAGTTCATAGGATAGGGTAGGCACTACATATCAGGTAAACAAATGGTGATGATTTCTTGGTCAATGCTGACATTGAACTTTCTATATGACGTAAACCTAACCCTACAATAGAGAATTTCCAAGATTCTTAATGGATTAATTTTACCAACACGTAGGTGCGGATCAAAGTTGAAAATTTTAAACAATTAATTGGTTGGATGGATTTTCAAGAACTGAATCACGTTAACAATCCCAATTAATAATTCACTCTACAATCAATAATTAAATCCCTAAGTGTTCTTAGCAAGTAATAGATTCAATATTGATTCGTACTCTAATCAAGCATGTAGAACACTCAATCTCAATATTTGTGGTCGACAGTTAAACTAGATAATATGATAGAGATAACAGGGCAGTATAACACAAATATTTAAAAGTGGAAAGAGTATACCGAGGGTTCGAAGAATGCAGCGTCGATCTCGAAAGAGCACAGCAATCAAAGAGGTAGCAACGGAAGCAGCAACTTCAAGAGCAGTGACAGATCTGGGCTGGCATAGACGCTCGGGAGAAGCATAGGGCGCGCACGGATGACTGGGCTGGTGGTCGGCCTGGTGTGAGGGCATCGCAGCTGGCAGGAGGAGATAGGGTGCTTGGGTGACGACGGGAAGAGCGGAGGCCAGGGAGTTGGGAGTCGGGTGCTTTGGGTTTCGACTTGGTGAGGAGCAAAAGGAAGGAGAAAGTCAGGGCTTTGGGTTCGGGGGTGAGTTGAGGACGAACAGGAAGTGGGGGTTTCGGTCGGGATCGAAGATGAGAGAAGGAGAAGGGGATCGGGATGGGTTCTGAAGGAGGGTTAGGGTTTTCTTTTTGGTCGGGATTGGGGTAGAGGAAGAAGACGGCTGAGTGAGTAGGGTTGATTAGGGTGGGTTAATTTGGGGATTAGGGTTTGGGTATAATTGATTTGGGGGATTTTAATTTGGGGATAGATTTTAGAGTTTATCACAAACCCTAAAATTTTTATGAGGATTTATCACAAACCCTAATAATTGGATCTCACTTGTATCACAGAGAGAGAGGAAGAGCAAAAACTCAACACAATTTTTTTAATCAAGAATGGCATACTTTCTCATTAATCTTAAGGCCTATAAATAGGTTCAAAATACATCTTGATACAAATCTCAAAATATTCTCAGAATCTTAAATACATAAAAAAAGGATTACATATGGCTATAATTGCCAAAAACATATATGGTACTGAAATAAAATCCTAAACTAAATAAAATTGATATCCTCATCACTATATTTTCAAGTGCACCTAGGGAATAGGGATAATCTCATTTTGGTGAGAATGCTTGAAACTGATAATAGCAATTGATAAAATGAATGGCTGAAACAGATAAATTATCTTTTCTTAACAACAAGAATTTGTAGAACCTAAATATAATTCTGCTTTGTTAAACGTACAATTGTACAACAAATTTGTAATTATCAATGGTTTTAGCTTGCAATCTTTCAAGGAGTTTATTGTTACATTTGTCTTCATGTTGGCATATCAAGATTCTTAGCACTTATTCTTGGTTGTCACTCTTATCATGTTTCTAATATATGTTGTGGTATAGTTAACAAATGCAACTTTTTGCATATTTGACAATAGATCTTATGATACACGATATGATAACCATGCAAACGATACACAATTTGACAGCTATGAGCATGACATTCACATTATGGTTGACAATATAACCCATGGAACACACAGAGATAGGAAGGGAACTTAAAAGTTATAAGATATACTCGTAGTGTTTCGAGTTCTTTTGTGACGTCTTCTGCATGCAATTCAGCAGCACACTGAGCTGCCTCAGCCTGTCGTTTCTCAGTGCGGGCCCTAGCTGCTGCTGCTGCAATTGCAGAGTCAAGTTCACGTTCCAAAGGCTCTATTCTTTGTTCATGGCCCTAAACCAAAACAAAGGAAAGCCAAAGGAAATAACGTTAAGTGGGAGCCTAGGCTGCGTTTGATTTGTTGTTTTGAAAACACATTTTAAAAATTGTTTTTGGAAAATAGTTTTTTGAAAACAGTTTTTTGTGAAAATGAGAGTGTAAAATACGTTTGGTAAAAAAAATCCAAAATTTTCAAAAAACACTTTTTCAAACTAAAAAAGGCATAATTTCACTTCCATTTCGTGCACTTTGCTTGCCACTTTGCTTGTCACCAACTAAAAAAGGCATGTTTCATGGATTCACTGGACAGATTCACCTTGGCATCCAAACAAGAAATAAAAGAATGTGGAGTCTGACACAGTTAGATACGTTCTTTACTCACAATCACAGGCTTTAGTTCGCATGGTGCAAACTAAAAAGGCATATTTTCCACATCTCCCTTATCCTGGACAATCTATGGAAGAGATTTCCACACTACAGGAAATAAAAAATGTAGACAATTTTGATATGCGATCCCTCTGTTAATGAATCCATTCTTATCGTTGCATTGTTGCATATATACACTTGAATAGCTTCAGATCAACGAACGAGCACTGCAAAATAAACAAAATTAGATAAACTTTGGGTTGTGGAAGAGCCAAGTTGGTGCACTAAAAATTAAATTAGATATATAGCTGCACAATTGCTAATTGCCCGATCTTGGAGTCCTCGAATCCGCCATCCGATCTCCGCCCAAACGAAGACGAAAACGATGACTACGGCGACGATCGGAAGAACCGGGGTCGGATCAAGGAGTTGTGGGATGAGTGAGGCGGGTGAGGGCGGGATGGGGGAGAGGTGGCGGTTGAGGAGGGAGGAGGAGAGAGTGAGGGTGCGGCAAAGGCGGAGCCCGATCTTGGAGTCCTCGAATCTGCCATCCGATCTCCGCCCAAACGAAGACGAAAACGATGACGACGGCAACGATCAGAAGAACTGGGATCAGAACAAGGAGTTGTGGGATGAGTGAGGTGGGTGAGGGCGAGATGGGGGAGAGGTGGCAGTTGAGGAGGGAGGAGGAGAGAGTGGGGACTGAAATGGAGAAGTAGAAGCGGGGAAAATGGAGGAGAGAGGAGAGAGTGAGGGACTGAAACGAAGACGAAAATGGAGAAAACTGGTTTTTTCCCTGTTCTAAAAATGCATTTTAAAACGACACATTTCGGAAAAAAAATTCTGAACCAATTTTGCAAAAACACCTATCCAAACATGATTTTTTCATTTTTAATTTTCAAAAAACTGAAAACGTTTATATATACTGATTGAGCCATAACAATAATTAAAATTGTATATCATATGTTTCAGCATAGAAATAATAAATTTGCATAAAATAATTAGTGTTGGTTGAATAGTTAATTACCCTCTCTATAGTTATTTCCATCAACAAATCCCATTGAATTCAAAATTTTACTTTAATTTGTCTGAAATGAAAAACATTGTCTAAGGGTAAACTAAACTACACCCCAAACTCATTATTCAATAAGATACCCACACCTACTAGTTCTAAATTCCACTACCATCCAAGTTGAGTTCCATCCACCTTCGAGATAACCATTCGAAATAATTAATTTGATATCTTAAATGCGTTCACCGACCCTTTAAGAGAAACGATCCGACACACTACAGCAAGCTCATTGTTCATCTAATTTCCCAACGATATTCTTCCCCGCCGTCAGAAAGAACCAGTAATTCTCCACTTCTTCAATTCTCTCAACATCTTCTCACTAAACCAATCTTTTCAGAAAAATGTGTGTCGCAATATTCTACAACACAACCTACTAAACTACATCGCTATTTTGACAAATCCCCTGAATAAATTATCTATCTAGAACTACCAATTCAACAACTAAGTCTTTCAACTTTTTCTCAATTACCCCATAATAAGCATCTGAAACCACTGAATCTAAACGAACTGCACAAAAATTAGGTTCAAATACTCGAATTGAATAATGGAATTAGAAGCATGATTAGGGTTTTGGACCTTGGTGGTTCGGGCTTGGTCGGAAGTGAGTGAAGCTTTGGCGAAGGTGTCGTCGTGAACAAAGACCGCCCTTTTGGTGAGAACCTTCTGTAAAGATTCTAGATTCGACGCCATTTTTGAAAGATTCCCGATCGCCGATCGCCATCGATCCCCTTTCTCCTTCTCCATCTTCTCTTCTATAAGTCCCCGCCTTTTCTTTTTTTCCAGTTAAGTACCTAATTTTTTGCTTAATTTACATCTAATGTTTTTCTTTTTCTTTTTTTTTTGGCATTTACACTTTTTTAAAGAAATGTTAGAAGTCGTAATTAGGGGTTGACAACTAGTATCCGAACCGACCAATCCGAACCAATCCAACCCGAACCGGCTGGTTTTTAACCGAACCAATTGGGGGTTTGGATTGGATCGGTTCTTGATCTTCAATAACCAATTGGATCGGTTCGGTTGTTGAATGAGGCTTTCAAATAACCGATGAAACCGAACCGACCATAGCTCTATGCATAAGTCCATAAAAAATATAGTTCTCTTTTAATTTCTTAGATATACAAATAGTCATTTCTCATTTTCCTGAGATACAAACAGTCTTTTTTAATTTCTTTAATATAGACCGAGCAGTTGTTCTACCTATGTTTTGGTTCTCCATAATCCTATGTGTTATGTTGTTGAGAAATGCTTGATTTACAGTGTGACCCAACTTAATAGAATCATAAAGTTGATGTAACATTTAGTAGCTACTTTAATCAAGTCAAGCAGAAATTATTTTCTAAATCTTTTTTTATTGTACCTGAAATTCAATTAGCTATGGTTATTGATGTTTCTTTTATGATAATAAACTAAGATTGCAGAAGTATATAAGTGAAAAAGCAGTTTATCTCACTCATTTAAACGTCATAATCTCAAACAATTAGTGCAAAATTTATAAACAACTTGAGGTTTTATGAATCTTCATTTTAAATTCATTTCTGAATAACAAATAGCAGGTTATTTCTTAAGTTTGATTGAAGTTGATCTTTAAAATTTCAACAAAATTATGAATGATGTTGAAGGTGAAAAGTAGCACGCCAAACCGACAATCCAATCCAATCCAAACCGAGCTTAATCGACTTGGATGGAAACCGATCCAATTAAGGTTCGGATTGGTTGCGGATGAGAAAATTAAAAAACCGATCTTCTTTGGATCGGTGGTGGATGGTCCATATTAGGTCGGATACCGACTGATGCCCACCCCTAGTCGTAATGACATAAGAAGAAGAAGAAAATATGTTATAGGCATAAAGTTGTTGGTTGCACGTAGGAGTGGCATTTCCCCCCCCCCCCCCCCCCCCCCGAACCCGATTGACCCGATCCGGTCAAACCCGATAGCTATACTGGGTCACACTAGGGATGGCAAACGGGTCGGGTCGACCCGCGACCCGTCCGCCTAACCCGGTCCGTGAGTGACCAGTTCGGGTTCGGGTCGAACCCGTTAATGTAAACAGGTCGACCCGGGTCCTCAAAATTGCAAATTCAACCTGTTGAACCCAGCCCGATAACCCGGATGAACAATTTTCGACCCGCCCGCGAACCCGCGGGTCGACCCACGGGTTGCGAACCATTTAACCCGTCGAATGGTTTACCCGCGCGGGTCGAACGGTTGACCCGCGGGTCCAACGGGCCTAATCCCCCTTACCGAGAGCTCAACGGCTCTTTTAGCCTTTTTTTTGTGTGTGTGTGTGTTTTGTGTTTTTTTTATTTTTCCCTATAAATACCCCTAAAACCCACATTAAAAAATCACACCTTACTCTCTTACTCTCTCTACTTTTTTTACTCAATTCATTTCAATTTTTGTGAACAATTGAACAAACAAGGTAGCAAGACATATACACGATCAAACGACAAATTCCGATAGTATCGAACTCAAAATTCAACTACGTCTTCAGGTCTTCAACTCTCCTCCAAGTGATCATGTCTTCAACTCTCCTTCAAGCTATCTTCAAGTCTTCAATTTCGGACTTCTACTTCTACTTCTATTATTAATTTTACAGGTTTTTTTATATACGAGTATCCGCGGTGAACGGTATCAAAATTTCATTTCCCTCTTCTTCTATTTTTATTATTTTTGTAGTTATAATTTTTTGTATCATATTTGTTTGTTGGTTTTTTGATCTTCTCTCTCACAACCCTCTTGTTTTTTTGATTTTTTTTTGTAACTTATCGCGCCTACATTGTGTTTAATTTTTTTTACATACACTACTACATATCAACATGTCTAGATCACGCGGTAGCGGCCGTAGCCAAAGTGGACAAGATTCCACCGACACTTCTTGCATGCCTCCAATTGTCCCCCAAAATGACCCCGCTGAAGACTACCCTAATCCTCCTCCCTAACAATGGGGTACACACGATGAGTTTGTAGGAGACATAGAATTAGAAGAAGAACCACAACAACAAGCCACCGAAACAACACAACCGGCTACTAGTAGGAAAACTAGAGGGAAAAGTAGTGATTGGCACAAAATTTATGATTATATTCCTGACGAAAATGTACCGGATGTAGGTTTAAAAGTGTGTAAAACATGTTCGAAGCCATACAGATGGAAGAGGGATAAGGGCAAGGGTACAATTAGGCGACACATCCAAAATGTGCATTAAAAACTTCTTGTTGACCTACCCGGCCAACAAAAAATCCACCCTTTGACCGGTCTAGTTGATAACCACCCTTATGATCTCGAACTTGTTCGTCGGAAAATGACTCGATTAGTAATCAAGGAAGAGTTACCATTTTCCTATCCCGAGAGTAAGGACTTGGAAAATTTTAATCAAACCGCCTTAAACCCTTATTTTAGAAGAATCCCTATGAATACTTGCAAATCGGATTATTTTAAAATGTACAATGAACTGAGGGAAGCTTTGATTGCATTTTTATAGAGTTTAACTTGTAGAGTTAGTTTAACTTCCGATTGTTGGACGGGTTGCAACAATATTTCATTGATGGGAATAACCTGTCATTGGATCGACAGTGATTGGATTCTTAAAAAAAGAATCATATCACTTACCGCGTTGCCCTATCCCCATAGTGGAATAAAATTGCAAACCGTATTATAGAAATTTGTGATGTTTTTCATATTCACGATAAAATTATGTGTATAAGTTTTGATAATGCATCTAACAACAATGCATCAATTAGTATTTTAAAAACCGCATTAAACCCTCCATCTGACAATATTTTTCATGTTAGATGTGCATGTCGTATTTTAAATTTATGTGTTCAAAATGTATTAAAAATAGCCGAATTATATATAGTTAATATTAGAAATTGTGTATATTTTATTGCGTTAAGTGGCACCATATTTCAAGAATGGAAAGCTTGGTGTAGGCTTAAAAATGTACCTTTAAGAAAATTTTCAAAGAATGTTAAACACCGATGGAACTCTACTTTTGATTTGCTACATATTGTTACTGAATATAAAGAATGTATAAATGATTTTTGTATTACAAAAGATATGCCAATTTTTGAAATGACTCTCGTCGATTGGTATTATGCCGAATCTTTGTTGAAATTTTTAGAACCTTTTAAAACCGCAACATTCAAGTTTTCAAAATCTTATGAATCTACTTCTAGTAGCATTTTTATTTCAATAGTTACTATGATGCAAACTTTTAAAGAAATGATCGATGATGCTTTTGTTGGTAATATTGTAAAACCTGCATACACAAATTTTTTGAAGTATTTTAAACCTCCTCCTATATTGTATTGTGTTGCTACTGTGATGGATCCTCGTATCAAATTAGAAGGTACGAAGAGTTTAATTGAAATGTTTTTAAATTTACTTGGGGATGATGATAATGAAATTGATTGCGCTTCTTTTTTAGTTAAATTTGAATTGACATTAAATAACTTGTATGATTATTAAGATTGATGTTTTGCTTCTAGTAGTACAACTTCTTTAGTTAGTTCTTTTTCTGCTACTTCTAAAGGTAAGGGTAAGAGTAAATTTGATGATAGAACATTTAATTTATTTGCACAAATTCAATCAAAAATACCTAGGACTAATCAACCAAATGAATTACATTGGTATAACCAACAAGATTCTGAGTCTTTTAGTTCTTCACTAGATATTTCACAATGGTGGAAAGACCATGAACACACTTATAGTATTCTTAAATATATGGCTAAAGATTTACTAACTCCTCCTGTCTCTACAGTTGCTTCTGAAAGTATATTTTCTACAAGTGGCAGAGTTTTAACTGATTACAGGAATCGCTTGAAGCCCCACTCGTTAGGGATGCTCGTCTGCACAAAAGACTGGATGAAGGCTAAAGATAGGACCCACGGAAAAGCATTCGATATGTCCACAAGTGGGAGCAACTCGCCGGAACAACAACAACAACAGCAACAGCAACAACAACAACAATAGTAACAACAACAATAGCAACCAAAATGAAGAATTCAAGACCAACAACAACAAGTCAACAACAACAAATTGAAGGCCATCAAATTGAAGACAATTGTAAATGGATAAAAATTTGTATTAAATTTTTGCTTGTTATTTAAAATTAGGAAAATTGAATAAATTGAAATTGTATATAAGAAATTTGTAGAAAATCTTTATTTCTTATTACTAGTTGTGAAACTTGTATAAGTTGAAATCATATGAATAACATATCTTTTTTTTTGGCAATTTTACTCTTTCAATCTTATTATTATTATTACAATTTTTTATATTTATTATTAAAATTACTTTTTTTTTAATGTTTAAAAAAAAAAGTAAACTTAGCCGGGCCAACCCGCGACCCGACCCGGGTTAGACCCGAAAGGGTTCACGGGTTGGGCGGGTAGTGAATTGACACCTTCAACCCGGCCCGGCCCGGCCCGGTCCGTTTAACCCAACAACCCGACCCGAACCCGCCCAAGTTGGGTGCAAACCCGAGCGGGTTCGACCCGACCTGGCCCACCAGACCCGTTTGCCAACCCTAGGTCACACCATGTTGTAACTTTATATGTTTTAACTCGCTCGATCCGGTCCGTATACCCCGTAACCCGCCACCAACCCAACCCGTAACTAGGGCTGGGCTTGAGCCGAACTCATATAGGCCAGAACTCGAGCCCGAAGTTTAAAACATTGGCTCAAACCCGACCTGATCTTTCTTCGGGCTTAAAAAATTAGGCCCGAGCTCAGGCCTGAAGTTATGCCCAAAATTATATTTGGGCCTAGGCCTGAACTACTTATGCATGTTCTAATATATAACTTTCCTATAAAATAAAACTATATCGAGAATAATATGCGATAAAAAATAACAATAATATAAATACTAAATTTTTTTTTTGTAATTCACATCTAATTTGTCTATTTTCATTTAATTTTATATACAATGCATAATTTCTTTATCTATAAACTTTAACACTCATATCAACTTACTTACATGAATATTCTCTTTAAAAAAAAACTCATTCATAAATATATATGTTGTATACATAAACATAAACATAAAAAAAATTGATTCGGGCCCGAGTCCGCCCCGAACTTTTTTTGGGCCTAAACAATTAAGCCCGATCTTGGCCCGAAATGAAAATTATTAGCCCAAGCCCGCTAATTATCGGGTCGGACCTAGGTGTTCTTGGGTCGGGTTCAGGTCAATTGCCACCCTTACTCATAACGTGCAAGTTGTGTAGTGTTCGACTCGGCTGGCCAACCCACCACGTCCAACAGGCAGCCCGGCCGGTTTTTTTCTTCTTCTATAAAATCCCACTATATTCACTCATTCTTCTCTATCTATCAACTCTTTCAACTCTCTACTATTACTACTTGTCTACTACTATACTCTCAGTCTATCCAAGGAAGAAACAACAAAGTAAAGAAGCTCTCTCTAGTCCTCAACTCTCACTACTACTCAAAAGTGAAGATGCACAATCCCAAATTCTCGTTGTCTACTCAGCTCTCTTTATCAATAATTCTCTCAACTCTATATTCGTGAAGTACGGTATCAAAATTTATCGTACTCAAAAGTTTTTTAAAAAATTATATATATAGTTCATTTGTTTTTTATTTTTTCACTACTCTCTCAACTTTCTTAACCCTCCTATCTTTTTTTTAGATTTTATTTTCACATGCACTACTACTACCTCAATTCTCTTAACACTCCTATTTTATTTTTGGTTTTTTCACATACACTACTACTACGCTACTTGTATAATGTCACAATCACGTAGTAGCGGGCGTAGCCAAAGTAGACAATAATCCACTAGTTCATATCGTCGCCCTCATGTAATCTCATAATTAGAGACCGATTATAATCATTATCTTAATATAGGTTATGAAAGTGTTCCTCCTCGCGATTATGATCCTGATACACAACATGATGAAATCCAAGCTAGTGACACACAAACACAGGACATTGAACCCGCACAAGCACAACCCACTTGTTCCAAAAAACATAGAGGCCAAACTGATGAAATCCAAAAAATTTATGACTTTGTCTCGAATGTGGATAATCCCTGCTTGGGAAGTAAGGTGTGTAAAACATGTCACACATTTTGTAAATGAAAAAAGGGTGAGAGAACGTGTACAATTAGTCGACACATTACAAGACCAACTATCCCAAAAAAAGATCAACCCAATGACGGGGCAAGTAGATGTCATATCTATGATCCCAAAATCGTTCCTTGGGGAATGGCTACACTAGTTATTAAGGAAATGTTACTATTTTCCTATTTCGGTAGTAGGAACCTAGAGACATTTAACGAAAATGCACTAAATCCACATTTTTTTAAAAAAATCCTATAAACACAATTAAGGCCGATTGTTTTAATCTATGTTCCGAAATGAGAGACGCTTTAATTGCATTTTTTTATTTTTTAACTTGCAGAGTACTGGCAACGGCCGATGGTTGGAAATGTTGTAACGATATTCCGATGATGGGCATGGCTTGTCATTTGATCGATAGTGATTGACTCGTTCAAAAGAAAATTACATCACTTGTCGCTTTGCCATACCCTCATAGTGGTTTGTTTATCGCAACACGTATTTTAGAAGTATGTGATTTATTTCATATCTACGAAAGAAAAGAAAAAACGATTAGTTTTGAACTTTTGATAATGCTTCCAACAATACTAGTGCGATTACTACATTAGTTCAACATTTAGCTTCTCCATATCTTGAAAATTTTCATGTTAAATGTGCATGTAATATTCTTAACTTATGTGCATAAGATGCATTGAAAGTAATTGATCTATATGTTAATGCAATTATAAATTGTGTACATTTCATCGCTTTGAGTTGTGCTACGTTTCAACAATTCAGAGAATGATGTAATATTAAGGGAGTACATTTTAAGAAATTTCATAGAGATGTTAAACACCAATGGAATTCTATTTTCGACTTATTGAATATTGTTACTAAATACAAAGTGGTTATAAATGTTTTTTTATTGCAAAAAAATCTGAAAGATTTTCAAATGTCTCATGATTCTTGGTATTTTGCCGAAAGTTTGATAAAAGATTTGGAACATTTTAATATTACAACTTTGAAAATTTCAAATCTTATGATTCCACTTATAGTAATATTTTTATTTCAATAATTACTAAGATGAAAACTTTTCAAAAAATGATTTCGGTTCCTTACATTGGCCATATTTTTATTCTCACTTATGATAAAATTTTGAAGTATTTTAATTATCCTCCTATACTGTAATGTATTACTACTGTAATGGATCCTCATATCAAATTAACGGGTACGAAAAGTTTGCTTAAAATGCCTTTTGCTTTATTTGGAAAAGAATCTTAATATGAATGTAATTATTATTTAGCTAGATTTTAGTACATTGAATATTTTGTATGATTTTAATGATAGAACTTATGCATCTAGTGTAACACCCCGTAAACTTCTAAAGAGTAATATATATATATATATATATATATATATATATATATAATATCTTGAATAGTGTTGGCTCTTATATATATGAATGGATATATAGTAAATATGCATGGAAAAGGTTTAGTTTGATGAGGAGAGGGGGGGGGGGGGGGGGGGCATGGGTAACTCGTTTGTGAAATAGCTGTTGACTTCTCCCACTGTGATGACGTGGAGGGAGGTTTGTGAATGGGGCCCACCCGCTACTTCTTCTCACGTCAGAGAATATATGAAATGTTTAAGGAAAAAAAAGATCCCATATCAGGATTTGAAGTAAATAAAATATAATATAAATAGTATTAGCCAAGGATCATCTAATGAATTAAACTGATATAATTCACAAGACAGTGAGAGTTCTAATGCTATGATTAATGTGTTACAGTGGTGGAAAGAACATAAAACTCTATTTTCAATTATTTCACACACGACTAGAGATCTACTAACTGCTAATGTGCTTACAGTTGCATTATAAAGTGTTTTTTCTATAAGTGGCAGAGTTTTAGCCGATTACATAAATCGCTTAAAGCCATGTTTATTGGAGATGCTCATGTGCACTGAAAATTTTATGAAAGCATAAGAAATGACTCCAAGGAAAAATAGTGGACACCTCAAGCTGAGTATGGAATTTAGGGCGATGAAATCCTAGATTTAGATAAGTGGAGGTGTACGACAGTAATCTAATGCCCTCTTTTTAATCTAACTCTAGGTTGCCTCAAAATCGAGATTATCCCCTTAAACAGTAATTCATATGTTTTTTAAATTTTTATTACATGTATTTGTATATGATTTGATTTTTGTAAAAACATATTTCAAGTTTAAATGAATAATATATGCATTTTTTTCACCGATTACATAAATCGCTTAAAGCCATGTTTTAACTGATTACATAAATCGCTTAAAGGCATGTTTATTGGAGATGCTCATGTGCACTGAAGATTTTATGAAAGCATAAGAAATGACTCCAAGGAAAAATAGTGGACACCTCAAACAGGTGGAAGCTACTATCCTGAAGATCACGTCGAAACTGAGTATGGAATTTAGGGCGATGAAATCCTAGATTTAGATAAGTGGAGGTGCACGACAGTAGTTCAATGCCCTCTTTTTAATCTAACTCTAGGTTGCCTCGAAATCGAGATTATCCCCTTAAACAGTAATTCATATGTTTTTTAATTTTTTATTACATGTATTTGTATGTGATTTAATTTTTGTAAAAACATATTTCAAGTTGAAATGAATAATATATGCATTTTTTCACTATTATACTTGCTATACAAATAATTTTTTAAGTAAAAAAAAAGGGGCCAACCCGTACTGGCTCGACCCGGGTCAGGTCTGACCTGAATGGGTTCGTGGGTCGGGTCGGGTCGGGTCAAGTTCTTGAAACTCCTACCCGGCCCGGGTTTAGGCCAGCCCGGCCGGAGCCCCCCCACCCCACCCCCACTCGGGCAAACCCGCCAGGTTGGGGCCGACACGGTCCGAATGCCAACCCCAGTTATATGTCGGGCACGAAGCACAACATGATCTCTTAGAAATGAGATAACTTCACTCTATTATTGCACTTGTTTACGCGAGATAATTAATCGCACCAATAAGGCACCATTTTCCTTTTTTAAAGTATGTACCTTTTTGATAATATATATATATATATATATATATATATATATATATATATATATATATATATATATATATATATATATCTTAATTTAAAAAGTTGTGCAAAAATTGTAGTTATGCTTGAGGCTGTTGGATATATTGGTATATTCTCTATATATACATATTGCATGTGCATATGAATAACACGTGTAATGAACATACAATTGATTGGTTATTGGAACACGGGTTTGTGGGCTTATAACTTGATATCCAAACCAGTATTTAGGAATAAATTCTGGCTTGTGATAGCAGTCTAGATATTCCAATCATGATACCTAGGGTGAATATCTCAAGCAACTTAGATCTAACTAATTCCCAATTATTAATTTCTCACAAAACCTAACAATCTTGAGATATTATTAATCAATTCGTGAGATTAATCAAGAGGGAAAACGGAGCTTTGTCGGATCCCGTCGGATCTTGTCGAAGCGCTCAGAGCCACCATCGCCGACCAACGCTATCGTGGTCGGAGTTGCTCGCCGCCCGTCGTCTCTTCCTCTGTCGTTCGCCGCCAGTGAAGCCCACCTTCGTGCGAGGTCGTTGACCTCCAGTCGAGGCATCGTCCAGATCCGAACCCCCAACCACCTGTGACGTCGACTGCGGAAGCCTCACCGCCCTCCCTCCGACGTCGTGGTCACTAATCGGTGGCACCGCCCTCCCTCAGATGCCAGGATAAGTCGTCTTCATCCTCCGATGCGATGTGGTGGATTTTAGGTGTAGATCCGAACCCAAGAATCCGAATCCATTTTGGTTTTGATCTTGAAAGATTTGTTCTTTTGTATTATCGGATCCGAACTCGATCCATTAAGAATTCTGGTGAAGGATATGGGAGAGGAGTACTTTTCTGTAGTCCCCAACTTCGAGCTTCATCCATAGTTTTTTACGGAGAGGTCGTCGAATTGGTTGAATTTGTTGAGGGATTTTTTTGCGACTATGCTTTCTATTGCAGTTGGAAGCCTCAGAGGAGCTTGTAGTTTAGACGCACACAAAGTGTTCGGTGCTGGGTCTCTTTAGCGCAGAATGATTTGTTGTTTGGATATGCTCCCAAACAGACATGAGTATAATCAATTGAAGGGGAAGAGATGGTGAAAGATAAGTTCTTTACTTTCCTCGTATTAAAATTTTGTTAAATATTTTGCTATGTGCTGGAAGTTCAAAACATAAACTTAAAACGAATGGAGTTGAAAGCTATTGAGTCAAAGTTTTAACATCCCAATTGTTTTGAATTACAGAATTACTATGATGTTAAGTGGTTAAGTTCAAGATTGTATTAATCATTTGTTTAATTAAATACAAATTGAACAGTTATTTTGGCTATGTGCTAAAACCAAATATGTATTTTTGATAAGTTAAACTATATGTTTTGACTATAAAGTTTGGATCTCCAAATTAAATTGTTGCTAGAATTAAACAGTGTCAATAATTCGTTTAATTGGCTAATCTTTAA
This sequence comes from Hemerocallis citrina, assembly GCA_017893485.1. NCBI lineage: Eukaryota > Viridiplantae > Streptophyta > Magnoliopsida > Asparagales > Asphodelaceae > Hemerocallis > Hemerocallis citrina. Next base: position 214,094 of record JACEHZ010000731.1, on the reverse strand, counting down.
CAATTTGATGAATGTAGGAACTTTAAAGTTTCTAACAAATTGTGTGTTGGAGACGATGGATATGCATCATGGATGAATAAGTGTGCACTACGCAGGCTTCTCCATCAAATTTGGAAAACACTTCTAACTTGAATTGTCGGTATGATCTACTCTAATCTTTCTTAATATTTTTCATGTGATAAATGGGTTAACGTTTTGTGCGTTTGATCATATAATTGAGAGTTTTAGATCATAGTTATTCTCGCTTTGAAAACTAGCATGTTTAGGGTTGTTAAGTATTTTATCATACTATGTGTATAGATATTTTGACAAATCCATTATTTGCAGTTTGTGTGAGATCATATATTTGCTTCTCTAATAAAATAAAATAAAATAAAATTATTTACTGTATAACAAATGTCTGTAACTTAGGAGAGAGCATCTCTTAATGTATGATATGACTCTATTAGTTACGCTTTATTCTTTCTCGTTCATTGTACTATGTGTGCAAAGTTGAATTATAATATGTTAGTCATTATCTCATTTAGCGTTATGAAGATGATGAAGAACGAATAAAGGAAAGAACTCTTCGCTCAATGTGTTTGAGCAAGTGAACATTGTTAGAACCATTAGAGAAAGCAAATAATTTTGTAAAACGTGATAGAGTAATTTCGTATTAACTCTTATAAAGTGCATATATTGTCATCGCATGTATAAGGTGAGTTTAACAAATGAGACAATTAATAATAGTAGTTCTAATTGTGTTCTTGAACATAGTATAATTGGCTAGGATTTGAGAACTATATATTCAATTGTTTGTGAGGAAATGTGGTCTAATTATCAAAACTGTGGGGGAAATGGAGTTAAAAAATATTGAGTAAAAAGCTTTAACATCCAAGTAGTTTTGAAATTTAGAATCACTATGAACTATATATTAAATTATTTGTTCTTGTTAACACTTATAAATCTACTAGATGACACTTCATTAAATATGACAAATGTGAAGTTTGAACTCAGATTTTGATCACTACGAAATCATTTTGTATGGTCTCTAGGAGTTCATAACTTTTTGAATCAATACATTCTGATATTTGTGATCTCAGTAGCTTTTTGACAATGTGAGATAATTGTTGGTCAGAAGTATTTAATCGTTTTTGTAGATGATTAATATAAGTCTGTCATATATATGAAGAATGAAGCACTTGTTATTCTTAATAAATTAAAATTATAGTTAAATGTTATATAAAAAAAAAATCAAGGGTTCAAATTTGATAGAGGTAGTGAATATATTTTAACAACTTTAGAGAAGTTTGCATTTGGCATTATCTCTACTACACTCTACTTACAACAGTTAAACGATATTGATAAAAGTTAGAATCAAACACTTAGTGAAATGTTGAATTCTATATTATTGACTATTGTCTGTCCTGTGAAATTATGAGTGATGTTGTGTTGTTAATCATATCTCTAATGTGTTACTACACTCTAAATTGAATACACCTTGTAAATCATGGCATGAAAACACAAATAATTTTGTTAAAGTGAAAATTTGTATTGTGATACATTTGTTAAAGTACATGACCCTAGAAGGCATAAAGTAAGACCTACAACAAATATTTGTATATGTTTAGAAAGTGCAGAATGTAGTTTTGTGGACAGATGTTGGATCTATCTAATTTGTGTTAGAAGAATATAGACTTGCAGAGTTCTTTGAGAATGTGTTCATCAAAGATAAATGTATGAAATTATATAGTCCTACAGACAAGTTTAATAATTCACAGTTGGAATCAAGAACCAGCCTTACTGACACTTAAAAACCTGAATGACAAATGAGCTAAGAAGAGTCTTTAGTAGACAATGAGATGATTTTGTGTCATACAATAATACTTTAATTTAGTTGATCTGCCGAAATGGGCTAAAACTATAGTAAGTAAGTGGGATTTTGTAGAAGAAACTTAATTTTGACTGTTCAGTAGCAATTTTAATATTTTTTTTAGTAGCTAACAGAATGACTAAGAAAGATGGGGTAGATTTATTTGATGTCTACTAACATGTTTGTCATATTGCTACAATAAGTATTCTTCTTACCCTTACATCTATTGAAAATTTTGTCATTCATAAAGAATATTTAAAAGCTTTGTACTTGATGTTTTGTACTGAACAGTTTTGTACTGGAAAGTTTTGAACTAATATGTTTAGTGAACACGATTTACAATTTAGTAAAATCATTGTATGTTCTTAAAACATGTATAGCCGACGAATAAATAATTTGACACATTTTTGAAAGAGCCTAGTATATGAATCAAGTAATTCAGATCAGTACCTTCAACTTTGTGGTGTGTCAAATATAGTGGCTATTATTTACTTGTTCTGTTGACATGCATGTTCTTGAAAGTGACCTCTCTATTACAAACAAAGTTAAAATTGTGCTATCCAAAGAATTCAACATCGAAAAACCTAGGTAATGTGGACACCATAGGTATAAGGGTGAGTTTTCAGTTGGCAAAGGAAAATTCTTAGTCAAACTCATCAAATCAAAATGTGTTTCAAAAGTGGGGATATAGTGATTGAAAGTGTGTTTTGAAACACCTTATGATTATGATAAAAGGTTGACACCTAATTATGGTGCAACTATGAGACAGGTAGATCATTCTAAAGGAATTGACAGTCTCATGTATACAAAGATCTGCACTGGAATAGACATAGCCTTTGAGGTATGTATGATCTGCAGATTCACTAATAATCCCATACACATTTGAGTGCACTTAAGAGGTTAATGAGATACCTGAGTGGTATTCAAGAGTTTGCTTTGTGCTACTATAGTCATTCTTCGAATGAATGGTTGATCTGATGCATTAGGATGCTCAGAATTTAGTGAAAGTCAATAACTAGTAGATATGTGTTTACACTAGGAAAAACAGAAATGTCATGGAAATAAAAAGCAAACAGGCATTGTGCTATCATTCATGAAATCAGACCTCTATGTGTTATCCTCTGCAGGGAAAAAGGCTAAGTGGATTGAAGAAATTGTTGCTGGTTATCCATTAAGAAGTTTAAGTAACTATCTAATTCTGTTATGCGACTATCAAGTTACAATGGACTGTAGCTCATAACTCACTCTACAATAGTAAGAGGAGTATATTAAGGCTGAAAGAAACCTAGTTGAACTTTCTCATAGATAAAGTGCAATTGCGACAAGTATGGCTAATGCTCTTGCTAAGAGACTTGAAAGTGATATAATTATCAAAACCATTGGAGAAATGGAGTTGAGAGCTATTGAGCAAAAAGCTTTAACATCCTAATTGTTTTGAAATTTAGAATCCAATTGGAGCCATAGAGAAGTTCAAACTTAAGCATCAATTTTAGGCAGTTGACGTGTTTTAGATAATTTTGATGATTTCACATAAATTCCATAAATATATAATGTCATTACAATTTTGATGGTACTATATATTTAGAGAATTTACTTAGAATAATCATATTATTCCAATACGAAACATGAAAACTTGTTGATGTATTTCAGATGATTAAATTGCCTTAAATATCATTCTAATTTTGATGATATGTATTTTATTGATACATGTTTCATTCCAATTTTGATGATTCATTGTTAAACCATGATTGAAATGGCAGTCTTTTCATTCCAATATGAAACATAGTATAGTTCTTGTGTAGAAACTATAAAGTTCATGTTCTCTATTTAGTTAAAGAAACTTGATTGTGTTGCTTGCGTTACATTTTTTCTAAGCTAATTATGAATTGTACTAAGTTCTTTTGTAGAACTAGATACTTTGTGAAATTAATTTGAATTCTTAGAGATGTGTCTCTTGATATTCTTGTTTTCAATAAGCAAGCAAAGATGGAGAAGTTGAATCTGTCAACATAGATTTCAAAAATAATGATTTGCTCAAAATGGAGAAGTAAACATAAAGCAGTGTGCAAGGATAGAGTTTTAGTTTATTTCTTCCGAGAATAAATTAGTCACTTGTTTGGTAAAATTTCTGTTGAGTTTAAGACTCTTGTGTTCATGAGCTTAAAACTCATATTTTGTTCTTGAAGTTTATTTGCTTTGTTTGATTTTGAAACTATGACAGATTACTCCAGTTGGTTTAGTCATTGTGAACCATTCTGTTGTGATATAGTTTGGAACTATTAAATTATATTGGTTTAGTCTTGATTAAACTATTCAGATTTATAATTGTATTGATTCTTATGAAACGATATCTCTATGATGCTTTTCTTTTTATGGACTGCTATCAACCAGTCAGTTTTATGTTGAACTGATGAGATAATCCTGTACTTTATATATTGAGAACATAGGAGAAGATTGTTGGATATATTGGTATATTCTTTCTATATAAATATTGCATGTGCATATAAGTAACACGTGTAATGAACGTACAATTGATTGGATATTGGAACGCGGGTTTGTGGGCTTATAACCCGATAGCCAAACCAGTATTTAGGAATAAATACGAGTTTGTGATAGTAGTCTAGGTATTCCAATCTTGATACTTAGGGTGAATATCTCAAGCAACTTGGATCTAACTAATTCCCAATTATTAATATCTCACAAAACCTAACAGAGACACCGTGCTTTACATGATCTCCAATTTTTTTTTTTTTTTTTTTTTTTGCTGTTGTTGTACTTGAATTTGTGCAAAATTAAGACATCCAATCTCTCTATCCAAAACTGTGCTTTCTACAAAAGACAAAAATTACAAATTTAATAAAACGACAACCGAAATCAGAAAAAGCTTTCATACTTCTTAGTTCTTATGAGAGTTTCGAGTGGTAGTTGGGTTAAAAAGGTTATACATTGAAATATCATATGTTCTACGAAGATGATTTTTTTAATTTTTTTAATTTTGATAATTCTTACAAAATTATGAAATATGTTTTATTCTTCCTTCCCTTAAGGGATAAAGGAAAAAAAAAAAACTCGAAGACAAAAAAACTCAAGAGCTTATACGCAAATTAACCTTCAACGAATACCAACAACCGTCATATCTTCAACCGACAATAGATTTACCTCCATGTTTTACCCACTTATTAAAAAAATTCATCCATTTTTACCTTTCTCCTCGGTTATTAACATACTAGTAATTTACATATACAATGCACGTCGTAATTTTTTTTAAAAATAAAAAATAAAAACTCTTACATAGTGAGAATTCGAACATGAAACCTCATTCATCTCTAATATCTAATCTCTAATTAATATTATAATGGGATAATGCCTTTGTGTCAATCAATCAACGCGTGCAATGCACATACATAACTAATATAAAGGAGGTTTCAGGTTTGAGCCCTCCCTACATCAAAAATTTTATTTTTTAAAAAAATATTAAGACGTGCATCGTACGTGTAAATTATGAAGGAGGTTTCATGTTCGAGTCCTCGCTACGTCAAAATTTTTATTTTAAAAAAATTAAGACGTGCATCACACGTGCAGATTACTAGTATTAGTTATATACGTACACGTTGATAGATTAATAAATGACACTAAGGCATTATCTCATCAATCATCATAATATTACTAGTAATTTATACGTGCGATGCACGTCTTAATAAATATAGTTTTTAAAAGTAAAATTTTCGACATAGTCTGTGTCTGAACCTAAAAACTCCTTTATAATAGCCATGCACGAGCGATACACATGTTTCTTTGTTTACAAATGACAACTCCAACTTTCCCATTATAATATTAGAGATTAGAGATTATAGATTATAGATAAAAAAACATTTATCTCTTCGTTTTTTTTTTCATATATGTTACTTTTGGAAACTATTTGTAGAAAAAGGACAGTTGCCAAAGTTATTGCGCTCGTGAACTTACCAGCCTCAAGGTGGGAGCGGGCCTTGTTCCCAATGACGAGTTTAGTTCAAAATTTTCAATGAAGACTCATCGTTCCCAATAACGATGACATTTATACTATACTCATTGTTGGGAACAATGAGTTTAGTTCGAAATTTTCATTAAAGACTTGTCGTTCCCAACGCCGAGTACATTCATACAAGACTCGTGGTTGGAAACGACGAGTTTAATTTTTTAAAAAAAATTCTATGGAGTTTTTTTCGAAAATTAACTAAGTCCAACAAAGTGTTTCTCTCTGTGAAAATTTCTACATTCTCGCAGTTCCCAATAACGAGTCTAATATAAATATCATTGCCGTTGGGAGCGACGAGTATTCATTGAAAATTTTGAAATAAACTCGCTGATTTCAAGAGCGAGTCTGGTATAAATATCATCGCCGTTGAGAACGACGAGTCTTTATTGAAAATTTGAACTGAATTCGCCATTGGGAACAACGAGTTTCTAAAAAAATTAACACTAAACTCGCCGCGGTCCAATGATGAGCATGGAACAACTAAACTCGCCGTTAGGAACGACAAATTTAGTTATTGAGTCTATAAGCATAAATACTTTGACAACTGTCATTTAAAAAAAAAAATGTTTCGAGAAGTGACTTATTAAAAAAAAATCACTCTCTTCCCCATTATATATCGAATAAGAATCGGAAAAAAATAAAAAATAAAAACCGAATTAAGGGTTTATTCCGCTCTTATCCAATCCAATCCCAAACCCTAATTCGACCTCGAAATCATCGCCACTCTCAATCGCACCAAAGAGGTAACAGCTTCCTTTCAGTTTCTAGGTTTTCGTAACCTTGATCGCAATGCAGGGTTGGATTGGATTGAGCTGAGTTGGGATTTGACGCAGGTATTGAATCGGATTATGATTGTTCTGTTAGGGTTTTGATTCCGAGATGCTGTTTTTTTTATATAATAAATTTGCGTTTTTTAAAAATAATAATAATTTGGTAGATGTTATGATTTCTGACGAGTCTGATAGGTTTGGGGGTGGGATTGTTCTGGTCTTGTATTTTGATGATCGATTGCAGCTCATTGTTGTATATTGTCATCGTCGCGAGTGGAAAATTTAGCTGTTATTGAGCAATTCGTGGTCTGATTTTTTTGCCGTGATAGGCCACTTTTTGAAAATATTTGCGATTATGGGCCAGTTTTGAAATTATTAGCGCTCGTGGGCTAATTTGTGCCATGTCAGCAGCAACCGCTGACATCTTCATTTTGAAAGTCGCTAATGGGAATAACAGCCTCTATTTTAAAACATTTGGAATTTTTTGTTTTATGTCATTATTTCTATTAGCGACCAAAGCATATATGAAGTCGCTAATGAGATTAGCGACTTTAATGAATTGTATTCTAACACTTAACAAAATTTAGAGAGCTTTTGTTTTCTGAAAAAATAACAATGAATTTATTTTTTAAACTGAGGTCCGCTATTCGGAATAGCGACCTTAGTTGTACAAGTGTCGTTATTCGGAATATAGGTCTTAGTTGTACTTAGGTCGCTATTTAGAATAGAGACTTCTATTGTACTAAGGTCTCTATTCTCAATAGAGGCCTTAGTTGTGTGACTATTTTAATTTTTTTGACAAAGAACAAGGAGATTGAGTTTCCTACTGGGGTCACTATTGCGAATAACGACCGAAGTATATTAAGATCGTTATTCCCAATAGTGACCTCAAATTAAATTTTTTTCCCAAGAGAGCAAAAGCTCTATAGAAATCGTTAAGTGTCTCAATACATTCATTTGAGGTCGCTAATCTCATTAACAACCTTATATATACTAAGGTCGCTAGTGAGAATAGCGACAACAAATAAAAAATTCTAAATATTTTAAAACATAGACCGTTATTCCCAGTAGCGACTTTCAAAATAAAGAGGTTGCTAATGAGAATAGCGGCCGCTGCGGATGTGACACATAGTAGCCCACAAGCGCTAATAGTTTCGAAACTATCCCATAATCGCAAATATTTTCAAAAAGTGCCCTATTACGACAAAAAATTCTTCGTGATCTTCGGATTGCTCTACGTTTGGGTGTGTATTTTATTATTATTATTATTATTTATTGGCATTTGGCCGGTCCACATCGGGAAGAAAGGATTTTTTCTAAAATCCCAATTAATTTGGTTTAAGGCTGGAACCGAACATATCAGACTTAAGAGCGAGAAGCCTTGTCGAATGCGCTACAAGTGCTTGGCCTCTACATTCATGAATGGGTGATGTTAATGTTTTGTAGGTTTGATTAATTTGTAGGCATTTGGACATTCAGGGTTGTTATTGAATGTCAACCCACGTGTGCTATAGAGAGTTACTATGATGACTAAGTTGAACACCAGAAAGGCGATTGGTAGGGTTCACATTGATTTTCATGTATGTGTATAAAATGTCAACTGTTTTGGATCAGGGTATCTGTTGCTGTTGATTTCGGTGTGGGGGCAATCAGATGAATTTGTGAGTTCGAAAGGAATCGAATGGGTCAAACCTGACAACTTCCACTGTTGTTGGGATGACCCCTAGATGTTCCCGTTGACCTGCACAAAGTTCGAAACACCGGGGTTGAACCCGACGACGAACCCTCCGACGCTCTTGTCACTACTCAGAAAAGAATATGAACGAGCCTTAGGTTGGCAAAGAGTGATCCCCCTCTAACGGTAGGAGGTAGGGGGGTTTTATAGTCGCCGTGGGGACCTGTTTCGAGATAAGAACAAATCTCTACTTCTGAGTGTGGCTGAATAGAAGTGGTTGAAACCACCTCCTGTGGATAAGGACGAATCGGGATTTCTCCATATCCTTCGGAACTGGCTCTTAACGGGTTGGGACCCGTACCTAGTTGAACAGATCCGTTCATGGGTTATTGGACCCTAGAGAAGAGACCCTATTCCCATATTGGACCCGTCTGTAGGTGAGATTACCGTTTTGTCCCTGTGAACTTTAAGATTCGTGCCCAATTTGAACGGTTCTGATTCAATCCCATTTTTAGCCATATCAGTATCAAATATCGTCCGAGGTTGATACAGTTGCAGGAGTTGTCTCGGTTTCCTTTTGTACCTGATATGGTACTTGACTAAAATTGGGATATCGGTAGATGTTACATTTAACAAGGATAGAAATAGAAATCAGAATAAGTCCAATGGTAAGTAATTAAAATCCCAGGTTATAGAACATATCCTATTGGCTCTATTCATAATGAATGAGTTGAAGTGTGTTTACGGTACATTCCTTATAGCTTGTAAATAATACATTTTTGTAGTATGGCCCTTCGGTTTGAAATTTGAATAGTTGCAATATATTGTTCCGATCTTATTGCATTTCTAAAAATAGTTAGAACAATATTACTTTATTTTGTTAAGTTTAGACCACATCCTACAAGAAAGGAACATAAATTATAGCTACAGAATAAGATCTGGACTACAAGTATAATATGTATTTTTGATGTAATGGATATGACTCGAGAAGAGTCCCAGCCGATAGAATTAATATATATAGAAAAGTCCACAGCACAAGCAAATATATACATCTGTAACGGTGAGTGCAACACAGGCGCAGCCAAACCGAAGCAACAACCACAAAAAAGTAATAACAAAAATGACAGAAAGAAGAATTGAAACAAGAAAATAAGAAAATACATCCGGTAAACGAGAAAGAATGAAATACATGACCATGAGAACAAACAGAAAAGAAGTCCAGCATTAGCAAACATCGGCCCAAGTCAGCTAGCAACTAGTCAAGCAAGACTTCCAGTAAATAAGAGGCAAAAGAGTGCTGAAATATAACCAAGACATCAGCACAGACGATACACACAACCAGAACAACAGAGGGTGCACAAACTGCAGACAAAGCCCACTGCAGCACAGCGATGAATAACATGAACAAAAGCCAGAAACAAATAAGCAAACCAGCCAGGCAAAGGAAGCAGAAAAAGATAGGAGCTAACAGTCTGCTCAAGAAGAAGGAAAATAAACACCACAGTTGAGACCACAGTTGAGATAAGGAGGGCCACGACCACACCCAGACAGGGCAGACAACCTGCAAAACAATCAGCATCTGAAAACACACACACACACCCAAAGTAAACTGCAGCCACAATACAACAACTGACACACCCCAAAAACAACCTGTAGCCACAATGCAGACCGCAGCAGGAACCCCCAAAAAAACCACCAGTAAAACAAGTATAATATATAGTATTGTTGTAATTATTGTTCCCACTTAACAAAATTAAGTTGAATTTGCTTTAAGATTTAAATGTTTTAACTATTTCGTAGAATTTATTTTTTTAACACTTCGGAAATCCGATACCTAAACAGTTTGATTCATCGAGTTGTTACCATAACCAATCCCAGAATTAGTAAGTCGCTACTTAGTTTCCGAACCATGGTTTTTGAATGACTCTTACCCGTCATTCAAGTGGTTGCAAAATGAATAGTTTTTTCAATTATTGAACAAATTGGACCTACTGGTGCATGGGTAAGATGCCTCAAAACTATATCACAGTCAATGGAATTGTTTTCGTTTTGGGTTCTCTACCCTTAAATTTTGGCATAAAATCAGAATCGAGGGTAGTACTGTTAGAACTAGCCCAGCTGAACTCTCTGTGCATATATAAATTCAGTGTGCTGCATACCATTTTACATGAAAAATTCATACTTGTTATTTTCATATCAAGATATTAATGTCTTGATAAGTGATCAATTGAATCTTGTTAGCTTTAATCATGCAGGGAGTAACTTTTATCCCTTATCCACATCAAAGAAGAGGATACTTCTTATGAAATGTATGGCCAGGGAAATTACCATCCTCAGTTCAGGCCGCCGCCTTTTCAGCAATCCCAACTGAACCCACCGCCACCTTTCCAACAAACTCCTCCAGGCCCACGTCCTCTGCCAATTCCCCATAACCCACTGCATTTTCTAGCCCAGCAACCTCCACCTTTCCCACCACTTCCTCCTCCTCAATACCAACACGGTGTGCCACAACCTCAACAACCTGGTCCTTCTTATGTACTCACTTTGCCAATGCCGCCTCCAATTCAAGGAAGTTCTCAAGTGCCTCCTTCCTATTCCCAGCACAATGCCTCTTATCCACCTCTTCATTTCTCTCAACCAATACCACCTCCTCCAAGATTGTTACCACCTCCACCGCCACAGCCTCACTTTCAAGGGCAAGTTTTATATCGAGCTCCTCCGGGCCCTCCCCCTCCATCGCATGGGATTCAAAACATGCCTGCGTCATTACCTCCCCTTTCATCTGGTTTTATATCTGTAATTCCTGCCCCTTATGCACCCTCCTTTCCACCAGCACCACCACCTCCTCCGCCCCCTCCACCTTCTTCACCTCCACCGCTCCCACCCTCTCCCCCTCCTCCATCCTCTCCAACAGTGGAGCGTAGTGGCTTTCCAAAAGTGCCTTCATCAAGTCCCCTATCACATGATATTCTTGAAGCTCCAGTTGCTGCAGCTGATAATGAAACTCCCATTTCGGAGAATAAGGGCCCTGTACCTAAAGAGAGAGCCTCAGTTAATATTTCTTTACCTCCACCTAAGCCAGCTGATGAAGAGGTTGTCCGGAATATTGAGGTGTTATGCCAGTCTATGGTGAAAGATGGCCCTGATTTTGAGAATATCGTTCGGAAGGAGGAGGAAGGGAACCCACAATTTACTTTCTTGTTTGGAGGTGAATCTGGGAGTGATGCTGCTATTGGCCATGAGTATTTCCAGTGCGTGAAAAAGAAACATCTCTTGGAAATGGACTTGCTTAATGTCTCAAAGCAAAAAATTTCACCTGTTCATTCTGACACAGATATGGAAGGTGAGCTGCTTAGCTTTATTATAGCATTTTGAGAGCTAATTTTTAAAGATCTTAGTATTATTATTATTTTAATATTTCCAAGTGCATATTAGCATGCTTGACGGGTTTCCGTTCCCAGTAAGCGATGCACAGTTCTATAGTTATATTTTTGTTCCTCCTGTGTGTTACTTCTTGGTCATTTTCAATGTCAATGGGCAAGTCTTCTGTAGATTACCTATTAAATATCTGCATACTAGTATTTTCAATGTCAGTAGGTAAGTTTCTTTATTATTATTATTATTATTATTATTATGCCGCTTACTTGCCATAACATTTTACGCTTGTCTTATATGTATTTAATATATTATTATTATTATTATTATTATTATTGTGCCGCTTACTTGCCATAACATTTTACACTTGTCATATATGTATTTAATATTTTTTAGTGCTCAGAAATTCTTTCACTTCATGGTGTATAGATGATATGGACCAGCCTGATGCATACAAGGCAATTGATGAATTAAACAAAGAATCAACTGGTGAGGTCATTTCTTTAGGTAGTGGACTGCTTGCTGTGAAACAGACTTCGCCTGCACCTACTGCTACAGAGAAAATCACAGCCGAAGCTAATAGCATCTTAACATTTAGTGGGTCTGTACTGCATGATGATGAAGGTAGTCGGTAACCTTTTGGAGTCAATTGGATTTACTTTTTCTGCATTCAGAATATTGAATTTGATATAGAACTTCGATTTCTTTATTTATTTTAATAATGTGTGTTAACTAGTTCAGATTTAAATGCTTCTTGTTGTTCTGCTGTTACCCTTTTTTACAATCAAATGTAATTTAGTTAGACATCAATTTTCATTTGCATGGGGCCTTATATACATCATATCAAAATACCTTCAGTAGAAGATCCAAAATCTTGTTGTTTGTCAGATTTGAAGCAGTTTCTCTCAGCATGGATGATGGTAACATCAGTCTGTTTTGGATCGGAGTAATTTTTTTTCTTCTCATCAGCAGCTATTTTTAAAATTGATTAGTAGAATAATAAGTAACATTTTGGCATGTTTTGTAAATAATCGTTGATGGTTAGATTAGGTTTGCATCGTTGTTATCGTGCAAATGGAACCACGACCAATTTTTTTTTATATAATATGAATGAAATGTTGAACTTTGCAAAAATGCTCTTAAAATTTTTGTTTCAATAAAATATACTCTTAACTTTAACTCAATTAGGAATCATCATGCGTGTATTGGTATGCTTTGGCTCATATTAATGCGAAATGCATTGAAGCAAAAAACTTGGTGATGTTAAATATTCGCTGGATCCAATAAATATCCATGTATTAGATTGTAAACCAGATAAAAATAGGGTTAGGTCAGAATCGAACATGATTGAGCGATTGTTTATTGCTTGGTGCTGTCTCTGGCCTTGCAAGACTGACCTCTGTTATGTAGTTACCTTAGTGTGAGTAGGGTGGTCACATCATACTTTGGCATGTTAGTATTTTTGTTCTATACTCACGCATCGATTTCCTAAGTGTAATCCTATTAGTTACATTAATAGTTTTCTTCCTCAGAATTGTCTGAATTATTGTACTAGTTCATTTTCTTTAAACCTTGCATTTCTTTTTGCATGATCGTTCCTTGAAACTGTCCTCCAAACCTCTTTCTCGTATTGCCTTACTTAGTATATAAGTGTATAGTTGGTTTATTGAAATTGAAAATAATCCTAGTCCAAGCTTCCCCTCACACAACCTTTATTTTGATGTGAATATTAATTTCTTTCTATTTTATTCTCTTATTCATTTATCTTTTTAGTGGTAAGCTTGCAAGATACTACATTATCTGATGAAAAAACTATTACTATTAATCTCGTTCTATTTTATTCTCTTATTCATGTAGCTTTTTAGTGGTAAGCTTGCAAGAGGCTACATTATCTGATGAAAAAACTAATATTATGTGATGAAAAAAGGGGAACATCATGTGATGATTTTTTTTTTACTTTTTTATTTTTTGATTATGTCTTCTATGGTTAGTTGGAACAACGTCTCATTCTTTTGCCTGATGTTTGAGGGATGTTGTGATGTAGGACATCATTTTCTTCTGTGTTCCAGTCTTATCTCCATTGAATGTAACTACGCCATGCTAGTAGAATATAATTTGCCATCCTTTTGCTTAGGTATATTTGAGCATGTGGTGGTTAAATTGTTGGCAGGAGTTTTCATGTGTTGGCATTATTCTGAAGCTGTAAAAGACACATGCTAAGATGGCTTAGTATACCTGCATCAGAAGTTATTCCCATTGCTCTTGATTTCCTGTAGCATTGTTATCTCAATTAATTCTTTAGAGAGAGGTATATGTTTTAATTATTTGTACTTCTGAGTATTATCATTTTCTGTCATTTCTTAGATGCTAATTTGTAATTTGTTCAACTCTTAAACAGAAGTCATTCTACTTGAAATTGTTATAACTGGCATTTTCATTCTAATTCGGAGATAATATAAGGATATTCTGACTACGAGAAATAATTTTCAGATGACACTAATTTACTCTTCATTGAAGATGTTAGCCCAGTCAGGGCCTCTCCAAATGCTTCTGAACTGGCCTTGGATTACAGTTCACATGTATTTGTTAGTTTGCCAAATAATGATTCAAGTAAGATGAAGGTCTCATCTACTCTTGGAGTGAGTGGAATAATGGAAGCTCCGAGTGTTCATGTTAAAGATGGAAGTCCATTTCGTCTTATACAAGGTTATGCTTCAGATGACTCTGAAGATGATGATAGAAAGGATAATAAGAACAGTGAAAACATCAATTCTTTTAGGATTTCCCCTTCAACGAAAGTACTTGATCTTCAAGATGGTAAATGTAATGACAAGTTCGAGAAAGGCGAGAAAGGCGAGAACTTTCAGAAGAATGATCTCGTGGATGATAACATGAATGCTAAACCTCAAGCAGGAAAGCACAAGCTAGAAGGTGGTGTAAGTGATAGCGAGTCCGATGAAAAGCAGTTCAGTGGAAGGAACGTCAAGAGTGATAAGCGACGTCGATCAGAGAGGTATGATATCATATATCTAATGTATATTATACTATACCTTTTTTAAATCTGGGTTTATGCCTCATTTTCAACTGTTCCTGATGAGGACATTTATTCTGTTTAGTTTAGTATTTTATTTCAGTATCATATTTATTTTTGGCAATTATAGCCATATGTGATCTTTCTTTTATGCATTAGAATATTTCCGAGATTTTAGAATATTTTGAGATTTGTATCGAGATTTGTTTTGAGCCTATATATAGGCCTTGAGATTAATAAGAAGTTATGTTATTCTTGATTAAAAAAATTATTGTGTTGAGTTTTGCTCTTCATCTCTCCTTAGTGTGATACAATTGAGATCCAACTTATTAGGGTTTGTGATAAATCCTAATAAACTTTTAGGGTTTGTGATAAACTCTAAAACTACCCCCAAATTTTCAAATCCAATACAAATTTCTAACCCTAATTTTCCAAATTAAAATCAAACCCTAATCCCCAAATATAATTACCCAAAATCCTAGTCCCTTACTCCTCTTCTTCTTCCTCCAAATCCCGACCCCATATCCTCTCCCTAAACTGCACAACTTCTCCCCTCCTCCGTCGTCATCCCCATCGACTAACCCCCCCACCTCCACCCCCAAATCGACTCGCCCCAATCTGGCCCCACCTCAACACCTCCGTCGACTCCCTTCTCCCACGTCGAAATCACCCAACACCATCACCCTCTTCTCCGAACCCATCCTTGAAACCCTTCAGTTGTCGCCTCGCCGTACAACCACGTCAACCCCTCACCTCTCGTCGAACCCCACCCTCGACTGCATCCCGAGCCTTCTCCCCATCCCCATCGAACCCCGTAGCTCCCTCTCCCGTCGACGACTGCAGAAGATCCGACCCCCAGGTCGCCGCGCCGCTCGACACCCCCTGACGCGTCGTCAGCCACCGCCAGATCCAGCCACCCGCCATTCCAACAGTAGCGTCCTCTTCGATTGTCGCAAATTTTTCTTCGAACTCTCGGTATACTCATTCCATTTTTAAATATTTGTGTTATACTGTTTTATCATCTTTATTATATTATCTGATTTATCTGTCGTCCACAAATATTGAGATTGAGTGTTCCACTTGCCTAATTAGAGTACAAATCAGTATTGCATCTTTTACTTGCTAAGAACGATTAGGGATTTAATTATTAATTGTTAGAATTGAATTATTAATTGGGTTTGTTAAACTTAATTCAATTTTTGAAAATCCATCAACCGATTAATTGTTTAAAATTCTAACTTTGATCCGCATTACATGTTGGTAAAATTAATCCTATAAGATTCTTGAAAATTCTCTATTTAGGAGTACGTTTTACATCAGTTCCTCTGCTAGCTGTTCCTTTGCCATCTGTGGCATCTATTTAGTAATGTAAATCCTTGCATATGTGTTTCAGCTGGTCAGCCGAAAGAAATGATTCTGGAAACCATGATAGGCATGATGCTGCCCCTTCTTCGGAACTTGATAAATCTGCAACAACTGAAATGGATGTTGGGGGAATCCAGAATGAACCTTTAAAAGTTACAGTAAAGGATGATATCGGAGACATCAGGGTGACAGAAAGACTACAAATTGAGGGTGCCCTAGAAGTACCTAGCAATCTTACTGAAGAAGAAAGAACTAAGGCCCTGTTAAAATCCTCCCAGTCTCTTCAAGCTGACAGTATGCTTGTCCAGTCTTCTTCTGCTGGTAGTCAGCCATCTCAAAAAATTCCTCCCGCCAATATGCCAGAAGTCCAAAATTTTGCTCAGGATTTTCACCAGGAACTTCTATCACGTCCTTTGCCTTTCCAAACAGCTCAGCCTCCATCTAGTCACCCTCATATGGATGAGGTTTCGATAACCCAGAATTCGTACTTGCCCTCAAAAGAGTTTTCATTACCGCCAGGATGTCCACCTTCTTCCCATTTTTCATTTGAAAATCCACATACCCAATTTACATCAGAACATCATACCGATTATCAAACTCAACCTGCACCTCCTAACCAATTTCCTTCCCATCGACCCCCAGTTGCAAGTGATCATTCTCAGGGTGTATCTCATCTTCATACTGGATGGCCCAATATCTCTCCACCACCACTTTGGCACAACTTCAATCCTATGACTAGGCCTTATCCATCAGGAGAGATGACTGATCCTCCACTGTCTTTTCACTTAGTAGAGCCGTCTCATCAGCCTCCCTACATGGATATCAAAAGAAGGCCGTTGTCACCAACAGGGAATCATCCGGATCACTCATTTGTTAGAGAGGATTCATATTCACATCCTCATATGCAGAATGGTCTTGCATTAGATTCTCAAAGTGACTATCATTTGCGGAATCATTTGTTTCATCGTCCACCTTCATATGGTCTTCAAGTTCCTCTAACCAGCAATGATCCTCCGAATTCGAGTGCACGAGACTTGTTTGAGCCATCTATGCATAAATACCCATCAAGCTTCCTTGATAAGAAGCCACCTCATTACAACCCATATGCATCTACTTTCGAGCAAGTACCCTCAAGCTCAAAGTTTGTTTCAAGCTTTTCGGGACAAGATAACAACACGAATCACAGTATCAAATATGATTCTTTATTTACTTCAGGCCATATTCTGGCAGGTGATTCCAGGTCAAGATTAACAGTGTCACCACCTAATCTTAAGGGACCTGGTCTCCATGCTCAGGAGAATAATTCAAAGGTATACGATCCACTGTTTGATAGCATTGAACCATCTCCTAAGACAATTGAGAACAGTAAGAAAGAGAGCGTAAGTGCTAAAAAGAAATTGGAAGTAGATGAATTAGGCGAGGGAGCAACTGATGCAGAAGCAGGAGCGGTGGAGAATGCTAGTCCTCAATTAGATGAGAAAGATTGGAGTCCTGCCTTTCAACTAGACTTGGGGAATGTTGGGGCTGGCGAGATAGAAATCGATCAGGGTGGGTCCCCTGGAAAGAACAAAAAGAGCAAAGATTCTAGATCAATGAGGCTTTTTAAAATTGCCCTTGCAGATTTTGTGAAGGAAGTGCTAAAGCCATCATGGAAGCAAGGGAATATGAGCAAAGAATCTTTTAAAACCATTGTCAAGAAAACTGTCGAGAAGGTCTCCGGATCCATGTCAAGCCAACAGATCCCCAAGTCACAAGCTAAGATCAATCAGTATGTTGAATCTTCACAGAGAAAGTTGACAAAGCTGGTGATGGTAAGTACTTTTGACATTATCTCTAACTGTATCTTGCATTTATTTATTTATTTAATTGCACATCTATTATCAAGTTCATGTATGAGCCAGTCTCTGTTTCTTTATTGGACTTTGGACTTCAACTGCTGAGATTGTATTGACTGGGGAAGCGAAGAAAGTTTTTTTTTTGGAAGTCCCCATCATTATCTTTTTTCCCATCAAAATGGGGTTGGATGAGTAGTGCAAAGCTATGCAAAAGAGATGATAAAATTTCAAATGATTGAGCGCAAGAAAATTTATTGTGAATCTTCACCGTTTTTAGAAGTTATATTGCAAGTACCTAGGAAGCAAAGGATAGATACAGACATGACTACAGGACATGGGGTATGGGCAAAGTTCAAAAAATGCGAGACCAAGGTAACATAACCATATATTGCATTGGGCAAGAGGCGCCAAAAAGGCGATTGATTGAGCGCAATAAGGCTATGAAAATTGAATAATAAATAAAAACTAGTTATAAATGATTTGTTAATTACAATAAAAGTTCGTAGAAAATCTTCAAATGATACAAGTTTCATACGCCTAATGAGTGAGAGAGAAGGGAATTACTCAATTAGGGAAACTTCATGAAAAAATTCAACTAAAATATGAGAAATACAAAGTAATGAAGTAAGAACTTTATAGACTTAATGAAGGCCATTAGTGATAGAGTGGAGTTGTCAAAAAAAGGACACTACTGTTTACCACATACCAAGGACAATTTACGAGATAAGATGATGCGAAGAAATAAGGTTTCGATTTGTTTGGTAGGAGATAACAAAGACGGGGAGAAAGAAAAAATAAAACAATAATATTCCCCCTTGGTAAATTCAACCCAACTTTACTTGTTTGTTTACTGCGATGCTTAAGTGAGTACAACATATAAATGAACTAGATTTGCCCGTGGGCACGTGCCTACGGCACGTCTTCGGAACGATACAAAACATGAAAAGCCTGTAAATAGTAAAACAACAATTATGTAGCTCAAGTTTGAATAGTATGACAATAATTAGTTGTAAATAAAAGTCCATGTTTCCATTAGTATATGTTGAAAAATAATTATAAATGGGGTATAAAATCTAACTTCTTAGAACTTTAAGTGTGGAGTTGAAGAGATATTTGCTATTTTCAATATAACATGTGCAAAAAAAATCATTAAAAATTTGAAAATCTAAATTTCTAAGTAAATATAGAAAGAATGGGAGAGAGATAGGGAGAGAGGGAAAGAGATAAATATGAAAAGGTAAAGAGAGAAGAGAGAGATAGTAATAAAGTAATAAGTTTTTTAGTTTTGCGGGGAAAAATTTGGTTTTGGGGTTTGAAATTTTGGAGGGAAAATATGTTTTGTGAGGTTTGATCTAGGCCTTTGATTTTACGGGGGATTGATTGTGAGCCACTTGATAGCTTTCTTTGTAATTTATTATATAGAAATAAAAGTCCATGTTTCCATTAGTATATGTTGAAAAATAATTATAAATGGGGTATAAAATCTAACTTCTTAGAACTTTAAGTGTGGAATTGAAGAGATATTTACTATTTTCAATATAACATGTGCAAAAAAAATCATTAAAAATTTGAAAATTTAATTTCTAAGTAAATATAGAAAGAATGGGAGAGAGATAGGGAGAGAGGGAAAGAGATAAATATGAAAAAGTATAGAGAGAAGAGAGAGATAGTAATAAAGTAATAAGTTTTTTAGTTTTGGGGGAAAAATTTGGTTTTGGGGTTTGAAATTTTGGAGGGAAAATATGTTTTGTGAGGTTTGATCTAGGCCTTTGATTTTAGGGGGGATTGATTGTGAGCCACTTGATAGCTTTCTTTGTAATTTATTATATAGATATCTGAAATAGAGGATCATTAAGAAATCCTGAAGTTTACAGGATTCTTCACTGAGGGGGATGTCTTCCGGTGCCTAGCCTAGATGACCTTAGGCGCTCGTCTTGTATGATGCAAAGCGTTGGTCCTTGAAACCCACTTGGCCTGAGTGCCTGTGGCGAACTGCCTTGTGATACATGCAAATTGATAAAAATTTGGACTTGCTGACATAACCATATTAATATATAATATAACATTGTATATCACAATTATGCATAGATTAAAAGCCAATTGACATCAAAGAATATTACTTTGAGCCACATAAAATAAGAGATCTAAAGTCATAGTACAGTATAAGATGGGAGACGTCCATAGTCCATATGCAAGTAGTAAGAGTTAACTAGTACGAGTAATGTTAATAAGTGTTTGGATATTGTTAAGCATTTGTTTGAAAAGGTGTTCGTAAAGTGTCCAGCATGTAAAATATGTTCAAACTTTTAAGACATGTATGAGAAGTGTCTGGCATGTGTCCAAGGTTTGTCCATGAAGTTCAATGACGGACATGGAATGGCTTTATGATAGAAGTGCCCGAGCTACGTACGTGACTAACAATGACATGCTTTGGTATTATAATTCTGATAAAGAACTGTTATTGTTAGAACAAATGTCATGATTGCGGAAGCAACAAATATTTTTGTGACGTGTTTCGTTATCTAGTCCTAAGGCTTTATTGTTGTTGATGTTGTTGTTGTTGTTGTTTCATTATCTAGTATTGTATTGCTATGTTATTAAAATAAATGTGGTCAATTGGGAAAAAGTGTTTGTCTGGTTGCTGATTTCCTTCGAAGACATTTGGTGGATTTGCAGCTGATAATCTTTATTTAATGAAGAAAGAGGAGTAGATTTGGAGGGCGTTGAAGTTATACTTAAACTTGAGGTCGAATATATAACTTTGTATAATCCTTCTTTGATGCCTTTATTATGCACTGCTCCATTGTTTTTGATCACTTTTAAACTAGTATAGCCAGTTAGGTCTAATAATACCATCATTAAGTTGCACTGGTTTGCATGAATATGGTGAAAACACGCGCTTTTCACAAGATTGTTTTGCACTTCTTTTTTAAAACCAGTGGTAGCCTTTACTGAAAGTCTGAGATACTTGACAATGAACCCACATCCTTCCCAAGATAATTACATTTTAAAATTTTCATGTTTTAGAAAAAAAGCTTAATTGTACATTTTACAGAGAGGAAAAGAATCATCTCCAAGTAACACCTTCCATCTGTGTGCAGGGTTATGTTGCCAAATATGTCAAGCCATAGATTTAATTGCTGTGGACCGTGTTGAAGCAAACTCACATTCCCTATATTGTGGCCAATAAACCTTTCAGCAGGGTTTGAACTTGATGAGGGTGTGAGTAGTTACTGCACACACTGCATTTAACTGTTTCTCACAGTCCAGGGATCTATTCAGAACTGACAATGTTATAAACAGTTATGTGGCTGTTATAAGCATGTATGTAACTCTACTTGGAATTGTGGTTGTTTATTTCCAGCTGATTTCTGCATTTCATCTGCTACTAGTTATTTTTTTAATAATATATTTCTTAGGAACTGGCATAATTTGGTCAATAATTAGAATGTTAGCTAAACCACTTATATCATCCTTAACTGTCTTCTGATTTTCTGCTTGATTGCTGAAGTTTCCTATCAAATTTTTTTATTTTTTTTTTGTATGAAGGCTTTTCATTATTGGTTGATGAAGTTACTGAAATTATTGTTGTTATCATCATTAGTTCACTTTGATTTTGCCCCGCTCAATATGAGTTCAGCTATGAGTAAGACACTAATTCAAGATTATCCGGAATGAAGAATATACAGCTCTAGCATAACTGTTGAGCAAAGATTTTATATCGCTTAGTCAAAGAAGAAAGGGAGAGGTAAAGAAGAAAGTGAATTAGGATAAGGACTTATAGTCGATTCTTTGGTGAAATTCTGTGGGACTTATAGTCGATTCTTTGGTGAAATTCTGTGGTGATGGTATATGTTTTTCTGTTTTGTAACTGTTGTACTAACACTAGTTATCATACACTAGTAATTTACACATGCGATGCACGTTTTAATAATTTCAAAAAATAAAAATAAAAATGCTGACGTAGGGAGGATTTGAACTGAAAACCTCATTTATATTAGTTATGTACGTGCATTGCACATGTTGGTAGAATAACAAAATGACAAATGACACTAAGACCTTCTCCCATTATAATATTAGATAGAGATAGTTCTTATCCGGAATGATAATGATCACAATATAGAAATTAGACACTCGTTTCTTTTCTATAACCCACCAGTAGATCTAAACTTCTAATTGTTACAAATATTTGTTTACAATAAAACCAACTGTGAGAAAGTTATTCTCATTGTTACAACTTTGGTTACAAAATATTTGCAATAAATCCAAATATGATTGAGACACGAAAATCAAAGAAGGAGAGGAATAAAACCCATAAAATTAAAGGAAAATGAAAATAATAAAACCAAATCGATTTGTGTCGAGGCTTGTGTATCACACAATCTCCTTAAAACAGATTTTGCCTCGTTCGGGTGCTGGAACTTGCGTAGGCATCTGTCTCCTTGGATGCAACAACAAAAGAGTTGACGCTAGCATCACGTCACGCTTTCGAACTAGACAGCGTCTGAAATCTATCACCCACGACTGAAGAATGGAACTCGACTTTAAAACAGAGGGTTTGGGAAGAGAAGAGTTTCCGGTGTGTTCATTCAGGGAAGAGGGGACCTCTATTTATAGAGCCAGGGTGAGAATTGTAACGACAGACAACGCGCTGACTGCATCAACTGTAACGGCAGACAACTTCTTTAATGCATCGGCTATAACGGCAGACAGAAGTTTGAATGCAACTACTGTAACGTCGGACAAAATCAATACATGAATAAATGGCAGACAAAATAGTTTCTACATTTATTTTAGCCGTTACAGATCAAAAAATTGGCTCTGCACGGGGTGGGTTCACGTTGGTCCGCAGGACATGCGGGCGCACACAAGTCGTATGTGATTCCGGTCCGAGATAGTATCGGATCAGTGTATCGGATTTTTTTGATCAAGCATTTATAAAAAAAAATTAAAAGAATCTAATATGCTTTTATAATTAATTGTTTTTAAAAATAATTGTTTTTTTTATATAAATGATATGATGAATTTAAATAACTTTTTTTTACAAACTCAATATTTTCTATTATAGACTTGAACATTTTAATTAGTTTTAGATAATTATTAATACAAAATAAAAGTAGAACTATAGAAATAGGTAGACCAAATAATACAAACTTTATTTACATATAAGAAAAAAATAAAATATAAGCTAGACATAAAATAATTTTTTCATTACACAATTACATCTTCATTGCTTGGAAAAGATGATGTACATGTATATAAAATTCAAATATTGGTAGGATCGGTGGTTTCGGGTTGGGGTCGAGCCGATTCATCTGATCTAATTGCTAACTCAACCAATTCCGGATTTATCTTGTCGATCGCTAGATTTAGGGGTTGTATTAGAGCGGTCCTTTGAAAAATGATCCGAGGGTTGTATTAGAGCAGTCCTTTGAAAAACGATCCGTATCGACTGGATCGGATTCGGATAGGCCGATCTTTAAACCCATGCTTCTATGCAATCTAGATGCACCAAACCCTTAAGTGAACCCTCTTCCCCTCACGAATCACTAAAGTCATTTTTTTTTTATCGTCAACGGTGGGTTGACTGCCCCCCGTGTTTCATTAAAAAGAATTTAACAAAACATACAACCAAAATACGAATTATGAAGTTCAGGAGTCCCAACAGGTTGGGTCTTGGAACTCATACTTCCCAACCAACAAACAAATAATACAAGAAAACCTAATTCTACTGGTCGGTCGATCTAGTTACAACAATTTTCTCGTACCGATTTGAGCTCATTCTCACTCATTTTCTCGCTTGTACACCGTTTGTCCTTGCCGTCACTCGTAACCACACCACCATCGCCCCCAGCAATGACCCGGACATCAACTCCAAGCACCATACTAGAGACACCGCAGACACCGTCCACTCTGACATACTCATTTGCAGATTAAGACATCGTTCTCATCTTTTAACTTGACCGCCGTTGACTATCACCATCTCGCAATGGAGGCTATCATCGCCCCCGAAGGCTCCACAAACTCCACCTCCCCCTCCGAATTCCCTGACATGAGAGCGACCCTAAGCACCCCTCACTTTGGCATGAATAGATCAAAGTAAAGCCCAAACTATAAACTTGCTTGACTATCCTCGCCCCACACCAACTAGAATTTATTTTTTTGATAATTGTAAGCTTTTGTCATTTGGATATTAGGGATTCCTCAATTTCGATTTGAATTTTAAAAATTCATTTGTAATTCAAATCTCCCCCTAACAACAACACCACTCTGAAATCTAATTTTGAATTTCAAACACAAATTTGAAATTCAAAAATAAAATCTGTCACCCCCCCCCCCCCCCCCACCCCCAACAACCCGCCTTGGTTGCCGATCACTTCCACTCCACTTCGCCAGCAGACGGCAGCCCTGCCCCGCCGTTGTAGCCAACACTGCCAAACCTTGAGAAGATCCACTTTTGACCTTCCGCGATGATGCTAGCCGACGGCAACCACTCCTCCCCGACTAAGCCAATCCCTTGCCAACTCCGAGGAGCTCAACAACAGCAGTCGTCGCTTCCCAACAGCAGTCGTCGCGACCACACCGTCCCAGCAGTAGCCAACGGAAACCACTAAAGTCACTCTTGCAAACACTCAAGAATAGTAAATAGAAGTGTCTCTCTCACAATACAAAGTAAACGTCTAGATTCTAAAGTATTGGCAAGAAACATCAAGTTTTAGAGCTGAAAGAACACCTTGGATTTGAAGGTTGAAGATGACAAACATTTTTAATAACAAGAGATTTAAGGATAAAACAATCACCATTTTAGGGAGAGATCCAATCAAAATTGATCAAAAGTGGTCAAAAAGAGAAATCGGCCAGTTCAGTGTATCATGTGTATCAGTGGATATCGGTCAATGGCTTGTTTTCTATGTTCGACCGGTCAATTTTTTGACAGATGAAGTGCACAAAATAGATTTTGATTGTTTTAAAAAAAATGGGATTGAGCTGTAAAATGTTGGCCTTTTGTGTATATATAGGTGTAGGAATAAGTCAAGCTCGAGGCTTGGTATATGATATCTCATAGAGAGATGTAATTTTGAGCTCATTAAACCTAAGAGTTATCCAATATTTTAAATTTAACAGCATATACCTATGAAAAGTAAAGTACCAGATGAAACCAATCCTCAAGCTTTAGCTTCCAATTCTTTGAGCTTTGAGATCGTAGATGTCTTAAGCACACCAGTATTTCAACCCGTCAAGAATCGCGTACACCACATGTATATATATGCTCAATATGCACTGAAAAGGATAAACTAATTAGTAAGAACGTAAAACTTGACTTAATGATGGTTTTATCGTATCAAGATGCGAGTTAGAAACTGTTGTAGGAAGGTCTCAATTTACTTAAATTTTGTGGGGAAAATGTTTTGTGCAGCTGCCTAGGCACAGGAGGCAATGTCATGCTGTCTCACTTAGTGTTGTTGGCAGAGTTAAGCGCTCCCATTGGATGAGTAAGTTTTAGAAAAAGGAACACAAAGCAGAAACGATATGGAGAGGGAAGAAATAAATAAAAACTTACCTACCTTGTATGCATTGTCAATCTTTTCTTTCATTTGTTGTGTGCAGCTTTGTTGCTGTGCAGTGAAGAAAGAAGATAAGAGGAGTGGCAGGGTTAGATTAATGAGTAACAATTTGAAGTAATTAAGCAGCTTAGTTGGGACTGGGAGTTAACGAGTTCTTAAATCCATTACCGACTTCTTTCCCATTTTTTACTCCATTAATTTTTAGGCAGAAACACAGCTCAGTATATTGAGGGCAAAGCAGCAACACAGTGATGAGCCAAAGGGGAATATATGGTGATTGCATGCCCTTGCATCATTAAATTTGATGATTGGAATAACCTAACTTTCAGCCTCCTCTCTTCTTATGTCCTTTCTGCTTAAGCATAGGTGTACTGTTGGTCCTATAATTGAACTCATCTTTGAGTAGAATAGTATGATAATGATGAACTCGTCATGTTAATTGTTAAAAGATACTTCTTTTTCTGCCTAATTCACATGAATGTGACTAGTCTGTTAATCTCTCAGTTTGGTAACTGAAAGTTGGAAGGAATAGATGCTAAAGATGATACAGAAATTTATTCGACATGTATTGGGTTTACACAGTATTTATATAGTGAAGGAAGGTGATTGAACTTCAGTACCAGGAGCAACATCATTTTTTCTCTCCTGAATAACACGTTACAGTGTGTTGAGTAGGTATTTTCTTGCATTGCTATGTATACAGTATGTGGTTTTATCACACACAAAAAGCATACGATATGTAGAAGTGATATATGTAGCTCTTGAGTGATTAAATTATTAGTAGATTACCTAAAATGTTTCCCTATGTTTTAATTATGAAAAGGTTCAACAAGTAATATGAAATTCTGGAGCAATGCATGGCAAACATTACTTATTCCCTCCTAATATCTATGTATTAGTATCTATTTATCTGTGGTAACTCTTCTAGCACAGATGCTATTCCATTAACCTCCAATAATCATTCAAAGGAAGATATATAAATACAAGATGCTTTATGGAAGCGCTTCTAGCCATCACCCTCAACATCTTCCATGACCGTTTACATCATCCATGAAAAAGGCCACAGGGTGAGTGTGTGGATGAAATTGTATACATTTTTTTTCTTCTTTTCTTTCTACTGCATTTATATTTCTTGCAAAAGCTAGAGATTTTGAACTTATTTCATAATGAATTCATTTACACCTTGTCGCAGTTATGGAGCTGTCTTTCAAATGGTTTTGATGTCCTCTACTTGTCTAGCGACCAAATGGGCATGGCTGGATGAAACTGTGATGTGGTTCAGTCCAAGTGTGTTCCTTTTGGGGCCAGGGGTTTATTTCGATTCTGGCAGTACTCAAAGTTACTGCGCCTAATATTTAAAGGCAATAGGACTTGTTCTTGTTCTTCTCACATATTTGTGTTTTATGTGCAGTATTCGTTGTGTATTTGTATTTTCTTGTTTTGTGTATTATGCATTTGTTTTTCATTCTCAAGTTATTTGCTTGTTAATTCACCACCAAATGGGTGTGGGTGTGCGATGTAGAAACAACTTACGAAACGAAGAAGGGTGAAGAAGGGTCTGTATATTTATTTTGAGATACTGAAGCTCTCTGTGTCATGAATTGTCCATGACTAGCTCGAATGAATTCAACAATTACGTTGGAAAGATGTATATAGAGCGTGCTGTTTGTTTTGGTTCTCATTAATTTGCGCAAACCTATTAATTCTCCTTTATTAGTTCGTGTTGCTAAAATCCGCATTTGATTTTAATGGATATATAGCACTAAATATCATAATAATTTGTCAATTATAATTATTTTGTTATTATGATTTGTCAGTATGGACATCTACTCCTTTACAATTTGGTAGTTTATCCTTTGTACCATAAATATGATAAACACAAGAGAAGCCATTGTGAAATACTCTCCAATTCCATGTTTAAAGGCTATCGGATATTGGTTTGGAGATTGTTTATCTATGTTTGACTTTGTCGCAAAATGAACAGTTTTTTTAATAATATAACAAATTTGCATTATGTGATGATGCATGTGAAAGAAATATCTTGACGACTTAGTTTTTTTGTATACACGCATTTAATGACATTCTAAATTTTAATGAACGGTATGAATCGTTCATATAAAGTCTCATCATACGAGTACAATTACTTTGTATGAGGTAAATTTTCTCTTACAAGTATGAGACTCTCTTTCCTCTTGTACCGTTTATTAAATTTATAATGCCATAAAATATGTGTACATCAAGTCGTGCTAGAAATTTATTTTCCATGCATTGTATAATGCCAATTTGTTATATTATTGAAAATTTGTTCATTTTACGGCAAATTAAAATATAGATAAATGATCTCCTAACCACTTTACATGCATACATATTACGATATAAATATTCAATTAACAGTGTCGATAGGGGACTTCAACAAATAGTTTTAATTACTTTACATTAGGAAATTGCGTATGGAACTCCTTTTTCTCCTTGTATTTATATTTACACATGTATGTATATATTTTATTGGATGATTTGAAGTGTTCATGTCTTAGTCAGCGCTGTACATGTGTGTTATTTATCTCTACTCTCTACTACTATAATGGGAGAAGGCCTTAGTGTAATTTGTCCTTAACCCAACCCGTGCAACGCACGTGCTGGTAGATTTTTTTTTTTGCCCTTTTCATTCCCCCAATTTTTATGCTGAATACAAGCATAAAAATTGCTGAAGGTCTTCGGAAAATCTTAGATCTAACATGTCAATTGGTGATTAATAGTTAATCAAATAACTTTTTTGATTAATAGTTAATCCGGAACATCCCGTTTCATTAATTAATATATGCAATCGATAGAAAAAAAAAAATGTGTTCGTTGGATTCAACTATCAGTGCTAACTTAATCAGACAATGCAGTCATATCCATCTCGTTAGCGTCTCCGTTATTTCAGTACCAGTTAATCAAAGTCCAAACTATTGATCTTGGAAGACTATCGCTAAACAACTGTGCCAACCATAGTGGTAGTGGGAATAGAATCTTAAGGACATTACTTATTGATCAGCAAGACTGAGACTATATGTTATTTATCTTCGAGGTCGGAACTGATGATAAAATTATATTATTTGTATTCTTTGTTTATAGTGAATTTCAATATTTGTAAAACATTACTATTTCGCTCACCATTTACAATTTCCCAATTGAAGATGCATTATATTTTTTTGTGTTCTTTGTTTTTTGCTATTTTTTTAGGTCCTGACTATAGTAATGCTTATAGAATTTGAGTCTTTAAATAATGAAGTATATGACATCATAGTAATACACAATCATTGAATTAAGAGATGCCATTTGCCCGGCAAAGCGCGCGCGCGTGTTTCAAATCGAAGTCCAAGTTGAGTTTGTTCTCCCTAAGCGCATCCACGATGGTGTTTCTCATTTTTTTAAAAAATGGCAGCTACAGTAGTAGCAAATAGCGAAATGTTATGCAGTGGTTGTTTGCTATATTTTTCTCATTTTCTTAGTCGGACGATACACGATGAGTCGATGACGTGTAAAATAATAAAAGAAAGAGACGAGACAACATGTCTCGTCCGTCTCTTTTTTAAAAAAATTATGCGTGGGACGGTATAACATATACCGTCACGCAATTTTTTTATAAAAAAATGGGAGAGACGATACATGTTGTACCGTCTCTTTCGTTTAAAATAAATATAAAAAAAAAAAGAAAAAAAAAGATATAGGTCGGACGGGATATGTTGTCCCGTCCTAGAATTTAGGGGAATTTAAATAATTAAATAATATTAAAAAATATCAATTAAATAAATTAAATAATATAATAATACCTAAACCTAATTAAAAACCAACTAAACCTACTCACTAATCCTAATCCTCCTCAATTCAAGGACGGGACATGTTGTCCCGTCCGACAAATTTTTTTTTTCTCCGACGAATCTGACCGTTCGATCTAAAAAAATAAAATAAATAAATAAATAAATAAATGGGACGGTACATGTTGTACCGTCCAACCTCCTTTAAAAGAAAAAAAAAATTGGGACGGTACCGTCCGAAGGATTAAAAAAAAATAAAATAATTGGGACGGGAAATGTTGTAGCGTCCGAAGGAATTAAAAAAAAATAAAATAATTGGGACGGGAATGTTGTACTGTCTCTTATATAATTTGAGAATTCTAAAAAATGAAAAATAACTGTAGCTATTTTGTCAAAAAAATTACAAAATAGCAAACGATTGCAGCATGCCATTTTTTAAAAAATGAGAAATTGGCAAATATAACAATCAGACTGGGGATGCGCTAATTGCGGTTTAATTGGACCCCGATTAACTGGAGGCTGTGACATGATGGATATGACTGCATTGTTCTTTAAAATTCGCGTCCATTCTGATCCAACTTCCGATCTCGATCTAGGACTATGTATATGAACCCAATCCCAAAACCGTAAGGCCCTCTCTCCCCATTTGGGTAATTTTGAGGTTTAAGACCCGAAAAAATTCCAAAGTAAAAATCCCTCATTTCCCCCCAAATTCAACTCTCTCGATCTGAGATCAAGAATGGGAGGGCGAAAAGCTCGAGTTCGAGTTCCAGGTTCGGTCTCAATCGCTTTTCCTTCTTCGAATCTGTAGTTTCTGTTGCATTTTTGATTGGTGGAAAGTATTTCTAGGGTCTGGTTGTTTTGCTGAATAGAACGCAATCTGTAAAGAAACCCCTAATTTGAGTATTTTAGTGTAATATTGTAGAAATTGGGGGAGGTTCAGACCCTTATTGGAACATTTTTCTTAGGTTGTTAGAAACCCTAATTTGATTGCTATTTGTTGCCGTTAGAGAGTTTATGAGATCAGGGATCTTATGTGGGAAAGCTTGATTTTTGATAAGGTTGTCGCTTGTTATGGAGTTTCAAATGGTAGAGAGCATGGAAGGTATAACCAATTATTCACTTGGTATCACTAAATTAGATTACGCCATTATGTTCATTATGTCATAAGACGCATGTGTGCAAAATTTGAACTTGTTTGGAGGCTTCTTACTTATTCATTGCATGGTCAAAATTATTATGTTATTGAAAAACTCTTCATTTTGCAACTTGAAACGTGAAAAAAAAGCATCCAAACAAGTTGATTTCTTATACAAATAAGTATTATGGCATGTAGATCAATGTCAAGGGTGCCGAACATCCATTATGGATTCACTCATGTATGTACAACTGCTCTATATGAGGAAATCACGTCATTTAAATATGAGGTTCTATTTCCTCTTACGATCATACAAATATTCAAATAAAAGTCGAACGAAGTGCAACTTCTCAATATTACAAGTTTAGATCCTTAAAGATTACTTACATTCTTTGGAGAAACTTAAGGGTGGCAATTGGGTCGATCGGGCTGGGTCAGGTCGAGCACGTGCAGGTCGAACCCAAGTTTGGGCGGGTTCGGGTTGGGTCGGGTCGATTGCCTAATCGGGCCAGGTTCAAATTTCGTATTGTCGACCCAGTCGATCCGCGAATCCTAACTGGTCGATCTGGGTTGCGGATTGGCCCGATTGAGCTTATTTGCCTATTTGGTTTTTTTCCAACTTATATATATATATATATATATATATATATATATATATCTATATAATAAAACACAAAGAAAGCTATCAAGTGGCTCTCTTTCAATCCCCTAAAAAATCAAAGGTCTAGATCTAATCTCACAAAACATATTTTCCCTCCCAAAACTCAAATTCAAATACCCCACCCAAAACAACTTCTATATTTATTTAATTTTTTTTTTCTCTCTTTCCCTCCCTCTTCTATTCAAAAAATTAAGAAAATAAAAAATTTAAAAATTAAAAACTAAAAAAAAAAAAAAAAATTTCAAAAACTTTAAAAATAATTCAAAAAATCAAAAAAATCATATAATATGTTTTTTGCTGGACCCCCAAAAATTTCTCATATAATATGTTTGCTACTTCAATTAATTTGCTGGACCTCAAAAATAATTTTATATGATCAAACAAGGTGCACTGTTCCGAAGACGTGCCGTAGGCACGTGTCAGCGGGCAAATCTAGTATATATATATATATATAGAAATCTTCGATTGCTCACTACTTTGGTGAGTACTCCATGAGTACTCACGAAATAGAGCACCTATGACAAATCCGAACCGCTCATGTTGTTCTATATGCCTAAGATAGCCTAACGATAAAAAAATAATTAATTTGAAATCCATTTGTCTATGATTTACATAATCACAAAATTGTATGGCTGAAAATTCTAACAGCATGATGGATGGGTAAATGAACTTCAAATTACTTGATTTTTTATTGTTAGGCTATCTTAGGCATATAGAACAATATGAGCAGTTCGGATTTTTCATAGGGTCTTTATTTCATGAGTGTTCACGGAGTGCTCATCAAAAGTTATGAGCAACCGAAGGGGACTCTCTCTCTATATATATATAGAGAGAGAGAGTGAGCAATGTTCTATTGCAAACAACCGAAGTCGTTTCCAACAAATGCTTAGGTTATAACTTAAGCCGTTGTTGGACTCCAACAATGGCTTAGATATATAACCTAAGCCGTTGTTGGGAACAACGGTTTCAGTGGTTTTCATACCCGTTTGCACAGACCCGTTTGCAATGGAGCATTGCATATAATAATAATAATAATAATAATAATAATAATAAGAGTCAAAGAGTGAAAGTGTAAAAGAAAATTGTATATATTACTCATTTGAAATTCTGTGATTTTTTACAATTTTTTTACATACAATTTGCTAGCTAGTTGTTTTGGTCTTCAATTTGCTATTGTTGTTGTTTTTTGGGCGAGTTGCTTCCTCTTGTTGATGTGTCGACCCCAATTTCTGGAGTCATATATTCAGCCTTCATTCAGTCTTTCGTGCACATGAGTAACTCCAACGATTGGGGCTGCAAGCGATTCCTGTAATCTGTTAGAACTCTGTCACTTGTAGAAAATACACTTTCTGAAGCAACTGTAGACACAGGAAGAGTTAGTAAATCTTTAGCCATATGTTTAAGAATATTATAAACATGTTCGGTGTCTTTGCACCATTGTAGCACATTAAACTTAGCATTAAAACTCTCACTATCTTGTTAATTATATCAATTTAATTCATTCGGTTGATTAGTCCTAAGTTTTTTTGATTGAATTTGAGCAAGTAAATTAAAAGTGGCATCGTCTAATTTACTCTTACCTTTACCTCTAGAAGTAGAAGAAGAAGAAGTAGCTATACTAGATGTACTACTAGATGCAATAATTTTATCGTACAAATTATTCAATGTCGATTTAAAGTTATCTAAAAATTCATCGCAATCAATTTCAGATTCATCTCCAAGTAAAGTGAAATATATTTCAATCAAACTTCTCATACCTGCTAATTTGATACGAGGATCTATAACTGTAACAATAGAATATAACATAGGAGGACTAAGATACTTAAAAAATTTAGTGTATGCGGGTTTAACAATATAACCATTGTAAATGTCATCAATTATTTCTTGAAAAGTTTGCATCATAGTAATTAGTGAAATAAAAATACTAGTAGAAGTAGAATCATAAAATTTTAAAAATTTTAAAAATTTTAAAGTTGCGGTTTTAAAAGGTTCTAAAAAATCTTAACAAAGATCCGGCATAATACCATGATTTTTCATTCATTTGGAAAATTTTCATATTTTTTGCAAGACAAAAATCATTTATACAAGCTTTATATTGAGTAACATTTAATAAATCAAAAGTAGAGTTCCATTGGTGTTTAACATCCTTAGAAAATTTTCTAAAATGTACACCCTTAAGCTTACACCATTCTTTAAATTGTTGAAGCACAGGGCCACTTAAAGCAATAAAATGTATACAATTTCGAATGTTATGCACAAATGATTTGGCTATTTTCAATGCATCTTAAACACATAAATTTAAAATATGACATGCACATCTAATGCGAAAATTTTCTAAACACAGAGGAGCTAATTGTGTTTTTAATATATTAATCGAAGCATTATAGATGCATTATCAAAACTAATACAATTTTTTTTATCACGAATATGGGAAATATCACAAACTTCTAAATACGATGTGCAATTACTAAACCACCATGGGGATACGGCAAAGTCGCAAGTGATATGATCCTCTTTTGAATCATCCAATTACTATCGATCCAATAACAAGTTATGTCCATCATTAGAATATCGTTACAACCTTTTCAACAATCGGAAGTTAACAATACTCTACAAGTTAAACTATACAAAAGTGTAATTAAACCATCTCTCATTTTGTTGTAAAGTTAAAACAATTGAATTTGAGTATATTTCTAGGAATTCTTCGAAAATGTGGATTTAGTGCATTTTTTGTTAAATTTCTCTACGTTCCTACTCTCAAAATAGGAAAAAGGTAAGACCTCCTTAATAACTAGACGAGCCATTTTCCGTCAAACATTTTCGGGATCATATGAGGGACTATCTACATGTCCGGTCTTGGGATGAATTTTTTGTTGGTCGGGTTAGTTTTCTAATAGATCCTTGTGTACATTTTGTATGTGTCGTTTAATTGTACTCGTTCCCTCGCCCTTTCTCCATTTGTAACTCTTAAAACAAGTTTTACAAACTTTATGTTCTACACCCAGATTATCCTCTTCGGGGATATAGTTATAATATTTGTGTCAATCACTAGTTTTCCAATAGTTTTTTTTACCACTAGTGGGTTCGGTTTGTTGTGTTTGTGTGTCACTATTATGCATTTCTTCTTCTATGTCGTTTAGAGGGATATCGTGAGATCGTATGATAGGATTCAATATAAATTTGGGCAGTACATGTGGGACTATTAGAGGCCGACATGAAGTTCCGGTGGAATCTTGTTCACTTTGGCTACGGCCGCTACATTGTGATCTAGACATGGTAATAGTATATGTGAAAAATAAACAATTTCTACTATTCTAATAGTGTATGTGAAAAAATAAAAAACAATATAGGAGAGATGTATTAAAAAAAAACTAAAAAACAATAAGAGGGATGAGAGAGAAATCCGAGAAAAATCAACAAAAAAATATGATACAATAAATTAGAACTACAACAAAAATAATGAGTTGAGAAGGTTGTGAATTTTGATACCGTACTCCGGGAATAATCGTATGTAGGAAATGAAAGAGAAAATAATAGTAGAAGTAGATATAGTCGATTACGAAGTGTAGTAAATGTAGTCGTAGTCCGGTAGTCATAGAAACTAGAGAAAGAGTTTCTTCGTTGAGGGAATTTGTAATCGAGAGCGTTGTTGAATCACCACGAATTTGATACGATCGAAATTGTAAATTTTTGGTTGCTTGCTTCTTTGATGAATGAATTCTTTAAATTGGGGAGTAGTAGTAGAGAGAGTAAGAGAGTAAGGTGTAGAAAAAAATTGATTGAAGTTAGGGGGTTTTTATAGGGGAAAAACCCCCAAAAAATCCTAAAAGAAAAAAAAACCCAAAACAGAGAGCCAAACGGCTCTTTGTTCGAACGACTCCTTTCTTCCCTGGCGCAAGACAGAGAGCCGTGGTTTTTTTTTGTTTTTTTTTTTTGGGGGGGGGGGGGGGGGTCCCTATAAACCCCTCCTAACTTTAATCAATTTTTTTCTACACCTTACTCTCTTACACTATTTACTACTACTACTCAATTAAAAAAATTTCATTCATCAAAGAAGCAAGCTACCAAAAATTTACAATTTCGATCGTATCGAATTCGTGGTGATTTAACAACGCTTTCAACTACAAATTCCCTCAACGAAGAAGCTTTTTCTCTAGTTTCTATGACTACCGGACTACGACTACGTTTACTACACTTCGTAATCGACTATATCTACTTCTACTGTTATTTTCTCTTTCATTTTATACATACAATTATTCCCGGAGTACGGTATCAAAATTCATGACCTTCTCAACTCACTATTTTTTGTTGTAGTTCTAATTTTTTGTATCATATTTTTTCATTGGTTTTTCTCGGATTTCTCTCTCTCAATCCTCCTATTGATTTTATATTTTTTAAACACATCTCTCTCCTAGATTGTTTTTTATTTTTTCACATACACTATTAGAATACTAGAAATTGTTTATTTTCGCATACACTATTACCATGTCTAGATCACGAGATAACGGCCGTAGCCAGAGCGGACAAGATTCCACCGGTACTTCACGTCGGCCTCCAATAGTCCCACATGTAAAGCCCAAATTTATACCGAATCCTATGGTAGGATCTCACGATGTCTCTCCATACAACATAGAAGAAGAAATGCATAATGTTGACACACAAACAACAAACCGAACTCACTACTAGTAGAAAAACTAGGGGGGAAACTGGTGATTAGCATAAATATTATAATCCGGGTGTAGAACATAAGGTTTGTAAAACTTGTTTTAAGAGTTACAAATAGAGGAAGGGTGAGGGAACAGGTCCAATTAAACGGCACATACAAAATGTACACAAGGATCTATTAGAAAACCAGTCCGATCAACAAAAAATTCACCCTAAGACCGAACATGTAGATAACCACCCATATGATCCCGGAAATGTTTGACGAAAAATGGCTCGTCTAGTTATTAAGGAGGTTTTACTTTTTTTCTATTCGGAGAGTAGGAACGTAGAGGAATTTAACAAAAATGCACTAAAATCCACATTTTAGAAGAATTCTTAGAAATACACTCAAATCCGATTGTTTTACTTTACAACGAAATGAGAAATTGTTTAATTGCACTTTTGTATAGTTTAACTTGTAGAATATCGTTAACTTCCGATTGTTGGAAATGTTGTAACGATATTCCAAAGATGTGCATAACTTGTCATTGGATGATTCAAAAGAGGATCATATTACTTGCGGCTTTGTCGTATCCCCATAGTGGTTTAGTAAATGCACATCTTATTTTAGAAGTTTGTGATATCTTTCATATTCATGATAAAAAAACTGTATTAGTTTGGATAATTCTTCAATTAGTACATTAAAAACACAATTATCCTTTATGTTTAGAAATTTTTCACGTTAGATGTGCATGTCGTATTTTAAATTTATGTGTTCAAGATGCATTGGAAATAGCTGAACCATTTGTGCATAACATCAGAAATTGTGCACATTTTATTGCATTAAGTGGCCCTATGCTTCAACAATTTAAAGAATGGTGTAAGCTGAAGGGTGCACATTTTAGAAAATTTCCTAAGGATGTTAAACACCGATGGAACTCTAGTTTTGATTTATTAAATGTTGTTACTCAATATAAAGATTGTATAAATGATTTGTGTCTTACAAAAAATATGATTTTTTTTTAAATGAATGAAAAATCATGGTATTATGCCGAATCTTTGTTACGACTTTTAGAACCTTTTAAAACTGCAACTTTGAAATTTTCAAAATCTTATGATTCTACTTCTAGTAGTATTTTTATTTCACTAATTACTATGATGTAAACTTTTCAAGAAATGATTGATGACATTTACATTGGTCATATTGTTAAACCCGCATACACTAAATTTTTGAAGTATTTTAGTTGTCCTCCTATGTTGTACTATATTTCTACAGTTATGGATCGTCGTATCAAATTAGCGGGTACGAGGAGTTTGAGCGAAATGTATTTTACTTGGAGATGATTCTGAAATTTATTGCAATGAATTTTTAGCTAGCTTTGAATCGACATTGAATAACTTGTATGATTATTATGATAAAATTTAATGCATTCGATCCTGGTAACTGGTTGGCCCGGTGGAGCGTATATGCCTATTTGGTTTATTTTCCAACTCAATATATATATAATTGTAATAAGAGTCGAAGAGTGAAAGTGTGAAAGAAAATTGTATATATTATTCATTTGAACTTCAATGATTTTTTTACAATTTTTTAACATACAATTTGTTAGCTAGATGTTGTTGGTCTTCAATTTGCTATTGTTGTTGTTGTTCTTTGGGCGAGTTGTATGATTTCTACTTCTAGAGGTAAGGGTAAGAGTAAATTAGACGATGCTACTTTTAATTTACTTGCTCAAATTCAATAAGAAAAACCTAGGACTAATCAATCGAATGCATTAAATTGGTATAATCAACAAGATAGTGAGTTTTAATGCTAAGATTGATGTGCTACAATGGTGGAAAGACATGAACATGTTTATACTGTTCTTAAACATATGGCTAAAGATCTACTAACTCCTTCTGTGTCTACAGTTGCTTCAGAAAGTGTATTTTCTACAAGTAGTTTCTAACAGATTACAGGAATCACTTGAAGTCCCAATCGTTGGAGATGCCCGTGTGCACGTAAGATTGGATGAAGGCTGAAGATAAGACTCAAGGAATCGGGGTCAACACGTCAACAAGTGGAAGCAACTTGTCCGAAAAACAACAACAACAATAGCAAATTGAAGACCAACAACTTCTAGCTAACAAATTCTATTTAAAAAAGTCATAGAAGCTCAAATGAATAATATATACAATTTTCTTCTACTCTTCAACTCTTATTACGATTATATATATATATTTTGAGTTGGAAAAAAATCAAATAGGCAAATACGCTCAACCGGGCCAACCCGCGACCAGGTTCGACCCATTAGGGTTTGCGGGTTGACAATACCAAATTCGAACCCGGCTCGGTTAAGCAATCGACCCAACCCGAACCCGCCCAGAATTGGGTTTGACCCGCACAGGTTCGACCCATTAGGGTTCGCGGGTTGACAATACCAAATTCGAACCCGGCTCGGTTAAGCAATCGACCCAACCGAGTCCTTCCCGGTTAAGCAATCGACCCAACCCGAACCCGCCCAGAATTGGGTTTGACCCGCACAGGTTCGACCCGATCCGGCCCGATCGACCCGATTGCCACCCATAGAGAAACTTCTTGATACATTTTGAGTCCTTGTGAGAATTACAGTTACCTCACTCCTTAAATTGGAGGAATACACACACTAACTATTTTAGTGTTAGAGTTGTCTTTCACATTGGTTTTCACTTTTCACATGCACCAATGGGTTTTTGAATATTTTGTAATCCATTATGAGCAGAATATTTAGTGTAGGTTTGGAGTAGGAATTCTAATTTTAATGTTCTTTTTAGTGAGTGATCTGTGATTTATCAAATAATGTGATTGGTATTTGGAATTTTAGGATTTTTCATGAAGGTTTCGTCTCTCTCTCTCTCTCTTTCTCTCTCTCTCTTTTGGGGTGGGAGGGGGAATAAGCACACACCCACATTTTACCCCAAATAAAAATTAATTGGGAATTTTTTTGGTTCATGTGGGATTTGAATTCCTGACCTCTTGCTTTTGCTTTTTTTAAAATAACATAACAGTAGGCGGTAGCGCTGGGAACATCCGAAATTTCTTGCATAGGGAAAATTCCAAGTTGACACAGGCACCTCCATTCTTTATAGTTAATTCCATAGTAATACCAATGACCATATATTTTATTTTCAAACTGTTACTGTTTTCTTGAATGCTGATGAATTTTATCTTAGCTCTGCATATATTCTCTTTAATTGCTGTCACGCTCATTTTTGTCAAAGGCAAAATCATGTTTATTGAATGCATCTACATTTTAGGGCCTCGACCAGGACAAGTTAAGCAATGGAGGAGAAGGGACAAGCAACATATACCAGTTGTAGAATGCTTTGATTTTAAAGAGGAGAATAAATCACATAAAGCATTTGACGGTGAAGGAAGTAAGAAATCAGGAAATGTAGAAAATACTAATTCTGAGTCAATAGAGACGAGAAGAGTTAAGAGGAAGCGGAGAAACAAGTCGAGTAATACATTAAAGAGAGGCATAAGGACTGAGATTGAGTTAGATTCTTGTGGGAAGTCAAACAATGGTTCCATGAGAAATGAAAGGACCAGAAGGAACAGAAACCGTAACTCAGTTGACTGCTCATTGGAAATAGCTGATGAGTTGGCAGAGAAGAAATATAATGTAAAAGCTCATGAAGGTGGTTTATCAAACAGAGCAGATGCTGATGGAACAAATAATGTTATAGCTCATGATATTCATTCTGAATCGGATGAAAAAACAGGGAAACATAAGAAGCACAAGAGAAAGAGGAAGGGGAGCGTAATTTTACCAGCTACTACTGAAGGGGGTTTATCAGAAGGAGCAGACAAGGATGGATTGAAGAATGTTATAGCTCATGATGCTCATTCTGAATTAAATGATTTGAAAATCATCGAAGTACCAAAAAGAGGGCACAGGAAAAGGAAAAAGGAAAGTACTGGAACTAATGAGCACAGTTTATCAGAAGGAGCAGATCTAGATGGATTAGAAAACCTTAATGCTCATGATATTCATATTGAATCAAATGATTTGAAAAGCATCAAGTCAAGGAGACGTGGGGGGAGAAGACAAAGGAGGAAGAAAAATGGTTGTATTCCTTTTGAAGTAATTTCTCACAATGGTTTAGAGGGGCAGAGCAATCTTGAACCCATGAACACTGACAATTTGATGCCATTAGTTGAGAAGGAAACCAACACTGCCACCGAAGATTTATTAAGAACTGACAATTTGATGCCATTAGTTGAGAGAGAAACCAACGCTTCAACCGAAGATTCATTCAGAGCTGACAATTTGATGCCATTAGTTGACAAGGAAGCCAACGCTGCAACTGAAGATTCATTAAGAACCAACAATTTGATGCCATTAGTTGAGAAGGAAACCAACACTGCCACCGAAGATTCATTAAGAAGCTGTGCTGTGAAAAAATTGCTTGTCCTTGATCTAAATGGACTGCTTTGTGATGTTGTCCGTGGATTTGTTGACTCTCATCGAGAGCGTAAAAGAGTCGGCAAATGCTTAGGTGAACATCTATCATATAGTTTAAAATTTATGACAAAGTTATCTTCTTCTTTTTTTCTTTATTCTGCTGAACGTAAGTTATGGCAACAATTACAATCTATTTCAGTTTTCAAAAGGCCCTTCTGCGATGATTTTCTGAAGTTCTGTTGTGAGAGATTTGATATAGGTGTGTGGTCCTCAAGACAGAAGTAAGTCTTTCTGAAAGATTTAGATCAACCAGTTTCTTCTCTACCCTCTTTTTGCCCTATCCATTATCATTATCTTCTAAAACTGTTTCACCATAATAAGTAGTCCAGCTATGGAGCACAAACCTCCATGAAATTGAT
This sequence comes from Hemerocallis citrina, assembly GCA_017893485.1. Lineage (NCBI taxonomy): Eukaryota > Viridiplantae > Streptophyta > Magnoliopsida > Asparagales > Asphodelaceae > Hemerocallis > Hemerocallis citrina. The sequence continues at coordinate 173,519 of JACEHZ010000731.1, read as the reverse complement.
GACATACTGTTTATGTTTTATGACTATTTAACATGACTTCAACCCTTTTATGTTGGTATAAGGAAACAATCGGGACAGATGGTCTGTTAGTCCGAGGACTATGATAGGAAAGAAAACTTACCTTAATTGTCATTCTTTTTAAAGCTCACGCAACAAAGAAATCTCTTTCAAAATAGCCCTACTCTAAGAAAGCATCTAGAAAAAAATAAGTTTTTCACACAGTACCTTCAGGTCAAAGCAAATATGACCCAAATGAGCCTTATAGTACAAGTTCCCAACTAAATTTGGGAATGTCCTTTTGTTTGGTTTATTGCTTATATCATGCATTAGGAAAGGATTGTAATTCTTTATTGTGTATTATATCCTCCCCAGAAAATACCTTTCATTTGTCGTTGACAATGGTTTCACTTTGTTTTGGTGAATTAATTTGCATAACCGAAAAGTTAGGTCTCAATCTGCAACTGGCTATTATGGTTGTCTTCTCCTGTTTCCTTAGTTTTGTAATGCATGTGGTACCAACACTCACAGGTTGATGTCATTTTGCAAGTATGTTAGTTATTTGCAGTTGGCGGTATATTTATACTTTTTAGGTTAGTCATTTCTTTTTCTATATTCCCCATTCCCCCTTGTAGTGCTACTACCTTTTTTTCTTCTTCTTCTTTCCATTCCTTTATAGTGCTACCAACTTGAATTGAATGACTTAAATTTTTTTGCAGGATTAATGTTGATGGCGTGGTTAACTACATTATGAATGATATCCGAGACAAATTATTATTTTGCTGGGTAAGTGACATCCATCATATGATGCACTTCGCGATTTTTCTATTCTTATCTATCAGATAGTTATGCTAAGGAATATGCTTATGTTTCTAACAGTAAACCATATATTTCTCTGCTAGGCTAAGTATGGGTTCTTCATTTATTTTAATAGCCTACTCAGAGTATGTAGGGTGAAAGGAAGCTAGTAAGGATTATTTTTCTCTCATGTGTAAGGTCTATTTATGGTTAATGAATACACCAAAGAGGTACCATTAAGGGTTTTTTCTATAAGGTTGCATCTCAAGGATCATAATTTTGCATGACATTGCTTGACTCGGTTTCATCACTTTTGGAAGAGGCAGAAGTTGATGGATGCTAATAATTGAGAATGCCATGAATCACTAGGCTGAAAAAAGGGTTCTATCAGCAAGCCCTTATGGAAAAACATTATCTATGATGTTGTTCATGATATGTTAGTGTTCCCATATTTTACTATATAATTTGTTGCGTGGACAAGCTGTTAGTTTGTTGGGTCCTTTAGGTAGTTCTATTTGTATGTGTTTTTCTGTAATCGTATGCAAATACACAGGATATGATTTTACTTCAGTATTACTGAAGTTTTGTACTTGTTGCCTGTACTTGTATGATTGATTTCACATACTTGTATGGTACAGGATGCATCCATGTGCACTAACACTGGTTTTACAACCATCGGTGATAGGAGGAAACCGCTGGTATTGAAAGAAATGAAGAAACTCTGGAGCAAGGAAGGGTTGAATCTTCCTTGGGAAATGGGAGATTACTCTCCTTCAAACACATTATTGATTGATGATTCTCCATATAAAGCTCTGTGCAATCCTGTAAGATGATAAATTTTGTTACTGGAAGCTTGAAACTTATGTAGATATTTTGATAATGATATTATATCCTCTATTGTTTTGTTTAGCCTTGCACCGCAATCTTCCCTTACTCTTACAGTTATGGTGATGAGAACGACAATTCTTTAGGTTAGTATTCTCTCTAATATATTTATGATTTATATGCTTGCTTGTGTTCTTTTGCACATTTACACTGGTTTTATCTCCAATGCAGGGCCAGGAGGAGATATTCGTGTTTATTTGGAAGGACTAGCCTTGGCTGATGATGTACAGTGCTATGTTCGAGATCATCCGTTCGGCCAGCGTGCTATATCAACTGAAAATGCATCATGGAAGTACTATGAGCGAATTATAAATCAAATTGAGATCTCAAAACAAAAAAAAATTCAAAAAAACAAAATTCAAAAAAATCAAATTGAGAATGCGCCAACTTTATCCTGTTGACCCCAAACATTGCAGTTCGTTGCCAAATAGTGGTCGTAGTCTGCAGCTGCAAAGGGGGTAATTGACTCAGTTTCCATTTCAAGTGAATGTTGACTCTAAATGATCTAATCATTGTATGTAATGTCTGTTAAACTATCAAAATAATATATCATCTATTAAAACTTGTGAACGTGTGATGTGTTACAGGACATGATCTATTTTGTACTGAGGCACTGACTTCTCACCATCATTGTCATCCCATCGGAGATTTGTATTACAAGAGCCTTCCTAATTCAGTCGCAGCTACAATACAACATTCTATTGTACCTGAGAGTAGGTTGAACTTCCACACAATTCTTTCAAGTAACTGATTGACCCTTTCGTGTTTTCATTCTTGCGAGAATTGCATTCTTTGTAAAATTGATTAGATTTCAGGTTGTTTTCTCGCAAATGTTTTTTTTTAGCTTTCTATTGTTTTTATGGTGGGTTTGTACTATAACCATATTAACTCCCGTCTCCAATTTCAGTGTTAAGACTGTTAATTGTTCTTATTTGGTTCAGTATGTTTTGGCTGATATAGGCTTTGTCATCATGATCTGTTGAAATTCATTCAGAATATTTTCATATGAGCATAAGATGAAATGGTCTGACAACCTTGTTATGGGGTCAATGAGATCAAGCTGAATCGTACCAGCTAAATCAATCAGTGTTTCTGGCACAGAAGTTTATCGTTTGAATACTCACTGTTCTTTCGTAGAACACACACAATTAGACATTCGATGTCATGCAATACATTCAGGTTTTGTGGCATTCGACTTGACCAGGAAGGGATTGTTGTATCAAGGAACCTCCTTCAGATGTAGGAACAATACTACGATAGTCACTAGATAGGGTCCTCACTGATCTGCATCATTCATCGTGCTCACCGTTTCTTTTGCAATTAGACGGGCAACAACTAGTTTTGCTTAAAATGTGAAGACAGCGATAAACATTGCAGACTGTTTGTGGATGTGAAAGTTATCACATGTAGTTACGATGGTTTATTGCTCATTGATTGAGGGAGAGTGTTGTTTCTCTTTCATCACTGGCAATGAGTTGGGACACAAAGTCGAAACAGGGTTTTTATTGTTGTTGCTTGAATGGATCATGTCGTACTCATGCATCTTGTGGGTTTGGATCAGGATTGGTAACATTTGAAAGCCCAGGTGAGTGTTGGTTGGGGAACATACGCACCGCAATGTTTTTCAATGACAATGAAGTTGGGCATAGTGGAATGAATGGCCAACACCCTAAACTACATCTTCTTATGATTTGGGACCCTCTCTCACATGGTTTTGACTCCAACCTAGCTGGCAACTTTGGTTGTGCCCTTGTTACGTTTTTGCTTCTTTAGATGTAGTTCACAGTTTTCACTTTATTACTAGCAATTTACCTGTGCCATGCATATTGCATATGCTGCTAGGTCTGTGCTGGTTAGTTCGTCCTAAACCCAGTTTGCCCAATTCACACACACACACAAAAAAAAAGGTTTTTGTATGAGGAATGCTCCATGTAAATCTTAAAATTTCATATATGGGCCACATCCGCTGCTATGCAAAAATCTTACGGTAAGATGTATGAACATGCTAGAAGTGGAGAATAAGATAGGAACTGTGTAATTTTGAAAAATAACGCAAACCGTTAACCTAATAGAAGGAAAGTCGGTTTGAATCTTAAATCCCTCATCCCTCGACAGACAGGGTTTAAATCTCCTGAGAGGACTTAGAAACATGGCATGTGTACAACCCTATACGGTCGCTCTCTAGAGACAAAAATTTGTCGAATTTCTTTAAGGATATGTTTTAGTTATAGTTTCTTTTTTAGGTGTGAGATGCCTTTCTTGTATCCTTGGCAAAAATGGAGAAAAGGAGATCAAGAGCTAACTAAGCTAGATCTTTGCATTCTCTTTTTAGTGGTCCTTAGATTTGAAGCTTGGCTCAATCACAAAAGTGACAAGATTCTTGCACACCCTCTAAGCCAACTCCCACTAGTAATCCATAACCCTTGATTCATGGCTACACATTCAACATGATCTTTTATTTGATTTGAGAGAATCATGCATCATTAGAAAAATATATATGAGGTCTATTAGTGGCAAAAAGGATAAGATCAAATTGAAGCTATGTATGAAATTTAGAGTCATGGCCTTTTCCTTATGATGAAGCAAATTCTAACATGATAAGTAGCTAGTTTCAAGGCCACACAAATGCTTAACTTCACTTGCACAATTTGGTGATACATATCAAAAAGGCAATGAATCAACAATGAAGGAAAGAATCTCCCTCATTTTTGTTCCCAAAGGTGTGACAAGCTAAGTGGTCCAAAAGGGTTTTCTTAAGAGCAAGAGAAGAAGAAGATTGACTTGCAGAAAACTAACTAATTAACTCCCCTCTCCCCCCCCCCCCCCCCCCCCCCCCCCCCCCCCCGGATGACAAGTTCCTTCATGGATAATGCTTGACATTCAAGGTCACCCACCACCTGTCACATGAGGCATAAATTCATTGGCTAATCACACTATAGATTTTTCTATTTCTCTTCCTCTTAAATGTCTTCATTTTCATTGCATTTTTGTGGTTTCAATTTCTATTGTTACTGCTCTTCTTTAGTCTTCTTGAAGAAGAAAATACACACAGGGTAAGTAATTTTTTGAATAAAAAGGAATATTGTACACTGGTTCTGAATCTGAGACATCTCTATACACATTCTAATTCTTTTAGCATATGAGCTACAACGTAATGGTTTAAGCCAGCTTAAACACTTTTCACTCTCTCTTGTGCATAAGCATTGTTTGAATTGTTTACTTTTCTAGTCACAAATTACATGTCTTACTAAATTTTTTCTAGTCACATAACATTCACATTAAAGAAATTCATTTAGGCCCTATAGAAATTCATTTAGGCCCTAAGTAGCTAAGCACATGGCTCTGCCTCTGCGATACTTGAAAGGACCTCCAAGGCATCATGTGGAAACGGACCTAGCTAGTTGTACAAACTGGGGGTGGTTGGAGATTAGAACATAATTAAGATATTTAGGGTGTGGATTAGTTTCTCCTCCTTTAACTAATCAAGCTATGGCCTATCCCATGTGATGTGACATTTTTTCTTTATTCATTTGTTGTTGTAGCCCTTCATTCTCCACTCCCAATCACAATCACAATTACAATCACAATCACCCTTTTAAAAATAGGCTTTTTTCTGCACCAGTCTTAACATTTTTTTAGACCTGTTGGGAAGAAGAGAAAAAACCCCTTAAATATATAACACCTAAGTATCTCATTGACATTCATGAAGGGATACCTATAGCATCTTAACAACCAATTTATATCATTATACTATACACTCAAAGTTAAATACAAGCTACTGTTTTGATACTGCATTAAAATACTGCATTACAATTCATGTGAACTGGCGTATACATTTATTAAGTAGAAGGAATTTCCTTAGATACTGGCACCTATTAAGACCAATAAATAGCCTTACCCTAGTATTGTGTTCAAATGATTACCATTTAAATAGTAAGATTAAGTAGGAAGATATGCATTTTTTAGGTAAAGCCATCATGATTATTAAGGTAATGCACTCAAAACATAATTATTCTCATTTCATGAACAAACTCACAAGGTCAGGCAAGTCATGGATATATTATCTTCCTGAGTTGTGACATGAAATTTGAATATGAAATGCTCTGATACCATGTGAAAAGTTGTGTTAGTAAGCCGCAGCTCCGAAGTTGTGATAAAGATAAAGGTTAAGAATCTACTATTATATATGTATTCTAATAGTGTGCCGTACTGTCTTGTAGTATCAATTGGTTTAATTTTAGTATGAAAAGAAAGACAGTGACACAATGCAGTCTTTTCTCTAAATATGGACAGTCTGGAAAGAGGGTAGCTCATTGGGGACATGCAGATGCAGTGTGGGGTGCACTGCCTCTAACAATAGTAATAAATTTAATATCAAAATAATAATGATAATAATCAATTTCATTATTAATATTACTATAATTGTTGTCATATATTCATTCTATTTACTCACATCCAACTGTTTGCCAGGCAATATGATAGAAAATGCAACACAAATTCACATCTGATTCTGATATTTGGCTGATCGATTGTTTCATTTGAGATCAGTCACTTGGAATCATATACATCGATTGTTTCAGTTGAGATCAGTCACTTGGAATCATATACGCAATTTCTTACCGCGACTCCCAGGAAAGTAATGTATTTTTTTCTTACCTGAGACGGTCATTACAGCTCTAAATTGGAAACTATTTAAACCTTTTTTTCCTTTCAAACTTTCTGTTAAAATTGGCAAAGATCTAATGTGACATAATTACCTGCTTGTTTTTTTGAAATAACATAATTACCTGCTTGTTACAGGATAAACAATGTACGGAAACAGCAAAAAATTACAGTATAAACTACACTACAGTATACTACTGTATAAATTCCATATCATGTACTGATGCCAAAAGGAGTGTCATATATGTAGTATATATATATTATCTGTATATGAGCTGGAAAATGACAGTGTGGAAGCAATGAAACTTTTATGACAGGAATATAAGAAGAAGAAGAAAAAGAATGGGACCAATCACATGCCCATAGTCTGACCCTTAATTATTATATTAATTAACATATTATTGAATGGTACTTATAATAATTATATAAGTAGCTAGGCATACCACATGCCAATGTGACCAAAGAACCCAACCCCTTTATTACTGACCAACTACATTTCATCCCAATTCACTTGGGATTCATTCATTCTTCCCTCCTTCCACCACTCTTGGGATTATTAAAACCCTCATCAACCACTTACCACACCATTTCATACCCACATTCATCATTCTTGCACAAACACCCTAGCTAGCTCTAAGCCAAACACTTATGGTTGGTAGTCATTTTGGTTTCTGATTTCAAGTTGTGAAGGTAGGCTAGGAAACATCATGTCTGCGAAGATACTAATGGGGTTGAGCGAAGAGAACCCAGAATTGGAAAAGCAGATTGGGTGCATGACAGGGATTTTCCAGGTTTTCGATAGGCACCACCTTCTTACAGTCAGGAGGTTGAGTGGCCATGGCCATAAGAGGCTCTCTTCAGGTAACAACATTTCATTTTGTTTCATTTCATTGTTTATTACAAAATTTCAAGTGATTTGGAGACCTCTGCCCTTGGCCTATACATGCATGAGACTGTTCTTGGCCTATACATGCATGAGACTGTTCTGTTCAAATGTATTCACCTGATATATATATATTTCACGGACTGTTAACTTGACATAATTGATCCTGTTTTAGGAAGTGCATTCTGTTTTCTCTGTCTAAATGTTTGTTTAGATCATGCATGTACAATGCTTGGAATTAGCAAAAGAATATCCCATATATGATCTCTGTTTTTTCGAGGAGATCATGGTTGTATGATTGATTTTACCTTGTCTATAGTTTCTTCATAGGCAAGGGATTTGACAGTAAACTAAAAAGTTTCGTGCCAGTCTCTTTCGTGCATGGAGCCTTGTGATCCATAACCGAACCAATTTTGATAATTTGATTGCCATGTTTGTAATTTGTAAGATATATTACAGTAAATGATAGATAGATATATGTCTCAAAACGATCGTAAAATTCTATGAGCAGTTCTTTTATGCTGTCATGTGCTCCATTATATAGCAGGCTCGACTGAGAAAAACACTTGGATGATGATGGTTGGATTGTAATCTGTAATAACAATACGAAAAATGCTGTTTAAAAGTAGATAAATCAGGAATTCAAAAATCATTTTCTGAACTCACATTCAACTTGAAAATGTAAGGGTACTGTCTGAATCACACTCTTATGAAGGAATTATAACAATGTCCATGCTCGTAAAATAATGTCAACTCTAACTTGAATTGTTTCTTTTCGATAGGCCACTCACCTTTAAGTGACCATAAAGAAGATCACATCCCGAGTTCCCCTAAGATTAATGTTCTGGTATGTTTTCATTCAAATTCATAGCAAACCATATTTCAGAAAGTTTGTAAACGTTTAGGACGAGTTTATAAGTTGCAATGTCTTTGATACTCAGGAATATAATCCCACCAAATATTCAAAGGAGAACCGTCGAGCTTCATTTGAATCATCACCTTGTCGTTCCTCTTCGTACTCATCACTCCCTAACATGAAACCTTCAGAAATTGAATCCAAATCCACCAAAGGCGACATCCGGGACGTTGTTAAGGACTCTATCAATGCAGAAACACGTGCTCTATCAGTGAAAACCTCTGTTAAAAATGAGGTGAACAAGAAAGAGAATGTTGTTTTTTCGCGCAAAGACTCACCAAGGCCGGTTTTGTCAGTGGATCTTGGTGACTCGTATCGGGTTTTGATGAGACTTAAAGAGCAACCTCTTAAAACCTACGAAGTTCCTCGGTTTTCATGTGATGGGCGAGAATTCACACGAAGCAAATCCAGTACTAAACTCAGAGAACTCCCTCGGTTGTCTTTGGATAGTAGTGAACCTAAAGAGATGGATAGAAATAGTCTCCATCAGAGGGTTCCTAGTATTGTTGCAAAGCTCATGGGCATAGAAGAAATGCCCAACCCGACATCTCAAACCCCAAGTGAGTCGGTGAAAACCAACACGAAGAAATCCGATGACACATTATGTGGAGACAGTGAGAAAACTCGAATGTTGCACTCTCTGAAGGCTTCTATTGGTGCTTCTTCTGATACCCGAAAGGTGAAGAATACTACTTCTAAGCAGAACGAATCGGTTTTTAGCCAGATAGAGAGAACAGTGAAAGAGCTGGAGTTCTCAGAATCTAACAAAGATCTCAGGGCTCTTAAACATATTGTGGACAAAATGCAGACTAAGAGAATACAAGAAAACTCTGAAAAAGATCAGAATTTGAAATCAGTTAGTCCGGGAAGTCCACGGATTACTACACCAAGGACTTTTGAGTCTCCGATTGTAATAATGAAACCTGCAAAGAAGTTTGGGGATCTGGAAGGTCGAGGTGCTAAGAAGGTCGAAGACAAAGCAAGGAAATCGAGGTCAAGGGATACATTGAGTGAGAAGAGAACTGACGACAATAGTGCACGGAAGACACAAACTCCAGTGCTGCCACGGTCGCCTAGGCCTGTAAAACCTTCCAACTCTTCAAGCCCGAGAGTTCAGCAAAGAAATCTTGAATCAGAGAAGAAACTTCTGCCTTCAGCTAGAAAGCAGAATGGCAAAGTTAGAGCAAAACCGAGCAAAGCCCAGCAGAGAGATAATGAGATCACCAAAAGAGAAGATAGTGATATCAGTTTAGCAATGAGTTACAATTGCCCGATAGTTATGAACTCTCCTTTGCATCAAGAGGAGATGCTGAAGGTATGAAGTTAACAATGTTAAGTTTTGTGTGAATATTCGTGTATGTAGTTAGTTGCAAACTTGATAGGTTTTTCTGTTTGCAGATTCAAGATGAGGATTGTTCACGATTGGATTTTGCAGCGGTAACCGTGGAGCAGCCAAGCCCTATATCTGTTCTTGATTCGCCATTTTACCGAGATGACATACCTCTCTCCCCTGTGAAGAAAATCTCATGTAAAATTGAAGGTAACCACCCAAATGAAACTGTTACCTACTTATCATAAAGATTTATTGTTCCTGACACCGCAATAGTTTGTTCAGTGTCTAAAGATTCATTTCTCTTTTCTTCCTAAACAGAATACGGTCTCCAAATTTGTTCACACGAAATCACCACATCAAAATTGAGCTCAGAAATCTTTACTCGGAAACTCAACAAGATCAAAGACTTGGTTCAAAAGCTAAAGCAACCAGGCTCAACCAATGACGATGATTTTCTGTCTCAAATACTGATTGCATCCAACTTTGGATCCATTAAAGAAATAACGCACGGGCCTAAGTCCAACTCCGAGAGGCTCAGTCAAACCCTCATGTTTGATGTGATTGAAGAGATTTTAGCCCGGAAAGTGGAGTCACTGAGCCATGGACCTCAACCATTCCTCTTCATTCAAGTTAGAAATATTAGTGGGCGGTTACTATTGACAGAAGTGTGTTCTGAAATCAAACAACTGCTAGCTAGGAGGCTAAGTAGCGATAACTTGGAAGACGATGATGTGTTATTTCGCGAGGATTTGATGAAAAGATCAGATGGGTGGGATGATTTTGGCATTGAGGTACCAGGGCTAGTTTTGGAGATTGAAAGGATGATATTTAAGGATTTGATCGATGAAGTTGTGACTGGTGCGGCTGATTCTGGCATGCAAGACAAAGCAAACAGACGCCCAAGGCAGCTGGTTTAACTTGTAGGGAATTAATCTTAATTTTTTTTAATTAATTTTTTTTTTTATAACTTCTCTCTTAGAAGTGTTTTTGATTAAAGATTGATGAATTTCTTTCTATAGCTTGTACAGAAGTATCCATTTCAGAGTTTGAAATATGTTAGTGAAACCTACATGTTCAAATAAATTTACTGTAATTCCTGTTCCTATTAATAAAGGGATGTTAATTGATTGCTAAACAAGAGCAATTGATGAATATTTTGCCTGCAGGTTGTACAAATGTATCTGTTTTTATTGCTATATGTAAGCTTACTAGATTTGCCCGTAGGCACGTACGTGCCTGCGGCACGTCTTTGGAACGATACAACATATGCAATTCTTGTAAACAGTAAAACAACAATTATGTAACTCAGGGAATAGTAAAACAATAATTAATTGTAAATAAAAGTCCATGTTTCCATTAGTATATGTTGAAAAATAATTATAAATGGGGGTGTAAAATCCAACTTCATAGATCTGTTGATGAAATTTAACTGTTGATAAGATATTTGCTATTTTGAATGTAACATGAGCAATAAAAAAATGTATAAAAAATCTGAAAATTTACAAATCTGAAATCTGAAAATATAAATTTCTGAGTAAATACAGAGAGAATGAGAGAGAGAAAAAAATATATAATAAATAAATAAATAAATGAGTTGTTTTGGGATTTGAATTTGAGTTTTAGAGGGAAACTTTTGGGCGGAAAAATATGTTTTGTGAGGTTAGATCTGGAACGTTGATTTAAACCATATTAAATGAGCTTTCTTTGTGTTTTATTATATAGATGTTTAAAAATGTTATTTTCTCTTCGATGTCTGCAAGGATTTTGCTTCGAGACAAAATGTTGTTTTCAGTCGTTTGAATATGAAAGATTTGCTGTACTGACCCACTTTTTGGAAATATTTGTGAAGTTGGGCATGCTCAATATCTATGCACCAACTTGAGGGAGAGTATTGAAATATAGTAATTACTAATGTGTATATTCTGTTTCCTAATCTAACCCAATTTCAAAAAAAATTAGCGATCTGACCCAGTTTTGAACACGTCAGCATAAGCCATTATTGAAAATAACGGCATCATTTTACATTTTTTTTTTCATGCCGTTATTTAGAGTAACGGCATTAGTATATTTCTCATACGAGTGTGAATCTTCTGACTTGAAAAAAATTCTAAGTGTTGAAACAACTTATAAAATAATGCTGTTATCCCCAAGAACGGCATTTGAATTACTGATGCCGTTATTTTCAATAACGGCATCTGTTATAATAAAATGAATTGTTGCATTTGTTTGGAACAGCGGCAACAGTTCATTTTATTATAACTGATGCCGTTATCGGTAACGGCATCGGTAATTCGAATGCCGTTCTTGGGGATAACGACATTATTTATAAGTTGTTTCAACACTTAGATTTTTTTTTCTAAGTCAGAAAATTCACACTCGTATGAGAAATATACCGATGTCGTTACTCCAAATAACGACATGCAAAAAAAATGTAAAATGATGCCGTTATTGAAAATAACGGCATATAAATAATAACCTATGTCGTTATTTCCAATAACGGCTTATGCTGACGTGTCCAAAACTGAGTTAGATCGCTAATTGTTTTCAAAAATGGGTCAGACCCCCAAATATTTTCAAAAAGTGGGTCAGGACAAAAAATTCTATGAATATGGATCAACTTGATGCATGCCAAAGGGATTGAGTACCATCTCCTCCAACCTTAATTTAGAGCGAAACTCGGTCATCGGTGTTTTTTTTTGAAGGAAAAGGTAGAATCTGGCCACCATGTTTCATTAATAAGAGCTTAACGAAACAAAACCAGAGTACTGGGCCAAAGTACAAACTACAGACAGAAAGTTAAATATACATGAAGCAACATGACGCTTACAAACAACAAATCCCTCCAACAACCCTGGAGGGTGGACCGACAAACAAGCTCGGTCCAGCAAAATTATAAGTACGTCAGTTTAGCTTCGTACAGTGCCTCCATGGCACATGCACACCACCTGAAACAAGTCTGGCAGGATTTTATCACCTACCGAGCCCTGCCTTCACCTCGCTGGGGGACCCCATCTTTGGGCCCAAGCCTCGCAGATCGAATTCTGACCCCACGGCACATCCACCGCGAATGCACCCTCCTACCATCTCCACCACTCATCCTACAAATGCGCCAATGGCTCTCACAGCCGCTACCAAAGAGATAGTCGTGAAGAGGATACCTTCACCTCTCACACGATAGCGCTTTCTCAGGTGATTTCTCACCAAACAACTATCTCTCCCACCCCACCAAACACCACGCTCCAGGAGAGAGCCGTGGAGAGGATACCTTCACATCTTTCACGCTCTAGCTCTCTCTGGCGATTTCTCACCACACAGACTTATCTTGACTCATACTCCTAATTCGAGGGAAGAAGCAACGCTGTCATGAGCCAGTGGCCTAAGCTGGAGGAAGCTCAATAGCTTGATAGTAGGCGCTGTGGAGACTGCACCGACGACATCGTAGGAGACTCAAACGCGCACATCATGGAGGGACCCCATCTTCCGGCCCAAGTTCCACAATCGTGTAAGACAGCGTACTTCGGGAAGGGGGGCACACCTCGCCATCGTCCCGATCACACTTGAACCCCAGATCCATGGCGTTCGCGACAACAGGTGCGGGAGGATGCTCTGACGCGACATAGTCGTTCCGCGACAGTTGAGACAGGCACCCTATTTCGCGACAGTTGAGACAAGCACCCTGAAAGTAGGACAAGTGAGTGCACACCACGGAGGGACCCCGTATCGGGCCTAAGCTCCATAATCATGCAAAACATCATAACCCGCTCATCATAGCGACTCGCAGATAGAGAAGCACGCTCGGCTTCTTCACACGCACTACCAACCCTCGTAAAAACAAAATCATAGCCGCAGATCGGCGTGATTGGCCCCGAGAGTATGGACATGGTGGCAAGTACGAAGAATATCCGGGCAAACATTTAGCAAGGCCAACCAACCCTAATCTAACCCACACCCCAACCTCAATCAAACCACCCACAAACCCCCAACTCCAAAAACAACCCAGATCATAGATCAGGAAGCAAATAGTCAACAGATCTGGAGCGGAAACCCCAACCAACCAACCAACTTACCCGACCGGCGTGACTGGGCTCTGGAGGCAGTGTGCTGGAGCAGCTGGAGGAGGGGGGAAGGGGACGGACCTTTTGAGCAACGTCGATGACCTCTTGAGCAACGTCGATTTACTCCCTCGAATCCCTCGGATCCATGAACATCGATGACCTCTTGAGCAACGTTGAGTTCGACGGCGGCGGCGATGACACGTTAACGCCAACAATTTCGCGCCAAGGAGGCGTCGACAAGGCGGTGGATGGAGACTGGGAAGAAATTGATGGTAGTGAGATGACGTTGGAGACATTTCTTGAAAGGGCGGGGGCGGTCGATGTTCGGATGGAGGTGGAGGCGGGTGAAGGGCGGGCGAACGGGGAGGGGGCGGCCGCCACCCCCTCCAAACTTTCTAGATTTAGGTTTTTTTGTTTTTGGGTTTATTTGGGGAGCTTCTCTCTAGAAAATCTAGAGATAGAACGATGGATAACAGTCTCAATAGGCTAAGATGTGCTCTACTAGAGAGTGATTGTCGACCATGCGTTGTTCATGCATGGCTAGTGCCATATGTACAGTACGATCACACTAATATCATCGACCTATTTGGTGTTACAAAATGGGTGTTTTAACACCATTTTATAAACCATTTTTTAGGCAATTCGATTCTTGTTCTTCTTAATGAATATATTAAAATCATATATTTACTTGCTTAAAATGGTTATGGTGTGAATGAGAAAATGTGTCCCTAAGAGCATCCACACTTGTTTCTTATATTGCCATGTTTCCCATATTTTGGCAAAAGAATGCGCTGCATTCGTTTCTTATTTTGCCATAATTGGTGAACAGTCACTTCTCAAATTGAGAAACGATTTGGCAATTAGCAAAATATAGCTGACGAAGCAACATGTTTCGTCCAATAATTTTTTAATAATAATATTAAAAAAACGATCGGATGGAACAACATGTTCTGTCCTAAGAAATGTTATTTTTTTTAAATCGCGTCGGATAGTACATGTTGTCCTGTCCGACATTATTTTTTGTTTGGACGGGATAACCCGTCCTAATTCTCCTAATTTAATCACTAATTAACCCACTTTAATCACCATTTTAGACTAAGTTAATGGATTATGAACTAATTTAATCACTAATTTAATTACTAATGACCATTTTAATTGATGTAAAGATTACGAAAAAAATGTTTCGGACGTTACATGATGTTCTGTCTCACCTTAAAATAAAAAATAAACAAAACTTAGATCAGACGGAACAACATGTTCCGTCCGGCTATTTTTTTTATAAATTTTTTTCTCCCATATTTTAGAGGAGATGAGGATACTAAGATGGATGTGTGGTAAACAAAGAATGATATAATTAGAAATGAGCATATATAAGACAGGCTAAAGGTAGCTCCTATTCAAGATAAGTTAAGAGAGAATCGCCTGAGGTAGTTTTGGACATGTCACATGTAAACCTAGTTGTGCTCCCGTTAGAAAGAGTGATTTGATAAGTATTGAGGATAGTGTTAGAGTTAGGGAAAGACCTAAACTTAGGTGGAAATGCTGAGGAAAGATATGATAGCTTGTGACCTTACGAAGATATTCCGTTAAACCGAGCAGAATGAAAAACCAAGATTCATGTAGTCGACCCCAGCTAGTTGGAAAAAATGCTTTGTTGTTGTTGTTGTTGTTGTTGTTGAATTTTAGCAAACAACGACTGCAAATAAACTGGCATTTTGCCAAATTGCCAAATGTGGCAAAAAATGAGTGAGGATGCTCTAAGTGAGCTCCTAGATGGGAGAAAGTGGGTTGAGAAACTTTAGTCCTACATCGGAAAAATATTGAGAACCAAAAGGGTATAGATTATAACCCCTTCCCTAGCTTGGCAAGAAAGCAAGCTAAAAAGCTATCTCTCACGCGGGCAGGTGGGGTGCAAATCTTGAACCGGAATTACATACGGCTTATTGTGCCCGCACGCGAATGCCAGACCAACTTGAACCCCACCCCACATGGGACTTCTTTTTGACCTACTTTTGAATTTTTCAACCTGAAGTAATGGCCAAATAAATATTGTGTACGTTTCTCTGCCATTAAATAGTATGTCCACCGTTAAAGGATCTGTAGTGGACGAATCAAATGCATAATTAAACCGCAAAACGTTCAAATTTATGCCCCTTCTTATCATTTTACACACCCGAAAAATCCATACGTTCTTTCTTCATTATGGTCTTCCCTTCATCAATAATAGAATTCTTCACTTCGTTCGGTTCGTAGGGAGTACAACGTGGTGCTGTGTTGCTGCTCTTCAACAGTTTAATCCTGTGAAATAGACACTGCTGCATTCCTTTAGCACCTGGTGATGAGACGAATATGTTTTAAGGACATTGTGTGACACACAAGACTCGGTTTCGTTTTTGGTTTTATTTTTACTTTCTTAATTTCCCAATATATTTAGGTAATGTTTTCATTTTCCTCTTCTTAATTCATTTTATTTGTGCCTTTATTTCAAAGTATTTTCTTATAAACTTTCTTACACTTGGTTCATTAGGTTTATATCATATAAAGGCATTTTCAACTCAAATCATTAAAATATGAAGCTGGAGACTGAGATGGAGATCAAAGATGAACCTGAAAAGAAGAAAAACATGGTATATTGCACCACATGCTTCTTTCTATCTGGTCATACTCATTTCAGATTGATTTCAAGTATGATACATTGAGATGAGATAATAACTGACACTCTTATATATATGCACTGCACGTGCTAATCATCTAGTAATCTAGTAAAATTCGGCCACAGAAGAATTATCTTATGCAATGGTATCATCAAGATCCAGTCCTGGTAAGCCAAACCAGACATTGACCGAGGAAAAAATTGCATAACAATAAAAAATGCCTTTTTTTTTGCTAAACAAAAAAAATTAAACACAACTAATAGTTTACATGTGCAATGGCTTAATAAATATAGTTTTTTTAAAAAGTAAAAATTCATACCTTATCTTGATTTGATCTAAAACTTCATTTACAATAGTTATACACGTACGTTGTATGGATTGGTAGATGGACAAATTACACTAAGATCTTCTCCCATTTAGGCATTTACGAAAAAAAAGAAAAAAAAGGGCGACTACTAGATTATATTTTCATTTTTCACAAACTAGTATTATACACGTGCTGTGCACGTGGAGAAAATTGGGGGAATGAAAAAGGCGAAAAAAAAACTACCAGCACGTGCATTGCATAAGTTAGGTTAAGGACAAATTACACTAAGACCTTCTCCCATTATAGTAGTAGAGATAGGGGAGAAATGTAACTCATACATACTAGTATTATACACGTGCACACGTGCACGTGGAAAAAATTGGAGGATAATGAAAAGGGTAAAAAGAAAATAATTTCTAAACTGATTACTTTCGAAAATATTTACCAAACAGGTCCACTGACGGAAATATTTACCAACGTTAGTCCATGAGTGAAAAGAAAATAATTTCCAAACTGATCCACCTTCGAAATTATTTACCAAACATGTCCACTTTCGAAAATATTTACCAAAGTAACCCAACCCGTGCGTTGCACGGGTTGGGTTACTGACTTGGGTTACTGACTAAGGGGCTCTCCCATTATAGTAGTAGAGAAGTAGAGATAGGCTTTTAACGGATCGGGTTGTTTTGCCGGCCCAATAGGTCAAATCCGGCCTAAAAACACTAAACCAACAAACAGGCCGCCAAATAAAGCCCTTTAACCCTCGCCCTATAAAATCCTAAACCAACACACTGTCCCGTCCACTTTCCCAAAACCCTAACTCTAATTTGCAGCGGCTACAAAAAGAGAGAATGGTTTCAGGATCGGGACTCTGCACTCGCCGCATCGTGGTCGACGCCCGCCACCACATGCTTGGACGGCTCTCCTCCATCATCGCGAAGGAGCTTCTGAACGGGCAGCGCGTGGTGGTGGTCCGGTGCGAGGAGATCGCCATGTCCGGCGGATTGGTGAGACAAAAGATGAAGTACCTGAGGTTTCTTAGGAAGAGGATGAACACCAAGCCCTCGCATGGGCCCATCCACTTCCGAGCTCCCGCCAAGATTCTCTGGAGGACCATCCGAGGGTATACTCCCATTACCCCCCATTACTTGATCTAGGGTTTCTATTCGTTGATCTGTTAGGGTTTGTCTGAAATGATAGCTTTGTTAGATTGTTTGAAGTCCTATTGATTATAACTTAGATTGGTTGAGTTAACAATAAAAATGATTTTTTAAGCTGAAATTGGATTGATAGATTGTAGAGAATCAGGGAGTTCACTAATTTAGACATTGTATAAGTATGGAGATTAACATTTTAGATGGGTTAGATAGATAGCTTGTTCATACTTGATCTTTTGAATTATTGGGAGGTTTATCCATTATAACTTATATTCGTTTAGTTAGCAATGAAATGGGTTGTTTTTACTTTTTCAGCGGAAATGGATCAATGGGTTGTATAGAAATCAAACAGTTAGCGTATTTTATTTACTCTACAAGTGAAAATGGTTGTGTTTGAATAATGCTACACCCGCACCTGTGTACACTGCCAAATGAACACTCTGGATCAATCTGAAATGTTAGATGTGTTGGATAACTTGGAGGTTTTATCGGTTATAACTTAGGTTGGTTTAGTTAACGTTACCTTTTAAGTATTGAGGATAACATTATATATGATTGTGTTACACATCCAAATTGTGACATGCTACACCTGTAGGACGAAAATTTTGAAAAAACTACAGAGAAATAGCTAGTGTAGTGTTGGTTTGGCACGATTTTGTGTGTACATGTCTAACACGGTGCTTCCACATAATAGAAGTGTTTGTGTTTCATAGCTTAATGTCCTTAACTTAGTGTTTGTGATTACGTGGATTTGTTTGAAATGTTATGTGTTATTGGGAAGTTTTATTGATTACCTGATATTTTGAATTATTGGGAAGTTTTATCGATTATAACTTGGATTGGTTTTGTTGAAGATGAAATGGATTGTTTTTAGCGGAAAATGGATCAATAGATTATAACGAAATCAGAGTTTGCTTAATTTATGCACTCTGTAAGTATTGAGATTAAAATTTGAGTCATGCTACACCCACACCCTTGTATATTACCATATGAACACTTGTATATTACCAAACGAACACACCATGATGTGGCCGTCCTAATCAAATTTGATTAATTAATTTGTAATTGATTTATTTTAGATTTAACTACTTGGGAATCAATTTCATCAGGTTTAGGGTCTAAGTTGGAATTAGCATCATTCATTCGGATGATGTGGTAGTGCTGATTATGGTTGCCACAGGGTGTGTTCGTTTGGTAGTGTACTAGGGTGTGGATGCAGCATTATTCTTAACATTTTAAATGAATATGGAACATTATTTTCTCATAAGCTTGGGTTCGGACAGGTGAAGGCAGACAAAATGTTTCACACCACACATTTAGGAGGAAAATTTTGAAAACTATAGTGAAATAGCTAGTGAAGTGTTGGACTCGTGTTTTAACACACGAGTTCCTGTACATGTTTAACACGGTGCAGCTACAAAATAGAAGTGTTTGTGCGTCAAGGTTACTTTCCTTGGGTTAGGTTAATTAAAGTTTTAACTGTGGTGCTCCAGGTTTCGTTACTTTAGTTATCTACCTGTACCTTTACTCAAACTATAATGTGAAACTAGGTTATGTATGTATTAGTTGCTGACATTTTATTCTAATTCGGTATTGTTTGCTTCATTCATAGTATGATCCCCCACAAGACCAAGCGTGGAGCAGCTGCCCTTGCTAATCTCAAGGCATATGAGGGAGTTCCACCCCCATATGACAAGACAAAGAGGATGGTCATTCCTGATGCTCTCAAGTAATGTCTCTTTCCCTTTCTCCGATTTTGTAGAGTTTTCTGTTAATTTGAAATTTATAGATTGTTTTGAAGCCATTTATTGTTTTAGTTTTAATGGATTATATACACAAGTAGAACGTTTCATTGTTTGGTATCTTGAATTTTGTTGTAGAAGCAATCTGAATAAGTAATTTGCTTACCCTCCAATTTATTATTATGTTATAATTGTCTCATTGTTTAACCAGGAAAGTGAAAAGAAAAATACCTTGATATTTTTTAAAATTATGTGCAATTCTAAGTTTATGTATAACTGAAAATCTTAGATGATTTGTTTCCTCAAAATAGGAAAATTACTTTACAAATGTGCAGTTTAGAACTTCTTTTGTAACTTGAAAACTCTTGGATCAATTAGATGATCTGTGTTTCCAAAGTTGGTTTTTGAATTTATTCAGCTGTTGTTATTAACTGTGGCTGTTTTGGAGATGAATCTGGTACGGTATTTAATCAGGAAAGTGAAATAAGAAGGATACCTTGATTTCTTTTAGATATATGCAATTCTGAACTTCTTGTGTAACTTAAAATCTGAGTTGATTTGAGTAGGAAAATTTCTTTTTCTTTAAAAATCCTCAATTCGAAACTGCTTTTATATCTTGAAAGCAGGTTGTATTCCATTATCATATTCGAAACCGAATCTGCAATTCGAAACCTGAAGTTGTGTTCTTATTTTATTCTGCTGTAATAGTTAACTGGGTTTTTGAAAATGAATCTTATAGGGTTCTGAGGCTGCAGGCTGGGCACAAATATTGCCTTCTGGGACAACTATCGAAAGAGGTTGGATGGGGCCATCATGATACCATTAAGGTGAGTTTTTCTCTTCCATGTTCTTCGTTCTTGGTGACGTTATCTTGGTGTCAACGATGTTTGATTTCTATGCCATTATTGTATTCTTTGTTAAAACAAGTTTTCTTAATTTTTGCATCAATATTTCAAACAGTTAAATCTAGCTGCTGGGTTGTTGATGATAGTTACTGTTCTTTATTGGAAATTTTTTGCTTCAGTCAGCGTGTTTCCCTTTTGACTTGTATGCTTGTCGCAGCCTATACAACTTTTTTGCTTTTGTCGAGTGGAATTGTGGTGATGCCAATATTCAGTATCCCACTATCCCATAGCTTCATGGCCATAAACTGTATTAAATAATCGGGCTGGTTTTTGTCAAAATTATGTTAAATTTTGGTATATTATCTATTGAGCCATTCGCTTCATTGCTGATCTCGTATTGTTTAAAAGAGAAGTTTGATTTATTATTATAAACTGCTTATTGTTATAAATTTGTGGTATCTATAAAGATACAACATTGTAGCGAAGGTGTAGAAGTCACCACGTTAATAATAATGAATGATTTTAAATACCATCAAATCAACTATGTTCAAGTGGTGATGATAAACTTTCAGAAAAATCCTTCACCGCAACTTTTAAGTTTGCTGGAGTTAGAATAAAGATTAAATGACTATTATAGTATGTATTCATGTTTTACCTTCAGAATCCACCCTGCCCTGCTCTTTTCTACTAGGGCACTATAAGAAACTCTTACCTTCTGTTAAATAGAAGGGGAAACAGCAAAAAATCTATTTTTCCTTTGATGATTAATTGCTTTTTAATTCAGTTTTCTTTGATTATATTGGTAGTCTATTTTTTCCGCACATTCATTGTTGATGTTTTGTCTGTAGGAGTTGGAGGAAAAGAGAAAGCAGAGGGCACAGGTTACTTATGAGAGGAAGAAGCAGCTCGCAAAGCTTCGTGCTAAGGCTGAGAAGGCTGCTGAAGAGAAGCTTGGGTCTGAAATTGAAATTTTGGCTCCTTTGAAGTACTAGGAAATTTCATTATAAAGCTCTAGAATTTTGTTTTAGATTATGTCTTGTTATTTCGTGGATATATTAAGTTTTGTGATTGATGTTGATCAAGCTATCCAACCTGAGTTAGGTCATGTATGCTGTACTTTCTTTATTAAGTCTTATATAAGGAGACCATTTCATTTATATGCTTGATTCTCTATTCATCTATGCATGTGGACTTTGCCTGAATTTAGTTATCCACTTATCTTTCTGAGAGATTGATCAGCTATGTATTATGCTTTATGTATTATACTGAGTAAAGAGATACTATTCGACATAGGTCAAGATTTCTATTTAATTGAATAATGCTGCTCAAATCTATTTTTGGTGTGTTGACATAAATTCCTGTTTTACTTTATGCTGGTCGCTATATGGAAATGAGTAATGCTACATCCACTACCAATTTCACTATATTTTTCTTCACTACCTTAGGTGGCACACTTTAATAGGTAGGGGAAGATAGACTAGGTGGGAGAAGTCTCTAATAGAAGTATGCCACCTAAGGTACTGAAGGGAATGGTAAAGAAAATGGTAGTGAAATTGGTAGTGGCCGAAGCATTACTCTATGGAAATATAATTCCATACATACTAAGTTGGAAATTCTGTTTTTTTTCGTGATTATGTTTGTTTTTTCATTTTGAAACCTATTTTATTTTTTGTATGTTTTGTTTACATGTCATGCATACGGTTACATCATCTACTGCATCTATGGGTGAGGTGTCCATGTTGTCTCTATGCTTGTGATAGTTCTCTTGCATTTGATTCTTTTCTATGATAATAGGGAAAAGGGGAAGACTTGTTGCAAAGCGTTTTTGAACAAGGGGAGTATGACTATTAGGCTGGTATTTGAGATGAAAACATTAACAGCAACATTTGTTTTAGTTTTGGTATGTAAATTATTACAGGATTAAAGTCCATTTACTTTACTACTAGTGTTGCTTTTGGTACGAGGAAAGGTACACAGCCTTGGTTGTTTGCTATTGGCTTTACCTGATGCGATATGTTTGGGTTGATATATGTTATTAACATCCTGAACATGGTGTGTGTATTGCTTGTTTTGAATAGTTTGTACCAGGTAACATGTTACCAGTCGCAAGGAGGAATACCAATGCATATTATTGACATTCTTGCTAGTTTACTGTTATACGTATAAAGAAGTTCCCTAAACTTTGCAACCTCATCTTCATATATTTCTTCTTGTTTCCTTAACATTGTTGGTAATACATCATTTCACCTTTTTCTTTGTAATGCGAACGTTTGATAATGTCATCCTACTGTTTGAATTCGCCCTGTCTTTGCATCTGCGCTGTAAGAAAGAGAATTACTTTCCATGGTACAAACGTCTGTCTTTTATATTTGAGGGCACTTGTTAACGAATCCCTTTTCTCTATGCTGCTGTTTTTTCCCTGAGTAACTATAGAAGGAGAAAGAGTTTCTCTATTCTTTTCATGCCATGATATTTTTCTCGAAGCTGAAGTGATTCTTGGTACTTATGTCAAATTTCTGTTGCTAACTTCTTTCACTTGTGCTACTCGAACAATTTTCAGATCAAGTGATTGGTAATTGGTTCAGGTACTCGGTTATATCACACTGCAGGTCCCAACAAAGACAGTTTCTGCTATTATAAAGCAAAGGATATCTCCAACTGCTGCGAAAGATTCAAAAGAACGCACACATGGTATGTCTGAATTCTTGGAATATGATGTTATCGCAGTCAGAGGGGGGCTATTCCATATAAAGCAATGTTGTAGTCACTACCAATCATTACCAATTATGTACTACTGCCTATTATTCCATTATTTGATTGTAGTCACTACCAATTGTGTACTACTTCCTATTCCATTATTCAATGTGTCGCAATCTCCACTGTTACATGGATCCTTAGAAATACAGGGCGGAGAAATTGTGCCAACTAGTGTAGTGTAGTAAAAGTTTGGATCCTTAGTACAAGGCGGAGAGATTGTGCCAACTAGGGTAGTGTAGTAACAGTAGTGCGCACAGGTAGTGCATATATTATTATTGTTCCACATATATTTCAGAGTTTACATTTGGATGCGGCTTCATCAAGTTGATGAGGATGTAGACCTGTCCTAGTCAGAAACCATATGTTTAGGTGCTTGTAAGGTTATGCTTCAATTCTTTGTGGATGAGATTCTTTCATTATCCTTTCTTCGCCTCTTTCTTCATGATTGTTGTACATTGGCCTCTTTTGTTATGGAATTTGAGATCGTTGCGCTCCATGCAATTTACAATGAAGGTTTATTTATATTCTAGGTGATTAAAATGTTCACATTGTAATCTCAGTGTCTTCATTTCCTGAGACTATTATCGTGTTACTTGATTGAAGGTTATGCCTCTCTTTCTTTTTTGTTGCTTTTCAAAATTTAATAGCTGAATTGTTATATAACTTGCATCTTTATAGTCAATTGCTATTAGATTTGCTAGCAGGATCAATTATATAGTGAATTATTTCAAATTCCGACTAAGTTTCAAACAGAAACTAATTCTGAAGAGAACTGGAAGTCTGGAATTATATCTTTACCGTCTGTAAAAATTTTCAGCTTATCTAATACTCGTCTGTTCATGTAACTTAAACTCCTGTTTCTTTGAACCGAAAAGATTGCAGAAAAGGAGAAGAACATGAAAGCGCAGATGGAAGCTTTCATAGAACAATCACCCAACGCAGGTTAAGTAATTTCACTACTGAATTGAAATCACTTTGCCACATAACATTTGCTTTTTCAGAGATCCTATCCAACCTGTAAAGCTCTGAATCAGGATGAAAGAAGAAGCTTAAAGCTTTACAATGCGAAACCGCTACAATACGCTTAGCAAAGAGGTCAGATTCATTATCCTCTCTTCAAATTCTTCATCGTGTTTATTATACCAGAGATTTGTCGTAAGCATGTAATTTAGGATGAAATGTAGTTGGTTTGACAACTTTGTTATCGGTGCATGTAGCATTCTTAAAATTCTCCAATACTATAACTACAAAGGTTGTATCGCGACAAAAACCTAACGATGTCTGATCTGATGCATTCTTACTTGAATCACAACTTTTAATTCAAAAGGGTTATATAATAAGGGAGACTGAATGGAGCAAGTTGCACTGATCCTCTTAAATCTCCACAGCTTTGTATATTTGTTTTTTACACCATCACCTTTATCCCTTCAAAAGGGTTTGTTTGGTCTACAGTCAAAAGTGAAAGTTAGGTATGATTGTCTGTTGCACTTACAGTTATAATTGTTTTATAAAAGTCCTATAGTTCGAAGAGAGTATGTATGTCGTTAGCGCTGCAATCGAAGCCGAATACCTTTAGGCTCGACTGCTCGAGCTCGGCTCGTTTACAAAACGAGCTTAGTTTTGAGCTCAAGCTCGGTTCGAGCTGAGCTTTGACCGTATTTGAGCCGAGCTCGCGAGCTTAGCCTAAAAATTAAAAAAAAAATATATATCCAAGCTCGAGCTCGGCTCGTTTACGAAATGAACTCAGTTTTGAGCTCGAGCTCGAGCCAAATAGCTCGTGAATAGCTTAATTCGTTTTGCAGCCCTATATGTCCTTATATCCGTATCAGCTGCGACTATGATTGAAAGAGAAATCTGAAACTTTCCACATCCATGAAAAAGTAAGCATGTACTTAATAATGCGCGTAATAATTAGAACTATAATTGTTGTTCCCTAGTACTTGCAACTGCAACCAAACATCATACAACCCCTTAACCTGGAAATCATAAATTATTCAGCATCTAATTCGACTTTCCAAGCAGATAATTGGGTGGGACCCATTTTTGTGAACCGATAATTATCCCCCACCATAAGCCGTAAGCCCACTTCCATTTGTAAGTGAGCGATCTTCATTTTCACGAATTGTTTCAAAAAATGACCCACTTTTTGAACGTATTTACCAAACCCACTTTCAAAACTATTTACCAAAATGACTCTCTCGCTATCTTAAGATAGCGAGCTTGGTGAAAACAATGGCGCTATCTCAGCGAGTCTATCCTGAGGCTATTTCTCCTCCACTTGGAGAAAACTCAAAAAATCTCTAATTCAATACTTGTTGTCTTAGATAGCGCGTACCACACTCACTATCTAAAACATCGAGTATCGTTTAGAGATTTTTTAAATCTCGTTCTCCTTGTCTCATTCTCTTCCTCATTTTTTTTACCTCACAATGCCGAAACTCACTTTTGAAACCCTAAGCTATATTTGAAAACTTATTCAAGTTATACGCTTATTAAAAAAGTTAATACTGATAAAATATACTAATTTAATAGATTTCTGGACATATTTCTTTCATGACAATCTATGCAAGAGGTAAGTTCTGCTTTTCACTTTCCTCAGCAAATATATTTATCTTCCATGAGTAGTATTTATTTAGGAGAGTTATGGCTAAGAGTTCTGGCTTGAGATCTTAGCAACCTGCATCTGTATTGAATTGTTAATTGTTATACCTCATTTTTCTGTATCCCATAGGACATTTTTGAATATGAAATATCATCATTTCTAATTGTAGTAATTCATGGATAAATTTTCCATCTAATTGGACAGGTAGAATCTACAATGTGATTATGATTTGATATTTTATTTTCTGAGAGTTCTGAAATCTTTGAATCGTGAGGTTTACGAAAGTGGGTTTCGGCATTGGGAGAAAGAAGAGAGAAATGAGGAAGAGAATGAGACAGCAAGGATGGAGTTTAAAAAATCCTCAAACGACACTTGATTTCACAGATAGCGAGTGTGGTACACACACTTGCGCTATCTGACACAGCAAGTCTTGAATTGGAGATTTTTTCGAGTTTTCTCCAAGTGGAGGAGAAATAGCCTTAGGATTGACTCGCTAAGCTCCCTGTCTGAGATAGAGAGTGGATCATTTTGGTAGTAGTTTCGAAAGTCGGTCGGTTTGGTAAATACTTTCATAAAGTGTGTCATTTTGGGAAAAATCCATTTTCACCCGCCAATTTTTTCCTCAGATTCTTGCGTCCATTCAGATTTTCCAAAGGTAATCAGACTGACACGTGTCAGTTTGATAAGGTGCTGCCTCAGACTGTGACGTGTCCGACAGGGCGATCTCGAACCAGATCTCAATCCCTATCGCTCGTTGGATTGACTCTAGCACGTTTTGCAAAATAGATGACGTCATTTAAAATAGGAGGGCGACACGTAGCCACTTATGGATGCAAGTTAGGTGCCATCTTTTTCTGTTGCGGGCCCCGCCTGGGATTGGGGACATAACACGTGCCAAGTTGGTTCGATTGTTGTTCGTCCACGAGGCAACAAAATTGTTGCAACTTGCCCAGTTGCAGGGTCCCTGGTCCCACACTTTTCCTTATGTTCATAATTGTAAACAATTACAAATACGCTTATTAGAGCATCACAACGGTGTTTCTCCTTTTTTTTTTAAATGGCAGCTACAGTTGTAGCAAATAGTAAAAGTTGTTGCAGTGATTGTTTGCTATATGTTTCTCATTTTTTAAAATATATTGCATGGAACGGAGAACATTTACAGTCATATATTTTTTTTTGAAAAATGCCAGCAACGATACATGTTGTTCCGTCTCATTCGTTTTTAAAAAAAAATTACTTATTAACTATTAAAATATGTTAATTAAATAAATTAAATAATATAATAATAACTAATCTAATTAAAAACTAACTAAACCTAACCTACCCACTAATTGCCCACAATTCAAGGGCGGTACATGTTGTACCGTCCGAGAATTTAGGAGTTTTTTTTTTTGGGGGGGGGGGGGGATGAAATCTGACGGTTGGATTTAAAAATAAAAAAAAATTAAAAAAAAGGACGGTACATGTTGTACTGTACGACACCCTTTAAAAAATTAAAAATAAAATAAAATGGGACGGTATATGTTGTACCGTCCGAAGGGATTAAAAAAAAATAAAATAAGTGGGACGGTATATGTTGTACCGTCTCTTATAATTTGAGAATGGCGATTTCGTTTCTCAAAAATGAGAAACAACTGTAGCCATTTTGCCAAAAAATGGCAAAATAGTAAACGACTGCAGCATGCCATTTCTCAAAAAATGAGAAATTGGCAAATATAACAAACGACTGTGGATGCTCTTACCCAGGATTTTTATCACCTTGAGCAAAATTACAAGAACTAAGACTTTTATATAGCTATTTGAAAATTGAACTAAAATTAAAATTGTATCGAATAAATCTCTAATTTAGTATCAATAATCAGTCAATCAACAGCATAAGAAACCTAATTTAGTATCAAAACAACATCATAAACTAATTTATGAATCCCTAAATTAGTATGAAACCTAATTTATAAACCCCTATGCTACAAACATAAACCTAATTTCTATTTCCATTGATTTATCATGTCTTTAACCTCCAAATAGAAACATACTTTTTGATGTCTCTAACCCCTAATTCATCCCATTCAACAAACTATCATAAACTATGTTTTGTGAAATTAATAAAAATATAAATACCTCAAATTAGTGTCAAGGTGGAGAAAGCTCAGGAAGGTGGACGAAGCTTAGAAATATGTCATTTTAATAAACTAATTATTAGGAAAGATGGGTTAAACCTGAGTGCACCAAATGAACCTTATGAGAATGGCTCTGAAGTTAATCTGCTACAGGAAGAAAGTGAAAAGTGCCTTGAGGCGTGGGTTGCACTTTCTTTAAGAAGCTATTTGGCCGATTCTGGAGATGAATCGTTGATCACCAAACACTTCTCCCGAGATACAACGAGCTTCTCTACAGTGCTGCCAATGCTCCAATAGTAGCACGTACCAACTTGCACCACCAAAACCCAAGCAAAAACCGCTCAAAATAGATTGAAGAAGAGAATGAATGATTGTTTTTTTGTACACTCTTTCCTAAAAATGAGTCATTTTTATAACTTGTAACCATGTAGGAATAAAACTGTATATGCATTTAATCAAAAATGGCTATATTAATATATCATAAAGATCCTTTAATTGTTGTAACGGCTATAACATAAAGCTCCTTTAATTCTTGAAACAAATATATTATTAATTGAAAAAATGTTTTTTGATTTGTTTGAAATTCGAAATTTCAAAAATTAAAACAGAAAATCTTTTTTTTCTTTTTTCAAGAGACTGGAACCCCTAAGGGGTGGGGGGTGTGTGTGTGTGTGTGTGTGTGTGTGTGTGTGTATATATATATATATATATATATATAATGTAGGAATTGAACCCCCAACCTCATGTGAACTCAAAACTTTAACCCTTGGGCCATAAGACATTATTGTCAATAAGAGAAGTGTTTTGAATGTATACTCAATTCCATTGTTCATAAAAAAAGTATACTCAATTCCAACATTAATTTTGAGACAATTTTGAGTAAGATCCACTATAAATTAATGAGAGATCTTTATGGATTTTTGTTCACCTCCATGAATACATTAAAATCATATATTCACTTGCTCAAAATGGTTATGGGGTAAAATCATATATTCACTTGCTCAAAATATTGTGTGTGTGTGTGGGGGGGGGGGGGGGGGGGGGGGGGGGGGGGGGCAAATCCTGGGCTGGCATTTACATGGGGCTTGTGTGCAACCGCGCATCCTGCGAATACGAATGCCGAACCAAACTGATTATCCCGTATGAGCTTCTTTTTCAACCCAATTTTTTATTTTTTTGGGGGTTTTTGTAGCCATTTGTTTTGGGGGAAAGAAGAACTGCTTGCAAGTTTTGGGCCGAATAAAGGATCAGTCTTGACTGTTGGCCCAAATAGAGGAGCAGGCAGCAATAAGAATGAGCATTTTCGAGGCCCGAAAGGTGCGGGCTTCATTACAAGGGAAGCGGGTTTGGGAGAGATTTTAAAATTAGACTAGATAATCAAAATAATAGGGCCGTATAATTAAAATCTAGGGTGAGCAGCCGCTCACCCTGGGATGCATGTTCATCCGCCCCTGCTTATTACAATCATTGCTCAGTTGCATATTTCTTTTTCTAGGTAGGCTGTCCTGCAATCTAAAAACCATCTACATGTATCATATTTTATTTATCATCGCTAGTAATTTACACTGATAATTTACATTTCTTAATAAATATATATTTTTTAAAGTAAAAATTCCAACGTAGTCTGACCTTCATTCTAAAACCTTCCTCATATTAATTATATATGCTCAATATATGTATGTTGGTATGTTTACAAACTCCAATTCCAACTCCAACTCGTTCATTATAATATTAAATATCATTTAGCCACTTAGAGCTGGTTTCGGGTCCTATTGGTTCGGATCCTGCACTATCCGGATCCGGACTCGATACCCTACAGTTCCAAAAAATGGATCCATACCCGACCCATGACAATCGGGTCCGGGATCGGTCCGGTTTTTACTTACAAAAAACCTACCAGTCGGCTCCAGTATCGAGGAATAAATATCTGCACTTAAGTATTTTGCATCCAATACCCTACGGTTCCAACAATTTTTGTACTTAAGTACACGAATAAATATTATATTTTCACATTTATCCTTAACAATTACTATTTACATATATATCCCTATAACCATATGATGCTGCTTGTTTTTGGTCGTAGTGTGGGTGCACCAGGTGTGAGTTCGGACTCAATTTGTAATGAGGGAAGAGTACGGTGCCGGACGATGAGCGAGAGGCTCACTTCGGCGCTTGAGGATCGGCTCGGATGGCCTCGCCTCGAGTACCTACAGACGGTCCTGAAACACCGGGGTTTATCCCGGTGGCGGACCCTCCGACGATCTAGTCAGTCTCTGTGAGAGAGTAGCAGTAACTAGGGGAATTTAGGTGGCAATGATTGATTACCTCAAAAGGTGGGTGAGGGTCTGGTATTTATAGGAAATTCCAACCGGGTTTGGATCCGCTTGGGGGCCGGGTCTGAACCCGAAAGCCCATGGGCCTGACGTGGCAGGAGGCCCAGGGGGTTTAGGGCGGACGTGGCAGTGCCAAGAGTGGTATAGGGCTGACGTGGCAAAGCCCTAGGTGGTATTTGGAGCTGACATGGCTGATCATGGGGCTCCTGTGCCTCTGGGAGAATCGGATGGCCTAGGTTGTGCCAGGTCATCCTCATTCCTTGCCAGGCTGGGCGGACGGCCCGTGGGGCTGTCGCGGATCGGAGGCCGAGGGCCATCGAGGCTCGTCGAATACGAGGAGACCAGTTCTGTGGGGGTGAACTTACGGCTCGGCACCGACCCTGTGGTGGTCCGAAGCCGAGCCGGATTGTTTGTTTTCTTTTTTGAGCGAGAGCCGTCCTGGGCCTTGGCTGGGCCCCAGGCCATTTTTATCCTACCACACCATATTATTTAGATTCCATATTTTGGGGGGATATTTTTTAACGGGTTCGGGTCGGCTATATTTTGAGCGGACCCGGACCCGGACTCATAAGTGTATCGTGTCTTATTTTAGAATCCGAATCTATATAGATCGGGTCGGTTCCGATCCAATGTAGGATCCGAGTCGGGTTCGGGTATTGGGTATTTATACCAATGCTATAGCCATTCTATAGATTTAAGTGAAGTATTTTGAATTTTTTTTATACGAGACGTAGAACACTTTCTAATCATAATGCACTAGTAATTTACATGTGCAGTGGACGTCTTAATAAATATATATATATTTTTAAAGTAAAAATTCTGACGTAGTCTGATCTCGAACCCGAGACATATTTTATATTAGTTATGAATAACAATATAAGTAAGTTGGTAGATTACAAACGACAACTTCAACTTTCCCATTATAATAGTTACTAGTAATTTACACGTGCAATACACGTCTTCATAAATATATATTATTTAAAGTAAAAACTCCAATGTAATGTGAATTTGAATGTGAGATATCTTTTATATTAACTATGTACAAATGATGTACAAATTTGTTAGTCTATAAATAATAATTTCAACTTTTCCATTATAATATTAGATAGATAATATGACAACACAATTAGTAGAACACAATTAGTAGGAGATTTAGACATAAAACCTGTGAAACTTCATGAGATTGACATTTATAGTTGACCGCTTTGCCGATGAGCTATTACATCTTTTTAGCAGTGATATGCCCAAAGTACAGATTTTACTTTTCAATCTGGAGTCCCCTTCCGTTGTGCACCATCCATGGTGCACTCGGCCTTCAAGCATTTATATCGACGATCCAAATTGTTCACGTTGATGTACACAGCTAAATTAGTCTAAATATATAAAATTAAGTCATTTGAAATTCATTTACCCATCCATCATGTCATTATAAACAAAAATGATTTCCAGCCATACAATTTTGTAACACTTTAACGGATGAGCAAATAAATTTCAAATGACTTAATTTTTACTTATTTAGACTAATTTAGATGTGTAGATTAATGTGAACGGTTCGGATTGTCGATATGAACGCCCGAAGGCCGAGTGCACACGCTGTGCACCAACGGAAGGGGACTCTTTCAATCTAATATGATATTGATATAAGTTTTCTATGTATGATTTTTTTCATGAGTTAACCCACTTTTTGAAACTATTTTCAAAGATGACATACTTTTTAAACTAATTTCTATAGTGGACCATTTGTCGTAGACCACACTTGGGAATTGTGGTCTATTTGATTATAAAGCCGCAGTTCCCAACTGCGGACTCAATTTATTTTATATTTGGATAAGAGAGACTTCGACACTTAGACAAAAATTTATAAGTAAAAATGTGTTAAATATAGACTGCAGTTTCCAACCGTGGCCTAAATATAACGGAAGTTAGGTCCACAGTTGAGAACAACGACCTGAAAAAATACATTCATAAAGAGACTGTAGTTGAAAACTGTAGTCTATGCGAACTCAGGGCTGGCCCCCACCTTGAGGTCGGTGAGGCGGCCGCCTTAGGTCCCCGATTTTTTTGGCACTTTTAGGAGTCCCAAATTTGTATATCCCTTATAAATATAGGCACACATTTTGCGCATACAAAAATTATATTGTAATTAGGGTCCCAAAAAATAATTATTTGGGCTTTTCACCTTGGGCCTCCAGGAACTCAGGACCGGCCCCCGTGCAAACTGGTCCACCATAGAAATTAGTTTGAAAAGTGAGTTATCTTCGAAAATAGTTTGGAAATGTAGGTCAGCTCATGAAAAACCTCTGTGTATAGCTAAAGAAAAATACGGTGTTGCGTATAATTGCGAAATTTTCCCAAACTGTCCCACTTTTTAAAAGTTTTTCCTAAACTGTCCTACTTTTTAAAAAAATTTCCAAACTGCCTCGCTCGCTTTCTGAAAAAGCGAGTGTGGTTAAAACCTCATCGCTTTTTCAGAAAGCGAGTGTGAGGCTTTTGATTTTCGAAATCCTAGACTCGCTTTTTGAAAAAGCGACATGTTTTTAATCAAACTCGCTTTTTCAAAAAGAGAGCGCATGGTTGTAGTAAGTACTTTCGAAAGTGGGTCAGTTTGGTAAATACTTTCAGAAAGTAGGTTAGTTTGGTAAATACTTTCAGACAGTGGGTCATTTTGGTAAAAAGTTCATTATAATTAGCCTAGTTTTAACCTAGTGCGTTTCAGTTCTTTCAGTCCCTAACTAACATCAAATCAATTTAGGTTATCAATTTTCTCAACTTAGAAATGCAATTATCTCTTTTAAATTAATGTATATATACTAGTTAATTTAACCTTGGAATATTTTTGGATGTATATGATTAGATGTCTCAAATGATTTCAAATCCAGAACCTAGATTACTTTCTTTTGGCTAATCAAACCTAGACTACTTGCATCTTTACTATTAAAGAAGATCATTCAATGGTCTTGTAATCTTTATTCCTCACTTTTCTCCCTGTGAACTACTTGTGTTCACTATAGTACTACATATGTGATAGCCATTTTATTGAATTTTGTTAAGGTGCAAAAGGGAAAAGTTGTTATATTGAAAACCCATAATCAGTATAGTATATGCTTACAAGTTACGAAGCCATGCACCAACTAAATTACCCAGTGTAATTAAGCTAAACAACAAAAGGCAAAGAAACAAATGTATTACATTGAGAATGACATACTATCTCAATAAAGGCCACAACAAAAAAAATAGTTGTTGTGAAAGTGTTCATTCTCTTTAGCTAACAACTAATTACCTAATTAACTTAAACGATAAAGGATTAGGACGGATTACCCAAAAGAAGACATGCGAGCTCTTTGATGATAAGAGGAAGTTCATCAAAGAAAACAATAAAGCCACAACAAAAAGCATCCCTTTGTATTAGGATTAGCTCAAGGACAATCCAGCAACAAAGTTGGTAGATATAGAAAAAATTGTACTATTGTTTTTGTTGGATCCTGTAGGCTAAGCAACAAACACTAGAGGGGGGGGTGAATAGTGTTTATAATAATAAATTGCGGAATAAGAAATTTCTCTCGGCACAGTCGACTCAGTGGGGAACCAGTCGACTGATATAGCCAAAATCAAAATAAATTTAACCTCTCGAAACAGTCGACTGATAGATAATACAGGCGACTGATGAGACAAAGAGAATAACTAATACGAGACTGATCAGTCGACTGATACGAAGCTGAGTCGACTGGTCAGACTAGTTTTGCAAAGTATAATTGATCAAAAGTAAATGCAATCACAAGACAACCAATCACAGAGTACACAAGATATATCCTGGTTCGGTCCTCCCGACCTACATCCAGTCCCCAAGCAACCCACTTGAGATTTCCACTATTCTTGAAAAATAAATACAAGAATACCCTACGGCGTTCAAGACAACAACCTTGTCTAACCCGTAGTCCTTTCTCTCAACCAGAGAAAGCAGACCCACTCTTCAACCAAGAGTGAAAAGACACCGACTCTACAACTAAGAGTCAAAAACACTCTCCAACCGAGAGCAAGAGTACAAGAGGAATTTTACAATCAACCTATAGCCTTGTTGTTGTATGTGTTGATGCACGTGGCTAAAACAATAGGTTGACTTCTATACTCAGTCCAAAGCGAATTCAATGCTATACTGGACTGAGTGTAGAGAACCAAAGTATGTGAACTTGAAAGCTTTGTTCTTCACAGAAAATCACTTAAATTTTTCTCAAGAGTGCTCGGGTGTTTTTTTAAGAAATCAAGTAGTCAAGTGAATTTTTCTGTTTGAGAAGAAACTCTATATAAAGAGTTTTGTACTTCTGAACGTTGGAAAGCAGTTACATAACTGTCAACCAACGGATCAGACCGTTTGAATTTGAAAAAGTTCGTTTTTGAAAATCAGAAAACGGTCAAAAAGCTCTCGATCAGTCGACTGGGTTGCCATATGAGTCGACTGATCAGAGTTTGAATAATTTTAAACAGTTTCGTACTTATCAGTCGACTGGCATAGGCTTAAGTCGACTGGTACTTAAAAGCTAAAATTCTTCAAACTGTTTTGACTTATTTTGAGGGGTTTTTTAGAGACACACAATATGAAATTGTTAAGTGTGTGTGTGTGTGTTGACAAGGCTTTACATCAGACTAAAGACTCAACAGGGAAGTACATTACAATTTTTACAAGACACAACAATATAACACATTTGAGCTTTGGGTCTTGAGTTGAATCTTTGATCCTTGCTTTGAGTAAAGTCTTGATCCTTGTCTTGAGCTGTATCCTTGAGAGCTTGTGCATTTGTTCAGCTAGAATTGTCTTTTGATATGTACACTGCATTGTTAGCTGTATAATATAAACACATGTTGCACTGTGTTGTGATCATCAAAATCAAGAATCAACATTCTCCCCCTTTTTGATGATGACAACACAATAGCTGATATTAACAGATAATATGTATATAGGCACAGTAAGGATATGCTCCCCCTATTAAAAACACAGAATGCATTTTCTTTAAAACACATATCAAGCGACTGTGTCAACTGGCAGGCGACTGATCAAAAAAAATGGTAAGTACATATATAGTAGCATTAGTAGCATTAGTACTAGTAGCAGTAGTAACAGTAGCATTAGTAACAGTCGACTGAGCATTAGTAGAAGTCGACTGAGCACTAGTAGCAGTAGTAACAGTAGCATTAGTAACAGTCGACTGAGCATTAGTAGAAGTCGACTGACCAGAGATTTTCAACAGCCAAAAATAACATAGATAAAAAAATAACACAGATAATAATGATAAAATCACAAAATACAGATAATATAAGCAAGCATAAACATAACTCAGAGATCTCTCCCCCTTTGTAATCATCAAAAAGCACATAATAACCATCTTTTTCATAGAAAAGAGACTAATAGAAAGTTGCATACAATAAGTCCATTAAAGAGTACATATAAAAATAATAAAAATCTTCAATCGTCTTCATCCGAGTCTTCATCGTCATCATGAGAAGGAGGATGAAATTGAGAGGTGAAGAGATTGGTGAGGTTGTCAATCTTGGAATCAATGTGGTGGAGTTGAGAATCAAAGGAATCAAGTCTGGAATCAAGGGCGTGAATATGTGTATCCACAGTCTGTGAATGTTTCATAAGGTAGTTGACACATTCATACATGGTACGTGGATCATCATAGTTGGCTGTGGGAAGAGATGAACTAGACGAGGCAGAAGGTCTAGCAGAAGAACCTAAAGGTGCTTGGGACATTGGAGGAGATCGAGGTGGTGATTGAGGAGGTGCATCAAGAAGTTTCATACGTGCCAAACTAGCACGATCGAAACACTCATATCTAGAGACAACATGTGTCTCAGACTCAAGATCAATTTGATATGCGAAAAAGATTCTAGTCAGAAGTCCTCCAAAAGGTAAAAAGTGAGTATGATCTTGATTGATTTTCGAAAAGAGGACATGACCCCAATTAACAGCTATTCTACCAAAAATTGCATATATAGCTTTTTGTAGTTCAAGAGAATATTGGTTATAACTTCCCTTTTTAGGAAGGATGTTATATGCTAATATTCTACCAACTAGCTTAGCAATTGGTTGTAGATTTTTGCTTGTCATGGGTAGTCGAGAATGTGGTAAAAGAATTCTAGACAAAATAGAGGGGTTATCTAACACAATGTCATCAAGAGGTGATCCGACATCATCAAAACCCAAAATTTCATTAATCCTAGTCGGTGTGAGTTGCATTCTAACATTCTTCACCGATGATCGGATTAGTACGTCCCCATTAGGTCTGTTCACAATCCTCATATTTGTATAAAACAAATAAATGAGTTGGGGGTAGTAATTGGGTTGATTAGATAATGAAAGGATATCATAAAGACTAGAATTTTGAAAAAGTGGAGTGAGATTAAAAGGATCTAGATCATTAAAGTTTACAAATCTTCCAGGGAAGATTTGAATGGTACAAAATAAATACCAACGATCAAGGAGATCAGGGCTCAAAAGGTATTGAGTGTACTCCTGTGTAGAGGAAGAACCCTCATGAGATCTTTTTGATCGTTTGGGAGCCATTAGGGTTTTGAAAAGGAAACAAAAAGAGGAGATGTTACCAAATTGAAGAGAGATAGATACAAAAACAGCAGTCGACTTGTCGGATTAGAGCCTCTTCTTCTTCTTCTTGCGTTAGGGTTTCCAATTTGGGGTAAAAGTGAAAAAGAGATCGGTAAGAGTATGAAAGAGGGGCAGGTAAAGGGGTTTTTAACAGAGAAAGGATGGCTCAGATTAAAGGGAAATGAAATCAACGGTCAGATAGGGTTGTCACGGGTGAGATAGAGAAAAGCTTTTAT
This sequence comes from Hemerocallis citrina, assembly GCA_017893485.1. NCBI lineage: Eukaryota > Viridiplantae > Streptophyta > Magnoliopsida > Asparagales > Asphodelaceae > Hemerocallis > Hemerocallis citrina. Next base: position 136,639 of record JACEHZ010000731.1, on the reverse strand, counting down.
CTCAAAAGTTGTGATGAAAAGTCGCTGAAGACAGATTGATCTCGCGACAGTCGACTGGTATGATATATCAGTCGACTGAGTCGAGAAGAAAGTAACATCTTATATCTGCTGACCAGTCGACTGGATTGATAATCAGTCGACTTAGTCGAGAACAAAATATGTATATATAACAATTCAGTATAGTCGACTGATTCAAAACACAGTCGACTTAACAGAGTGATTTTCAACAAATATCAATAAAATCACAAATTCCAAGTTCTCTTCTTAACTTGATAAAAGTTTCTTCTTTAAGGGGCTTGGTAAATATATCTGCTACTTGTTGATCAGTAGAGATAAATTCTAAAGATATATCTCCTTTTAAAACATGATCACATAGAAAATGATGTCGAATATCAATATGTTTCGTACGTGAATGTTGAATCGGATTTTTAGATAGATTAATTGCACTGGTATTATCACACATAATTGAGGGTTTCTCAAATGAAATACCATAATCTAACAAAGTTTGTTTCATCCATAAAATTTGAGCGCATGCTAAACTTGCAGCAATATATTCAGCTTCTGTGGTTGATAGGGATACAGAATTTTGCTTTTTACTGCACCAAGATACTAGGGAATGTCCCAAAAAGTGACATGTACCACTAGTACTCTTGCGATCAGTTTTGCTTCCAGCAAAATCGGCATCGCTATAAGACAAAAGTTGAAAAATATCGGTGCGTGGATAAAATAAACCATATTCAGATGTGCCTTTAATATATCTTAAAATTCGTTTCACTGCTTTTAAATGAGATTCTTTAGGACTAGATTGATATCTAGCACATAAACATACGCTGAACATAATATCTGGTCTACTTGCAGTAATATATAAGAGTGAACCAATCATACCTCGATAGAGTTTTTGATCAACACTCTTACCTAATAAATCTTTGTCAAGAGTAGTAGTAGTAGCCATAGGTGTGGATTTACTACTAGTACTATCCATGTGAAAACGTTTGAGTAATTCCTTTGCATATTTGCCTTGATTGATAAATATGCCATTTGAAGATTGTTTAATTTGCAATCCAAGGAAATAATTGAGTTCACCCATGTGACTCATCTCAAATTCATTTTTCATGGTATTAGCAAATTCTTGACATAGATTATTATTAGTAGAACCAAAAATTATATCATCAACATATATTTGTATGATTAAGATATCATTCTTAACTCTTTTGATAAACAAGGTAGTGTCTACTTTACCTATTTCAAATCCTGTTTCTAAAAGAAAAGTTTTCAGACGATCATACCAAGCACGAGGTGCTTGTTTAAGACCGTATAAAGCCTTTTTCAATTTATAAACATGATCTGGAAATTGTTCATGTTCAAAACCTGGTGGTTGTTTAACATAAACATTTTCCTTAATGAACCCATTAAGAAAGGCACTTTTCACATCCATTTGATAAAGTATAAAATTCATAAAACAGGCAAAAGATAATAAAATACGAATAGATTCTAGTCTAGCAACAGGAGCATATGTTTCATCAAAATCTATACCTTCTTCTTGATTATATCCTTGGGCAACTAATCTAGCCTTGTTCCTTACAACTTGTCCTGATTCATCTAATTTATTCTTGAATACCCATTTGGTACCAATGATAGTCTGATCAGGAGGTCTAGGAACTAAATCCCATACATCATTTCTTACAAATTGGTTTAGTTCATCTTGCATGGCATTCACCCAATATTCATTCTCACAAGCTTCTTGTATATTCTTTGGTTCAAAATCTGACAAGAATGTTGTATGAGAGATCATATTAATATGTGAACGTGTCTGAATACCATGGGAGATGTCACCAATTATTAAGTCATGAGGATGATCTTTAACTTCAACAAATGACTTTGGTAAAGTTGAAGATATCACAATCGGATCAGTCGACTTGACTTGTTCTTCAGTCGACTGGTTTAAGTCAGTCGACTTGGAGACTTTATCAGTCGACTTATCAGATAGATTAGTTTGCTCTAAGGATGTAATCACATTATCTAAAGGTGATAAATCAGTTTCATCATCCTTATTTAATGTTGATGAAGGTAAGGATTCATCGAATGTAACATGCATTGATTCTTCAATAGTCGTAGTAGACTTATTGAAAATTCTATATGCTTTACTCCTATTTGAGTATCCTAAAAAGATACCCTCATTAGATCTAGGATCAAATTTGTCTAAATTATCTTTTGTGTTTAGAATAAAACACTTACAACCAAATGTTTTAAAGTAAGAGACTTTAGGAATTTTATTAAAAAATAACTCGTAACAAGTCTTCTTTAGTTTAGGTCTTAGAAGAATTCTATTCAAAACATAACAAGCTGTAGCAACAGCTTCAGCCCAAAAATGCTTTGGTAGATTGCTTTCAACAAGCATAGTACGTGCGCATTCTTGCAAAGTCCTATTCTTTCTTTCAACCACACCATTTTGTGGTGAAGCTCTAGGAAATGCAAATGAATGTGTTATACCATTCTTGTTGCAATATTCCGTAAATGTTTCATTTTCAAATTCTCCACCATGATCACTTCTAATAGTGACTATGGTTAGAGATCTTTGATTTTGAACACGTTTACAAAAATGTGCAAATTCTTCAAAAACATCATTTTTATGTTTTAAAAAGAATGTCCAAGTAAATCTTGAAAAATCATCTACTAAAACAAACACATATCTACTTTTATTTAAAGAAGCAACTCTAGTAGGGCCAAATAAGTCCATATGGATTAATTCAAGTGGCCTACTTGTAGAGATTACATCTTTTGTTTTAAAAGTGGATTTGATTTGTTTTCCTAGTTGACATGCATCACATAACTTATCCTTTTTAAAGGATAATTTTGGCAGTCCTTTAACTAGGTTATATTTGGATAATTTTGAGAGATTTTTCATGTTCACATGTCCAAATCTTCTATGCCATAACCAAGATTCATTGTTAGAGACTATCAAACAAAAATCGTTTGAAAAATCAATTGCATTCAAACATAATTCATAAATATTGTTTTTGCGACAACCTTGAAAAATAACATTTTCCATAGTAGAATCATAAATTAAGCATGCATCTTTTTCAAAGACTATTTTATAACCTTTATCACACAATTGACTAATACTTAAGAGATTATGTTTTAAACCATTAACTAAAAGCACATTTTCTATAATAGGGTTAGATATTTTACCGACCATGCCAATACCGATGACTTTGCCTTTGTTGTTATCTCCAAAGGTGACGGTTCCTCCATCTATATTCTGAATGGTGGATAGTAAGTTGGCATGCCCTGTCATGTGTTTTGAACATCCGCTGTCTAATATCCAGCGTTCTTTCTTGGGTACCTATAAAACATTTGAGGTAAATATGGTACCCTTTTTATTGGGTCCAAAACATATTAGTTTGGGGGAAACCAAACCCATGAAGAGTTTGATCTTCCTCCATAAGCAGGAATATAATTGGTAGAAGTACATACATTCAGCATATAAGAATTGATATAAGCAATTCTATCATTCTGATTAATATTGACTGGAACCCATACTAGTTTGTTCTGTCCAGTCGACTTACCAGTGTTTATCAGTCGACTGTTGGTATGTATCAGTCGACTGGTAGATGCACTAGGTCGACTTATAAGAGGTTTTGATCCCGTGGAATGAGATCCACTTTCTCTGGACAGACGACTGGTGCTATGGTTCAGTCGACTTAACCGAACGTTAGTATCACTTTTATCACTGAATTTAACAACCTGTGGTTTTGCAAAGAAATCATATAACTTGTGTGTAACACTAGAAATAGATGCTGACTTAGTCTTACTAGTGTTTAAAACAGGAGATTCTTTTATAGAAGATTTCTTAAAACCAAGTCCAAATTTATGACTAGATGCAACTTGATGATGAAGCATATCATTTAAATTCTCTTTGCCTTTGTTAAACTTAGATACATTCTTTGAAATCTCTTCATAATTCTTTTTGAGAGTTTCAAGATCAGTATCTAGACTTGCAAGACGAGAATTTAAGGATTTTACTTCCTTATCAAGGTTAAGATTTTCTTGATTAAGTGTTTGATTCACTTTCTCAAGATTCTTAACTCTAATCTTTTCTTTCTTTAATTCTTGGAATATTTCATTAAATGCATCAAGAAGATCTTCAGAATCATAATCATTACTTACATGTTCTTGTGCAGCCATAAAGCATACATTTGCCACTTCGTTATTTTCATCCGTTTCTTCTTCGGAAGATGAATCGCTATCATCCCATGTGGCTTGATACGCCTTTTTGTTCTTGGCAAATTTGTTCTTTGAATATTTGTCTTTCTTGAAGTTGGATGTTTTTCCCTTGTTCTTTGCAGTTTCTAAGGGACAGTCCTTCTTCATGTGACCTATCTTATTGCACCTGAAACATGTAGGAGGGTCATTAGAATCTTTACTCTTAGAATGAAACTTACCCTTCTTTAAGAACTTCTTGAATCTCCGAGTGAACATTGCTATTTCTTCTTCATCTTCTTCCTCATCTTCTGAGTCAGTCATTGCTTTAAAAGCCAATGATTTCTTCTTTGTTTGGTGTGATTCAGTATCTTTCTTTCGATCTTCAAGTTGAACCTCATATGCCATGAGATTACCAACAAGATTCTCGAGAGTAAGTGTTGACAAGTCATTTGCCTCTTCTATTGCTGTGGTTTTCTTTTCCCATTCTGGAGTGAGTGCTCGTAGTACTTTTCTGACCATCTCTGCTTGAGTATAAGTCTTTCCAAGCGCCACAAGAGAGTTGGTAATGTCTGTGAATCTTGTAATCATCTCAGATACAGTCTCATTGTCCTTCATTCTGAACATTTCAAACCTGTGGACAAGAACAGAAATTTTAGATTCTTTTACTTTATTCGTTCCTTCATGTGTTACCTCGAGTGTATGCCAAATTTGATATGCGGTTGTAGCATTGGATACACGGTTGAATTCTTCCTTCGTCAGTGCACAGAATAAAGCATTCATTGCTTTGGCATTGTTCATAGTCTGACTCTTTTGATCATCATTCCATTGTGCATATGGAATGGTAGGAGCAGTATGTTCCGTCTCTGTCATTTGCCATATCTCGTAGTTGATTGATTGGAGATAGATTCGCATTCGGCACTTCCAATAGTTATAGTTTGTTCCATCAAATAGTGGTGGTCGTTGTGTAGATTGTCCTTCATGGTACTGATTAGTATTTGATGTAGTTGCCATTGCCTGTAACCTTGCTCTGATACCAAGTGTTGGATCCTGTAGGCTAAGCAACAAACACTAGAGGGGGAGGTGAATAGTGTTTATAATAATAAATTGCGGAATAAGAAATTTCTCTCGGCACAGTCGACTCAGTGGGGAACCAGTCGACTGATATAGCCAAAATCAAAATAAATTTAACCTCTCGAAACAGTCGACTGATAGATAATACAGGCGACTGATGAGACAAAGAGAATAACTAATACGAGACTGATCAGTCGACTGATACGAAGCTGAGTCGACTGGTCAGACTAGTTTTGCAGAGTATAATTGATCAAAAGTAAATGCAATCACAAGACAACCAATCACAGAGTACACAAGATATATCCTGGTTCGGTCCTCCCGACCTACATCCAGTCCCCAAGCAACCCACTTGAGATTTCCACTATTCTTGAAAAATAAATACAAGAATACCCTACGGCGTTCAAGACAACAACCTTGTCTAACCCGTAGTCCTTTCTCTCAACCAGAGAAAGCAGACCCACTCTTCAACCAAGAGTGAAAAGACACCGACTCTACAACTAAGAGTCAAAAACACTCTCCAACCGAGGGCAAGAGTACAAGAGGAATTTTACAATCAACCTATAGCCTTGTTGTTGTATGTGTTGATGCACGTGGCTAAAACAATAGGTTGACTTCTATACTCAGTCCAAAGCGAATTCAATGCTATACTGGACTGAGTGTAGAGAACCAAAGTATGTGAACTTGAAAGCTTTGTTCTTCACAGAAAATCACTTAAATTTTTCTCAAGAGTGCTCGGGTGTTTTTTTAAGAAATCAAGTAGTCAAGTGAATTTTTCTGTTTGAGAAGAAACTCTATATAAAGAGTTTTGTACTTCTGAACGTTGGAAAGCAGTTACATAACTGTCAACCAACGGATCAGACCGTTTGAATTTGAAAAAGTTCGTTTTTGAAAATCAGAAAACGGTCAAAAAGCTCTCGATCAGTCGACTGGGTTGCCATATGAGTCGACTGATCAGAGTTTGAATAATTTTAAACAGTTTCGTACTTATCAGTCGACTGGCATAGGCTTAAGTCGACTGGTACTTAAAAGCTAAAATTCTTCAAACTGTTTTGACTTATTTTGAGGGGTTTTTTAGAGACACACAATATGAAATTGTTAAGTGTGTGTGTGTGTGTTGACAAGGCTTTACATCAGACTAAAGACTCAACAGGGAAGTACATTACAATTTTTACAAGACACAACAATATAACACATTTGAGCTTTGGGTCTTGAGTTGAATCTTTGATCCTTGCTTTGAGTAAAGTCTTGATCCTTGTCTTGAGCTGTATCCTTGAGAGCTTGTGCATTTGTTCAGCTAGAATTGTCTTTTGATATGTACACTGCATTGTTAGCTGTATAATATAAACACATGTTGCACTGTGTTGTGATCATCAAAATCAAGAATCAACAGTTTTTGTCATTCATGTTCCATGTGAGTTAGTTCAGAAATCCAGCTCAACCCACTGCAGAATTTTGAATAAAATGCATAAAAAAATGAAAATAGACCTTTTTTAAAGAAGTTTTCTGTTCTATGTAAAGTATTACTTTTTTGTGTTTGTTTTTTGAAGTTCTTAGAGCATCCACAGTCGTGTTTCTCATATGTTAAAAAATGGCAGCTACAGTAGTAGCAAATAGCGATGTTTGCTGCAGTGGTCGTTTGCTATATGTTACTCATTTTTTAGAAAATATTGCGCGGGACGGTAGAACATTTTCCGTCTCATTTGAAATAAGCGAGCGATGGTATATGTTATACCGTCTCATCTTTTAAAAATAAATTAAAAAAAGTTAATTACTTATTAACTATTAAACTATATTAATTAAATAAATTAAATAATATAATAATAACTAAACCTAATTAATAACTAACTAAACCTCTTTAAAACTACACTAACCTACCATAGTGGCCCCTACCCATTAAATGCCCCCAGATTCAAGGACGGTACATGTTGTATCGTCCGAGAATTTGGGTTTTTTTTAAATTTTTTTTTACAATTTTTTTTACAAAATCTGGACCGTTGGATTGGAGGGAAAAAAAAGGTGGGACGGTATAACATATACCGGACGGTATATGTTATACCGTCAGACCCACTTTAAAAAAAAATAATAAATGGGACGGTATAACATATACCGGACGGTATATGTTGTACCGTCCCTCATAATTTGAGAATCGCTATTCTGTTTCTCATATATGAGAAACGAATATAGCATATTTGCCAAAAAATGGCAAAATAGAAAATCACTGCAGCGATGTATTTGCTATAATATGGCAAATTGGTAAATATAAGAATTCACTGTGGATGCTCTTATTGCATGTTTTCTAAAAAAGAAAATGGAGCAATCTAGAGTGCAAATGTGTATACTTACCAAATTCTCGTCTAAGTGATAGAAGAAATGAAGCTCTTATCTAAGCGATAAATTCTCGTCTAACTTTACACTTACCAAATTTTATGTATTCTAACAAAAGTAAACTACTAATTCAAAATTACAACTAATATATGCAGGGGTTTTGTTTCAGATACTCGGTTCGACATAATTTTTTTTGAATTACTTAGTATACTTTTTGTACTCTTCATAATAAAAAATACAGAAATCCCTAATCAATGAAGAAAAAGTATAGTCATAAGTTAAAATAGCTAAATTTTGTACTTAGAAGAGAAGAGTATAAGATATGCTTTAATTAATTCAAATTTTAATGCTAAAAAAGTACTGTCTATTATAAACAGTGCTTATAAGAATCTTAAAAGCAAATTCAAGCTTGGATATTTTATTACTCAAACCTAAAATCTTAATTAATAAAACCACAAATAATTAAACCCGCAAATAATAAAAAACTCAAAACAAACCCAATAATAAATATCACGTAATTAACCAACCCTACCCCATAAACACCAACAATCCCTTCTCCTTCCGAACTTGTTACCAAAATGATCCACTTTCTGAAAGTATTTACCAAACTGATCCACTTTTGAAAATAATTTTTTAAAATGACACACTCATTTTTTGAAAAAAACGAGTTTGGTTAAAAACATGTCGCTTTTTCAAAAAGCGAGTATAAGATTTTGAAAATCCAAAATCCTTATACTTGCTTTCTGAAAAAGCAATGAGGTTTTAACTACACTTCCTTTTTCAGAAAGCGAGTGAGACAGTTTGGAATTTTTTTAAAAAGTTGGACAATTTGGGAATAACTTTCAATAAGTGAGACAGTTTGGGAAAAAATTCCACCGTATGTTTATACGTATAAGGTAGAAAAATACAAAAAAAAAAAATTCCAACGGTCCACCGCCGGCATCTCTTCACCCAATGTCCCATCTCCCCTCCCCTTCCGCCACGTGTATCACCTCCATCTCACACGTGTCACTCTCCAACCGAGGTCGATACCGTCATTCTACCCCCTAAAGTAAACCAACCCAACTCTCTCTGTTTTCTATTATATTCCTTCTCTGTTCCTTCTTCTCTTCTACGGCCAATCGTCGTCGGAATTTCCCCCAATTTTGCACCAATTTTCAAATTCTGGCATCTGGGTTTCTCAGAGCACATCGGAAAGTTCAAACCTGAATCGAAAAATAAAAAAATCAAATATTGGGAAACTTTTCAAATCCCATGGTGTTTGTTTCTTCAAAATCTTAGTTCATTCTCAAATCAAGCCTCTGGGTTTTGCTCATCTCACAAAAAAGCTGCAGCCTGAGAAAAAAAATGGAACCAGAAACATGCTCAAGAGATCTACTGCAACGGTTCGCCGGAAGCACCACCATCTCTGAGCATGCGCCAACTGAATCTGGTGGTGAGATTGAGCTGGGTTTGACTTTGGGTGGAAGGTTCAGCTCAAACCCTAGGGAGAAAACCAACTTGCTTATTAGGTCTAGTTCGATTTCTTCGTTTACGTTTAGTGGGTTGAACGAGGAGAGGGAGAGTGTTATTCAGGTGGGTGGGAGTCAGTTGCAGCGCACGTGCTCGCTGCCTGTGCCGGGGGCGGATGAGGACTATAGGAAGAGGAAGGTGATGCAGAGCTTGAAGAGGATGGAGACGAAGAGGAAGAGGTTTGATAAGAGGAAAGGGTTGAAGAGTAGTGTGGAGCACGGACAGTGCGCGGGGAGTAGGAGAGGGTTGCCGCCGTTGTCGCAAGGGTCGGTTGGGTCGGTGGGGAGTAGCAGCACAGTTGTTGGTGGTGGGACAATGCAAGGTATTAGTGATAATGCCCTACTCAAATATTTGCTTAATTCTATGCCTTGTGTTATTTTGTGAGATCTAATAATAAGCTTTGATTAGTTTTATGGTAACTGACATTAATCATTATCATGATCATAGTCTAGGATCGCCATGAGTTGACTATCATAATCGATATGTATGATTGTTTCCATTGTTCGTTTTGCTGTGGTGTATGTACTTGGATAATTTTGCAAGGCTAAGTTTGAAGATGATCCTAGGGTCATATTGATCTGTCTGAATGGTTCCATTCCAATATGTAGATGTTAAGGGTCTTGAAATTCCTCAAAAATGTTATTTGTTGAATGTTTTACTATGATCAAATTAACATCAACCTTCAATGATTAAGTGCTGCCCTAGAAATTCTAGAGAGAGAAGCTCCACCAAAAAACTCAAAAAAGAGAAACCCTAGATCTAGAAATTTGGTGGGGGGGGGGGGGGGGGGGGGGCTAGGGTTCGTCGCCCCCTCCCCGCCCGTCATGCTCCCCTCCTCTCTCTTGCTCTCCTCACCTCTCTCGCCCCCGATCCCTTTCTTCCCACCGCTAGCTTCTCGAGCTCAGCCTCGATTCGATTCTCCAAAATATAGAGCAACATCGCGATTCTGACCACTAGGTGCCAGATGATGAGCGAGATCGACGATGACCAGTAACTCTGAACATCCTAGGACAAGGGGATCTCAGGGTTTGTCAGTGGGGATGCTTTGGGCGTGGAGGTCAGGCGTGGCTCTACGTTTCGGTGTTGTGGACGACGGACGGTGCCGACTCGGATTGTGGAGGCGGTCGCAGTGGCCATCATCGGTGGTGGTGTCATGGGGTCGTCGACTTCGATTGTGGAGGCGATTGCGGGGACGGCACTGACTTGGAGTTGGTTGCAGTCGCTACCATTCTTTGCGTTGAGAGGGGGCGGCGAGGGGGGCGGGGTTGGGGACCGGGGGTCGTCAACTACCTGCGGGGGGCGGGGTCCTCGAACTAAAAAGAGCGAGATCTGCCCAGAGGTGGATTTATTAGTTGACAAGGGCCTCGATATCGTAGTTTCTCTTGGCAGGTATATTCTCTTTGGCTCTGGTTCGGTGCAAGAAGGTGTGGAGTGAGGAAATTGGCATTGGGGAAGAGGAGTTTGAGCTTGGGTCTGGGTTGGGAAGTGGAGTTAGGATCTGAATTTCATAAGCCTTATTTTTTATTGTATGTTTTGTTAAATTCTTTTTAATAAAATGCGGGGGGGCATTCAACTCACCATTTAACGATAAAAACAAAAAAACTTAAACCTTCAATGTTAGATACTTAGATCAGATGTCCGAGGGCAGATTAGTAGTGGGAAGACTTACCTTAGTATAAAATCTAGCAAGATAGTTGATTAGAGAAAGTTGTATTTCTGTCATATGAATAAACTACGGAAGGAGCGAGAAATGGATATCTTACCTTTTAAGTTTTAGCCATTCTTTGAAAATGTGAGGCTTGGTCAAGATATAAATATGAAGATTTTTTTAGGCTAAATCCGATTGTGATTGCTTGCAAAGTGGGTCTACGACTTGGCTCTTGGAGATCAGGTTGGGTGAGGCAAGATGATTTTTCAAAACTTGTTGGGTTAATTGTAAACTTTGACTTGTCAGGCTCCATCTATTGCTGCGTCTGTATCCCTCTGCTGCCTTGTCAGGCTCCATCTAGACGATTGAATCCACCCTGGGTGTATCCTCGGGATTACTTTCAACCCCTACCTCCCCCCTTGCCTGTGGTCCTCCTGACTTGATTGATTCGTTGTCCGATTCTGACGAGTCCGCAGATTTGTTTCACTTTTCTGTAGCCCAATTTCCTAGCATAGCTTTCACCCTTTTCTTTACCTCCCGTTGCACTCTTTTCTCCACCTCTTTTTGTATCATCTCCTCTATGTCGTTTCCCTGCTCTCCTTCACCTTTTTCTTGTTCGATATTTGTTTTAAATCTCACTTCCTTGATCCCCCCTTGTTTATACCCGATTGGCCCTCATTCCTAGTCAAATTCCCACCATCTTCCTAATTTTTCCCTTGGTTAACGAGTACAGCTCCTTCGTATTCTCTCTCCCGGCTCAAATTGTTTTGTCGGCCCACTTCTTTGTTGAAGCCCATACTAAATGAGTTCAACTTAGAATTCAAATTTGTTTCTAATTCTGATGCCTTTCCCGCCTTGGAGGCCTCGAGTTCCGTTTTCCCCATACCCTTCGTACTTACTTCCGCTTCAGACTCGATGGGACCCCCTTGATTAACGCCATCACCTACATGACCCCCTGTTACCTTCTCGTGCCCCACATCGAAAAGGACATAAATTCCCTCCCACCTTTCTGCTCTACTGTTTGTGGGTCCCGCTTCTTTTGCCATGATTTGCGTCGATTTCCCAAATGAAAATTCCTCATCAGCTTGATCTCCTCTCAATGCCTGCGCCATCTTGATTAACGGTTGATTTAGCTGTTCGTGAACCGGTTCGGTCCTCTTCGACCGCTCTTCTTCTTCTTCGCTCATCCTCTTCTTCCCTGCTGCAATTTCCAACCTCTTCGCCTCGCCTTCTCAACTTTTTAACAACCCCCTGCCTATCCGTCCCTGTGCTGCTCGCCATCGTTTCATCTTCGCCCTGACTGTGACGAGAAAGCATCTATTCTCCACCATCGTTTTTAATCTAGCAAACCCTCCCTTAAGCTTCTCAGTCGCTTCGTCCACCTCTAGCACAGTGCCGAACCTACGAACCACATCTTGAAACCCCCCATCTCCCAACAGTGGTATGGGAGTCCGCCTAAGGTAATCCACCTTGCCGTCGATACGTCTTGTTCCACGGCTCCCTCCACCCCTCACCATGGCTTGATACAGATACCAAACCGTCCGCTGTTGATTTTGAGTTCGTCTCTTCTCGTCAGAGCAGCGATTCCCTCGCTCGTCGGAAATTCCGCGATCCAAAAGTAGGGCTGGTATACCGTACCGTACCGTATTATCATTACTCTACCGTCTACCGTACCGGAATACTTGGTACACAAATTTCTCTACCATTACCGTGCCAAGATTTTGGTATTACCGAGTTCGGTACTACCGGAATATTGGTACGGTATTGGTAATACCATGGTATTACCGGACATCAATTAGCTTAAAAAAATAACATTCATAAAAATGGCAAATGAAGGATAAATAAGCTCAACATAAATATATATATGAAGAAGTTCCAACATAAATAATTATATATATATATATATATATATATATATATATATATGAAGAAGTTCCTTAATCCACCCAGGCCAAACAACAAATCAGGGTTGTAGACTTTATTGTTGTACAATTTCAGAGATGTATAAGTTTCAATATAATATATCTTTATTGTAAGAAAATTAGTTTCAACATTATACAATATGATTGATTTAATATGCTACTCTATTAGTTTCAACATTCTGCAATATGCTTAATTAGATATAATTGGATAGCTTCAACATACAGAGAAAGAATGACAACAATTCCCGAAGTTAAGAAGATTCATATATAAAGAATGACAACAGTATTGTTATCTTCCGTTCATAACATTCATGATATTTGATGGTTCTTTCATTTCTGTGTATTGTTCTACTCCTTTTTTTTCCAATATGTATCTCATTTAGAAGATTCATATATAAATCAGTTTCAGGATTATGATACAAATATAATACATAAATAAGATTTCACCTATATTAACTCCTAAAAAAATACAAAAATTAATTTGATAAATCAAATCAGAAGATCTTTTACATTCTAAATTCCTAATTACTTGTGAATAATAATACCCAAGATCTCAAGAAAACCCAACAAGAACAAGAAGAAGATGAATCTTAGATTAATACACCAACTAAACTCTAATGTTTCCTAATTTGTCAAAAAAATCTTCCAAAAATACCGTACCGATGGGGCTGAAGAAGGTAGGCGGCGTCGCGACAGCGTGGTGCTTCGGCAGCGTAGTGCGTAGGTCAATCAGTGCGTGTGCCCTAGATTCAAAAAAAGAAAAAAAGGAAGAAGGAAAAATAGAAGAATAGTTGAAGTACTAGTATAACTAGGGTGAAAAATTGAAAAAGAAAATAAGAAAAATGGGCCTGGAGCTAAGTCTGGGCATGGGTTTTTAAATATAAAAATTAAATTAAATATATATTAATTACTTGGTATGGTACGGTATACCATGGTATCAGTATTGGGTACCAGTACCATACCATATAATTTCGGTATGGTACAATACCGAGATTTCGGTATGATATTACCAAGATTTCGGTAATATATGGTATGGTAATGGTATGGTACGGTATCGTATGGTAATATGGTATTTTTTGACACCCCTATCCAAAAGTCCCTTACTTTGTGTAAATCCCAACTCCGGCGATTAAACGAATCTGATAGGCTTCGAAGTCGAGTGATCACCTCTGATGTGGAAGGCCAACCTCGCACAACCTTGATGACACCTAGCGTCTTCATTAGCCTCTCCTTGGTGGCTATCATCCTCCCGGTTACTGAAACTATAGTATGGCCTGACTCCATCACCGGTGGCCATCTATCTTCCGCCTGTCTTCCCTTCCTCTTCTCCTCTCTAATGGGGCACTCTAGAACTTTGTGTCCCGTTGCTTTGCACTCAAAGCACACGAAAACCCCGTAGAGGCATTCCTCCTTCCGGTGTTGATTACCGCAGAACAAGCACGCTAGCGTCCTCTCCTTTCCTCGCATAATCTCTCCTTTCTTTGAGGATTTAGAGTGGTAAACTTCCCAAGAACCTCCCTCCTCAATCCCCACCTTCTCTACCTCCTTTCGGCGTAAATTACTTAGCGCCGATAACAGTTGTTGTTCTGAGAATTTTGAGGGTGACATGACAGGCGTTGGTGACCTCGTTGAACCTCTTGCGGTGACCGTGGGTGACTGCCGATGTTCGGCGATTGCCTCTGTTGATGTTGAGCCTGCGGTGGTCGCTTTTCTCTTACTGGGGTTTGTTGGTGGCGGTGTTGTCGTTCATGTGTGGGGATGGAGCCAGCTTCCTGTCCTGTTCCGGTCTGCGAAGTTCAGAGTTGAGGTGCGCTGGTGGTACTCTTTGAGGAGATCGCGACCTTCTTCTCCGTAAATCATGCTTCTCCTGTTCACTGCCTGCTCTCCCCTGTTGAGGGACCACCCTTGGCGAATCCAGTCCTACTCCCCTCCTCTCCTTGTACCTCCGAGGTGGTGGGGATCTTTGGCGGTGACTGCCCCTCAAACCTCTGGCTCTGTGCTCCTCATTCCCATGTCCATGTGCTCCTCATTCCCATGTCCATGCCTGCCGCGTGGGTGGCGTCTCTCTTCATCGCTATTGTGTTCTCGAGGGATCCATACCCTATCCCGGCCTCGAATACACTCAGACAATCCTCTCATGCTGAGTACTGAGACTGTGAATGTGGAGCCTGTGTATGTGAAGACAGGTCATTCTCGTAAATTATATTGTATCTTAATTGGTGGTTCTTATCGATCTGTAATCTGAGGTAAAAGTGAAGCTAAGCATCTCCTAGCTTCAGTGACTGGGTCAAAATTGGATCATTTTGAATACATATAGGAGATTATCTCATATCTGAGGCTTCGGTGGTTTGAGAAAAATAAAATGAGATAGCAACCTCTCACTGGTCCCTCAAAAAAAGCTTGCGAAAGTTTTTCAAGTTTTACATCACTATTTTGTTCCCCTCCAGCCATCCTCTCTAGATGTTTAGTTCATTACAAGTAATTGCAAGTAGGTTTTTAAGTTGCAACCAAACTGTGAAGATTCTCTTTGGGTTGCAAGTAGAGAGTAAACTCTGTTTACTTTTTAGTCGGAAAATTTTCAACTTAATAAAGTAGTTGGAACACAAAGGAATACTGGAAGGTGGGTTGCAACTACTTGCGAGTTGCAATAAACTAGACACCCACGTGCACTTTCACTATTTTACAAACAACCAAACACCACCCCCTTTGTATGGAGGAGAAAACCAGCCAGATTAAAAATCACAGGGGCTCTATTTTGGTACTATCATTTGCATGAATAATAGATAATATTCAAAACCTTTAGTGTTTTTTTTTTTCAGTAGATAGATAAACATCATTGTTTCTCACTTGGTCACTTTGCTATAACACATGTATGGTCTGTGAGTTGCTCTTTCCGTACTGTGGAGGATCTATTTGTGGCAGTCTTCCACCCCTTTGCCTATTAGAGACGGAGGGAGCTACTCAAATTTTTTGTGAGCATATCGAGTTATGCTGAGCAGGCTGAGTGGAGATCTTATCCGTAGGTGCCTTAAGAAAGCATGAGCTAGTTTTAGTTCAAGAAAGCATGATTCTTGTGCATGTTTGAGTGTAGTTGAAGACTGATCTCTAATAATATTATAATGGGAGAAGGCCTTAGTGTCATTTGTCAATCTACCAACACGTGCATCGCACGTGCATAACTAATATGAAGGAGGTCTCAGGTTCTAAGCCTCACTATGTCAGATTTTTTACTTTATTTTTTTTTTATATTAAACATGCATCACATGTGTAAATTACTATCCATCTATCTTTAATATAATATATTTCTATAATATAATATATATTTACTTACTATTTAATGGAAGAGTTTTGTCACTAATAAACAATTTTAAATATTCTTTTTGTCACAAAAGAAACACCACTTTTGTCACCAAACAAACATGTGCATCGCACGTGCAACTCCAAATCTATTTTTCAACACGTGCATCGCACGTACACATCAAAGTTTTTCCTTAATTTTTAAAAAATACATGTATCGCCCATTCAGCTCCATTTTTAAAAATTAAGGCATTCATCGCACGTGCTAATTATTGTTGACTTACGTGTATCGCACGTTTAACTCCAACTTTTTGTCAAAACGTGCATCGCACGTGAATAATACTAGTATCTTAAATTCCAAGATCTTTCTTCCGAAGTACAATGTTACAAATTTTACTACTAATTTTTCAAAATTTTGGTGAGTGTATGCCTGTATGGTGTTTGGTTGAGATAATGGATCATACTAATTGAAGCAGGTTAAGAAATTATGAAAAAATTGAAGTGTTTCCTAAAGATAGCATGAAGCGGTCCAATGAACTGGTCCAATTCAAAAATGCATGACTGTTGTCCATGTTAGAATGACACTAAAGGTTGATATATATACCATAAACTGCGAAATCTCTCTTCAGATGAAGTCTGTGTGAGCATATTGTGCTTGGCTAAGTTAATAAATTTTACTTCTTTAGGCACGTTAAGAAATCATGAACAAATTGAAGTGTTTATAAGATTGATAAATATGCAAATTAACTTCCTCCCAATATTTATTGGATCTCTTTTTCTCTGTCAACAGTTCTAGGCATTTATATCCTAGATGTCTTGTGACTCTTGAGAACCATTCTGAAGCACAACATATGAACATTGAACAGAGAAAAAAATATAGAATACTGCATCAAAATAGTTCGCAGAAGTACCCCTGTTCCTTATGCCCTCTCTTTCCTTATGTCAAACTTCAGTTTCAGTTTTGTTCCTATACATATATTTAGTTAGTCTGTTAGTGTCTTTTAGTGTCTGTAATTGTGTATTGAGGCCTGAATATCATGTACATACTTGTACACACGCCCATGCAAAAAAAATCAAAATATTTTCAACCTTTGACTATCATTTATATGTCATGTCATTATGTGCTGTTATACTTTGGGTGGATTCTCTCCTCAACCAAGAAGTCTCAGCCTCTGGGTGCTGGCTGTTGGCTAGCTTAATTATTTCTATGGTTCTAGTCTTTGCTATATAATGGCAATGTCTTGGTTTAGCATTGATGTAGGTTTGTGTATATGGTTTCTTTATTAGAATATTGTGTCTTACCTTTGTCTTTATCAGTTCTTTCCTTCAGTTCTCAGATGTAAGTTAGTTCCTTTTTACTGATCATTACAACTTGCAACTACAACACATGTTGGTTCTTTTTTTACTGATCATTACGACTTGCACCTAAAAATCATGACAACCAATTCAATCTTCTTACAGTATACTGAAAATCAAAACCGGATTTTTAATAAATTTAGTATTGATGCATTTATCTGTTAAAGCTTATTATTTATATTTCAATGCCAAAGATAGAGCAAGATTTGAAATTTTTTCATCGCTCCTAATTGGACTAATGAGTTTTCCATTTCCGGGATTTGAAACAGTAAGAATCAACAAGTTCTCAGATGCCAGTGGCCCCTCAAGCTCCAAATCTGATCTCAAAGCCAACCTCGAAAACTTGGAGGATGAAAGCACAAAGAAGAGGACGATCAAAAGGAGCGGGAGCGGGAGCGGCGTTGAGGATATGCCATTTGTGTCAACAAGAGGCATCGAACCCCATGGAAAGAGAATTGAAGGGTTTCTGTACAAGTACAAGAAAGGGGAGGAGGTAAGAATTGTTTGTGTTTGCCATGGCAGGTTCCTCACTCCAGCCGAGTTTGTCCGGCACGCTGGTGGTGGCGACGTTGACCACCCAATGAAGCACATTGTTGTCACTCAGTCACCTTCTTAATTGTAATTTTGCCCGTTCAAAGTGAACCCTTTTGAGAGGACTAAGAAAGTGAGTTTTTTTTTTCTTAGAAGTTTATTTTTGGTTATGTTGACGGCTGTAATTGACTTCCTATGGTTGTCTTCTTTTGGTAGGGTTGACGAAGGATTTTCGGTATTTGAGAATGTTAATCATGTAATGCGAGGAAGCTGTAACAAATTTAATGATAATTGTGTGAGATTGCGTTGGGCGGGCTTCTAACCTGCTTCGTCTTAAGACTTGAACATATAAGTTTCTTGTGTATACTAGACTTGTCTGTTTTATGTTTTCCAGTTATGTTACTCGAGTAATCTGCTTGATGGTGCCCAAAAATACAAAGCGAAAGTTGAGGAAGTTAGCAATGGTGATTGTCATTTCAGTCATCGACTTCTATTCAAGCTTATGATTTTTTCGACGTGACTGGCTTCTGGATGCAAGCTCTTTGGAGTACTCCATTATTTTATGCAAACTTTAGGATGCGGGACTTTCACACATGCATTATGCATTGTACGTGCTAGCGATTCTTCTTTATAGCAATCGACTGTAGCGATTTATCGATAAAATAGATATTTGACAAATGAGTGCAGCACGTTCGTTTGTCAAATATCCATTTTATCGATATTTGGCAAACGACTACAGATGCTCTAACACAACTAGGTTTTTTTCATAGGCCCAGCCTTTTGAAAGCTCAACCCAACCCAAATTACCCAATAACGACCCAAAAATTAGTGGGCCCAATTCTGGCCCAATAAAGTGGAATTATCTCAAATCATAGTGCCCGAATCCCAAATATCTATCTACGGTACCTCTCCTCCAAGTCATCATCCCTTTCTCAGAATTTTTTGCCGTCATAATATTTGCATTTTTAGGCCAGTTTACCAACTATTAGAGCTCACATCAGCAGCGGCCGCTATTTTCAATAGCGACCTCTTCATTTCGAAGTCGCTAATGAGAATAGCGATCTATGTTTTAATTTTTTTTGAATTTTTTGTTTGTCGTCGCTATTCCCACTAGCGACCTTAGTATATATGAGGATTAGCAACCTCGAATAAATGTATTGAGATACTTAGCGACCCCTAAAGAGGTTTCCTAAAAAAATTAAAACTGAGGTCGCTATTGGCTATGGTCGCTATTGGGAATAGCGACCTTATTATACTAAGGTCGCTATTCTCAATAGCGAGCGACCTCAATAGGAAACACAATCTCCTTATTCTTTGTAAAATTTGCAAAATATTCATACAACTAAGGCCTCTATTCGGAATAGCGACCTTAGTACAATAAAGGTCTTTATTCCGAATAGTGATCTTAGTTTTAAAAATAAATTGATTGTCATTTTTCAAAGAGCAAAAGCTTTCTAGATTTTGCTAAGTGTTAGAATACAGCTCATTAAAGGTCGCTAATCCATTAGCAACCTCATACATGCTAAGGTCGCTAGTGGGAATAGTGACGGCAAATAAAAAATTCAAAAAAAATTAAAACATAGGTCGCTATTCTCATTAGCGACCTCGAAATGAAGATGTTGCTATTAGAAATAGCGGCCGCTGCTGACTGGCACAAAGTAGCCCAAAAGCGCTAATTGTTGGGAAACTTGCCTCAAAACGCAAATATTTTCAAAAAGTGACCTATGTGGGTAAAAAAATTCCCCTTTCTCACTCTTGTCGTCGCTCAGTTGCTCGAGATCGAGAGAAGAGAGATGTCGGTCCTAATGGTGACGAGCGTGGGCGACATCGTCGTCGACCTCCACACCGGCCGCTGCCCGTTGACCACCGAGAACTTCCTCAAGCTCTGCAAGTAACTAACTCCCTCTCTCTCTCTCTCTCAAGTTAGCGTTTTTGATTTGGTTAATTTAGTTATTATTTAATATATAAATTCCCTAATTACCCGAATATTTTAATTTATTATTTAACATGATGTTTTGTTGGGTGTAGATTGAAGTATTACAATGGATGTTTGATCCACAAAGTTGAAAGGGATTTCATGGCGCAGACCAGCGATCCCACTGGCACCGGTTCCGGCGGAGATTCCTTCTTCAAGTTAGTATTACCCTGTTGTTCTTACAGATCATATGAATCTTATGTTGTTTTGTTACATTGAAAATTATACGAATGTATGGTTCTTAGTTTGAAAGATGAGCAGATAAATAGATTGTATGTGAGTAACTTCGTAGGCCCTCTTTGGGTATATGGGTGGGTGAGAGAGGGGTATAACTCGATTGAGAGTGTGGTTATTTACTATGCCCTAAAATGTTAATTTGCTTCTAGTCTCAAATAGGGCCTCATTAGAAATGTAGCTAAGTGACATGTAAAATATAGTTTGATGTTATGTGTTAAAATGTGAATACTAAACCCTCAACCCTTACCACAATTTCGGAGTTTTGGTCTGTGGACAGGTCTTTATGGTATTAGAGCAACACAGGTTCGAAACACATCAGCAGTGCTATATTAAATGCTGATTTTTTTTAAAAAAATAGAATCAAAACACCACTGTGTACAGTGTAGGTCTTGGCCGGTCTTGGCCCACCTGAACTTGCGGGGGCATGTTACATTATTAATATCTAACCCTTAACCCTTACCACAAGTTTAGACTTCGGTGTTTTGGTCTATTGGTATGGTCTTTCAAACTATGAATGGATGACATTCTTATAATATTCATGTGTTCGGCGTTATATGTGTCTCGATCAGCACAAGGCTGTTGTAAATTTGTATAAATTTGTTTGTGAAGAAGATATAAGATGTGCCTCAGAAAAACTAATTGCTTTATGATTATTTTCCACTTGGATGTTCGTTAACACGAGAATAACAGCCCAATGTACATACTGTATATTTGTATCTCTAATATGCACATATCAGTTAAACATATAATATACAATTGTTCTTTTTGTATTTAGAGTTTTGAGAATTGCCATGCTTGAAATCAAGAGTATGTATGGGAAGTTCCGTACTTAGGTTATTGCCTGCAGGTTATAGGCAAGACCTATCAGTTTTACAAAACATATTGATTATAAGATTAGAAGGGAAGTTTAAGGTTTAACAAGCTCCAAAATTCTGGTAAGATAGAGCAGAATTATGAAGTGAAGGTCTATATGCAATTTGACATGTCGGCTTATATTGTATCTTCGAGATGTACAAACCCCTCTCAATATCTACCTTTACAACCTTTACATTGTTGTCATAAAGCCCTTCTGGATCATAATTCATCAGGAGGAACTTGGCTAAAGTTGTAATAATGGATGGCTCATTCTTAAAGGTTACTTCTTCGAGTATTTTTTAGAGTATTATTGAGTGTGACTCATCTAGGACTTGTTTCTATTGAATAGGGACTGAATAATGCTTATAATAGTTTACTCAAATATTTGATGCTACATTTATGAGTCCTCTGTCTATTATCTTGTTACCTAGACTAGCATGTTTGATCTGTCTATATGTATTTCATTTTCTTTTATGTAATTGTGTTGCATCTTGCTCTTTCAGATATCTATATGGTGAACAAGCACGCTTCTTTGTCGACGAAATTCACCTAGATTTAAAGCATTCGAAAACTGGTACCGTAGCGATGGCTAATGCTGGTGATAATTGCAACGCCTCTCAGGTACAGCACAGGATTATGAATCCTTATTATGTTCATATCTTGCTATATAGTAGGAAAGTTTACCTCTTGTTAGAAATCGTATATTATATATTACTATTACTTACATTGTTACATTATTTTGTGCTCCGACTTTCTCAATGTATGTGTCTTTAGCAAGTTGAGTCTTTGAATAAAAGTGAATGCAAGTTACCTCATTTATCGTGCTTGCCTATATATCATAGAGATAAATACATCTATCATCACCGGAAGATAAGCTTTCCTTTAGTGTTACATAGACATGGCCATAGTTTTCTGATTAAATGTGATTTAGGAGATGGATGTAGTAAAAGAAACAAGTTTAGTTTCAAAGATTTTAGTGTAGAAGAAAACAGGTACAAAACACAGTAGTTCATACAAGAATTAAATGACATAGTATTCATGGTTTTGGGTTCTAGAAATACAATATAACACATTGAGAAGTTGTATGATCCATCCAACTGTTGTTACTCTTAGTGCTAGCGGTGCCTTCAGCCAGCCCTTTTCTGATGAGACGGGCTTGGAAGTTACATAATAAACTATCATTGTGTGGCGTCTATAACCGAAGCTAAGAAGTTGTTTTGCAGAGTATAAGTATATTTATTTTATTTTGTTATATTTTATTTTACTTATTTATTTTATTTTAATTTTGTGCTGACTTTTATGTGCGTTTAGCAAGTTGAGTCTTTGAATAGAAAGTGAATGCAAATTACCTTATGTATCATGCTACTGTTTTTCCAACAGCTTACATGTTTCACTGAGTATATGTTTAGCTGAATTTTCTTATATTGCATTTAGGATAAGAACCTGCAAGCCAGCAAGTATTTCCCTGGTTGAGGTTTAAAAAGTGGGAAAAAAATAAATTTAAACTGATCTTGCTTCTGATAGTCTCTGTGTTCTTTCATTTGTTTTCTTTCACTTCTTTGTGTGCTTCTGTTGTAGTATTGCTCTACTTGCTTTTATAATCCTGATCTTGGTTCTTACCGTTAATTTTTATTATTTTGAATTAGTTTTACCTCACCTTGCGCGATGACCTTGATTATCTCGATGGGAAACACACGGTATTCGGAGTTGTTGAAGAAAAAGAAGGTCTAGAGACCTTAGCCAAGATAAATGAATCGTTTGTTGATGATAAGGGAAGGCCACTTAAAGACATCAGGTTTGAGTCACTCTACTATTATATTTTGTGATATTTTCATAACTTAAAGGATTTACTTCTGCATTTCTTGAATGTAAATGTCTGCCGTTTGTGTCCTCTTAAGAAGGTTGTGTGTGGGTGATTCATTTACAACTACGGAACTTGTACTTATTTGTCTAATAAATGTTTAATTGACCTACTTCCGTCTTGGCATAAAAATTCCAATTGGATGCCAGACCAATACTGTGAATCATTGTCAAGCACTTGTAGTGCAGTTGACATGGTTTTTACTCTTAAGTAAGAGGTCGCAGTTCAATTCCTGCCTTAAGACGCAATTAATTAGGGATGTTGAAAACTACCTCTCTTCCCAATGTGACCAATGTGGGTGGCTATGGCCGGTTGCCAAAAAAGATACTGTGAATAGGGCTGCAAACGAATCGAGCTATTCGCGAGCTATTCGGCTCGAGCTCGGTCAATGCTCGGCTCGAACCGAGCTTGAGCTCAAAACTGAGCTCGCTTCGTAAACGAGCCGATCTCGAGCTTGGGTTTTTTTTATTTTAGGCTAAGCTCGCGAGCTATTCGGCTCGAATACGGTCAAAGCTCGGCTCGAACCAAGCTCGAGCTCAAAACTGAGCTCGTTTCATAAACGAGCCGAGCTCGAGCCTGAAGGTATTCGGCTCGGCTCGGCTCGGCTCGATTGCAACCCTAACTGTGAATCATTTGCTCATATGTTACAAACATCAGTTTAAAATGATAAATTGAGTATAATTAGGCTGAGTCCTTGCAAGAGTTTATTGAATAAGATGCGTCATTGTGATGTATATGCATTCTAATATTCTGCCCCCCCCCCCCCCCCCCCCCCCCCCCCCCCCCCCCCCCCCCCCCGCGCGCTTCCCTGGAAAAAAAATTCCTGGTCAGACGCAATCATGCGTATTTCAGTTCAGCCTTTTTTATCTTTAGGGATTAATATAGCAAATGATGACCCTGTCTTTAACTATGAGGAGATAATAGCGATATTGTGATTATTTGAAAACATTTTTGATCTATTCTTCTGATGTCAGTGGGCAATGAAATGAACTGCTAGGCACAGTTTTTTCTTTGATAGCTCTGATCACATTGTTGCGTTCATCCCGATATTTGAGTTCTTGCCTGTTGAAGTCTTATTTATATGCCGTGAGGAAGCTTTTTTGTATTTATGTGGCCTGAATTTGTGAGGACCCATTAGGAGGAAAATGAATTTTATGAGAAGAAAAAAAGATCAGTGTGGAGTTAAGGTCATTGCTTGAAAACTTATGGAATGAACATACAAACCAGTTGTCAGTGCTTACTAGTCAGCAGTGGAAGTGATCATCATTGTAGATTTTAATAATTTATACTAGATTTTGTAATTATCGTTAAGCATGCATGAATGTATGTTTCAGTACTAACCAACCTGTCTGAACCACTTGATTTACTGAATGATGGCTGATTAACACATACAAATGCACTAGCAGAAAAATATATGGAGAGGAATGGAACTGCTCAGATTTCCATGTCATGGACTATTTGATATGATGTGAACATTCCTGTTTCTCTGAACCTTATTTGTTGTTTCTTCATATGCAACTGGACCAATTTTCACAACTTAAGTATTTTCATACTTATCAGGATGGCATTTAGAATTGGATAAAAAATTTAATGGGCGGGTATCTCTAAAATAACTAGTTGGACCTATCTTGACTCATCCTGTTAATTTCAAGGTGGAAAATATATGACAGTATGAAACCCTTCATTTACAAAAAAAAATAATATATATCCAAATTCTTTTTATTCATTAATCATGTTTTCACTTGCAATGTGACAGGATTAAACATACATATATTCTAGATGACCCATTTGAAGATCCATCTCAGCTTGCTGAATTTATTCCTGAGAAATCTCCCGAGGGAAAACCGCAGGATGAGGTAATTTAATGTGGCAAAATTTTGACAGTTACTATGGACTTGTATAGAATTCTGTGTGTGTTTGAGTGTGTTTCTCTTATACATCAATGCATATATAGATAGCAGAGGAGCGCCTGGAAGACACTTGGGTGCCGATAGATGAAAAATTAGCCCCAGGAGAACTTGATGAGGTGATCCGTGCTAAAGAGGCTCACACTAACGCTGCTATTCTAGAGAGTGTAAGCAATACTATCAAAACTTTTCAACTTATGCAATCAATGATTTATCCATTACTATACTACTATAAAATGGTAGGAGGTGTGTGTCATTGGCCCCTTCTTTCTCATCATTCTGTAATTAATTTGTTTATTGACCTAGATTTATGTGAATATGTTTTCTTTCCCAATAATATAAAATAAAATAGAATTTTACAATTGAGGAATTACTGCACATGAAATGTCATTGTTCAGTTCCTGATATATCCATGTTCAGTTACAATGAAAGTACATACATGCACACATGCCAATAAATCTACTTGGTGTTATCATTCAGTAATTGATATTTACTTTTTTGTTTCAGATTGGAGACATCCCAGATGCTGAGATAAAGCCACCAGAAAACGTGTTATTTGTTTGCAAACTTAACCTGGTCACACAGGTTAGTGATTAGTTTCTATTTGCTGTGTCTTCCTGTTTAGGAGAACAATGTCTAATCTTTTCTGAAGTAAATATTATGAATATTCATTTGATTTGTTTTTCTATTATCCTAATTTCTTATCAAATGTGCGCAGGATGAAGATTTGTTTACAATATTTTCTCGTTTTGGGACCGTGACATCATAAGTATGACTATCTGGACATTTCCTACAGCTGTTCTAGTTTTGTTTATTTGCGGAAAATTCACTAGGTTTCTGCTTGCAGAGCTGACATAATCCGTGACTATAAAACGGGAGATAGCCTATGCTATGCTTTTATTGGTAAGGTTATATTTTTTTCTTTTTCTATTTGTACGTGTCCTTTTAATTATGTTATTTCATTTACAGTAGAATTTTCGTCTTTCCAGGATTCTGTCACGTGAGTTTGCAAGCCCTAAAACAATACTGCTATTATTCTTCACTGAAGATTGAAGCTATCATTTTGCATTTTCCTCTCTTGAGCAGAGTCTCTATCCTTATTTTTCTTCTGTATGTCTCCCTCTTATCCTAGCGATCTCCTAATTTTTGGATGATTACTGGAATGTCTGGTTGGCCGAGTGGAATCCCTCTGCTCCAATTCAGTGTTACTGGGCTCCCAACCCCCCTCCGAACCATGATTTGGATCTCCGGTTTATGGTGGGTTCTATCCGGATCTCATAAACTAGCAAACCACATAAGTATTTTTTTCCCTATCTTCTTTTTTTTTTTTTTTGATGAAACGGATAGGGTCTTACGACCCCAGCCATCAAAAATATATATATTGAAAGAATAAACAGTAATTTTACAAGCCGTAAAATGAGCCACTACGAGAACACAAAGTATTACAGTAGGCAAAAGGAAGCAATACAATCAGAATAGAAATACATCAGATCCGGAAGGAGATCGAAACTGATGCCGCATCTAGCCATCAAGGAAGCAACAGCCGGGGTGCCGCACCCGATGAAGAAGTGGGTCCTGTCGAACTGATGTAGACGGGGAAAAAAACACTCGGCCGCTGCAATGTAAGACCACACTCCGACGCGTTCACATTGCTAGCACCTGGAGACAGTGATGAACCAGCCAACAACAAACAAACCATAGCACCAAACAAACGGGAATAAACTACCTGCACCTAGGCAGCAAAAAAGCCAAACCAACCATAGCACCAACAGGTCAAAATAGAAGGGAAAAACACACAAGCACAGAGAGCAAATGGTAAAGAAAGCTCCCAAAAGTCACAGATCAAAGCACAAACATAGCCCACTGATAGCACAAACGAGTGCGAGAGAGGCCCAGCATAAAGAAACCAACAGCGCAAATAAAATACAACAGACATCAGCATAAAAGAAAGTTTCATAACGTCCTGGAACAAACAGCTATACAGGAGCTGAGCTGAAAGACAAAAGCTCCCTGTAAAGGAGAAGTAGCATACTAAGAGATAGTAGCAAACAGAAGCATCAGAAACAAACCACAGTCAAAATCCATCAGTCACCCAGACCAAAAGAAGAGATATCAAAGTCACCAGGGAAAGCAACATAATAGTATAACAGCTCTGATAAAGTCAAGAGCACAGATCACTGAGGATCAGAACTGGTAGATGCCTCTGGCGCTAAAACCTTGACCTGCAAGAGATAATGAAGATAAAGAGGTTGGTTAAGACTAAAAGCAAAAGCTGCGGAAAAACCGATAATTAAATAGCATGAAGAGAGCGGAGGCATAGGTAGGCATTATGAATAAGCTGAAGAGCGGAAGTGGTACAGTGCTTGGAGTTTTCCCTATCTTCAAAATGAACACTTCTATCCGTTAACCCATGGACTTCTCTTAAAACTCTCCTTAATTAGGCATGTAGTTTAACTGAATTATTACTTTTATATTTAACAATGCAGATAACTAATGGTATTATGTATTAGTTTTCTCTCGGTTTTTATCAGTACATGATGTCACACATATACATATGTGTTACTCAAATGAGATTCCCAACTCATCTTACCCCCTCCGTACATGTACCATTCAAGGTAAAGAACCGCAATCCCGTACCGCACAACAAACCAAAACGTACCACGAACATGGTGACACTGCTCCAATTTTCTTGTCTTCTTTCTCTTTCCTCCCTCTTTAGGAATACTGTTCTTTTCCCCTGGGAAAGTTTTCACCTCACATCAGATCGTGTGAATTTCGTGCATCATAGGACACCCATATGACAGGATAGTGTGATCTATTGCTGATGGTAGCGGACATTTTTTATGCAACCCTGATCCTTCCAAGCATGGTTCATTTTAGTTACTTCCGTCTATGTTCACTGATTCTGTCAAATTTTGCAATTTTATTCAAGTTAATGATGTTCCTTGAGATACTTTTGTTGATTGCACTTCATTTTCTTCATCTTCGAGATTTTTGTATCAAAGTGTATCTCGGTTTTCAAACACATCGACCTAACACTTCACAGTCAACAGTCGCGATTGTTTGGATTAGTAGAGCATTCAATCCATGTCTAGGGAAGCTAGGATGCATGCTAAGTACCAATGATTGTTTTTTCCTTGAAGTGAGATATTATAGTTTCAAAATATTAGTTTCATGTAGCCTGTAAACATGTTCTCTAACGTAACTCTTTTTGTTAGCATCCTCAGTCGCTTCAATAGGCTTTTAGTCTTTTAGTGATGTAAACTTAACCCTAGATAGAGAATTTTTCAAGAATATTAAAAGATTAAGTTTACCAACAAGTAGTGCCGATTAAGTTAGAAATTAAGACTAGTGATTGGTTTGATGGATTTTCAAGAAATTGAAAACAGTCCCAATTAAAGATTCAAGCCTATAACTCAATGATCATATTTAAGTGTTCTTAGCCAGTAAGATATTCAATAATGATTCGTACACTATTTGGCAAGTAGAAACACACGCTCAATATTTGTGGACGACAAAAAATTCAGATAAGATTCTAGAGACGATAGACATTACCACAAGTAATGGAGGAATGTAAAGAAATTACCGGGGTTCGATGAAAGTGTCGCCACCATGGATGGATAGGAAGAAGATGTCAATCGTCGAAGTCAATGGCGTAGTACTCCTCCATAGCTCATTCTCTTGATGTGAGAGTTAGGGTTTAGGATTTGGATGAAGATTTGGGGATTAGGGTTAGGGTTTAAATGATGATTTGTGGATTTGGAGTAAGGGAAGGTATCGGGATGATGGTGGGGTTTATAGGGATGATCGGATGTGTGGGGGAAGGCAGTTAGGTGGTCGGGGTGTTGGAGGAGGTGTGTGTGGCGTCAGGTTAGAGGAGAAGGGTGGTCAGATGAAGAGAGAGGGGAGAGGGGCCGATCTGAGGCGGTTAATGGTCGGCGTGAGGCGGTGGGGAAGTGGCTGCAGTGAGGGAGGCAGCGAGGGTGGCGTTCGGGAGTTGGGTTTCGGGATGAGGAGATGATGGTGGCTAATGATGTAGGGAGATGGCGGTTAAGATGATGGATGGATGTATAGTCAAGGTTTCTCACAAACCCTAATATCATCTCATTGTCTCACACACAAGCGGGGAATGAAGAGCAAAAACACACAAAATTTTAATTAATCAAAGCTTATGTTTTCATTAGTCTAAATGCCTATATATAGACTCAAAACAAATCTCAAAAATAACCCAATGTGCAGAAAATAAAGGGTGCAAATAGTAAAACTACTACATATGGCTAAATAGCCATCCAAATGCCAAAAACAACTATAAGTGTTGATATGAAAATAACTAGACTAATAAAATAGCCATCTTAGACGATGTGTGTGCTTGATAGAAGCGTCCAAAACGTCTCAAACCAATGTCGTCATCATTTAGTCTACCTCATCCTCGTGATTTTGGTTGTGGAGTAAATCGTTAATTTGAATTTGTTGGTCCGTCTGTAGAAACTTTTTGGCTTGTCTTAGTATTCATGTCTATTGGATTGCTTTTAATAGAAAGTGAGTCATGGCGTTTTCCTTGAGGTCAAAGTGTGTGTAGCATTGTCTTATGTTAATCCAGTATCTTTGAAGGTGGTCAATTGTTTTTTGTCTCTTTCATTAATTATTAGTAAAAGATATGGACATTTGGGAGTAGGATGACACTGCATATCTACAAGGAAATCACTGTTAATACCATTGGATTTAGAGATGAATCCAGTTGTGTTCCATCTACTTGTGCCACTCCAGCATTACTACTTGGCTAGTTTCTTCAAGGATTGTAATCTTGTCTCCTTCTTTGGGCTGTGATAAGGACTCTAATAAATGCCTATTATAATATGGTTTGATAGTTTGATTATATGTCAGTTGATATCTTAATAAAGAGAGAAATGCAAAGTGCGTAAAATATTTATAGTTTCATAACAGTAAGTTTGCACATCTACATATACAGTATTACTATATAGATTTATCTAGTGCATGTTAGATTATCATTTTAATTTACGCATTGTTTCTTTTGCAGAGTTTGAGGACAAAGATGCTTGTGAAAGGGCTTATTTCAAGGTAAGCCAAACATCTTTTATGGTTAATGAGCTGTTTGTAGTTAATCTTTGTGTATTTTTTCCTTGTTGATTTTTGGGGGGGGGGGGGGGGGGGGGGGGGGGGGGGGGGGGCTCCATACAATGGTTTAAATAAATTTTAGTTTCAAGTTGATATTGACATTGTTATTTGACGCTAGTTACTCTACTTGTTCAAGTACTGAATTTGTATTTAATGATCATTAAACCACCTCTCCAATTAATAATGAAAAGATTGGGAAAACATCATTCTGCTTATTGCTTGTTCACTATAAGATATTGCGATTTTTTTTTCCTTTTTATATAATCTATGCATGATGTTGACAGTATTTATACTCATTTCTAGTGAGACATTGGTTTCTACTAATTTTTTAAACCGCAACTTCACCATTGCAAACCGTGCGTAATCAACAGATGGACAGCACATTAATTGATGACCGAAGAATACATGTAGATTTCAGCCAAAGTGTGTCGAAGTTATGGAACCAATACAGGCATGGGAAAGGGAATCATCCTAAAGGTAAATTTCTAACTAGTCTCCGGTGTAGTTTACGGCTTTATGCACTTCATCTTGGTGTATTAGGCGACCCTAACTAAGTTCATCTGTGCTCGTAGTACTATTTGTATTGCAATTCCAATTTGGCTTCTCTGTAAGTTCTTATATTACGAAAACCAATTGGGTACCAACATTGAAGATATTGTTTCACATACTGAATTGTGGTTCTTGCTAATTCTATCTTGACATTGCATATGCTTTCATTCTGTAGGTGGTGGTTGCTTCAAATGTGGTGCTACTGATCACATTGCCCGAGACTCTGAACAGGCCTCCAATGGCAAGCAGCAGGGTACAAAGTATGTTTTGAAGAACGATCAGACCCAGCATGGTGGAGATGATCGTGGGAGGTCTCTCTCTCTCACTCTCTCTCTCTCTCTCTCTCTCTGCACTTAGAAAACCTCATCTTCTCCCTGTCTCAGACAATTTATTTTGCAGGTATGACATGGTGTTCGATGAAAACCTCGAAGACAACGATGGAAAACAACGAACAAAGGGAAGGAAGGATGATCATCGAAGATCTGAGGATCCAGCCCACAGAAACATTAAGTATGATGATGAGAAAAATTGAAGCAGCAGTAGAGAGGATGAAAGGAAGAAGCAAGGAAGTAAAACCCATGACAGATATCACAATAAGAACGAATCTGAAGAGAGATCTGATGGCAGAGAACATCGAGATCATAGAAGAATCTCTGGGAGTAATCGTCATGGGGCAGATGACAGAGAGAATGGCAGGAAGTATGAGAGCCATGATAAAGATGAAGGAGGTTATAGGAGGAGATATGGGAAACGCGATAGTGATAAAGGGGATCATAGGAGGAAGTATGAGAGCTGTGATCATGAAGACACGGATTATAGACGGCGGTCTGGTGATAAGCATTGGAGGGAGGACTATCGTGAAGGGAAGAGCAGAGCCCGGGATGATAATGTCAACAGAGAGAAATCATAGAGATGAGAGGAGAAGGTGAACATAATGCACCTTATTTCCTTGATTCTATGTAGATGGATATTATCAGAAAAGGCTATGTAGTTTTTAACAGGTGGTATTGTTTGTGAGAGAGTGAAGGGAGGTGTTTTAAACTTTTATTGTTACAGCAGATCTGTCTAATGTGATTTTGCTTTTGAGATTTGTTGAAAAACCTAATCCCAAAATCACAAGGAGACCCACAAGTGAAGTTTATGAGTCAAGACACATGAAGGTATGGTTATATCTTTTCCCCGTCTTTCCTTTAGGTTGATAAGGCTTGTAACTTGCATTTGTTCAATTGTTACAACAGTTACATTTAGAAATTGTGTCGGGTCAGGTTGGTAACGACCACTTTCTACATACACATATCGACACTTGTATTGTGTTGGACACATGTATTCCATACTTTGTTTTATATTTCAGTGTAATGTTTTGGAATTTTTTGTTTGTCGTTGTGCTATGTCAACGTTTCAGTATTCGTAATTTGTATGCATGTATCTTTCATTTGTATATTGTGATGGATTATATATATATACTAGGATTGCCCGTGGGACGTGCCTACGGCACGTATTCGGGACTGCATATAAATTTCTAAAAAAATTAAAACAAAAAAGGTGGGTGTAAACAAAAAAGTGGGTGTTTAAAATGTTTTTCTAATACGACGTCTTTAAAATGTTTCATACGGCATGTTATCGCGACGTCTTAACTTTCTTTAAAATATTTAGTAAAAATTTCGATGGAATATCTCATGAAATATTATTCCTTTGGCTCTGGGAAATATATATTAGGCTCTGGGAAATACAACAAAATTTTTAAGAGGTAATGTCATTCAATTAGATAACCAGCACGCGACATTATTCGAGGCTTTTGGTGTCCTTCGCGACATTATTTGCTACTATTTTGTTGCCAACTCTACATGCATCATTTCATTGTTTTAGCTAACAACATGATAATTTTTTGTGTTCCCTAAAGGTGTCCTCTCCTGGTGTAGAAAGAGTTATTCGAATTCCAGAAGAGGTTGAAAGGTTCAAAGAGAAGCCAATGTATGTCAGGTATACTATCAGTGAAGACACCTCTGCTTCCCCTCAAGAAAGTAATGGTGTGTTCAAAGAGTTATTGTTTTAGCTAACAACATGATAATTTTTTGTGTTCCCTCAAGGTGTCCTCTCCTGGTGTAGAAAGAGTTATTCGAATTCCAGAAGAGGTTGAAAGGTTCAAAGAGAAGCCAATGTATGTCAGGTATACTATCAGTGAAGACACCTACGGCACGTCTTCGAAATGATGCAACATATGAAAAATCATGTAAACCAGTAGACACTGATGTACTATGAAGTAGTATTATGGAGCGATCTTGATGTTTATTGGTTGGTATATTGCAGGATCATTTGTCAGCAGCTCGGGAGTCAAAAATAGTATTGTAAATCTACAATAGTAGTGGATCTGAAATGAGTAGCAATTCATTTTCTACTATGTGTAACTTTAGCATAAGAGATTGCTTTTTTTGATTTGGAGCCTGACATGAGTAGCAATTCATTTTCTAATGCAATTAACGCCTCAATTTTGCCAGTGGATGTGTCTACGACACGTTTTTGTGGATGATGCAGTATATGAAAAGCCCTGTAAATACATAAAGAAAATGCAGACAAAGCAAAGTACATAGAAAAAATGCAAGCAATGCAAATAAAAATGTCAAAGAAAATCCACCTGTCTCTACTAATCATCCAACTGTTGGATATCATCTTGTCTTTCACCGATAATATGAGGTGTACAGAACCTTGGAAGAATAAATAGGCAAAATTCAGACTCGATATGGGCAATGCATCTCTCTCTATTCTCACTTTATCCTCCAAACACCCATTGTCAGATACACTTGAAACAAAGAATTGGAGTGATGATATGGAAATTTCCAGAAATTATGTACTAATAAAGGAAACCCTCTCAAAAGAAAAGTGTGTTGTTGTTCCTAAATGATTAGTTAGGCGTCAATCAAATTTTCGGAAGTTTCAACTAAATAGTAGAAAATAAAAACAAAGATTTGCAACTGAACATAATAATGTGGTTCCTAAATAAGGCTTGAATATAAGAACAGCTAAATATAAAACCTGAACATAATTACATTCAACTATGAGATATGAACATATATATAATTCCTACAACATGTTCAATACAAACATATTTTCCAGCACTCAATATTACAAATCTTTCAAGTTCTTGAACCATTGAACTGAGTCCTTGGGATATCTCTCCAAGCCGTTCAAATCTCGAAGTGTATTCTGCGGCCCACTCCCAAAGTATCCTCTTACATCACACCTATCGTCCTTGCAATTCGTCCATAGTTCATAACAAACAGCGAGTTATATTCAGCTTTTGCATAATATTTAAAACGAAAAGCATAAAGTTATGAACTGGTATCTACTGATTTTTTTTCGCTGAAGGATGGATGGAACGAAATAACCCACTTTATCAAAAGTATAAATAATACTGTGAGATCCAAAGAGTCCTGCTCTAAAGTGGTTGCGGTGTAGATATTTGGCTTTTGATACATGGGTTCAGAAAACATTATTACACATTTAGAGTAAATGAAAACCCTTAAATAAATGTATTTTTACGAATATGTTCACCTTTTAAAAATATAGTTAGACATGAAAATTAGTAAGTTAAATACAAATATTATCAATGTGAAAGCTTCACAATGTGAAAGTTAGACATGAAAGCTCCACAATGTGAAAGCTTCACACACTCAATCATGGAAGTTTCCTGTAAATTAGCCTAAAAATATTTTGGCTTCAAAAGAACTTTCATGCAAGTCTAGTTGTGAATAATCCGTAAGATTCACAGAATAGTCATTATGGTATCTTATTCTTTTCTCATCCTTAACAGCATTGGAAATTGGGACAAACGGGTTGTTTGAATCATCTATTCCTTACAAAATCAAGCAAATATATTAACATAAGAAACAAAAAAAAAGAAAAAAAAAAGAAAAGAAAAGACACATCCATCACATTAGTGCTTACCATTTTCAGTGATGTATACTGAGGGATTACCATTCTTCTGCTTGATGTAGTTCATTAGGTTTCTCATCCCTGGGGTACAATATATAGCCATATCGATGCCGCCTGCTTGATGCCGCCAGTATATACATTGTCCCAAACATAAGATAGACATAAACCTGTTGTGGAGGTTGTGAAGAAATTTCTTATTTGTGTTAGAAATTGTGGTCTTTGGTCAAAAGTAGATATAGCCTAAATTTCATTAATATGATTGATGCAAGGGAAGGGACATACCTATCTCACTTGAAGGTGGGATAAATATAATCGATCATAGAAATATCAGTATGAGATACAAATTGTAACCTTGCTGGAAGAGTATCAATTTATCTATTCACAAAAAAAATAAGATAAATAGAAACAAAATCAAGATTGCATATTAATTACTGAACTTAGCAGATAACAAACAATTCTTGCCTTGAAGTAGTTCCCCACGGGTGCAGCATAAACTAAGAATGTGAATTCAGGTGCCGGCGCCAAACCCAGTACGGGCCCACTGCCAATGAGCAAGGGCCTGATGTAGAGAGAGCCCTTCCCTTGAAAAAGGAAACTAAAATCCCCCTTAATTTGTTGTACACAAAGAATAACATGTTGTTGGCAATAAAATTTTTTTTTTTTAGTAGGAATATACATACCCAACGCTTATTGGATAGTACTGTTTGTTTGACAGCATTAACAAATTGGTCGACAGTAGGAGTTAGCATGCACATTCTTTCAGCACCCATCTGCATTCTCAGTGCATTCTCCTCAGGTCGGAAAAGCAAGAAGCCACTGACATCTCTTTTGCTGTATGCTTTTAAGCCTTCAAATAAACCCTGCATAACACAATTAGTAGAGTAAATCTAGCTACTTGAATATAATCTCATTTTTTTTAAAAGGAAAAAGTAGCACTGATTGTTAAGATTAATTGCTTGTAAATCATTGTTGGCCTCAAATCTGCCAACTTAATTACACTTTAGTAATCAGTGGCAAATTTAAGTGTAATTATTTCCCCCATTGATTCTGGGAAAAGAAGTAATAATAATAATAATTACCGATTGTGTTCCACTTCAAATCTAGTAACTCTTCCTGACATTTTCCGTATGAATATTGATTGGACCTAGCTAGATAAATGATCTAGTGGCCGATGGTACGTGAAGATCAGCACAATTGCACAAACATAATAAATCCGTTGTATGGAAAAAGTGTATGAATCATTCAATTTTGGAGTTTCAACTGCAAGGTAGGTAGATACATGGCATAGGTAGATCATGAAAGAAATTTATAGTTGAACCAGAATTATGCATGGAACACATTTTGTTCACTGGGAACATTTATGAAACTACTTGCAGCACCAAATTTAGTTTTTTCTTAATGGCATTGGAGCTCAACATAATGGATACTGCTAGAAAAGAGGACGGAAAAGTTTAGTTAGAATTGAGAAGGAATGGATTAATCGACTCATCGCAGCCCCCATCTAAACCCCTAACCAACTAAGCTTAAATGTATTCTTATGACTTCTAGATGCATGACACCAATAACTCGATACTAATTTTAACAGTGACTGCACTTGCATATTGCAGCTACAACGACTACAATCACGGAATATGTATGTACCTGTACTTTGGATAGACTGGAGCATTCAAACTGCAACCCATGGCAGGTGAAGATGTAGAATGATGTTGTTGATATTCTTGTCATTACAATTAGTCATTAGTGATCTATTTTGCAATGAAACAGTCTAATCTGACATTCCCAGTTAAGTGGTGGATTCTTTGAAGCTGTTATGCGAGGTAAGCTTGTAAAATTTCTCTATATTGATATAACCTCCAAAAAAACTCGATATTCTGTAAAATTTAAGTGATGTAAAATAAATCTACCAAAGAGAACAAACTCCTATCAGGTAAGCTTGTTTCGGTCACTTTTGTGTGTATTTGACACTTCATGATGCTCATATCAGAGTATAAATTTTTGTGAAGGCTGTGCTAGGTAGTTACAAACATTTTTGTGTAGAAAGAGCTCTCTACAAAAATATGTATTTGTGAAGGACATCTAGTTAGTAGTTACACACAATTTTAGATAGTCATTTTGGTACCAACATTATTGTAGAAAGAGCTCTCTGTATAGAGAGCCAACTTATGCCTATCTCCAGAAAAATAGCAGCATCAAACCAAACAATGACAATTTCACCATGGAGCTTTTCAATAGGAAATTTCCTAAGGGTTTGTACATGCAGAAGTAACTTCTCACTGGTATCATAGTTTTTTTCCCTAAGCATCATGAGAAGTGCATAGGTTTGTAAAAAATCATATAGGTCGCAATACTATGAATATTTATGACTAAAAGGATATCGTAAGGTTTACTGTAAGGTATGTTGCAATGGAATTTTACTTAATGAAGGTAACAAACATTATTTTTCCATATGTTAATTGATGACTTTTCCTTTATAAGTGGCTGAAATGTGTTACTCATTTTTTTCATTATTAGTTTCAAACCAGAAATTTTAAATGAAGACAAATATTAGTTCCAAACCAAAAATTTGGCATTCAATCAATTTACTAAAGTGTGCTTTATTAGTATAATACCTCGATAGATATGCCGAAACCTCCACTCTGTCCCGTTCAAATCCTTGGCAACCAGCTCCTGCGATGGCCTCAGCTGCTTATAAACCTACACCACATATTCCATCACTCAAAATCAATCATCCCCAAAAACCCAACAATTTTCAACCCAAACATAGGGATCTTTAACCTAACCCATGGAACACATTAAAATGTACATAGCATGCAATTTTCCAATAACAAATGGTAGAGTCAGGTAATTATCTTGTCCACCAACCGTACCAAGTACACAGATAAAGGAACGAAGCTCCCTAAATGCCAAAAACCTGAACATCTGAAAAGAACCAACAGATAACATGTAAAATAAAAAGTCACCCATGCAGTAATAACAACGAAACAAAATTACTGGGAGAACCTGAGAGCAAGAAATTATACCTTTTCATGTTAAGTGGACGCCGACGTGCTAAACCTGAAATACACAGAAAAAACATAAAACCAAATTAAACAGTGATAACAAAAGAAGAAACTTATAAAACCAAAACCGGAAATGAAGAGAGAGAGAGGGGGGGGGGGTCTACATCACCAACCCAAAAAAAATGTAACAGGTCAAACTGGACTGATTATCAAGACGGCAAGAATATGTACAACAGCAAAAATAACCAGCAACTAACACTGCTAAACAAACTTCTAACAAAAAACAATGGAAATTATAGACAGAATAGAAAGTAAAATGTGTCACCCTAACGCATACCTAGTACAATAAACAAAACCAACCAACAAACTTCTAACAAAAGACCTGCAATATTATAGAATCAACAGGCACCAAACTGCACTTCACCAACGACACGTACAATAAAGAAATTGAACTCCAACTAACAACATGCAACACCCAAAAATGACATATGCAGAAATAACAATCAAACAAAGCAAGCCAAAGATTCATAGAGCAAAAAAATACCTTTCTCTATAAGCGGAACTCTGACACCAAAACCTGAAACAAAAATACATAAAACATAAACACAAATTAAACAGTAACCAAGCAGAAAAAAACAGCGAAGAACATTTACAGGAAGTGCACTGTTCATGAGCATAGCAATTATGTGCATACCCCAAAAAACTACTCACATCGGTCAACAAATTTCTAAGAAACGAAAACCCCCCACATATTCCATCACTCAAAATCAGTCATCCCCAAAAACCCAACAATTTTCAAACATCAACAAACAAACAAACAAAGACATTGGCGGAAAACCCAACAATCATACCAGTGGCGGAAAACAATCCCCAACCGCTCGCCTCGGCACCGAAAACCCCCCATCAGTGCTAGCCGATCATCACCGACGTCCCCCTCGTCTCCCCATTCACTTCCTCCCCCTCCCCCTCTGACATAATCCCCCATCCATAAAAAATTAGCAAAAAACCCTAACACAAAATTATTTAACCATGAAATCCTAAAATTTGACTAAGATGAACTTACGTGAGATTGACGGAGCTTCGAAGGAGGTGGAGGTTCGCTGAGGTGGTGGTTGGGTTGATGGAGCTGAAGCAGCTTCGAAGGAGGTGGAGGTTCGACGGCGGTTTCGATGAGGTGGGGCTGAGGTGGAGGTTCGACGGCGGTTTCGATGAGGTGGGGCTGACGGAGCATCGAAGGAGGTCGGGAGTGCAGGTGGGTGGAGGTTGGTCGGGTGCACAGTGAGGTGGGGGGATGGCGGGGTTGCAAGGAGGTTTGGGTTCTGGATTTTGGGAAGAGAGAACGGGGGATACGGGATGAGTGAGAGAGAGAGAGGGACACAGATAGGGAGAGACATTGGAAGAAGAGAGAGAGAGATGGAGCAGCGGTAAGTAAGGGGGTTTCTGAGTTGAGAGATTTGGGTTTGAAATTTTTGGATTTGAAATTTAGGCGGGAAAATATGTTTTGTGAGAGTAGATCTGGTCCATTATTTTTGGGAGAGATTGAATGTGAGCCACTTGATAGCTTTCTTTGTGTTTTATTATATAGATTGACCTTGGGCATCCCTTAAAAAAAAATTAAAAAGAAAAAAACTAAAAATAAAAAGACCGATGGTGGTTTATACAGCCAAATAGACTTCAGGTGGTTTAAGGTGGTTTATACAGCCAATGACTTATGTGCTAAATTATATTTGAAAGATAACTTAAAAACTAAATCAACATTGCACAATACGACAATCCTCATAAATATGGGCAACACCAAACATAAAGAAAAAAAGATTATTAGTTATTTTAAATCTAAAGGTACTCATCAAGCGATGTTTAGAACAATTTTTTTTAAGGGAAGGATGTTTAGAACAACCAAAAAACTATTGGCAGCACTGAACGAAAAAACTTATCAAGCGATGTTTAGAACTATTGGTAGCACCTTCCAATAATAAATATGGGCAGCACTGTTCAAAACTATTGGTAGCACATAAATATGGGCAGCACTGTTCAAAACTATTGGTAGCACATAAATATGGGCAGCACTGTTCAAAAAATATTCAGTCTCACTATAATATGGAAGGATGTTTAGAACAACAAACATTAGCATCAACCCTCGTGAATACAATCCTAAAATCAACCCTCGTGAATACAATCCTAAAATCAACCCTCGTGAGTATCAATCTAACAGATACAATCCTACAAAATTTAAAATCTGCAACCCTAAACAGATACAATCCTAAAATTAGATGCAAAATTAGATGGAAAACTGTATCAATTTTGAATAACACTTACAAACAATCAATCCTAAAATTAGATGCATAAATTAGATGGTAAACATTATCAATTTCGGGGTGACGATGTCACCTTTTCTCAAAAACATTATCAATTCGAGTACCAAGTGCGTGTACCCAAATATAAATTTTCTTTAATTCAAACTCAACACAACATTAAGAAAATGAAACTGTATATATAAATCATAACATTGGTATATGCAGGAATACAACATAGAAACCAACAATTTCATTAGACTGATAGATGTTCAATATAAAAAAATTGACACGATATTGGCAATGTTAGATGATGTCTATATGCCCACCATCCTATCAACATTAGGCAACTGTATCATAGAAGTAAAATCTACTTGATGTATTGATTCTTTTTAAAAAGAACCTAGCAGGGATTAACTCAACAGAAAGTATAACAGGGGATAAGAACACATATAACATACCTCATGTAATGAATAACTTTTATTATTTATGCAATTAAACAAAGTGAAGAAAAATAGAATGAAACATTGGTTATTGAGATAAATGAAAATAGAGATTAATTCGAAAGAAAGTAAAACGTGATATAAGAACACATATAACATACCTGATGTAAAGAAAAAAGTTTAACTTCCCTCATAATCGAAAATCTCCCACTATCTTGGAATCTTCAGACCTATTGTTGCACAAAATAGTTGAAAATTTGTCAACAATACTAATTTATTGATTATTGAATACGAAAATTTAACAATAGGTAGTTAAATTTTTTCCTTTGATTAGATTTTTATTGCAGTAGGTCCATCTCATTAGTGTACATTTTAAAACAAAGTTCACAAAATAATATATAGAAGGTAAATGATTAAAAGTAATATATAGAAGACAAATGATTAAATTCAATATATTTGAATAACCCTAACCCATCCTAAAAAAATACTTGGGTATTTGTATAGGTACTCATCTTTCTTTACTTTTCAAGGTTGGATTGTCAATTGATCTAGAGCTTCTCCTTTCGAACTTTCATGTTATTATGGGCTCATTAAGTCTTCTGACTGGGGGAAAGATTATACTGGTTGCTTTAGTAGGTTGAATTTTTGCATTTCGAGTATAGCTGCTTCGAGCAGGTCTGCTTCGAGCAGGTATAGCTGCACCTGGAGAAGAATTTGCTTTTGTTTGGGGGAAGCTGTGAAACATGTATGTTATGCAGTAACTTTCCCTGCAACTTTCTAGAAGAAAATGGTATCGTTCTGAAGAATAAAAGATCTGTATAGCGCTTTGGGCTTTGAATTGGATAGTCTGATTGTTATGCATATCAGTGCCCAAGTTGGTGTGTTTGTACAGTGAGTTAATGTGTTGCATACTTGCATGTATCAGAACTAAGTAATTTTTTTTGTGTGTGGAGAAAACAGAAGGAGCACATGTTGTTGAAGATATTATGTTAATTTAGGTCATAGTAGTGTTTTTACCTTTTTATCATATTGTTGCAGGGTATCATGTCTCCTCAGCTTTCATCATTGTTATTTTTGGTGGTTGGTATTTGTATGGCTCTTACACCATGGCTAGCAGATGGAGGTAAGTGAGAAACACGATGTTAGAAGTCTGTTGCCAGTAGAAAGTGAGGTAATCAATTTAACTATACTTAATTAAATCTGTTTGTTAAGTTCTTTGATCAATTTGACCAAAAAAAACTATACTGAAATTGAAACTAAACTGAATTCACACAAAAAAACTAAGTTAAGTTCATTTTCCCCTTAAAAACCGAACAGTGCTGGCTCCTAGTTATGGATTAAAACATGTTCACATGATACAGTTTTCCCTTTAAAACTTTGCCTAGTTGGTTTATAACTTGATTCTGCTTGATAATCTCCAGTCATCAAGTAACATTAATTACAGTGAATTATTATTTGGTATGGGTTCAGGTAAGACAAATTAAACTAATAAAATCAAAGCAATTTTGGCCAAAACTAATAAACATCAGAATTCATGCCTTTAGTCATCAAAGCAATTTGGGGCAAAACTGATATAACTAATGAAATATTAGACACTAATCAGCCCTCCCAACCAATTTGGGGCAAAACTAATGTAAATCAGAATTCAAAGCACTCATTTGAAGATGATTTCAAATTTCAAAGTAACCACTTCAATAAAAATATCTATACAATCTGTTGAAAAATGAAGAAAGATAAAACATGGAGTTGTGAAGGGAGAACGTCGATTGAAGATAAAGATAACACCTTTGATCAATTGAACACCAGATTTTTGAAGATCGATGGACCAAGGCGCTAAGGATCGAGAGATGTGAAGGGCGAACGGCGAACGGCGGTGGAGTTGCGAAGGGTAATAGCGATCGACGGCCGAGTGGAGTTGCGAACGGGTAACGACGGCGGAGTTGAGAATGGGGAACCGCGAACGTCGGTGGAGTGTACCTGCGAACGATGAGAGAGAGAGAGAGCGGGGAGAGAGAGGGAGAGTGAGAGAGAGACACGGAGTAAGCAGGAAAGAGATAGAGACAGTGAAAAAGAAGAGAAGGGGTTTATTTTGGCAAAAAAGAGAGAGAGAGAGCGTGTGTTTGAATTTGGGAGTTTGAAATTTGGGCGGGAAAATATGTTTTGTGAGAGTAGATCTGGTCCATTGATTTTGGGATAGATTGAATGTGAGCCACTTGATAGCTTTCTTTGTGTTTTATTATATAGATATATATATATATATACACCTCTATATGAGCAATGCTTTATTGCAAACCACTGAAGCCGTTGTTCCGAAGAACGGCTTAGGTTATATTCGGAACAAGGGCTTAGGTTTATTACCTAAGCCGTTGTTAGAAACGACAACTTAAGTGGTTTGTATACCCGTTTATACGGGACCCGTTTGCAATGGAGCAATGGAAGAATTCCATATTGTATTAGCTAATCCTGACATAGTGTATTCTTTGATTTGGATTTGATTCAGCAATGGAAGAATTCCATATTGTATTTTTCTTCTTTTTGTTTGTGAGAGTTTAATTGCATATTTTCTTGTAAGAAACCCAGATAACTATTATTTATATGATGCATATACATTTGTGTTGATATTGACAGGAGTCATTACTAATATTCCTCCTATTACAGATGAAAGAGGAGTGTGTAGCACCAAAGATCGACTTGGAATCTTACATGAACTAATTGTCAATTGGGATGATGGCGAGTCATTGATATGGGATCGCGATGCTGAGGAAGGTTCTTATTTCATAAGAGGCGTGAATGAAATAAGACAATTTACTGAAGAATTAGAAGATGGTGAAGAAGAAGATGGTGAAGAAGAGCCACTATGTTATACCCAGACCATTCTTCAAATGGCCATGTCGAGGCTTGAGGACGAGTTTGTCAACTTTCATTCTCAATATCGGCAACCTGTGGAGTCTTCACGTATGTCATTCAATATCGGCAACCTATCGGAAATTTTTTTTGAAGGAAAAGCTACAATTTGTACGTGCAATGCACGTATTTATAAGTAGAATTTGAGTTGTACGTGCAACATATGTGTATGTTTAATGTTAAAAAATATTATAAAATTATTTTGCACGTGCGTTGCACTTTTTAAATAGGTGGATTTTTTTTATTTGATTGTTTTTGTTGTAATCAGTGGGAGAGTTGGAGTTGCACGTGCAATGCACGGGTTTGTATGTTGACAAATGCCAACTCCAACTCTACCATTATAATATTAGATATACAAATTTCATTGGCACTGATTAAAAGGTTTAATTTGTTTGTTTATTTTGCAGATATCGATATGTTATTAAGAGCTTTAATTGGCGTCCCCCCCAAACTGCAATAATTAGTCTGCGAGGATAGTAATTGTTCTTACGAATTAAAAACATACTAGTAATTTACACGTGCGATGCACGTTTTAATAATTTCAAAAAATAAAAAATAAAAATTTTGACGTAGGGAGGATTTGAACTGGAAACCTCATTTATATTAGTTATGTATGTGCGTTGCACATGTTGGTAGAATGACAAAATGACAAATGACACTAAGGCCGTCTCCCATTATAACACTAGAGAATTAGAGATAAATGCTTTATTTGAGTTACTATTTTCTAAGGAAGTGATCATATTACTTCTAACATTCAATAGTTCAATACCATTAATAAATTTAACTTTTTTTTCTTCGTATAATACTTTCCGTTTTGATATTATATTATGGAATGCTCATATACCGTTTGTTGTTGTGCTTGCATTATACTAGTATATAATAAACATATGACAAATATCTTAAACATTTTTTAAATTGCAACTACCTCCACTTCGAAACTCTTAACTACTGCAATATTAAGAAAGACAAGCACCTCCTTTGCAAAGTAAGTTATTTTTCCCGAAATAGGTATATACCACCTTTTGAAACTAATTTTCAAAATAGACCATTTTCGAAAATAGACCACTTGCAGTTCCCAACTCCGGTCTCTGTTATTTTTAGCCTCTATATAACACTTTTTTACTCGAAAAAATTTGTCTAAGTCTCAACGTCATTTTAGGCCAAATATGAAATGAACTAAGACTACAGTTTCCAACTGCGGTCACTGTTATTTTTAGGCCGCAGTTTCCAACTGCGACCCTCCAACTACGGCCTCTATTTAACACATTTTTACTTGAAAAAGTTTGTCTAAGTTTCAAAGTCATTTTAGGCCAAATATGATATGAACTAAGGCTGCAGTTCCCAACTGCGGACTCTGTTATTTTTAGGCAGCAATTGGGAACTGCAGCCTTTATTTAACACATTTTTACTTGGAAAAATTTATTTAAGTCTCAAAGTCACTTTAGGCAAAATATGAAATGAACTAAAGTCGCAATTCCCAACTGCGGCCTCTGTTATTTTTAGGCCGCAGTTGGGAACTGCGGCCTCTATATAATACTTTTTTATTTGGAAAAATTTGTCTAAGTCTCAAAGTCATTTTAGGCCAAATATAAACTGAACTAAGGCCGCAATTGCCAAGTGTGGCCTCTGTTATTTGTAGGTTGCAGTTGGGAACTACGATATCTATTTAACACATTTTTATTTGAAATTTTTTGTCTAACTCTCAAATTCACTTTAGGCCAAATATGAAACTAAGACCGCAGTTCCCAACTGCGGCCTCTGTAATTTTTACGCCGTAGTTGGGAACTGCGGTCTATTTGGCACATCTTTACTTAGAAAAATTCGTCTAAGTCTCAAGTCACTTTAGGCCAAATATGAAATGAACTAAGACCGCAGTTGGGA
This sequence comes from Hemerocallis citrina, assembly GCA_017893485.1. Taxonomy (NCBI): domain Eukaryota; kingdom Viridiplantae; phylum Streptophyta; class Magnoliopsida; order Asparagales; family Asphodelaceae; genus Hemerocallis; species Hemerocallis citrina. The sequence continues at coordinate 91,806 of JACEHZ010000731.1, read as the reverse complement.
ACTGTTGCACCGGAAAAAAAAATATTTTTGGTCCAACTGCAATTCCCAATCGAACATGCTGCAATTCCCAACTGCGAGTAGTCCATTGCTGAGTTTCGAAAGTAGTCTATTTTGAGAATTAGTTTCAGAAAGTGGTCTACTTTGGGAAAAAATCTGCAAAGTAACCTCATGTTTTGTAACCAACGGCTGAGATCCCTTGTTTCAATAAACGGCGAGGCGTTCATCACAACGTTCTGGAAGTACCCCGAATATCCGGCATTTCTAAAACCTCTTTGATCCGAGTAGGGTTCTTGCGAGGAAGAAGAAAGAGAGCGACGATTTGGTAAAATCCCTAAATCTTAACCCTAATTTTCGATCAATAAATTAGGGTTTCTGTTCTTTCTTCGATTTCATTGATAAAGATGCAATCTTTGTGGGTTCTTTTGAATTGTTGTTGTTAAATTCTCTAATTTGATTGGTAGTGATCAATTTTGGTCTTAGTTGTTGTTGGTTTATGATTTTTAATATTGGTTGATTGGGAAAAAGAGAAAAGGAACAAACTTGGTGAGTGGAAGGAGAAAAATGAATATATATATATATATATATATATATATATATATATATATATATATATATATATATGATGAAATACTAATCATCATATCAACTTTTAGGGTTAGGTTATTTCTTGTATTTGGCTGGTTAGAGAAAGTAGGGTTGAAATGTGCTCATTTAGGGTTGATATTGAGCTGGATTATCATGTTAATGCGTATTGATTTTTAACTTTTTAAGATGAATGGTTAAAATAGGAAATTGATCGAAGGGACCTTTCGGTTAGTTTGTTAGTATGGTGGCTATGTGGGTGACTGTTCTATCCAAGTTCATTTTGGTTTACCCATTTGTAATAGGATTTGAAGAAGAGGGAATGAACATGGCGAGTCGTAAGTAATTTGGAAGGTGAAATGCGATTCCTCCTCAATGTTAGCTTATTTCTTGTATCGTGTTGATTAGAGAAAGTAGGGTTTGAAATATGCTGAATGAGGGTTGGTATTTAGCTGAATCTTCGTGTTGATAGATGTTTGTTGATTTATTATTTCGTAAACTTTTTTAAGATGATGGGACCCTTCTGTTTGGGTTTTGACTGTGTTGATGTCTTACACTTGTACTCCATAATTAGTATACATTTTCTTTAGTTGCTACTTGCTACTTGTATGAATTGTAATTCATAATTAATGAACATCATGTGTATAAGATTTCAAACTGTCAAAGTGATAATTAATATCTCACCATTAATGGGATTATGATTCTCATCAGAATCCAACAATTTAAGAAAATTGTAGTGTGCTTATGCTAAACAAATTTTGTTGGGAATTTTATATTTCTGTCCATAATGGTGAGCACCAGAACCACTTATTTGGGTGGAATTCATGCAAATGGTATTTGAACCACAGATTTCTTGCCACTGCTAGGTGTTGATTGCTACATTCAAACAGAAGTAGAATTTGTTTGAAAAAAGCTAGTGCAAATAAATCTTTTATCATTTTCTCTTTCAACATGCACATTAAAGGTATCTCAAGATGCAAATGATAGGATGCCAACTTTCATCCTCAGGATTACCAGACAGCAGGAGCAGGGCCGGTCCTGAGGTATTTTAGGCCCTGGGCGAAAAATAAAATTTGGTCCCTTTATAGACATGCAAGTATTTTTATATATATTAATAAAATATAATATAACTGCGGGGAACATAAAAATAATACTCAGAAAAATAAAGATTACCTTTGTTTTACTTTATGACATCAAATACTCCATAATTTTCATTAAGCATAGTGACAGCGACTTTTGCACCTGCAACAAAAAAATATAAAAAAATCAATCACATCTCATCTAAAATGTTTTCTTCTTGCATTTTTAGAAGCAAAATCATCAATTATATGTTCAACCTCAATATTTTTCAACATATTTTTTTCAATACTCAAAATTGCTAATCCATTTAACCGATCTTGTGTCATAGTTGTTCGTAAATAAGATTTTAATAATTTTAATAATCTTAATAATTTTAATCTTGAACTCCTTCGTTTACCTCATTTTCAACTTGGTTTTCTAAAGAAACATTTATTTTCTTCAAAAATTTATTTAAAGAACCGCTTTGTCTTTTCTTTCTTTTTCTTTTTTCATACCCAGAAGCGTGTTTCTTAAGAAACATTCCTTTTAATCTAGAAATTAAAATAAAATTAATAAAGCATAAAAATATAGAACAATAGAACCTGGAGAGTGAATGTAGAATTGCAATTCGAAAATTCTCAACTCCGCATTCAAATCAATCGGCAAATCTGAAAAATATAAGAAGCTTGAGTTAGTGTCAATTCAATTGCAGCCAAAAATTTGAAGAACAAAACCTGAATAAAAAATAAACTTCTAGCTAGATCAGGTTGTAGGACTTTCTTGAAGACATAAATATCGTGACAACAAACAACGAATATACAATCATGGCCGGTCCTATTCAAGACATGTAATTTACTAATACACGCTTTTCTTGTAGCCACAGAAAGGGGTAAGCCACATTCTAGTTGGTAAGCCACATTCTAGTTCAGCAAACAAAATTCAAAACTTTCATGGAGAAGTATTCATGCATAGCTTAAAGACTTCTGAGCAATCACGGTTCAGGCAAAGCTTCTTTAGGAATCATGTATAGCGCCATTTTATACATTAAATAGCACAGGGAGATAAGTTACGATAAGAGAAGACAGACTGGGTTCTTCATTACAACTCATGCGCAATATGTGTGAGAATATAGCACAAATTATTGGTATAGATAGAATATACTGATACATTAGAATTAGAGATATAAACAGATACATACCACACAAATCCACTGCCACTGGGTTCTTGTACTTAATACAGAACTTACAAAATTCATATGTTTACTACCAATTAGCATTTAGGAACACCGGTATTAACGACATAGTAAAGGAAATGAGCATAAGGAAGTACACTGGTAGTATAGGCAGGCAAGAGGACCAAATAGGAAGTTACTACCATTGAAATAAGTCATCACTCATAAAAAGGAAGTTACTACCAATACATGAATTTGAACAGCGAACTGCAAATAAGCATGCGAAAAAGGAAATAGTAATGCCTATGAGAAAATGCAAATTGCAAAACAATCATATATCGATCCAACAAATCAATGGATATAAGAAAAGAAATTGCTGCGAGAAAAGTTAAAAATTAGATTAGCTCCAAATCGAAAGATACCTTTTCCATGGCACATCAAGATTGGGAAGGAAGTAGCTCTCAAGATACCTTTTCCATGGCACATCAAGATTGGGAAGGAAGTAGCTCTCCGTAGTGTATCTTGAGAACTTTCAACCCTATTCCTCAAACTCCTACAACGGAAACAACTCCTTTAGAGGCGGCAGATAAAGCGACCACACTGTAAACTTCTTAAGGGCTTTTCAAATGATGTTGGCATCATCTAAATTGTTTAGATGTTAATTTTTTTTTTAAAAAACGATGAAGAGGCGCAGGAAGTAGAGAGAGAGAGAAGGAGATCTGCATCTGCTGCATGCCATCTGCATTGGGCCTTCCCCTAATATTAATTACAAACTCATTAATTTATTATATTAATTACAAATCCATTAATAACATTTATACTTAAAAAAATTTTGGGCCCCTCCCTAAAGTTGGGCCCTGGGCGGTCGCCCAGCCAGACCTGGGCCAAGGCCGGCCCTGCCAGACAGCATATGACTGATATCTTAAATATTTTTATAATTGCAACTAAAGTTAACTTCCTTCCTCACGACTTTACAAATTTTACTCACACTAAAAACTGCAAAATTAAGAAAGGCGGATCTAGGACTAACAAGTAAGAGGGGCCCATACGATACATATCAAACAAAATATACTAAATTTTTAATTAAAATGTATTTCAAAACCTAGATGGCTCGAACCCAGGACCTCTAACTCAACGCAACTAACCAACTGAGCCGAGCCGAGCCATGCCAAAACCTGATAAAGTATACAAGAAATTGTATTTTTATGGGTAAAAAATACATATATAAGCATATGTCCTCTTGATATTTTAGAAGTTGAGAGGGGGGCTCCATCTAAATCCACTCCAGATCAAGGATCCCTCGTCCCAATCTTCAGATATCCTTAGTCACTGCCATTTTTAAAACCTTTGGCCTGAGTAAGGTTTTCGCAGGAAAGAGGCCAGTGAGGTGGGTTCGTGGTAAAATCCGTAAACCCTAGGCGTAAATGTCTTCTCATTTAGAATTCTTTATCCTTTTATAGGGTCCCTGTTCTTGTATTCTTGTTGTGATCTTGAACAATACTGATTTATTTTCTTTATTATTTGATATTTTTTATCATTGAAGTTCTATGTTAAAGATGTAATATTTGAATTCCTTTCTTTATTGTTTATTTTCATTGATTATAGAAATTCTCTAATTGGATTGATGGTGATCAATTTTGATTTCACTCGATATAGTTCTATGGTATACTATCATTAGTTAATTTGAAAAACGAAAATAAAACAAATATGGCGGGTCAGAAAGAGAAAAAAACAAACATGGTGAGTCGTATGACGTTCGGAAGAGGAACCCCAAATCCAACTTTTAGTGATCACTTATTTCTTATATTTTGTTGATCAGAGAAAGGAGGGTTAAAATATGCTCAATCAAGGTGGTATTGAGCCAAATCATCATGTTAATATGTACTATGTATGCTTTGTAGGATGAAATGACCTTTTGGCTTGGACTATTAATAAAATGGCTATGTTTCTGTCTTATTCCATATATTTATTTCTTTTAATTGTTTTATTACTTTATACAAGTCAGTTTAGGTCTGCCCATGAGTCTTTGGCACTCCATTTGGATTTATTCTACATCTTTTGGGAGTTAGGGTTATTCGTATTATTTGGGAGTTTGGAGTGCCTATAAGATGGCAGTTAAGGAATTAAGGAGATGTCCACCTCGATTGAGGTAGTTAAAGAGAATGTAATAGTCGTGAATGCAATAGAGGAGTTTACACTTAATGGAGCTGGTGGAGAATTAGATAAAGCAGTAATGTATCTTACCCAAAGACGTGGTAATGGCTTTGCTTTTGTTGTTTATGGCTGTTAGGGTTGGTATTTTCTTGAATGGATTGGGAATTATAGTTGAATCTACATGGAAGTCAGTATTCCGTTGCAATTTTAAGCAATAGCTAGTTTTGTTTGTAGTACTTGTGATATATACTTATTTGCTGGACATGACATGCATTTCATCGCTATATTTTGTGTTATGTGTGAGTAACTTCAGATAATTATAGTTGAATCTACATGGAAGTCAGTATTCCGTTGCAATTTTAAGCAATAGCTAATTTTGTTTGTAGTACTTATGATATATACTTATTTGCTGGACATGACATGCATTTCATCGCTATATTTTGTGTTATGTGTGAGTAACTTCAGATACCTTGATCTTGAACTTGTTCAGCTTATTCTCTCTTTAAAAAAGCTATATCAAATTTATTAATTACATTGACATTGTTGAATTTAGACAGTTGTAAATAGCTTTTTGGTTGATTAATTGCTCCTTGTGTTTAATCTGTGTGTGCGCGCGCGCCTTTTGAGGATTGATTGAAATTATTCTTTTCCTCAAATCCTTTTGTTTTGAGTCACTCCTGCATTTGGAGTAGATGAATGTTGAGACTCTGTAGAATTCGGATGTGCTTTTGTATATATACTTCCATCTTACCTGTTTGGAGGCTAATGGTGTGCAAGTGTTACTATCGTCCATGAGATCAGGATTAGCTTATGCCATTCTGTGCTTTCTTCACATTAGATAATATATGATTATACATTAGGTAATATATGATTATATGTTCTGATACTCTAATTAGGAATATTTGAAAACATCGTAATGCTTTTGTGGATATTCTTTTTGATTTTTTCAGGTTTTGAACAATGGCTTTTGCCAATAGACTAGGCAGCATTTTAAAGAATGCCGTAAATTCTACTCCATCAATATATCAGTCAGTACGATGCATGTCCTCTTCAAAACTCTTTGTTGGAGGTCTGATATGTTACTTATTATTTTTGTTCTCCATTATTTGATCATTTTCATTTTAAAAATCTTTTGTTGGGTGTCTCTTGTAACACTTATTCAGGGATCTCTTATAGTACTGATGATTATAGTCTTAAAGAAGCATTTGAGAGCTATGGTGAAGTTGTTGAAGGTATTTTTTTATTTATTATTATTTATATCATCATATATCTGTTGGACCTGCTATTATTTTGGTACGCGTCCTTTCACTGAACTGGAATGTTTTTCAATCAGCTAAAATAATTACAGACCGAGATTCGGGCAGGTCAAGAGGTTTTGGTTTTGTGACCTACACATCTGCTGATCATGCCTCCGCTGCTATTAATGCTATGGATGGAAAGGTATTAGTTGTGATAGCTTGTATTATTCTCATTGACAGTGGCTTATACTAAATTACTAATACATTTTTCTTGTTAGCATTAAATTTAACCTTTCAGTTCGTATATTAGAAGAATTTGCATACTAGATTTGCAACAGATATGCATGGATTTTATGTTTCAATAATGCATGTAAACACACTTTTGGCTGGTCAGACTCATCGAGTGGGAAAGTAATGTGAGATATAAGCAGTTCTAAGTTAATAGTGATATCTCTTAGGTAACTGAATCTTGAAGGTCAACTAACCACCCACAAAACAGAAAAAATAGAAAGAAAAAGAAACCCTGTAAGAAGGGAAGGAAAGAGGATGGAAATGCGTGAAACACAAACATATGTCTTGGGATTTTTTGCCTCTTCTTTCACAACAATTCATCAACTATTTACTCGCTTTTCGTTGTTAAAAATCAATTATTAACTTTTAGTTGAAGCATGATAAATCAACTCAACAGGGTATAAGCATTGGATGTGTTTCTCTCTAGCCTTGGCCAATATATGGATCAACTTATAATTTGAATATAGGCATTGGATGTGTTTTTGAACATAAGAAACTATAGCTTTGTAGTACACACTTTTAGTTGTATTTTTTGCTCTGTGTAAAACGAAGTGAATATTTTCATGTATAGCATTTTTAGTACCCACATCACAAACACAATTTGAAGGTCTAAGCTAAACTGGTTAAAACGGAAACTTTCATTTTATCTGTTCTCATATTAAGGGTTGAAGGTGGTCGTGCCTAAGCTTGCCTGTACCCAACCCAACCCATGGATTTGCTGGTCGGTTCCAGCAAACAAAAACAATCGGGAAGAGCAGCACGAGCAGCAAAAGAAGGTGCAGCAGATGTGGGTCTGGTCAAGTTTGCGACGGTGCAGCGGAGCGAAGGTAGGTCAGGTTTGGGTTTGCTCGAGGAAGAAGAGAGCGGTGACAGGTCGGGTTTAGGTTTGCGCGATGACCAGATGGGGTTTGAATTTTAGATTTGGATTTAAGTTTGGGCCTGATTGAGCCCAAATAATACAAACGCGCATAAAATTTTGGAAGAGATTTGATCGGTTAATCGGCTACTTAAAATCGGCCGATTAACCACTAATCGGCTGATTATACTCAATTAATCACTAACAACTGAAATATTAAAAATCGCTAACAAAATAATCGCTTAGCTTCTTATTAGCGATTAATCGGATGGTTAATCGGATTTTAACTTCTTAGCAAAACAATGACATTAGAATTTTTTCGGAATATGCCGGAAGCCGTGGACCATTATCTACAGAATTTGGCAAAAAAATGTTGAATTCATAATTTCTTAATATCAACTGTAAATGATGGAAATAGCTTACAAAATTGTCGAAAATAGTGAAATCCATAATTTCTACGAAATCAACCGAAAAAGATGGGTTGTAGACCACAAATTTTGGCAAGAATGTTGATTTTTTTTTTTTTAAGTATGTCGAAAATGGTGTACTAGAATCCATAAAATTTGGTCAAAATATTGATATTTGGATTTTTAAAACTGTTGATATGCCTACAAAATCTGACCAATATAATGGAATTAAAATTTCTTGAAATATATTAGAAATGGATTATAGCTTACAAATTTTGGCAAAGTAAAATTGATAAGTTTTTTGAACTTGGACAAGAACCGTGACTCCTAATAAGTCTTATCGAAATAGTTAGATTTATAATTTATGTAAATTGCTGAAAATAGCTGAAATAGTGAACTTTGAAATATATCTAAATATGTTGAAATAGTGAGATTTTAAATATATCGGAATATGCCGAAAATAGTGGATTATAGCTCTATAGCCCAAAAGTTGTTGCGATATTCATGAAATTAAAAAATTTCTCGTATTATGCTTTTATGCTTTTAAGGGTGGATAGTCCACAAATTTGGGCCCGAACAATAAAATTCATATCTTGAAATATGCCAAAAACGGTGGAATGTAGATCACAAACTTGTTGAAGACAAATAGACAATACAATTCAAAATTTCTCAAAATCGGTCAAAAACGGTGGATTATGGAATTTCTCAGAACCGGCTTAAAACGATGTTCAACTCCCAAAATCTGGCCAAAAGAGTAAAATCCATATTTTCTAAAATCTAGCCTAAATTCCTGAAGAAAATCGAAATTAAGAATTATCTAAATCGTCCGACAACGATGGATTATCATGCCCACAGTTTTGCCTAAATTGTGAAAATTTTGATTTCTCAAAATTAGCTGAAAATGGCTCGGTGTCTACAAAATTTTGCCAAAACAGTGAAATTTAAAATTTGCGAAATATGTTTGAAATGGTGGATTTTCTCAAAGCTGTCCCAAAATTTTAGTCAAAACAGTAAAATTTAGATTTTTAAAAAATCGGCCAAAAAGGGACTACTAACTAATATATTGAAAATTTTATATTTAAATTGGTTGGAACGTGCACTTTTTATAGGCCACGAAATATGACAAGAACAATGAAATTAAAAATTTCCTGAATTATGCAGAAATGTATGATGGATTGTAGCCACAATTTCTCAAAATCGCCCTTTCTCGAAATTGTGTATGAAATTATGAATTCTCTATGGCCTATAATCTATATTCTAAAAAATTTCCCAAAATGTTAAAATTAAAATTTTTGCAAAATCGGTTGTAAATGCTACGCTATAACACGCAAAATGAGTAAAAAAACAGTGAAATATGTAATTTAACAAAATTGGCCAAAAACTGTGGCATAGCCCACGAGTTGAGGCCAAAACAATACTAATTTCACGAAATTGTCCTAAAACGGTGGACTATTGCCCACAAAATAAGGAATATTTTTCCCGACATAAGACTTTTTAAACCATTTCCTGAAGCAAGACACTACTCAAATTAATTCCCAAAACAAGACACCTCAGTTGAAGCTGCTGTTGGGAACAACGACTAAGGCATGTCGCTGATTGGGAATAATGGCCTCTTTTATGCCTTTGCCACTGTTCCCAACAACGGCTTCAACTGCGGTTCTTACTTTGGGAAGTGTTTTATTTTGAGAAAAAACTTTCAAATTGAGGTCAAAACAGTGTAATACGAAATTTCACAAAAAATGCCACAAAATAAGCCCAAAACAGCGGAACGTGTAATTCCACAAAATTGGTGAAATGTATTATAGCCCACTAAATGAGGGCGAAACAGTTAAATAAGAAATTTAACGAAAGTGGCACATAAGTGTGGACTATATAGCCAACGAAATGTGGCCAAAATGATGAAATACGAAAAACTTTGGATTATAGCCCACAAAATGATGACAAAACAGTGAAAAGCAAAATTTCACAAAAATGACCAAAAACTGCAGATTATAGCTCGCAAAATGATACCAAAAAGTGAAACAATTTCAAGAAAGTGACCCAAAGCTATGGACTATATAGCCCAGAAAATGAGGTCAAAACAGTGAAATATGAAATTTTATAAAAGTGACTGAAAATTGTGGACTATATAGCCCAGAAAATGAGGCCAAAACAATGCTATTCAAAATTTCACGAATTTGCAGAATGAGGCCGGAACAATAAAATATGATATTTCAGAAAAGTGGGCCAAAACTGTGGATGGAAGTTGCAAAAACATTGAAATATGAATTTCACAAAATTGGCCAAAATAAACAAGTAGAAAAAAAGGAGGACAAATTGGTGAAGTACGAAATTTCATGAAAGTGGCTAAAACTGTGTGGTTGAGTCCACAAAATGAGGCCAAAACAGTTCAATACAAAATATCACGGAAGTTGCCAAAAACTTTGGAATGTAGCCCACAAAATGGAATTTTTTTTTTTTAATTTTCGAAACTATTTGCAGAAAGAGGACAATTGCCAAAGTATTTGCGCTTGTGGATTTTAGTTGTTTCATGCCGTCGTTGGAATACGACTAGTGTAACTTTTTTTGGTGAGAAACTCGCCGTTTCCAACGGTGAGTTTAGTTCAAAATTTTTAATGGAGACTTGCTGTTCTCAACGACGACGACATTTATATTAGACTCCTTGTTGGGAACGACGAGTTTAGTTCAAAATTTTCAATGAAGACTCGTTTCCAAAGGCGAGGACATTTACGCTAAACTCGAGAGTTTTGTTTAAAAAAAATTTCTATGGAATTTTTTTCCGAAAATTCACTAAGTCCAATAGAATGTTTCACTCTCTGTGAAATTTCCTATATCATCACCATTCCCAACGAGCCTAGTATAAATGTCATCGTCGTTGGGAACGGCGGGTCTTCATTGAAAATTTTGAACTAAACTCGCTGTTTCCAATAGCGAGTCTAGTATAAATGTCCTCGTCGTTGGGAACGACGAGTCTTCATTGAAAATTTTGAACTAAACTCTCCGTTTGGAACGACGAGTGTCAAAAAATTAGCACTAAACTCGCCGTGTCCCAACGGCGAGCATGGAACAACTAAAATCGCCGTTGGAAACATCAAGTTTAGTTGTTTGAGTCCACGATTGCAAATACTTTGACAACTGTCCTCTTTCTGCAAATAGTTTCAAAAATTGGCATATAATAAAAATCCACAAAATCAAAATATACTAAAAGAGTGAAATACAAAATTTTATCTTAGTGGTCGAAAATTGTGGACCGTAGCTTACAAAATGAGGCCAAAAATAGTGAAATACGATATTTCAAAAATTACCAAAAACTGTGGACTACAATGTAGTCAAAGGCGAAAGGCGCAAAACAACTTCACTACACCATAAAAAGCCGAAGGCGCAAGGCGCAATTTGAGGTGCAAGCCTCACTTAATTAAGGCACACTATTATTTTTTGAGATTTTTATAATTTATAAATAAGATTATATATTATGATAACAAGGATTGCCCATGAGGTGTCCAATTGATAATAATCAATCTAAATGAGGAAATTTCTCATATATTGTAAGGTCATTTCCCATATTTTATAATGTTATGTGCAGTAATTATATCTTTTCCTTAATCATTGAAAGAATGCTTCTACCAAAAGTGGTAAGCATAACTTAAACCCATGACCTCTCACAATCTCAAGATTAAGGCTCGCGCCTCAGTGCGCCTCAGTGCGTCTTGCAAGGATGAGGCGCAAATAGTCTTGGCACATGCGCCTTGTGCCTAGGGCCGTGCCTCAGGCGCGCCTTCAACTACACTGGTGGACAATAGTCCGAAATTGTAGCTAAAATAGTGAAATACGAAAATTCATGAAAATGGCAGAAAACTGTGGATTCTAGCTCACATGATGGATGCCAAAATAATAAAATGCGAAATTTCACTTACATGACTGAAAACTATGAACCAGTAGGCAACAAAAATATGACAAAAACAGTTAAATACAAAAATTCACGTATGTGGCTGAAAACTGTGGATCCCAAAATATGAGGCAAAAATTCTAAAAAATGAATTTTCACGAAATTGCAAACTATTGGTAGGCCAAAACAATGAAATAAGAAATTTCAAGAAAGTGGCAAAAAAACCATGGACTAGTCACAAAATGATACCAATACCGTGAAAGATGTAATTTGACAAAAAGGAGAATGACTGAATATTGTGGCCTACAGCCCACAAAAAGAGAAAAACTAGTGAAATATGATTTCAGGAAATTTGCCAAAAATTGTGGACTGCAGCCCAAAAAAGAGGTGAATATAGTGAAATAAGAAATTTCACGAAAGTGACCGAAAATTATGGATTTATAGCCCACAAAATGCGATTGAAATATTGAAACTTGTATTTCCACGGAAATGGCAAAAAATTGACTAGCCCACGAATTGAGGCCAAAACACTGAAATACGGTTTTCAAAATATTGGCTGGCGACTGTTCTATATCCACAAAATGAGGTCAGTATAGTGAAATAAGTAATTTGGCAAAACTAAACGAAAATTGTGACCCATAGCGCACAAAATGAGGCCAAAACAATGAAAAGGAAAGTCCACGAAATTGGATGAAAACTGTGTCCACAAAATGGATCAAAACAATAAAATATGAAATTTCACGGAAGTGACTGAAAGCTGTGGTTTATAGCTAAAAAATGAGGCCAAAACAATGAATCCTTCATCAAATTGACCAAAATTTGGTGACGAGCTCTAAAATGAGGTTAGAATAACGAAATATGTAATTTGATTAGAATGGCTGAAAACTGTGGCTTTGTATCCTATGAAATGGGCCAAAATAGTGAAATTAGAATTTCGCGAAATTGAGCGAAACCTCGGTACTATAGCTAACAGAATGAGGCCGAAATAGTGAAATAAGAAATTTTACGAAAGTGCCTGAAAGCTGTCGGGGCTAAAACATAAAAATTGAGGCAAAAACAGTGAAATACAACCTTGCAAGAAATTGGCAAAAAAAATTGTGGAATATAGTCCCTAAAATGTTTTTAAATAGTTAAATTCGAAATTTCACTGAAGCTACTGAAACTGTGGCGAGGCCAAAATAGTGAAATTCAGATTTCACGAAATAGGCCGAAACTGTTTGTCTGAGCCATAAAATGAGGCTAAAATAGCAAAATACGAATTTTACGAAATCAGCTGAAAATATTAGACTATACCCCACAAAATGAGGTCAAAACAGTGAAATACGAAATTTCACGAAAATTGTAGAAAACTGTGGATGATATCCACAAAATGAGGTCCAAATACCGAACACGAAATGCCAGAGATTGGCACACAAAAAACTACAAAATCAGTAAAATACAAAATTTCAAGAAATTGGCCTAAAACTGTTGATTAGCCCACAAAATAAAGCCACAACAGCCAAATACGTAATTTTACGAAATTGACATAATTTTACGAAAGGGCTAAAGGACGTAAAGGCATCTAAAGTTTAATTGAATTCCCTACACACCTAATGTGATAATAATACCCTAATAGCACCAAAAGTTTTGTAAATTGGACAAAAAAGCACATGCCGTTAAGTTAATGGAATATTATTAAATGGTTTAAACCCATTTTAAATAGTGTGAAATGTCGTTTTTGCCCTCATCTCTTAACGGCTTTAAAAATTGCCATCTCCACCTCCGTCTCCACAACCATCTCCATTGTCAACTACCACTGCCCACCACCGCCACCATCTCCACCATCTTCTCCAAACACCACCATCTCCATCAAATCATCTCCTTCAACTTCCGAAACCCTTCTCCGTCAACCTCCGAAACCCGTCAACCACCACCATCTCCAACAACCATCACCACCTCCAACCACTGTCACCATCACCGACTACCATCTTCACCATCATCTCCACCACTATCTCCAACCACCACCAAAATCCATCATCTCTGAAACCGACCACCACCACCCCGACCACCATCTCCACCACCTCCGAAACCCCATTACCATTACCTTCATCTCCAACAAAAATAAAAAAAACAAAAGAAGAAAAACTGAAAAAACTGAAAAAAAAAAAGAAAAAATGAAGTAGACGAATTGAACAAAGAAAGAAGAGATGAGGGTATTTTTGTAATTTCATGTTAATTCAGTTAAAAAAATTAAACGTGGTTTTTGGTCGAATTTTAAAAACTTCGCGTGCTATTAGGGTATTACTATAACTTTAGGTGTGTATAAGGTATTTATATAAACTTCAAGTGCCTTTACATCCTTAACCCTTTACAAAATTGACCAAAAATTGTGGGCTATAGTTGTGGACCATAGTTTTAAATCTCGGATTTCGGACTCGTCTCGGCAAGGGGTGTTTCATCTCGGATCGGAGATATCGGAGGAGATCTCGGGAAAATGTGATCATATCGGATGTTCATTTCCTATACTTAATAAAAAAAAATTGGTTACTAAATAAGATATTATATGTCCTACATGTTATTTATGAAATAAAATACTGTATAATGTGACTAATAACATAAATCAATTATGGTAAATATTCACAGAATTTAACAACAATATAAAAGAGAATGTAATATAAGTATATAACTAAATTGAATTTGCATTGATTAGAAAAATGTATTAGTTAATAAACTTACTTGATTTTGCATATATACAAACAATAGCGAGACAAAATTCTCACATTATCTTAGCTTAAGGTCCTCCTATATTGAAAGACAGGTCCTCCTATATTGAAAGACATACAAAAAGTAAAATAAATTTTTTATATATATTCACAATAACATGTGTTTATTTCGGCTGATATTTCGCTAATTTCGGCAATATTTAGGTCGATATTTTGGCAATTTCAGCCGAAATCTATACATTTCGGTCCAAAACGATTGAGTATAAAATATGTGATTTCGTATCAGCAAGCTAGCCGAAACGAAATTTCGGCCGTATCGGAGGAAATTTAAAAGTGTTGTGGACTATGGCCTACAAAATGAGGCCAAAACAGTAAAATACAAAATTTAAAGAAAATGGTTCAAAATTCTGAACTGTACAGAATGAGGCTAAGGAAATACGAAATTTCATGAAATTGGCCGAAAATGTTAAGACTAGCCCACAAAATTAGGCCAAATTTGTGAAATTCGTAATTTCACGAAACTTGTTAAAACTGTGGATTATAACACAAAATGAGGTCAAAACAGTGGAATTCATGAATTTGGCAAAAACTATGGACTCGTCTAAAAAATGAGGTCAAAACAGTATAATATGAAATTCGATGGAAGTGGCTTAAAATTGTCGACTATAGCCTAAAAATGGAGGCAAAACAGAGAAAACGAAGTTTCACGACATTGACCGAAATTGTGGACTGTAGCTTAAAATGTGGACAGAACACTGAATTACGTAATTTACAAAAATTGCCAAAAATTATGAAATACAACAAAAATGTGAAATTCGAATTTCACGAAATTGGTTCAAAACCTGGGACTTTGGCCAGTAGAATGAGGCCAAAATAATTAAATATGAAATTCATGGAAGTGGCTCAAAACTGTAGACTATAGCCCAGAAATGAGGAAAAAACAATGAAAGACGAATTTCACGAAATTGGCTGAAATTTGTGGATTGTAGCAAAAAATGAGGCAAAAATTGTGGTATGTATACATAATTTTGACGAAAATGATCGAAAATTGTGGCCTACGAAATGAGGTCAAAACAGTGAAATACAAATTTCACGCAATCAACTGAAAACAGTGGGCAAAATGTGGTCAAAAGAGCGATACAAAATTTTACGAAAGTGGTCCAGAACTGTGGATACAAAATGAAGCCAAAATCGTGAAACATGCAATTTGATAAAAATGCCCACAAAATGAGGTCAAAATTGTGTAATACGAATTTCAAGAAATTGGCCGAAAACGGCTCACTATAACCCATAAAATGAAGGCCAACAGTGAAATACAAAATTTCACAAAAATACTGAAAAATGTGGGTTGTAGGACAAAAAATGCGGCCAAAACAGTAAAATTTTAAAAAAGTGGCCTAAAACTCTGGAGTATAGCCCAAAAAATGAGGCCAAAATAGTCGGATACGAAATTTCATGAAATATGCTGTAAATACAAAATTTCACTAAATAAGCCAAAAATTACGGATTAGCCCACAAAATGTTGCCAAAACCGTGAAATTCACAAAATTGGGTGTAAACTGTGGAATGTAGGTCAAAACAGTATGAAATTTCACGGAAGTGGCTAAAAATTGTGGATTATATTCCAAAAAAATGAGGTCAAAACAGCAAATTTGAATGAAAATTGCGGTCTGTTTTTAGTCTGTAGCATAATAATGAATATTGTGAAATACGATATTTGAAGAAAATGGCCCAATACTTGGACTATAGCATGAGGCCTAATGAGGCCAAATGAGGTCAAAACAGTGAAATACGAAATTTTACGAAAATTGCCGAAAATTGTGGACTCTATGCCACAAAACTAGGCCAACACCGTGAAATATGAAATTTCACAAAATTGGCCGAAATGGTCAAAACAGTAAAAATGATGTTTCACGAAATTGGCCAAAAAAAAACTGCGGACTATAGCCCAAAAATGAGCCAAAACAGTGAAATACGATTTTAAGAAAGTGGTTCAAAACTGTGGACTGTGTTCTAAAAAATGCTGCCAAAATAGTGTTACACATAATTTGACGAAAATTGCTAAAAATTGTGACATATAACCCCACGAAATGAGGCCTAAACAGTGAAACATGAATGTGAATGGGAAATATGAATTTCACGAAATTGATCGAAAACTGTCAAGTGTAGCATAGTCTTGAGATTGGGTATTTGTATGGTTTTTGAATATCTGAATGACCACATGATGAGGCCAAAACACTGAATATCTGAATATTAAGATTGGGTGCTTGTATGGTTTTACCTTTTTTGACATGATATTAAATCTATTATTTCAGTATAAGTTCAAAATATTGCTGATTCTTTCTAGTGTTTGAGACTGGTGATCACATGCTATCAACGGTTTGTTTTTTCATCTTTCAGCAATAATACCTCTTTGTTAAACCCTTTAAGAGGTTTGACATTATCCCAAAAGTGAAAACTAATGCTCATACCTCATTGTAGTGATCATTTTTCACATGTAAGAAGATGCCTTATTGTTCAGTCGTACAGTACTTTCTTGATCTTAATCATCTTGCATTATTTATCTACACATCAGGAACTTCATGGTCGCGTGGTACGCGTGAACTATGCTAATGACCGGGGCAGTGGATTCCGCACTGGTGGTGGCGGCTTCGGCGGTGGTGGCGGTGCGTATGGTGGCAGTGGTGGAGGTGGATACTACAGCAGCAGAGGTGGTGGATATGGGAGTGGAAGCAGTAACAACTATGATGGTGGCGGTGTGTATGGTGGCAGTGGTGGAGGTGGTAACTACAGCAGCAGAGGTGGTGGATATGGGAGTGGAAGCAGTAACAACTATGATGTTGGTGATGCAAATTTCGGTGTTACTGGCGGCAGCAGTGATAGCTTTGGTGGAGGCTATGCTGGCAATGACTCTGGAGTTCCCAACTTCAGGGGTAGCAGCACTAGCACCTATGGAAGCAACACCTTAGGTGGTGGTGGCTATGGTAAAGAGAAGGATGAAATGAAAGATGACAATTTTGAGCCTGATGGTAAAGAGGAGGACGACCTTCTGGATGAAATGAAAGATGACGATTTTGAGCCTGATGACTATGCCAACAAGCGAAGCTGATCAGGATCTGATCATCCTGACAGGGAAATAAATCCTAAGCATATTTTCTACTCTTGAGTCTGATTCCAGTACTGTTAGTGTAAGTGTCTTTGTTTGGATTGGAGAATATGTGTGCATGCATCGGCCGAACTTTTTCTGTTTCATCTTTTTCTTCTTTGTGGAACATGTGTTGCAAATATATAAGCGATGAGTGTCATTTTGATCTAGTTTATATATATGCTTCAAGGTCTTATATAAATTTGATTCCAGGTGGACTACAGGCTTACTAGGGCATCTTCAGGTTGTAGTTTGGTGGGGCTTATTGCAGTGTAAATAAGTGCAGAGGACTATCCGACTATATATATATCTCTACTACTATAATGGGAGAACGCCCGAGTGTAATTTGCCCATCTATCAACCCGTACAATGCATGTGTTGGTTGTTTTTTTTTCCCTTTTCATTTTTCCCCAAAATTTCCCCCACGTGCGCAGCATGTGTATAATACTAGTTAAGAGTAATGCTATACTCACTACCAATTTTCTATATTTTCTCTTCACTATCGTAGGTGATACACTCTAATAGGTGAGAGGAGAAGGTGATACACTCCAATAGGTGAGAGGAGAAAGTACGTGATACACTCTAATAGGTGAGAGGAGAAGGTGATACACTCCAATAGGTGAGAGGAGAAAGTACGTAGGGGATTTCTTCAATAGGAGTGTGCCACTACCTTAGGTAGTGAAGAGAATGATAGTGAAATTGGTAGTGGATGAAGCATTACTTTGCAAATCGAGGTATGAGTTGTTGAGTTGCTAATACTGCGCACAACTTGCTGAGACTTTGTCAGTAGAAGTTCTTATCATGTTTACATTTGCTAATAGAAAGGTTACTGCTGTGTTCCATCTTGCTCCACCCACTTGATGAATAACAAGAATTAGCACTTTTCAATTGATCTACTTTTTATGGCATATTTTGTTGGTCCCCTGTTTTTACACATGCCGAAAACTTTCTTTTCTGAAAATTGTCTTGAAATGGTTGGGAGCAGCTCGCAAATATCAGGCCAGAATAATGATTGTAATTTCTCGCAGCTGACAAATATCTAGCAAGAATAATGATCGTAATTTCTCTAAATTGTTTTTTGATGAACAATTTCTCTAAATTGTTAGAAAGCAGTATAAATATAGGCAAAAAAATTTCACCTAATCAACTTCCACTGAAGACTATATAACCTACAAAATTTTGTATTTTACTGCTTTGATCTGATTTTGTGAGCTATAATAGTCCGCAATTTTCGGTCAATTTCATGAAATTTCATATATCACTGCTTTTGCCTCATTTTGTCAACAATTTTGGGTAAATTTCGTAAAATTTCATATTTCACTGTTTTGACCTTATTTTATGAACTAAAAATAAGCCATAATTCTTGGTCATTTTCGTCAAATTTTGTATTTTACTGAATTTTACTGTTTTGGCCATATTTTGTAGGCTATATATAGTTTTCGCCAATTTCATTAAATTCCAAATTCATTATTTTGGAATAATTTTGTGGGCTGTATAATCCAAAGTTTTCGTGGAACTTCGTGATCCATGCAACGAAGGTGATTACTGCCCCGGTGTCGGAAGCTAGCAGGACCCAAGAGAGTGCTGCGGGGGGAGGAAAGTGATCCATGCAATGGTCACTCCAACGCCATTAATGGCCGACTTCGAGAGTAGATACAATAAATGTTTCTTAGCGAAGTCACGTACGGGCAATCCAAAGGAGAAAGATATTTCCGACCTGCTAGCGGCAGCTTTACAATCGGCGGTTTCACCGAACTGGACAGTGCTTCAAATAAAGGAGGGGACGTTTTTGGTTCACTGCAGCGACGGAATGATGATCAGTGATATGGGTCAGAAATAGCGTGGCTCATCCTGGACCACTAGATCCCCTCAGAGATGCGCGCCCCATCTGATCCTTCTGATCTGCCACGTCATCATCGGAAAACCGCCCGGAACACGGCCACGTCAGACCGGAAACCACTCCGGCGTCTGCCACGTCAGCCCTATACCGCCCGGCTTTCCACCGCTTCAGCCACTCAGGCAACCGGGTCAAGACCCGGCCCCAAACGGGTCTGGACCCGATTGGCTTCCCCTATAAATACCAAACCTTCCCCCCTGCCTATAGGTAAGGAATCTTTTCTCTACAAAACCCTAGTTACTGTTGCTATATCTTAAGTGACTGACTAGATCGTCGGAGGGTCTGCCACCGGAACCAACCCCGGTGTTTCTAGACCGTCTGCAGGTACACAAGACCTCGGATCCGAGCCCTCTGATCCGAGCCCAACATCCACCTCACTCCAAGCCCGTCGCAGGTACCGCTCGGCCAGCCGAGGGTCGTCTCACCAGAAGCTTTCTCCTTCAATACAAATCGAGTAAGAACTCACACCTGGTGCATCCACACGTCTCCCAGAAACAAACCGCATCAGGTTGGCGCCGTCTGTGGGAACGCTACTTCAGAAGCCAACCCGAGTTCGACCGCCAAGGTACCTCGACAGCCGAACTCCCATGGCCTCCAAAGGCAAGGGGGCTGCGTCCTCCGTCAACCGACGGGACACACCCCCACCAAATGCCAATGCCGGGCCACACACATCAAAGCACAGGGTTTCCCATCAGGGATCCCAGCGGAGTGCCACCCGTATAGTCCAGCCCGACCTATGAAGGGTAATCACCAACCGGCAGGTTAGTCGCAGTGGGGGGAGGGCCGCTTCCAACTCGGCCCCGAACCATCCTAGACCACCGCCGGGAGAACGGAGGCCAGCACTCAGCCGAGTCGGAAGGCAACCTCCGGTCCAACCGGTCCGAGCCGAGGGAGCTCCAGTCACTCAACAGGAGTTCCAGGACTTCCGAAGAGAAATTCTTGGGGCTCTCCGACGGGCCCCCAGAGAAGAAGCCCGCCATTCCCGAACCAGGTCGGACGCCGAGGCAAGCGTGTCCCACCCCTTAACAAACCCGCCGGAGGACGACGGCGAACTCCTAAGGCGCCTCCAAGAAATGGAAAATCGCCTCGATCACATAGGCGACGGCGGCCAAGGAGCGGCTCACGGGTACAGACCTGTCCGACCCCCTTTCTCCGCCCTCATTCTCCAAGCGGAAATACCTCGGAATTTCCGACCACCTCAGTTCGAGACCTACGACGGCGAGGGAGATCCTGCTGATCACATGGAGGGCTTCAAAACCCTCATGATGATTCACAGCGCTTCGGATCCCCTGTTATGTCGAGCCTTCCCTGCCACCCTTCGGGGTCCGGCTCGCGAATGGTTTTCCAAACTGACGCCCGGTTCCATCTACTCATTCGACCAGCTGGAAGGCAATTTCCTCGCCCACTTTGTCACCAGCCGGAAGGCCGAGAAGACAAGTGCTTCCCTACTTGGACTCAGACAGAAGGAGGGAGAATCACTCAGGGCGTTCGTCCGGAGGTTCACAGCAGAGGCAAGGTCGGTCTCCTCTCTCGATCCGGGCGTCGCCTCCGTGGCATTTCGGCACAACGTCCGTCATGGGCAGCTGAAAGCCTCTCTGGCGAAGAAGCCTCCCATCGATTTTCCCGACCTCCTCAACAGGGTTGAGAAATACATCAGGGCGGAGGAAGCCCTAAACCCAGATGAGTCCAGGGAAGTACCCGGGAAGGGAAAACGAAAGGCCGAAGAAGTCGAGCCATCAAAGAAGGCTCCGAGGGACGCGGGTGCCATGAAGAAAGTCCCGCCGGTCCCCCGCTTCGAGAGGTATACCCCACTAACCCAAAATGTGTCCTCCATACTCCTGGCGATCGAGGACAGAGACCTCGTTCAATATCCCCCTCGTCCGTCAAACAACACTAGCAAGAAAAGGGATCAGCGGTTCTACTACCGCTTCCACCGAGACAACGGGCACGACACGGATCACTGCCGTGCCCTGAAAGACGAGATCGAGGCCCTAGTTCAGCGAGGGTACCTTCGGGAGTACAAGCGGGATGATGCTCGAGGGCAGAGGGACACGAGGAGCAGGAGAACCCCACCTCCTCCTCGAGCTCCCCTGCAGCTCCTCGAGCAAGAGCATGAGCTTGAAGAGCCGGATGGCCAAGCCATATTACACTGCGTCCACGGGGGGCCCATGGGAGGGGAGTCCAACACTTCCCGCAAGGCGTTCATCCGGGATGTTAACGCCGTCCAAGGACCTCTCCCCCCTCAAATTCAACAACTCCCCGTCTCCTTCTCGGGGGATGACCTGGAGGGGGTGCGGCTCCCGCATTGCGACACCCTCGTGATCAATCTCAACATGGCGAATTTCGATGCTCGGCGAATCCTTGTAGATAACGGAAGTTCGGTTAACATTCTGTTCCTCGAGGCTTTCGAGAACCTAAAGCTGCCCCATAGCAAGCTCAAGCCAGCGGGGTACACTCTGCACGGATTCTCTGGAGTTCCAGTGACGATCGAGGGGATCGTCACACTGGACGTCACGGCGGGTACGGCCCCAAACCGGAGAACCGAGTCCATGGACTTCATGGTTGTCAACGTCAAGGTAGCCTACAATGCCATACTCGGTCGTCCGGGCCTCTGCTCTCTCCAGGCTGTCCCCTCGGCCTATCACCAGAAGATGAAGTTCCCTACCAGTACCGGGGTAGGGGTGGTCCGGGGGAACCAGGAAGCCGCTCGCTCATGTTATATGACAGCAATAGGAAGCGGAGTGTTTCCCCTCGACACCGTGGAGATGCAGCCCCAAAGGACCCAGCCAGAGCCAGAGTCGGCAGACGAGCTGGAGGATGTCTCCTTCGAGACAGGGGATCCGTCGAAACAATTTCGAGTAAGTCGCTCCCTCGCACCCCGCCTTAAATCCGACATCATCACCTGCATTCGGCGCAACGTCGATCTGTTCGCCTGGAAGCCGTCTGACATGCCCGGTATTTTCGAGGATCTCATCATGCACAAACTCAGTGTGATCCCTGGGTCAAAACCAGTGGTCCAAAAACGACGTAAATTCGCTCCGAAGCGACAACAGGAGGTTAATACAGAAGTCGACAAGCTCCTGGCCGCACGCTTCATCCAAGAGGTCAGCTACCCCGAGTGGCTGGCGAACGTCGTCATGGTCAAGAAGGCGAGCGGGAGTTGGAGGATCTGTATAGACTTCACGGACCTGAACAAAGCGTGCCCGAAGGATCCATTCCCCCCCCCAGAATCGATGCTCTTATCGATGCAACATCGGGTCACGAGCTCCTGTCCTTTATGGACGCGTTTTCAGGCTACAACCAGATCCGCATGTTCCCTCCCGACATCGCCAAGATGTCCTTCATTACAGACCAGGGGCTCTACTGCTACAGGGTCATGCCCTTCGGGCTGAAGAACGCCGGCGCCACTTATCAGAGGCTCATCAACCGGGTCTTCAAGGAGCAAATCGGGCGCAATATGGAGGTATATGTGGACGACATGCTCGTCAAGAGCCAGCAGGGGGAGGACCACGTAGCCGATCTGGAGGAGGCCTTTGGGGTACTTCGGACCCATAATATGAGACTCAATCCGAGCAAATGCGCTTTCGGCGTCTCCGCGGGAAAGTTTCTTGGCTTTATTGTCAGCCAACGGGGAATCGAAGCGAACCTCGAGAAGATCCAAGCAATCCTAGAGATGGCTCCTCCCAGGAACATCAAAGAACTCCAGCGACTCACGGGAAGACTGGCGGCCATCGGCCGTTTCCTCTCCAAGTCCGGGGAGAAGTCTCTTCCATTCTTCAAAGCCCTGCGCGGCACCGGTGGGTTCGAATGGGGAGTCCAACAGCAAGAGGCCTTCGCCCAATTGAAGGAGTACCTCGCAAACCCTCCCCTCCTCAGCAAGCCCGAACTAGGAGAGCCACTCTGGCTTTACCTATCAGCCTCGGAGAAGGTGCTCAGCGCCGTTCTCATTCGGGAGGAGGAGGGATCACAGAAGCCTTTGTATTACGTCAGCAAGGTCCTGCTCGATGCCGAGACCAGGTACTCTCGGATGGAGAAGATAGCGTACGCCCTGGTCATGGCCTCGCGAAAACTCCGCCCATATTTTCAATCTCATTCTGTCCAGGTGCTGACGTACCAACCCCTGAAGGCCGTACTCTACAAACCGGAGAGCTCGGGTCGACTCGTGAAATGGTCGATTGAGCTCAGCCAGTATGACATTGGCTATCAACCTAGAACAGCCATCAAGGGGTAGGCGCTCGCGGAGTTCATTACGGAGTGCACCATCTCCAAGCACTCTGCAAGCAAGGAAAGCGACCAGACGTGGGAAGTTTACGTCGATGGTTCCTCCTGCGAGGCAGGCAGCGGAGCGGGCATCATCCTGCGAGGCCCGGACGGTTTTCTTCTACAATACTGCCTCCGCCTTAACTTCCCGGCCTCCAATAACGAGGCCGAATACGAGGCAATGATCGCGGGGCTCACTCTAGCTCATCAGGCCGGCGCCAAGAAGATCAGGGCTTTTAGCGACTCCCAGCTCGTGGTCAACCAGATCACTGGAGAATACGAAGCCCGCGACGATCGCATGGTCCGGTATCGAGCTGTAGTTCAATGCCTACTTGCGTCCTTCGACGAATCGGCTGTTTTGCGGATCCCCCGGTCAAAACTGGCTTCCTCTTCCTTCGAAGGTCTCGACCGTACGGTCCTGATCGAAGTCATGCTAAAACCAAGCATCGACATCCCAGAGGTCCTGTGCATTGAAGACAGAGCTCCCCCCGAAGACTGGACCACTCTGATTAGGCGATTTCTCGTCAAGGGAGAGCTCCCCGAAGACCGAGCCGAAGCGAGAAGGGTCAGGGCCCGAGCGGAAAGGTTCACGATGATCGACTCGACACTCTTCAAGAGGTCTTATACTACCTCGGATGGTCGGCCCTATCTCCGCTGCCTCACTCCCGATGAAGCCAAGTATGCTCTCAAGGAATTACACGAGGGGATTGGCGGATGTCACATGGGAAGTCGCTCGCTCGCGCGAAAGGCTTTGAACCACGGGTACTACTGGCCCACCATGTTGCAGGATGCTCTGACCCTTGTCAAAAAGTGTGGCCCCTGTCAAAGATTCTCACCCATCAAAAGGGTTCCGCAAGCAAACCTCCGGTCCATGGCCAGTCCGACCCCCTTTGCAATGTGGGGGATGGATCTGGTAGGCCCCTTTCCAAAGGCGACAGGGCAACGGAAGTTTCTTATAGTTGCTATCGACTACTTCACAAAATGGATCGAGGCCGGGCCATTAGTTACGATCACCGAGCAACAGACTCAACAGTTCTTCTGGAAGCACATTGTCTGTCGATTCGGGATCCCACAAGTACTCGTCACAGATAACGGGACCCAGTTTGCAGGCAAGCATTTTTGCAAGTTCTGCGAAGACCTCGGTATCCATCAGCGCTTCTCTTCAGTATGCCATCCCCAGTCCAACGGGCAAGCAGAGAACGCGAATCGTCAGATCCTCGACGGACTCAAGAAGCGACTCGATAATTCCTCCAAGGGGTTACGGGTCGACGAACTGCCAAGCGTTCTCTGGGCCCACCGAACGACGAAAAGAATCCCGACGGGGGAGTCATCTTTCAATTTAACGTACGGCGCTGAGGCCGTTATTCCCCTGGAAATAGGCATCCCCTCTCCCCGAATCATGGCTTTCGACGAAGCAAGCAACTCCATGCAACTACGAGCTGACCTGGACCTCATTGACGAGGTCAGGGAGAAGTCGGCCATTAGAAGGAACATCTACCAGCAAAGGATCGAAAGGTTCTACAACAAGAAGGTGCACCCAACAAACATTGCACTCGGAGATCTTGTCCTCCGGAAACTGGCGGTATCCAACCCCGGCCAGAAAAGAAAGTTGGCACCAAACTGGGAGGGCCCTTATAAGGTTTCAGAGGTCGTACGACCGGGTACCTATCGCCTGACCGACACCGATGGCAAGCCCGTCAAGAGGCCCTGGAATGCGGAGCACTTGATTAAGTTCTTAGGAGAGTAACCTCCATGTAAAATGTAATGATTGTAATCAGCACGTCGTGCCTAGTGTTTTGTAACAGTCCTGTAAACGGCACGTCGTGCCTAGACTTCCTTGTAAATCCCGTATATTGTAAACATGTCAGCTTTCTTAAAACAAGCTCATAACCCAAATCTTATAAACAGATAAAGAACACCTTAGGGTTCGGCGCACGGATAAAACCGCAAGTGCCAACAGGCTTCTCTCACAAGCCTAGTGCTCGACGATCGGATAACATCGCGAGCGCCAACAGGCTTATCTTGCAAGCCTAAAGCTCGGCGCACGGATAACACCCCGAGCGCCACCAGGCCTATCTTGCAAGCCTAAAGCTCGGTGCACGGATAAAACTGCGAGCGCCAACAGGCTTATCTTGCAAGCCTAAGGCTCGGCGCACGGATAAAACTGCAAGCACCAACAGGCTTATCTTACAAGCCTAACGCTCGGCGCACGGTAACATCCCGGGCGCCAACATGCTTCTCTCACAAGCCTAGTGCTCGGCGATCGGATAACATCGCGAGTGCCAGCCGGCTTATCTTGCAAACGTAAAACTCGGCGCCTGAATAACACCCCGAGCGCCACCAGGCTTATCTTACAAGCCTAAAACTCGGCGCCTGGATAACACCCCGAGTGCCACCAGGCTTATCTTACAAGCCTAAAGCTCGGCGCACGGATAAAACCGCGAGCGCCAACAGGCTTATCTTGCAAACCTATGGGTTGGCGCCCAGATAAAACCGCGAGCGCCAACAGGCTTATCTTCCAAACCTAAAGCTCGGCGCACGGATAAAACCGCGAGCGCCAACAGGCTTATCTTCCAAACCTAAAGCTCGGCGCACGGATAAAACCATGAGCGCCAACAGGCTTATCTTACAAGCCTAAAACCCGGCGCCCGGATAAGAGCGCGAGCCCTACAGACTCATCTTACAAACTTAGGGTTCGACGCTCCCATCACAAAAGGCCTATCCCGAGAACATGCGCAGGAGCTCGGCGTCGACCCCCGAGCATGGCGGGTGCCTTCCCCAAGGCACCGAGACCTTGACGCTCGGCGGCGATCCTCCGCTACGCCTGCAATTGCCTTTCTCACCGGTATGGGGGCTCGGCATCCGTCCCTCGCTCGGTTTGACCTCCTCGGAGACCATCAACCGATGCACGAGGCGACATCCGCCAGCCACGCCCGCACCGTCTCTTCCCGAGAACATGTGCAGGAGCTCGGCGTCGACCCCCGAGCATGGCGGGTGCCTTCCCCAAGGCACCGCGACCTTGACGCTCGGCGGCGACCCTCCGCTACGCCTGTAATTGCCTTTCTCACCGGTATGGGGGCTCGGCATCCGTCCCTCGCTCGGTTTGGCCTCCTCGGAGACCATCAACCGATGCACGAGGCGACATCCGCCAGCCACGCCCGTACCGTCTCTTCCCGAGAACATGTGCAGGAGCTCGGCATCGACCCCCGAGCATGGCGGACGCTCGGCGGTGACCCTCTGCTACGCCTGCAATTACCTTTCTCACCGGTATGGGGGCTCGGCATCCGTCCCTCGCTCGGTTTGGCCTCCTCGGAGACCATCAACCGATGCACGAGGCGACATCCGCCAGCCACGCCCGCACCGTCTCTTCCCGAGAACATGTGCAGGAGCTCGGCGTCGACCCCCGAGCATGGCGGGTGCCTTCCCCAAGGCACCGCGACCTTGACACTCGGCGGCGACCCTCCGCTACGCCTGTAATTGCCTTTCTCACCGGTATGGGGGCTCGGCATCCGTCCCTCGCTCGGTTTGGCCTCCTCGGAGACCATCAACCGATGCACGAGGCGACATCCGCCAGCCACGCCCGTACCGTCTCTTCCCGAGAACATGTGCAGGAGCTCGGCATCGACCCCCGAGCATGGCGGACGCTCGGCGGTGACCCTCTGCTACGCCTGCAATTACCTTTCTCACCGGTATGGGGGCTCGGCATCCGTCCCTCGCTCGGTTTGGCCTCCTCGGAGACCATCAACCGATGCACGAGGCGACATCCGCCAGCCACGCCCGCACCGTCTCTTCCCGAGAACATGTGTAGGAGCTCGGCGTCGACTCCCGAGCGTGGCAGGTGCCTTCCCCAAGGCACTGCGACCTTGACGCTCGGCGGCGACCCCCCGCTACGCGTGCAATTGCCTTTCTCACCGGTATGGGGGCTCGGCATCCGTCCCTCGCTCGGTTTGGCCTCCCCAGAGACCATCAACCGATGCACGAGGCGACATCTGCCAGCCAGGCCCGCACCGTCTTTTCCCGAGAACATGTGCAGGAGCTCGGCGTCGACTCCCGAGCATGGCGGGTGCCTTCCCCAAGGCACCACAACCTTGACGCTGGGCGGCGACCCTCCGCTACGCCTGCAATTGCCTTTCTCACCGGTATGGGGGCTCGGCATCCGTCCCTCGCTCGGTTTGGCCTCCTCGGAGACCATCAATCGATGCACGCGGCGACATCCGCCAACCACGCCCGCACCGTCTCTTTCCGAGAACATGTGCAGGAGCTCGGCGTCGACCCCCGAGCAAGGCGGGTGCCTTCTCCAAGGCACCCCGACCTTGACCCTCGGGGGTGACCCTCAATCGCCACCGCAACTGGTTCCCTCACCAGGTGTTGAAAAAATTTCTCATTAAGGTTTAGGGCGTCCGCCTTCGGCAGACGCCCCAAGCCTCGAGTCTGATTATCGACCACCCTCTCACCCGCGAACAACTCGGGGTTTACGGCTTTTCCGAACCAAAACCCCGAACTGTTCGAGGGTGGCAGGGGGGCCACCGACCCGCTGCTCTCCCCGTTCCGGAACATGCGCCCCCGGTGTTCGAGCTTGTCAGCTGACCCTCCTCTCGCCCAAGAACAACTCGGAGTTTGCGGTTTTCACAAACCCGAAACCCCGAATTGTTCCCGGACGACAGAAGCGCCACCAAGCTTCGGCTCTCCCAACCCTCTAAACGATCGGTCGGCCCACCGCTCACCAACGAACAACCTGGGGTCTCACGGCCATGACGGCCTGAACCCTGAATAGTTCGAGG
The DNA here is from genome assembly GCA_017893485.1 of Hemerocallis citrina. Taxonomy (NCBI): domain Eukaryota; kingdom Viridiplantae; phylum Streptophyta; class Magnoliopsida; order Asparagales; family Asphodelaceae; genus Hemerocallis; species Hemerocallis citrina. The sequence goes on along the minus strand of JACEHZ010000731.1, from coordinate 63,377 downwards.
GTGATCGGTGTGCCTCCGATCCGAGGTACTCGAGAATATTATTTTCTATGGGCGCCCGCCTTTGGCAGACACCCGAGTCAGAGGACTCGCTGCATGACAACTGACAAGGGGAGTGGTGATTATATAGCCCACTGAGACCTCATTTATTGCGCCTGGGAATACGAAACGGCGGAAGGCGAAACGTCGCCATAAATGTTCATCGGAATGAGAAACGTCGCAATTAATGGTGCAGTCGCGTCAGTTGCGACCCTTCGTAGATTTCACAACCGGGCACCCGAGGCACCCGAGGCAAACAAGGATCCGAGAAACAAATATTCTTATTGATCACTCATTGATTGCTCACTGCTTACAATTCGACGAACGTCAATACAAATACAATGAAAAAACTCAACTCACTCGCACTCGGCGGGGAACTCAAATTCAGGGCTCTTATTACGTTCGGTTGGGCCGACCATTGAAGACGCCCCATCACCGAGCTCCCAGCGTCATCCGGCTGGGCCTCAACCAGCGAGAACGGCAACGACCACCCCGGGGTGGAGTTGCTCGCCTCTTCAACTAGGCCCGCACCCAAAATGAGCTTCAGCCGACGAACCTCCAATTCTTTCTCCACGACGGCCTCGCGAAGAAAAGACTCCGAAGCCGAGCGCCCACTAGAGGTGTTCGAAGCCGACCAGTCCGTCTCGATAACCCACCAGTCCCGGTCGGCAACGATTTTTCTCAAATGAGCCACCTCTAGGTCGAGCTCTCTTGACTTGTTCAGAAAATAATTCTTGGCGGTCTCTCGGTCCCGAGCCAACTTATGTTGACGAGCCAAAGTCTATCAAAAGAAAAACAGACATCACAAAAACGCAAGTGTCGAAGAGTCGGAACAAAAAGTCTATTTCATTTCATCTCAAAATTTTGGTACAAAAAGTTGCGGGGGCCAGTCCGCCGAAGGCCTTTACATCAAAAAAGTATAAAAACAAAAACATCTAGTCATGGGGGTCGAGTTGCACCTCTTCATCGCCGTGGCCTTCTTCGCCACCATCACCACCAGGGGTCGGAGGCAGGTCCAGCTTCCATCCGAAGCTGAGGTGGTCGACGCTGCACTCGGGGTAGATATACTTGAAGTGGGACTTGGCCTGCTCATACGCCTCGTCCTGCGCCGCCACCAAAGTCTCCCCCAAGACACCCTCCAAATCCTCCACGACCTTCTTCGCCTTGTCCTTCTCAGCCGCCTCGGCCGCGACCTTCTTCAGCAGGTCCTCCCGATCCTGCTTGTGAATCTTTACAAGAGACTCTAACTGAGCCTCGTGAACGGTCACTTGGTCCCGAGCCTCCTTCAGGTCGTCCGTCACCTTATTTAGCTCCCGAAGGAACTTCTCCGACTGCTTCCGCTCGTAGAGAATTTCCTTCTCCAGGCACTTATGGACGTGCTGGCCGTGGAGCATCGCCTGTTTCAAAGAGACCAATATTAGTGACAATTATAAACCAAGTCAACAAACAGACCTCGACCGACTTACCGAGAGATTGGCTTGGGCCCATCGCATGTACGCCTGGTCGGCCGTCTGAGCTGCCAGGGCCATCCCATCACGATCGGTGATGGCCTTCGAGACGAACTCCATCGAAACGGGTCCGTCGAGGATAGTGTCCCCCTTCAAAATCGACCAGTCGGGGACGAAAGGCATCGTCGCCATCCTCCCCACCAGCTCCGCGGCGCTCGGTCGAACCGGAGGAAGCTATTGCGACGGCGCTTCCACTGTCTTCCCCGAGCCGCCTGCCGCGTCCCGAGCCGATCTCGTCGAGTGGGAGTGGTGCTGGTGCTGCTTCTTCTGCTTCTTGGCAGGCGATTGCCCTTCGGGGGCTGGAGGGGGCGCCTGCGAGGTCCCTCCGGCTTGCGGAGCCTGGGCAGCCAACTTCTGCTCGGCAGCAAGACGATCCTGCTCTTCTTTCTTTTTCTTCTCCTGCCTCGTCTTCTCGACCGTGGCGAGCAGAATCTTCTTGGCTTGCGCCTGTTGTGCCGACATCCCTACAACAAGATAAGAAAAGAAGGGCTAAACGTTAACACGAAGGCAGAAAGATGAAAAAATAAGGAAAGAAACATACTAGGGTCGGCAGGACTCAGTCCGGCCCTCGCTAGGTGAACTTCGGTCACCCGGGGCCATGAGATGCTGTGACCCCCGATTATCTCATCAACCTTCCCCCACTCCCGGGCAGATAACTCGCTCCTCTTCGGAGGCTTGCGCTTCACCTTCACGAAGTTCCACTGAGTCGGAATATCCCACAACCCTTCGGTCCTCACAACGAAGTACTTATCCCTCCAAAGCTTAATCGAATCCGGGTGGTCGTGCACCACTTTCTTGTTCGGCCTCGGCATGAAATAGAATACGCCCTCGATATCTCCGAGCGAACCAATACCGAAGATAGCCCGGAAGTAGGAAAGCCTCGGCTTCACCCCCTTCTCTTGGCACTTCAGGATGAAACAGATAAGGTGCTTCCACGAGTTGGGGCCGTATTGCATGGGGGACAGCTCCACCCAGTTCAAGACCCTCTTTACAAAAGGGTGCAGAGGCAGCCTCAGTCCCGAGATGAAGGCGTCCTCTGGAAATATGCAATAGTCCGGAGCCAACACTGTCGTGGGGCGAATACCTGGGCTCGGTAGTAGAAGCTCGTACTCCCTCGGAATGTAGTAAGCGGCCCTGATGATATTGAGATACTCCGGTCTCAAGACGCTCGGGGTGTTGTCCGCACGGATCTTCGTCCGTGTGTTCTCCCCAGGCACGGGAGGGATCGGTTGAATGTCCTTGATATCGTCAGGATACATGCGTATCGACACGGGATTCCGAAAGGTAACCGGTGGAACATCAAGGCCCGTCCTCGGTGCATCCTCATCAGGCGAAGAGGGACTTTGAGGGATTGTTAGGACTCTCTTCTTCCGACATGGTCGAGGCTTACGCTCGGGGGAGGGCGTCGACAGTGGGGGCAACGGAGGAAGATCTTCTCGGACCCCGGCTGTCCCCTCCGGCATACTCTGACCGGCCTCCTGCGCACCAACACCCTCTCCTCCCTCGCCTTCCGCGTTGACCTGCTCTCCTTCGTCACCCTCTTCATCATCATCCTCATCCTCCTCATCATCATCCCCCTCCTCTTCATCGTTACCGGCATCCTGATCCGACTCCTCGTCCTCATCATCACTATCCTCGTCCACACCACCCTCTTCCATCGGCTCCTTCCCTGGCCTCCTGGACCTCAGCGGTTGCACCACGAAGACTACGTCATCGTCACCTTCGGAGCCAGGTTCGGAGAAAACCTCCTCTTTGACCTGGTACTTACCCAGGGACGAGGACGTTTCCAATTCCGACTCCTACCCCGAGCGACCAGACGAACTAGCCTCGGATCCAGACTGAGTACGCGACATTTCTAAAAAGAAAATTACTAACCTGATGCGTGGAAGGTTAATGTTTTCTGCGAAAATCCGCCGACAGCGATTGAAATGTCTGTCCTAGTTAAAAGTTGAAAAATGATGAGTGAGAATGTAAATAAAGAAATGAGAGGAGGGTGTGGGTTTTTATAGAGGAGAACGACTCCTCGATTTTCGCAAATAAAGATCTAGCCGTTGGATCTTGTCTGGCAAGATCCAACGACTGCCAAGATCTAAATCAACTTAGATCTTCGCACCATGACGTCAGCAAAAGGCGTAAGATTACCACACTACCCCTCCCAGTTTTCTCGACAGGAAAAATATCACCAAGATAGAGGGCTCGGAGCACGGATGATAATTCGAGCTATACAGCTTTTTCACCTCTAAAGTGGGGCTCGACGCTCGGATCGAATCTCGTGCCATACAAGCCTTTCATTTCTCAGATTGGGGCTCGGAGCTCGGATAAGAAATCGAGCCATGCAGTTTTTCCTCTCCGTTGCCGCTCGACGCTCGGATCGAACCTCGAGCCAGTCCGCCTTCCCTTTCTCAGATTGGAGCTCGGAGCTCGGATAAGAACTCGAGCCATGCGGTCTTCCTCTCTCCCAATTGCCGCTCGGAGCTCGGATAAGCATGCCGCTCGACGCTCGGATCGAATGTCGAGCCAGTCGCCTTTCCTGTCTCCGGTTGGGGCTCGGAGCTCGGATGGAAATTCGAGCCGTGCGGTCTTTTCCTCTCTCCGTTACCGTTCGATGCTCGGATCGAATCTCGAGCCATTCAAGCCTTTCCTGTCTCAGATTGGGGCTCGGAGCTCAGATGGGAACTCGAGCCGTACAAGCCTTCGCCTTCTCAAGTGGGCATCTCCCCTCTCAAGTGGGGCTCGGAGCTCGGATCGAACCTCGAGCCAGTCCGCCTTCCCTTTCTCAGATTGGAGCTCGGAGCTTGGATAAGAACTCGAGCCATGCGGTCTTCCTCTCTCCCAATTGCCGCTCGGAGCTCGGATAAGCATGCCGTTCGACGCTCGGATCGAATGTCGAGCCAGTCGCCTTTCCTGACTCCGGTTGGGGCTCGGAGCTCGGATGGAAATTCGAGCCATGCGGTCTTTTCCTCTCTCCGTTACCGCTCGACGCTCGGATCGAATCTCGAGCCATACAAGCCTTTCCTGTCTCAGATTGGGGCTCGGAGCTCGGATGGGAACTCGAGCCGTACAAGCCTTCGCCTTCTCAAGTGGGCATCTCCCCTCTCAAGTGGGGCTCGGAGCTCGGATCGAACCTCGAGCCAGTCCGCCTTCCCTTTGGGGCTCGGAGCTCGGATAAGAACTCGAGCCATGCGGTCTTCCTCTCTCCCAATTGCTGCTCGGAGCTCGGATAAGAACTCGGGCCATGCGGTCTTCCTCTCTCCCAATTGCCGCTCGGAGCTCGGATAAGAACTCGAGCCATGCGGTCTTCCTCTCTCCCAGTTGCCGCTCGACGCTCGGATAGGAACTCGAGCCGTGCGGTCTTTCCTCTCTCAGTTTCTGCTCGACGCTCGGATCGAATGTCGAGCCAGTCACCTTTCCTCTCTTCGATGGGGACTCGGAGCTCGGATGGAAATTCGAGCCATGCGGTTTTTTCCTCTCTCAGTTGCCGCTCGGAGCTCGGATCGAATCTCGAGCCAAGTCAGCCTCCTTCTCAAGTGGTAGCTCGGAGCTCGGATCGAATCTCGAGTCTGGCTGCCTTTCCCTTCTCGAGTGGGACTCGGAGCTCGGATCGAAGCTCGAGCCACGGTGCCTCCCCCTTCCCCGTTCAGGGCTCGGATCTCGGATCGGAGTAACCTCCCTTAGGTCACAGCCACCGGCCTCCCACACTCGACGAACGAACGCCAAGGGAGGGCCTCGACGACCCCTCGCTCTTCCAACTAGCGAGACGGCCGTCTGCTGACCCCTGGAGTTCGTCCACCGACCCCTCACGCTCGACAAACGATCCCTGAGAGCCTGACGACCCCTCGCTCTTCCAACTACCGAGACGGTCGTCTGCCAACCCCTCGCTCTTCCAACTAGCGGACAGCCGTCTGCTGACCCCTGGAGTTCGTCCACCGACCCCTCACGCTCGACAATCGATCCCTGAGAGCCTGACGACCCCTCGCTCTTCCAACTACCGAGACGGTCGTCTGCCAACTCGTCACACTCGCCCAACGAACCCTGCTGAAGGGCCTCGACCTCCCGCCTTTTCGAGCCGGCGCGACGATCGTCCGCCGACCCTAGGGGCTCGTCCGCCGAGCCTCTGGCCTCGTCACCGACCCCCGAGCCGCAAAAACACTAAATGACTCTTACTCCGCCACATAGCCTCCCGCACAAACTCCCAAGAGGGATCCATTACTCCTGACCCCTGGCCTCTTTAAGGAAAAGCACAGACCCTACCTTCTCACCCCGACGTCTGCTCTTCCCCCAGAGGCAAAGAGTCGCTCCTACACGACTGGATCACCCAGCCCTACAGGAGCGTGGGGCTTGTGATATGAGTCAGAAATAGCGTGGCCCATCCTGGACCACTAGATCCCCTCAGAGATGCGCGCCCCATCTGATCCTTCTGATCTGCCACGTCATCATCGAAAAACCGCCCAGAATACGGCCACGTCAGACCGGAAACCACTCCGGCGTCTGCCACGTCAGCCCTATACCGCCCGGCTTTCCACCGCTTCAGCCACTCAGGCAACCGGGTCCAAACGGGTCTGGACCCGATTGGCTTCCCCTATAAATACCAGACCTTCCCCCTGCCTACAGGTAAGGAATCTTTTCTCCACAAAACCCTAGTTACTGTTGCTATATCTTAAGTGACTGACTAGATCGTCGGAGGGTCTGCCACCGGAACCAACCCCGGTGTTTCTAGACCGTCTGCAGGTACACAAGACCTCGGATCCGAGCCCTCTGATCCGAGCCCAGCATCCACCTCACTCCAAGCTCGTCGCAGGTACTGCTCGGCCAGCCGAGGGTCGTCTGACTAGAAGTTTTCTCCTTCAATACAAATCGAGTAAGAACTCACACCTGGTGCATCCACACGTCTCCCAGAAACAAACCGCATCAATCAGTGAGGCGTTGAGAACGACGAGTTTGGAAGGTAGAGACTCCTACGGAATGGAGTTTTTTGTGACATTCAAGCAGTGGTCTAGAGGATGGGGGGCAGTTAAACCGGATGCGATGCACTCCTTATGGGTCAGGCTATACAACCTTCCATTCCATCTATGGGTTCGTTCGGGATTCCAAAACATCCTTCGCAGTTTCGGCATGTTGATTGAGATCGACAGAGGAACGCTCGTTCACTCTTCTCTTAAGTTCGCTCGTCTCAAGATCGGGGTACACGACACTGCTCAAATTCCGTCGAAGATTATGGTGGACTTCGACCAGGAAATCTACGAAGTTGGGGTCATCGTAGAACCAAAAAAGAGCGTCGCTTTTAGGGAGATAGACAGAGTGAAGCAAAGGAATTTGGACGACAGGGATCCGCGGGCAGAGGAAGAAGATGCACTCAGTCCATTAGATCCGCGGGGGGGGAGGGGGGGGGGGGGGAATCCTGACCGTTCGCCTAATCTGCAAAGCTCTCTTGCTTCCAAGCCGTTGATGAGGGAAAGTCTAAATCAGAGACGTCCATTTCAAAAAGGGATTGTCGGGTGGGGTCCACGTGAGAGGGGAAACTTGTTCAGCGAACTGAAGGTCTCGAAAGGAGGAGAGACAGCTTGGGAGACGTGTGAAGACTATGGGGTCAATCATCTGTCGAATGATTTGACCAACCGTACGAGGTTGCAGGAGGATAAAGTTAAGGAGGGGCTACTTTCGGCGGAAGTGATAGCTGCCATCGAGATGGGTCCTGAGGGGACTGGTCGTACGAGGTTGGCAGTGCCAACTGGGATTCTTAAACGACAGGCCCGAGGTGAATAGGGCTTTGGGTATTTCAAAAAATAGCTGGCTCCATTTTTCAGAAGCTGAAGTTGAAGAGTCCATTAAGTTGGCATTAAAAACCCTAATCTATACTATTATTAAGCAAAGTCCTATTTTGGCGGCTTTTTACTATCTTGCCCTCATAAACATAAAAGACTAAAAAAATATAAGGTTAATATCGGAGGTCAGAAATGTAATTTGCATGTATTGGAAAAATAATTAACATGCATAGATTTGCATGCCTGTCTGCATAGATTTAAGAAAATAATTAATCTATACTATTATTAAGCAAAGCCCTATTTTGGCGGCTTTTTACTATCTTGCCCTCATAAACATAAAAGGCTAAAAAAATATAAGGTTAATATCGGAGGTCAGAAATGTAATTTGCATGTATTGGGAAAATAATTAACATGCATAGATTTGCATGCCTGTCTGCATAGATTTAAGAAAATAATTAATAGTATAGATATGCATGTACTTGCATGCACAATTTATTCATAAAAAAGTTTCCTCCTATCAAAACCAGTAGGTCTAACACATGCATAACACATGCAAATAAATATCAAAATGAATAAATTGTGCATGCCTGTCTGCATGCATGCATGCAACCTCTTCGGTGGCCTGCCCCTTCCTCAAAATCATACACACCTTTATAGACGTGCATCGCACGTGCATTGTACTAGTGAGTAATAAAGCCTCTGATTTAGTTCATTGTGGGCCTCAGCCAAATACTGGGGATGTGGGCCCACTGGGGGTGGCTCTCGGCCAGGAAGAAAAGAAGGAATGTGCACTCAATCTTACAAATCTGGATTCAGAACCCATACAACAGATGACGGAGCCAGACTCAAAAGGAGGAATTATTGGAGCTCTGCTAGATGTTACAGAAGACTTCATCTCAGAAACGGAGACTGGAATATGGTGTCAAGGAGGCCGGGGGAAGCATTGGTAGCAGCTCTATCAAGAAATTTACGGAGTATCAGAGGAAAGGCAAATGCAAGATGGAATGGGGGGGGGGGGGGGGTCAACAGGTCAATAGGGAGGAAGAAGCCGTGCACTCATCTGAAGCAGCGGATCAGGTGTCGCCGGGCGGAGGTATTGTTTCTTCAGATTTATCTGTTCTTAATTCATTAAGTGATGATTCTTTTATTTATTTTGCAAGTTTGTACGGTTTAGCCATGGGTTCAAATAGATCTGAGCAACTGGACAAAGTTGCAATCATTAGAAGTGAGTCTAGATTAGCTAAGGACTAGACTAGTACCGAAGGGAAGGGGGGGGTCTGGGAGGGGTAGAGGGTAGGTGTTTTTTATTTTTAATGGTATACATCTTCTGGAACGTTAGGGGGATGAGGTAGAGGGCAAAAAAAAGATCCATTAGTGTGACTTTGAACAAGATTCGCCCAACAATTTGTGGGCTTCAAGAAACCAGAATAGAAAAGCCTACGGTGGAGGAATTTCTTACTCTGAGGGGAATGTCAGACTTTGAATGGAGATTCAAAGCTGCGGAGGGATACCCAGGGGCATTGCGGCGGGGGCGGATGCAAAAATCTTTGACATTATAAATGATCATATCAGTTTGTTCTCGGTGTCTATCAGATTAAGAAGGAGGAGCGACGACTGGGTGCATGTGGTTATGACAGTGTACGGTCCTTATGATTCGAGAAAACTACCGGATCTATGGAGAGAGCTTCAGCAAATCAGAAGTAAATGGGCGGGGTCGTGGGTGGTAGGAGGAGACTTCAACATTACCAGATTCCAACACGAACATAGAGGGCGAGGTCATAGTCTCAGAGACCAGGAGTCATTCAACGAGACCATAGATGAATTGGAGCTACTCGAACTGCAGATGAGTGACAGGAAGTTTACTTGGTCTAACATTCAACGTAGTCCTATTTTGGCAAAGCTAGATAGGATATTGGTGTCAGGAGACTGGGAATAAGCATTTCCACTGGCAAAAGTGAAGTCGACAGCGAGATACTCCTCCGACCACTTGCCCCTGATTTTAGAGTGTGGACATAGTACTCCGGGAAAGAGTTATCCGTTTAGATTTGAGAAAGCTTGGATGACTATGGAGGAGACGACGGTCGGAGAATTTAATGGCTCAGGGAAGGGGATGCGAATACAAAATTCTTTCACAATGTGGCAAACGGAAGAAGGCAAAATCACTTAACAGGGCTGATGGTGGATGGAGCTTGGTCAGAAAATGAGGTGAACATTCGACAACACCTGGACAAGAAGTATCACGAGTTATTGGATAGAAAACCCACCTCTAAATGTGCTCTCTCGATGGATATGTGGAATTCATCTATGCTTGATGGTAGCGACGGTATTGAGCATAGATTCACAGAAGAGGAAGTTCTAGATGCAATTAAGAAGTTAGGACAGGACAAAGCACCGGGGCCAGACAGGTTGCCAATATTCTTCTACAAACAATACTGGCAAATCATTAAGGAGGACCTTATGAATATCTTCGAGGAGTTCTATGCGGGAAGCGCACAGCTTGATAAACTCAATTACGCCTCGATTATTCTGATCCCTAAAAAAGGCGAAGTCCAATTAGACACAGATTTCAGACCGATTAGCTTGCTGAATGGGTCGTTCAAAATTGTGACAAAGGTGTTGGCCCAAAGATTAGCACCCCATCTTCAGGATGTGGTCATCCCAACTCAAAGTGGGTTCATCCGAGAAAGAAACATCATGGACAGCATAGCGTCAGCACACGAGATAGTGTACAGGGGGTTTAAAGGGAAAGTGGACAGGTTCCTAATGAAAATAGATTTCGAAAAAGCATATGACTCGGTTCATTGGGAGTGCATTGATGAAGCACTGGAGTTAAAAGGGTTTGGTCACAAACGGAGGCCCTGGGTGAAAACGTGTGTTCAAGGTGGAAAATCGACAATTAATGTTAATGGCTGGAATACAAAAGAAATCAGATGTAGGAGGGGACTGAGGCAGGAAGACCCTTTGCCTCCACTGTTATTTGCCATTGTAGCAGATGGATTGGCAGAAATGATAAGCCGGGCTCAACAACAAAATGTCATCAAAGGGGTGCAGATAAAAGGAGTGGCTCAGCCAATGATAATTATCCAGTATGCCGATGACACCATCTTATTCGGAATGGCCAAAAGGGAAGAAATTGTAGCGATCAAGGCAGCCTTGGCATGCTTTCAAGGATGGTTGGGGCTGACAGTAAATCTAAACAAGACAAATGTGGTACCAATTAGCGAAAATCTATCCATATTGGCAAACTCTATCGCCACAATGATGGGATGTGAGATGGGAGATTTCCTAATCAAGTATCTGGGTACGCCAATAAGGCCGGGGCTGCTGCGAAGAGAGGACTAGAACCCACTCATTGAAAAGATAGCTAAGAAATTGGGAGGATGGAAGAGTCGGTTTCTGTCACTAGGTGGAAGGATTACATTGCTAAATTTGGTTATTAGTGCGATCCCACTTTATATAATGTCAGTTTACGAGGTTCCAAAGTGGGTCATTAACAAGATAGACAAGATTAGAAGACGATTCTTGTGGAGGGGAACGGATGAAGGAAACAAAGGATTCCATCTGGTTAAATGGGGAAGGGTGTGTAAGAAAAGAGAATTCGGCGGGCTAGAAATCCTTAATCTTCAAGACATGAACAGAGCGCTTTTAAACAAGTGGTGGTGGAAGATCAACAATCGGCATAAAGGGTGGTGGTGCCACTCATTCAATCTGTTCCGCAGAAGGAAGAAATACCGTTTTGGAGGGAGATGCGGGCGTAGGAAGGTTTTGCAATTATGGAGAGGGGTGGCTAACCATGGAGAAATATTTCACAAAAATACCACCTGCACCATAGGAAATGGGAAAAATACGAGGTTCTGGAAAGACAAGTGGTGTGGCAATATGTCCTTCGAAAACCTATTCCCACAGGCAGCAGCGGTAGCAGAGGACAAGGATGCAATGGTGGCAGATGTTTGGAGAAACAAGAAATTAAGGTTTACCATAGCAGCCACGCAGTCACTCGAGAGTACTCGCCAGTTCGAAGAGCTAAATAGATTAATCTAAGCAGAAAGTCATAAACAATGTGGCAGATGAAAAATGCTGGAATCTCGAGGAGTCTAAGCAGTTTTCTGTGTCATCAATATACAGATGGCTAAACGACAGGGGGATTAGAAGCAAAGAAGAAATCATAATCTGGGGGACCAAAGCACCACTTAAAGTGAGAGTGTTTTGTTGGTTAATGTTCAATGATGCAATTCTGTCCAAGGTAAACCTAAAGAAAAGAAATATATCAATAGACGTCAATTGCGACTATTTCCTGCAGGCAGATGAGAACGTGGAGCACATTTTTTTCATGTGTCATAAGGCTAGAATTACTTGGGAGGTTATCTGTAGGGGGTTTGGATGCAATGAGAGTCCTAAGGAGCCTAGAGATGTGTGGGGTAGAATAAGGGATAACCTAATTAGGGAAGAGAATAGATAGGCTTGGGACATTTCGGTAGCAGCAACAGTATGGAACCTATGGCTAGATCGGAATGATTTGTGCTTTCGTAATCATTCATGTTCATTCACAATTTCAATGCATAAAACCTTTCTTCTTAACCATGATTGGGCAGGTTTTGCTGGGGAAAAGAAGAAGATGAAGGTCAACGTGGAGATCTACAGGCGGTTATCTTTACTGTTGCGCAGGAGAAAAGATGAAGGTGAAAGTCACCAGGGAGACTTAGAGGCAGTAAACTCGTATTTATGATATTTTGTAATGAATGTAATAGATGGGTGATGTTGTATTAGTTTCAAGTTGATGGTAGGAGGTTGTAATCCGGACCTTTGGGCTCCCTATGTTGGTTGTATTTTGGTACTGCTATGTTTCATTATTTATCTTTAATGAAGCGATGACGTGGGTCATCTTTTATCAAAAAAAAAAAAAAAAAAAAAAAAAAAAAAAAAAACTTCATATTTCACTATTTTCGTCTCATTTTGTTGACTATAGTCTATAGTTTTGAGTCATTTTCGTCAAATTACGTATTTCACTATTTTGTTGATCATTTTCGTCAAATTTTGTATTTCACTGAATTTTACTATTTTGGCAATATTTTGTAGGATATACATAGTTTTTACCAATTTCATTAAATTTAAAATTCATTATTTTGGAATTATTTTGTGGGCTATATTGTAATACCCCGCAAAATAGCATATGGCTATTTTGCACTGTAACCCGTGCATTGACTAAGTATTGCACACGAGTACATTTTTCCTAGAAATTATCAGTTAAATTGAGAGAATTCAGACATACGGGCTGTTCTGAATCCGATGAAGTAAACTCGGAATATCATCTCGATTAAACTGGGATTTTATCCCGATTATTTCGACCAGACAATTGTCGGGCGAAAATTATAATTTCTATAAAAAATTTATTTTATGGATTTTAATTTATATGTATTAGTTATTTCAATTAAGACTAGTGTTTGGATCAAAATGTGGATTGTATTTGTGCACTAGGGTTAGAATGGGAATAAGATGACCTAGGGTTCCTTGACCTAACCTAGGGTTAGGAACCCTAGCATCACATCATGGCTTAATCTTGTTAAGGATCCAAGGGTGGAGATTTTTTTACCATGTGTGAATTGACTTAAAGATTAAGAAGTTTCCTTGAAGCTTCAAGGAAGCTTCCATGAAACTTCTAGCTTAATGTGTTGGCCCCTCATCTCACCATACACCTCCACAAGCCCTAGCTCCTCCCATCCTAACCCTCCACCTCTCCAATCCCGGATTCATCCCACCCTAGCTTCCCTTCACTCCATATATACCCACCTCCACTCACACTCTCTCATTCTTTCCTTTCTTCACTTGTTCTTGTTTCAAAAAAAAAAAAAAAAAGAGGAGGAGAAAGAGAAGGAGAAGAGAAAAGGTGGAGACTTTGAAGTAGAGAAGGAGAGGATAAAGCTAGCAACAACAATTACATCTTGAAGTGAAGAGGAGCTAGTGAGCAAAGGAGCAAAGACAAGCAAAGCAAAGCTAGGAGCCAAGCTACAAGGAAATTTGGCAAACTTCAAGTGGGTGATCCTTGAACTCTTTTGTATTTATTTTTGTTTTGGTATGAATGGATGTGTAGTAGTGATAGACATGATTTTGTTGCCATGTTTGAGTATGAGGAATGCTAGGAAAAAATAAATTGTATGGTAGAGAATTATTCTTTTGAGGTTTGATTGAGTAGCATGATTGTGAGAGTATATTGGGGAATTTCTTACGCCCAAACGGTTTGGAATCTTGGACTAAAATTCTGCGGTATTGTTCTTCTATGTATGTAGAGTATCCATGATTATTTTCGTAATATTTGGATGCATTTTAGTAGCCCAAACAGTGGGTCCAAGTCTGGACAGTAAGCAGCCAGAATGGCTGCTGGCTGTGCTGATTTTTGTGCGTCTTTCCGATTTTATATCTCGGAATTGACAGGGAATTTTTAGTTGAAAATTTTTTTGGACGCTGTTGTATGTGTCTACAACCATAGTCTTAAATTTCGTATTTTTCCGAGGTCGTTTGATGCCCCGGAAAAATTGTAGAACGCGACTGGTCCGTAGGTGTCGGCTGAAGCTGACTGCGCTTTGTGCTGAAGTTCAAAAAGCCATAACTTCGTGTACGTTCATTATTTTGCTACGAAATTTTGGGAGTAGCTTGGGGTATGAGTCTATTTGATGAATCTCAAATTTTATAATTTTTAGAGGTCATTTGATGAGGTTTCAAAGGTAATTAGTGAGGGGCAGTGAATACTCTGCTGAAACAGAACGGCTGAAATGTAGCCATGTTTGAGGAGTCGTAGATCGTTGTGTGAAATGAATTTGAATGTGAATTTTGGACACGATGAAATGGTATATGTGTAGATAGAGAATCTCAAATTTCATGATCATTGGACTTAGGGATGATTTACTATTGAATTTTAAAGTAGGGTACGTTCAGCCTAGTACGAGTATTCTAGTTCATGGAGATAGATATTCCTAGGCTTATCTGTTAAGAATTTGGGCGACTGGCCAACTGGAGAATTTCAGTAGGGAATCGTAACTCTCTAACCCAAGTAGGATTTGTAATTCCAGGTTGTAGGCTATAACCTTTCCAAGGCGGACAGATTCGGCTTTATCAGTGAAATATTGCTAGAAAAATCAACCCTTCCCGTGTGATGCACCCAAGGAAAATTGGTGTCTGTGAGAACATTTAGAATTGAATCTGAGGACATATCCAAATAGGAAGTTAAGGTAGGCAATCCCACCTTCCCATAGGACCCGGAATTGAGTGATCTCGATAACTAAGCGAACTCTTATGATATTGGACAAATGCAGCAAGTGTGAAAAGGAACGTACTACTAAGAGTATATGAGGGATATTTGGATGTCGAGATGATTGAACTTGAGGAATTAGTCAACTGAAGAATTGTAAACTAGGGTCTTACCTTTCCAGAGTTAGAGATACCAAGCAATTCTGACTGTGTGCTGGAAATTATGGACATTGTGAGTTTAGCAACCTATTATCTAGACTGACTTCAAGGTTGGAGTTAACTCGGGGACTTGAGTCCTTTAAAAGGAAATTGAGGGAATCATCGACTAGGGGATGGCAACGGATCTCCTCACCCTTCTAGGAAGTTCCCAGCATATTGGTTTCCGATGAGTGTAGCTGGGAACACAACTACTGGTATTTCTTGATTGTTCCATCGGACCATTGATGAGGAACCCTCTGCCTACCGCAATATGGTGATCGTGAGCTATCAGATTTAAAAGATAGATTTTTAGCATTTTATTCGGAACTTAGGCAAGTTCCTGTGCATGTACTCATGGTGGACATGAGTGAGTTGGGATATAGCTCTGTTGGATTGTATTGGGTGTCTCGATGCCTGAGTCTGTCAAAGGTCCAGAAAGGACAATTATGTGCGTGCTTACCTTCACTAAATTATATTACGTCATCAGGGCGCCGTTAGACCACTCGCTGAGGGTCACGGGCCGGGATTATTTTTGGGTCGCTGACCTATGAAGGTATTGGGAATCGGTGGATGTAATTCCGGGATGGTTGTTACCTTGACAGACCAGTCAGGCTCGACTTTGTTGACCGACACCGAGTGTGGTTGAATAACAACATATTTTCAGTAAACTGGATTGATTAGGTTTTTCTTTTATTTGTTTCGCTCGAAGTTTAAATTGGTATTAGGGGTGATTCTCTATAATCCAACTTGTTCTGAGAGTTAGCACTAAGTGGTGATACTGGTTGTCTCTTCCTGTCATTAGGAATACGCACTGCGGTGCGTATCTCGCACTGTTAATTCCTGAAGTACCATGGTAAGAACGGGATGCTGATATCCTGGCGGATCGGGGGTATTTAAAGACCTCCGAGGTCGTCATGTTCTATGTTGGTGGACACGAACGGATCATAAAGGATCTTTGCGCAATGGATATACCGCGGTATATCTGTAAGTTCGTCACAGCTTTCGAGGATGGTTCGACGCAGTAATTATTGGTGACTTCGGGGTAGCGCCCCGCATTATATTCTTTTATTTTATTTTCACCTCCTCTACCATGTCATACTATCAGGAACAGGAAGTAGACCAAATTAGAATGCATTGCATAGCGAGGGTTCTAATCCCTAAACATGGAGACAACGGCTTGATTTGAAAAGTATGTAGTATGGGATGCATACATTTCCAAAGTCTCGCTTGCATTAGACTAAGTACGTTGGCTTGACCTGGGTCACATGTAGTATGGGATGCATGTGCATCCAGAATCTCGCTGACGTTAAATTAAGTGCATCTGTTCTATACTCTGTATTGTTGCATTAGTCTCAGGTCATGACATACACGAACACTAGGAAATCAGGATGCACGTTGAATTTTCCATTCAAGATGAATTTGTGAATGTGATAGTTTGAGGATCGTTGTTTCTATATCAGTATTGCGTCAGTAGAATTACTGACGTACCCCACCTTTTAGGTACATGGATATCAGGTCACGAGTATAGGAGAGCCCAAGATCAGCAGGGCATCCAAGTAGTGGCAGTATGCACGTCTACCCTTCGAGCAGGTGCAGAATTATCAGGGTCGCATAGCAGGAGGCTCAAGCCGAGGGGCAGGTCCCAGAGGGGCAGATAGACCACTCGACGGAGTTTCGGCAGTTACCAAGGGATTGCCGATCTGAAAAACAGTCAATGGCTTCACAAGAAATGTTTAAGTATTTTTGTAGTCAGTTGTAAAAAAGTTATGTAACTTGTATTCCTTGTCCAAGGACAATTTGATATTTGTAATTATTAATGTAACAACTCTAATGGAAATAAAAGTGTTTAAATTTCCACGTTATTTACTGTGTTGAGATGCATTTGAAGGTAATGATCTTGGTGATGTCACGGATGTCCGATAACGGGGATCCGGGGCGTTACATATATAGTCCACAGTTTTCGTGGCATTTCATATTTCACTATTTGGTTCTCGTTTTGTGGGGGCTATTTTCGATCAATTTCATGAAATTTTGTATTTCACTGTTTTCGTCTCATTTTGTTGACTTTAGTCCATAGTTTTTAGCCATTTTCATCAAATTAAGTATTTCACTATTTTGACCTCATTTTGCTGTAGTCCAAAGTTTTGGGCCAATTTCTTGAAATTTCGTATTTCGATGTTTTGGCCTCATTTTGTAAGTTTGCGGTTTTGGGATACTTTGAAATTTTTTATTTCATTGTTTTGACCTCATTTTATGGTAGGCCATAGTTCTCGGTCATTTTCGTCAAATTACGTATTTCATTGTTTTGCCTCATTTTGGAGGCACTTTTGTGAAATTTCTTATGTCACTGTTTACCTCATTTTGTGGGCAATGGTCTACATGTTTTTTGCAACTTTCGTGAAATTTCGTATTTCCTTCTTTTAGCCTTATTTCGTGGGGTACAAGCCACAATTTTCGGTCATTTTCATATTTCACTGTTTTGTCCTTATTTTGTTGGCTATAGTATGCAGTTTGCTGCCACTTTCATGAACTTACGTATTTCAATATTTTTTGCACATTTTGTGGGCTATAGTATGCAGTTTGTCGCCACTTTCATGAAATTACATATTTCAATATATTCTGCTTCATTTTGTTGATTATAGTCCATAGTTTTAAGTCATTTTCGTCAAATTACGTATTTAACTGTTTTAGCCTCATTTTGTTGGCTATGAAATTGGTCAAATTACGTTGTTCACAGTATTGGGCCAACGGTATGAAATTTTGTATTTCATTGTTTTGGCCAGTTGGCCCCATTGTGTGGGCTATAGTTCACAATTTTCAGCTGGTTTCATAAAATTTTGTATTTCACTGTTTTGACATCGTTCTGTGTGTTCAGGCATAGTTTTCAGCCATTTTCACCAAATTACGTATTTCACTGTTTAGACCTCATTTTGTGGGTAGTCCATTGTTGTCGGCCACTTTAGTCAAATTTCGTATCACCATTTTTGGCCTTATTTTGTGGGCTGTATAGTCCACATTTTTTGGCCAATTTTGTGAAATTTTGTAATTCACTGTTTTGACATCATTTTGTGGGCTATATTAGTCCACCGTTTGGGCTACTTCTTCAAAATTTGTATTTAACTGTTTTAGCCTCATTTGTGGGGTCCACCGTTTGGGTCACTTTTCATGAAATTTCATATTTATCTATTTTGGCCTCATTTTATTGGCTATGGTCGACAATTATCTGCCAATTTCGTGAAATTCGTATTTCACTGTTTTGGCCTCATTCATAATTTTCAACCATTTTGGGTCCTTTTTTGGCCTCATTTTACAGCTATAATCCACAGTTTTAGGCATATTTCATGAAATTTCATACTTCACTATTTCTACTAGTCCACAATTTTTTGGGTTACTTGAGATTTCACATTTCACTATTTTTTCCTCATTTATGGGTTATAAGCCACAATTTTGGGACACTTTCTACAAATTTCGTATATCACTGTTTTGGCCTCATTTTGTTGGCTCTAATCCGTCGTTTTCAATCAATTTCGTGAAATTTTGTATTTCACCGTTTTGGCCTAATTTTGTGGGCTATAATCCACAGTTTTAAGCCAAATTATGGGTCACTTTCATGAAATTTCGTATTTCACTGTTTTGACCTCATTTTGCAGCAATAATCCACAGTTTTAAACCAAATAAAAGAAATTTCATACTTCACTATTTTTGCCTTATTATGTGGGCTATAGTCCGTAGTATTCGACCAATTGAATAAATTCTGTATTTCATTGTTTTGCCCTCATTTTATGGGCTATAGCCACAGTTTTGAGCCGCTTAGTGAACTTTATATTTCACTATTTTTGCCTCATTCTACGGGCGATAGTTCACAATTTTCGACCACTTGCGTGAAATTTGTATTGCACTATTTTGGCATCATTTTGTGAACTATAGTCCACAATTTTTGGAACTTTCGTGAAATTTCGTATTTTACTGTTGCAACCTCACTTATGGGCAATAGTCCACATTTTTAGTGACTTTCGTGAAATTTCGTATTTCACTATTTTGTCATTTTGTGAACTATAGTGCACAATTTTGGACTTTCGTAAAATTTCATATTTTACTGTTTTAGCCTCATTTTATGGGCAATAGCCTACATTTTTAGTCACTTTCGTAAAATTTTGTGTTTCACTTTTTTGTCTCATTTTGTAAGCTATAGTTTACAATTTTCCGTCAGTTTCATGAATTTCGTATTTTACTGTTTTGACCCTATTTTATGGTTTAGTGTCAATCATTTTGGTCAAATTACGAAATTGTGAAAAAAAAAATCACTAAATCAACTGAAAATGGTGAGCTATATCCCACAAAACTTGTCCAAATTTGTGAAGGTGGGAATCAAATACAAATTTGCCAAAATAGTGAAATTCTGTATTTTCACCGAAGTAGTCGAAATTGGAGGACTATAGCTCCCCAAGTCTAGAAGAATTTCTTAATATCACTCAAAAACAATGAATTGGCCCGCAAAATCTGAAAAAATTAGTGAAATTTAGAATCTCTCCCAATCGGCTGTTAAGGGTGGGCTAGCTCACAAAATTTGGACAAAATAGTGAAATTTAGAATTTTGACAAAATCAGTTGAAATCGACATATATAGCCTAAAATTTGATCAAAATAGTGAAATTCGGAAGTTGTCCAAGTTTGTCAAAAACAGTGAATAAAAAATATGGTGAAAATAGTGAAATTCTAAATATTCACTAAATCAGACCAAAACAATGGACTACAACCAAAAAAATATGGCAAAAAAAAACTGAATGCAGAATTTCTCAAAATCTTGAGAAAATGATTGACAAAATTGACTCACAAAATCTTACAAAACTAGTGAGATTCAGAATTTTTCACCAAATCAGTCGCAGTCGAAAACTGTGAACTATATAGCCCACAAAATATAGCTAAAATAGTGAAATACAAGCTTTCTCAAAATCCATTAAAAATGGTGGACTAAATAGTCCATATAATTTGGCAAAAATAGTGAAATTTAGAATCTTACTAAATCGGTAAAGAACGGTGGACGTAGCTCCAAAATAGGACCCAAAAAAGGAAATTCTGCTTTTTTGAGATTTTTTAAGTTTATGGTTTCTCATAATTAGTCGAAAACGGTGGGCAAACAACTCATAATTTTTTTGGCAAAACAGCAAGGTTTAGAATTCATCAATATCATGAGAAAACAAAGCGGAGAATGAAGAGGGTTGTATTTGGTAGTTGACAGTTAGCGTAAAATTGTCATGAATCCTAAAAATATTGCAAAACTAGAATTCATTTAGCCAACCCCAACTAGTTGAGAAAAATACTTTGTTGTTTGTTGTTGTTTTTGTATGCAAAACAATAGATTAGAGCTCACGAAATCTGGTTAAAATAGTGAAATTCGGAATTTTTACCAAATCAGCTGGAAACCAAACCATGAACTATCTATATAATAAATTACAAAGAAAGCTATCAAGTGGCTCACAATCAATCCCCCCAAAATCAAAGGTCCATATCAAACCTCACAAAACATATTTTCCCTCCAAAATTTCAAATCCAAAAACCAAAATTTTCCCCCTAAAAAACTCATTACTTTATTACTATCTATCTCTTCTCTCTTTACTTTTTCATATTTCTCTCTTTCTCTCTCTCTATATCTCTCTATCCCATTCTTTCTTTATTTACTTAGAAATTAGATTTTAAGATTTCGGTTTTGTAAATTTACAGAATTTTTAATAGCAAATATCTCTTTAACAATTAAATTTCATTATTTTCCACACTTAAAGTTCTAAGAAGTTAGATTTTATACCCCCATTTATAATTATTTTTCAACATATACTAATGGAAACATAGACTTTTATTTATAACGAATTATTGTCATACTATTCAAACTTGAGCTACATAATTATTGTTTTACTGTTTACATAGCTTTTCGTGTTTTGTATCGTTCCGAAAACGTGCCGTAGGCACGTGCCCACGGGCAAATCTAGTATACCAACAAAATCTGAAAAACAGCAAACATAGAATAAATTGGCTAAATTTTGTAGTGCTCCGAATTCTATATTTTTATAATCATTTCATTGATATTGTCCGTGTTTTTCTTTTCCTTCAGATAGCTAGGAATACTGATGAGCTTGCCATTATACTTATTTAAGCATATACTTGCAAATTGATAGCTCCGTGATCTTTTCCATCGATTAAACATTGTGTGCTAAATAATGCAGTTGTGCTACAAACGGGAGGCTATGATAATAACAAAACATTCCTCAAATTTCTTCGAACTCAGTAACGAAAAACATTCGACAAAAGAATGGACTAGTTAAATAACAAACCAAAGTAATACAATCTAAATACAATCATTATATCTTTGTTTGTCCTCCTGACACACTGTAGCCAAAAACATCTCAGCTTTTTTATCTTCTTTAATATCTCTGCATGTATGTTTCATGCTCTAAATATGTGAATAATGTTGTCATCTAAGCTAATCTATGTATATTTAGACCAAAATGTAACCTCTTCTCCTCTACTAACCTGTTCATCCATTGAAAGGAACATCTTTTGAGCATTCAATATATCGATAGAACCTTGCTTTGATTTCTCCACGAGTTGTTGAATCAATACCTTTCCTTCTTCATCACTGAAACTACTACTTTGACCATCTTCTTCATCGTTCTTAAGTATATTGGTAGATCCCCTGCTCCACAGAATACTCTCCCATGGCAAACTTGTGGACGACGAGTTCGATTTATACCCATCAGTCCATTCTTCACCTTTATCAGTAGATACAACTGTGTCCTCTTCTTTCTGATTCGTCTTCATGAACTCTCCGTAAACTTCATCATAAGCATTAAAAGCATCTCCAGATAAGTTCAAGCAAAATGGATCAGTGTAGATTTCTCCTGCACTTTCCTGGTTTGAAGAATATTCCATTTCGCTATTTGTGAATGTAATATGGGTGCTTGTTTTCTCAGCTTCCATGACCTGGAGTTGCTGCTGTTTCTGTAGGAGTTCATTTTTGAGCTTTTCAATCCTTTCTTCGAGTCTGGCTTGAATAACTTGATGAAGACGAATACTGAGTTCCTTAGGTGAGACTGTGTAGTAAGCGTTGTAGGTATGAGCAGTAGATGTAGAATTTGAGGCAAAGTTGGAATCATTTAGGCTTTCTACATTTTCACTAGGGAGTTTATCGGCTCTTAGCTCCCCATGAACGACATCTGCTATGTAATCTGGATCAACCTGCAGCCAGAAAAATTTTAGAGTTTAAAATCAGTGAATTAACTCAATGATTCAGATGATACCTATGGAATTTGAGTAATGATATATAAGCAATTAATTAATCCAGGAAGGACACTACTATAGACTACATGATTTGACCACACCAAATTGATTCAGATATCTGTAAGATATTGAACTTTTGTTTCAACTTGGTTGTTCATATTTGACCAATAAATAAATTTTTTTCTTTCCAAAGGTGAAACTAAACTGGTGAATTACAAATTAATTGGTTGTGTAGTGAGCACTGGGTCGGGGTGTACCATATTTTGCAACCAATTTGTAATTTTGTAAAGGGAAAAGAAACAAAAAAGAAAGAAAAAATTATAGAGTATAATATAATTTATAGAGCTTGCCCAGATCGGCCTGATAGATGAATACATGTTCGGAACCTGAAATCTACTTTAGGCAGTTTCAATCATCTTCTGGTCGATAATTAGTAAAATGATTATGCTTAGCGTTTCCACAATGGGTGTGAGAAAGAAAGGGATGCTGCAAAAATAAAATTAGCCAATTAGTTAAACTTTTTGTGTGTGTGTGTGTTGGGGGGGGAGGGGGGGGGGGGAGTGCCATAAATCAGCCAATTTTGAGAAATTTTTGAATTTCAATGTTTTGGCAGCAACTGCGGTTTAACCCGCACCTTTTGGATAAGTTTGAGAAAACCTGAACTTCGCTATTTTTGCCAAATTGTATAGGATATAGTCCACCGTTTTCGTTGAATTTGTGAAATTCTTAATTTCACTATTTTTCTCCAGATTTTGTGGGACTGTTTACATTCAAATTTGAAAAAAATTGAATTTCCACTATTTTGTAGGCTATAATCCATCTTTTTCGGCCGGTTTTGAGAAATTCTTAATTTCAACGGTTTTGGCCAGATTTTTAGGATTGTGGTCCTTTTACACTTTTGGCCAAATTTTGTTAGCATAGTCCACCGTCTTCGGCGGATTACGAGAAATTCTTAATTTTACTGTTTTGACCAAATTTAATAAGTTGCAATCTAGGAAGCACAGGTACTTTCAAACGGCCAACGTACCTGTGTCAGGTGCATATCGGGTGCCGATACTCTTTGGGTACTCTATAGTGCGCACCCAACGAGTATCCAATTTCTTAGTACATGTTTACAACTTTTAGACAGAATTATGTTTAGATAAATGTTTGGGGCCTAGTGTAATTTTAGAAACTTAATATTTCAAGTTATGGCCAAACACAAAACAAGTAACCCAATGTTTTGATAGTTAGGTTATCATTCTGTTATCATTCTTTTTTCCAAAAAATGTTCACAAGTATAATGTATCCTTTAAAGTTCTATGAAATGGTTCAATATTTGCATTTCTAACAAGATAAATATTTATTGATTTATATATATAATATAGAATTAAAGAAATATGACGAAATTATTTTGAGAAGTTATTAAATGAAAAGGTTGTGGGTAACTTAATTTTAGAGGACTCGAAGGAGAGTCGAGAACATATATTTTTCCGTAGAATTAGGTCCTCGGAAGTTTGAAATGCTCTAGGAAGGATGAAAATAGAAAAAGCTGTAGGACCGGATGATATACCCATTGAAGTTTGGAAGTGTCTTGGGGATGTCGGAGTGAGTTGGCTAATAAAATTATTTAATAAAATTTTGAGGACTAAGAAGATGCCCGATGAATGGAGAAAGAGTATTTTAGTACCTATATATAAAAATAAAGGAGATATACAAAGTTGCTCAAACTACCGAGGAATTAAATTAATGAGTCATACAATGAAAATTTGGGAGAGAGTGATCGAACATAGACTGAGACTAGAAACTACAATGTCTGAGAATCAGTTTGAGTTTATGCCGGGATCCGGGGATAACAATGGAAGCGATTTATGTATTGAGGAGACTTATGAAAAAATACAGGGAGAATAAGAAAGATCTACATAAGGTTTTTATAGATGTAGAAAAAGCATATGATAAAGTTCCTAGAGACATCGTATGGTGGGTGTTAAATAATAAAAGAGTAACTATTCGGTATATTGAGATAATTAAAGATATGTATGAAGGGACAACAACCACAATTAGAACCACAGGGGAGACCAGCGATTTTCCTATTACAGTAGGTTTACACAAAGGTTTGGCTTTAAGCCCCTACCTCTTTACTTTGGCTACGGATGAATTGACACGAGGAATACAAGATGAGGTACCTTGGTGTATACTTTTTGCCGATGACATCGTCTTAGTTGACGAGACTAGAGCAGGAGTCAATGCTAAATTATAATTGTGGAGAGAAGCATTGGAAACTAGAGGCTTTAAAATAAGCAGAACTAAAACAGAGTATATGGAGTGTAATTTTAGTAATATTCGGAACACAACTGAGGAAGTAGTGAAGCTTGATGGCCAAGAGATACTTAAGAGAGACTGTTTTCGATATTTAGGCTCGATTAAACAATGAGATGGAGAGATTTGTGAAGATGTTACACAGGATCCAAGTAGGGTGGCTTAACTGGAGAAGTGTCAGTGGTGTTTTGTGTGACAAACGTATATCTTTGTAGTTGAAGGAAAAATTTTATAGGACGGCTGTTAGACCAGCAATGATGTATGGAGCAGAGTGTTGGGCAACAAAGAAACAACATGTCCAAAAAATGAGTAGCAAAAATGAGGATGCTAAGATAGATGTATGGTAAAACAATGATAGAATTAGAAACGAGTATATACGAGACATGCTAAAGGTAGCTTCAATCCAAGATAAGTTAAGAGAGAATCACCTCATGTGGTTTTGACATGTCACACGTAAACCTAGTAGTGCCCCCGTTAGAAAGAGTGATTTGATAAGTGTTGAGGGTAGAGTTAGGGGTAAAGGAAGACCTAAACCAACTTGAATGAAAACGGTGAAAAAAGATATGATAGCTTGTCACCTTACAGAAGATATTGCACTAAACCGAGCAGAATGAAAAACCAGGATTCATGTAGCCGCCCCAACTAGTTGGGAAAAAGGCTTTGTTGTTGTTGTTTGTTGTTGTTTGTTGTTGTATATATATAATATAAAATATATTATATTTAATGTACCTGCCAACGCACACGTATCCTACTTTTCTGGTAAATAACGTATCCCCATACCCGTTTCGTGTCATACCCGCACCCCGTATCCGTATCTGTATCCGTATCCGTATTTGTGCTTCATAGACTGCAGTCCACCGTTTTCATCGATTTTGTGAAATTCTTAATTTTTCTTCTGGTCATGCACAAGTTCAAAAAGCCCTACACACCTCTTATACACCCTTAAATTATTCTGAGGGACGAGATTACCCTAAGACTCGTGAGGTCCAATTGGGAGTAAAATTAAAACATTTCGGATCTACTAATAAACAAGGTGCATTGATGCAGTGTCAAAGCAAATCATTGACATTGGAACAAAAAAAATTGATTATCTTAATGGGTACCTCGATGAGATCAGCCATATTTTGATTCTCCTCCATGTCACAAGTAATCATGTTTTGTTCCAATATCTCAAGTTCAGCTTCAAGCTCTGCCTCAATACTGCTAAGTGATTCCAAGTTCTCTCTAGCTGAATCCAAGTGTCGGCAGTCATATTCATTCTGGGAAGAACAACAAGATCTCAGATACCAATTTTCGTCTGTTTTGGTGTTCCAGTGCTTTAGCTTTTGGGTTTCACAAGTTAGTTCTTTTACAGATAGTGAGTCTCTCATTTCCAGCTCGTCCTTTAGATCTTGAACTAAGTCCTCAGTTTGTTTCAGTGATGTATTTAATTTCTCCAGTTCTGTTCTCTTCAAAAGGAGGGTAGAGATCATGCCAATACTGAGTCCCATAAACAAAGGTCGCATTCCATTATGCAAACCTGGCAGAATTGTTATGAGAGAAAGTTATAGCACTAAGCACAAGAATTATTGGACAAGAAATTATTGTGGAGGTAAAACAAAAAAAAATGGCTCATAATATTTATATAAAGATATTTAATTTTATCGTGCAGAAAAAACTTAAAACATTGTAATTTAATTTAACTGCTTCATGGAACCCCATAGCATTTGTCAATGTTACAGGCAGCATTTCTTTCTTTTGCATTTAGAAATTAAGTATAGTTGGAATATTCTAACAGAAGAACCCATCCCACCTGATCATGAGAACAGTGAAACACTCGTTTCAACTGAGATTTCATCACTAGCAGTTGCAAGATATTCTACAATGAATGAAGAACACTTCAAGCCTTCCAGGCATATATGGTAGGAAACTAGAAATCCCCAGTTAAGTATAACTACTATGCCAATACTCTATCAAGTTACAGAGGGTCACCGCATAACCTTTAGAAGATGTAACTGACAGTCATCTCCAAAGCTAAATTTATGTGTCATTAAAAAATGAGAAACCAAGTTGTCCACGTTCATACTAAAAAGACTAATTTAACTAGGTTCTTGCCATATTAGTGCTTCACTAAACAAGAATATGCAATCATAAAGAAGAGTAGGTAAAAAATTAAGGAAAATACATTATTTCTTTTCGCAATATAATTAAGTCAGTCATTTACTTCAAAAGATTCTTTTGTGCTCAAAGCAAAACATTATAATAACCATTATGTCTAAGTACTAATAGGGATTTTCTTGAAAATCGTTAATAGGGATTTGAGAAGTGATATTTGACGAAGGAGGTGGCCCTCAATAGAATTGAGTGGAGGAGAAAGATTCATGTAGCGTTGCCGACCCCCAACATTTCAGGGTAAAGGCTTAGTTACTTTTGTATTATGTCTAATGTGTAAATTTTAACATAATCTACAAATAAGACAAGAATAACTAGGAAATTCTTTAAATTATATAAGTGTTCACAGAATGCGTGAGAATGAGATTTATGTGTTACCTTCCAACTGCAAAATTTTGCAAGGCTTTCGTGCATGAGAATCCACCACGCTTCCACATCGAAACTCATTGCTCTTCCTCTTCAATTTTCTCGAGTCCGGGAGAGTTGGAACCCCAATCACACTTCCTTTAATTACTCCATGATCAACCACCCCACCTTCCTTACGTACCAAATCTTCCTCACACAAACCATTTTCACTTCCTGTGCCAAAAGATTCAAATCTTGACCTACTAATCATTCCACTCCCATCACTCACAACGACCGGTCGCAAAAGGGGAGTAGGCGAATTCGGCGGAGCATACTCTTCCATTTCGACAGCCTCATTGAATCGAGGAGCGATGGGATTTTCCGTAAACGAAACCGGCTTTATGTTATTCCTTCTACGACTCCTGACAGACCCTTTACTTGTATCAACACCAATGCTCATAATTCTACTCTCCTTCTTGAAAATCCAAGGGTGCAAGCTCAACAATGCACTGTCATCCCTCACAAATTCATCTGAATTCATCAATGCCTCTAAAGAAGTTGACTCTTCTTTTGACACATGCTTTCTCATAAACCTTCTAAAAGGATGACCAACCCCTCTATCCATTGAAAAACCTAAATTTCTCCAAAATAATTAGAAATTATTTGAAAACCCTAAAACCCAATTGAGATATTGGGATGATAAGAAGAACCCATCAATGAAGAAGTGATCTTTTCACACCATGATTCATACTAAGCTGGAATTAGGAAGAAAAAGCGGGAAAAGGAGGCACCTTTGATGAAGAAAATATCTGGTGCAGCTCCAAAAGAGGCTCCTGTTTTCGAAACTTTGAGATCAGCGAATAAGAAATTTCGGTCTTTAAGAAGAAAAAAAATGGGGTTAATTTTTGAAAAAATTAGAGGAGGAATGTTTTTGACTTTTGAGAAATGGTTTATTAAAAGTTAAAACCTTGTTTATTAGGAAAACGATCACGTGAGATGCACGTGAACGGAGATCTCAAAGTAATGTTCAGTATTGACAGTCCTAGTAATCTCTACACATGTTTGCATGAATTCCAGATGACAATGTGAACGGTTTGGATCATTCATGCATACTTTGTATAAAAAGTTTACACGGAGTGCATACGGAGGGTAGTACACAACGGAAGGCCCTCTCTCTATATATATATATACTAAACTCGTCGTTCCCATCAGCGAGTTTAATGTAAATGTTCTCGTTATTGGGAACATCGAGTCTTCATTAAAAATTTTGAACTAAACTCACTATTGGGAATAGCGTGTTTAAAAAAAAAATGTTACATTCGCCGTATTCCAACGGCGAGCATGAAACAACTAAACTTGAATCCACGGGCGCAAATATTTTGGCAACTGTCTTCTTTTCACAAATAGTTTTGAAAAGTGCCATATGAAAGAAAAAAAAAATATGCATGAATCACAGGTAATGCCTAATTTTGTAAACAATTACTTATTATTTATAATTTTGCTATATTTAAATGGCGAAGGAAAAAAAAAAGGAGCGAGATTTATATATATGTATCAGTTAGTGATACTTTAATCAAGAAATTTCGGGTTCCACTTTTGATAACATTTATATGCTCTATATTGCAAAGAGTACGTACAACACAAACTCGCCAAAGTTAATGCTTGTAGTTTCTTACTTATTGCGAATTCTTTCTAGTGTGGGCAGGCGGGCGCGGCGGTAACGTTTGAGAAGCTCATCAAAGTTAATGTAGACGGCTACCACTGTTTTATAACCTCGAGGTAAAGGATGAAGCACAATACTATTTATTTAGATTGAAGCCAGGTAATTTAAGCTTGTGTTACGCATGCCTATGCTCATACCCGTTGTTCATGTAGCTAGCAATAATTCTTTACAGAACATAACATGACATTATTATTGATTCAGTCATACAAGCGCTTACTTGATTCTAATCATCTTGTATTGTTTGTTTACATGGAAACTTCATAATCGCGTGGTACACGTGAACAATGCTAATCACTCAGGCAATGGATTCGTGGTGGTGGAGGCGGCTATGGCCCACAATAGTCTTACACTCTGCATTGAATAGTCTCCGGGATTTCAATTTGTTTTGTTATGAAATCGAGGATGGGGATATAATATACAACACAAGGAGCCATCCAAGCCTCGAGTACGGTAAAGGAAAAATAAATCTAAACACAAGGCAATGACACATCGACAATTCTTGCTCAACACAAGCGGTTTCTTGCTCAACACAAGGGGTTCGGTTCTTCGATCCAAACACAAGGGTTCACAATATAACAAGCTTAAAGTTTGTACATTAACACACCTTCAACAATCAAACGAACTCTCATTCATTACAGGGCAAGAAAGATCTTCAAACAAGCTAATACTAATCTAGTAGTCACACATACGAAATTCATGACATTTTTTTCCACATATACCATCTGGTTAAGAGCTTGACCAGAACCAAAACAAGAAGGCGTAGCCAAATATCTTGAAACAATATTACCTGCATATCTGAGACCGTCTTCAACTTAATTAAATATACTTAATACAACAATGAGAATACATCATCACCCTACATCCACTAAGAGATCATGCATTTATAACTAGACCATCTACAAACTAACTAAAATGAAACTAATCACTCAATAAAGAAAGCAACCAATAACTTCCATCTCCTCTCCCCTCAACATGTGAAGCTACATTTGCTGCAAAGCTGAAAGTTTCTATCTCAACCATCGCAGTAATGACTAGGGCATAAATTAGCGCTTTTTAAGCCCCATCAAATACGGTCTGAGCTGCAGAAGACCAAAATGAAAACCTGATTAAATTACACAGCCCAGAATGGTTTTGACGATGGTTTTCGCATTAAAAAGTTCCCTTGCGATTCATTCCCCAAGGCATCAGTATCTTCATCATCCTCCTCTCCATATTCAACAAGCTTCAGCAAAGTATCTGAAGAAAAAGAACAAAAGCCGTCGAGTAAAACCAGGGTTCAAAGTCAATTTTACAAAATAGATGGCAAAAAGTTTCAGGATGATCACCAGAAATCGGTTCATTGTTCAGTTTCTTTGTTTCTGGCTCCTCACCATTCTTGATCAGAGGCGGTGATTTGGGTGCAACAAACTTTGGTGGTGGTGGAGGTAACTTGAACTTTGGAGGTGGTGGTGCTGAAGGCATAGTTGGAGGTGGAGGTGGTGGCATTTGACTAGACTTCAAATTGGCCAACTTATTAGGGGGAGGCATTGAAGCAACATTTTTAAAAATAAAATCCTCTGAACATCCTTGAAGTGAGGTCTGGAAAAAGTCAGATCAAAAGTCCAGAAGATCCTTAGTAACATTTTCTCCTAACAAAAATGATGCGAGTGATCTAGTCTTATCCAATATAATACTTTGGCTAAATAAGTGGAGTCGGGTAATATTAAAGTTACGACAAAAAAGACATCACATTAGATCCTATAACCTATTTATATTAGCGTAATTGACAACAAACTGGAACAACAAGAACAAGAGAGAGTGGTCAGTGGGAGACAACACGACCAAAAGAGCATGTTCAAGAAAGTACCAAACTACCAATTTTTCTTTTTTTATTTGTATAATCATATCATATTCATATAATATATTGATACAACTTAAAAACTGTATTCTTTGGGTATATTTTCACAAACAACATCTTTAATTAATGCATTTTCACAGTAAATGTACTAAATTATATCTTGCTGATGATATTGTAAAATAGACAGAAATACGAGTAAACTATATTCTTGTATAATTACCAAAAGATGGATTAAATGTCTTCTTCAACATTTAAATTTTTTAATTTTTTTCTCTTAGATTTATTGATATTTCCAAGAATGACAAAACAACCAACAATAGGAAGCATATTTAAGTTTGATAGCAGATGATTATATAAATGAAGCTTTACTACCAAGTATGCAAACCATAAATGACAAAGTTTGGAATGGAGTTAGCAACTAATCATAAGGTGATGCAGTTATCTTAATTTTTTTTCAAAATGAAAGGTACTGGGTTAAAACTAAGAACACCAAGAACTACAACCATATTATTTAATAATTTCGCCAGCTGTCAAATAATTTAAAGACAGTGAATTAGACATTTTGAAAGAACAAAAGCCGTTTCAGTTGACGTTGCCAAGAGAGATGTAAGCAGATTGCAAGAAAAATGGTAAGTTCATATAGGGGAATAGTATTAAGATGAGAGTTGTCGTAAATACGATCATCTATATTAATTTTCATGGTTTCAGGAAGTAAATCTGCACAAAAATGGTGTAAAAAACAGAGATGAGGTAAGTATGACTTTTGTTTTTTGTTTTTTTTTTAAATGAGCAAGCAAAATGACTGCAGAGTAAATAACAAGCAACTCTCATCTTGTAGCAATTCCAGACTTCTAATCCCTGTGAAAATGGAAATCAAAGGCCCAATAGACAAGTCCAGTAACAGCCTGTCAGCAGTCAGAAAAAATACCTGGAATAATAGTAAGCAAAATTAGTATAGAAAGCATAGGGAGGGCGAGAATTTTATGAAGCTCATATTCAGTTGACTAAATAAAGATCACAAATAGAGCTAAGAATAACTTATAAATTGGAGAGGCTTTACTACTTCCAGGAGCATAAACTTGCTTAGTTATGTCCAGCTAAATCATTGTCTACAATCAAATTAGATGATCCATTTATTCACTTTTGATCATAATAATATTAAGGTACGGGAGTTTGAATATTTAATGGAGGATCCCTTCCATTAATCCTGATCTTAAAACATATAACTGAAAAGATTACTGTATGTAGAATTTCAAACTCAGGTTTCACCTACTCTTTACCAGTATTATTTAAGAAGTTAAGTTTACAACCAATTAAGGCACAGACAGAAGTGGTTCCTCATTTCTCAACATAATTGATTTTCACTGACAAGACTTCCAGAAATGTAGATCAAAGTGAACAAAGTGGTTACCTAATTTGATGGCATATAATGCACTTTGGCAGATAGGATCAACTAAGTTACGTTTTAGGAGTATTAAACTGATGTGCCAAATATTAATCAATAACAGAATTTTAAAAAAATTAGTGGACAAAACAAGCTATCTAGTTGCTCCTGTCCAATCACTAAGAATGTGGAGCAGTCACTCTTGATGAGCGATAGCAGTCCAGACAAACCTAAAGTGTGACAACCTACTAAACTAGAAGGTGTAATTTTTGTTTTCAAATGGAGTTAAACTGTATGCTCCTAGGCACAACTACATGCCCTTTCAAAAGTAGTCCAGTGAGATCTAAATCCGACTTCCCCCTTAGAAAATCGCATGCGTACCTGGTGATACATGGTCGACTCCTTTGAAGCAACCGCTACCTCCTGAAATTTTCGCTTCTGTGGGATTCTCTTCTCTGTCGCAATAAGTGTGCTTGAGACTGGCTTGGGCAACACACTCACTGTAGACGCTGTTGAAGCAAGACTAGGTGTGGTTGAAGGAGCATTTTTAAGTGCTAAAGCAACTTGCTGCAATGGTGTAGCTTGGGGATAGATCCCACCGTAACCACTGTAGCAAGTTCCTCTATTCACTGTAGGATAGGGATAGCTAACCATGTGTGGTTGTGGGTTTCCACTATTGGCAATGGTTCCAGAATGTAGTACTGAACCTGGAGGAACTACAGTTGTTGATCCATTTGGGATGATTGATGGGATTATTGGCACAGAGGTTGTAGGAGTACACGGAAGGCTACCAACTGGATTAGCATTTACACCCAAAGTTTCTCCTGAGCTTTGACATCCAGTCAACATCTTCGGCGGAGGTGGAACAGCAGAGTAGGCCTTACATGATGAGGTCCTGTGTCCAAACCAGTTTCATCAGTTAATTGGCAAACTAAGGCAACATTAGTTCCAAGTGAGGTAACACATACAAACATTGTGAATACATTCATACTGTATGCTTCTATTTTGAACAGGCATAAGGTGATGACCACCAAGCTTACTAACCTAGAGGCACTACATTCCATGTAAATTGTTTGCAGAAGGTTTTCTGCTAGGCTCCTTGCAGCTTCGAGACTCTGTGGATTGGTACTTGATAAATATAAATGAAGAGGCTGTTGTGATTCTGCAAGTAAACAGGCAGATGAACAACTGAGCTAAGGATGAATAACGATGTGCATCGACTTGGACAAAGGAACATTCTACCTTCAACAATTGAAGGCTCAAGATTTCCAGAACCCATGCCTCTCAATACAACTGTTGCTCCTGTTTCATTCATAATGTGATTTATATACTGGTCCTGCACAAACATATCCCAACCACCAGCAGCACAAAAACAATCTCTCCAAATTGTGTGGAGATGTCAAAGAAAGCTTACAACATTAGAATATCATATATTACAAAGATGATTAAAAAAACATTATAAAATAAGATAAATAAAGAGACTAACCAAGCAGAATGAAATAAGAAAATATAAGCAAGAACTGTGTTTCATCTTACTAAGGTTCACATTTTTCTTACCGTAATTATTCTACCTTCAACCTACCTTCCAAAAACAAAATAAAAAATCCTTTTCCGACTTTGATGTGGGGTTGGCTACAGGATAAAAATAGAGAGCTCCACAAAAACTGAGTCATTAGATAATACTATTACAACTAGCAAGCAAGAAAGGCATAATGATGTAGAAACTTAAGAGCAATTTTTGTCAGGGAGGTTCGTCTATCATTTTAATTATAGGATTTAAAGTCATGTAAACAAGAAGGCCAACAATGAGCCGAGAAGAAGAGAGAATATTATGTGATTTAACACAAGGAACCAGATCCATCTCTAAAAAACAAATAGGCCAAAGAACCAAATGAATTCAGTTTCCACTTAATTATTATTGATTTGGTGCAAGAGATATCAGAAGATGCAGAACTCTCCTTCAAAGCTAAAAAACAAATAGGCCAAAGCTAAAAAACAAATGGCCAAGCTTAAAATTAGCTTCTCTTCTCCTTTAAAAGGAGAAGCTGGACCAAACGCAAAATTTGAAAAGCTCTACAGAAGGAGAAGTAGCTTAATTTTAGTGAAGAAAATGAGCTTTGATAGAAGCCCTCCAGAGCAACTTCTGGCTTTTCCTTCTGGCTTCTCCTTCAAAACCTTATAACACAATTTTTTTCCCCTTCCCCTTCCTCACCGAACAGCCGCCGTCTCCCCCCGCCGCCTCCCTCTCCATTCTTCGCTGTCGAACGCCGCTGCCCCACCACCTCTCCTTTCTTCGCCGTCGATAGCCTTTTTTTGGGCCTTAAATATCTTTATTAGTAATATAAAGATATTTTTGTAATTTGATAACTTATATTTTACTCTTAAATAAACTCAAAAGCTTAAATTGAGTATAAAAGTAGCTTACAATTGATATCTTATGCCAAACAACTTCTAGCTTAAAATTAGCTTTGAAGTTACAAAAAAATACTCTCCAAACAGCTTCAGCTTTTAATTTCAAAGCTCTACTTTCTGGCTTCTCCTTCTGAAGTAGCTTTAAAGCCCAAAAAAAGTTAGGCCAAACGCAACCTGAGTTTAATTCCCACTTAATTATTATTTAGTGGGAAGAAAAGCTAAAAAACCCCTAACATTTTTTTAAACCAAAAACCCTACCATTATTTTTGAATCAATTTTCCCCCTGGACGTTAGTTTGCTCTTAAATCCATATTGTGAAAGGACTATTTTACTCTTTTCTTCTTTTCTTAACAAAACTGAAAAAAGATCTTATTGTCTACTCTATCTCTATCCCTAACCCTAATGGCCGCTGCTTACATGTGTAATTAAAAAGTTCCTAACTTCAGATAATATAGCAGACAAAAAACCACAATTTGTAAGGTCAAAACCCCAAATCTCATAAAATTGGAAAGTAAACATATTTGTCTTCAAATTGGTAGACAAAAAACCCAAAATTTTCACTCCCAAATCAGCATCTGAGCCATATTACTGTGAGTATCATCGAAAAAGTGATTAGATTTAACTAAGAAATCAATGAAAAAGAGTTCTTATGAGAAATTAATTGAAGAAGAATGAAGGAAATTAAGGAAATTTTTACCCAAGTTGAATAGAATAATAAGGAAAAGAGAAAAGTAATGTTGATGTAAACTTAACCCTAAATAGAAAATTTCCAAGAATTTTAAAAGATTAAATTTACCAACATGTAATGCAGATTACGTTAGAAATTAAAACTATTAATTGGTTTGATGGATTTTCAAGATATGAAATAGTTTAACAAACACAATTAACGATTCAATCCTAACAATCAATAATTATACCTAAATATTCTTAGCAAGTAAAATGGTTAATAACGATTCGTATCCTATTAAGCAAGTAGAAGCACTCACTCTCAATATTTGTGGACGACAGTTAAATCAAATAATATTATAAAGATGATACGGCAGTAATACAAATATTTGAGAAGTAGAAAGAGTTTACCAAGGGGGCAAATAGGGAGTAGTCAGTGGTTGGCAGAAGCGCTGGCGACGGCAGCAGTGCTACCGGGGAAGGTCGACGACGGCGAGGGAATCAACAATAGATGACGGTGAGAGAATCGACGACGGTGAGGAGGCAGCACTCAGGGTGATCGACTGAGGGGAGAGGGGCGAGTAAGCATCGGGATGTTGAGGGGTTGGATTTATGGCTGCGCTAGGCTTAGCATTTCGATCATAAGAGGGTTCGGGAGATGCCGAGATGGAGGCGGTGGTCGGAGAAGGGGGTCGACGAGGTTTCGGTTGGTAGTGGCGCGGGGGGGGGGGGGGGGTGAGTGGGTGTTTGGAGAGGCAGAGAGAGTCGATGGGTGAGGGAGAAGACTGGACAGGATGAGGATCGAGGTCGAGGATGGCTGTAGTGGGTTTCGGAGATCGACGGTGAGGAAGAATATCAGGAGGTGGAGAGGAAAGTGATGAAGGAGGAGTTTAGGATTATAAGTGATTTTGGGGATTAGGGTTTGAGATTTTTAATTTGGAAAATTGGGTGTAGTTTTAGAGTTTATCACAAACTCTAATACTTTATTAGGACTTCTCACAAACCCTAATAATTCTGTTAATTGTCTCACACAAAAAAAGGGATGAAGAGCAATAACTCAACACAATATTTTTTTCAATCAATAATAACTTCCTATTATTCTCAAGGCCTATATATATAGGCTCAAAACAAATCCAGAATAAATCTCAAACAAATCGAAAATAAATCTCTCAAATCTAAAACAAATCTCTCAAATAAACTACATATGGCTAAATCTCAAAATAAAAATAAAACAGACCCGCTGTCCTCATCCATCTCTCCGGGTGGGAGAGGGCTCGACCCAGTCTAGTCAAAATCAGTGATCCTGTCATGGTACTTCAAAAGATCTAAATCCAGACGCGGGAACTCCTCACGATCACTCCAAGTGTCATCCAACTTTGGTTTGTTCTTCCACCTCACCAAATACCTATGAATACCATCATCTCTAGTAGAGATTATCTTATCATCTAAAATATTATCCAATTTTTCTGTCGGTGGGTAAATAGTATCAGGTAGAGGGGTAAATGTGAAAATCTCACCATTAGGCTGTAAGATATGCTCATCTATAAGAGAATTTCTAGGATTATTTTAGGCCTTCATAGAGTACTAGATCCTCAATATCGAAAGTTGTACTTATGCCAAAACCTTCAGGAAGGTCGACATAGGCATTATCATGGATTGTATGCAAAATTTTAAATGGGCAGGCAGCACGTGCATTCAACTTCTTAATGGATCCAGTTGGAAACCATTCCGGACGAATCCGGACCATCACTTCTTCACCAGCATCAACAGTTATAAATTTCATTCTAGTATCTACTATTAACTTGTAGTTAAAATTATTCTCATTAATTTTCTTAAAAATTTCTCTATGCAAATCATGAATGCGGGATGCAAATGTGGATGCAGACTCTGTGACTCTATGATGTTCTAACACATGGATAAAATCTATAGGCTGCCAAGTGATTTGGGAAGGAATGAGTGACTCTGGTACATTCAATGGAGGTGATTGGATAGACTGAATACAATGGAAGCTGGTTATCCTCTTCTTCACCAAAGTCATCACTTACATGAGATTCAAAGGTAAACTCATCATCGGGCTCATCAGCAATGACAGTGGTACCTTCTACAATGTTGATCCTACTAGGGCTGGGATAGTTGCCATCAACTTGGCCGTATCTTTTGCATTTATAGCACTTAGTGAGAGGATCGATCTTAGAATAGTCTTTTTCAGTGTTCTTACCTATATAGTCATGTCTAAGTGAATAGGGATTTGAAGTAGGCTTACTCGGATAAAGTTTGTTGGGGTGCTGGGAAAGAGGGGGGTTCAGGCCTAAAGGGCTAAGTAGAAGTCATTTTAAATGAATAATCTCTCGAATCCCTGAACTTGTAGGGAGAACTTGCTGTAGGGGAATCCATATCGAGAACAATAGCATAAGCTGCTGCCAATGAGTCCATATTTCTATGAATTAGCTCGTTCCTAAGATCGGCTCGTAGTCCAGCTCCGAACCTAGAAAGAGTTTGTTCTTCGCTCTTTACCTAAGGTATTGCACCGAATAAGGAAGTCGTCAAACTTATCAACATACGCTTGAATGGAATTGCTTTCTCGATAGAGTTGGTTCCACACATCTAACAATCTGGTGTGGAACGATAGGGGCACATATCTCTCAGTGAGCTTCTCTTTCATGGCTTCCCAAGTGGCTATGGGTGCCAGGCCTCGGCCTTTGCGGGCATATTTAAGATTGATCCAGTCTTGTTAAGCTTTCCCAGTTAATTTCATCATGACAAACATAACCTTCAGGACATCGCTCATGTCAAACCACACTAAAATAGTAGTCCATGGCATAGACCCAACCGAGATAAGCTTGGGGTTCCATGTGGCCTTCAAAAAATGCCAGCCTTAATGTTTTTCTTGTATTGTTCGTCAGGGTCACGATCATTTCGTTGAGGGATCTGACAATTAGCATGAACCTCAGGGACAACAATTTGATTTAATTCTACTTTCTCAAGCCTCTTATTGACAAGAGTTGGCAACAATTTGATAAAGGGAGTAGTCAGTGGTTGGCAGAAGCACTGGCGACAGCAGCAGTGCTGCCGAGGAAGGTTGACAACGGCGAGGGAATCGACAATAGACGACGGTGAGAGAATCAACGACAGTGAGGCGGCAACACTCGGGGTGATCGACTGAGGGGAAAGGGGCAAGTAGGTGTCGGAATGTTGAGGGGTTGGATTTATGGCGGCGCTAGGCTTAGGGTTTCGATCATAAGAGGGTTCGGGACATGGAGGCGGTGGTCAGAGAAGGGGGTCGACGAGGTTTCGATTGGTAGTGGCGCGCGAGGGGCGAGGTGAGTGGGTGTTTGGAGAGGCAAGGAGTGTCGATGGGTGAGCGAGAAGACTGGACGGGAGGAGGATCGAGGTTGAGGATGGCTGTAGTGGGTTTCGGAGATCGACGGTGAGGAAGAAGATCGAGAAGGAGAGAGGAAAGTGATGAAGAAGGGGTTTAGGGTTATAAGTGATTTTGGGGATTAGGGTTTGGGATTTTTAATTTGGTGATTTGGGTGTAGTTTTAGAGTTTATCACAAACTTTAATACTTTATTAAGACTTCTCACAAATCCTAATAATTTTCTCAATTGTCACACACAAAAAGAGGGATGAAGAGCAATAACTCAACACAATAAATAACTCAACACAATAATTTTTTTAAATCAATAATAGCATAACTTCTCATTATTCTCAAGGCCATATAGGCTCAAAACTAATCCAGAATAAATCTCAAATAAATCTAAAACAAATCTTTCAAACCTCAATCAAATCTCTCAAATAAACTACATATAACTAAATCTCAAAATAATAATAACACAGACCCGATGTCCTCATCAAATGTAAAATGAGAGAAAGGGTAGGATAGTCTTTTTAAGCATTTTAGCCGGACAAATTAACGCCCGGGGGTAAATTGATTTTAAAATAGTGGTAGGGGTTTATTCAATTTTTTTAAAACGTTAGGGGTTTTTAACCTTTTAGTTTTTCCCCCTTATTTAATTGGTGCAAGAAATATTAGAAGATGCAAAACTCTCCCTCGAAGAACCCCTAACAGGTTATATATAATAAGGTATCAAATTTTACCTAAAAAGGAGGAGGATTAAAAAGAGTAGTAACTAAATATGATAAAAACGTACATTTGGTCCACGGATACGAGCTGCAATATTTAGCGATGGATCCGTCTCAAAGCCCACAAAAAGACAAGTGCTTAGCAGCTGAGTAACCTGTGTCAACACAGCACAAAAAAGGTTTAAGCATAATCAATGAAACATTAATATTTGCATATAGTTTAATCAATATGTACCTGCCCATTACTTGTAGCTGAATAGGAAGGGATGGTAGATGGCAGTGAATTTGGGCCTTGTCTTAAAATATCTTCAATCATGGAAGCTGCACGATCAACCGCTTTAATACGCTCTGCAGTGTCTTTTAGCTAAGCAGATACATATAAGTCCAAATAAAAGCACTAGTAACCATTAGTAAAGAGAATATAAATGGGGAAGAAAAGAGAGAATAGTGGGTTCCACTATAACTCTAGAAATATGAATTATAGTGTATATTTTTTCTTTTTAACTTTTTTTTCCCTTGAACCTTACCCACAATACTGACATAAAAACAAATGAAAACATGCGGAGTAATATGTAGCATTGCAGTGCACCATCATCTGATATATGTATTAATGATTATTGCATATTAGCACGCACGCTAAACATGCCAAAGTAAAAAGAAGGGTGGCCCAGTGGATACCCTAGAAAGGGAGGGAGCAGGTTGCCTGGAAATCATAAATGGGTCTAGATGACATCTTAGGTATTAAAAAAGAGGGATCGGAGGAGCGTGTATTTGAAATCTTCAAAGGGGGGCAGAGGGAAATTTGGATATATGAAAATTGTAGCTACTCTTAGCCCACACCAATTCTAGTTATAATCAAGGTTCCAAACAACGGAAACGGGATCGAAACAGTCAGGCACCATTGGTTTTTTTTTCTTCCCGTTTAAACGGGGTTTAAACGAGTTTTTTTTATTTTTGTAAATATAAAAAATATTTAAAATTATAAAAAATGAGAAAAATATAAAATTTCCAAAAATAAAGGGAAAAAACAAATTTAAAATGACAAAAATTAAAGATTTCATTATATAGTGACAATGACATAACATATGCACAAATAGAAAATATTAAAAAGTTCATAAGCTTATCAAAATAATTTAGGAAACAAGCAAGTGTACCTTTTGGGATAAGATTGAGGGTTTTGTTTACAGGGGGATAAGATTAAGGTTTTTTGTTATATATATGTGGGCAACAGGTTGGGTACTGATGAAATTTTTTAGAAAAGTTTGAATCCAGAACCCAAACAAGAAATTAAAAAAACAGCATGTTTTAATCCGTGACCCTTTTAAACCCGTTTGGGCCTGTTTTAATCCGTTTAGACCCGTTTCAGCCCCTTTTTTCTCCATTTTTTGCATGTTTTGTTAACAAAATGTATGGGAACGTTTTTAATGTCCGTTTAAACCCTAATCAAAACGTTTTGATTGATTTGCATTAAACGGAGTGTTTAAACACCGTTTTTTTTTTCTGTTTTTATAACCTTGGTTATAATAGATTAATAGTAGAGAAATAGCATGTCACATAAACATGCACTTTACATTAAGCTCAAATATGCTTGATAGTAGATCAGTTCAGGATTGTCATTTAGATTAAAAAACCAAGCTCAACCTAAGATATATCGGGCCCCACAAGTTGGAGCACAATCAGCATCATATGTATGTGTATATAGAAGGTCCTCTTCCTTAAGCTCTTCTTGCAAAATCAGCTCCATATGTATGTGTATATGGAAGCCCACAAAATTTGACCAAAACAGTGAAATTCACAAAATTTACTATTAACAGCCCACAAAATCTGGGCAAACCAGATAAATGTCGAGTTTCTCAATATCGACCGAAAATGAACTATAGCTCATAATATATGGCCAATCTAGTTAAATTCAGAATTTCTCAAAATTGGCCAAAATAGTGAGCTAAGCCAACAAAATCTTTTGCGAACAATTCAGAATTTTAAAAAAATCATCCTAAAACAGTGGATTTGCCCACAAATCTGGCTGAAATAGTGAAATACAAAATTTCCCAAAAATGGTGGACTACAACCCACAAAATCTGGCCAAAATAGTGAAATTCAAAATTTTCCAAAATCAACTAAGAACGGAGGACTATAGCACAAAAAATCTAGCCAAAAGAATGGAATTCAAAATTTCTCAAAACAGTTGAAAATGGTGGACTATATCACCCATAAAATATGGCTAAAAAGAGTGAAATTCACAAATTTTCAAAATCGGCCAATAACGACAGACTATAACCTAAAGAATATGGCCAAAAGAGTAAAATCAAAATACAATAAAATCGGCCAAAAATGATAGATTATATAGGCCATAAAATCTCGCCAAAACAGTTAAACTCAAAATTTCTCAAAACCGCCCGAATACGATGGACCCATAAAATTCGGCAAAAACTGTGAAATAATGAATCAAAAGCGACCAAAAAAGTAGATACAGCCCACAAAATCTAGCTAAAGCAGAAAATTTAGAATTACTACAAATCGGCCAAAACGGTGGGACTATAACCCACAAAATATGGCTATAACGATGAAAACCAGAATTTTTAAAAATTAGTATAAAATGGTGATTTATAGCCCTAAAATACTGCCTAAAAGAGTTTAATTCAGTATTTCTCAAAATTGGCCGAGAATGGTAGACTAGCCCAAATTTTTTTGACCAAGACAGTAAAATAATAATTTCTTAAAATTGGCCAAAAACGGCGGA
Source organism: Hemerocallis citrina (assembly GCA_017893485.1). Taxonomy (NCBI): domain Eukaryota; kingdom Viridiplantae; phylum Streptophyta; class Magnoliopsida; order Asparagales; family Asphodelaceae; genus Hemerocallis; species Hemerocallis citrina. The sequence continues at coordinate 21,720 of JACEHZ010000731.1, read as the reverse complement.
CTATAAGTTCACAAAATCAGGAAAGCTAATAGTTAAATTCAGAATTTCTCAAAATCGGTCGTTAAAGGGCTAGACAAATCAGAATCTGACAAAACAATAAATTCAAAATTTCTCAAAATTGGCGGTTAACGTGGACTATATAGTCCACAAAATCTGACCTAATCAATGAACTACAAAGATTCTCAAAATCAACCGAAAACGCAAGAATTATGTTGCGGTATAATGAGTAGTTTTTTCTCCTCTTTCTATTTTTTACATTTTCTCTTTCTTTCTTTTTCTTCTTTATTCTTTCTATCAAGAGGAAAATACTGTCTTCTTTTGGTTATCAAGCTATGGTAGAATATACATTTTTTATAAACCTTTTCTAGCATAATTCAAGTTCTTTCTTATAAAATTTTATAGATTGACAGACGAGGGATATGAAGTTTCTCCTCTATCAGGGGAACACATGTCATCCTTATCTAATATTCACGCAATAAATCTGACCTAAAAAGTCTCTTGATTTAATCACAGATTGAAGACAATTTTGTTTGTTATGCTGCTTTGCACAAACAAATTTGAATGCTAAGCTCAAGTTGTTCAATTTGTTTATCAATCCAAGCTCGAACTACCACAAAGTATGGACAAGACAGGCTGACACAGACAATGAATAATACAAGACCAACACATTCTAAAACTTCGCACTAAGATACGAAGCGGTGTCCAAAATGTGTCCCACACATTTCCAATATCTAGTTAATAGAAGTAATTGATTGATATAAAATATGCTGATAACGAAAATTAAGACAAAATCACACAATTCATAAGATATTGCAAAGCTGCAAAGCACTTACATGAGACCCTGCAGATATGTGAAGATATAGAGGCTTCTCACTGTCAGGTAACGCAGTTGGAGGCCGGTACTTTCCCCTATAGGATTCATGTCACAAAAAGCACACAATGAAAATATAACACCAAGATGGCCCCTGCTAAATAAACAAGAGAAGCTTACCTAGTTATGACAACAGCACCTGTGGAACTTTGAATCTGGAACAGCAAAGTATATTAACGCACATATCCAACAAAATATATGAATTAGATTTTGAAAAATAAATAAATTAGAATTTCTTTAATTACATAATTATTGTAAAGTGTAAACTTGATCTTCTTCCTTACCTCTTCTTGTGTCTGACGCTTTGTGAGCTTGTAGCGAACGGTAGGTTCTGCATCATTTATTACAATCTCTCGTGCTATTAGCTCGTCCTGTATTTTTGGCTGAATGGAAAAAATCAAAGAAATGAATGACCAAAAAAAATCCATACCCAAACATATAAGAAATGACAAATGTATAAACTATAATCGCAAAACTCAAATGCAGCTCCAACGAAATCACTACATGTTCCTAACTATTTTCAAGAACATAATAGTACAACAGTCAAGGTAACATTTAAACAATGCAACAAAACTTAGTTTATTCTCCGAATAGAATAATCAACGAATATGCCTCCAACTGACACATAACTTAGCACTGAAAGCTGCAATGCAAGAATAATAAAGCCCAAGTCAAGAAAAGGAATATCTGATGAACACAACTCACCTGAATTAATTTCTGTACTATTGCCGCGGCATTCTTAGAGACAGAAGATGACGGTAATAACAGAGAGGCAGTTGCAGCATTTGCTGGAATTGGATTAGGGATAACAGCACTGGGAAGTGGAACAGATCCAGGAAGTGGTATCCCAACAATACCACCAATGTTTAAGGGAAAGGTTCCACCTATAGATAATCCAGCAGATATCAAAGACTCTGCAGGCTGATCCCACTTTCTCTTTTTCCTGTTATAAAATGTGTAATCTCTTAATATTTCATGTGCAGTTGATTGACATCCATCAAAGTAGCAGGTCACATTTTAGGAAGCTATATCTCTACACAACAATGCTAGAGGAAGGGGTTCACAACTAAGAACGAAGATATACAAATTCTAAGTACAAGATCCATAATTAGAACCAGATGTACGTGTATTATGAAAAGAAATATTGCAAGGAAGTGCATAACCAATAAAGCAAATAAAAGATGACAGGAATAAGCTAGAGTACAAGAGTTATCTGTCTGCTTGAGTGATTAAATCACCTTGGTGATTCAATCCTTCGATGATCCACCAAGCATCTTGATCTACATACCTAAATAGTCATAGGATGTGATATTAAGTGGTCTGAAATTTGTTTCTCCACGAATCAAGTGATATCAAATTATAAGCTATTTTCAGCTTTAAAAAAATTTGGTACCTCTTATACATGGGTAAGCAAATCTCAAACCACTTGGGGTGTGTTCCGGAAGAAAGTTGAAGTTAATGTTTAAGCGGAGATAGTGGTTTGCAAACTTTGGTAAACACACCTCTACCCCCACTAAAAGGATACTACGTGAGATGAGATAACTACGGTGTCTAAAAAAATTTGCCAAGAAAAGTTGAGACTCAAAACTCCAAAAGAGGCCTCAAGCACCACTTAGGTAAGATAACTAAAGTTTGTAGAGATAATCTTTCCAAAACTCCAGTTAATATAATTAACTTCATTCGCAAACAAACCCTTGATCTCAAATTTCAGATCACCTCATCTCCTCCTATTGCTGATACCCATTATTCTCTTCACAGAACTAACACTAGAAATTCATCATAGGATAACTACAAAACCAGTGTTTTAATACAATAATCACTGTAAATTCAGAAACGAGGCTACAACACTCTAAAACTAAGCAGGACCAAAAATGGAGGCATTTACAACCATGTCAATTCGCAAGTAAAAACAAACTTCCTTTTTTTCCCTTGAAGTCACAGCATGTGGGCTTGCAAAATTGTTCAAGACAGCAGTAACTGAGAAAAGCAAGCCTCATACTCGGCATAAAATTTCCTCATATGAAGTGTTTGTAGTTACCTGGTTGGACCCCCCATGGGCAATTCACATTGTTCACTTTGATTTTGTGTCATAATATGTATGCTAATGCATCGCTAAGTATACTTAATGAGCAATGCTCCGTTGCAAATCACTGAAGCCGTTATTGGGGAATAACGGCTTCAGGCTTAATATAACATAAGCCGTTGTTCCCAACAACGGCTTAGGTTATAAACCTAAGCCTGAAGCCGTTGTTGGGAACAACGGCTTCATACTTAATTATCAAATAAGCATGCATTTTACAACCACTTAAGAATTGGTGTTTGCATAGCCGTTTACACGGACCCGTTTGCAATGGAGCATTGCCCAAACTTAATTATCAAATAAGCACTCATTTTGCAACCACTTAAGAATAGGTGTTTGGCATTGCCAAAGTGAGGAAAAATTAGGTAAGCGAGTTCAGATAATTGTAGTTATCTCAACTTTTGGGGTGAGATAACTTCAGTTATCTTAACTTAAAAAATGAGTCCCTTATAGCTAGACTTTTATAGAGTTAGTGAGATAACTCCAATTATCCTAACTTAACTTTGTTCCCAAACATAGCCTCAAATCATGGACAAAAGATCTCCAAAGGACTTGATTTTTTTTTCACATGCGTCTTCTGACATTGGGAACATAATGACTCTTCCATATAAAGCCCCCACCATATGAGTACAGCTGCTCTATACGACGAAAATTTCCTCCTTTTAGTACTTCATTTTGGCTAACGAACTAAAATTACAATATCTCCTCACATCAGCTATAACTTCACCAAAAACCGCAAATTAGAATTTTTGACGTGCAATAATTCATTATCTGGGTCTAATAATACGCAATCTCTCCCAAACTCTCAAATTTGATATTAATTTGGAACCAATTTAGACTCCTAAACCCTAGATAAAAAATTCGACAACAGTTAATTAAAAATCAATTCGAAGGATTAGGGTTAGGGTTTTAAAAAAAACCAACCTTTGCCGAGCTGCGGTGGCGGCCGTCATCGACTCCTCGGCGGGTTTTTCCGTCATGATTGGATCCGATAGGGGGGAGAGAGAGAGAGGACCCGATACCCGTTAAGACGGAAGTCGCGATTTCGGATCGGGTAATTTTATCGAGGGATTTTGGGAATGGGGGTGGGATTCGGAAATTTGAGGAAGGAGATAGATGGGTTTCTGTTGTTATAATTGAAAACATTGCGGGTAGAATGTAAATGAGGATTATCACGTGATCCTGGCCGTTGAATATTTGATGAGATTGGCGGTGGAAATGACAGTGATTGATTTTTATTTATTTTTCTTTTCTATTTCAAGTGAATTAGTTCATCTCTAATCTATATAATAAAACACAAAGAAAGCTATAAAGTGGCTCTCATTCAATAGAGTTGAAATTAATGGTCCAGATCTAACCTCACAAAATATATTTTTCCGCCTAAAAGTTTTCTCCCAAAACTCAAATTCAAATCCCCAAACAACTCCTTTATTTATTTATTTATTTATTTATTTATTTATCTCTCTCTCATTCTCTCTCTATTTACCCAGAAATTTATATTTTTAGCTTTCGGGTTTGTAAATTTTCATATTTTTTATACATTTTTTATTGCTCATGTTATATTAAAAATAGCAAATATCTCATAAACATTTAAATTTCGTCAAATTTCACACTCAAAGTTCTAAGAAGTTGGATTTTACAACCTCATTTATAATTATTTTTCAACATATACTAATGAAAACATGGACTTTTATTTACAACTAATTATTGTTTTACTATTCAAACTTGAGCAACATACTTGTTGTTTTACTGCTTACAAGACTTTCATATGTTTTACTGCAAATCTAGTCTCTAATATATTTAAGTGTGAAGGACCTATCGGCACCTAAAGTTTATGGTAATACTCTAAACACACCTGAAGTGATGATAATACCCTAAATACAACTGAACTTTATAAAATTGGACCTATAGGCACATGTTGTCCACTTCTGTTAGTTTTTTAACCATTATGGGATAAAATTACTTTTTTATCCCCATGCCTTAAAAATTCCTAAAAATTCCTTTAAAAATTTCTTTAAATTCCTAAAATTTTCCTTTAAAATTTCATTAAATTTTTCTTTTAAATTCCTTGAAAATTCCTTAACATTCCTTACAAATTTTGTTTAAATTCCTTATAATTTTCTTTTAAATTACTTTTAAAAAAATTTTAAATTTCGTTTTAAATTCCTTAAATTCCCTTAAAATTTCCTTTAAAATTCCTTAAAATTTTCTTTTAAATTTCTTTAGAATTAATTTTAAAATAGAACAAAAAATCCTTCAAAATTAAAAGTCTATTTCTACAAAGTGCTAACAGCCAACTGAACCAAAAATCCTTCAAAATTCCTTTAAAATTTTATTCTCTAAATCCTTAACAGAGGCCATAGTTTGTTCTGAACAAATCTTTAATCATCATATATTTGTATATCATAACATTAAGAACTAACAAATTATTCATAACCAACATAGAGCAAAGAGTTTATTGAGATACATTTTATCTCTAGATCATAAGTATCCAACAGATAGCAAAGAAAGAACTGGAGAATATAGATACAATCCTAAATGCATAACTATTCTGTATACTTCAAATGCACAATCAATATTACATAACAACAAGCAAGCTCAAATGCATAATTGCAATTTTACATAACAGGAAGCAAGCTCAACTATTGTTGCTTCAACAAACTCAACTGTTGTTGCTGCTGCTGCTTCTTCTTCTTCTTCTGTTGCTACCAACCACAAAAAAAAATCAGGAATAATCAATAATTTGTATGTACATGAAACAATTACTAGTAGGCTCAGAACACAATCTTCAGCATGGATTTATGCAAAAATAAAACTCCCTCATATTGAAATGCCAACTAGTTCACTAGGGTTGCACTTTTGAAGGTTTTTGTGTGTTCTAAATAATTATGCAATTTTTGAAGGATTTTGTGAGTTCTAGCATTCATAAACACCAAAAGAACCATAAAGCAAATTATCCATAATTATAACAAATCTAATACCAAAGAACAGCAGAAAAAAAACTCAAATTGAATATGCAGTCAGATGTTGCTCCATAATTAACACCATCAAAACTAATTGCTATATGCTATTTGTATATATCTCCAATTTATTTGTTGATATCTTATGCTGACAACAATTGGCACAAAAAAGTATGACAACCTATATATGCCAACAATTACTAGTATGACAACCTATATAAGCATACATTATGATCATCTGCAACTCTAGGTTGCAAAAAAAATTTAAAGATAAGGGAAATAAAGATTAGTTAGTGAAAATTTCCAAATAGGGAGTTAGAGAAATATTCACATAGAGGTTAATGAGGCTTTAATGCAGTAACTAAAACTCATAGTTAGATAACTTCATATTAGATCATCCTATTCAGTATTGTTAAACATCTTAACCATATAACTTCTCACAACTTTCATCATTGTTAAACATCTTAACCATACCAAACCCTGAGAATCACGGCGACATTCAAGCTGCAATCTCTTACTATCACCCAAATTTGATTTGATCATTCTATTCACACATTTTATCATAAGAACCAAACCCATCAAAATTTCATTCAACAAAACAAACTAATTGCTTCATAAGCCAAGTAAACTAATTGTGGAGTGCTTAGCAAAACAGGGAAAACCAACCATAATTGATCAGAGCTTGCTTGTACTACTGATTATATATGTTCACTGTTACACTTGCTTGCCTGCACATCTGGTTGTAGCTGAGATGTCCGGTTACCTTGACAGTCATGAACAATCTCTTATCGATACTTTGTTCTTAAAGTTTAAAGTTGCGAACAAGCTCTTACCGAAAGTTTGTTCTCGGTGTTGTGGTGCTTGTTTCCTACCTTTTCTCTAACTGTTTATGATTTAGGATTCTACTTTCCCTATAGATTTTGGCCCGTTAAGAGTTGCAAGTTCATCAAAAAAAGAGTTGCAAGTTCATGTCTCCCCTTGCACATGACTGTACAAATATTTCCTTAGAATGTTATTGGTCATTTGTTAATATGAATTCGTACAATCAATCTAATCCTTCTGTTCACAGAAAGACCCAGCATTCTATTCTAGTTCCAAACCTAGAAATTAGTAATAGATAACATTCCACACACCCAAAAGATATAGTATTTGGCTATATTACATATGGAAGTGTACAAGTCAAATAAAGAGCACAAAACATGAATCAACAATAGACATGACACTTAACTCATTGAATCTGACCTTGGTCAGTAAATACGCGTTGCACCTCCTAGGTGATTTGGTTGCTTTGTTGCTCAAAACGAATAATTAGCATAAATTATAACATTAATGATGGTAAGTCAATCGATGTTCTCTACTGCGATAACCATAGACAGAGTTGGTATTGTGAGACAGAGCATTTTGCATAGAATTATGAGTACTTCCAATCTCAAAATGTCATATCTTTTAAATGTGGCCACAAAACAACTATCTATCTATTTAAGTCTAGCTCTCATGTTTACCTCAAAGAATCTCCACAAAACAACAATGAATCAAAACAATTAGTAAAGTTTGGTGTTAATACCTTGGCTCTTAGGAACTTCAGTTGTAAAAGGCCTTCCCTTATCAATCCCAGTCGAACTCTACTTCTTCTGTTGCAACTTAGGCGCAGAGCCATTGATTCCCAAATCAAGTTTCTCTGAAATTCAAAACAAAAATTAGGGTTTTGATGCAAACTACAGCTGAGTATAAATTAGTTTGTTTTGTTGGAGTCGAGGTCGACGGCGAAGAGGGGCATATCAGTTGATGTTGAAGAGCCATTGATTCCCAAATCGACGGCGAAGAGCCATTGATTCCCAAATCTCTCACTCTCTCCCCGCCGCGCGTTGACGTTGACGACGAGGCTGGAGTTGAGGTCCTCGAGGAGGTAACATCAAGATCGACGGCGAAGAGGGGCATATGGGGGAGAGCTCGGGTGGGGCAATGCTTCGATTGCTGAGGGGCATCCGGGATCGGCGCTGATTTGGAGGGGAGAAATGAGAGAGAGAGAGACGGGGGGGGCCTGTTTAGGAGGGTATTTTGGTTATTTCACATGCCTCTTAACGGGTTTATACCCGTTAAGGGGCATATTCCTGAAATATTTCACTAACTTAACTTGAGAAATAACGACGGGACCTTTAAGTTCAAATGATAAAAGTTTGGGTGTTGTTGGGTATTATGTTTACTTTAGGTGTGTGTAGGTAATTTCTATAAACTTTATGTGCCAATAGATAAAAACCCTATCTTTAATATTTAATCTTTAATTTTTAATATTATAATGGGAGGATTAGGGTTGACATTTATTTAAAGTAAATAATTTCCGATTCATAATGTATAAATTTAAATTTTAGTGTGTATACATTTTGTGGATATCACGCAATCTATTTAAATTGCAAGGTTAGGAAATATATTTGTACCATAGAAGATTTACAATGTAGTTTTTTATAAGAGTTTAACAAAATTGAACCTACAGTTAATATTCCATCAAAAGGCATGGTTAATTATACATTGTAGATGGAAGTATACATGGTCTAACAGAAGGAGGATTCCGGTGCTTGCGAAGCTGGATAGAATACTGGTATCTATTGACTGGGAGATGAAGTTCTCTTGGGCTATGTCTAGATCATGCATCCGAAATACGTCGGATCACGTTCCTATTATCATATCTACGAAAGAACAGGAAAAACGAAAAATAAAATTTTCCGTTTTGAGAAAATGTGGCTGACCAACAATGAATGCAAGGACATCGTTAAGGCTAGCTAGGAGGGAGAGATGATCGAGGAGGAACTAGCTACGAGGCTAGTTAGAAAACTTTCAAGACTTAGAAGAACCCTATGGAAATGGAATAAAACTACGTTCGGAAATATCCTACAACGAAGGAAGACACTCTGAATCTTATTGAGGATCTAGAAAGGAAGGAAGAGGGACATGGGTTGGACGACAACCAATTCCAAAATATGAAGGCAAGCAGGCAGCATATCCTGGAAACTTATAATAGGGAAGAAATCATGTGGCGCCAATGATCAAGGGTGAAATGGTTGTCAGAAAGGGATGCAAACACTAGTTACTTTCACAAAGTTGTGAGTATAAGGCGTATGATGAATCACATTCACTCCTTGGACATAGAAGGAAATTCGGTATCGGAGGAACGGGACATTTCAAAGCACGTCCGTGGCACATACAAGAAGCTTTTTGGGGAAAACAGGGAGGGGCAATGCGAGTCCACCGCTGATCTGTGGAAGGAGCTGCCGAAAGAAACTCAAGGAAGAGTTGCGGCTTTGCAGGACCCATTCATGATCGACGAGGTCAAGGCAACAGTTTGGGGAATGGGTTAGGATAAGGCGCTAGGACCATATGGGTATCTGGTGTTCTTCTACAAGCAATTCTGGGACATTGTGAAGAATGACGTGATGGACGTCGTGAGGGCCTTCTACGAGGGAAGGCTGGATCTGAATAGACTGAACTATGCCAATGTCTGTCTTATCCCAAAGAAGAAGGTGGCAACATAGATTGATGATTATAGGCCAATCAGTCTGATTAATTATTCGGTTAAGATTATCAGTAAGGTATTGGCTAACAGGCGGGGATATCATCGACGACTACCAAACTGGATTTATAATTGGAAGGGATATACTAGAAGGGGTAGCTCTAGTACAGGAGGTCATCCAAGACACAAAGAGACGTAAAAAGGCGGGGTATTTGCTTAAGATAGACTTTGAAAATGCCTACAATAAGGTGGAATGGAAGTTCTTAACTGAGGTCATGAAAAGGAGAGGGTTCGGGGATAGGTGGATCAGTTGGATCGAGATCTGGCTGTCAATGACCAAGGTATGCATTATAGTGAATGGGATCCCAGGTAAAGAAATCAGATGCAAGAGAGGACTTAGGCAAGGGGATCCACTATCACCACTACTGTTTACACTTGTGGCAGATGGTTTACATAGAATGCTACAATCTTTTAAAGATAACAGGATAATTAAAGGGCTTGGTTTGAGGAGGGGGGTATCCGCGATAATCAATGTACAATATGCGGATGACACACTTATCTTCGGAGAATGTGACATTGTCGAGGTCTCATTGCTATAGTGGGGACTATACCTATTTGAGGATTGGTCAGGACTGAAGGTGAACTTTCATAAGAGCTCCATCACTTTCTTGGGGGAGGCAGGGGAGTTTGGCCCATTAATTGAGGGCATTCTAAACTTTCCGGTCAAGAAACTGCCGATCAAGTACCTGAGTTTGCCAATTGGGATCGGAAAAATTAAGAGGGTGATTGGAATGAGTTAATTGACAAAATTGCAAATAGATTAGAAGGTTGGAAGGGAAAGCTGCTATCACTTGGTGGCCGCCTAGTCCTGCTAAACTCGGTGATAAGCTCCATACCTATATGTTACCGCTGATTTCGGTGTGGGGGTAAACAGATAGAATTTGTGAGTTCGTGGAAAAACCTGAATAGCAGATCCGAACCTATTCGCCGGAGTTGGGCCGCTGTCTTCCGCCGTACACCTGTAAGGAAAGTGCGAAACACCGGGTTTGATCCCGGCGACGCACCCTCCGACGCTCTTGTCAGTAACCAGTGATATGATTAAGAAAGCTTTTTATTGAAAAGTATTGATTAACCTGTAACAGTGGTAGGTGGGGGGTATTTATAGTCGCCGTTGGGATCAGATTAGGAATGTGATTCCTGTGATCTGACAAGGCATAAAATCCTCGTAATCAGATTAGGAATGTAATCCCTTAATTCCCGATGAGAGGATAACTGCAAATCAGGCCCGTTGATTTGGTCAAATCAGTGACCCTGATCTCCTCTTGCTGGTCTGGGTTTGTATCGGGTCGGGACCCGTACCCAGTTGAGATGGATCCGTTCGCGGGTTGTTGGATCTGTGAGGAGGAGACCCAGTACCCGCTTCGGACCCGTTAGTAGGTGAAATTACCATTTTACCCCTGAGCTTTAAGATTCGTCTCCGATGTGAACGGTCCCGATTTAATCCTATTTTTAGCCATATCACGAGCCCCCACTCCTAGAGACTGAGTTTTTCAGTCTTTGAGGAGTAGTTTTACTGTTCTAATGGCGTACGAGATTTTATCGGTGTTCTTTAAAGGAGTTTTGGATCTTGCTCGGGGTGTAACGGTGTTATTCTGGGCTTGTAAAATGTCCAAAAATATTCTCAGAATTTTCTGGATTTTTGGTGATTTTTCCAGATTTTTCTGAATTTTTTCTCATTTTTTTGTATTTTTTATTCATTTTCCGAATTAAATAATTAATTATCGAAGATATTAATTAATTATTCTAATTTAATAATTATTTTCCAGAATTTTTAAAATATTTTTTCTGAATTAATAATTATTTTTTAGAATTTTTAATTAATTTTTTCCGATTTTTTAAATATTTTTTCGGATTTTTTAAATAAAAAAAACAATTAAATAAATAAATTAATTAAATTAAATAATACCTGACACGTGGCACGATCTGTGCCGTCAGATCCCGGGACACGTGGCGCGATCTGTGCCGTTGGATCCCTGCGCGAATCTCGAGGAGGCGCGCTTTTCGAAAAAACGTTATCTTGTCGTTTAGCGCGCGCGGCGCGATCTGGATCGTCCATCACCAGAAGCGCGAATTTCTGAAAGATCCAACGGCCGTAGTAGTTCGGCTGGATTTTTTCTCCGTTTGCGGGATCGGAAAGGGGGTTGCTCGGCAGCCGACCGAGAGTGACTTCGACCAACGCCTGTTTTGGAGCCGACCAATGTGGTGAAGCCACGTGGCTCGCCACGTGGCATATATATATATTTTTTTTTTCTTTCTTTACCGCCCGCTGTTCTTTCTCTTCTTCTTCCTTTGGTCTATTCCGCCTTCGACCCAACGAAGCTTCCGACCCCGACTCCATCTCCGGCCCGTTTTACTTCCTCGTCTTCGAAGAACCTCGGCGAGAGAGAGAGGGTCTCAGCGACGGGGACAGCTTGCGATCGAGGAGACGAGCTCGGCGACGGAACGTAGCTCGGTTGAGGATGACGAGCTCGTTCGTGGTGAGCTTGGAGCTCGTTGGGAGAGTTCGTCTTCGGCAGTGGAGTTACGGCGGTAGGTTCGTCGACGAAGGAGAATGAGCTCAGTCGTGGGAGAAGAGCTCGGAGTCGAGACGTGGCGAAGCTTGGTGCTTCGGAGGTGGAGCTCGACGAAGGAGACTAAGCTCGGCGATGGGTTGGCAGAGGACTTCGCAACGGTCGTCGATGAGCTCGGTGGGAAGAAGCTCGACGACGGGGAGACACGGCGAAGGTGGAGCTCGACCATGGTGGAGCTCGCTCGAGGTGGGAGCTCGATGAGTCCGATGGAGATGGACGTGTGAGCTAGGCGTCGGAGGCAGTCGGCGACGGAGCTCGATGCCATGGCGAGGCTCGACGACGAAGCAGGAGTTTGGCCTGGTGTGAGAGCTCGTCGGTTGGCGACGAAGGGGCGAGTTCGGTATCTGAAGATGGAGGTGGCGAACTGTGCTTGTATTTTTGCTTGGGTTTGGCGATGGGTAGTGCTCGACGTCGTCGGAGGAGCAGGCGAGGGAGGAAGCTTCGTGCAATTCGGCATCGAAGCTCGACGGAGGTGGAGACGGAGCTCGGCAATGGAGCTCGTCTGAGGTGGTGGAGCTTGGCACGGCGAGGAGGAGAGCTCGCTCTCGTGAAGGTTGAAGCTCGGCTTCGATGGGTTCCGCCAGGGCTTGGAGCTCGGAGAGGCCATGGCGGAGCGTGGAGAGCTCCTCGACGGCATGACGAGGGAGGAGCTCGAGCTCGGCGAAGTGGAGATCGAGTTCGGAGGTTGAAGATGCTCGGCAGTGCGGAGCTCGCGGAGGGTCGTCGAGCGGCTTCGACAAGTTGGCGAAGAGCATAGTGCTCGGCCATGGCGTCGAGCGAGCTCAGGGACGAAGTTCGCTGACGTTTGGTTTTGTTCTCTTGTTTTTGGCGGGATGATGGGGAAGAAGAGGGTGACGTGGCAGTAGGGTTCGGGTTGGGATCCCTTAACGGGTCCGAACCTGTACTGCCGACCCGTTTTCTTTCTTTCTTTTTTTTTGGCTTCTTGTTCGGCAAATCCGAGCACGGATTTTAAGGCGAATTTTTGGCCATTTTGCAGCTCGGTAGGGCAGTAGCTCGGATTGGAGATCCGAGCAGCGTGTCTCGATCTGGACGGTTGAATGGTGGCACGAATCTCGAGACGGGCCCAATTCCCAAGAAAACATGATCTTGTCGTTTAGCGACGCTGGCAAGATCTGGGCCGTTGGATAATGGCACGAATCTCGAGACGGCTCAGTTCCCAAGAAAATGTTATCTTGTCGTTTAGCGTTGCTGGCAAGATCTGGGCCGTCTGATCGAGATCTTACACGAATGTTGAGGAGAAAGTGAGTTTTTCCCGTTTGCAGGATCGGAAAGGCACTTGCTCGGCAGCCGACCGGGCTCTTTGATGTTGGGGCTCGGATGTGAAGAGCTCGGATCCTTGCTCGGATGGGAAGAGCTCGGATGGGAAGAGCTCGGATCCTTGCTCGGATGGGAAGAGCTCGGATGGGAAGAGCTCGGATTCCTGCTCGGATGGGAAGAGCTCGGTTCGGATTGGAAGAGCTCAGATGGGAAGAGCTCGAATTTCTCCCTCGCGCGAGTGGCTCGGCTCGGATTTCCGAGCTATTCGGCGCAGCTGCATTGAGATCCACTTTTCCGGTGCTACGGAGATCCGATCGGGGCGTGCGACCCCTCGTTTCGAAGCTAGTTCGAAGATCTACAACTTCTCTTTAGGAGTGGGATGAAGATTCACCCTCCTTCATGGTCAAAATAGCCCCGCAAGATGCTTGTCTTCATGAAGTTGATAAGTACTTTGGTCTTGGGGATTTTGGAAGAGGAGCTCCACTCCTAAGGGCGGAGAAGATGTGCTAGGAAGACCCTTGTGCTAGGAAGATCCTTGGGCTAGGAAGACCCTTGGGGCGAGGAAGAGGCGCGAGTGGGTCGGATCGCTAGTCGCTCGGCTAGGAATACTGAGCGACGTAGAGCGATCTGAGCCGCTGGATCTCAGCGCGGATCTCGAGGCGGGCACAGTTTCCAAGAAAACACTATCTTATCGTTTAGCGACGCTGGCAAGATCTGGGCCGTTGGATGATGGCACGAATCTCGAGATGGCTCAGTTCCCAAGAAAACGCTATCTTATCGTTTAGCGACGCTGGCAAGATCTGGGCCGTTGGATGATGGCACGAATCTCGAGACGGCTCAGTTCCCAAGAAAACGCTATCTTGTCGTTTAGCGACGCTGGCAAGATCTGGGCCGTCTGATCAAGATCTTGCACGAATGTTGAGGAGAAAGTGAGTTTTCTCCGTTTGCAGGATCGGGAAGGCACTTGCTCGGCATCCGACCGGGCTCTTTGATGTTGGGGCTCGGATGGGAAGAGCTCGGCTTTGAAAGAGAGCTATTTGTGAGACGAGTGTGAGGAGGGACCCTATGAGAGAGTTGAGCTCCAAACTCGTTGAGAAGAGGTCCGCTTCGGGGGCGAGCGGAGCAAAGAGCTCGGCTCTGGAAGAGAGCTATTTGTGAGACAAGTGTAAGGAGGAACTCTAGGAGAGAGCTGTAGCTCCGAACTCGTCGAGGAGAGGTCCGCTTCGGCGGCAAGCGGAGGGAAGCGCTCGGCTCTGGAAGAGAGCCATTTGTGAGATGAGTTTGAGGAGGGACCCTATGAGAGAGTTGAGCTCCAAACTCGTTGAGAAGAGGTCCGCTTCGGGAGCGAGCGGAGCAAAGAGCTCGGTTCTGGAAGAGAGCCATTTGTGAGATGAGTTTGAGGAGGGACCCTATGAGAGAGTTGAGCTCCAAACTCGTTGAGAAGAGGTCCGCTTCGGGGGCGAGCGGAGCAAAGAGCTCGGCTCTGGAAGAGAGCTATTTGTGAGATGAGTTTGAGGAGCAACTCTTGGAGAGAGCTGTAGCTCCGAACTCGCTGCTTATGTGAGAGAATCAACGGTTGTGGGAGCAATTCCGAATGGCGAACCACTTCTAACCCGCTGAAGAGCAGGTTATTTGAAGCAGAATCGAGCCAAGTGTTGGACTCCGAACCATCGGTAGAGGTGTTCAACGGTTGTGGGAGCAATTCCGAATGGTGAACCACTTCTAACCCGCTGAAGAGCAGGTTATTTGAAGCAGAATCGAACCAAGTGTTGGACTCCGAACCATCGGTAGAGGTGTTCAACGGTTGTGGGAGCAATTCCGAATGGCGAACCACTTCTAACCCGCTGAAGAGCAGGTTATTTGAAGCAGAATCGAGCCAAGTGTTGGACTCCGAACCATCGGTAGAGGTGTTCAACGGTTGTGGGAGCAATTCCGAATGGCGAACCACTTCTAACCCGCTGAAGAGCAGGTTATTTGAAGAGGAATCGAGTCAAGTGTTGGACTCCGAACTCGTTAGGAAGAGCTTAGTAAGTTGCAGGAGCAGCCATGTAGAAGAGGCTGGACTCCGAACTCACCCTTCAGTGATTCACGACTCGGAGAGGTAGAGATGAAGCAAGAGCAATAATTTCCAATGAAAAAATGTAAAGTTTTATTGAAATAAACTAAGTGGCTGCTTCAATATGGCGAGCCCTTATTACATGCTATTAACCGAATTACAAGCATCGGCCTTATTAAAAATCAAGATCCTGCTTCTATGATAAGGTGAAGACCTCTTGGGAAGAGCCGGGAGGTTCTGAGTCTTAGAGCTCGGAGGGCCCTTCGGTTCGTTTGTTGGTTCCTTAGGGGGGAAGCTTGGCCCCCTCTTTCTGGACGAACTTGGTCAGGTGCCCCCGCTGTATGAGTTCTTCGATCTCCTCCTTCAGAGTCCGACAATCTTCCGTGTCGTGGCCGTGGTCCCTGTGAAAGCGGCACCACTTATGCTTGTCCCTCTTCTTGCCAGGTGTATTCATTCTCGGGGGAGCGCGGAGGAGTCCTTCCTTGTCCACCTCCATAAGAACTTCTGATATATTGGCAACGAGGGGGGTGAACTTCTCAAACCGAGGAGTCGGGCGGCGCTGGCCATTGCCGTCCTTCTGAAGTTTCTTAGCCTCTTCTTCTTCGGTCACCTTTCGTTTCGTCCCTGAGGTAGACCCTCCGAAGCTTGGAAGGTAGGCGGCCTCTTCGGCACGAATGTACTTGTCACACCTGAGAAGGAGGTCGGCAAAGTTCCGTGGAGGCTTCTTAGCAAGAGAGGAGCGGAGGCTGGAATTGAAGACGTTGGATTGGAAGGCAGCTGTTGCGACGGATTGGTCGAGGGAGGCTATGGACCTGACCTCCGCAGTGAATCTCTTCACATAGTCTCTCAACTTCTCTCCCTTCTCCTGGCGGAGCTGGAGTAATGACAGGCTGGTCTTCTCTGTGTGTCTACTACTCATGAAGTGGGTGATGAAGAGGGTCTCGAATTGCTCGAAGGAGAAGATGGAAGAGGGAGCAAGGCGGGAGTACCATTCCCTAGCCGACCCCTTCAGGGTGGCGGGGAAGGTCTTGCAAAGTAAGGCGTCCGAAGCCTGGTGGATGAGCATGAGGGTCTTGAAGCTTTCGATGTGGTCCACGGGGTCCGACTCCCCCGAGTAAGTTTCGAACTTGGGGGGTTCGAAACCTCTTGGGATAGGAGTTTCCATGATGGTCCGGGAGAAAGGGGGTCTGCTCGGACGGATGGTTCTGCTGTTCGACCCCTCCCCCTCGTCTATCCGACCGATTCGCCTCTCCACCTCATGGAGACGGCGGTATAGGACATCGTCCCTCCCGCGGTAGTCGAACGAGCCTCTGGACTCCTCTTCGTAGGAGGGAGAGCCGGGGCTACGACGATGGTCGTCCCAGGAGCGGCGAGGGTTAAGATCATGCTGATGGTGGTTAGGAGCCGGCGGAGGAGAGGCGGACCTATGGCGAGGACTGGGAACCTGTTGGGGCGAAGGAACCCTTTGGGCCTCATTATCGTTGGGTCGGAGGTTGAGAGCCTGTTGTACCATCGCCTGGAGTTGTTGGAACTCGGCACGGGTGATAGGTGCCTCATTGTTCCTCGACTGATGCCGATCGGTAGGAGAGTGGCGCCTCCTCCTGTAATGCCCGGGTGACTCTCTTCTTCCCCTTCGGACAGGAGACCTTCTATAATCTCGGTGGTGAGGTGACCGCTCACCCGGACGTTGTTGGCGGGAGGCTCCCTCTCGGGCCCGCTTCTCGTCTAAACGGTGGCGTAGGTCCTCTTCCTTCTTCAGATTTTGGGGATTGTGAGAGGCCATTGAATCCGTAGAGGTGCTGTGTATGGAGACGCGGTCCTGATTGAGCGGTTGCTTCATACGAGAGCCCCCCGCACCGGCGTTCTGAGGACCGGTGGGAACCCTGGGGGGTTGCTGATTCTGAAGAGGAGGCTGATCTTGAAGAGGGTCCTCCACTTGAAGCGGGGGTTGTCCCTGCTGCAGAGCGGGTTGGATGGGGACTACCTCTTGCTGATCAGCGGGGTTGGGCCCACGGTCGGACCCCCTAGATCTGACCTTTCTGGGAGGCATGGCCGGAGAAGAGCCAGTCGACGAGGAAGAGGCGGAGGCTATTCGTATGGTTTTCCCACAGACGGCGCCAATCTGTTACCGCTGATTTCGGTGTGGGGGTAAACAGATAGAATTTGTGAGTTCGTGGAAAAACCTGAATAGCAGATCCGAACCTATTCGCCGGAGTTGGGCCGCTGTCTCCCGCCGTACACCTGCAAGGAAAGTGCGAAACACCGGGTTTGATCCCGGCGACGCACCCTCCGACGCTCTTGTCAGTAACCAGTGATATGATTAAGAAAGAGCTTTTTATTGAAAAGTATTGATTAACCTATAACAATGGTAGGTGGGGGGTATTTATAGTCGCCGTTGGGATCAGATTAGGAATGTGATTCCTGTGATCTGACAAGGCATAAAATCCTCGTAATCAGATTAGGAATGTAATCCCTTAATTCCCGATGAGAGGATAACTGCAAATCAGGCTCGTTGATTTGGTCAAATCAGTGACCCTGATCTCCTCTTGCTGGTCTGGGTTTGTATCGGGTCGGGACCCGTACCCAGTTGAGATGGATCCGTTCGCAGGTTGTTGGATCTGTGAGGAGGAGACCCAGTACCCGCTTCGGACCCGTTAGTAGGTGAAATTACCGTTTTACCCCTGAGCTTTAAGATTCGTCTCCGATGTGAACGGTCCCGATTTAATCCTATTTTTAGCCATATCACTATATACTTCTTTTCATTTTACGAGATTCCAGTTTGGGTGATCAAGAAAATTGATAGATTAAGAAGGCAATTCCTATGGCACGGGTCTGGACAGGAGGGGAAGGGTTACTCTCTAATCAAATGGGGGATCGTATGCAGAAGGAAGGAATTTGGGGGGTTAGAGGTGGTCAATTTGCGACAGATGAACCAAGCTCTGCTTTGTAAGTGGTGGTGGAAATTGAAGACAAAGCCTAAGGCAAAATGGGCTACACTAATCAGGAAGACCTACATAATGAATGGATGCGTGTACCGAAAACAAAAGAATAAGGCATCTATGTCAGGGTTCTGGCAGGGGGTCACGCGTACCAGAAACATTTTCCTGACAGGCATCACCTTCTCCATTGGGAATGGAGCAATAATTTCCTTCTGGAAGGATAAGTGGTGCGGTCCAATTAATCTAAAGAGAATATTTCCATATGCCTACGAATTCGCAACTGACAAAAACGACTGGGGTTTAACGGAACTGGAGAGATGATGAATGGAGACCAAGACTATCTGGCAAGCTAAGTGCGGAAGCTAGGAGACAAAATCAGGATCTAATCCATTTTTTACAAATCTGGAAGCCTGCTGATGAGGAGCATACAGAAAAATTTGCATGGGTAGCACGGAAGGGAGGGGTATTCTCGGTTAAATCGGTCTATAAGCGGCTGAACGATGGGGGAATTCGGACCGATGATCCGGTCTGTAAGGTTAAGGTGTCTCTTAAGATAAGGGCATTCAATTGGCTGATATGTAAAAATGTTGTACTTACCAAGGACAACTTGGCAAAACGCAAGTGGCCAGGGCCAGGAGACTGTATTATGTGCAACATGAGTAACGAAATGGTGGATCACCTCTTTGTTACATGTCAATTGTTAGGCCTATATGAGGGGATTTATTGGTCTCCGGATCGTGTCCGGAGACGGTGCAAGACCGGTGGGGAAATTGGCAGCAATTTCACCTACGGAAATGAGACTTTGACATATGGGGGGTTGGGGTGATGGCAATTTGCTGGGGAATATGGTTAGAGAGAAATTGTAGAATTTTTAGGCAACATCAAAGATACACAATGCATCATCAACTGCTATTCAAGATTACTGTTAATATCATCTTCTGGTCTATTACGACAGGTGCGGATTCAAAAAAGAGAGTCAAGAAAATGTACAACGAGGCCAACATAACGATTGTCAAGGCAGAGACCGAGGAAAGGGGGGGCACCACTGAGGAAGAGTGATTGGCATGCGGAGGCGGGATGGTGGGTACCTTTTGTGTGGGCCTGTGGCGGTGCCACTTTTTGGGATCCTATTATTGTTCGGGCGTAACAACTTTTATTGTAACTAATTTTAATTACAATTTTTTTGGGGCAGGAGCTTTCTTGTATGTGATGGGTTCTCTATCTTGCTGGGGAATGAGGCTCATGGCCCACGTGCGGAGATTTATGAACATCATTTTCCCTTTTTTTGGTTGTATGTTTTATTAAAATATTTTTAATGAAGCGCGGGAAGTTATGCGACCCACTGTTTATGATCAAAAAAAAAAAATTATACATTGTAGATGACTCTTAACTTTAACGAAGGCCATACTTGAAAACAATGGCATGTAGTTAGAATTTTAACATAATGTAGAACAACCGTACAAAGAAGGCCCGATCAAATCCATCCATGAATAAGCTTAAATGCAAAAACTTTCAATGAACACATATTTTCTTCGCAAAATTACCTACTTGTGTATTACCCAAATGCCAAAGTTGTTCTGAAAAATCTTATTGTAAAAATATTTATATTTAAACAATAATTAGTTGGCATTTCACTTATCTTTGATTAACCATTACGGACAACCATAAACCCGGTCGAAGAACCAATAAACAGCAACAACAACAACAAAGTCTTTTTTCCAATTAATTGAGGTCGGCTACATGATTCCTGGTTTTCCATTCTGCTCGGTTTAGCGCATTATTTTCTATAAGGCTGCAAGGTATTATATTTTTATCACTATTTCCACCAAAGTAAGTTTAGGTCTTCCCCTACCCCTAACTCTACCATTAATACTTATCAAATTACTATTTCTAACGGGGGCACTACTAGGTTTATGTGTGACATTTCCAAACCACCTGAGACAATGTTCTCTTAATTTATCTTGGATAGGAGCTACTTTTACTATGTCTCATATATGCTCGTTTCTAATTCTATCCTTCATGATTTTACCACACATGCTAAGATGTCTCGTATATCCATCTTAGCATATTCATCTCTGCTACACTCATTTTTTTGAAATGCTGTTTCTTTGTTGTCCAACATACTGCTCCACACATTATTGATGGTCAAACAACCGCCCTATATATTTTTTTCTTCAACTTCAAAGATACGTTTGTCACACAAAATACCACTGACATTTCTCTACCAAGTCACCCTGCTTGGATCCTATGTATAACATCTTTACAAATCTCCTCATCTCTTTGTATAATCGAGCCTAAACATCGGAAACGATATCTCTTAGGTATCTCTTGACCATCAAATTTCACTACTTCCTCATCTGTGTTCCGAATATCACTAAAATTACACTATCTATACTTTTTTTAGTTATGCTTGTTCTAAAGTCTCTAGCTTCAAAAGTTTCTCTCCACATTTCTAATATAGCATTGATTCCTCTTCTGGTATGTCCACTAAGACGACGTCATCAGTAAAAAGAATACACCAAGACACCTCATCTTGTATTCCTCATGTCAATTTATTCGTAACTAAAGCACAAAAGTAGAGACTTAAAGCTGAACCTTGGTGTCAACCTACTGTAACAGGAAAATCACTTATCTCTCATGTGGTTGTTCTTGTAACACCCCGAATTCCACATATAACTGAATTCGAGATTTTCCACAGGATCTTTTCGTCTCATTCGGTACAATTTTACAAGGAATTGAAACTTTTCACTTTACATCAGAGTTACATGAGATTTTACATTTTACATTTTACGGCGGAAGCATATACATCAATAATTTACAAATAATGACAGCGGAAGCAATTACAACATCATACAAAAGACACAACAATAAATAATCTTTAAGCATCGGTTCTCCTTTAACCTTTATCAAGCCAATTATCCTGCATATAAAACTGTGGGTACGCCAGTTTATTCAATCGACGATAATTATACATAGCCATCCTCTCTATGCCCGAAACAGTATAACGATTCTCATTTCTTAACAAATCACAAACTTGCTCACAAATAAAATTAAAGGGAAAATCTTAAAGATGTCGTGTTGTGATTGTGCACTTAATCCTTAATGCAATCATTACATTATATGTACTTGTTCGGATTCTATGCATCCCATACTACATAGGTCCGAGGGCAAGCCCTTATTCGCACTTCATTTCATAGGGTTCAATCCCTCGCCATGACTTAATCTACTACTGTAACTACGGTAAGTATCTTAGACGTCCTATGGTCTACGAGCCCATGTCCAGGCAGCCTGGAGGGGAATCCCACGCACTGACACGACGCATCGAGCAGGCAACCTATGGACAATTCAGCCTCCGCCATGGAACAATGGCACCACCCATAGCCACTCAAACACCCCACAAG